>CM022092.1:7342471-9742471 GCA_011114355.1 Carex littledalei | reverse complement strand
TAAAGAGTATATTATTTGTATACAATTGCACTGTATTGTAATTATTTGTATTAAAGAATATTCTATTGACATATGATAACACTAAAAGTTACATATATATAACACTAATATAATATACATATATGATTAAACAATAAAAAATAATGAACATTAATCATTATTTGTTCTTCATAGATCCACCCATGCTTCTAAACGTGGTAATTGTTTCAGAATGTCAACAGTCTCGTGGCAGATACAAGCTAGGTAAAGATATTGACATTGTACATATAATTGAGTTAAAATAAAAATGATAATATTTAATTTTAAAAAAATGACAAATATATGTGTGAAGTTTAAAGAAAAGCTGTTAATATCTTTACTTGAAATAAATATGAGATATCATAGTAGTGGTTTTGACTTGCGAGTTAGAAGTATGTTGCACATTTATTGGATTTTAGTTTTGATAACTGAGTTTTTTGAATGATATACAAGAAATTCAATTAATGAAAAAGCCCATTGGCTGGAAGCCCGTAACCCATGTCTGCTATTCTTAACATGGGCTATTCTGTAAACTTTACACAAGAGGGTTGAAGATTGGATCACATACCGTCTGATGCTTGGTCAGGACTCAGGACCATCGATTCGCATCTAGATTCTTACATAGTTGATTAGTACGAATCTTAAAACGTTCCACACAAATTTGAGTAGATCGGACGGTTCCGATTGGATGGGACAATGGTCTCCGGTCTCCACCACAGAACAGAACAGAACAGAGATTCACCAATTGGTCATCCTTACGAAATCCAACAATGTCGAACAAGAAAAGGTGCTAAAGTTTACCTTCTATTCTCTGTAGAATGGAGGGTGGCGTCTATGCAGATTGCAGAGCAAAAGAGAGAGATCCAAAGGCAAATCCAAGAAGAACCAACTATTCACTTTCAACAACCACATATTACATAGGAATTAAAGAATCTATTTTCCAATTTTGGTAATTAATTTTGCTATTTCTACACTTTATCCTTTGTGCAAGGAAAATGATTGTCTGGCTACACGGGGTGCATGGTTAATGGAATAATTATCTGGCTACACCATCTATGTTAATTAGGCCTATTAATTATTCGTGAACATACACACATAACACATTATCAAAGCATTTTAACACAATTATATGCATATTTTTTTTAATTTATTATAGATAAAATATATGCACATGTAAATGATTTAGCGTAGACATAATATAGTCATGAATCACTCCGGATCAGTGTTGTAAATAACGGTATGCGTTCGTCGGACGGACAGAGTACCGCCAAGCAATTAATCAGAAATAATCGGCCATAATCGAAAATAATTAGTAGATTAGTCGAAAAAATCTGTAACGATTGATCGCCGCCAACAACTAATCGGCCGATTAATCAACCTAAACAGTCGTTTTTTACAACACTGCTCCGGATATATAACAAACTGTCATATATACGAGATGTTTCTCAACATGCCAGGTTATATATTTTGGCTTTCATGTTATGCAATACAAATGAATTATTACAAAATTACACATTATTAAAAGAATCATGAGAGATTACATCATTTCCTTAAAGCAAAAGTATAGAAACAAATTAAGCACGCATGCATGCATGCCCCCACTTACACCAGCAAATCAAAATCACAAACGCAAACTAATGCTTAACGCTGAAGAATATGGACCAATCTAAACTCAAATTAAAGATAATTTGTGTGTTCATTCATCTCCAGTCAATACAGAACCGGAGAGTCAGAACCTCACTTATAATATTTGTACCTTGGCAGCAATGGTACAAGGTTTGCTTCCTTTATAATTTATTCTATGTAATATTTTATAGGAAAAGGAAGCCTTCATCGAACCACATTCGGATGCATATGTTAGATTCACGCAATGTATTCTAAATTCTAAATAATTTGTCCGGACGAATCTTACAGCGGATTGAATTGTCTTGACCGAACATTTGGTTTAATGCTTGATTAGAGTTATTCGAGCATAATGATTCCTCCATTTATTAGATTCACGTTACGTATTATAAAACAAATTATCTGCACATATCTAAAAGCAGGTCGAACTGTCTCGATCGGACATTTAGCCTAATGCCCGGTTAGAACCGTTCAATCCTCGTCAAGATTCCTACATCTGTTTAGATTCACATGACGTATTTTGAAATAAATCGCTCACACAATTATAAAGCGGATTGAACTATGCTGATGTCCAGCGAACACCACCTAATTCCTTTTTAATAAAAGGTTATCAATTTTGAATACAGTGCATTTCAAATCGGGGTGTAGGTTTTACTGTAGCGAGAGAAACCGCGCTCGAGCTCTTCCTTTCTCTTTCTTCCCCTTCCTCTTTGCGCTACATTTGTGGAGCACAACCTAAGGAAAAGCGAGTATATTCCTCTTTTAAGAGTTTGCCAATTTTGTTGGTTAAGCTATCTTCTTAATTATCTTATTTGGATGAAGTTATGGACGTAGATAATTTTATATGGACAAAATTATATTTTATTCTTTCTTATGAATAGACAGATATGCTCCTAATTAACTGCCATATAATTAATAATCCTCAATTACTATATTAGTTCACCTCATTCTCATTAGCCACTTCTATAAATTAAAAATTAGCAATCTTATTTTTTATAATTTATAATTTTTATAAGTACTTATATCTTTTAGTCTCCTTATACAATAAAATCATACTACAGTGCTACACTAACTTATTCAATTCCCAATCTCAATTTTCTAGTTTTGCTATGTAGAATCAAGTAAGATTAGAAGAAAAACCAATACTTTTTGTTCGAATTCACAAAAGACGAAGGTTGACATTTAAAGGAAATACAAAAAAAACAAAGATGAATACAAATATTATACGAAATTGTAATACGCAGATTGACATTTCATATATGAAAAAAGTAAAATTTTAATCATTCGAAATACAAATATTTTTATAATAGCTTAAATCATAAAATATAATAGCTCTTTTAAGTGCTCGAAGATATTTTTTGTGTTGAAATTTGAGCTGCTTTATATTTAGGTGCTTCTAATTTTTTACTTTTTAATTAGCTTAATTGATTGCGTTGATGTACGTGTTGAAAAGGAGAGTGCTCTACGAATTAAATTGGAGGACAATTGTGTCCGAAAGCTATGATTAATAATTTTTGTTCTGCCCATCGGCCATAGAAGCGGGTAAATATCCTCGAATTCGGATCCCATGAATTAACTCAATTTTTGAGTTTTGATCCAAACCGTCTAAGATGCTCTAACACAAATCTTAAAGAGCCTGGACCTTACAAATAATACTAGCCCCTGCGGCCTGCGCTACCACCGAATAGGCACCGGACACGTCTAAACTCAAAAATTGGGTTACTTTAGGGGAGGATATTCCCGGTAACGTAAAAGATTCCCTTCACTTTGCGGTTTGAGATTAACTCCCAGCCGTTTTGACTAGAATTCCTATGAAAGAAAATCCATTTCTCGAACAAAAGGCTTTAATGGGAAATTGAGCTGAAACAGAAAAAGCGATTGTGAGGCGATAAAAAAAAGCGATCTCAAAAAAAAAAAAAACAGAAAATCACACAAAAATCCAACAAAAAAGAAGAAAGCAAAGCGAAAATCACAAATTCAGTTGCGATCATGTTGATCCATCAGATTCAGATGGACCGCCTCTCAAAGAAATTTGCCAATCTCGCTTCTCATAAAGGCCCAGAGCTTCCATTAATGGCGTCCAAATTGGGCCCAAAACTGTATTCTGATGTGGTCAAACAACCTCCAGTTCGGGTGTGGAAACCTATTTCCAACACCATCCCTGTTGAATCACGAAGAAGTCTCATACAGTGCAAACTAGAGGAAATTCGTAGAAAATCGACCACACTCAATCCGATCTGCATGAGGTGTGGAGCTGTTGGCCATCATGCAGCGAGTTGCCGAAATGCACAGCTATGCTTTGTGTGCAACAGGTTTGGCCACAGAGCAATGATTTGCAGAACACCTACTGCTACTTACCCGTTCACACCTACTAAACCTTCTGCGCAAGATCTCGCTAAAGAAAAACCCCTTCCAGCACCTTCCACTGCCAATATCGCCGCCGCTTCAAGTGTTCTTACATCGCCGGACAAGACAGATCCGGCTATGGTTGCCCCTCGTCGCGGTGGTGGTGTACCCCTGCTGGTCCGCCGACCTGGCAATCCATCGGTGGAACGCGATCCTGTGCCTCCTCCGATCCGACAGCCGATCCTGCCATTTCGAGCTCCGATTCAGATTTTCATCCCCTCGCCGGCTGTTGAGGCACAAGAACGTGAGTTCCAGCAGAGTTTCATTCTGGACGACATCGTCGGCTGGGGTCCCGAGCAAGTGGAACAGGCTCTCTTCCGACTGTTTGATCAATACCACTGGCGCGTTGCGGTCTTCGATGAATTTCGATATCTCATCAAAGCCCCCTCTATGGCTTGGAAAATCAACGCTACTCGCCGGGGTTCTATCCTGATAGATGGCATTCAGTTTCCAGTGGTGGCATGGGACCCTAGTCTGAACGCGGGTAAGCGCCTTCAATCATTGTGGCTTCGTATCTGGGGATTTAACAGAAATTTATGGGATTGGGTGGAATTTGATAAACTGCTCAACCCTTTTGGGGCAGTAGTTCTTGAGCTGGATCCTGCTACCAGGAATAAATACGATTGGCGCTTTGCTCGGGTCCGCGTGGGAGCCTGTGATCCAAAACTCTTTACTGAACAACACTGGCAGCTTTACAGAGATGTAACTGGCTATGTCTCTACTTTCGATCTCAAAATTGAGGTTGAAAATGAGCATACCGAGAGTGTTAATGCTTGGAGAGCCCGAGGACCTGTTCAACAACCAAACCGAAACCTAACTAGAGGAACAGTACCTGTGAACCGCAACAATCCTTCTCAGCCACCTCCTCTACCGACCCCTCCTATTCATGAGATGGATGAAGACCTCCTTGACGATCAGGGTGCCATCAAAGAATTGGGCGAACCTAGTGCCACTTGTAAAGCGCAATCTGACAAGAGAGATGGCACCTTTACTGATGATTCTGATGAAGATCATGAACAATTTCTCCATGCCATGAACTCGATGATAAATCCCTCAAGGTATAACGGTAATGGCTCCAAAACTGAACCAAAGAAACCGAAGATCCAAAACCAGCCTTCTGGAGGGCATAAGACTCGGCCTAGCAGTGGCAATTCTCCATGTTTCACATCTGAAAGCCCTACCAGGAAATCCTCTATTTCTGACACAAAAAAATCCCCTTCTAAATCTTTCACGAAAACCCCTTCCACTACACCTAAAGCCAAGAAAGTGTCATCTCCTGTGATTATCACTCCTAAGCTATATCCTTCTCCTTTTGCCTATTCCTCAAAAAAGAAAAAACCCAGTACTCACACGGCTTTGCCTCAGCTGGGGGTGAAGTCTACCAGAAAATGGAAAAAAACTGTCAAAAGGTCTCATCTGCCACCTGCTATCCAGCTGAATGCTCCCCCATCTTCTTCTCATGTAGTACACACTACTGTGCCTCCTATTCCAAGAGGTGGGGTCCCGCTGAGGAAGCCTTCGGCTGCAAGCTTTGGGAGATCCTTCCTCTACTCTGTCTAAGGCTAAGAAAATGGCTCGAGTTAAAGATAATGGTAGCAATCGCTCCTCAGGTATTCCTCTTCTCACCAATTTTCCATATCATAGGCTGACTGTTGAACAAGTTAAAAATCTGTTTGGAGTTTATAAAATTCAGTTAGGGCATAATGCTGATGAGGCTGTTCATATAATACAAAAATTACAATCACAGGAAAGATCTTCCTTTGAAGAAATTATTCTTTCTCTCTTAGATAAAACAAAATCCATTGATTCCTCTCATTCCATTATTTTAGATGATCACTCTTTTACTCATGATACCACTTGTATACTAGACCAACAGCAAGTAGATACTGATGAATTTCATGATTCTAGTTCATTTTTAGAAAAATCTGCTATGTCTACTAATGATACATCTGTAGTAATTGGGAATTCTAGAGTTTCATCATGAATGTTCTAAATTGGAATGCTCGTGGTATTAATTCTTATAAAAAGAGACAAATTCTTCATGATATGATAGTAGATAATAAGATAGATATGATTGCTATCCAAGAGACCAAAAAGGAACAATTTACTAATAGGATTCTAAAAACTATCTCTTCCAAATTTGATATCTGGTTTTGGGTACCTTCAATAGGAAGGTCGGGAGGTATTTTATTTGGATGTGATAGTGACCATTTTAAGTATCTTAGCCATTCTGTTCATACCTATGCACTCAATCTGCACGTAGAATGTAAACTTGATGGCCATCAATGGCAAGTTACTATCGTATACGGTCCGGTTATTAGAGCCAAAAAGAAAGATCTTTGGATAGAATTGGATTCTATTAGAGGAACTAGCCAAACTCCTTGGCTGTTGTGTGGAGATTTTAATGCCATTAGACATAGAACTGATAAATCAGGTACTTTATTTGATATGCAAACCAGCTCCTTATTCAACAAATTTGTGCATAAACATCAACTAGTAGAACATAAATTAACAAATAGGAACTATACTTGGCAAAATGGTAATAAATTTGCATTGTTAGATAGAATTTTCACAAGTATAACATGGGAACAATTATATCCAGCTAGTACTACTATTGACCTTGGAAGGTATGGATCTGACCACTGTCCCCTCATTTTGCAAATCTCTTCCAAGATAGACCCTCCTAATTTTATATTTCGTTTTGATCCCTTATGGCTTGAATAACAAGATTTTATTGATCTCATACATAAATGGTGGATTCAATACCCTTTAGACCCCTCCAATATAGCCAAAAGTTGGAATGCCAAATTAAAATTTCTTAGACAAAAAATTAGAGGGTGGACTAGGAATTTTTATAGTAAGAAAAAAAAGGAAAAACAAACCCTATTAGATACACTCAAAAACCTAGAACTGATTTTAGAACTTAGAGATTTTACGGCCCTTGAATATGATGATTGGATTCTTGCTAAGCATACTCTAGATAATATCTATTTAGAAGAGGAACAACATTGGAAAAACCGCTCAAAACAAAAGTGGTTGGAAGAAGGGGATAATAATACTAAGTATTTTCATACAATAGCTACACATCGCTCAAAGAAAAACAAAATTCTTGCATTAGAAATAGATGGCTGTACTAATACCTCCAAACCAGCTATTAAACAACATATTCACCATTTTTACAAGGATCTATTAGGTCAACCTGGTATCACATATGCTCAACTAGATAAGGATTTTTGGGACCCTAGTGATAAACTTACTCATTTAGAACAGCAGTCTTTAGAACTCCCTTTTACATTGGATGAGATTAAAAATGCTGTTTTTGCTTGTACACCTAATGGGGCTCCGGGGCCTGATGGTTTCACCTTCAAATTTTATCAAGCATTTTGGGATTTGATTAGTGCTGATTTGTACCAGCTATGCTTGCATTTTTATAATCACAGTACCAAACTAAATAGTCTGAATAAGTCTATCATTTGCCTCATACCAAAAGAGAAAGATGCCAAACTTATCACTAAGTTCAGACCAATTAGTTTGGTAAATTGTAGCTTCAAAATAATCTCTAAAATTCTGACTTTCCGATTAGAATCAATCATGCATAGAATCATTGACAGTAGTCAAGCCGCTTTTATTAAAGGGAGATATATCTTAGATAATGTTGTATTAAGTCAAGAAATCATTCATTCTTGTCAAAGGACAAACGAGGCAGGAGTAATTGTTAAGGTAGATTTTGAAAAAGCATACGATAAAATTAATTGGCAATACCTTCTAGATATTTTACATAGTAGAGGATTTGGAGACAAATGGATTAGATGGATAACAGAATGGCTGATTAGTTCACAATCATGCATAAACATCAATGGTGACCTTACTAATTATTTTTTCTGCAAGCGAGGAGTACGACAAGGCGATCCTTTATCTCCTTATCTATATATCCTTGCTGCAGATACCCTTAGTAAAATTTTTCATAAAGGTCGAAATGCAAATTCCTTAGTGGGGTTAGGACCTCCAATTTTAGATAATCATGCTCATACCAATTGCCATTATGCAGATGACACCATTATCTTTTTAAAAGCTGATGAAGCTAATATTGAGAATGCTTGGTGGGCTCTAATTGCTTTTGAAGCCATCTCTGGCATCAAAGTTAATTATTCCAAAACCTCGATGTACCCTATCAATATTACGGATGTATCTCACTTTGCTCAACATTTTAGGTGCACTCCATCTTCATTCCCTTTGCATTACTTAGGATTACCACTACATATCCAGAAATTATCATCTCTTGACTGGACCTTTCTTATTGATAAGATAGAAAAGAAACTTCAATCTTGGAAATGTAGTTTGTTGTCGATAGGAGGCCGTTTAACTTTATTGAACTCAGTTTTGTCCTCGGTACCCTTATACTTCTTATCAGTTTATAAAATTTCAGATTCTGTGATAAACAAAATAGATCAAATTAGACGTCGATTTCTATGGCAGGGTACTAATACCAGTAAGAAGAGATATCATTTGATCAATTGGCAAAGAGCTTGTTTTGCCAAAGAGTTTGGAGGGTTAGGTATTTTAGATCTCAAACAAATGAATATCGCTTTACTTATGAAATGGTGGTGGAAATTTAAGGATCCCTCCTACAATAGTGCTTGGAAAAATCTGATCTTGTACAAATACACATTTCATAGTGAGCCAAAATCTGTCTTTTGGTCTATTATTTCAGCTCTCCAACCTTTAGGGATTATTAGTGTTTCGTATGAACCGGGTTACACTACTTCCGTTCGTTTTTGGACTGACATTTGGTATCATAATTGTTCCATGGCATCTCGTTACCCTTACTTATATAATATATGCTCCAACACTGACATTTTATTATAAACTGTTATCAATTCGCAAGGCAATGCATTTTACTTTTCGTAGAACATTAGATGCTGTCCAATATACAAAATGATTAGAGATTTTAGATATCATTAGTCACTTCTCATATACTCATCTAGAGGATAAACTTAGTTGGAGATGGGAACCCAATGAAAATTTTTCGGTTAGGTCCTTATATAAACTTCTAAATTTTTGAGGCACTCAACCTAGAAACCCAATGTTATGGTGGAAGGTCCCTATCCCCATTAAGATTCGTATCTTTATGTGGCTTTCTCATAAAAATAGAATATTAACAACTGACAACTTAAGGAAAAAAGGATGGCAAGGAAATAATACTTGTCAGTTTTGTCAACAACCAGAAACTGTAGATCATTTATTTGCGAACTGCTCATTTACAAAACAGATTTGGTTCTATATGGGTTCTTGTCAAATTGTTAGCATTCAATGGTCGAAATTTGCACATATTATTCAGTTTGCTAATCAATTACCTAATACTCATCGATCAGCCTTTTTATTGGTTTTTAGTGCAGTTTGCTGGACATTGTGGAAACATCGAAATGAATTGTGTTTTGACAATGGTAAGAGGAAAACGGTGCGACAAATTGTTTTACTTATTATCTCACTTGTGCATTATTGGACAGGTCGGGTCACACATCACGTTTCTGCCTATACCACTTCGTGGCTACTAGTTGATACAGATGTACTCCCTCTCTCCTGTTGGCATCCGGATGATGTTGAAGATGACGTGGCCACCTCCACTGTGTTGGCGCTCCGGGACTAGATGCGGATCCATGAAGACTCTAAGTAGAAGACTTTGGACTTGGCAGCCCAATTTTGTAGTTCACAGCTCCGTTGAGTGGCTTAATTTCCTTTGTCGTATGAACTTGTTTGTTGTTTTGTGTTTTCAAATAGTTGAGACATTTTGTTTTAGGGAGGGTATTTTGGTGCTATATAGGTAAAACAAACAGCATGCTGTCGGTTGTAACTTAAATTTCTTCAATGAAATGGGCTTCGGCCTTTTAATTAAAAAAAAAAAAAAAAAAAAAAAACTCCCAGCCGTTTTGGGATTCGAGCTGATGGAGGGGGCAGATTATTTGGCTTTGAGATTCGTGCCAAGTTAAAAAGAACGGTCCAGATCAAGTAATTGTAAAAGATTCCCTATTACGGTACCGGGGGTGATGTGAATTCCATAGATAGCCCTGCCCCTCTACTTTTCCTTTTGTTTATTTTCTTTTGTTGGGGGGTGATTGCAATCACCATTTCTCTCTCCCGGAAATAAATAGATGTAGCCAGAGGGAGAGGAATTCGCATCCTCTGAGATATCTCAAACTTTGAGTGTTTTTTTTGTTTGGAAAAATGTCAAACGTTCAAATACGTTCTGTTTGAATCTCAAAGCACAAATTATTGGAAATAGTTCGAACCAGATTTGTGTTGAACCAGTGGGCATGCTAATTTTGTTCTGAATATTAAGGTCATACTGACCCTGATTCAATCCCAAATTTTGACAAATAATAGTCTTAATTCTCAAATAATCAGTACCCGACATTACCGAAATCACAGTAACAGGTCCGAGACTATAATAAATCTCATTAGGGCCTTGGAAAACCTCACCACCGGTGTAAATGGATTTCATAAAACTCATTTTGAACCAATTACACACAAACCTAAAATTAAAAATTAACTAAATGAATTATTAACCTATTGAAAATAAAATAAAATTGAAAAGAAAACAAAAACTTACAGATTAATCATTTTTTTAGTCACTTCAAATTTCAAAATCTTTACTAAATAGTACCCAGTGAGATCAAGTAGCAGCAAACAAGAATGATTAAAACCACTAACAAATTTAGTCTTCTGTGGCAGTTGCAAACCACTAGAAAATGTGGCAGGTCATATACAAACCTATACTATAGGAAAAATAGCGATCTGATAAGCATCCGATCAAATTCGGTTCAATATCTGAACAGAGCCACTCAATCTACTTCAAAATTTACACGGACTATTAAAATTCACAAACAAATTTTAATATAAATCATCGCACATATCTTAAAATGCATCAAAAGGCTACGATTAAACATCAGACTGCATTTGGTCCAATGGCCATTTGACCACCCCCGAAATCCACAAATTTTATTTCTCTTTTGAAATTGTGTGAAATGTCACATGTTATGATATTTACTGATGGTCACAATTAATCTGGACAGTACAAATTCGGAGTTGAGCGGTCCAAGACAGTGGTCTACGCAATAAATTGACTGCGTCTTAAAAGAACGAAACCTAGACTATGATGTGGGTCCCACGCTCTGACCATCCGTCCTTGGTTGAAAAGAAAAGCAAGGTGATGAAGGTCTCTATCTTCATTAATTGCTCTCTGCGTGCCTTCACTTTACCACAACTTTCCTTTTCTCACCTTTATCTTCTCATAATTCCTTCTCTGCACCTGGTTTATACCCATTATACGTGTTGGGTCCCATAGGCCATAGAAAAGTATTGGTGATCCAGGTGCATCCAGAAAATAAATTCTCTCTTTTCCTGCAATTCGCTTTTCTTCCTTTTCTCTTTTACTTCCACACTAACCAGACAGTGTGCGAGGGTGAAATGACAATTTAGAGCACACTCTTCTCTTCTCGCTTTCTTTAATACTTTTTGAGTGTTGGATCAATACCAGTTTAATTACCACTCAAATCGGATGATTCGGATGCTTATAGACACACTTGATCACTGACGAGGGAACGAGAGATGGGGAATTCTGTTCCTTGGTTTCTTCTCCTGGTTTTTCTCTTGCCATTGGTTGCCGCCCAAATGCCAGGTTTGGTTTCTCAATCATTTTGTTTATACCATTATTGAATATTGTTTATGGTGCAAATTTTGAACTAGGCACAATATACTGGTTTATTTTATGCGTTTTATTTGGAAATTCCTGTTATTTTTTATCAAAAAAAATAATATCAAAAGAGAGTACAAAAGAAGCATTCCATTTGATGAAATATACTCATTTCTACTCAATTTTTTTCAGAATTATGTACTTCAAATAAAAATATCAATATGGTACAGTTCAGTAAAATACTATGCAAATTTTGATACACCAAATTTTTTAGGAAATTTTGAACTCGGCACAATATACTGGTTTTATTTTTTTGCTTGATGTAATAACTGCTCAGTTTTACTCAATTTCTTAAAAACCATCCCAATTTCTTAAATACCATGTACTTAAAATAAAATATATCATTATGGTACAGTGTAGGAAAAATACTATGCAAATTTGAATGCACCAGTTCTTTATGAAAAATGAAATTAGAATTTCTCAACCTCTCTCTTATCTTACAATCTGGCAATAGGTTTCATAAGTATGGACTGTGGCGGTACCGATTCCTACACTGACAATACTGGCCTTGAGTGGTCCCCAGATGACAAATTCCTCTTTGGACAACGTGCCAACATCACGGCACCAGCCCCTACCAAACGGCAGTATGCAACAGCAAGGTACTTCCCGGCTGACAATCGGAAATACTGCTACACCCTCAATGTGCGTATCCGTACCAGGTACTTGGTACGAGCAACATTTCTTTATGGCAACTTTGATAACAGTAATGTTTACCCCAAATTCGATCTCTCTCTCGGCGCCACTCCCTGGAGCACTGTTGTAATTTCAGACGCTTACAATCCGGAGATTGTAGAGTTGGTGCTGTTGGCCTCGAAACCTACTCTTAGCGTGTGTGTCTCTAATGCCAGTACCGGGTTGCCTTTCATATCTACACTCGAGTTGAGACAGTTTAACGGGTCGGTATACTATACCCAGGTCGAGGCCCATTTTCTACTTAGTCTCGCTGCCAGAATAAATTTTGGTGCTGAAAGTAACGATTCTATAAGGTACCCTTTGTTTATTTAAAAAAAAAATACTGTTTTGTCTAGGGTACTGCAAAATACATTATGAAAGTGGTACGAAAACCACCTTGTTGCTTCTCACTAAAACCTAAACAACTAATAACCTGATTGATTGTAATTTAGTGTCATGCATGCAGTTGGCTGGTGACTGGTACCACACTATAATAAGATGTACCGTTGAATGATAACACCTAAGAAACTAGTTATAGAGCACCTCAGTTACATCATGGAAGTAATTTTAAAAAAGAAATGTTATATTTTATTGACAAAAAAGAATCTGCCAGGTACCCAGATGACCCGTTTGACAGGATATGGCAATCAGATTCTATTAAAAGAGCAAACTACCTAGTTGATGTCGCTCCTGGTACGGAGAAAATTTCAACCACGTCCCCTATATATGTAGGTTTTGACGAAATGCCTCCTCAAAAGGTCATGCAAACAGCTGTGATAGGTCAAAATGGAACCCTAACGTACCGATTAGACCTCGAAGGCTTCCCTGCAAATGCATGGGCATTTTCGTACTTGGCTGAAATTGAAGATTTGCCGCATGATGAGACGAGAAAGTTCAAGTTGTTTGTACCGGGTCAACCTGAGTTCAGCAAACCGACCATAAATGTGCAAGAGAATGCTGGGGGGAAAAACAGGCTGTATGAGCCGGGGTTTTGGAACATTTCTCTCCCGTTTGTTTTCGAATTTGGTCTTAGAAAGACAAATGATTCGTCGAGGGGCCCCATTTTGAATGCCTTGGAGATTTACAAGTATCTGGATATCAATTTGGGTTCTCTGGATGGTAAATAATTGTTGTCATTATTTAAAAATTACTAGCACCGGAAATTTTCTCTACCTCCCTTTTTTTAAGAAATATCCCTAAACTACTATTTTCTCATCTCTTTATGAAATCATTGGGGTAATTTTGGAAAATATTGAAGAAATGGGCATATTAGAGGGGAATTTATGTTTTGGATATTAATTAATTATAGTACCTGAAATGATATCATAAAGTTCACTCCACTTAAGATATTTTGCTTTTGAAAATTGTGTAGCAACTACCATGGCTAGCTTTGTCTTGAACTACCCGCAAGCAGTGTGGGCCCAAGAAGGCGGTGACCCATGTCTCCCCGCTACATGGACTTGGGTTCAGTGTAGTGCTGATCCACAACCCCGAATTGTTTCAATGTATGAATCTTTTTGATGTCTTGATATCACCTTTGCCTATCTGGTTTTTTAGAAAATACCAATCAAATTAGTATTCATATCCTCTGCATTAACGCATGTTTGAGTTTATATTCGATCTGTTTAGATCTGATTGGATGGTCTAGAGCTAAACTCAAATGGTGTGTTAATGCAGAAGATGCGGACTCATCAAATTACCTAAGTGATATATTATATGTTTGCTAGGTGTTTTGCATTAAATCCTAGTTTTTTATGATTGAAATTTTTAAATTTTGACAAGAAGTTACGCCTATTGGGTGCCTTAAGATGAGTTTTTTTTTTTTTGCAGTATATTATCTGGGAAGGGCATAACTGGAAATATTCCTTCTGAGCTCACAATGCTACCTGGCTTGGTTGAACTGTACGTTTTGAGAACTACTTGTTCTTATTATTTGTGTTTACGCTTGCATAATTACCCCTACAAATACCTTATTTATTTCATAACCGAGACAATTTCCTTTTTTTACATAGGTTATTAGCACACAATAAATGCAGTAAACAACTTATTAGCAAGTCATGCTGTACCATATGTTGGTATATGGATACTAAATCTGTGAAAAAAAGAGTGCAGCTCATATGTACAAAAGAAAGGGGTTTGTAGGGGCATATATGAAGAACTCCTACATTATTTTATTAATTTCTCTGTTTATTTTAAATCAAAGAATAATCACTTCAGATAAATTTTTGTTTAAATGTAGACATCTTGACGGGAACTCATTTTCGGGTCCAATACCAGATTTCAGTGGATGCCAAAAATTGGAGACCATGTAAGATGCAATTTTTTTTTTCTTTTTTTTACCATAGATTTTGAGTGATTGTCTGTTTTCTTAATTTAACATGTATGTGCCGCAGACATTTAGAGAATAACGATCTTTCCGGTGGATTGCCTTCATTTTTTGAGGACCTACCCAATCTAAAGGAATTGTAAGTCTTTAGTTCTGAAAATTTTCAGAAGGTTTGTTCCTAATAAACTTGACCAGCAGTTTTCTTTGTGTTGATTACTTGTTTGCAAGTACATGAATTTGATAGAAAGTTCTACTGATACAAGGAATAAATAATTTACAGGAAACAATGAAAAAACAAATTAAATGTTTATAAGAATTTTATGTTTGCTGTAAGTCTTAGTTCTGATAACTTCTAGAAGGTTTGCTCCTAACTAACTTGACCAGCAGTTTCCTTAGTGTCGATTACTTGTTTGCAAGTACACAAAACTGGTAGAAAGTTCTACTGATACAAGGGATAAATAATTTACAGGAAAAAATGAAAAACAAGTTAAATTGTTTATAAAATAAAAGATCAATTCAGATTTTTGAGGGTTGGAACCAGTCTTTAAGCATTTTATGTTTGCTGTAATTCAAACCTAAAAGCGTTCTATGTTGTCCAGATTTATCTATTTAACTGTTATCGTCAATCACCAATTAACTAACTATTTGATAATTTCTATTAAATAAATGTAGGTACGTCCAGAACAACAAGCTGTCTGGAGTAATACCTTCAGGTCTAATCAAGAAAAATATTGTGTTGAAGTGCGTTTCTTATTTATTTTCTATATTTCATTTTAGTTCAACAAAAATATTTAGTTTATTTTACATGAACTACCTTTTTCCTGTATGTGCATGTGTAGCTATACAGGAAATGCTGATCTTCTTACAGAAAGCAAAGGAAAGAACACGGCAGTAATCATTCTGTTTACCATAATTGGCGTCGCTTTGCTGCTTGTAATTGGTATAGCGTGTTGCTTATTTTCACAAAGGAGAAAGGAGACCAAATCATCAATTGGTAAATTTCAGAAACCATTTTATTACTTGTTCCTTCTCAACAGCCAGTTTTTTTTGTTGGATTATGGCACCCATAAGTTAGTGGGGTTCCTGTTTAATTAAAGGTCAGAAATGGCTTTGGTGAAAAATGCAAAAACACCCATTATTTACCCTTCTTGTAGAAAGCATTCACTCTATGTTACCTAATAACAAGTCTTTAGTTTATGCAACCTCAACACAACCCTAAATGTGAACTTACTCTTGTTATTATATGTCTTATCTTTTTATTTGTTGTATCATTTGTCTAAAATTCAAGCCCATTAATTTAATGAGAAAAGATTTGGAGTTATGTAGCGCTCCAAAAGGTTCAAAATTCATGCAAAAAAAAAAACCACTGAGGAGGCAAATGGAATACTTATTTGGATTATACGTTCTCCATATATATTTGTGCTTTTGTTAATGTAAAAAATGTGGGCAGCCTATGTGCAAACGTGTAGTAGTGTTCTTTTTCAGAAAGTTCATTAGATATATTGAGTGAGACTACGGTACTGTGTATAGTGCGTATAGACCCTTGCTATGGATCCATATCTCCATTTCCAAAGTCAAACAGTCGATGTAAACCATTCATAATGATCTTCATATGAAAATATATTTGTAGATCAAAGTTTACATTTTGTAGAATTTTTTTACTATTTTTTTATATATGTAAAAATCACTTGATCTAAAGCGCTTCTAGACCATTCAAAAGTAGTGATTTTCCACCTACCTAAAAAAATTTCTAAAAAATTGTAAAATTTTTTATACATGTACATTTTCACATGGAGATCATGTTGCACAGTTTGGATCGATTGTTTGGACTTTGAAATGAAAATATTTATCCATAGTACGGACCATCTGCGCTATGCATAGTACCATAGCCTCACTCAGATGTTTTTATTACCTTTAAATAAATACAAATCAATTATACAAAGCTCTACAATCCAGAAACAATAACAACCCTATATTTTTTTAATCCAGAAAGTAGCTGTAACGCTGTGATAGTTCCACCACCACCACCACCGGCAAGAAAACTTGGCACATACTTCAGTGAAGTGGCGACAGAATCAGCACACCGGTTCGCATTGTCAGAGATAGAAACGGCAACTGATAAGTTTGAGAAGAAAATCGGCTCTGGCGGCTTTGGTATTGTGTATTACGGAAAATTGACTGATGGAAGAGAGATTGCTGTGAAGGTGCTCACAAACGAGTCATATCAAGGGATTCGTGAATTCTTAAATGAGGTGCGTCTTTGCAACATGCAGCTGCTACTTTTCAGTGTACTTCCAACTAAAACCCATATTTTGGGGTATCTGGTGTTTCTAAAGTAACCCAAAATTGAGTTTGCATCCAGACTGTACGATCAAAATCTGGGGTAATCCGGTCTGAGGTGGAATGCATGGGGCCCCTTTAATATTCGTGCCAAAACAGATTGGACAGTCCGGATCCAAGCTCAAAATTTGGGTTACTTTAGGGGATCGAATACTATTTTGGAATGGGCACATAACTATTTATGCAAAAGAAATGTATTTTTAGGTTATATTTGGCCTAATTTGCAAGGAAAAAAGAAAAAGAAATGATTGCTCAAGTGTATTCTTTGGTAAATAAGGAATTATTTTTTGTTTCTTAGATTCTGTCAAGTTAATCTTCTTTTCTGTTGGGTTGTTAATTCAATTGTTAGTAAATAATCTAGCCTCCAGTTTTTATATGAAGCACTCAAATTGGATTCGTTTGCTTAGATTTGCCGCTATTACACTAAGTTACTAACAATTATCATTTATTGGTATAAATCAGGTGACGTTGCTTTCGCGAATACATCATAGGAATCTGGTAACATTTTATGGTTATAGTCAACAAGACGGCAAAAACATACTTGTCTATGAATTCCTACACAATGGCACTCTGAAAGAGCACCTTAGGGGTACACACTGTTTTATCTTAAATACATAACATTTTTGTTGTTTATTGTATTTTTTATGTTTATTAATTAATACTTTCATGAGTTTATCCATGCAGGGCCTTCTCAAGATAAAATAGTTAGTTGGCTTAAACGCCTCGAGATTGCTGAAGACGCTGCAAAAGGTATTAATTTGATATTATAATTTGACTTCGATAATATATCAGTTTTTTTAACAAAAACAAGAGTGAGGCTATGGTACAATGGATAGGGCATCTTGGTCCGTATGCATAGCACCGTAGCCTCACTTCAAAAAACAAATAGATATAACAGTATTTGCATGTTTTTTTACTTAATTAATCGGAAATAAACTACTACTCAGGTATAGAGTATCTTCACGCTGGTTGCTCTCCTACTATAATACACAGAGATTTGAAGAGCAGCAATATACTGCTAGACAAGCACATGAGAGCAAAGGTCTCTGATTTCGGTCTCTCTAAACCAGCTGCTGATGGGTCCCATGTGTCAAGCATAGTTAGAGGCACAGTTGGATATTTAGATCCCGAGTAAGTTTTCTTTTTCATTTGGCGGGGGGGGGTTGCAATCAAAGTATGTGGGAACTCCCCCCTTGATTATGTACTGGGATCTAATTAAGTAGAGCAAATGTGAAAAAAAAAAATCTGTGGGTAATTCAGCCAATTTCTGCTTGACCTATCAATTGCGCCTAGAAAATGTTTGAAAATTGGAAACAAATATGAGAAACTTTTGGTGTCAATTTCGAATACAGTAAAGCAGGGGGTGCAATGTGCAAAAGAACCTTACCTCCTTTATAAAATTTATCTATTTTTCTTTGCACATGTGTGGGCCCACTAATTGTCTGACCAATTTTTTTTTTGTAAATGCACAGATACTACATATCTCAGCAGCTTACAGAGAAAAGTGACATATACAGCTTTGGAGTTATTTTGCTGGAGTTGATTTCTGGTCATGAACCAATATCCAATGAGAATTTTGGTATCAACTGTCGCAATATTGTCGCATGGGTTAGTTGTCCTCTATTATTTTTTAGGTTAAATTTTTTAGCTTATATTATTGGAGCAACTTTAGGTAACTCTTGCTACATTGGAAATATTATTTTAACCATACAAAACATGAAATATCAAACACATCTCGCACAGAACATTGGATTTCTTAGGACATAAGAGTATAATTATGAGATTACCATGTTTTAGAGGGACATTTCATATATTTCACATATTAGAGATACATCGCACTTTGATGTTCAGATAAGAGCGCATGTGAATTAATTTCTTTGTTTTCTCCGAGTTATCAAGCCCAGCGAACATTTTTTCCTGCACTCATCAGCAACAAGTTGCTTTAAATTTTTTTATTGGGGCTTTTAATGATCTTTTAGGATGTCTAGGCTAAATATAGAGAGGTCATAATGAACCAGTAAATTGTTTTTTTTTTGGGGGGGTGGGGGGTTCTCGAACCAAAAGAATGCTAGTTTTCTAAAACTACTTAATACTGGCCTTAGTGATAAAACTGGGTGCTATTCATTTTTATAAGTTTATTCTGTTTATTTGGGTGACAGATAAAATTGTTCTGTGTTGGATTGCTAATTTCTGCAAGAGTGAGGCTATGGTACTATGCATAAGCCCATATTTGTCCGTACTATGGATCAATATCTCTATTATAAATTATAAACAACCAATCTTTCAACATGGTCTCCATATGAAAATGAACTTGTAGATCAAATTTTACATTTTTCAGAAACTATTGATGCGTAGTATGGACCAATTCGCACTATGCATAGTACCATAGCCTTTCTCTGTCTACAATGCCTATGATCATAAACTAGAGAAATAGTAGGTCCTTTTTAGTCAGTTGAGAATGCTATATATTTCACCTAAAAATTATGGATTCTAATTACTCTCAACGTATAACTCATCGCTCAACACTTTTCCAGGCAAGAGCACACATTGAGAGTGGCAATATACATGCCATAATAGATCCAGCACTCGAAGTAACCTACGACATACAATCGATTTGGAAAATAGCCGAAACCGCTATACTCTGTGTAAAACCAAAGGGGATGCAGAGGCCGACTATATCAGAGGTTTTGAAAGAGATACAAGAGGCTATTTTGATCGAAAAAAGGATACATCCGGATACAGAATATCCACTTGGATTAATTTCAAAAAAATCCATGTGTTCTTCGGTTAATATGGATAATGCTGACTTGGCGCTGTCTGATAATGCCTCCTTTGACGATTTGCTTTTACGGCCCGGTCTCAGATGATTAAGTTTTATTTGACCATTGGTGTTTGTATTTTTTTTTGGAAAGAATTAGAAAGGGGGTTTTGTTCATCAGCTAATCATGTATTGTTATTACAAGTCTTAGTTTTTACCTATTAAAGGTTACACTTCATATGTTTTTGTGAGACAAACTAATTTTGAAATGAAATCGCTATAGTTAGCAAGATGGCATCTAACTAAATCAATTATTCGTTAGTCACATTAATATAATCGCTGCACAGTTATTCTTTTCCAGTAATAAGTATTACAAAACAGGGTTTATAGAATTAACTGTCCATTAGATAAGAAAGCAAGCGCATTGATTATTAGATAAAAAAAATATGTGCTGTTATTTCTCTCTATTTCCCTTCAACCTCTCTCCGCTTCAGTCCATATTTTTTACGGTACATAAAATTTGAAATTTGGACTGTCTAATGAGAATTCGAGTTAATTTGGAACAATTTGAAAATTTACAGAATTAGCTTAAGACTTTAAATTAATCCAAGAGGATAACTTGTCTTTAATTATCTTTCCTATTTTGAAATCGATATTTAATTTAAGAATTAGTGTAAAGTAGAAAACTTTTGATTTAATTTCAAAAAATTCTCTTAAGTTTTTGAATTGTGTAGATAATCAAATAGTCTAAGAATTGGTATTCAAAATCATGTGCGTTTGCAACGTTCTTTATAGTTATATTAAAAGTTACACTTGGTGTTGTTGGAACTAGTTGGAGATACTTAGCAACACAATAAGCAATCCTACCAATTAACCCCTCCAGATACACAATACCAATTATTGGGATATCAGATCAATTAGGAGATTGTATAATATATAATTAGGAAAGTGTACAACGGCTAGTAGGAGAATTAGTCTATATAAACTAATGTAAGCAATGTAATTAGAATATCAATAAAGTAATACAATTTAATCATTGTCTGTTTCACACAAATTACACTTGGCCACACATCACACGCATGTTCAAATAATTTTTTTTTTCCTAGATGTTACTCTCTGCCTTATTTGAAAACAATGTTTGCAGTAAAAACTGCATTATTTTTTTTGGAAATTGATTCTCCCTATGAGATAAGCAAAAAGAGTGGCAAAAGCAATAGGATACAATCCGAGAATTACAGCAACAAACGGTAAACCGTCACGGTGGAACTCGAAATAATCTTGTAGAAACTGCAAAACAAATTTCTCCTCTCCAAAGATGACGATTAGTTTGGGATCATCTCCGTACTGTGAGGTGAAGTGGGCATTCAGAGTCCAGGCCGACGGGCAAATGTAGTACATCCAAATCCACCATCCCGGAATTTGCTGCAGGGAAAACTTAATTAATTTAAAACATTTATGCAGAGAACTAACATTTGATTTAGTGTCAATGACAATGTGCTCACTGTGGGAGGACACAGGTTTAAAATTCGGATGAGATCCCTTGTAGATATTAACTAGTTTGGTGACATGATCCTAAACTTTACTAAAAAAACATTTTTATAATTTCAAGCAGCTCATTAATAATTGGTGTCAGTGAGATATAATCAAAAAGATGAAGACTTGGTAGAAAAGAGTCTGAAGAATGGTGGTGAGCTCAACAGTGGGAGTCATGGCGGTGAGCACCATGCCGAGGTAAATTATGTATAGAAGCGTGCAAAATATGGTGTAGAAGAACCACATGGTGTAGAATTACATTTGATTGCACTTGATACTAGATAAATTCATAAAATTATAAATTTTGTATGTAAACGCACTACTCATGAGGTAGATCGGCTTGAATTGTTTGAATTTGTCGTTTGAAGCTGATTTGATAGATTTTAAAATTGATTGTATTTAAACTAAAATACCACTAATATATATCATTGTAGCTAGACTATAAAACTTACTAAAAACAATTATATAACATATATTTCATTGACAACAAACATATGACAATCATAAAAATTAATTACAAAACTAGTTTTTTTTAATAGCTTAGATAAGTTGTGCATCAAGTTTGGTGTAACTTAAAACTTATTGAACATCTATTGAGCGGTTTCGAAAAATTCAATGATTCCATTTTACCGAAATTTAATTAATGACCAAACAATTTTTAAAGAGGAGGGTTCTAATACCTCGTACCTTTCATACCTCATCATATCTCATATTTTATTTCTTTGTTTTCAAAATCCAAACTGTCGATCCGAACTGCTCAACAAGATATCCATATTAAAATACAAAATACACTTTGGAATAAAATCTTATAATTTTTGCAAATTTTTTAATATTTTTTAATATAGGTACAAAATCACTGTTTCTATACCGTTCAAAAACAGCGATTTTGTATCTATCTTAAAAAATAGTAATTTTTTTGCAAAAATTATAAAATTTCATCTCCAAGCATAGTGTAGTATGAATATCATGTTGAACTGTTCGGATCGACAGTTTGGACTTTGAAAACGAAGATATAAAATATGAAGTATGATGAGGTATGAATGGCATGAGGTATTGAAACCCTCCTCATTTTTAAATTACATCAGATTTAATATACATGTTATCTAAATAATAGAGAACTTATCTACAATTTTATCCTTAAATTATTCCTCCCTAAAAAGTATAGCTGCTTAAATTATATTAAAGCAATTGGCAAGGGATGCATGAAACATGTATTATCATATTAGGTGAAAAAAGTCAACAAAACAACACAACAACAAAAAAAAGAAATAAAAGATTTTGACTTTGACAAAACGCGGTTGTCCTTTGACCAGATTTATAAATCTTGATTGGATTATTATAGTTCATATATATACAGAGAGAGAGGGGGTTGGCTAATATCAAAACATTTGTTCCGGAGCTGTGGTGTAACTATTTAGTTTTCCGATTTCAAAAGTCAAACGGTCTATCCGAACTATTAGATGTAATCTCTATATTAAAATGTGCTTGGATTTTTTATTAAGTCAATTTTAAAATCGCTGATTTTAATAAACAGTGAAAATTTTATGTATCATTAAAAAAAGCGATTTTAAAACTGGCTTAATAAATAGTAAAAAATTCCAAAAAATGTAAAATTTGGTCTCCAAGCACATCTTAATATAGATTGAATGTTGAACGGTTTGGATCGACTGTTTGGACTTCGAAAATATAAAAACCGAAGCATCTGTTCCACGGTCTAGGAACAAACGTTTTGATATTAGCCACTCATATATATATATATATATATATATAAGACCATATTTACAAACAAGTCCACGTTCGCCGAACCCATAAATCACAAATCTTATATAATTTATAAATTGATTCAATATAAATGTTTCAATGAGAAATTAAAACGCTAATTCAATTTATTTCATATAAATTTATTATATTATTACAAAAATCAACATTATTGGTGGAACTTTCTTCCTCTTATTATTGTTTTCCTATATGTCATGTTTGGTTATGGCTTAAAGTGAGAGAATATAGAGTTTGTTTCTCACTAAAGAAGTTAAATATGACCTAACTATGAAATAAGTTGAAATTATAGTGTACTGGGACACTCATAGAGTTCACTTCATGACAATCATAGTCCACTGGGACACTCTGTGGGCGGGGGCAGTCTGGGCATTATGGCGCGAGAGAAACAGGTGGATTTTTTCCCAGGAAAGAAAGGAGATTCATTCATTAATCACAGAGACTCATCTACAGATCAACGTTTGGTACTCAATATTACAGAGAAGCATCCTTAACGGGTCGGACTATAGGGAATAGGGCAGGGGACAAATCCAGCTGGTATTGTGTTTTATTATTACTTGCTTGTGAGTGGTTGCTTTAATCTACATGTAACTTTCTTATTGTTTCGGGTTGCAACTAGCTGGAGTTGTAACTAGCTGGAGGAGACTTTGTAAATATTTTTTCATTATTTAATACAAAATCGTTGGTGAGCCATTGCTCACCGACCCTCAAAAAAAAAAAAGTTGAAATTAGAAAGATTTTAAGAAAAAATAAATTAACCCGTCTGAGAAGTGGATTAAATTATTCAACATGAGGACCCTATTGCGTTGGTGAAAAATAATTTGTATCCCTACCTATTTCTCTCTTCCTTTTTTTATTATTTTGAAATCCTGATAGTGGCTATCAATTTCTATTTCTCTCTTCCTTAAAACAAACTCTTCACTATTATTATTGTTGTTATCATCATCATTAGTTTATCATTATTATTATTATTATTTTTACTATTATTATCATAATTATCATTATTTATTGTTGTTGTTATTATTATTGTTATCATTATTAATATCAGTACTATTACTATAACTATTATTATTATTCTTATTATTTTTGCTATTATATAATAATTATAATAGTTATTGTTGTTGTAATTACCATAAATATTGCTATTATTATCATTATCAGTATTATTATTATTCATATAATAATATCATCATTACTATTATTAGTAGTATTCATGAATTAAAAAAAAATAACGATATTATGGCTATTGACCTATTGTTGTTGTGGTGGTGGTTGTTTTTAGCATTCATATGACCAACATTATTTTATTAGTATTATAAATATTATTATTGTTATTGTTATTAATACTACTAATATTATTATTTATTATAATTATCACATTAATATTCTTATTATTATTTCTATTATAATTATCATTATTATTACTACTATCATATTTTTTATCCATAATTATATCATCTAATTCTCATTATTTTGGTTGTAAAAGTATTTTGAATCCATTTATTGCTATATTTTAATTTTTAGTATGTTCTTTTAGAAATTTTCGAGAACTTAATATACTTCTGAATTTGAAACTCCTACCAAACGACTTAAAGTCTCATTCCATAACTTTATTGTTTTGCAATTTATATTATAAACTTGTAGACAAAAGAAGTCAACTTTTTTTTTTGTCCTTTGAGATCATTCAATTTCTCAAGAAAGAGAATTTTTCAACACAAAAGTTAAGCAATTGGTTTTCTATTTCTTTTGTTTTATTATCATCATCATCATATCATTTTACAAAAGATGAAAATATGCAGCATAGCTGCATAGAGCTCTATTTTTATTCTAATTGATATCCTTTTTCTAATGCATTAATTATTGGAGCTTGCGATTAATTAACAAACCAAAAAAGAAAATGTTGTTTTAATTAATTATTTTTTGACGAAATATTTTAATCAATTCCAAAACAATACGGTCAACGCCTAGCAGGAGCAAGCAAGATGTGAAATAAATATTTATTTATTTATTTAAAAAAAAGAACAAATAATTGAAATAAACAAGATGATGATCACGGTTCCAGGTTTCATTAATTATAACCGAAGCAACATTATCATCTAATTAAAAACACCCAAACTAAGATACAATATCAGAGTTCATTAGTCAATCGTATAATAGTAAATAATTATACACAATTGACGTTTAACGGTTTACTAATTTCCTCTCGGGCAACCAATGACATATTGACAAATCATCATTTATGAAAGAATACTGAATTCTTTGCTGCTTCTTCCAAGATCTTTCAAAATATAAATAAATTCTTTATTTTTTGACAACTCAAAATATTATTAATAGATGAAGACAAGGCTTTTTTTCAGGCTTTGATCAAGTCCCAAATGAGAAGGAAATAACAAACAAATGGCCGTCTCAAGGTAAAAACAAAATTAAATAAACTACAATTAGGAGTGGATAAAAGAGGACAAAGAAAAGCAATTAAAAAATAGATGAAGAAAATACTTTTTCAGGCTTTGAGCAAGTCCAAAATAATCCAATAAAATACACATTATTATATTTGGATACATTGCCAAAGTTGACCCCAACTACCCCTATTGTAACCCCCTCCCCTCAAAACCTCTCTTTCTGTTCTTCTCATACAAACAAACACCAAATGAGAAGAAATAGCAAACAAATGGCCATGTCAAGGTAGAAAACATAAGCAAACTACAATTAGGCAAGATGAAAGGTAGGGTTAGACTTACTATCAATCATTTGGAGAATTTGAATGTCTCTGGGTTAGAAGAAGGCTACCCTTTGATGATCAAAATAAAATGGATTGGAAGCGAAAGGAAGACGAGGTATCTCGGCAATAATGCAAAGGAAAACCGTACATCGATGAAGCCTGTTCAAGCCGACGGAGTTGTACGTTGGAACGAAAAATTCGATCATGCTGTCAAGCTCAAGAGGATCAAGCCAGTAGGATACAAAAATTGGTTTCTCCATCTAAAAGTTGGAGTAAGTTTGATTATTTTTGTCATGTTCTGATTCATTTGTTACGTTGCTTGCTACATTATGTTTGCTCATTGACATTATATGAAGATATAAAATTTGATTGGCCAATCTAGAAGTTGAAAAGAAAATTCAGAAATAATTCATTCTGTTATAAGGTAATGGTTATTATATATATGCCACATCATTTCTCATTTTTGTTTGCAATTTAATGTTTTTTTACTTTATTATATTTTGAATAGAATAGCAAAAAAGATTCAAGTGTGAAAGCATTTATCGCACCAAAGGCGAAATTTGATATCACAAAGGATCTCGTAATGGGTACTAAAAGAACCGTTAGAGTTCCTCTGGAATTCAAAATTGGAGGAAAACCAACTACTGTTACTCTTGAGGTAAATCTACTAAACACAGAATATATTTCTCATTAGAAAAAAAAATAATAAGAGGCTTGTTTTAGAAAATTAACATATACCTCATCTTATTTATATAATATATAAACAGGCTACTGTACAAATTACCGAGCTTCCAGCCAATCGAAGAAGCAAATTTTCATTCAAAAGAACTACCAGCTCGCTTTTATGTTCATGCTCCGGTGTTGACAGTTGCATCCCGAGTTTTCAAAATGGCCGGTCGACATTAAGAGAAAGAAGTTATAGCATCACCAACCGGGAAAATTTTGCTTCTAGTTCTCGGTTGAGAAATCCAGCAATCGACTGCTCATCATCCGAAGGTGAACCTGAGCCTAGTTACAAAAACCTACAACTATGTAAGTTTCTCATCAATCAATTTGAGTATAAAGAAGAAGAAGATGATCATGACGACATTGCGTTGTATGGAAGTGATCTTTCGCTAAGCCCGGACTTATCTCCCATTGAGAAGCAAGAGGAGCAAAACCAATATCCAATTAAGAGACTCCTCTCTAGAGTGCTTAGTTCTAAGAGAGACGAACAACCGAGAGGCGTGCCGTTGTTGAACAAGTCATGTTCTGACATAGGCGGGGACGACATCGACATACAGAGGCACAAGGAATTGAACATCTCTCGCATTTTGGGGAACCCAAGAAGCAATAAGGTCCATCCCAAAGAAACGTTTCGCATTTCAGGATTTGGTGAAGATGAACCTTTTGAGATTGGTAATTGGGAGAGGAGAAGTGTGTTTAGCCGAGATGGGGAACTCGAGCTCGTGACCGATGTATTTCTAGCAACAATCGATCAAAGAAGTGAGAAAGCATCAGGTGGAAGCGCATGCACGGTATTGGCAGTGGTGATAGCTGATTGGTTGCACAAAAACCCAGGCATTCTACCATTACGGTGCCAGCTAGATCAATTGGTGCATGAGGGATCGTTAATTTGGAGAGAACTTTGTCAAGATCAGAACCTTAGAGAGAGGTTCTCTGATCAACATTTTGATCTCGAAACGGTATTAGATGAAGAGATCATGCCGTTGACCGAGGTGGTTGACTTATCATATGTCGGGTTTCTCGGGATGGATGAGTTGCAAGAAGGCACCGAAATTTTGGAAGGAGCGATGTCTTTTGATTCCATTTGGGATCAAATTTTGCGTGACGGTATTAAGATGGAATACCAAGTGTACATTTGCAGCTGGAACGATCATTTTTTTGTCGTGAAGATCGACAGAAATGCCATCTACTTGATTGATACATTTGGGGAGAGGTTGTTTGAGGGTTGCAACCAAGCATATATTTTGAAATTCGACAATGATAGCATAATCTATAAACACAAAACCGGTACGTCTACACACACAAGTGGTGAAGGGAGTGCCAAGTCTTCTCCGGTGTCGACGAAAGATGCAAATTGCAATGCACAAGAGAACGATTCCCATAAAGAGGTCACTTGTGAAGAAGAAAAACCCTGTAAAAATCATGAAAAAATTAACCAGGATTTGGCAAAAACAGTCGTTTCACATAACAAGATTACTTCGGAAGCGAAAGCATCCTCAAATGAAGAAATTGAGATAGATGAAGAAGAGAAAAAAGAGGCAATCAGTTGCAAAGAGGCGATTAGCGAAGGGATAGATTCATGCAGAGAGTACATAAAGGGGTTCTTAGCTTCACTGCTAGTGAGACAATTGCAAGTGGAGATGCGGATGGGATCGATCCGAGAACACGCGATTCATCAACGGTTGCAGATTGAGTTCCACTATGTAGCTCCTTTTGTCATGGACTGATACGTAAGACAGTGTATAGTTAAAGTGCCGATCGATAAACCCAGAAACCAGAATTACTCTAGTGTCAGTGTGGTTCATCTTCATTTTTGGTTTTTTTCTTCTTTTTTTTGTGCTTGATGAATGGTTAATTGTCAGTATTTCGCTTTTTGAGCAAATTTCTGATTCATTTTATGAACTGAATTTAATGTTCTTTTGTACATAAATAGCTAGATTTCCATTAAACCAGCACGCCAGTCCGATATTACAGTACTGGTATGATACTGGTACATTACCAAGTCAGCTATTCCAGATAAAGTAAGTACAAAATTGAAGTAAATTCAAGAGAAAATTATCGACTCCTGAACCTTTCTTCAGCAAAATAATTTGCAGATTACACCTACAAAACCAAATAATTTGCAGATACGATCCCATAAATTTTCTTAAGCAAATTTCATGCTTCAATATGATGCAAACAGAGATACAGAGGACGAAGAAAAAAAAATGCCTGAGACAACCTTTCCACTATCTCAATTTCAAAGGCGCAACCGCGAGAGCGCTTCCCTTTCTCAATTAAACGACAATCGACATCTTTTGATGAACTCATATCACCTGGGATAACGGGAATTTTGAATTTAGATCCGAACCGTTCGATTTGCTTTGCACGAATTAAAGGAGACTGTGCATTCCACTTCGGGCCGGATTGGTTCGGATCTAAACTCAAATATTCTATTACCTCAGAGGATTTGACTCGAGAGATATGACGAGATTTTATTATTTTTATTTGAGAAGTTTGTGCAAACAAACCCTCCACTATTGTGAATTTCAAAACAGACCTGATTAGTAGTGTTCCGTCACAGGCAGATCTGGATGGTATATTGCAATTTGCAAATCTGACAGTCCATATGGGATCCAATCAAACCGGCTGAATTAAATAGCAAGGATAATATTCCATCTCGACCGTCAGATCTGATATGGACGGTCTAGAACTTTCTACAACAGTGCGCACAACTGGGGAGGAGCCACACCTGGTTGTTTCTTATTAGACCCACTAATTAATTAATTATACTTAAAACGTTGAGGAAAATATAAATTCTGTTATAAAATAAAGATAAAGAAACATAAATAATATAGAGAATGAATAAATAATGGTTATCTTTTTATTCATATATTTATCATGTGTTTTACATGTGTACAATACACGTTTATAAAGTCTCTTTTAAACAATAAATTGTAAATAAAAAGCCATCTAATTAATTCAAATAATAAATAATGGAGAATTGAATTTAAGTGATTAATATTGAGAGTTATAAAGTGAAAGAGTCACAAAATGAATGGGCGTTCACATTTATTCATAACAGAATTTAATATTCAAACAAGAGTCAAGAGCAAACTAAAGATCATATAGTTCTCATATAACGTTTTTCAAAAAAAAAAAAAAGAGTTATATATTGTTGCAACACCGAAGGCTACATAGAAATATGCGCATTGCGTAGATTTTATGTGCTCATTGTTGACGTTACTTTTGTGTTTTATGAATAATAGTACATTTTATTACAATAGTTATAAAGAATATATAAGATGATAATTTGGGAAAAGATATAAGGAAAATTAAGATTTGAAAGCAACAGCATTTATGAATTAAGATTAGATTTTTTTTATTGTTATGTTTTCCCTTTATTTTGAATTTTATCAACTTTACTAAATTGAAATCTCCATTCCATTATTAAGCATGTTGGGTGTCCGATCCGCCAACGGCCATGATTGAAAGATAAAATTTCGGACTTAATCTCAACCCTCCAATCACATAATATGTCTTCTTTTGATTAAATGAGTCTCTTTTACGTGTAGAAGTCTAAATTTAGTTAAAAACATACTCGCCACACGTATTTCCACACCATACGTTACAATTTACAATTAAATTTGAGCAGACTCGGCAGTGATATATTCCTTCATCCGTAAAATATGTTTCCTTATTTATCCTGCTCGGTAGCATTTTATTTCTCCGTGAAATATGTTTCCTTATTTCTCCTTTTAGCAATATATTTCTCTATTTTTTTTATTTCTTTGTTTTCTTAATTCTATTTCTTTGTTTCTATACATCTTCCCACGGCAGAATGGATCAAGAATAAAAAGTTTGTTTTTCAAATTAACTTGGCATAGCCTTTTCGCCAGCTTCAATTTGTCTTGTAGATTAGACTTTCGAATCCTGTTCAAATTGTAAGCTCCGTTTCTTCTTTTTTTCATTTACATATAATGGCTTTGGGAATTAATTTAGAAGGGTTTGCGACTCTGAGTTAATCTCTTGGCATGAGGCATTTGAATATGGATAATTATTCTGAGGTATCATAGAAAAGAAATTGTGTTTGTTGGAAGGAGGCAAGGGTGCAGGGGTGGGTTGCAGGTTTGCTTAATTATTTCTTTTTGAGTGAGCCTATGGTGCTATGCATAGCACGGATAGCTAGTGTACTACGGCTCAATATGGTACTTTTTAAAATTCTAACAGTCGATCCAACCGTTCAATGTGATAATCATATGAATATGTACTTGCAAACTAAATTTTATATTTTTTTGAATTTTTTTACTATTTTTTTAGATAGGTAGAAAAATCAGTGTTTTCTGAAAATTCTGGACCATCAAAATTCTATCTATCTAAAAAATAGTAAAAAAATTCAAAAAAATATAAAATTTAGTTTGCAAGTACATATTCATATGGTTATCACATTGAACGGTTGGATCGACCGTTAGGATTTTAAAAAGTACCATATTGAGCCGTAGTACACTAGCCATCCTTGCTATGCATAGCACCATAGCCTCACTCTTTCTTTTTTCAGAGTTCTTTGTTCAGAAATATAAAATTGTTGATTTGGAGTTCACATTTACTTGAATATATTTGATCAGTTTTCTTTCATTTGTTTGTTTCTTTTATTGCTATTTTTTTAAGATTAGTATTTGCAAACAATTGTATTAGAAAATATATAAAAGTTTTACTACTCCACACATCCTGGCTCCTATACACTGTTAAATTGAAAATAAAATTTATTGTTATTTATTATTTGCCTCTTTGCAATCGTAATGTTCAATTTTATATTATGTCCCGTTGCAACGCACGGGTATGATACTAGTAATTATTATAATAGCTTCAAACGAATTGAAAATTTGGATGAATCAAATATATGAAGATATTTTGTGAGATGTATCTATTTCTTATGGCAAATAATAAATTGAATCCGTTTAGGCCAAGCTTGTCAAATCATTAACATATACAATACAAAGGGTTGATTGATTTCCTTCAAAGAAAAATTGAATTAGTAATTTAAGGGATTTGAAAGAATGACACCCCCGGTATTTTATTTCATTTAATAATTTTGAATAAATTGCTTGCGAACTGTCTTATATGAGCTTTCTAACAAATATTGGAATCATTTGTCATGATTACCAATAGGGGAAGTCCATGTATGCCCCTCAAAAATCTTGAAATTACGTATCTTTACCCTTTTAATTTTAAAAACTTACAAAACACTATCTGTAACCTTTTCTATTAAAAATCATTTTCAATTTATAAATTCCTCATTTTACTCTTTATTTTAAAAAATATATGTAATAATTTTAAGAATAATGTTCGGTCTTCTAATTGGTCGATTTCCGATAGTTAATGGTTTATTTTTCTACTTGTGCTATATACACAGTGACATATAAACATATGCATGTGTATGCGTCGCAAGTAATAAAATGCGCCATTTGCCTTCACATTCGGCCAATTAGAAGATTGAACATTCTCTTAAATATGCTACATATTTTTTTAATTTTGTAATTAAAGGGTGAAATTGGCACTTTATAATTTAAAATGAGTTTCAATACAAAAGGTAATTAATTGGATAAATTTGTGAGTTTTTGAAATTAAAAATGGTAAATATGTGTTGGTCCCTAACGGCACCTAGAGGGGGTGAATATGAGGCATTTTTTAAAATTTTAACTCTAAGTTATTTAACTAACGTGTGCGTAAGTTATTCTTGACGGAAACAAGAATAAACTTAAAACTAAGCAAGTGTGCGTAAAGTAAATAAAAAAATTAAGAGACACTTGACACGAGAGTTGTTTACAGAGTTCAGCACTAACGCCTATGTCTCCGGGGCTTCACTACCTTCTGGATGGCGCGCCTTTCTTTACCGAATAGAAAGGAGTACAAGGTGGAACCAGTGAGCCCTTACAAATCTTGGGAAGTCACACGGCCCGAGCACGGAATTGGTTCACGAGCATTATAGCTCAAGTGTTTGTAACAAACAAGAGATCTCACACAAATCACTCTAATTATTTTTTTACACAAGATTGAGTTTGGTGGAGTATGCTTGAGATTGTTGTATAGATATTGAAGTTTTGTGCACGAGTAACAATAGAGAATTTTAGATCTGAAAAGAATACAAAATATTACAATTGGGGGCGGCTAGATTGTTACCTCAAACCTATATTTTGCTTCTATTTATAGAGAGAGAAGCAAAACTTGGTAACTGGCGTCAACCATTACAATGGTTAAGAAAGCGTTGTAATGGTTAGCCTCAGTTAATAGATTTGTCTGCGCTGGAAACCCTAACGCTTGTTAAGCGTTACAACGGTTGCTACAACGGAACTCTCTGGAAGTTTTGGGGTCCGAAATTGATTTATTCCGTTGCAACGTTTAATTTGACCGTTGTAACGAAATAAATCGATTACACTGTGGATTTCGGCATATGAATTATTTCGTTGTAACGCTATGATAACCATTGTAACGGTTTATGTAAATTAACTCAATCTCAAGCATATTTTACCAATTTCACATATTTCTAATTAATACTAATCTTGAGCTAAGTCTTCTTAGTCCATTCTTTGGTTCATTGCAGCACATCATTGATATGTGTGGCATTTGTGCATGCATCCTTGATATTTATTGAAGTTTTGTATCTTTATGAACCTGCATAATATCTCAAGACAAGAAACTATAAAATTCAACAAATATATATTTTGCAAATCTAATCAAACAAACAAGTAGATTATTACATAAGCCAACAATATGATATTATGAATTTTAAAGAAGAAAATACATAATTCAAAAAATTTAAAGGGTATACACGAAATTACCCCCTAATCAATAAATGTTGGATTGAATAAAACAAATGATCTTTTGAACCAGGGCCATACTTAAAAAAAAAATAGCCTCCTAATAAGTCACATTTATTCAAGTATAGAGGATAATGTGTTCATGCTAACAAAATTATTATATGGGATAATGAGCAAGCAAAAACAGCCATTGGCAGCTAGGAATTTAAATCATACCTCTATTTTTTTGCCTCCATCGTACATTTATTTTTAAAACGTTAATAACTCAAAATTTAAATCATAAACGTCAAAATAAAACCGTTAAATGCGATCTATATTATTTTCTTTATGTGCTCATAAAAAATTATCACATTTCAAATTTGTATTTATATGAATTAATAAGTTGAAAAATTAACATCTACAAATTATATACATTAGTACATTTTTACAAGCTCTTGATTATAACCAAAACAAAGTTGAAATGTCATAATTTCTTACACGTGCATAGAGAAAATAATATATATCATATCAAACGGTTTAATTTTGACATTTAAATTTTGAACTTTAAGTTATTAAAGTTTTTAAAAATGGAGACATGATGAAGGCACAAAAAAATGAAGACATTGGAACTCTCCTCATCCAGGATAATGATTTGCAATTCTCTATTAAAAAGAATTTATTTAGTCTTGGATATGTACATGTGGATTCTCTTTATGAAATTGTTGAGATGAGCTAATTGAGAAGTTAAAATTTTTAACGATGGTTTATTATTTTTTTTACATTTTTTACTGTAAAATTTATTAACATGGTAACTAATAAGAGCTAGAGCGAGCAACAACATAGATGAAGCTGCACAAAATAAATCAAATATAACAAAATTAATAAGGAAAAACTAATAACACTATATAATATTACTAGAGTTAGGGGTGCAAACGGATCGGATATTATCCGACCGTATCCGCATCCGTATCTGAAAATTAGATACGGATATCCGATATTCGAATAACCGTGCGAATACGAATACGAATATGGTATTGAATTTTAAATTATCCGTATCCGAATAGTAGATAAATACTATATAGTTTACTATATGTTATGAAAATATTTATATATATATATATCTACGGATATCCGATATCCGATCCGTATCCATATTAGAAAATTAAAAGCGGATACGGATATGGTTTTACCACTATCCGATCCGTATCCGATCCTTTTGCGCCCCTAACTAGAGTAGGGTTAAAATGTCTTGTTGGATTTGTGCCCATGAATGCATGATACCCCAATATCATTATCTCTATTTTCAAAATCTAAATAATCGATCCGAATCGTTCAACATGATCTTCATACTAAATGTGTTTGGATAACAAATTTTATATATTTTTTTAAAAATTAATTACTAATTGTTTAGAGAGGTACAAAATCACTATTTTTGAACAGTCTATAATCTTCTAAAAACAGTGATTTTGTATCTATATTAAAAAATAGCAAAAAAAAATTCAAAAAATATAAAATTTTGTATCCAAGCACATTTTAATATGAATATCATATTGAGTAGTTGGGATCGACTATTTAAACTTTGAAAACTTTGAAAATAGAGAACGATGTTGGGGCATGATGGGGCACAAAACTAATGGGGCATTTTAACCCTACTCATATTACTAATATCAAATTTTGTTTTGTATAAGATTAATAAATAAAAGGTAGAAAATCATCGGTGCAAAATAATCACTACTACAAAAAAAGAGATTATACACGGACAATAAAGGAGGAGCTACACGGATTTCCTACCGTGTTTAAATCGAGGGTGTACGATTAGTTCAATAACTACACACGGACTTTTGGCCGTATGCAATTTTAAAGATTCTACACGTATAACTTCACAAACAGCCGTGTACAAAGACCAGAATGTGTCGCTCTCCATTTTACCGAGCTACACGGATATTATCTAAAAAACCGTGTACGATTCTTTTTGTACACGGACTTTTAACTAAAAAACCGTGTAGCTCTCCTCTTTCTACACGGATATTTAGTTAAATATCCGTGTGCAATAGCTATTTTTTTTTTGTTTTTTCTATCGTACACGGACGATTATGAAATATCCGTGTATAATAGCTAATTTTTTTTTTTTTTTTGTATATTTTGTTTTTGGGCTAGCCTCCAGCTTTGCTAGCCAATTTTTTGCGACAAAAATTATACAAAATTCCATATAGCAATAAATTCATTCGAAACAGATTAATTAGCAAGAAATTCATATACTAAATTTATACAAAATTCATATAGCAATAAACATATTAATTATGTCACTTATGCACTAAATGATTATGATGCACGAACGATCAAGAAATTGGACTAAATAATAGAAAGATAGATTTCGGTTCTGAGATCACACAGATTCTCAATTCTTTGATAAAACTATTATAAAAACAACAACTGCCTCTGCCAAAAGTCCTGACGGCTGTTTAAATACAAACCCTAAACAAAAATGCATAAAAGATACATAAAAGATACATAAAAGACCCTAAAAATGCTAAAATTATAAAGAAAGGTCCAAAAGTTCAGATCCGACGGTCGGATCGCGAATCTGAGCCCGCGGAATGCGAAACGGATCATAGATCCGTTTCGAATCCGGCTTTGGGTTGTGGAGTTCCTGTCAAAATTTCAGCCCGATTCGACGGACGGATCAAAAGTTACACCCCTTTTTCTGAAACATGCGCAGGCCTTGGTTAAACACATCATGAGTAAAGCATAGAACAGATCAATTGCAATCATAGGAAATTAATATGAAGTACATACCGCTTATTATCTCAGATCTCAGCTGCTGGCCTCGATCAATTCGCAGAAATCTGATAGGAAAAAGCTCAGTTCAGAGAGATGTACTAAAAGACTTGATCAAAACGGCGCTGGAAGGGGAATACATTAAAACCCTACACTTTTATACACGGCTATTTAGTTATAAATCCGTGTAGCTCTCCAACTAAACATACACGGCTATTTAGTTATAAATCCGTGTACAATTCTACAATTTCTACACGGATATATTATCAAAAATCCGTGTGTATATTCCTACACGGCTTTGTATTAAAAGTCCGTGTAGCTCTCTCAAAAATGTAAAGGGTATACACGAAATTACCCCCTAATCAATAAATGTTGGATTGAATAAAACAAATGATCTTTTGAACCAGGGCCATACTTAAAAAAAAAATAGCCTCCTAATAAGTCACATTTATTCAAGTATAGAGGATAATGTGTTCATGCTAACAAAATTATTATATGGGATAATGAGCAAGCAAAAACAGCCATTGGCAGCTAGGAATTTAAATCATACCTCTATTTTTTTGCCTCCATCGTACATTTATTTTTAAAACGTTAATAACTCAAAATTTAAATCATAAACGTCAAAATAAAACCGTTAGATTTGATCTATATTATTTTCCTTATGTGCTCATAAAAAATTATCACATTTCAAATTTGTATTTGTATGAATTAATAAGTTGAAAAATTAATATCTAGAAATTATCTACATTAGTACATTTTTACAAGCTCTTGATTATAACCAAAACAAAGTTGAAATGTCAAATTTTTTACACGTTCATAGATAAAATGATGTAGATCATATCCACCGATTTTATTTTGACTTTTAAATTTTGAACTTTAAGTTATTAAAGTTTTAAGAATGGAGATACAAAAAATGAAGACATTGGAACTCTCCTCATCCAAGATAATGATTTGCAATTCTCTATTAAAAATAATTTATTTAGTCTTGGAATATGTACATGTGGATTCTCTTTATGAAATTGTTGAGATGAGTTAATTGAGAAGTTAAAATTTTTAACGATGGTTTATTATTTTTTTTTACATTTTTTACTGTAAAATTTATAAACATGGTCACTAATAAGAGCTACAGCGATTAAAAGCTGCACAAAATAAATCATAAAAAATTAATAAGGAAAAACTAATAACACTATATAATATTACTAGAGTTAGGGGTGCAAACGGGTCGGATATTATCCGACCGTATCCGCATCCGTATCCAAAAATTAGATACGGATATGCGATATTCGAATATCCGTGCGGATATGAATACTGATATGGTTTTGAATTTTAATTATCTGTATTCAAATAGTAGATAAATACCATATAGTTTACAATATGTTATGAAAATATTTATATATATATATCTACGGATATCCGATATCCGATCCGTATCCATATTCGAAAATTAAAAGCGGATACGGATATGGTTTTACCACTATCTGATCCGTATTCGATCCTTTTGCACCCCTAACTAGAGTAGGCTTAAAATGCCTCATTGGTTTTGTGCCCATCATGCCCCAATATCATTATCTCTATTTTCAAAGTCTAAATAATCGATCCGAACCGTTCAACATGATTGTCATACTAAAATGTGTTTGGATAACAAATTTTATAATTTTTATAAAAAAATTACTAATTGTTTAGAGAGGTACAAAATCACTATTTTTGAACAATCCATAATCTTCTAAAAACAGTTATTTAGTACCTATCTTAAAATAGCAAAAAGAAATTCAAAAAATATGAAATTTTGTATCCAACCACATTTTAATATGAATATCATATTGAGTAAGTTCAGATCGACTGTTTAAACTTTGAAAATAGAGATAACGATGTTGGGGCATGACGGGGCACGAAACTAATGGGGCATTTTAACCATACTCATATTACTAATATCAAATTTTGTTTTGTATAAGATTAATAAATAAAAGGTAGAAAATCATCGGTGCAAAATAATCATCATAAGAGACTATTTATTTCGGCTTTTTATTTTCTACCGAATGGCTTTTAAAAAAAAAAGATTTTCTACCGAATGAACTCCAAAATTTCTGATTTTTTATGTCAATATATATTAATTTATAAGTTATAACTAAAACCAATCAACGGCTTGTTATTTCTTATCTGGAGTTTAGAGTTTGAATTATTAATGAAAAATTGATCTAGATATGCTAAAAAAAATTGAACATGAGATAAGATCAAAACCCACAAATAATTTCAGTACAAATTATATGTTGTTTTTGATATAATCAAATTTCCCCTAAATATAACCACTACCCTGAATTATATGCTGCATTCTTTTTAATTTCATCAAATACCCAACACCTATACCAGTGCACCTAATTATTGCAACGTCTCAACGTCATCACAGAGACAAGTTCCTAAATTTTATTAATTTAATCAGCCACCATCATTTTTTTAATTTTGCAATCAAGTTTAAGATGTCAGGACACTTAAATGCAAAGGGCTTGAAAGAAAAAGAAACAAAAATAGGTCCATTTTGGCCCAGTATAGCCTATTAAAAGAAATTGAAAACAAAAGCAATTTTCTATTCCAGCCAACATGCAAAACAGCACTAAGAGGAACTACGATTTTCGCTGCATTCCACTTTACAGAACCTAGTGAAACAATCAAGTCTTACCATTTTTTAAGGTTTTGAGTCTTTTATAAAAAAGATAGTAATATTTTGTTCACAATAAATCCATGGAAGCCACAAAATCATCCAACAAGCAAACAGCATTAAGAGGACTTAGGATCTTCGCTGCTATCCAATTTACCGAGCTATCGTGCAACAAACCACGTCGTACCATTATATAAGTTTTTAGTCTGTTATACAAAAGATTATAGTACTTTGTGTTTACAATAAATCTGTGGAAGCCACAAAATCATTCAAAAGAAGAGAATCGCCGATAGAGTGGGTTTGTTTCATTTGTGTAACAAATGAATTCGGACCATTACATAAGATTTTCAGTCTATTATATAATAGACAGTATATATTTGTTCGTAATAAATCTGTAGAAGCCACAAAATAATCCAGAAGAAGAGAAGCGACGAGAGAGTGGGTTTGGTTCATTCGTTCTCGACCCCTGGTTCCTCCTCGCTTCCTCTCTCTCTCTCTCTCTCTCTATCGAATCGAGCTTTGTCGATCGCGCCTCCATTTCTCCAAATGTAAGCTCGTCACTCTCTCTTCGATCCCTCTTATCCTTTCTCCTATTCGATCGCTCAATCAGCCGCAAGAGGAATCTCTGATTGGTTCTTCGATTGAGTCGGTTGGATGGATGCGCCGACATAGGATAGATTAGTATATATGTCAATTTTCGGGTTCCTTGTTTGATCTGGAATCGAGGTTTTGAGATTTTGATCTTGGATCTGTGGATTTGGGGGCTAGAGACTGGGCCTTGACTTGATTAGGGATCTAATCCGTGCGAGATTATCTGTGCTCTTCTGTTTGAATGCTTCAACCTTTTTTCTTTAAATAAAAAGAAGTAGATTCTTTGTCTTAGGGTTTCATCTAGGGTTTCTAACTTACGGATTTTAATGAACGGACCTACTCTTTTACTGTGGAGTTGTAGTAAATGATGAAAAGCTCCCTTTTCTTGAATAATTCTTGCTTTCATCATATCAACTATTCTGTAGTGGTTGTTTAATTGTGGATTGATCCAGTAGTAATTGAAAATTCAATCTCTTGCTTTTTTTTTTCTTGAAGGACGACCATGAGTGATGAAGGAGATAGAACCTGCCCACTCTGTGCTGAGGAGATGGACCTGACCGACCAGCAATTGAAGCCTTGCAAGTGTGGTTATGAGGTAACTCACTAAATTTACTCTTGAATTTTTCAAGAACTTGATCTGAATGCATTGATTTATGAGCGAATATATTTGTGTATTTTTCGTGTTTTATTTCTTCAGATATGTGTATGGTGCTGGCATCACATAATGGAAATGGCCGAGAAGGAGGAGACTGAGGGGCGGTGTCCCGCATGTCGGACCTCTTATGACAAGGACAGAATTGTCAAGATGGCTGCCAACTGTGAAAGGTTCTTCTTCTATCCAAAATTATTATTAGAATGAGTGGGCTACAGTACTATGCATAGCGCAGATTGGTCCGTACTATGGATGAATATCTTCATTTTCAAAGTCCAAACAATCTATCTGGACCGTTCAACATGATCTCCATATGAAAATATACCTGTAGATCAAATTTTATATTCTTAGAATTTTTTTACAATTTTTCTAGATAGGTAGATATAACTTGATCCAAAGATTCTAGACCGTTCAAAAGTAGTGATTTTCTACCTATCTAGAAAAATAGTATAATTTTCTAAAAATGTAAAATTTAGTTTGCAAGTACATTTTCATCTGAAAATCATGTTGAATGGTTCAGATAGACTATTTTGACTTTGAAAATGACAATATTGATCCGTAGTATGGACCAATCTGCGCTATGCATAATACCATAGCCTCACTCGTTAGAAATTATCCTTACTATTGAATTGTTTTATATATGTGTCTATTTATTCTTCAGTGTGTTTTGCAGAATGGTGGCGGAGATAAGTGCAGAGAAAAAACAGAAACCTCAGAAGGTGAAACCAAAGACTTCAGCAGATGCAAGAAAGCATCTGAGCAGTGTCAGAGTTATACAGAGAAATCTTGTCTACATAATTGGGTTGCCTAATAATCTCATGGATGAAAGTGTAAGCTACTATAACATAGTTTTTTTTTCAAAATTTTATAAACTAATGCAAAGAGTGCCACCTCCTTATCATTAGTTTTGGGTCCTTGGTTTTGTGAAACACTATAGAAATGAGAGGCTCTTGCACATAGATATTTTGCCTTTTGTATAATTGCATGTTGTTACTGATAGTCACTGATAGGGAATCGATCTGAATTAGTGATTATATTATATATTAATATTTTATAAATGTTGCATCATGCAGTATGTTAAGGTGTACTCTTTGTTACTATTTACAGTTACTGGAGAAAAGGGAGTATTTTGGTCAATACGGGAAGGTGATGAAGGTGTCAATTTCGCGGCCCACTGGTGCAGCTGCACAACAAGCTTTAGTCAACAATACTTTCAGTGTGTATGTCTTTTACAGTATATATTTTTAAACTTTTGCATAATTCATTTGGTGATGTTTGTATTTTGTGATTGGGACTAAGAACACTGAATTTTATGATAGGTATATTACATATTCGAAAGAGGATGAGGCGATAAGGTGCATTCAGGCTGTTCATAACTTTGTGTTGGAAGGAAAATCCTTGCGGTAAATCTTTGTCTTTCTCTGTTATGATCTCATGATTTCTCATTACAAATGTTGACCTCTGTTCATTTTTTTACCCATTTACCCTTCCAGAGCTTGCTTTGGGACTACTAAATACTGCCACCAATGGTTGAGAAACTTGGTATGGATATGTATATATTTTCTCACTCTTAAGAAATGTTTTTAATGCTTTTAACAGTGTGTAGGTGCAGATGCTCGTTGGTTTGATTAATTTTTTTGTTGAATGATGCAGTCATGTAACAATCCAGATTGCCTTTATCTTCATGACATTGGCAGTCAAGAGGATAGTTTTACTAAAGATGAGATCATCTCAGCCTACACAAGGTGTTTCATTCATTACATGTACTTCTCAAATTGACCTTTGTTAACCTACATTAGTTGACTCGTTGTTTGTACTATTGATGACTTGTTTTAGGAGTAGGGTACCGCAAATTGTGATGAATGCTTCTCTGAGGCGTGCGGGAAATTTTTTACCTCCCCCAGCTGATGATTTCTCTAACAACATCACCTCTGTACCTCCAAAATCACCTCACAAGAATGGTTCAAATGTAATTATTTCTTATTTATTCACTGTACATTTGTTCTAAAATGAAGGTTATGGTAGAAAACTTGAACTTTCTAAGCCCTGCTTCTACTGGTACTTCTGAAACCCTAAAAACACAAGAAATGAACAGTCATAATGGGTATTGTAAAATCCAGCACTTAATAGTGTCCGGCATGTCATGTTCAATACTATGAAAACCTTTGAATATTCCTTCTCTATGTATATTTCATCAACTTATAGTTTCCTTGTGTTCTTTTTCTTATATGAAATATTTCAGTATGTTTTGAGCCAGACAAAATTGTCACCTCCTAACAGTAGTTCCGGGAAGTCTTCTACTCTGCCTGCTGGTGCTGCTTGGTATTCTTTTCTATTCTTATTTTTCCTTTGTAATATTGTTCTAATAATTGACAACTTCTATCTGCAAAATAACACCTTATGGTTTGTATTATATGCAATTTAGTACTTTGCTTTGTGAAAGGACTATTGCTAATTTCCTCCAATTTTGCTTTGGATCACACAGGGGATTACGCAACTTGAATTCCCGGCCTCCGGCAGCCACTTCTAGCGCAGCGCCATTACAACCCCTGGCCAAATCAAAATCGGAAGGGGCACCCAGCATAAACACAAAACAACAGACCCCTTCGGCCTGGCATGATGACGTAACAACTACCTCAAGCAGTTCCAAGTTACAACTTGAGCAGAGTAGTAAAAATTCAAAATCCTACAAGCCCGGTAATTCAAAAGAGTTAGACATTGATCTCACCTGTATACCGTCCGCCTGGAACGATGATCCTGTTGTGGCAACACCTTCATCCTATGAAGAATGTAAAAGTGATAAAGTTAGTAGTATGTTTCCTCAATCCAGTCAAAACCCTAGTTTTGAGGCCTCTACAAGTAGTTTATCTAAAGCAAGTTCACCTTCTGGAGTCGAAGAAAGAGATTTGATGGTACCTGGTAATGATGCATTTGCTGATGTAAGTACTGACGATTTGACCGCAAGATTGTCTTCAGTTTGTTTAGATACTGATGCTTATACAGCTGAGTTGGCATCTGCTTATCCAGCCGAGTCGGCGTCTGGGTCCATTATTCAGATCTCAAGACAAGGTGGCACTACGCCTCCTATAAAAGATGTTGTAAGAGAGGATTTGCACACCAATGACCAGAGACTAGGCGCATTCGATTCAAATTATAGCAGTAGCAGTTGGAATAACGACGCAGGGCCAACAAAGTACGATCCATTAGCATTGAGGGATAACTCCTCTATCTTGCCAAATGCGCACCAGGCTAGTGAGCTTAACGGGTCTGGGTTATACAACAAACTTGGTGTTTTACATAGTTTAGGAGTGAACAATTTGGAGATGGCGGCTCCAAGTGTAAATAAAGAGGAGAGCAGTATAATATCAGATATGCTTGCACTTGATTTTGACCCGTGGGATGAGTCATCGTCTCTCCCGGATAACTTGTCATCTCCTTGGAGGTGTAAGAGCACTGGCCAGTCTAGGTTTTTGTTTGCCAGACAGGATGGCCTGGGGGACATTCTAGATGGTTCTGGAAGAGAAAGCGGATCCGAGCAGAGACTTGGCCTGGGGCCCATAAATTCATATCAGAACGGGCTTGGATTTGAGGGCCTTGACGGGTCAAGTGGCTTTGCCAGAAATGGATCTGGTTTTGGGCCTGACAGGATTGCCGGTGCGTTGTTGCCCTCTTATTCTTTTGTTTTCCTTTACAATTGCTTTAAGAACCATGTTTTTTATTATTTATCTTGAATCAGAAATTTTCAGTTGGTACTGCAAATACCAGTTTTGAGCAGTACATTGTAATTATACTAGATGTTACTGATCTGTTATCTAGACCAGGTAAATAGAGGAATAAGACTGTCTCAAGTCGACCTTAACCTTTTTGGCAAGGACCAAAAAGACGAAAAATAAAAAGCAAACCAGTTAAAGAGAATTAGTTGTTATCATATCCAAAGTTAGACCAGGCGTTACTGATTTTATCTCGAAATTTTGTATTGTATAATCATGTTATTACAGTGTTCTCTTATCTTGTACAAGCTTTTCTTATATTCTCTTAATTTCCCTTTTATTAAACTGAAAGGTAATTCAAGAACTAAGGTATCTGCTCCACCTGGATTTTCTGCACCGAATAGAGTAGTTCCCCCTCCCGGCTTCTCCTCTCAGGATAGATCCTCTAATCATTTATATGATACTTCTTATTCAGGTTAGTCAAACTTTCTTTTTATACATTATAATATCAGTTCCATTGTTATCCTTCTGGTACAGTACCGATAGACTTGTAGGGTGCATGATATGGCTTTCAATTCCATTTTTACAAAAAAAATACATGAGTGTCTGGATAATGGAATATATTATAAAAGAACCTTCTTGGAAAATATAATTCATGCTATTTTTACATTCAGTAGAAATATTGAAGTTATTTTTTAGTAACCAAGTAGAAAAGTACATTTCCAACTAAGAAATTTATATGCAAAGAAGATATGAATTTATTGCACATAACATTTTTAATAAAAGAACAACTCTAGTGGAGCCTGACAGCAGTTGGGGCTTGTGAAAGCAGGCCTGAAGGTACATTTTTTTATAATAAATTGTCATTTTAAGTTTTTAACTTTGTCATTTACGAATGAACAGATAACCGACTACATGACAACATTCCAGCTGGCAATCATTACCAACGACCCAATTTGACCCGTAATTCATCTGACCTAGAATTCATCGACCCAGCCATACTCGCTGTAGGCAAGGGGCGCATGGCTGGTTTAAGCGAACCAGTATTAGACCAAAAGCATATACCGGTTTCCTCGTACCCGTCCCATTTCAGTCCATCGCCTACAAACAGTGACCCAAGGATCCAGCTTTTAATGCAGCAAGCTCTCTCTTCTTCAAACCAGAATCTTAGAATGGTACCAGACCATGTCAGAGACCCATACCTCCCATCGTTGAGTGATAATTTGAATGGAAATTACGGAGCATCAAGGTTTATGGCGCAAAATTTCACACAGGTTTCGCCACATCAGCAGCAGAGGAACTCTCACCTAACAAATGGAGGCAGCCAGTGGGACGGATGGAGTGATCTGAGGATGGGGGGTAATGGGGAAATGAACGAGATTTTGAGGAATGAGAGAATTATGCTCAATAGTAATAATTTGTTTTCTGGAAATGAAGAAAACAGCTTTCACCTACCGGGGTCTGATCTATATAACAGGACTTTTGGGTTGTGACAGCTCTCTCTCCCTCCCTCCCCCACTCTCTCTCTCCCATCCCCCCCTGACATGTGAATTTGAAACTGCCATCGTGTACAAAATGGATTGGTTTGGTCTGGAAGGATTTTGTTTGATGATACTGGACGTGTCCATTTTTCCTAATTGGAGAGATCAGAGACTTAAAAGAGGAGAGAGTGACCTGGCTTTTTTTTTTTACATCAGGTCAGACTCCTTTGTTTCTTTTCTTGTTATTTTTTTCTGTTTTTTTCTCAGTTTTCAGCCAAATTTCTTCAATCGTGTCATTGACTCAACTCCTTTCGCTTAAATGTCAATAATAATGAGGTGCATTTTACCTTTAGTGATACTGATTGGTTAATATATATTTTGCTGAATAAACAGAAGGAAAGGAATTAACTGCTTATGTGTCTGATTTAGATGCGTAGATTCCGAGGTTTTTTTCGTGATGTGATTTGAACTGTATTGATGTTTTGCTGTTTTATGATGTGAGGGACTTGTTTTGGGGGCCTTGGTTTCATCATTAAGTACGAAGGCTGGGGTTGGGATGTGTTGCAAGGAGAGGGGGGATGGATTTGTGAATATTTTGTTTATATGTGATATTATAGAAGTGGTTTTTAAGATAATTTTTCTAAAAAAAACGAGAGCTAAAAATATATGGTGGTAGAACTTTGAGGGGGGGGGGTTGGATTTGCGAATACTTTATTTCTGTGTTAATATATAAGCAGTTGCTTTTTAAGACGCCTTCTCTTAAAAAAGAGCTAAAATTATTTGGTGGTAGAACTTTAGGGTGGGAGGGGATGGATTTACGAATACTTTCCTTCTGTGTTAATATAGAAGCGGTGGTATTTAAAACGACTTTTCTAAAAAAAAAAAAAACTAAAAAGATGAGGTGGTAGAATTTTGAGGGGGGTGGGAATGCTTTTGTTTCTGTCTTAATACAGAAGTGGTGCTTTGTAAGCTGGTGTTAAATTTGCACTGATCTAGCATAGTTTGTTCTTGCTATTACAGGGTTAATCTGCTGTGGACATTACTTGGCAATTCTTGGTGGGTGCTTGGTTTGTGGCACAATGTATTGTGGGTGGCAGTTTAAATTCTGATCATGTCAACAGTGTTGGGTCTTAAAAAAAACAAGCAAGAAAGAAACATTTTGTTGTGTTATTTTTGTTGCCTCTGCTGCTGCTATGGTGCCTTCAAAAAAAAACTAAAGAATGTTGCATGTAAAGTGGATGTGTAGTTCTCTTTTTTGTTTTTGTTTTTTTAGTTAGCGGCTTGTGATTTGCATAGTATCTCTTTCCGGTAATTGCTGCTCTGTGCTAACAAAGGGGCGAATAGCATAGCAAAGATCATTATAAAATAATTCTCGAAAGGTCATTTTGGTAACTTTTGACGTGTTATGTGAAATGTTGTGTAGTTGTTAGTATAATACTAAAATCCAATGCTGCATACAAAAACATTAAAGCTTAATCGACGTTTATCTGACATCATGGATGTTTTGAATTCAATAGGCATGATCAGAGTATCAAGAAAAAAACGAATTATTTAAAAATAGTTATGTTGCACTGATTTTAGAAATGGTATTTTGCTAGAAATATGTACATTGAAGTTAAAACTTAAAAATTTTAGACGCTGCAGCAAAACCTTTACGGTGATTATTTTGAAATACAGTAATTAAACATAAATATTTTTGAAGAAAGTTAAGATAGGTACCACTATTTTAAAAAATAGTAATATTAGTCCTCGTTTAATTAAGTCTAATTAGTAAGATAGATACCACTATTTACAAACTTTTTTTTTTCAGTTAGCTGTTTTTGATTTGCATGGTATTCCTATTCAGTAATTGCTGCCCTGTGCTAACAATGGAGCGAATAGCATAGCAAAGATAATTATAAGTTATTCTCTGAAATTTTTTTGCAACGTTTGACGTGTCAAGAATGTGAAATGCTGTGTCGCTTATTTGATGATACCAAAAGCCAATGCTGCACACTAGCGCATCGTAGCTTGAGGACCCAAATTAAATACCCCAAAAATTCAGAACGCGTATCCTCTGCATTAATTCAAAAGAAAATCTTAATGAATATCAACCGTCTCATTTTAAACAGAGCCAATCCAACTCCTGCCTATAACATAGGGATTCTTTCAATATTAGTGTAGATTTAGTCCGCACAAATTTTAAAACAGATCGAACGGTTGAGATTTATTAACTCAAAAGATTCACTTTTGAGTTAATGCAGAGGATACGAATTCAAAATTCATGCCCCAGTTCTGTTTCAAAATCTGAACAGCGCATCTAATTTCATATTAGCAGCTCAGATTGTCTTTTCATTTGCAAATATGGAGCGCGCTTCATCCACCTCTCTCCAGTTCTTATCACAGATTGACTGATCGTGTCTCTTCTCTTATGACCGATACAGTCGCAGGCTAACCTCTCAATTGCTAACTCAATATCTGTGGCCTACTCAAACATGATATAGCACTCCGGGTTAGTATTATTCATTTATTCTTGAGTTAACACTAAACCAAGCCCATCCAAAAGTAACGCTAAGCTAACTGTATTTGTACAAAAAGACAACCAAGTAACACAAGGAGAACAATTGATAAGTAATGTCACTTCTCGCAAACTCGCTAAAATATAATTATGTTCCCAGTAAGATCTGAGAAAAACGAATTTCCTGAACTGTTACTATATATTCATATATAATGATATTATGTCGACAATTCAATCTCCATTTCAGTTTTTAACCATTACTTGCAGGAATCTTAATTATCCACAATCGATGTAGATTGATCTTATACAAAAATCAAATCCTAGGTTATTCTAACATTACAGAAAAATGAAAAACCCATTTCTATGACGGGTCAGATTATTTGCCATTTATCAACAAAAAAAAACAACACAGATTATATTATAAATTTGCACAAAGGAGATTTAAGACTAGATCCATTACAGTCTTAGACAAAGAAATACATGATTCAATGATTCATGTCACCAACTTTCCACATCGAACAAACCTATAACACTTCAACCTAAACAGTTAGATGGAATTAAGCAAATACTAATCCAAGAACAAATCTTGCACAACCCAACCCTCAGAGAACTAATCTACACCTCAAGCTCTCTCACCTCTGATCCTCCTCGCCAGTTGGATATCCTTAGGCATGATCGTAACCCTCTTGGCATGAATCGCACACAGATTGGTATCCTCAAACAATCCAACAAGGTACGCCTCCGCCGCCTCCTGCAGCGCTGCTACGGCGGAGCTCTGGAACCTCAGATCCGTCTTGAAATCTTGTGCAATTTCTCTGACGAGCCTCTGAAATGGGAGCTTCCTGATCAGAAGCTCAGTGCTTTTCTGGTACTTCCTGATCTCACGGAGAGCAACCGTGCCTGGCCTGAAACGGTGAGGCTTCTTGACGCCGCCGGTCGCCGGAGCAGATTTGCGGGCCGCCTTGGTGGCGAGCTGCTTGCGGGGAGCCTTGCCTCCGGTGGACTTGCGAGCGGTTTGCTTGGTACGCGCCATTAGAGATTGAAATCGAATTCAAGTGTAACTGTGTAAGTATAAATTACGGTTTGGTTGCGAATTTGCAAGAGAGAGATTTGTTTTTTTGGGTTGTGAAAGAAGAGGAGAGGGAAGAGGGGTTTTAAAGAGAAATGGAGAAAGAAAGGAATAGACCCCGAAAGTAACTCAAATTTTGCTTTTAGATCTGGATCGTCAAATCTGTCTTGGCACGAATATCAAAGGAGCCGTTTCGGCCCAGATTCTGATCGTACATTCCAGATATGAGCTCAAAATTTGAGTTACTATCTGGACCCGAAAGAAAGAGCGCCAAATGAATTTTTTTTGTGAGGTTTAATTATTGATTTGGAGCGTTGGATCGAGGACGGAATGGACGTAGGAGATTACGAGAAATGGCGTTAGTGCGGATCGGATCCGTGGGTGCCTCGTTTCTGGAATCTTATTGGTTGGAGACTTAAACTATGGGTGGTCACGTGAATTGTCACGTGCTATTGACCAGGTGCCACCGGAGTTTGAAGACTATGTGAAAAATAATGAAAATATGATTAAATATCCACACTAGGTTTTATTCAAAAAAAAATTATCCAGTGACCTTGGGTGAAAACGAAGCGGATAGTGGTAAAATTATATTTATATTTTTTTTAATTTTCCTGATACGAATATGAATTGGATATCAGACGGATACGAATACAGATATTAAAATTCATAATATTTATCTAATTATAATGGTGAATTACATATTTTTTCATAATAAATATTAAAATATATGATATATATCTACTGTTTAAATAAAGATAATTGAACGTAAAATCATATCATTCATATCTATACGGATATTCGGATATCCATTTCTAATTTTTCAAATACGATATCCGAATATCCACATCTAATTTTTCGAATACGGATCAGATATTATCCATACCGTTTTCACCCCTAATTCCACACTCATTAATTTTTTTGGGTGAATTTGTGAATATATTTTTATGAAAATGCGCCTGCATTTTTGGTGAGGAGCAGTTCAGCGCCGTTTGATTTCAACAAATTAACAAGCAGATTTTGAACCAACGCCTCAGATGTTAGGTGCCAGTGGCTATGGCAACATGTAATTGTATAAAATTAGTGTTATCTATGATATATTTTTATCCGTCAAGTATTAGTCTGATTTTTATCTTATTATCGTCCTTTAAAATTTAACGAATAATTACGAATAAATTGATAACTTATACGGTTTAATCCAAAACATACAAAAAAACTTATGTCTGTAATATCATACAATATAAAAACTATAACTTTTGATCCATTATTTTAAAAAAATATTACTTAATTAAAACAATATAATATTATAGCAATTAATTTTGTCATAAATTAGTGATTAAATAACGAGGTTGGCTACTCTACTTATATAAGCATATGAGGACATAAGCTTAGAAGTCATTTTTGCATTTTCAAAATCCAAATAGTCGATGTGAAGCGATCAATATGTTCTCCAAATTAAAATGTGCTTGGAGACCAAATTTTACATTTTCTTGAAAATATTTTACTATGTTTTTAGAATTTTTTAAAACAATGTTTCAATATAATATAAAAGATCTGAAAAACAATGATTTTCAAAAATTCTAAAAAAATAGTAAAATATTTCCAAAAAATATAAAACTTGGTCTCCAAGCACATTTTAATACGGAGAACATGTTGAGCGCTTCAAATCGACTATTTGGACTTTGAAAACGTAAAAATGACTTATAAACATATGTCCTTATATGTTTATGTAAGTAGAGTAGTCAACTTCATTCAATAACTACATAAATATCAGATAAATCATTAGTGTCATAAATTACTAAATAAAAAATTATATAAATATTGTATAAAATCAATCTAATTATAATAACAAAAATTATATAGTTATACGTACAAATATAAAATTATTTATATATAATTTTATATTTATCAATTATCTTACATAATGTCGAGTATGAATTAGTTCTTGCTTGTACTTTTAATTAATAAGCTAACAAAAAAAAATCTTGACAGTATTCTTTCTTGTTAAGTCAACTAAAAAATATATTATCGAATGCAACAAAAATATTAGTATTCTTTCTCGTTTATGCATGGGATCCAAGCGGCGTAAGTACGCATGGGATTCAAATCAGCTGAAATCATCACCCCTGAAATTTCTGAAATCCAGAATCCAACCGTCCAATTTTTTTTGTGCATGCATCTCGAAACAGCTGATTTTTCTGTGCACACATCTCGAAACAGTTCAACGGCTAGATTCAGAATTTCAGGAATTTCAGAGTTACTGTTGATGATCTCGAATTTCAGCAAATTTGGATCCGTACGCATGTAATTGTATTTTGTTTCTTTTTTATTTAACAAAAAGATGGTGGTATGTATTTAAGAGCATTTACATCTTTGGTATTATTAGAATTTTTAATATGAGGTGACAGTTTTTAATTCAGTTTCAGAGATGTGAAGAAGTTTCTTATTTAGAAACTATATATGTAGGAAAGTTTCTTATTAAGAAACTGTTTATAAACTCCACGCTGATTAAATGATTGGCTCAAATTATTACTCATTTTTAATTTGTTACTGACGTAGCTTAATAGAAATTCTAAAATTAATTTCAGGAATGTGAAAGTTTAAAAACATTACAGATTTTAATTTCTAAAAAGTGATTAACAATTATTTATAAACTAATTTGAGTTGCTGGAGTGTAGATGCTATAAGGAGCTTAATAAATCAAATCATAATTTTATTTCATGTGGTTTCTAAAGCAAAGATAATTGATTAAATAGAAAATGAAACTTTAATTTGTCCAGAAAAATACTTTGTACCAAAAGATTTTTTTTGTCAAATAGATTAGATGCACTTCAGTAAAATCTAGTATGACTATAGTGTTCATTGATCATGCATGAATTAATGTGGTTAAGTAGTACCCAAAAGATAGTCCAAGAAGGCAAGAAGAGAGTCCCAGGAAGGAAGAAAGGTTAACACATTTGGAATAAAGGGCAAAATTGTCAATTTATTTTTTTACTCTCATTAAACTGTATTTTTAAGTGATTTAATTAAGAATGGAAATATTTATAAAATGATCGAGTTTAGATGGAAAAAATAATTAATTTTCAAACTTTGACGGAGAAATATATAAATCATCACAACTTCATGGTATATATATAAATTTCTCATATATAAATAATAAATAAGTGTTATGAATAACATTGTACCTTTCGGATTCGGACCCTAAAAAAAAGAACGGAACCCGACAGCATGTGGCCCCCAGAGCTACTACTATGCTACATCAACGTGTACTAATCCACGGTCACCCAATCAAATCACACCTTCTCCTCTTATCCAACCAGCTACTACCAAGCTCCGACACCGACACGGCAACACCTCTCCTCCTTCCTCTCTCTTCTCTTTTCAGGCGCGGTTGCGCGCGCACCAAATGCTACACCAGACTGCCGTGTCTCACCTCCAGTGCTCTCCCTCCCCCAATTCCTTTTCTCACTCTCGCTCTTGTTTTCCCTGCTCCTGTTCCACAACACCACGAAAGACCCATTCCCTCCTTTCACTAACCCGCCACACCACTCTCCACGCCGCCGCATCCTCCACATCCAACCCCGACGAAACCCTTCTCTCTCTTTTAGAAAGTCGACAAACAGACGAGGCCTACACCTTCTTCTCTCGCCTCCCTCGCCTCCCCAATTCAGTCTGTCTCTCCCGCCTCCTCGCGCAACTCTCTTACAATGCAAAGAACAAACCAGAGGCTCTCTCCCGTGCAAAAACCCTCTTTAAAAGGGTGGTCTCGGCCGGCGAATTGCACCGCCTCGATTGCAATTCTCTTGGATTGCTCGCATGTGCAGCTGGACGTGCTGGACATGCTGAGTTTGCTGCCTCGGTGGTGAGATGGATGCTGAAATCGGAGCTGTTGCCACATGTCAAGGCATGGACCGCTGCGGTATATGCACTTGCCAGTAGAGAAGCCTCCTCTGATGCATTGAGGATTTTTCAAATGGTTATGCAAAGGATCAGACGAGAGCGTGATGCTGACATGGCCAAGTCTCGTTTAACCGTGAACTCAGGTAATTAAATTGTTGTAAAAAGTCTTATTACTTTTCGTACGTATGTATACTGGTACACTATATACTAATCAATACCAGTTCTGTTTTTGTCGCAACAGAGCTTTCCAATTCCCTGCCTGACACGACTGCATTTAATACGGCATTAAATGCTTGTGCAAACATCGGCAACATCAAATCGTTCTTGCAAATATTTTTAAATGATATGCCTGAGTTTAAATCCGAGCCTGATATTGTCACCTACAACGTGCTTGTCAAAATGTGCGCAAGAGCTGGGAGAAGAGACCTTGTTGTAGCCACTCTAGAGCGTGCAATAGATGCTGGGCTTAATCCCGATATGTCAACTTTTACCTCAATAGTGGCAGCCTTCATAGGATTCGGCGATTTGACCACATCCGAGAAAATTATACAAGCCATGCGAGAGGGTTGTACCGACATTTGTCAACTGTTAAGAGAACAACATGTCAAGAATGAGGAAATGGACAGTTCCTTATTAGATGACGAGTCGATTGCTCTTCTTGAGAAGACGGTTAAAAGTGAAGGGGCTTTAGAGGGACCAGCACCGGTATTGTCTAAGGTGTACCAACCGAATGCAAGGATTTATAGTACACTCATGAAAGGTTACATGAAAGTGGGACGGTTAGATGATGTGGTTTGGACATTACGTGCCATGAAGCAAGAACCGAACCCGGCAAGCCGTCCCGACCATGTCACATACACCACTGTAATATCCACACTTGTAAATGCTGGTTCCATGGAGGAGGCCAGTGAGGTGTTAGATGAAATGAAACAAGCACGAATCCCAGCCAATCGGGTCACATACAATGTGCTCATAAGAGGCTACTGTAAAAAGCTTCAACTCGACAAGGCGAAGGATCTCATGCTTGAAATGGAGGCAAGGATTGGTGTGCGCCCGGATGTCGTAACTTACAACATCTTAATAGATGGTTGTTTACTTATCGACGATATTGCCGGTGCATTGGCCTATTATACTGAAATGAGAGAGAAAGGCATTGCACCGAGCAAGGTAAGTTACACGACTTTGATGAAGGCATTTGCTTTCTCGGGCCAACCAAAGGTTGCACACAAGGTATTCGATGAAATGAAGAAAGACCCACGTGTTAAGGTCGACCGAGCAGCCTGGAACATGCTTGTATTTGCATATTGCAAAATGGGTCTAATATCCGAGGCCAAAAGCATAATTGAACATATGAAAGAGAACGGCATTATGCCGGATGCAACAACATACGGAAGCCTGGCAGATTGCATAGCCGCTGCACGAAAGCCGGGGGAGGCTCTACTGTTATGGAATGAAGTTAAAGAGAGGTGTGAAGGTTCGCCGGCTTTGAAGCCCGACGAACAGCTTTTGGCACCGCTTGCTGACGTGTGCGTAAGAGCCGGGTTTTTCAGAAAAGCATTAGAAATTGTGGCATGCATGGAGGAAAATGGAATAGCACCAGATAAAATCAAGTACAGAAAGATTTATATACAGATGCATTCTAGGATGTTTACAAGTCCGCATGCGTCACAAGCAAGAAAGGATAGGAGGAGAGAGCGGGCGAGAGCAGCTGAGGCGTTTAAATTTTGGCTCGGTTTGCCAAACTCGTATTATGATGGTACAGATTGGAGCCTTGAACCACCACTTCTAGACAACGAAGCCGATTTGGCACCATAGAAATTGTCAGTTATGAGTTCATAGATGATGCTTTCTAACTTGTTGAAAGTTTGAAGGAACATAGTTTCTGAACTACATAGATTTTGTACTACTAATTTGCAAATTCTTTGGATTGTCCTGGAAAAATCTAGGCCGTTGATGGCCCAAATTGAGTGACAGTATAGCACAGCACACTAGAAATAAATCTTATACATAAAAAAGCTTTCAGTTCTCACTGAGCACTTGTATTTTTTTTTCTTTTTGTGTGTGGTGGGGAACGACGGTTCGGGCAGGGATGTAAATACTTGAGTTACATGTCATGCCGTGATTAGTCAGATTTTTATGTGATGTTTTGTGATTAAATTAGAATGAACAGTCACGCCACACCACGTGAGTTACGTCATGACCAACCATGTTCAATTATTATTTTTCATAATCTAAGTTGGTTTATTCAACCACTTTTAACCACATTTAACTATATATTTATTTAAATTTAAGTTAATTTATTCAAAATTCACCATTAGATCTAAGGATGCTGATCACACGTGACGTGACTCGCGTAACCACATGATGTGACTAGACCAGTCCTCGTACTATGCTATGCCAATTTTTCAATGGATGGTCACATGACTCACATCAGACAAATAATCACGGCACGAGACATGCAAGTCACGACACATGACCAACGCACATGCCACGCTGTACCTTATCCGCTCACGACGTGATTTTTTTAAATCCCTATTTGGGGGTATAAAATGCAATTCTTATAATGGTATAAAAAATAATAACTATTGAACTTTTATTCCTTCATGGATTACATGAAAACCGTAGTGCCATTATTCAGTTTTGCTTCACTGACAGAAAATTAGAATTAGCATGAATTCAATTTTGTTAGCCTAGCTAAAACTCCTAACCATACAGTTGCCTGTAAATACCAACATGCATGAGCTGGACGGAGTAAAATATCTTTTACTGATTTAAATACAAATACAAATTCAAAATTTATTTTGCTAGTTGTCATTGAGAGTCAGAAGGCGGCGTGGTTTTGGAGTACTTGGTACAATCGTATGGCCCTATATCTTGTGCTTTCCTTTTAACCTGAAACAAAAGACCAATTTAGCATTGCTGATAATCAGGGATTGCAATGTCAGTTGGTACCAGAAACCTATCAGAAGATACATTCCGGTACCAGAACTTATCTGCTTGGCACCATCCTGACCAGAACTCTGTTTAGAGACACATCTTAGCCTATTGTTGATGCTTTATACTGTAACAAACCTAACCACTGAAGGTAAATATTTTCATTTTGTTTTGGATTTTTTTTAATTTATGTGATGAATACAACATGATTGTGTACTAATAAATAATTTTTGGGGGAAAACAAGGCAAATGAAAGGTCCTCTGTGTATATTAATTACTAGTACTTCCTAAAATCCATTTTTCCATTAGTCCTAAAGAACTTGAGAATTATGTGGGAAATATATTTCAGGTTACTTTTTCTATCTAACCCATAAAAAGTGTTTGCACATGAATAAAGGATTTACCGGTGACCAAGGGCTAGGTTCTGGAGCGGTTTTATCTGGGGGTGAGTTTTGCACAGGACCTGTTTTCTTTACTAGAATTTCCTGCATAATATACACACAAGTAAATAAGAAAGGATGCTGCCATTCATATTACATTTTTCCTATTGTAAAATGGGATCTTTGGAAAGGAAATAATATGGACATGTTATACTTGCTTCCTAGTAGCCCTCCAAGTCACTCACATTTGCAATTTGTCTACAACATATTTTAGATATTTATACACTAGCATGCAACCATTACTTTAGAGTTTGTACTTACTATGATGCAGTATAATCAACTAAGTAATTAGTAATTTTGCCTACTGCTTGCTAATCTCCATTTAGTTTTTTGCCCAGATACAAACCAAACTTAAAAAATGAAAGTACATAAAGCCTACATACAGGGTCCAAAGTTTACTAGTCATGAGAAGATTCGGTTGAATTGATGTTAAAAGTCTAGAAATAATTTAATCCTTTGCTTAGAGTAGTCATGATTTTAATGGGCATCATGTGTTAGTTTGCAAATGACCCAAGAAACATGTTGGTCCTGATTGCAATTTGCACACTACTTGGATCTGCAAATACAGTACAATGCTGGGTCTAGTTTGTAAATATATACAGTTGTCAGGTGTAGCAAAAGAATTGTAAAAAAAATTAAAAAACTTACCTCCCCATATGCCTCCAGAGCTGCTAGCCACTCCTCAGAAAACGGGACCAAGTCCGTCTGAAATTTTGGAATAATTCTACCCTTGCTCAACTCCTCAGAACCTGTCTCTTCTCTGTACACCAAACAGTATCAATGTAATCTCTAGTTAATAATTTTGGCTTTCTTAATTAAAGGCTATTCACGTTTATTGACACGCCCTCCCCCCTGCCTCTCTCCCCAAGGAAAAAATAATAGACAAACATAACAGAGAGAAAGAAACAAAATTATATTCAACTCATAAAAAAAGTTGAGACCAGTTGAACCTCCATGCTTTGATGGGATGTATGTGCGACATTTTATATTTTTCTGGTTTTACAAGGGTGAAAAAATTGTAATGTTCTACAGTTCTGTGGGGTTCATATAAATGTCTACCCTTGAAAAAAAAAACAAGATCTAAAACTTACACTTTGTCTGCTTCAGGCTTCTCATCCTCAAAAAGTTCCTTTTCCCTTGTGGCAAGTGAAGATCCCGAATCTAACTTTAACCTTTTCTCAAGTGACTTTTCCTTGCATGGAGAAAAGTCATTTTTGCCCCTCTGAGTTCTCAATGGTGAAATTGAAACCTTGCCAACACTTGGATTGTGTCTGGTTGTATTCTTATCTTTTGACGAGCATCTTTCAGGTGGAATGCGGTCGCATGTCAATGGGGTGACAACAGCTTCCACTTGACCTTCACAGACAATATCGGAATATCGCGTGTGCTTCGTACCAATGTTATCAACTTTAGACTCAACATTATTTGACTTGCTTATAACCACATCCACATCCATATGAGACAAAGAAAAGGGGACCAAGTCCGTCTGAAAATTTGGAATAATTTTAGGCTCGCTCAACTCCTCAGCACCTTTCTCTTCTCTGTAAACCAAACAGTATGAAAGTAAAAAATACTAGACAAACATAAAATATAAAGAAAGAAACAGAATTATATTTGACTCATAAAAAAGTTTAGGCCAGTTGAACCTATATGCTTTAATGGGATGTATATGTGACATTTTATATTTTCCTGGTTTTACAAGGGTGAAATTATAATGTTCTATAGTTTTGTGGTTTTCCCTAAAAAATAAGGTACTTACACTTTGCCTGCTTCAGGCTTCTCATCCTCAAAAGATTCCTTTTCTCTTGAGGTAATTGAAGATCCCGAATCTAACTCGAACCTTTTCTCAAGAGACTTTTCCTTGCATGGTGGAAAGTCAGTTTTGCCCCTCAGAGATCTCACTGGTGAAATTGAAACCTTGGCAATATTACCTTGGGTTGTATGCTTATCTTTTGACGAGCATGTTTCAGGTGTAATGCGGTTGCATGTGGAGGGAGTGACAACAGCTTCCTCTTGTTGTGTGTGATTCGTACCATTGATATTGACTTTAGAGTCAACATCATTTGACTTGCTTATAACTGCTTCCACATACATAAGAGAACATGTTTTGGACGAAACAGAGTTTTGTGTAACTAGAGTTGTGACAGTCTCCTCCCCTCCACAGATTCTATTCTCTTCCTCTATGTGCTTTACACCATTGGTATCGCCATTTGAACCCGCATCATCTGATTTGGTTACAACTGCATTCTCATCTATAGAGGAACATGCTTCCGTTAAAATGGAGTTGCTCGTATGTTGAGTTGCATGCAATTCGTCTCTCTTGGTTGAGATGCAACCAAGAGATGCGACTGATTTCTCTCTTGGTTCCATTGAACTTTTTTTAGACTTTTCGATGCGTTTTGTACCAGTGGGATTAACCATAGGTCGATCAAATCTCATCCTTTGCGGGATCTTAGATTGAGGGAAGGTTCCTGCTGTAAGCTTTGTTGAAGTATCATGGCCAATGTGAGACCGCCGCTTGGAAAGAGGAGGTTTTGGGAGAGAACTAGGCATGCCTGTAAGGGTTTTTTCTTTGCTCTTCTCTCTTTCAGCTGCAACATTTCCCTGTAAAGGGCAAAATCTCAGTAACAGTTTACTATAAAGAGTGAGGCTATGGTACTTTGCAAAGGGCACATCAATCCGTACTATGGCTCCATATTTTCATTTTCAAAGTCCAAACAGTTGACCCGAACCGTTCAATGTGATCTTCATATGAAAATGTACTTGGAGATCAAATTTTACATTTCTTTTAGAATTTTTTTACTATTTTTTAAAATAAGTAGAAAATCACCTAATTCAAAAATTCTGGACTATCAAAAAGTAGTGATTTTCAACCTATCTAAAAAAATAGTAAAAAAATTCTACAAGTAAAATCAGGTCACCAACTACATTTTCTTTTTGAGTAAAGGTTGGAGGTCAAGCCACCCAACTATTTAATATCCACAAGGGATTCCCCTATCCGGGTTTCAAACCTGCGACCTCCCACACGAAGGGCATTGCCTTTACTACATCTCCAACTCAATTTTCATATGGAGATAATGTTGAGCGGTTCAGATCGACTGTTTAAACTATGGAAACAGATATATGAATCCAAGTATGGACCATCCATGCTTTGCAAAGTACCATAGCCTCACTCTACTATAAATATTACCATACAGGTCATTCTTGTAAATTCCTATCATATTACATCATACCTGTGTAAAAAATCCAAAAGAAGGAGAAGGCCTACGGAGTGCCGATGGTTTAATAGTAAGTGGTGCATTTATCGGTGCCTTTGGAATAGTTTGAGAGTTCATCTGGGATTTGTTGAAACAAAGGTAAGGATATTATATAACAGAAATTAAGTATTAATGAACATAAATGAAATAACTTCGTATATATGTAACGGTTATTATCGAGTTCTTCATTTTGCATATTTCACTTACTGCAGCACTACTTTCGGCACCAGTTGAGGATTTAGGTGGAAAGAGAGGCTCCTTTTCATGAACTGACGGGACGCGCCTTGGACCATTGCTATTCTCCCCTTTAATGGTAAAAATAGCGTATATATTATAAAAAACACAAAAAAGGAGGTGAAACCAAAGTCCTAACAAGACATTAGAAATAGTACCTGCTCTAGCAACATTTTCTTTATTATTGGGAACTCCTGAAATTGGAGTGGTACTCCCCTGTATGAACTTTTGTACCTTTGGTACGTTATCAGTTGCGCTCGTATTTGCAACCCTCTTTTGTGTATAGAAAAGGTTAGGGTACACATGCACAGTAATATTAAAATTTTGTGGAACATCAGAAAAATATAATTTAAATTTTGAAATGTTAAAAGGATATTGAGTTGTAGTTGGTGGTCGTAGCAAGGTTTTTATAAAAGATTCGCTTTGCTTCAGCTTCCTAATGCCCTGCAAAGAATAAATAAATAAGTGCTATTTTTTTATTGGTTTTGCAATTTGGCCCTGCAAATTTGGGTATTGCACTTTGCACGTATCCTCAAGATTAAAATCTGTTTGTTCAGCCTGGATGAACTTATTTTTGTATAACACCCAAAAAACTTACATTTCACCATACCTGAGAAATTAGATGAAGGATTTAATGAGAACTTCCTGAAAAGTTTGCTATGGCCCTAAAATGCTATAAAAGCAGCCAAAATCTATGACATTTGAAAAAAGCACCATATGTAGTTCAATTTATTAGCTTATAGCACAAATTATTATATATTAATCTGATGAAAAGGTGTTATATTAAACTGTGACAAAATTATATTCTTTTCCCCACACTATTGAGCTAACCAAAACTGTGATATCTTGTTACATTGGTCCTTGTGTTTGGAATCTTGGTAATATTTGCTAATGATCCGAAAACATATTGATTCCAAGTATCTATTATGGTCAACACTGGATCCAAATTTGCAAAAAGAAAATGCATGAAAAAGATTTCACTCCGCAAAAACTCCCTTCAAACCTCAGGTGCTTTTTTCTCTTGCCTTCTGGGCAGCTCTGGAGTAATGAACAGCTTCCTACCAGTATGACTCCGCAATTCTGATTTCATTTGTGATTTGCTATAGGAATTCTTAACTGCTTCATTCAATACATGTCTGTTGCTTGATTTTGTGGACCTATTTGATTCTTCAACGGACCCACAAATGTGAGACAGCTCTGCGGGTTCAAGTACACCTGAGATGTACAATCAAACAAACCAAGAGTTGAATTAGGCAGTTAAGCTAATCAAGGATTGTTCTACCACCTGGGATATACGTTCTCTATTCTAAACTAAGACAAACCATTGAAGAACACTACTAGATGGTACTCCAGACAACAATTAGGTACCAGATGTTAAACTAGGTACACTAGGAAGAGATACCACCAATTTGGTTTGACGTCAATTAGTTCTGTTTCAGGATAAAGTAAGAATGAGTAATTTGGGATCTTTATCTACAGATTGTTGATAAAGTCTGTATCAAATAACCGTCATTTGATATAATTGTATCTAAATCATGATCTATGTTCTTACATTTAATGAGAACTTATTGCTTGTACAAATCTGTATGAATAAGTGTATCATCTCTGGTACCACAAAATTCTGATCTGTATCAAATCTGTAATTTGCACCAATTAGTTATGGTTTGATGCCAATTAGTTCTGGTTTCAGGTAAAACAAACCATAAGGCGCTCGTCATACATGTCAAAATGACTATGACAAATCTCTTGCTTTTTTTTATTTCTCTGAAACTACCTTCTTCAGTGAAGAAAGCTGGGTTCCATGCCAAGCTCTTCCGAAGGTTAAATCCTTTCTTTTTTGTTCTCTTTACCGATTGAAAGGCCTTTATATCAGACACCAATATATCTGAGATATGTTCGGGATATTCAGGAATATTTTCTTTATCTTCCATCTCTTGAATTGATCTCAAGTCTTGCTTCCATGGCATTTTGTCTGAAATTAAGCAATAACACAAGAAGATTGCATAAATTTCAACAATGATTTACCGTTTACTGTTGCTCGTCCTATTAGGCAATATCAAACATGCAGTCAAATTGATAAATTTGCACAGGAATTTGTACAAACAAACTGGTGCAGGAGAACTAAATACAAAATTAGGTCAAGAAACCTAGCAATGAGGTTAATTAGAACTTTTGAAAACAATGTAAATGACAAAATGGATTGATTATCATGCAGCCCATTTCACCAAACTAGAAATGTATACCGATTTCACTAATTTACTGGCATTTGTATAACTCAATTGAATAAGTAAGAAAGAAAGAAAAAAAAAACTGGTGCAGTAGAAATAAATACAAAATTAGGTCAAGAAACCTAGCAATGAAATTAATTACAACTATGAAAACAATGTAAACGACCAAATGGATTGATTACCATGCAGCCTATTTCACCAAACTAGAAATGTATACTGATTTCACTAATTTCCAAAGTAAACAGTAGCAAATCGGTCGCTCAATTAGACTATTCCAAGTCAGGAAACCCTAACTCACCAGATCAAATTAGACTATTCCAAGTAGCTCGATTAGACTATTCCAGTAAAATTGATAATTTGCACAGGAATGTGTATAATGCGATGAATAAGAAAAAAAAAAACTGGTGCAGTAGAACTAATTACAAAATTAGGTCAAGAAACTTAGCAATGGAGTCAATTAGAACTCTGAAAACAATGTATATGACTAAACGGATTGATTATCATGCAGCCTATTTCACCAAACTAAAAATGCATACTGATTTCACAATTTTTTAAGAAAACAGTAGCAACTCGGTCGCTCAATTAGACTATTCCAAGGAAACCCTAACTCACCATATCTAACTGTCGAGGGTTCAATGTCTTCTTCCTCCTCCTCTATAATGCATCGGAGGTTCGTCGAATCGGATTCCATCTCTCACCTCTCTCGCTCTCTCTGATCGAATCAGATCGCACAGCTCGGCGAAGCGCAGGGGATCTTGTTCGCCTACAGCGACTAATTAACTTCAAAATTTCAAGCACCGATCGAGCGGGAGATGGTGATTAGATCTGGAGAGACACGTGGACGATTCCGGACCGATATTTATAATCTGCACAAATATTGAAGGGCCCGTGCATTCCACCTCGGGCCGGATTCACCCGGATTCTGATCGGACGGTCCGAATCTAAACATAATAGTTCCGTTACCGTAGAGGCGTAGAGGATAAGGATTCTTAGCGCTTTGAACAAATCTTTGCCCTCTCAAACACGTAAAAATAAGAATAAACAATGATTCAATCCAAGGTCAAGTTCAATTTTCGGGGTCGGTACAGAATTTATAGCGTCGTCACGGGTTGTTGCCACGAGGGACCATAACATTATCATTATATTATATAGTATTAAATCCGTAACTCGAGAATAATTTAAGAGCTGAAGAGAGAAGAGAAAAGAGTTCCGCTGGTAAATTTGAAGAGTCTCGCTGCACCTTAAATAGAGCAGGTTTGCTGTAGTCTGTTGACTGTAAATGACCCTCTCAGAAAGAGTGACGGACATCAATGCAATTACAACTACTAATGTGGGAACAATGAAAAAACATGCTGTACACTTTTACAAACAATTGTTAAGAGAACCAGGGATTAAATATGCACACTTGGATCCTCAATTCTGGGACCCCAATGATAAAATATCTGCATCAGAGAGAGATGCACTAGAATCTGATATTACTGAACAAGAATAAAAAAGACTATCTTTGTTTCTTCTGCTCAGGAGCCCCAGGACATGATGGTTTCTCATTCTTGTTCTACCAAACTTAACTGAGACATTATTAAAAATGACCTTCTCATGTTATGCTCTCATTTCTATAGGTATGATCTAGATCTTACTAAAATTAACAAGTCAGTCATTTGTCTCATTCCTAAAGAGAAGGATGCCTCATTAATTAGCAAATATAGACTCATTAGTCTAGTGAACTGTAGTTTTAAGATTATATCTAAAATACTTACTAATAGATTGGAAATTAAACATTATGAATAGAATAATTGACATTAGTCAATATGCTTTTATTAAAAATCGATACATGTTATCCTTAGTCTTGAACTCATTCACCATTGTAAATCTACTGTAGAACCAGGGGTGGTTATTAAAGTAGATTTTGAGAAAGCGTACGATAAAATTCATTGGATTATATCTTAGAAATATTGTCCAGTAGAGGCTTTGGATTAAAGATTGGCTTTATAGTTCTCAATCATGTATTAATTTCAATGGAGAACTTGCATAATATTTCTATTGCAAAAGAGGAGTGAGGCAGGGTGACACTCTATCACCCTTCATTTTCATCCTAGCAGCTGACACATTGTGTAAAATCTTCTCTAAAGGCATGCAAGCTGATAAATTGATAGGATTAGGACCAACATGTCTTAATAATAGAGCCATCACCAATTGTCATTATGTTGATGACACTATTCTGTTCTTAAAAGCTAATCACCAAAATGTGGAATCAGCATGGTGGGGGATGATGTGTTTTGAAGCACTTTCAGACATCAAAATGAATCAACTCAAAAAAAAATTATATCCTATTCATACAGATGAGGCTCAATTTGCTAGTACATTCCAATGTAAAGTAGGTTTATTTCCATTTAAATATTTAGGATTAGCTTTACCAGAAATTAGCTATGGCAGACTGGCACTTTCTAGTAGATAAGATAGAAACTAGACTACAACAATGGAATGGACAACTATTATCATTAGGGGGTAGATTAACACTTATTAATGCAGTTCTTTCAGCTATCCCTTTGTACACACTATCAATTTATAAAGCTCCCAAAACTATTATTAGAAGAATAGATGCTATTAGAAACAGATTCTTTTGGCAAGGTAGTACTAGAAATAGGAAAAATACACTTTAGTAAACTGGTCAAAGGCATGTCTACTTAAACAACATGGTGGTTTAGGTATTCTAGACCTACATAATATGAACATAGCTTTATTGTTAAAATGGTCATACCTCTCATGTCACAATTACTGGTGTTATTAATGTCACACCCCAAACTAGGATTTCCGGATTAGGATGTGATCAATCCCCGCCTCGTGTCTAATAATCAATAAACACGCAAGGCTAAACAACATAATAATCAAACAGCAGCGGAAGCAATATAATACAAACAAGCAATAGTCATAAATATCAAATAAACATAAATATACACATCATCCATACAATCCACCTCGGGATAAAATAAACATAACTAGTCAAAGAGATACATAATCTATCGAGTCCAATGTATATAACAAAAACATCGGACTCGCAAAATCCTAAACAAAAGCCCCTAATCTATATCAAGTGATGTGACCGTCGGGGACAGCTCCTGACGCCTCCTGCTGCGGACCGTCAGACTCTGTACCTGCCCACATCCATAAAAGGGAGGGGATGAGCGAATGATCGCCCAGTATGTGACCCAGTATTATCCCTTCAGGGATCCTCTTAAGTCAAAGCACATTTTAAATTTGAAATCTACGTAAAGTCGGTAATTGTTTCTTTTAATGCACATGTTGCGGAAATTGAACCTATCATAATAACTACAAAAGAAAATACATATAATAAATGAAATGATGCGATTATCCTATTATGCCAACATGATTAAAATTTCCCAAAATAAAATATAAGCAGAAGAATATATATATATATCCAGTCGGAGTCCAGTGCAATAGGTACCGTGTGTACAAACTAATATAATAATAATACGAATAACTTTATCACCTGGTGTCGTGCCAATTTAAATTCATATATTCGAACCAATATAATCCAATATGGGAAAACATACATGCAAGACGTAAGAATAAGTTAATCCGTTTCCTCATGAACAATGAGGCCTCCATCGTCTGGCCATAAACATGAATCAAAGAGGCGTGTCACCCTCAAAGGCGTGAGACCCTTTTTTCGAAGGTATGGGCATGAGACCCACTAGAGCGTGTCATCCTTGCAGAGTATGCGACCCCTAGTGACGTGTCATCCACGCCGGGCATGAGACTCACTAGAGCGTGGCATCCAGGACGAGTATGCGACCTCTAGTGACGTGTCACCCCAGCCTACATCACAATACCACCCCCAGGACAGCACACTGGCGCGCTGGGCATGAGACCCTCCGGAGCGTGTCATCCTCGCCGGGTATGAGACCTCCAGAGGCGTACGGTCCCAACACGCGACCTGGGGCTATGAGACAAGCCGTACAAGACTGATAGCTCCACATGTAGAGAAGACACAGCTCGAATCGTTTTCGTACCTCTGGGCTCGAGATCGGTCCGCACGTAATGGTAAAATGATCAAAAATAATATAATAATCCAATGCATATAATAATATAATCCTAATAAGACCATCCGAGAAATCAAGTGATCTCTCGACTCAATGGCTAACGGGCCGACCAATTCGATACCAACCGGCCGGAACGCAGTCACTCAGTTTTCTTCTCAGCTCTCACCAATGCATATGCTAGACTACATAATATGTTGTCCTCTACGAGAAGAGGACAACTAATATCCTAATATATTATTAATTTAAGTTACGCTACTCCTAAAAAGGCATTAAATTTTCAATTTATAAGGGGTCATGCAAATCCTAAATTACAGTTCAGAAAGGATTAAACATGCTCTAATGCAACTACAAAATTTAAGTACAAATGTCAGGTCAAGTGGTCGACTGATAAGAGTACGCCACGAAAAAGATAATGCAGATATCCCACACCTGATGGCTGTAGGGGTAGAACGCTAGCGCTAGAAATCACCGCAATCTGCACGATCCTCACCTGCTCCGGTGTAACCGTCAGCGGGATCGTACCACGGATCGAACTCGGTGTAGGTCAGCTGACCTGTAATTTAGTCGTAACTTAATTAGAGTCTAAACTAAGTATTCGTAACCCTTATTGTCCCATTTGATTGATTTCACTAAGTGTTCGTATTTAATTAATTAATTACTAAGGTTCGAATCTGATCAATTGGTTTGGTCGGTTTGACTCGATTCCGATTAAACGTAAAATTGGTCCAACTCTAATTAAATTAATCTAACGTACTTAAATCGTTTGTTATATTTTAATTTGAAAATAAACTGCTCATCTAATTAGTTAAATACCTAAGTAATGTTTACATAAGCATCCGGTTTTATTCGGTTACATTATTAAAACTTAAATTTTTAAAAGCCGTCATTTTATTCCGTCAATCCGAGGCAACATTTATTCTTTTCTATTTAAAAATCTGCCAAGCCCAATTAGATAAAGGCCCAAGCCTCCTTGAATTTATTAATAAATTCATATTAAGGCCCAACAGAAAATTTAACAAGCCCAAAGCCTCATTTTAATTAATATACATATATGGCCGGCCTCTTTATTAAATTCCAAAATTCACCATTTCTTCTAAGTATCGCAGGTTCAACAGAGAGCAACACAGAAGCAAAAACAAGGTCACTGGTACCCATTACCAGTATCAGATCGGCACAATCAGAACAAGAACAAGGCTAGCAACAGAAAGGGTACCACTGGTACCGTTTACCAGTAAGGGTCACTGTGCTGTACCAACTGGTACAGCAACACAATCAATAAGCACAATACAGTACCGAACCAGCATAGAACAGAACCGCAAAAGTACACAGCCAAATCGGTCTCAAGGCAAGGCAACACCCAAGCAAAACCAAGGCAACAGCAATGGGGGTAGTACCAGTAACACACATGCACCCGAGACAAGACAAAACCACATAGGCACGAAGGCCGCAAATCACAGAAAAGGCTCAAGGCCGCAGGTCAAGGCAACAGCCACCAGTCACAAGGCAAAAACCAAAATAATGAGTTTAGGATTACCCGGGGAGAGCAAATCGCAATAAGGATCAAAGCTCGGCAGTCTCTACCAAGTCAATACGCCTCTCGGCAGTCAAAGGGAAATCGGCAAGCAACACGGCAACAGAAACGAGAGAAAGAGAGCTATGGTGCTCGGCTTATGAGTGAAGGAAAAAGAGGGAGAGTGAGGAGGCGGTAAGAGTGGAGAAGAGAGAGCAGTAGAGGAGGGGTGAAACCAGCGAACAAAAATCAACGAGAGAGAGAGAGAGATCAGTTTTGTCGCCAGAGAGAAGAAGAGAGGGGCTGTGAATCAGCGAAAAATTCAAAGAGGAGAAGAAGGGTCGGCGGAGAGAAAGACAAAAACCAAAGATGAGGTGGTCTGTTGTCGCCAGAAGGAAGAGGCCGATTCACATAAAATCCAAAATTTTTGATTTCTAAAGGTTTAAATTCCAATTCACGTAGTCGTTCGTGTAACGAGTCGCTCATTCACATATTCAACTAAACTTCAGATTTCATCCAACCAACATTTATAAATAAATTATTATTTTACACAACCGATTTATATAGAAACTCGTTCAATCCATCCAATCAAATATTTGTGCATATTCTAAATTTATTTTTGTTAATTAGTTTCGATTAGTTTAATTTAAATTTAATCTATTTTTATTAATTTGGTGTGTACTAATTAATTTAATTGCATACGTTTTATTAACCTACTTAGCTAATATTCCTTTGTTCTTTGTCTGACTGTTTAATTCGTCTTAAAAATTTTAATTAGGTCCAAAACCTATAATTTAAATTAATTAACTACACTTAATTTTACGGGTTATAACAATTAACTCCCAGGGGTCTGCAATCCATTTTAGAAGAACTTTAGGTGGAGTTCTGTTGAAAGAATGGAATGACATCTTACTCTTAATTAGTTACACATATTTTAGATAAAATAGCTTGGAGATGGAATTCCACAGGGGTATTTACAGTTCAGTCCATTTATCAGATTTTAAATTTAAGAGGAATCACTAAAAATAAGTATGCAGTATGGTGGGAAATCCATGTCCCTCCCAAAATAAGAATTTTTATGTGGCTCCTATCCAATAATAGAATACTCATAAAGAAAAATTTGCACAAAAGGGGTTGGCCTGGCAGTTTGAAGTGCCAATTTTGTGATAAAAATGAAACAACTACTCATTTGTTCCTTAAATGTAAAGTGGCTCAACAACTTTGGTTTTGATTAGGCCAATGACATCAACAGTTTGTGCACTAGCATTCTTGTTCAGATATATTTGAATTTTCATGCTCATTAGATAAAGTACAACAACAAGCTTTTCTAGTAATATACAGTGCTTTCTGCTGGACACTATGGAAATATAGAAATGAGATTATTTTTAATGATTCATCAGTTAAGTCAATACGCTCTCTTATCATGCTTATTATCTCTGTTTTTGAATACTGGTCAGGTCATATACAAGAGAATTAAGATTGATGTTGCTACCTGGCTACCAAATGAACTGGATGCTATTCCTCTGCGTGTGTGGGACCGAAATGATAAGCAATGGTGCTCTACCAGGGAGCTTATGATGCAGGGTCTCCAATAGAACTACTTGAGTGGAAGGCTGGGACACCAACAGAAGATGTCAAGATACCAGCCATTTCGTACAAATCCAGTGTTTGAATCTTTTTACCTTAGCCCCACACCAGGAGGCTTAGTATTAGTATTAGCTTACTTCTCAATTACGGTGTTTTGGTGGATTTTAAATAGACGGGCTTATGTGTTTTGCTATGTAATGGATTTTGTTTGTGTTTTAGTTGCAGTGGACAACATCAGCCAGGGTTCTAAATAGCTAGCTATAGCGGTTTTTGACCTAAAAAGCTAAGCTACGGGGTAAAACTTCGCTAATCGAGCTACGGCCGCTATAGCGGTAATAGCGGTCCGCTATGCTACATGGGCTTATTATTATTTATTTGTTTTGCAATTTAAATGGGCTTTAAGGTCCAAAACGAAATTAAATTAGATGGGTCTATAATATCAATAAACTTGAACAATGTGCGTTGGTCTATAATATCGATAGTTTATGAATTAGGGATATTTTGAATGACAATTTGAACTTTGTATTGGTTCAATGTGAATATTAGAACTTCTTAATCAATTTGGTGTTTTTGTTACTTATGAGACTTTAGATATGTTTATTATTAGTAGAAATATAAAATAAAATTTTTGAAAATAAAAAAATCGCTATGTAGGATAGCTTTCGCAATAGCTACGCTATTCGCGATAGCTTTTTTTTTTGTCTCCCCGCTATGCCGCTATAATCGCTATTTAGAACCTTGACATCAGCTGTTAGTACTATATGAAACGGGCACTTCGCTGTCTTTCATCAAAAAAAAAATTATGATTTAGATATAATAGGAATGTAATTTTAAAATAATTTATCATTTTCATAGTACAAATATTATGATATATTAAAATGTTAATATTTTGACAAAAAAACAATCTTATTTTTCATAAATAATGTAGGATAAATAGCATATGATGGTATGATTTGTTAAATTCACTAATAAATTATAAAAATGTTAAAAGGAATTATAGAGATGTAATAAAGATATTATTTCGAGAATTATTATGATCATGTCCACATGTTTTTTGGTGTCTAAATCTCCATTGTACATGATACATTATAATACAAGATTTATCTGAAATCTTCAAAGGTATTCTATCTTCTTCTAACAAGATTGTAGCATTTAACTACTTTTTGGTGTAAATTAAGAAATAATAATTATATTTTTAAGTTGTGTTTAATACAGTGTTGTAAATAACGGTATGCTCTCGTTGGATGAACAGGGAACCGTCAAGGGATTAATCGGAAATAATCGGTCGATTAGTTGAAAAATTCCATGACAGTTTGGTCACTGCCAATAACTAATCGGCCTAAACAGACATTTTTTACAACACTGCTTTAATATTACTGGATGGTGTTCATAATATTTATGTTAAGTGTGATAATTTGATTGATACAAAAGGAGGATTCGGCGATGTTGTTGGAAGAGAGAAGTTAAATTCATGAGTTTGGAGACAGGTGAATTTGGAAGGACTATGAAGATATTGGTGTTTTGGTGGGTTTTAGTTGTTAGCAGTGCTAAAATTCTAGTTTGTTGACTTGTTATATTGTAGTTGGTTAAGGCTGTAATGCTTTATTTTGTGTTCTGTGAGGATTCTAGGCATGACGGGACCGTATGGCAATAAGAGATTAAACTTTCTTAAGGCTTAATCCGCTTTCTTTAACTTTCTTAGCTGCTTATTCCTATCGAACATCACTTCCTTAGCACATATTAAGATTACTTCATTTAGCCTCTTTTTGTCCGGACCTAAGACACCTCTGCCATTTCCTTTAGCTTCCTTAACTTTCACCTATGGATCAAGACAACCGAACATCGGTTCCTTAACGCTCCTTAAGCTCTTAATCCTTCACTCTTAATTCCTTATTACCGAACGGCCCCGACAAGACTAGAAAATTAAGATTAGGGGGCTAAATAAACTAGGGGTATGTTTGAATGAAAGCTAGAATAGCTAGAATAACGAAATTTAGAATTAGTAGAGAAAAAATAGTGATTTTCATATTAGTGTGAAAATAATGCTATTCAGATTAGTAAAAATGTTGTTTGGATTGTATATTTGAATTAGTGAATAGCTGTAACCGAGAAATAATAGTGTTAACAATGTACTAATTAAGAGAAAATATAGACAAGTGAGGTCTCAAATAAATTGTTACGATGTGAAGATAGCAGAAGTGGCGTCAACTTTATCATTTTGGAATTGTATTGGTGAAAATCCATAAATGAAGTTTTTTTATCTCTCTTCACACTTCTGAATAATAGCTATTACAACATTTACAAGGAATAGAGAATAACAGTCGTTCTAGTTATTTCAAATAACAAAAATGTTATTTGAATGCACGTACATTGCTATTCCCAATAATTTCTATTCTCGAATAGTTCTCTATTCTAACTATCCTCACTTCATCCAAACATATCATGTATTTTATCACTGATTGTAGTGTAATTTTGTTTTATAAGAACGCTAACTAACGCTGTGTTACATCACTGATTATAGGTGTTGTGGCTTTATTATGCCCATGTACAATAGAAGCCGGTAACAGTAATTTGGTACCATTTCTCTTGTCACGTTGGTTTCATTATTATTTATTTTTATATTTTTTTGAAGAAGAAGATGTTGGTTTCATTTATAACGAAATCAGTGAAATATATTCACTTTAATAAAAAAAAATCATCCGAACCATTCGATTTGAAATTACTTCTATCGCCATCGATAATAATAAGAGAACAAACTTGTGTTATATTTTTTTTAGCATGAGATGAAAGTCAAAATAATTTAAGATTAAGAACTTGCGTGACCTTTTTATATAAAAAAATAATATCATAACAATTAAACTAGACATAGTTTTCTATATATATATATTTTAAATATAATTTTCGAAACCTCATTTTCGAACATTCCCAATGTCATTTCAAATTTTATCTCTTTTTTTTATATAGAAAGTCAAAATTTCGAAATTCCTCATTTTCTGTTAATGTTCATAAATAATTTTTTATTTGAATCTTGAACTCACGACTTTTCACGCTTGTTTGTCACTGCATCAAGAGGTTGTTCTTCCATTTAAAATTTTCATTATTTGGTTAGTTTCGTAAGCTCTTTAGTTCTTTTTTTTTTTATTTAGATTTAATATTTTCAAGTATTTATTCTTAATTGATATTTAGACTTGCATAAAAATTACATCTCATAATTAGAAGAAAATAATTTAGATGCAATTCATGATTTGATTTCTCCTTCATCAAGACAAGTTTGAAGGAATATTGATCTGTTTTTGCTACTTTAAGTCAATGCATGTCATATACGGCTTGAGGAAATTTTGGATCATTTATTTTATATCAAACTATGCAAAATTGTATAACTGTTTACTATAAAATTTGGATTGCAAGAAAATTTGTACATGTTTTTTTTATAATGAATAACACATGTATATATAATTTTAGTCCTTTTACTTAATAATTTTTAATGTTAAATACTTAATAAATAAAAAGACTATTTGAATGATCATAAATTTTATGTTATACTTATTTTTTTCTAGATTTGATTAAGGAAAGTCAATATATTACTTTAGAGTGAGGCTACGGTACTATGCATAGCACGGATTGGTCCGTGCTACGGCTCAATATTTGAGTTTTCAAAATCCTAACAGTCGATCCAAACCGTTCAACATGATTATAAAATGAATATGTACTTGCAAACCAAATTTTATATTTTTTGAATTTTTTTACTATTTTTTTAGATAGGTAGAAAATCACTGTTTTTGGATGGTCCAGAATTTTCAGATCAAGTGATTTTCTACCTATCTAAAAAAATAGTAAAAAAATTCGAAAAAATGTAAAATTTGGTTTGCAAGTACATATTTATTTTATAATCATGTTGAACGGTTCGGATCGACCGTTAGGATTTTGAAAACTCAAATATTGAGCCGTAGCACGGATCAAACCGTGCTATGCATAGTACCGTAGCCTCACTCATTACTTGATACTTTTTGATCTGAGTAGTATGTTTCTAAATTTTCATCATGGACTTGTTCAAAAGCTATAGAAAATCCCCAAAAAAGTTTCTGCAAACCAAAAAATTACAATACAATGTTCGTTTCTTTATGTAATAAGACACGTGACAAAGAATTTTAAAAATTAATTACACGAGTTCAATAAGAATAAAAAAACTCAAAGACACTTTATTCTAATTAGATAACTTACCGCGTTAATATAAATTAACAATAATTTTGATTGGAGGTTTATTGTGCAACTAAAAAGTCTTGAGGTGTTTAGTAATGCCATCCTTTTATATTTTATACACAGGTTTGTGTGGGTTTGGAAGGGAGCATTTTGTTAAATCTTGTATTAATTATCTCAAGATTTGCTTAAAAATAAGTTTTTGGTTTTTGTTAAATCTTGTATTAATTACATAGCGATATTTAAGTATATGCTCGTATAAGCGTTAAGAGGATATAAATAACTCATTTGTCCTCAGAAACCGACCAATTAGAAGACTGATGTTTTTCTGAATCATGCTATGTACTTTTTTAATTTTCTTAAAAAGGGTAAATGAATACTTTATAAATTTTAAATAAGTTTTAATAGAAAAGACAATAAAACGGGTAAATTTGTCAAATATTGAAATTTAGAAGGGTAAATATGATATTATGAATTTTAAAAGAGAAGTACATAATTTCAATTTTTTATTGGGTGTACATGAAATTATCCCATAAAAAAATCGTTAGAATCCATCCAAAGTAATAGGAGATGGGGTCCAGATGCAGAATACTTCACGGCACCTAAACCTAAGTCAGAGGCTGAGAACTGGAGTCCATTTCCGCTGAGGTAACAGAATTTTTCTGTTTAGGTCCTGACCGTCTGATCTAAATCCGGACCAATTCGGTCCGTGGTAGAATGCACGGGACCCTTTAATATTCGTGCGGATTCTGATCGGACGGTCCGTATCTAAACAAAAATATTCTGTGTTACCTTAGGTGATATGAATTCAGAGAGCTGAGAGTGTTGTTTGCTGTGTGGTGTGTGCCTACCAGATTACCAGGTCTTTCCTTACCTCGCTCCCGCCTCTCTTCTCCAAACCCTAATTTTTTGTTTTCGCAACAGCATGTCTCTTTCTTTCTCCGACACCGATATAGCGGCGGTGGGGGCGCCGCCTCCCTCCGCCGCCTCTATCGCCAAGCTCCTTGCCTCTCCTAAGACCGCTGCTCGAAACCGCGGCGTGCGGTTGCTCTCCTCGCTCCTCCCTTCACTCTCCCCTCTCCCCGACTCTACTCTGCTCAAGATCTGGAAGGGCCTCTTCTTTTGCTTCTGGCACGCCGACAAATCCCTTTATCAATCCTCTCTCGCCACCTCCATCGCTTCTTTCATCTCCTCCAATGGCCCCGATCTCGGTTACCAGTTCCTCGACGCCAGTCTCCTCACGCTGCGCCGCGAGTGGGGCAACATCGACTATCTCCGCATGGACAAGTTTTACCTCTTGGTACGTCGGATTTTGAATCATACTTTCCAGCTTCTCCAATCCAATTCCTGGGATTCATCTCTTGTTTCTCGAGTAATGGAGGTAGTCGAAAAGAGAGCTCTTGGACCGGAGGGTACCAAGGGGTTTAGTTACCATGTGGTGGAGATTTTCCTTGAGGAGCTCATAAAGTTCCTGCCTGTTACAAAAGAAACCCTAGAAGTGTTGCTCGCGCCATTTTTGAGCATATTGGAGAATTCGGTTGATTCAAGTTTGGTCAATAAGGTGAGAACTGAGGTTTTTGCAAAGTTTTTGGTTAACGGAGGGAAATACTTGGGATTGAAAAAGGGGGGAGATGAGATAGAGAAGGGATCTGAGGTCGAGATGTTTGGATATATTGGCTTAATTATGGGATTTTCCAAAAAGTTGCTTGATCTGGCAAAGAAGGAAGAGACGGTTCAGGAAAATAAAAAAATTCTGCATGAATTGAGAGATGGGTTCTTCAAATTAGAGAAAGATTTGGAGAAGAGTTGCATTGAAATTTCTCTACCTTCAACAGAGATACCAACTGAGGTTATAAAAATTGAAAATGGTGAGGGGTCAGGTGAAAAATTACCAAAGAAGAGGAAGAAAAACAAGGAGAAAAAGAATAAGAAGAAGAAAATGAAAACCAAAGAGAACACGGAGGAACAGCTTGTTAGAGGGAGTAATGTTGAATTAGAAGAAAGTACGGATTCTGGTACAAAAGAGAACAAAGAGAATGAGAAAGGAAATGAGAATATGATAAATTTTGACGAGAATGTGATCTCCAACCTCCAAAAGCAGTTTGAAAAGGCCGCGGCCGAAGCCGGAATGTCAGCTGAGAGCAAATATGAAACTAAGACTGGATTGGAAACCGTCGAAACAACACCTGTGAACACTCCAAAGATCACCAGGAAGAGAAAAAAAGCAAAGAGCGCCGATAAGCTGGAGATGTCGAGTGAGCTGGAGTTGTCCAGTGAAGACGGCAACATGGGCACAAATGGAGACAATATTAGCTCAAGTGTGAAGAAGGTTAGGTTTTCTATGAAGAGTAACTTGGTATGGAAGCCGACGAGCCCAATGCCACCTCACAGTTTAAGGTTACCTCCTTCGGCTACACCGAGGGGCAGTGCCCTTAAGAAAGGGGTCCCACCGGGACCCGTTAGGGATATATCCTCTCCAGTTGCGATGAAAAGGAAAAAATCCAAGGCAAAATCTGCGAAAAAAGTTCTTCTCAAGGGGTCAAAGAGCCCCTCGATGGCAGTTAAGAGGCTCCGGAAGTTGCAGAGTCTCTCGGCTTAAGGTCAGACATGCTTGGTACGGGTACTGGTGTTGGGTTTTATCTGGTACTGTAATGTGGTATCAGTTTGTAGTAGTTTTGTCCCTTCTTTTTAATTTGTGTTGGTTTGTATTAGTTAGGGTTTGAGGTTTGGTCGTGTTGCCTGGTTCATTTTAATTATTGAATAGATTGGTTCTATTTCTGTAGCCCTGAGATATAATCAAGCATTCTTTGTGGGTTTCAGATTACATATTTTTCAAAATTGCTAGATTCATTTAACTACACAATGTGATCATTTTAGATGGTAGAACCAGTGGTTTACCAGAAAAGGTTACAGTAGTGCACTAGACAGAATTGGTAAATCTCAGTTTGAGTCAGCACAGCATTGAGCTTAACCTTTTTAAGATTTAGTGAATGAGTGAGCCTATGGTGCTATGCATAGCACGGATGGCTAGTGTGCTACGGCTCAATATGGTACTTTTTAAAATCCTAACGGTCGATCCAACCGTTCAATGTGATAACCATATGAATATGTACTTGCAAACTAAATTTTATATTTTTTCGAATTTTTTTACTATTTTTTTGGATAGGTAGAATTTTGATGGTCCAGAATTTTCAGAAAACACTGATTTTTCTACCTATCTAAAAAAATAGTAAAAAAATTCGAAAAAATATAAAATTTAGTTTGCAAGTACATATTCATATGATTATCACATTGAACGGTTGGATCGACCGTTAGGATTTTAAAAAGTACCATATTGAGCCGTAGCACACTAGCCATCCGTGCTATGCATAGCACCATAGGCTCACTCTTAGTGAATTCTATTCCAATCAATAACAGGTACCTTGCAGAATTTTTTATTTATAGAAATAGTATTAAAATAATATAGATTTCTAGATGGATTACATGGGTTTTTCGATTCGATAGAAAGAACCGAAATTTTTTTTTGGTCCCTTCAAAAGAAAAAAAGAATTTCGGTCCCTTTAGATTTTTTTTATAAAGAAACAAAAAAAAATTGCCTCACCATGCACGGATTCTAAAGGGACCGAAAAAAAATTCGGTTAAGAAGGGATCAAAATTCTTTTCCCAATCTTTTTACTGCATCGAACTATCCATGTAATCCGTCTAGAACCCTGTATTATTTAATATTTTATTTATGTACCTTGCCTTAGCCCTGTAACATAAAGTTTATCTACCCCTGGGTTTTAGTGAATGTTAGGATTTATAGGCAAAACCTAGGATGATATTCTCTGGTTCATAACATTTAATTCAGGCTATACATTTCATATCTGTTATATCTGTAGTTAGTTACTGCTCTTGACAATCTCAAACATTAATTGTGCCGGTTATGTGATGCTGGCTTGACGTGAATGGCAGGTACCAAGAATTGATTGGAGATGAGAATTTTTCAAATCAATTTGAATAAGATTAACGAGTGGTTGACATGTGGCACAATGTCATTGGACGACAAAATCTGCTGGAGTATTTATTTACGCGGGACCGATTGACTATTAGTGGCCCCGCACTCTCTTTCTTTTTTCAAACAAAAAGCCATACCATAACATTTTTTCCTTTCAACCCCCCCCCCCCCCCTATTTTTTTGATGTTTCTTGTCTGAATTTCTTCAATTGCGGTGCAGAGCAACATAGGAATTTCTTTGTCTGAATTTGTCCATTGTGTCTGAATTTTTCAACAAGCCCATGTTTTCAGATTTATTTGTCTCTGGCTGATAAAATGGCTCCTTTCAACTTGCAAATAAAATGAAAAGAGCAACAGAAGAATCAAAGAAAAGGATTTTTACAGGTCATCGATTAATTACTTCCAAATAATACAGACATGTTCATGTAATGGGTGTATAATTCCTTTATTAATTGTAAGTTTGGAAGTTCTGTTAAGTAAATGTGGAGCTCCAGGATTATATATGGACCAAAATTAGTTAAAACATTTTCGAATTTATATATTAAATTTAAGAACATTTCTTTTATTTGGATTCAAGATCGAGTTGTTATAAGTGATGTGAAAAAGAAAAGAAATGTTCTTCTAATTAGAAAATGTACAATCCTAGAGCTCCCTGCAATTTCATTGTAGTATAAAAATGTTTGTACATACTATGTATACGATAAATACTTTTACCGTTAAGTATAAAAACTTCTATGAAAAAGTATAAGCACTTTTGGAAATGAAAGACAATATAAATATTTTTGGAGTGCACATAAAGAACTAAAGAGAGTATGGAAATTTTTATTTTATTTTCTTTATTCCTTTGTAACAGAATCCTTTTTCTCTTCCTATATAAGCTATATTTTAAGTATATGATTACAGATGAGAAGTAAATAAAATGTTCAGAAGTTCATTTAATTATAAGAGATTTATTAAATTACTTAAAACAATATTTAAGTTCATTTAGCAATACTTAAGCATTCCTCCATACTTCAAATAATTTAATAGAATCCTTTTTATTATTAAGTTTTTGAATTATCTGTAGTGTCTTAGTATTTTTATGGATAAACAGAGTGTCTCGCATGATTGAGACTAATTAAAATCTGACTTAATTTTGGAGGAGACTAATTAGAATTCTATCAACAATTAATGCTTAATAGTGGGCAGAGTAATCTTAAAAAAACAAATTAATTAATTTAATAAATATTAAATTCAAATCTAAATTTAAGTACAAGAAGGACATACTTTCTTTACCGTTCCTATATTTTATTTTTCTAATGCAAAGATTAAAATAAACAAAACAAAGGATGATTGGATGACATATGCATTATCAAATCTCCATTATGATTCAGCCACAGGATTGAAAAAACTTGAATAATTATTTGATGAGAAATTTAAAGTTGACAAACATTTTTTGTGATTTAAAAAAAGACTCACATGATAAGCATTATGATCTGGTCACGCTGTTGGAATTTTAAAATATGTAACTTTTGTATGAGACAGATTGACATATTTGTATGATATTAAGTATCATATGCCTTGTGAGTTCATGTTTAGTTGGCTCATCCATTTTCCATTTCTCCTCATACATACATACATATATATATAGAGATGAGTTATGTTGAGACGTGGAGTAAAACCAAGTTTTTACTCTATGACACTATATTTTCATTTTGAAAATCCAAACAACCGATCCGAACCGCTCAACATGTTCTCTATATTGAAATGTGCTTGGAGACCAAATTTTACATTTTTTGGAATTTTTTTTACTATTTATTAAGCCACTTGGAAAATTGCTGATCCGGCGGTCCAGAAATTTTTACTGTTTTTTACTGTTCACAGTGGATCAGCAATTTTTAAAGTGGCTTAATAAATAGTAAAAAAATTTAAAAAAATGTAAAATTTATTCTCCAAGCACATTTCAATATAGAGAACATGTTGAGCGTTCGGATCAGTTGTTTGGATTTTCAAAATAAAAATATGGCGTGGAGTACAAACTTGTGTTACTCCACGTCTCACCATAGCTCATATCTCTCTCTCTCTCTCTCTCTCTCTATATATATATATATGAGGAGGGATTCACTTACAACATTTGAAAGTTACAACATCTTACAACAATTCGGTTTTGCAATTTTCAAAGTCTAAACAGTCGATTCAAACCGTTAAACATTATCTCTATATTAAAATGTACTTGGAGATCAAATTTTACATTTATTTTGAATTTATTTTACTATTTATTAAGTATTTTACAAAACTGCTGTTTTTCAGTGGTTCAGAATTATCTAAAAACAACAATTTTGTAAAATACTTAATAAATAGTAAAAAAACAAAAAAAAAATGAAAAATTGATCTTCAAGCACATTTTAATATAGAGATCATGTTTAACAGTTTGGATAGACTGTTTGGACTTTGAATATTGCAAAATTAAATTGTTGTAAAATGTTGTAATTTTCAAATGTTGTAACTTTTAACAGTCTATATATATATATATATAATATTGCAAATAATCAATGAATATATATTTAACTTATTGTAAAAGTTGACAACATTTGGAACTATATCAGTATTGAGTTATTGGAGGAAGCCAATAAAAACATTACCCTGGTAACATTTGCAGGAGAATGCAAATCTTGTTAAAATGCCATGAAGCAACTTCAACAATCACTGTGAAAAAGTGTTACTTGCAACAATGAATAGTGTCAACGACAAGGACAAGGACGGGAAACGAGGATCTAACTATAATAACAGATGTTAGTTTGATATGCTGTGGACGTGTAGGTCTCTGTGTTTGACATATATTTACTCTGATGTATGGCAATTAGAGTGGTAAAAAAGTACCATGTCGCGCCGTGCCGTGTCGTGACCAAGTGAACAGTCACACGTGCCGTGCCGTACCGTGACCAAAATGTCGAAGGTGGTCACGGCATGCGAGTCACGCCGTGTCCAAACGTGATTGGTCACGTTTAACTTTTTTTTCATAATTTATGTTAGTTTATTCAAGATTCACTGTTTGATCAAGATCTAACGATCCTAATTACACGTGACTCGCGTGACCACGTGCCGTGCCGTGCCAAATTTTCAAAAGATGGCCACGGCACACGAATAGTCACGGCACGTAACAGTCACACACGCTTTGCCGTTCCGCGCCGGAACCGGCTCCGCCGTGCCATTTTTCCCACTCTAATGGCAATGACTGGCAATGACTGGGACAGCTGAGACAACTGTGACAGCTGCTCTATGTGAATTTATCTTAAACATATCACATGTGTACGCTAATTTGTTGAATTAACACAATTTGCATATTTCATATTCAGTTAAAAAGGTTGTATTCAGATTTGTTGTGGCATTTTATGGTTTAATTTGTGAGTTACGGACCAAATACAATTAAGTTATTGGTAACATATACACAAAATACAAACATCGATCAGCCCAAAAATATTTTATATTAAATCATGACCATCAAAAGTATATTTATGATCTTTTTAAATTCACCTGATCAAAAGCCTCGTGATTAGAAACTATCCTTTTAGGGGTAACAGAAATGACACCCAATCATACCGTACACAGGATCGCAGCGGTTATACCGGTACCACATAATAGCTTCACGATCATATACGATGGTATACGATGGGTCATGGGACCAGGATGGGAATGCGGGTATAGGCATTGTGATTTACAACAATTCAGGGGAACTGGTAGAGGTCCATGCAGGGGCAATTCGGGCACACCATCCAATTAAAGCAGAGGCATTGGCACTACACTGGGCTCTGAACCATGTATCGGAGCAGCAAATCCAGGGTGATGGAAATGATTGCGTGTGCTTCGGGGACTGTAAAACACTAGTGGCAGCGGTTCAACAAAGTACGCTAGAGGATCTCCCACACTGGCAAGCAGCGGAAATTGTAGCCCAGTGCACAGTACTGTATCAACGGTATAGCCCGAGGGAAGCAGTACAAGAGGCCCATCGAGTGGCAAACTGGGTGAGAAGGTCAAAGAGTGCGTTCACAGGCTACCCTAACTCCGCGCTCAGGCAACAATTGCAAATACAAGAAAAAATCAATGAGCAACGGTTCACAACAAACTGAGTGAAGAGAATCACAGAGTCATCACGATCTGTGAGAGATCTTATAAGATAGTCAACATTTAAGTAGGGATTATTTTCTTAGTATCTAGCTGTTAAAGTAGTAAGGATTTAGGTATTTAATTCTTCTGTAGGAGTTTTAGTAACTACCAGTTCTTTCTTAAATTCTTCTTCTTACCAGTATGTAATAGACTTTTTCAATTAATGCATGCCCAAGGGTTTCACATCAAAGAAAAAAAAAAAGAGAGAGAAACTATTCTTTTAATAAAAGTACTTGTTGAGTTGTGGTAATGTCTAGAGGGCTTTCGAGATGCAGATCAATATATTCCCAAAGCCATTATTATATTAGTATCGCATATGGGCTTGATTCCTCCTAAAAATAATCAAACCCGTTAGTGCATTATCAGAGATGTCTAGAGTTGAAAATTCAGGCCACTTGATATATATGTCAAATTCTATTATTTTTTAAACATGATATAATGATAATATAGACCATATAATATTGAATTTAAATATATTTTTTTAAGATTGTGAAAATGAATTGTCAAGTGAACCTCCATGAAGACTAAAATTTTGAACAATCTCTAGTAGTCCATGACCCTTGTAGACCCATTTTGAATTGGATATTTGAGTTGGGTATTGGATTATGAGGGCATATTTAATGGGATAGCGGGTTTGAGGTTCGAATTTGATTTGTGAAATGAGATGATTATGTGTTTTGAGAATTTGTGAAATGATATGATTGTATGAAATGAAGTGATATGGATATTACGAGACTTGTTTTATTGATAACTTAGATCTAAGTGCTATCGCTGGTTAAATATGCATTCATAATTTGACGTGAATCTGTGTGGATTAATTCAGTATGTTTGAATGGTTATTTAATTAAGCCAATTATAGAGAAACGCGTCGTTAAATAACCGGTTACTAAACTTTGTAGCTGACCCCGTATTGTTTATGTTTATTATTTTTGTTGCGACGTAGGTTGACGGGACGAAGGATGGATGCGAGGGTGCCTCTCTTGTCGCGAGCCCCGGTCCGGCGGCGGAGTCGTGACAGAATGGTATCAGAGCATTCGTTCCTCAGACTGTGTTTGGGTCCAAGTTTTTATTGTTATCAATGTTCTTCTGATTGAATTGAATTGAATCTTGATCTATCTGAAAATAGTTTGACAAACCCAAATTAAAATTTGACCTTCTAAATATGATATCTGTGTTTTGATCCGTTTTGAATAGTCTGACAATTTTCTTGAGTTATCTGAATATACATTTTGAAAGATTGATTTTTGAAATTTTGATTGTCTGATCTATTTGAAAATTTGATTGGTTATTGATTTCGTAATATATATTATTTGTTGCACCGTTTGGTTATCATGTAGTATATTTATTGAGTGAGGCTATGGTGCTATGCATAGCACGGATGGCTAGTGTACTACGGCTTAATATGGTACTTTTTAAAATTCTAACGGTCGATCCGAACCGTTCAATGTGATATCCATATGAATATGTACTTGCAAACTAAATTTTATATTTTTTTGAATTTTTTTACTAATTTTTTAGATAGGTAGAAAAATCAGTGTTTTCTGAAAATTCTGGACCATCAAAATTGTACCTATCTAAAAAAATAGTAAAAAAATTCAAAAAAATATAAAATTTAGTTTGCAAGTACATATTCATATGGTTATCACATTGAACGGTTCGGATCGACCGTTAGGATTTTAAAAAGTACCATATTGAGCCGTAGTACACTAGCCATCCGTGCTATGCATAGCACCATAGCCTCACTCATATTTATTTGTCTGACATAAGTTTATACAAGTATCGAATTTAAACATAAATGAATGTATGGAAAGTAAGTTAGTATGCTTCAAGTTGATTATGTTTTCCGATTGATTTATATGTGATAAATAAATTTGATTTGATTATGGTCTATCATGTCCCTTTCATTTGAATATCATCCGTTTGAATTTTGAGAACAAAATTCTTTTAAAGGAGGAACATTTGTAACACTCGGTAAAATTTATAATTCTTTTTAAAAGATATTGAACTTATGTATAATATTAGAAAATTGAAGGTTTAAATTGCCAATATTCAAACTTTAAAAAAAAGTAAAGAAAATGCCATCGTGGCATTTTTGCCGCGTGACTCTCATGCATACCCCCTAAATATTTTGACCCCGACCCTTAAAAGGGTGTCTCTCTCTTTCTTTTGATGTAGGAGATGAAAAAAATGAATGAAAACCGAAAAGAGAAAATCAAAATGAAAATGAGGAAAACATTGATGAAATAAAGAGAGTTTGTTTTTGATAAATATTCTGCTATTGATTGAAATTCGATTGTTTGTTCGGTTAGAATTCTGATCCTACGTCGCAGATAATTGTTGCAATTTGAATTGATCGCTATCAAGTAATCAAACTTCTCTATAATATGTGTTTTCGATTTGTATGGGTCATTTGATATTGAATTGGGTAATCGGATTATGATGGTATATTTAACTGGAATATTGGGTCTGGATTGAAATTGGTTTTAATTGACTAGAATACTGGAAATCGTCTGTTTTTGGGATTCCAATTGGAATGAAACTGTTGTTATTGAAATCTTAGATCCAATTGATATCGCCAGTTAAATATGCAGACATTATGAACCATAACGTTCAGCTACAGTGTTTTTTTTTTTCACGATCATTAGCAATCAGATTAAGTGGACGTTATAGTTTATAACGTCCAGTTACAGTACTGAACGTTATAAATCATAACGTTCTTTTTATTTTCTGAAATTTTACAAAAACGTACTCCATTATCGATATTTTTTTCATAACTTTCCTGTTAATAAAAAAAATCGGGGCTTAAACGGGTCTGACTGATAAAATGTTAAAATAGTAGAAGTTGCATTAGTATGAAAAAGCGTCCGATAATGATATTAAGCAATAAATTAATAGGCAGGCATCCTCGATCGCAGCACTAAAATAATTAAACTTATAATTAAATTTCTAGATTTCCTATCGGTTGGAGCCGCTTGAAAAGATTTTTTATATATGTAAAAATTAACTAACATATTATTATAATTTATCAAGTACTTAGTGAAACAATATCTCTTGAAAAGAACTATTATTAGAAACTATTAAAAAATAAAAGTGGACACTGTTATGAAGTCAATAATTTTTTTCTTCAAAATAATGTTTCGTTTTGCATGGTGTGTGAGAAGTTAATTTCTTCTATCAAATAATTTTTCATAATAATGTGTCGTTTTGAATGTTGTGTGAGATGTTCATTTGCACGATATAGTATGGGGGTACGAATTGCGTGAATAAGTTTTTGGTAGAGAAAATACCAAACAATCTAAATTCATTATAATTGTGTGATGTATTTGTTATTGTTATATATCAGCAAAATGTTTCATTTATTTGATGCATTTTAAAAACACAGCTAGCTCTCAAATAATATTAGCAAATAAATTTAGAATTTAGAATTAGATATTAGAGAAAATCATTCCAATTACTACTTAATTTATTATCACAATTTTTGAACATTTTTTTTAAATAACTAACATATCTTGTTTTTAAAAACATAGATTTTTGAAATTAATGATAATAATTAAATTATTTGGTTCTATTTTTCACTAATATTATATACTTTTAATTATCTAAAAAGACATTAACATGTGATACACAGATTTAGTATATGCACGCGGCTCGCGACAGGAACTCATAATCCAATGAAGGAAACTAAATTTTAATATTAAAATATTTCTAACGTGAGTTCTTCCTGACTGTGAGAAAATATCAACTCTAATGGTATGTTTGGATGCACTAAGAATAGTGTTATTCTTAGAATAGCATTGCTATTCGAATAGGTTGAGCAATCAAACGTACTACTTGCTATTCGGAACAAGAAGAATAACGTTGTTCCACTATTCTAACAAAAAGTTGGATTAGTGATTGGAGCTTTCAATATTAATACAAATCTAACATTTAAAATAATATTATATTACATTTAACATTTAAATTAATATTATATTGTATTATATTTAATCTAATATTATATTATATTTAATCTAATATTTTATTTAATACTAATCTAATATTTAAAATAATATTTTATTACATTTAATATTTAAATTAATATTATATTGTATTATATTTAATCTAATATTTTATTTAATACTAATCTAATATTTAAAATAATATTATATTATATTTAATCTAATATTATATTTAATACTAATCTAATATTTAAAATAATATTTTATTACATTTAATAATTAAATTAATATTATATTGTATTATATTTAATCTAATATTATATTAAATTTAATCTAACATTAAAATAATATTATATTACATTTAACATTTAAATTAATATTATATTGTATTATATTTAATCTAATATTATATTATTTAATCTTAATATTATATTATTTAATCTTAATTTTATTTAATACTAATCTAATATTTAAAATAATATTTTATTACATTTAATATTTAAATTAATATTATATTGTATTATATTTAATCTAATATTATATTAAATTTAATCTAATATTTTATTTAATACTAATCTAACATTTAAAATATTATTATATTACATTTAACATTTAAATTAATATTATATTGTATTATATTTTATTTAATATTTTATTTAATACTAATCTAATATTTAAAATAATATTTTATTACATTTAATAATTAAATTAATATTATATTGTATTATATTTAATCTAATATTATATTATATTTAATCTAATATTTTATTTAATACTAATCTAATATTTAAAATAATATTATATTATATTTAACATTTAAATTAATATTATATTGTATTAAAATTAATCAAATATTATATTATATTTAATATAATATTTTATTTAATACTAATCTAATATTTAAAATAATATTATATTACATTTAATAATTAAATTAATATTATATTGTATTATATTTAAACTAATATTATATTATATTTAATCTAATATTTTATTTAATAATTAAATTAATATTATATTACGTATTGGATAAAAAGATTTTTATATTACGTATTGATAAAAAAATTTAATCTAACACATAAATTATTACTCTATTCATTCTCTCCAAACTCTATTCCTAATATGCAATCCAAACAACTTCTTTACTATTCCGAATAGCTTGAGTTAGCACTGTTCTTCAACAGTAGCTGTTCTTATTTACTATTCTAAACAGTAGCTATTCTAGCTATTCTAGAGTGCATCCAAACGTAGCCTTAGGGTATGTTTGGATGCACTAAGAATAGTGCTATTCTTAGAATAGCATTGCTATTCGAATAGCTTGAGCAACCAAACGTACTACTTGCTATTCGGAACAAGAAGAATAGCATTGTTCCACTATTCTAACAAAAAATTGGAATAGTGATTGGAGCTTTCAATATTAATACAAATCTAACATTTAAAATAATATTATATTACATTTAACATTTAAATTAATATTATATTGTATTAAAATTAATCTAATATTATATTATATTTAATATAATATTTTATTTAATACTAATATAATATTTAAAATAATATTATATTACATTTAATAATTAAATTAATATATATTGTATTATATTTAAACTAATATTATATTACATTTAATCTAATATTTTATTTAATAATTAAATTAATATTATATTACGTATTGGATAAAAAGATTTTTATATTACGTATTGATAAAAAAATTTAATCTAACACATAAATTATTACTCTATTCATTCCCTCCAAACTCTATTTCTAATATGCAATCCAAACAACTTTTTCACTATCCCGAATAGCTTGAGTTAGCATTGTTCTTAAACAGTAGCTGTTCTTATTTACTATTCTAAACAGTAGCTATTCTAGCTATTCTAGAGTGCATCCAAACGTAGCCAAATGAATTGCTCCATAAAGCTAAGTATTCAGCTGTCGAGTAAAGAAGGTGTTGTTTTTTTAATTTGCTTAACCACTTCCTCATTCTGAAGTGTAGTGGGCTCTTGCAATTGACCTATCTTCTTTATTTTAAGATAGCTTCTAATACTCTTATCAGTTTTGTATTACACATAAATGGCTGATTGTTCAGTTTTTAAATGAAAAAAATATGAACTCCAGAATACAAATGACATTAATATGGGACTTTTAATATTTTTGGGAATACAAGCGCGTGCAAAGAACAATTATTTGAAGTAATTATTAATAAAATCACATAGTACTAAATTTTTTTTTGAAGTAGAAATTACTAAAATTCTTAACTGGTAAGTACCACATCAGGGGTAGGGTGTCAACGGTACGGGTCGGGTAGAGGCATTTTCATACCTATATCCATTAAAATTGACTTTACCCATACCCTACCCATACTCATTAAACATTGACCTTACCCTACTCCACCCTTACCCGTTAATATTATCGGGTAACGAAACGGTAGCGGATGAATAACGGATAATACTAATATAATAATTAGTTTTATTATATTTTACAAATTAAATATAGCAAACTCATTCATTTCACATATATGTAATTACATTTCTAATAAAAAATAAAAATAAATGTGCAATTAATTTCAAGTAAATTGTTTTTTATAAAGGAAGAAAAATTCAAAAACACGAATACTATTTAGGTGAGTTGGAAATTGAATTGAATATATATTTAGATTTTATAATTATCCTATAGGGTAACGGGTACGAAATAGTCATTACCCATACCCTTACCCATTTGGTTACGAAAAAAAATTCTCATATGGCCACCCCCAATAAACTAACGAAAAAAAAATCTTACCCATACCACTCACCTTATCAAATACGAAACGAGTCGGGTAAACGGCTAAAAAAGTACCATTGACACCCCTAACCCGGGGCGAATCCAAGTGTCACTATAGTTGGGCAACTGCCCTAGCTAATTTCAATTTTCAGAAATAATTTTCAAATTATTGAATTTTGAGATCTTGCCCCACCCTAAAGAAAAATAAATACCGTATCTGAGGCCATAATATTTTATTATACCCTAAAGCTGATATTTTATTATACCCTAAAACGGATTATGAACGGTAGTACTTTGATATTTGTCTTTTTCTATGGCCTTACGATAACATAAGCCAAAATAAAAATAAACCAAAGCTTCTCGCTACTGCAATTAATTAACCAATTAACTATTATATCTTCTATACAATGTTATAATAAGCAATAACAGAGAACATATCCTTCTCTAAAACAGGAAAAAAAAATGTAGAAACAATACAACAAAAATTTATAAATGAAATTTAGACACATTTTCTTAAGATTGATAGAATAATCAAGGCTATGAATTTGGCAAGGAATTTGGTGAAAGAGTATTTTTGACATGAGGAGGGTTCAAATGCCTCCATTTTTCATGCCTCCACCCTGCCTTCATTTTTAAAAACTTTAATAACTCAAAATTTAAAACTAAAAAATCAAAATAAAACCGTTGGATATGATCTACATCATTTTATTTATGTGCTCATAAAAAATTATCACATTTTGATTTTGTTTTTATGTGAATCAACAAGTTGAAAAATCAACGTCTAGAAATTATCCACATTAGTACATTTTTTGCAAACTCTTGATGACAACCAAAACAAAATTAAAATGTCATAATTTTTTATACGTGCATAGATAAAATGATGTAGATCATATCCAACGGTTTTATTTTGATTTTTTAGTTTTAAATTTTGAGTTATTAAAGTTTTTAAAAATGGAGACATGGTGGAGGCATGAAAAATTGAGGCATTTGAACCCTCCTCTTTTGACATTGATTTTGGTGAAAATCTATTTAAGAAGAAGCATGGGAGATCAATAATGGATGAGTGATTTGTTGGTTATTTTACATTTTAGAATGATTTGTTTAATGGTATAAATAACTAATTCTGTAAAGATTTCAAAAAATAAAGACGTGAGGAAAGTTCGTGCTATCGATTTGAATATCTAGTATCTAGTATTATTTTTTTGGGTAATTATATGTTCCCCCATCTATCCATCCCCCATTTCATCCCCCAACTAACTAACTACCTTTTCTAACTAACTTTCAAAATTCCAACTACCTTTTCTAACTAACTACCTTTTCTAACTAACTACCTTTTCAAAATTCTAACATATGGATGAATACTTAATGTTTTAGAGATGAATACTTCAACGTTTATGGATGAATACTTAATATCTTAGGCATAAATACTTTAAATTATTGTGCAACTTGCATGACAAGATGAGGATGAATACTTGCGAAATGCGGGATGAATACTTGCATGACGAGGTGTGAATACTTGTGCAACGGACAACTCAAAAGTATGTCATCATGGATCTCATTTGAAAGAGAAAATTATTTAAAAGACATTGGTGGTTTTAGATTTGTAAAATTCCTCACAGATCGTCAGAAATATTGGTTAGATTGAACGGAGAAAAAAAAACCCACCTCTAAAAACGTGTCAAAGATGGGTGATTGATGTGTCCAAATATGCTTCTATTGCAAGGATGAATACATTTATATAGATGGATGAATGCTAGTTGTGTTACAGATGAATACTTTTTTTGCAAATTTTGAATTTTGAAAGTTAGTTAGAAATTAATGCTCTGACAGTTGTGCGGTCCCCCACATAATTAATGCTCTGACAGTTGTGCGGTTCCCCACACGTGTTGTTTGTCCCCTACTTTATTGTTGTAATATATCCAAATATGTTTCTATTGCAAAGTGAATACCTTCATATAGATGGATGAATACTAGTTGTGCTACATGTGAATACTTCTGCAAATTCCTAAAATACACTGACAGTTATAAATGTGAATACATTCATATAGATGGGTGAATACTTCTGCAGATGTGAATACTTATTGTTGTAATATATCCAAATATGTTTCTATTACAAATGTGAATACATTCATATAGATGGGTGAATACTAGTTGTGCTACATATGAATACTTCTGCAAATTCCTAAAATACTTTTGACAGTTATAAATTCTAACTAAAGTAGTTAGTTAGTTGGGGGATGAAATGGGGGATTGTTCACGGGGGAGAGCTAGGCAGACCCTATTTTTTTTTGTTATTTTTAATATCTAAAAGGATACTATTTGTTGTTATTTTATATGAGCCCGGCTAGTATGATATCGGTGTCATATAACACCAACTACTAAATTGATTAGATAGACTTCAAACGACTAATCCAAATCGTTCAAATCGATTTACTTTATGAGTGATGCGTTTACATGCAATTCTTTTATATTTTCTAGTTATTTTAGTATCAAATCAAGCGGTAAAAAATGTTGAAAAATGAATGCATTAAAATTAACTTAAAAACTCACATATTTGACCACTTGACTTGATACTAAATAAATTCAAAAAAATTATAATTTTGCACGTAAACATACTATTTATGAAATATATCGGTTTGAACGGTTTGGATTCACCGATTAAAGTCGATTCAATAGATTTTGAAGTTGGTGTTATATTGGCTGAAATGACACTGATATTCAATTAGCTAGTAAAAGAATATTATATATTCAATTATATTGGTGTTATATCATACTAGTCAGACTCATTTTATATTATGTAAAAGAATATTACTTTTGTTGTTATTTGTCATGTTTTATCTAGTTTTCAATTAGCTAATGAGTTTGAATCTAATTAGTTTTTTTAAGCTAGTATCATTGCATTTGATATCAGAGTCCTAATTATTAAATTCCTTTCGCCCACAAAGGCATATGATCAGAACTGCAGGATCATTTTTTAATTGATTCACTTAACACCAAAGAAAATAAGAAAAGGCATTCTTAGATGGACATCGGACTCAAATTTGAGTAAGATGGGTTCCGGGACAGTCCGATCGGCTTTAAGATTCGTGCGCACGAATTTTGAAGCAGATACGAAAGTTGTGGGTGCGAATCTTAAAACAGATCGGACGGTCATCGAACCCATCGAACTCAAGTTGAGTCCGATGGGCATCGGACCCAAATTGACCTCGTGGGCCAAGAGGGGCAGGGGAACCCATTTGCCTCTCCTTAATTCAGCAAAAAGTGTACTCCACATCTTACTTTTGTTATGATTGTTTGAAAAGAATTATAAAACTATGTGCGCAATCCACATAATTGTTAGATTATGCTCCCTCCAAGGTATTTGTTGGCTTCATACTTTTTCACTATGAAATGGTAAAGTGCAGTAACATATCGTACAAGGCTCATCTCTCAAATGATATTTCAACCAAAAGTTCTGTATGTATCAGCCTGAGTAGAACTAGGGTGTTCCTAAGTTCATCGAGCATTTTTGTGAATTCAACTCTAAAACTTACCGAATTGATTTTAAATGACGAATCTCAACCGTTGAAACTCATCTATCATATGATGTGTCTACGTACATGCAAAGATTTTAAACTTTCGAATTAATTTAGTATAGAATCAAGCGGTCAAAATTAGAATGTTTATAAATTAATTTTAATACATTTATTTTTTGAACGTTTTTTTACCAATTGACTCTATACAAAATTAATTCTAAAATATAGCATTTTCACATGTAGACACATCACTTGTAAAGTAGACGGATTTCAATAGTTCGGATTCGTCATTTGAAGTCAATCCGATAGGTTTTAGGGTTGAGTTCACAGAGAAGATCGGTGAACTTAAGAACACCCTAGTTCTACTCGCATCAGCCTAATCTTTTGTACTGGTTAGTGTTGGTACAACATGAATATGAGTGATATACCAATATTTAGATTGATTGATAGGACATTAATTAGATATTAGATTGCAATGCTTGGCATAACATACTCTTCTATAATCTATCCTGATGATTTTAACAAGAAGAAAAATAAGGAGTACAAAACATGATATATTGAAAGGAAAAAAAACCTATAAATAAAAATGAACTTATATGAGAGAAACTAAAAGAAGGTTGTTTCGCTAGCAACAAGTGCTGTTGAGAGTTTGCTAACAAGTTTTCATCAAAAAAAAAAAAAAAAGGAAGTTTGCTAACAAGTACATTTTTGTAAAATACTGTAAGATGCTTTGATTTGTACCCCTGCCATTGCAGCAAATTTGCATATGACATGCTCATGATAATCAAAGATTACTAACTAATACTTGTATCTTCCTTTGATGTGATCCTCACCTCATTCTTTAACATTGCCATCTTAGCTGCTTATTAGATCCGTCTGCTGGGCTCAGTACAAATTGAATCTAGTTTTCAGATATCAAACGAAAAGTTCATTGTTAGATAACCATCAAAGGACTTAATTTGGCTATCGTAATGCACTAAAAATGTACAAGCAACAAAAGAAGGAAAGAATGACCATTGACAAATTAAACAAAAAGATATTAAATCATCCCGTACAGAATAAGGTTTTCCAGGCAGATATGCCCAGTGCCAGAACAAATCAAATCAGAAACTAAATCCATTTTAAATGTATTTATCTATTTCAAGCAGAATTGATTAAAGTGACTTGAATTTGCATGTGCATGTATTACCTGAACAGGAGAACCGAAGATATGTACTGCTCTGATGTTTCTTAGTTTCAAACATTCTTTTGTTATCTCAGTATGGCTGTTTGTTGGTAGTGATTGAATGTGAGGGAACTTGATCCTCAGTTCCTTGAGGGAAGGGAAAAGATCAAAAGGAAATGATTGAATATTTTTACAGCCCCTGATATCGACCAAGTTGATAGAGGTAATTAGGAGCTGCAGAGAAACTTGGGGTTCTTCAGTAAAATCAGAAACTTCCAAGTCAAAAAATTGAAGGGAAGTCAGCTGCTTGCAGATAGGCAAGGTTAAAAGGGCAAGGGAGTCGCCTTCAATTCTTGTTAGAGACAAGGAGAAGTCTGACTCAGTCATCTCTATTTCTTTTGATGCAGCGTCCCAAGCTGCAATAAAACCAGGGCATTCTCGAAAATACAAGCTTTCCAGATTGACCCAAGACTTTAGATCTTTTATTGAGCTCAGTGTTTTACAAGAAATAATTTTGAGGATCTTCAAACAGACCAAATGCTCCCCAAATGTAAGGGACTCGAGTGATTGGCATCCCCTGATATCCAAATTCTCTAAAGCCACAAACGAATGCAAGTCCAAAGATACCAAACTGGAGATGTTGGATATCTCTAGAGAACGCAAAGAGCTAAGCTCATGAAAAGCCAATAGTTCAACCACCATAAGGCTCGAACTCTGATCCAGGAACAGACTTAACTGTTGTCGTTTCTCCATATAATGCATTGATTTAATAATTCCAGTTCCTTCAATGGATATAAAAGAAAGTAGAGAACTGTATGGAAGGGGTGGTAGTTGAAAAATTAGTGGACAATCTTCTATTATGAGTATCTCTAGAGAAGGAAACCTCTCCAATGCCTCATATGTAGCACATCCAGAGAGAGGAAGATCCACTAATTTAGTGCAATGTCGAATTGTGAGTTTTTTTAGTTTTTTGAAGCAAAGGTCATTCCACACCCATTTTTCAAGATCTGGCATATCTACGATCCTCAACTCTTCCAAAGATGGAAATTTCATGCTACGAGTACGAGTACCATAGCACAGAGGTCCAATTTCCTTTGCAGCCAATCCATACAGGTTCAAATGCTTTAAAAACTCCAACTCCCCAATAGGTGGAAGCAGCTCCCATGCTTTACAACCCCCTAAAGTCAGAGACTCGAGAAAAATGAGAGATGGCTCTAACCACGTGGGAGAAGCCACACCACCATATCCAATTATAGTAAGCGATTTGAGGTTGGTGCTTGGTTTCAGGCCCTCTAGAACATTTTCGTTCTCCTGTTCACCATGATTCCATTGTAAATACAAGGCATCAAGCTTCTCTTTCTCTTCTAGTCTAGCCTTGCTTGCCTCTCCCTTAGATTTTACGTTCTCAAGATTCGTTATGTAGAGTGATCCTCCAATCTCCTTAAGAGAGCCTAATTGTTCTATCTCAAAGCCTAACTTTTGTTGAACATCAAAATTATTCAGCTCTTGCAGCGAGGTCAGTTTCCCTACACCGCATATCTTAGAGTGCAGCTTCCCTCTAACAATAAAATGCCGCAAGCTAACAAGGTCACTAAAATTATTTGGCAACTCATCCAAAAGCCACCCACGTTCAATTTCAAACACTTCAAGGTGATATAGCCTGCATATTTCTCTTGGAAGAGTCATGCAAGTGTCGATATTCGACATAATTAATCTTAGATACCGGAGGCTAACAAAATTCTTGAAGTTGACATTATATGGTTGTACCTGAGTATGTAGATTTAATGTCACTGCACGGAGAAATTTTGTTTCTTTAAGCAGGTCTGAAATACTTCGGAAAATACCTGAAGGCAACTCATCCCAATTAATTATAGTGCTTAGATTCTCTCCTTTCAAACATGCTAATGCACTGACTATTGCTTCTTCACCCCTTTTTGTACTATTAAAAATCGACAAATGACGTATGGTTGGTGGAATTTGTCTAGGTTCAGTACCATTAATGGTTAAACATTCTTTGAAGGAAACCATACGTGCCAAATCATGAATCAAGTCATGAAATGTATAATACACTTCCTCTTTATATACATATGTTGTTTGTTTGGTTTGAAAGAAACCACGGTCAAACAGATCATCGAAATAAGAACTCCCAATATCCTCCATTGTTTTGTCTTTAGATCTTACATCGAGAAAACCTTGAGCCATCCATAGATATACCAACTCCATACATGTAAAACGGTGATCCTCTGGAAAAATAGCACAATATGAGAAACACCTTTGGAGATGAAAGGGCATATGCTCATAACTTAACCGGAGTGCTGGCATAATATCATTTGGACCACTCTGAGATCTCCACTCTTCGCTATCCCTGATTTTCATCCAATATCTCTCATCAAGCTTTTCTTTTAACAGAGCACTTACAGTTTTTGCTGCTAGTGGGTTACCCTTCAACTTATTGGCAATTTGTTGTCCGATATTTCTTAACCTCCAATTTCCTCCATAGTTTGGATCATTGAATATACAGGTACTAAAGAATGATAAAAATGCATCCTCAACTAGACCATGCAAAGAAATATCTCTTGCATCGATCATTTTGGCAACAGATTGATTTCTAGTCGTCACTAAGATTATGCTCCCTTTTACCCTGCAATAATTTAATGGAGCCACCATTGAGTCCCATTGGCTCTTATCTTTATCTTCCCACATGTCATCCAAAACAAGTAGGAATCTCTTGGACTCCAAATTGTCCTTAAGTTTATTTTGGAGCTCATTGAGGTTACTGAGTTCATCATATCTGTTGCCACATGCACCTTCTAGCATCTCACGTGTAAGTCTGACACTATCAAACCGAGTAGAAACACAAATCCAGAATTTAACCTCAAAGTAGCTATGAACTTTTGGATCATTGAAAAGTAGTCGAGCAAGGGTAGTCTTCCCCACACCACCACTACCAACTATTGCTACAACAGGGATCTTACCAACTATTGCATATTCTTCATTTGTTAATAGGTTCATTAGTTTGTCGCGCTCTTGGTCTCTCCCAAAAACTATAGGTTCAGTTAGAAATGATGATGTTTGCCGTAAGCTTGTTTTTTCAGTTAGACTTGTTTCAGTTTTACAGGCAGTTATAACTAGTGATTCTGTTTGCACAGCATTGCGCACTTTCTCCTCAGATTTCTGCAACTCCTCGGCTAACTCTTTCATCCTTTGGGACAGATTAATTCTGGAAGAGAATGTTTCAGGTAGTGATTGTAACACATCTGGTGTAGATCGACAAGACATCCTCTTCAAAGGTGAAAGGATGGAATGGCATGTGAAACGAAAGCCAGAAGAAGAGGATGCAGCTGATGATTTATTGCTGCAGTTTACATTCTCCTGGGTACCTGTTAGAAAAAATAATTATACCAAATACAGAAATTAATTGAATTGTAAATTCGTAATCTGTGACCATAAATGAAGGAATGGTCATCTACCACATAACTTTTGAGAGTAATATATATACTAACTATGCAACACTTGGTAGCCACTACCAAGCTTTCAAAAAAAAAATATACTATGGGATAATAAAGCATGTTAAGGGTGTAATACAGACGTTCATATCTGCAATAAATGGACTACACATCACTTCTCCAACTTCATTTGTTCATATGTGAAGCTACAGGAGATGTATGTATCAGAGAGTTTGGGTGTTATGTTTCAAAGTGTGCCCTATCCCAGCAAATTTCCAATACATTATAACGTTATAGCTAATAATTATATGGGATATCATAGTAATTCTACTAGTTTTAATAAAATTTTGTTGGCAGGACACAGGATTCATCAAAATCAAAATGGCCAAATCTGCAACAAAGGCTGAGGCTGAGGAGTTTCACTAATAATAACGAACATGTTCATTTCTCGTTAACTAATTTTACAAGCTTTCAGCATTTCAGTGGCATGTTCCTTCTCTCTACAAATTTTCATAACCCCTTGGGGCTCTATTTGCATTTTTCTTTGCTTTTATTTTGAGTGAAGAATTTTATTTATACCTCCTAAAAATTCCAAATTTCTCACATTCATCTAATTACTATATATGCTTTATAATAATCTAACTCGATACCTATAAACTAACTCCTTTAGCCTCAAAAATGTAAATTGTCCTTCTAATATCAGTCTCTATTTCTCATACACATTTTTTTTAACAAATACATAAATTTTGTGTTGGTATTATCCTCAGATATGACTCTATTATGGTTTCTATGAAATCGGTTGGTTTAACCCACTTTCATAAAAAAAAACCTACAACTTTTTGTACGCACCGTGCCTCTTCCCTGTCTCAATTTTTCTTTAAGAAACGGTGGGAAGTTATTGATTCTAGATCAAAGAGAGATGCTGGGTATTAAAGCAGACTGTACTAGGTTGAGCAAGTCCCTTCACCGGTAATTTACTTCCTACCTCTTGTTTGTATCATTGTACTTTATCTCTTGTATTTTATTATTAGAGGTAAGAATTTGGATCTAGAAAAAGACTAATAGAGAGATAATTGTAGAGAGAGAGAAAACTCTTATTTGTTGGCCCAATTTGTGCCACGGTACATTCTTTGGTTTTCCTCTCTTTCATGGTACTTCGTGGTCTGTGAATCCGTAGTTGATTTGTCTAATTATCTTGTTTAATACATTAGTAATTATGGATTGTCATACCGAGATGGTTAAATAAACTGAGCATAGGTTGCCATTTTCAGGAATGCATCCTTGCCTTTTATATGCTGACGATGCCCTTTTTCGTAAAGCCCGAAGTGCAGCAGGTTCAAGTGCTAAAAGTTGTGCTGACGACTTTTCATTCCGTATCGGGTTTAGAAGTGAGCATGGAAAAATTAGAGATATCAATTTCAGGTGAGATAGATGAGCAAATAAATTTGCTGGTATCAATAATGGGATGTAAGTAAGAGAGGGTCTTCTCCATTTACATATTTAGGTTTGACTTTATCTGACAGCAAACTACGATTGCATCCTATCTACCTCTAATTTATAAGATTACCAGGAGATTATCGGGTTGGACGGTAAAATTATTGTCTATAGCGGGGAGAATTGTTCTACACTGCCGATTTATTATTTGTCGGTATTCAAGCTCCTGATATGGGTTGTTAAAGAAATTGACAGAATAAGAAAAAGATTCTTATGACGGACTCACGATCAAGCAAAAAGAATACATTTAGCCAACTGGAACTTGGTATGCACACCGAGAAAATTTGGAGGATTGGGGATAACAGATCTTAAAACCCTAAATGATGCTTTGTTAATTAAATGGTGTTAGCACTTAGCAGTGGTTCAGCTCTAAGGAGAAAACATGGAAAGAAATATTGCACTCTATTTATATATGCAGGCAATGCACTTAGAGGGATGACAGATTCCTATTTCTTCAAGACCCAATTAAAGGTATTTATGCCAAGTATGTCAGTGCTTCATGATCCATATTGTAGGGAGAGGCAACGTACCATTCATTTTTGGTCTTACAATTGGGGTCAAGGAATTATGAAAAACAAATATCAGCTTTTGTTCACCTTCACTGCAGGACGAAATTACTTTGGAGGAAGTGCTACATACTAACAACTTGACTGATTTGTTCAGACCAGTTTTGGCAGAACAAGCTATTGATCAGCTGGAGATGCTAGAACATGATGTACAGAGTGTGAGGCAAATGCAACATGCACAACAGGATGATGTGATATGGAAGGGTGCGGCATCAGGGCTTTTCTTGGTGAGGTCTGCGTATTACACAATAAAAAATGGCCCTAAAATTTTATCACAATTACCAGCATTATGGAAATTGACAGCACCACCACGATTCAAGTTTTTTGCATGGCTATTGGCTCTAAACAGAATACTCACGACTGAAAGCCTAAACAAAAGAGGCTTTAACCTGGTAAGCATCTGCTATATGTGCCGTGCAGAAGCTGAAACAACAAAACACCTATTCAATAGCTGTACTTTAAAGTTGGCAATTTATGCAAGAGATTGCAATATTCTGAACATGCACCCATCAGAACATCTTGCACAAGTACCAGGTTTCATACAATTACTGGTGGACAAGCGAAAGGTTGAAGGCATGAGGGCATTGATACTCATCTCACAATTCATTGTATGGAGAGAAAGGTGTGCTCGAACTTTTAATGGACATTACAAGGATGAACAGGAGCTTGAGCGAAAAATTATTCAGCAATGGCAGATGTTATGTTGAAAAATCACAATTGCTTGGAGCTCTGTAAATTTTGCCTTTTCTTTTCCTTTATCTAAACCGAGGAGTCAGACCCGGTAGGTCTGATCCTTATTTTCAATTTTCCCTTTTTTATTTTTTATTTTCTCTATTGTAAACCACAGAACCGTTCCCACTCGAAACCCAACACTGTTGTAACCAATTGCGGCCAGTTAATATAAATATAGGATTGTTAATTGTGGATTAATTTTTGACACGGGACTTCACAAATACATGAAAAGTCCAAGGCATGTAGATTTTGGTTTAATTTTATATATTTCGTGTCAATCATGAAAAAGTATACATCTTGAAATTATGATTGCGTAACTATATATGAGAGGGAGGATACCATTGTCTTGAAATAAAGTATACACTTCTACAAATGTGGTGTGCCAGTAGCAGTGGCTGAGCCGGCCACACTTCAAAACTGAGAGAAACAGATTTGGCAGCGGATACTTGGGTGCTATGGTGCGAACGAAATAGGGGAATTTTCAGACACGGGAGTAAACACAAGCCGCTACTGGCCCGGAAAACAGGATCTACGATCCAATACTGGAGCTCTAACCTCTGACATAGCCAAAATGTCATGTAATTGTAATTAGGATGGAGTCTTACTTTTAATTCAATTACAGTTTCTGTTTTAAGTGATGTAAATAGGCATTTGGACCGTGATGTAAATATTTTTTCTTATTAATGAATATTGTAAGATGGCATTTTGCCACCTTACCCTTAAAAAAAAGAAAAAACTAAATATGAGAGAACAATAACTTTATTCAAGTACCTCTGAGCTCAATCTCGTCCTGCAGCCGGTAGTAGTCCAATTCGTCGAGTAAGTTTTCAGCTCGATACGCGAGTTGCTGAAGGCCCTGAACCAACTTTTCCAGGAAACTATTGTTAGTATGAAGGCCGCGGGCGCTTGTAAGCAGGGCACCAAGCTGCACCAGCTGGTCCTCCAGAGTTTTGAACTCATTTCCGAGGCCAATGCGCTTTGCCCATGCATCCAACAATGCAGTTACAGCCTTGTCGACCAGAGAACTCATCAGCCAGCCAACTGCTGCAAAGGTAATTGACACAGGATCCATGCTGCTCGGGTAATTAATCAAACAAGGAGAATGCCAATAGGAAGAGATGAGATCGAGGTGTGATCAACAGAAAGATAAGTGCTACGGGTTTCTTCGTCTTGTAACTATTGCTTGTGAATGCCTAAAGGCTTTCAATTAAAAAAAAACTATTGCTTGTGAATCGTGCAGTGTGTTGACCTCGGAATCCGTGAATTAGTGGGAGTCGTTCGTTAATCGGATCCGAAATTAGTATAAAGCGTTTTTTTTAATAAGATATAGATAAAATATTTAAAAAAATAATGTTCGAAAAATTATGCTAAGAAAAAAAATTACATTTGAATAATTTACGTGTATTATACACAACTCGTAGAGAGAAAGCGGGCCCACATAGAACCAGATAAGTTAAAATTATTTAGATGTATGGTCAAATTAGTTTCGCTGTTTAATTTTTTTTAATAACATTCAACTGAAAATTAGCAAATTATTGAATTATTATGCAGCTGGACCTCATATTTACTCAATTTCTTTTTGACGGGACAACATTTTATATTAGAATAATAAAGAAAATCATATGGACACATACAAGTTTTCTACTTTGACTGTGGACCATATGAATACTTTCAAATGGAGAAAAATATGTTTTGTTTTATCCTACGATTTGTAAATAATAAGTTTATAGACACTTCATTTTCCTACAATGTTTATTCAATGAGGAGGATCCACTTGTAACATTTAAAAGTTATAACATTTTACAACAATTTAATTTTGCGATTTTAAAAGTCCAAACAGTCGATCCAAACTGTTTAACATATAATCTGTATTAAAATATACTTGAAGATCCAATTTTACATTTTTTTTGAATTTTTTACTATTTATTAAATATTTTACAAAACTATTATTTTAGATAATTCTGGACCACTGAAAAACAATAGTTTTGTAAAATACTTAATAAATAGTAAAAAATTCAAAAAAAAATGTAAAATTTGGTCTCCAAGCACATTTTAGTACAGATTACATGTTTTTTTTTTGTCGGTTTGAATCGACTGTTTGGATTTTAAAAATTACAAACTAAATTATTGTAAGATGTTGTAACTTTTAAATATTGTAAGTGAATTCCTCCTCTTAAAACTATATGTAACTTAAATTTTATTTATTCTAAAATCTGCAAACATTACAAAAATATTGTGCGGCACTTTTATGCATAGGAAAGAAAATCTTTATTTGGTTCGGGAGGATAACGTCGTCTCTTCAGATACACCCCCGCGTGCGTCGGGATATTCGTTGTTTGTTATACGCTCATCGTATGAACATGGATTATGCGGAGAAATCCTTGTTCGTGCGGAGGTTTATTGTTTGATTGCGGGTCCTTAAATCTTCCAGTGGGCACAAGCTTCCCGCTGTTAATTACTTCGAGGGTTTGATCTCAAGAACCTTTACATACAAGATTTAGAACTAGTGAAATTCGTAAAAAGGGGTCGTAAAAGTTTAGTTATCTTCATATTGATTTACTTTCTTTTAAAACATGTTGTCATGAGATGTCACGATGCATGTATATGCAAACCAGGAATATGGCTTTTACTAGTTTGTTTTGATATTTAGGTTATGAAGACAAGGAATATGGCTTCCTAGCTAGTCTGTCAGACATTTAGGTTATGAAAACTTGGAACTTCAGTAGTTTCGATTTTGAAATACCAGGAATATGGTTTCTTGGTGCTTTGGAAGTTTCGTTTATGAAGACCAATTAGAATATAACTTCCTATGTCATCAGGAGGCTAAAATTAAGGTAAGTTTAAAATCAACATTAAACTGATTATTTGTTGTTGTTACTGCTGTTGCTGCTGCTGTGGGTCCCACTTTTCATAAAATATTCATTTTATCAATTTATCCTTTAATTTATCGAGATTTGTAAATTACCCCAAAATTAATTAAAATAAGATTATCATATTATCAAGTATTATTTTCCTTTATTTATTATATATTTACTAATTAATGTACAACCAACTCAATTGATAGATTGCTAAGCTTTACAATCTCTTAAATTTTCTATTTCAGATTTTATGGAATTATGTATATTTCAAAACTCTCAAACTATCATTTGGTTAAATATAGTTAAATGATTTCTTTATTGTGCTTCACATTAAATTAACTTAATTATTTTGTTCATCTGTTCAGAAAAAAAATAATATTTGTTTGTTATATAATTAAATGTTAACTATTCTATCGAAAACACATTTAAGCGTTTCGTATAATACTATTGTTTATTAATTTTCAGAATTATATTTTGCATAATGTTACACAAACTCTTGTTCTTTTATAGATTTAGAATTAAAAAGATCTCTCAAAACTTCATAGAAAGAAAATATTTTCAGTTGTAAGAAAATGTACATGTTCATATTTAGGGTATATCCAAACTTCAGAAAGGCAAAAGATTTTGATGATCATGAAATATATATTTAATATTAATCTCATCATGCTCGTTAAGATAAGCAAAAATACTCTGAAAATATATTTCGCTAGTTTCGTCATAATATACTTTAATTAATTAAGTTATCATTGTATTAATTAATGCACTAACGAATATTGACGATCGTGCAACATTATATTTCAAAAGAAAATTATTTCCGGTTCAACTGCATTTACAGTTCGGTCATTAAACCAAACCGGAAAAACTAGTGATTTATTTTTTTCTAGTAACTGTGATTTACTTCACCGTAGAGATCTAAGTTAATTCCAGCTGAACGTGTTTTTTTCGACCATGCCTTAAATTTATAGGGCTCTTTAAGATTCGTACGTATATATTAAAATAAACAATTCAGATCTCATTCTACCGGGTCAGGTACATGACTGCATGTGAATTCACGCTCTTCAGAAGGGGCGGACCCACACACAGCCAGAGGGAGACAGCTGCCCCTCTGTTACGTTAAAAAAAAAAAAAAAAAATGTTGTTGGACCCCAAAACGTTCCAGACGTTTGTTAAAACGTTGTGACGTTTTCAAAATTCAAACTCGATTTTCCAATTCCTGCGAGTTTAGTTAAATCGTTACCAACGATTATAAAACGTTCCCAACGTTTTAGCATGATTTGAACTTCAGTTTTCTGTTGCTGCGAGATTTTTCAAAACGTTGCCAACGTTATAAAACGTTTCGAAACGATTGGCTTTGTAAAAATTTGATCAAAGACAGGATTTCTGAATCTTAGAATTTAATTAAAACGTTACAAAGGTTTCGAAAAACGTCCAAAACATTTTATGGTATTTCCTGAACTCGATCAGGGTCTATTTTGCAAAATTATCTCTCTCTTCCCTCATTCTCCCCTGTGGTCCGCCCCTTCCCCTTGTGTGTGCCTCCCAAAGAAAGAGAAGGAGAAAACCCCTCTTCTCCCTCAAAATTTCACCGAAACCCTTGAAAAATTTACGAGAGGAATGAAAATGGCGGTCTATTTCTCCTTCTAGTAGCTATTTAGCTCTCCATTGGTATTTCCTTTCTCTCCTCTCTTCTCAAGATCTGAAATTTTGTATAAGTTTTGAGTAATCCATCTCCATTAAGCTTCTATGTTGCCAATTTGGTAATTCCTTTCTCAATTTCATCTTAATCTTGGTTTTCTATCTAGGGTTTGGTTCAAATCCGAAAATTTGAGAAGAGTTGTGATTAATCTAGGCTAATCCAACAAAGAGAGGTGTTAATTGGTGTAGGCTCGGTTGAGCAAGATTTTGCGGGACCTTTCGAGACGTCTGAACCATAAGTGCGAGATACGCTCTTCGTAATCAGGTGCGGGGTTCTTGGACTTGTTTGATGTTTCATTTTCAGAAATTAAATTCTTATTTTCCGATTGTCATGTCGTATATTGATTGTTGCATAATTTGAATTGTGTGAATCATGTGCATAAACCAATCTGGTTAAAACTGAATTGTTGTGAAAAGGTAGATTTGCATATTCGTATGGTTGTCGATTGATGTGTTCTTTTTATTGTTCTATATGTGAAATGAATCTGCTAGGCTGACCTGTAGAGGTGGCTTGGATAAGGTGACGGTGACCTATCCGTTGACCTGTTTATGAATTTGCCATGCTGACCCGTAGAGGTAGCTTGGATAAGGTGACGGTGACCTATCCGTTGACCTGTTTATGAATTTGCCATGCTGACCCGTAGAGGTAGCTTGGATAAGGTGACGGTGACCTATCCGTTGACCTGTTTATGAAGTTGCCATGCTGACCTGTAGAGGTGGCTTGGATAAGGTGACGGTGACCTATCCGTTGACCTGTTTATGAATTTGCCATGCTGACCCGTAGAGGTAGCTTGGATAAGGTGACGGTGACCTATCCGTTGACCTGTTTATGAATTTGCCATGCTGACCCGTAGAGGTAGCTTGGATAAGGTGACGGTGACCTATCCGTTGACCTGTTTATGAAGTTGCCATGCTGACCTGTATAGGTGGCTTGGATAAGGTGACGGTGACCTATCCGTTGACCTGTTTATGAATTTGCCATGCTGACCCGTAGAGGTAGCTTGGATAAGGTGACGGTGACCTATCCGTTGACCTGTTTATGAATTGTTGCAAGGCTTTGAGCTGATTTTGATCCTATATGAATGAGACTTGCAAGGTTGAGCCGTATGGCTGACCTTGATTCCGTGTGAAATGCATCGTAAAGTTGAGCTGTATAGCTGACTGGGAACCAGACTTTAGTAAATGGTTAAGCCAAAGCACTGCATATGGGTGTCAGATAAAGGGTCCAGCTCGGTGGAACATCTGTAGGTGCTACCAGCCTTAGTAAAAATGAGTTAAGCCAAATATGTGTTTGCTTGAACTTCATCTTGGAAATTCCGTAAGTTGTGATTTATTTGATTATTGTTGTCGAGCATATGCATTCATTTATATACTGATATAGAACTGTTAATATACTTTTGTATGGATTTCATTTTTGGACATGGATTCTGATTGCAAGTCCATGATCACTCAAAAGAGAGCAATGTTTCTTTTAATATTTATAAACTCGTAAATGCTATCGGTTCGGACTGCAAGCGCACAATCCCATCGAGTAGTATGTTCGAGGTTGATCCATAGGGAATATTGGTTCAATGCTTTGAGCGATCGAATCACAACATTTCGAAAGGCTAGACGAAATCTGTAAATTGAGAGATGTTGTTTTGATCAATGTAAATTAGCAAGCAATTAAAAGTAATTAAAATAAAGATAGAGATGAGGATTCCTAGGGTTTCGGCACACCATTGCCACTCAATCTGCTTTGATAATATATTCCTGTTGCGTCTGATTTCCTGTTGTTGTTTTAATGAAAGACACCACATAGGTCACTGCGATTTATGTTACGCAAGAATGACAGATCTTTCACCGAGATTCTACATAGGACACTGTGATTTACCTTACGCAAATGTCTGATCTCTAAAATACCCCAAATTACTACATAGATCACTGCGAATTTCTTTACGCATGTGATATCATTTGGTACGCGTTTTGTTGGTCTGGTTTATGGTTTCCCCGCTAAGGTTTTCTTCACATAAACCTAATAAATCTCAACGAGGCTAATTCATACAAATAGTTTCTCTTACCATTAAAGTACTGTCACTACCCTAACGGACTCAAACTAGATCATTGAAATTAGATGAAGAGATAATAAATCACAAAAGCATTTTAGCACAACAATAAGAAATCATAATCAACAGAAATATATATATCAAAACATCAAGAGTAACAAGGTTTACTGCCTAGCCCTAAGAAAAGGAACTTAGCCGCGGAACGGCATGGTTACAAGCACTCCTCTCTTCTCACTTTAATCAAATCTAACCCTAATTACAAAGATGATTATTCCTTCTGCCCAGGGGCCTTATATAGGAGTGTAGGGACGTGTAGAGGTTGAGTAGGGGCTAAGAAACTGATCTGGAAACAGCTGTCGGCAGTTATTCCCCAAGAGATGCCTTCGGATACGGGCCGTATCAGGTGATACGGTCCGTATTAGGACCTTGGCAGTTAGGGTTTAATGCTTCCAGCGCTATCTTCTGGTCTGTGCTAGGCCTGGTCCGTATTGGTCAATACTGGCCGTAACATGGACTTAGTCGATGAGCGTCGCTGATCCGATTGACCCGATTCTAGCTCCATTTGGTGTAAAATAGTCCCAAAACCTGTTTTCTACAATAAAACATAAAGAAGGGTGACAGTAGCCTTTTTCTCTAAATAATTAAACATAAGTGTGAGAAAATATGTAAAACCTAAGCCAAAACCCTACGTAAATCATCATTATTTTGACTCTGATCACGCCTCCCAACTTGAATTGTTGCTTGTCCTCAAGCAACGACATCCGAGCTGGTCAAAGATTCGGTCTAGGTTAAACCATACAATCTCAACGTCTTGTTAAAAAAATTAAATTAGGGCTTAAGTTTCGTACAATTAGCATGACAATAAAAATTTAGAACTTAAAAATATTCATGATCTCTTCCTTGAACAATTTATTCACCGCATGATTGACCTCATTGTGCTTACCCTAGAAAAATTATTATCGAACGATCTATTTCACAAATATCCTTAAAATTGAGAGTATTAATTTCCCCTTCGATTATAAATGGATCCCTTCCAATCAATAGGAATTCTAATGATATAAATTTTGATTTTCCTTCCCAATTGATTGGAGCAAAGTATGACAACTAAGTGTGTTGGTACTTGTGACTATTTTTTGAAAAATTAAATATGTACAAGAATTTAAATTTGGGAGGTTTTCTCGAGCCTATTGGTAACCAGTCTTGCGTAGGCACCCGTACTCTTTTTATCCTCCATCTTTTATTCTATTTTATTTTATTTTATTTTATTTTTTTTTATTTTTCTGGATTTTTCTATTTTTTTGGATTTTTCTCATTTCTGATTTTTTTTGTATTTTTTCGTTTTTTCTGAAAATAAAATAAAATATTTTTGTGTCACAAGCACCATGATTACACACAATTTCAAGTATTCATTCATACAAGAAATTATTGCATAGTTTCGCTAGGGGTCTATCTATAATAAATGGGTATTCTAAAACACTATCAAATTTAAAAGACTTTGCAAAAATAAATTACTCAATATAAAAATTCTAGGGTTTGCAATTTTGGTCAACTCTAATGGTTAGCAATTAATTGTTCATTTTGAGACTACAAATAATTTTAAAAATTCTGAATTTCTGGTATCATGGCCAATTATCTAAACCTTAGTCTAATTCAATTTAAAACAATTCATATTTGATTATCCTACATGCAAATTACCCCTAAATTATATGATCCTATCAATGCAAATGCCTATATGCACGCTAGATAAAAACCTCAATCGTTCCTCCCAACTTATCTTGGTTAAGCCTTGAAAAGCGGTCCCGATTGAGTAAAACTGCTAGCGAAAAAATGAAAAATAAGGGTCCTACATGCCATGATCCTAGATACAATGCAATTCCTAAACTACTTTCTTACCCCTACCCCCATGCTTAAATTTTGTATTGTCCTCAATGCAAGAAAATAAACAATTAAGAGAGGGATAAGAAAGATCTCACAAATTACTCGTCGCGAAGGGGTGGTGGTGGGGTGAATGGAATCGGTGGTGTGAATGGTATTCCCTTGGAAAGGCAATATTCATAGAAATTCTCGTGGGCCTTGTTTACCTTATCCAAGTATTCCTCCAAGTAGCGTGTACGTTTCTTCAAATTCTCGAGTGTGTTGTTGGCGTAACGCGCGGCTGGACCGGGTTCGCGAGTTTGAGATATGGCTGGCTCTTGATCCCATCCGGTAGGTGCGGGCATGGAGTTTGCTTCGTTGGTGTTATCGCGCGGTGGAATGAGGTGGCGTACGAAAGCCATGTCATGATGGTGGATGGATGAGTGGTGTGATGCGCTATGTGTTTCCTCCATGGGCTCTTCGGTTGGTTCTTCCTCGGTTGGTTCTTCCTCGATTGGTTCCTCTTCGTCACTTGGTGCGTCATCATGTTCAGATTCGTATCCAAACTGGAATGACCCCTTATCCGTGCCGATATGGAGGGTCATTCCCTCGCCTATTTTCAATGTGTACCTTATGTCACCTGTGTGTGCATTGAATACCGCTTGCACGTGATTGTTATTCACCAGGTAGTTCATGTTGAGGCGGTTGTGGCCGAATACTTCGGTATAGCCGTCGAGTTTTATGTTGTGGTGGTGTGCAAGGAGGGTTGCATAACAACCCACGGAAACCACGTGATTATTCTTTATGTCGGCAGCCACCGATGTGAGGTGTTGCAAGATGTGGTGTCCAATGTGCGGTTGATGCTTATGGCTCTTCATGCAGCGCATGATGTAAATGTCCTTCTCTCGCACTTCTGTTGTGTCCTCTCCTGTTGGGAATATAGAATTAGTCAAAATAATGTGAATGTACCTTAATTCTATCGAAGAGATGAGGCGTGAGTCTTTGCGGTATATTTTGCGCTCATCAATTGCGATAATTTCCCAGTAATTCGTGTGTTTCTCCCTTGTGCATAATTCAGTTTCGCCATTTGTGGGGATGGACAGCGCCTTGCAAAATTCCTCCATTGTTATGGCAAATGGGCGGTTGAGCAATCGGTATTTGATCATGTCGCCATCCCATTGTAATGTTGATAGAAACTCGATGGAGGGTCTCAAATAGACTCGTGTAGTTCGTAGGCGGTCCGCCAAATCCCATAAATTGATGTTGTTGAGGGATACGCGCACATAATCATAGCAGCCTAGGACCTTCATAGTATTGATACACATCGCTTTGTTGTTCGCGATGGTGCGATCAAGCAATGTTTGAGCACGGTCGAACTCTTGTTTGTCGCGGAATTCGATTCCCATGGCTGTTGCGTAGGTGATTGCATTGTCGGATTGAGAGTCGGAGGAACGAGGGCTGTTGTGCGCAATTTTTCTCTGGTTTTGGTCGTTGATACGGGGTTGATACGGGCCTGACTTGGAGGATTTCTGTGGACAGGATGCGAATTTTGATCTGAAAATTCTATGAAATGGTGCAGGGAAAAGGGAGATGGATGAAAGGTTTATATGGTGGTGAAGGAATGTGATGAATGTGCTGAAGGTGCTAGTAGTGGGAGGTTAAAATTGGTTAAAATTCAAATTCTTTTTCTTGGAGCGCCAGAAATGGAAAGTTGGTTATTTCTGCTAAATGAATACGGTCCGTATCAATTGATACGGTCCGTAATCGTTTGTGCGGTTATGTGTTGAACCCTGCCTTTTCTGCGCCAAGTCCCAGGTAGGTCCGTATTGGATTATTACCCCGTATTAGACTGATACAGTCCGTAACAGAGAGCAAATCTTCATGACGGGCTTCGAATCTTTCGACCAAATTCTTCCGGCATCTCCTCCTGCAGGTAAAATTAGTAACATTGAGATCAGTGCAATAGTTTAGGATTAGATGATATATATTTTTGATTTTTTAAATTTTATGATGAAAAAGAAAACAAAAGTGGCCTTGGGTTGCCTCCCAAGAAGCGCTTGTTTAAAGTCATTAGCTCGACTTTTTGATTTCATCCATCATTGGGCTGATTCCCGAAGGAATATGTCTCCTTATGCTTATCATTTGTTCCTGCGATGTAGTGCTTCAACCTTTGACCGTTCACCTTGAAATACCCGGTTTCTTGACTCCAGATTTGGACTGCTCCATAAGGGTACATGTAAGTGACCTTATATGGTCCTGTCCATCTGGATCTCAATTTTCCGGGGAAGAGTTTGAGTCTTGAATTGAAGAGAAGCACCATGTCGCCTTCCTTGAACTCCCTTTTTCTTATCTTTTTGTCATGGTAGAATTTCGCCCGTTCTTTATACATCTTTGCATTGTCGTATGCATGGAGTCTCAGTTCGTCTAGTGCATTCAGATCTAGTAGCCTCTTTTTGCCTGCATCCCGAAGATCATAATTGAACGTTTTGATTGCCCAATATGCCTTGTGTTCTAATTCCACCGGCAGATGACAAGCCTTTCCGTAGATCATCTTGTCAGGTGTCATTCTGATTGGAGTTTTGAACGAGGTTCTGTAGGCCCAAAGTGCTTCGTCTAGTTTGAGTGCCCAATTTTTCCTTGACCAAGACACCGTCTTTTGCAAGATGTTCTTGATTTCTCTGTTTGAAATTTCTACTTGCCCACTGGTTTGTGGATGGTAAGGAGTTGCCACCTTGTGTGTGACGCCATATTTCTTCAGAAGATTGTTGAACTGATTGTTGATGAAATGCGATCCTCCATCACTTATCACTACTCGAGGGATGCCAAACCTTGGAAATATGATCTTCTAGAACAGTCGCTTGACTACATTTGCATCTGCTGAGGGTGCTGGAATTGCTTCCACCCACTTTGAGACATAGTCGACTGCTACGAGGATATACTTGTTGTTACCTGAGCTTGGGAATGGTCCCATGAAATCAATTCCCCAGACATCGAAGATCTCTACTTCTAGGATTGAATTTTGCGGCATCTCATCGCGTTTAGATATGTTTCCCGTCCGTTGACATGCGTCACAGCGGGAGACATAATCCTTAACGTCTCTGAAGATGTCAGGCCAATAAAAACCTGCTTGAAGGATTTTCAATGCTGTCTTTTGGAATGATGCATGGCCACCATATGGCGAGGAGTGGCAGTCATGGATGATGCTTTTCGATTCTTCGTGTGTGACACATCTTCTGTGTATTCCATCTACACAGAGGCGGAAGAGGTAAGGATCATCCCAGTAGAAATGTTTAGCATTTGCCAAGAACCTCTTCTTTTGCTGAAATGTCATGTCGGGTGGAATGGCCCCACATGCAATGTAGTTGGCCAGATCTGCATACCACGGCCGTTTCCTTATCTCTACAGAGTAGAGATGTTCGTCAACAAAAGAATCATCGATCGGTTGATCATTCTCGCTTGGTTGTCTCAGTCTTGACAGGTGGTCGGCTACCGAATTCTCTGTGCCCTTTTTGTCCCTAATTTCGATGTCGAACTCTTGTAGGAGAAGTACCCATCGGATGAGTCTAGGTTTTGCGTCCTTCTTGTTGATGAGGTACTTGATTGCTGCATGATCTGTATAGATGATGACTTTTGAACCTACAAGGTAAGATCGAAATTTGTTAATTGCAAAGATTACTGCGAGTAGTTCTTTCTCAGTTGTTGTGTAATTGCATTGGGCTTCATTTAGAACTTTGCTCGCGTAATAGATTGCATAGGGCTTCTTATCCTTCCGCTGTCCCAGGACTGCTCCTACTGCGTAATCACTTGCATCGCACATGATCTCAAAAGGATGGTCCCAGTCGGGTGGTTGGAGAATTGGGGCTAAAATCAGAGCATTCCTGAGTGTGTTGAATGCTTCGATACATTTCCCATCGAAGATGAACTCGGCATCCTTCATGGTCAAGTTTGAGAGTGGCTTCGCGATTTTTGAGAAGTCCTTGATAAATCTTCGATAAAAACCTGCATGACCAAGAAAACTGCGAATGTCACGAACACATGTTGGTTGAGTTAGTTTTTCAATTACCTCGACTTTTGCTTTGTCAACCTCCAATCCCTTAGAGGAAATGGTGTGACCAAGCACAACTCCCTCTTGTACCATAAAATGACATTTTTCCCAATTTAATACGAGGTTTACTTCTTCGCATCTTTTTAGAACTTTAGACAAGTTCTTCAAACATGAATCGAAGGTATCCCCATAAACTGAAAAATCATCCATGAATACTTCCATTATTTCTTCAACAAAATCTGAAAAGATAGACACCATGGCTCTTTGGAAGGTCGCTGGGGCGTTGCATAACCCGAAGGGCATGCGTCGGTATGCGAAAGTTCCGTAGGGGCATGTGAATGTGGTCTTCTCTTGATCTTGAGGATGAATTGGAATTTGGAAGAAGCCGGAGTATCCATCAAGGTAGCAGAAGTATGAATGTTTTGCTAGTCGCTCCAACAGTTGATCGATGAATGGAAGAGGGTAGTGGTCCTTTTTTGTCGCCATATTTAGCCGCCGATAATCAATGCACATTCACCATCCTGTAACGACTCTTGTTTGGAGCGTTTCGTCGTTACCTCCTTTCACAACTGTGGTACCTCCCTTCTTCGGAACGACCTGGACGGGACTCACCCAGTTGCTATCAGAGATGGGGTAAATGATGCCTGCATCTAGCAACTTCAGGACTTCTTTCTTGACCACTTCCTTCAGGTTCGGATTGAGCCTTCTTTGCGGTTCTCGTGAAGGTTTGTGATCTTCCTCTAGCAGAATTCGGTGCATGCAAATGGTAGGACTGAGGCCTTTGATGTCATCGATCGTGTAGCCAATGACTTTCTTGTGTTTCCTGAGTGTATTGACGAGTTTGCTGATTTGGGTCTTGTCAAGCTGAGAGCCGACAATTACCGGATAGGTTCGATTTGGGCCTAGAAATTCGTATTGTAGGTTGGGTGGAAGAGGTTTAAGCTCGAGTTGTGGAGGAGAGGTTGCCTTTTCCTTTTTCTTCTCTTCGCTACTAACTGTATTGGGAAATACAGGTTGTAGGATTTTGGATGCGGGAATTTCTTCTCCTTTTTCTGTGACAGTGGTGCAACTTGCGCATGTTTCATTATAAACCTCGTCAGGTTTAGTGGTGAAATCTTGTTCAGGTTGCGCTTCGTCATCTTCCCTTCCAAGAAGGCTATCCAGATCCTCTAAACCCATGAACTCTTCAAATTCATCGAATGGATATTCTTCCTCTTCAAATTCATCAGTGATGCCCAAATTGAAGACACGATCAATGTCAGAATGGTATTTTAGAGCTTTGTTTATGTCGTAAGTAACCTTGTCCTTTCCGACATTCAGTGAAATTTTTCCATTCTTGACATCAATCATTGCTCCACATGTGGCGAGGAATGGTCTTCCAAGGATGATTGGAATGTGTTCATCTTCTTCCATGTCGACCACAACAAAATCTCCAGGTATCCAAAAGTCTCCAACTTTGATCGGTACATCTAGCAATACTCCCTCAGGATACCGAATTGACCGATCAGCCAGTTGTAATGCCATTCGAGTTGGTGATAGGTCTCCACAATTCAATCTATCAAATACCGCCTTTGGCATCAAACTTACACTTGCCCCCAGATCACATAAAGCTTTCTTAAAATCTGTTGTGCCAATTGTACATGGTATCGAAAAGCTTCCCGGATCTTTCAACTTTGTCGGTAATTTGCTTTGCACGAGCGCACTACATTCCAGATTGAGCGAAATTGTTGAGAATTCTTGGAGTCTACTGCGGTTCGAAAGAATCTCCTTCAGAAATTTAGCATATGAGGGTATGCTTGCAATTGCTTCAGTAAAGGGGATTGTGACTTGTAATTGCTTGAGTGTCTCCATGAATCTCGCGAATTGCGGCTCTATCTTGTGCTTGGCAGGCCTTGGAGGGAATGGCAGAGGTGGCTTGTAGGGTGGTGGTGCAATGTATTCAGGTTCGGGTTGTCGCTCGTCTCCACCTACGGTGTCATTCTGCTCCTTAGTAAGGTCTGCCTGCGTTTCGAATACGGGCGGCTCCGGTGGTTGCGGCTCGTACTCTTCGGAATGCGATGGTTCTGCATGCATCTCATCGGAAGTTTGATCGGGCATGGGAGGTCCCTGATAAGCTGTACCGCTCCTTAATGTTATGCTCTTGCAAGTCTCTCTCGGGTTTTCTTCCGGTTGGCCCGGAAATTTGCCTTTTCTATGTGTAATACTCGAGAGTTCTTTAGCCATCTTAGAGATATTGTCTTCTAAGTCTTTGTTGCGGTTTGTTAAGGATTCGATTTTCTGTGCGATTTCGGCGTTAGCCTTGTCCTGCTTCTCTAGGAATCTCTCCATTAAAGATATGATGTCAGGTTGTTCTGTTGAGGATTGTTGTATCTTGGTTGATAATTGGGCTGTGGTTGGTAGTTCTGTTGGGGTGCAGCAGGCCTTTGATTATTTGCGTATGAGAGATTTGGATGGTTTCGGTTGTTCGGATGGTATGTATTGTAAGCGGGCTGAGGTCGAAAGCTGTTGTCGATTGCGTTCGCTTGCTCCATTTCTTCCTCAGTTTGCGTCACATTCATACATTCGGTTATCTCATGCGCTCCTCCACAATAGCCACATGCTGTTGCGGCATTGACTGCTGCTACCATTCGCTGCTTGGTTTGCTTGTTGAGTTAGGGGTGCAAACGGATCGGATACGGATCGGATAGTGGTAAAACCATATCCATATCCGTTTTCATTTTGCGGATACGGATACGGATCGGATATTAGACGGATACGTACGGATACGGATCGGATATCGGATATCCGTTGATATATACATAAATATTTTATAATATATATATATTAAACTATATAATATATCTACTATTCGGATACGGATAATTAAAATTCAAAACCATATCCGTATCTGTATCCGCACGGATATTCGGATATCGGATATCCGTATGAAATTTTTGGATACGGATCCGGATACGATCGGATATTATCCGATCCGTTTGCACCCCTATGTTGAGTGCCATTTGCAAAGCATCAATCTTTGCGCTCAGCATGGATATATCATCTACTCGGTACATGCCATGTGTTGGAGTTGGCTTCTTTCGCTCAGGGATCCAGTAGTGTTGGTTGATTGCAATCTCTTCAATTAGGTTGTAAGCCTCGTCAGGTTCCTTGTTCATGATTGCTCCTCCTGCGGAAGCATCAATAGACAACCTATCGGTAGGGTTTAGACCATTATAAAAAGTTTGGACAATCAGCCATCTTTCTAGACCATGATGTGGACAACACCTTAACATATCCTTATATCTATCTCATGCCTCACACAATGTTTCACCATCCCTTTGTTCAAAATTAGTAATTGCATTTCTAAACCTTGAAGTTTTGGATGGTGGAAAATATTTTGCAATAAACACATTAAACAATTGGTCCCAAGTTTGAATGGAATTGGCTGGTAAGGAAAACAACCATGCTCTTGCTTTATCTTTTTAATGAAAATTGAAATAGCCTTAGCCTGATTGCTTCATCGGTAACTCCGTTGATCTTTATCGTCTCGCATATCCCTAGGAAAATTGACAAATGAAGATGTGGATCTTCATGTGGAAATCCTCCAAATTGCTGTTGCGAAACCATATTTATGAGAGCAGGTTTGATCTCAAAATTACGGTTCGTAACAGTTGGCGGGTTTATACTAGAATTAGGATCATTCGCGCGCGGTACGCAATAGTCTCGTAGAAGTTTGGGTATCGCTGTATCGTGAACTCCATTATCACCATTGTCTTGTCTTCCATTGTTGATCGGTTCGTTCGGTGGGATATTTATGTTGATCGAATCTGAGTCTTCTTCGCTTTCAGAATTACTTGATGAAGAACTATGATTGGTTCTTATCGGTGATGTGGAAGCGAATTGTCCTCTCCTACTAGCAATCCTCTCGGATCTTCGTACGGATGATTCGGCCAGCGTGTAGTTTCCTACAAAGAAAAGAAAATCTGAAAAACTAAACTAAAAACTGAAAATAAAAATAAAATAAAAATAAAAACGAAATTGAAAATAAAAGAAAAATAAAAATGCAGAAAATAAAAAGAAATCTAGGCGTTTCTAATTAATTGGATTCAATGGTCAAAGCAAGGGCGTCTTGCGAGGCCTTGCACAATGAACCGTTATTCCCCGGCAACGGCGCCAAAAAGCTTGATCACTCAAAAGAGAGCAATGTTTCTTTTAATATTTATAAACTCGTAAATGCTATCGGTTCGGACTGCAAGCGCACAATCCTATCGAGTAGTATGTTCGAGGTCGATCCACAGGGAATATTGGTTCAATGCTTTGAGCGATCGAATCACAATCTTTCGAAAGGCTAGACGAAATCTGTAAATTGAGAGATGTTGTTTTGATCAATGTAAATTAGGAAGCAATTAAAAGTAATTAAAATAAAGATAGAGATGAGGATTCCTAGGGTTTCGGCACACCATTGCCACTCAATCCGCTTTGATAATATATTTCTGTTGCGTCTGATTTCCTGTTGTAGTTTTAATGAAAGACACCACATAGGTCACTGCGATTTATGTTACGCAAGAATGACAGATCTTTCACCGAGATTCTACATAGGACACTGTGATTTATCTTACGCAAATGTCTGATCTCTCAAATACCCCAAATTACTACATAGATCACTGTGAATTTCTGTACGCAAGTGATAGAATTTGGTACGCGTTTTGTTGGTCTGGTTTATGGTTTCCCCGCTAAGGTTTTCTTCACATAAACCTAATAAATCTCAACGAGGCTAATTCATACAAATAGTTTCTCTTACCATTAAAGTATTGTCACTACCCTAACGGACTCAAACTAGATCATTAAAATTAGATGAAGAGATAATAAATCACAAAAGCATTTTAGCACAACAACAAGAAACCATAATCAACAGAAATATATATATCAAAACATCAAGAGTAACAAGGTTTACTGCCTAGCCCTAAGAAAAGGAACTTAGCCGCGGAACGGCATGGTTACAAGCACTCCTCTCTTCTCACTTTAATCAAATCTAACCCTAATTACAAAGATGATTATTCCTTCTGCCCAGGGGCCTTATATAGGAGTGTAGGGACGTGTAGAGGTTGAGTAGGGGCTAAGAAACTGATCTGGAAACAGCTGTCGGCAGTTATTCCCCAAGAGATGCCTTCGGATACGGGCCGTATCAGGTGATACGGTCCGTATTAGGACCTTGGCAGTTAGGGTTTAATGCTTCCAGCGCTATCTTCTGGTCTGTACTAGGCCTGGTCCGTATTGGTCAATACTGGCCGTAACAGGGACTTAGTCAATGAGAGTCGCTGATCCGATTGACCCGATTCTAGCTCCATTTGGTGTAAAATAGTCTCAAAACCTGTTTTCTACAATAAAACATAAAGAAGGGTGACAGTAGCTTTTTTCTCTAAATAATTAAACATAAGTGTGAGAAAATATGTAAAACCTAAGCCAAAACCCTACGTAAATCATCATTATTTTGACTCTGATCAGTCCAATAACCTGATTGTGGCAAATTCGCACTGAGAAATTATTCTCACCCCCACCCTTTGGGTTCTTTTTACAGGTTGTGATACGACTGATTCTGGGGAGGCACACGAGTAGTAGGCCTTTGGTATATGTCACCATATTACCTTAGTAGTTGTTTTGTTATTTGACTAGAGATGTATATATATATTTTTGTTGGATAGTTCTCTAGGTCATATCTTATGGTTAGTATCCGTATGAGATACATGTGGTATGTTCTACTTTTACCAGACATTTTGTACCTGGATTATTATATGGACTTGTTTTATTTCTTTTATTGTGATGATTATGAGTTATATCGTAATTGCCTTGTAAGCATACATGGAGTTGTATGCTTACGGCGGGGCTCTGTCACTACTCATGGCTGCGGGGTGTGACACCCTCCCTGGATTTTGAAATTTAGTGAAAAGTTACGGGTCCGATACTACTTTGCCCTTCCCTGTAAATTGTTTTGCCTCTCTCTGAAATTGGAAAGCCTGCCAGACCAGTCCAAAAACACTGTTAATAAAAAAACTTTGTTGTTTTTATAAATTTTTTATAGAAATTTACAGATCCGGACCAACTTTGTTGTTTTTTAATATGTAAAATGATATTATTTTGTTGTTTTTTATTTTGTAAGACTATACTATTTTTATTTTTATTGTTTATTATTATGTTGATTGTTTTTTTTTTATCTAGTACCGATTAGTTAATGGGTTGAACCTGATAAACTATTTTAATCCGATTTCTGCCCCTCCCTGACAGAAATCTTGTGTCCGCCCCTGTTCTTCAGTCCTGTCAGGCTCTCCAGTTTGTAACCAAACTTAGCTAGTTATATAAATTGAATGGGATCCATTGATACCCGATTAGTTTGATAATCTTGACAAGAAATAAAAAATAATTTATAACTTTTGAAATTTGACAAGCAACACATCCTATGCATACAAATAATTAAATTTAATGCGAGTTTTATTGTTCACTAATTGAAAATTAAATTTGTAATGGTTTATATTTCAAAGTATTTGATAAGCACAACTAATCTATAAGACAAACAACATCTCTATAATTTTCGAAATTAATTATTTTAAAAACTTTTGGTATAATTTAAAAATTATTATTATTATTATTAAGATAAGTAGTTGTCCAATGAATTGTAAACCCTACCATCTTATATTCCGAAAATTAAAATTTGTAGAAAATTAAGATAAGGAATGACTCGATTATCTGTTTCACAGTTAAACTCCATGCATTGAAAAAACTTAAAAAAATTACAACTTTAACAAGCGAATTAATACTTTTAGCAATTCACCTAAATTTGTAAATTTCAAAAGTCATTTCTTACGACGAATTTAACTGTTTTAACTTTTTTTTGGTCTTGAGTACCTATAATTTTAATATTCTGTGCAAATTTAAATTTGAGAAATTTGAAGTACATTTGTTAATATTTCTGAACCAACAATTAAATTGACATACACATAGGACTGAAAATGGATCCGAAAACATCAAAAAGCAGATGTCCTATGCCCATGAGACCAAATTCGAAAATCCGAAAACATCTGGTTTTGTTTTCGAAAATCCGAAAACAATTAAATTGACATACACATAGGACTGAAAATTTAATTAATTTTTCGAAAAGCTCGTTTGTTCCTATGAATCTGACAGATGAAGAGACTTTTATGGTAAGCACGGTGTTTGGATGCCAACAATCGAATTTTCTGGTTAACTATTTGGGCATGCCGCTAACAATCAAAAAGCCGGTAAGAAGTGACTATTGGCCGCTATTAGAAAAGCTAGAAAAAAAGTTACAAGGGTGGCAAGCAAGATTGATTTCAAGAGGTGGCGACTTCAATTGGTTAATACGGTACTCTCGTTGATTCCCATCTATTTTATGACATCTTTTGTCTTGCCAAAATGGGTATTACTTAGAATTGATCTGATGAGAAGGAACTTTTTATGGGGTAAAGCAGAAGGACAAGGAGTGGGAATTCCTTTGTCAGAATAAAATATTTATTTTCAACACTATTAATAATAAATATAGTTTCTATAATTGCATGAATTCGGCTCTACTATCCCGGATTTGATGTTGAAAAAAAATATATATGTATGGATTTTGGTCTGACATACATACACTTTTTTCTTCACTTTTAAAAAAAATGAAACTACCCATTTCCATTCTTATATTAAGCACGTTGATGTCCTGATTCGTCAACGGCTGCGATTGAAAGATGAAATTTTGGATTTAATATCAGCCTTTCAATCAAATAATTTGTCTTCTTTTGATTAAATACATCTTTATTACGTGTAGAAGTCTAAATTTAATTAAAAATATACTTGCCACACATACAATCACACCAGTTACAATTAAGATTGAACCAGAATTGGTATGTATATCTAGGATGATACACTTGCTTGTAAGACAATTTCAAATTTGTGCCAAGATGCGGGGGCCACTGTTTTGGCGATGCTAGGCCGTTGATGGCGCAGATATATTTGGCGATTGCTTTCCATAAATATAAAATTAATAGCACCAATGAAAACAGGAGAACATGATCTTTGATCAATATTTCGATATGTATAAGATCCACCGAATACATATCACCTGAGGTAACATAATATCTATGTTTAGATTTGGACTGTCCGATCAAAGCACACGAATATTAAAGGATTCCGTACATTCTATCTCGGATTAATTCCAATTTTAGTTGAACGGTCTGGATGTAAACAGAAATATTCTGTTACCTCAGAGTATTTGGACTCTAAATCCACCCCAAATGAGATTATCAATAAAATTTTAGAATAATTTTTCAAAAGATCAATCGTGATGTAGTGTTCATATAGGAAGAATAATTATCATCCATGGCACTTGGCACTTACGGTGTGCATCAGACGATCCTTCTTGCGTTAAAAAGATTTACAGACTATACTGAACACTAACAGTGTCCATCAGACGGTCCTCGTTGTTTTGAAAGTGTTGGTGCTTTTCTATTTTTATCTGTCAACGACATGTTGCAGGTATGTTCAGAAAAATAAGTTGGTTTTTAAATTATTAATTTACCAAATTGATTTTATTTTTTTGTAAGAAAAAAACATATATTAGTCCTTAATTTTCTTTTTTGAAAGAATTAATTTAAAATATTTAATTTTATTATTATAGAGAAGTTTGGATACTCATATATGAATTATTTAAGTCCCATATCTCTATTTCTCAATTATGGACAAATATAACGAGCATTTTCTTCGGTTTTAATTCTCTTATATGAATTATTTAAGTCTCATATATCCATTTCTCCATTCTTATATTAAGCACGTAGATATCTTGATTCGCTAACAGCTGTGATTAGAAGATGAAATTTCAAATTGAATATCAACCCTCCAATAAAAAAAATCAGTCTTTTCTTTATTCTATGCATTCTTTTATATATATTTTTTACGTGTTTTATTAGACACGTACTTGCCGTTGCAAAATACGAGAATGATACTAGGGAAGGATTATATTCATTCCTTAGTCTAAATTGATTTTTTTTGTTCTTTTAATTTTCTTTCATTGGTGTATTTTTTTTTATAAAATATGTTATTTTGTATGAGAATTTTTTCTTATTCTCTTATAATATATTCTCGTTGCAACGCACGCGTACAATACTAGTTTAATGTTCCGTATCTCTCTCTATAAGATTTAGTGTATCTAATAAATATCATTGAAATAGTGAGAGAAACACTATAATTTAGTTGTACTTTGGAGACACTGCTATCTTATTTATTGCATAATGTCGTGGTTTTTTGTTGGGATAATTTTTGTTGTTTTGCTGCTATTTTATTTATGATTGTTTAAAACAATTAATATACATAAAAATCGTTGTGTGAAAATTAGTGCAATGGAAAATGCCAAGGAATTATTTCTTGACCAGTTGTTCCAAGGAGTTTAACTCGCAACACTGTTATCATCGTATAAGCCACCACAGAAGATCCTCGGCAAAATCTTTGACAAAAGTCGAAAAACATTTGGACAGGGTTAGAGCGCAAAAAACATGCTATGACTAACAAGTTCCGTACCGTAACATGCACGTGCTCAAGTCAATTTTTTACGTGTTATGTCGTGATCAAAATATTAAGAAGTGATTACAGCACGTAATTAGTCACGTCATGTTAAAATGTGACTGATCACGTTTAACTATTTTTTTTTTCATAATTTAAATTAATTAATTCAAGATTCGTTTCAAACTCAGAAGAAGCAATCATTTGTGGATATCAGATAGTTGGGTGGTTTGACCTCCAACCTTTACTAAAAAGAAATTTATTCAAGATCTAACAGTTCTAATTACATGTGGCTCACGTGACCACGTGTCGTGCCAAATTTTCAAAAGATAGTCACGTTCCCGATACACATGTTGTACCATTCAGTGATGGAGCCTGTTCTACCATGTCATTATTCCCATTCTAGACGGGGCGAGTAGAACCTATATAATTTGAGCAAGGCTATGGTACTCTACAAATTGTAAATCAATTTTTAATATGGAAGTTATATTTATGTTTTGAAGTTCAAATAATCAATCTGAATTGCTCAATATGATTTATATGAAATTGTAGTTGGAGACCAGATTTTCTTTTTAGAATTCTTTTACTATTTTATTATATATCTTGAAAATCACTACTTTTTGATGGTCCAACTTTTTTTAATTAGATGATTTCATATTTATTTTTAAAAATAGAAAAAATTGTTTCACTCTTTATAATTTATAAGGGTGAGAAATAGTTTATAACAGATTTTTCATGTCATATTGATCATAGTTCACCATATCTTCTATAAAGTTTGTTCGATCAAGTCTATATTTTATAACCTCAACAAATAGAAAGTGTAAAAATTATAGTAATAGGCAAGTTAGCTAATATAAAGATGTGTTATAACAGAGAGTTTGCTTGATCAAGTCTATATTTTAGATATGAAGATAAATCATTTCTTTTCATTTTTCTCTAATTTAAAGAAACATCTTCACTTAAAATAAAAAGATATATTTATCTAAATAACAAATTTAATGAATACAAAAAGAAAAAAGAAATAATATTAAATTTCTATGGGATATTAGAAAATTATTAGCCCCAACTACAAAAACATTTTTTTTCTGAAGTTTTAATTGGGTTAATTTATCTTTATTCTTTTATAGAAGGTACTTGAAACACTATTATGGAAGAATGATCTAACCTTAATTATAAATTATTTGAATTTCTATGTTATATTTTCGGATTCATCAACTAATTCATTTTTGTATTTCTTCATATAACTCTCAAACGTTCCAAAGTGTCGCACATATTTAACCAAAACATTTTGATTAACAAGATAATAACTAACTAGTCGAACAATATTTAAAAGCCAATTGTGTAACCATTAGATACTCGTTCTTATAATACTTCTTAATAATTAAACACCTAAATTTTTTTTTGATCAATTTTACATTCTTTTATGTTTATTGTTATTTTACATTCAAATGATTTTATCTGATATCTTATACTAAATTCTAAATTATTTGTTAAAATAATTTGAGAGCTAGCTGTTCTTTTTTTACATGCATCGATAAAATTAAATGAAACATTTTAGTAATATATATAACAATAATAAGTACATCACACAGTTATAATGAATTATGGTTGTTACATTTTTTCTACCAAAAAAATATTCACGCAATTCGTGCCTCGTACTATATCGTACAAATGAACATCTCACACATCATGCAAAACGACACATTATTTTGAAAAAGAAAATATGAACTTCACCAGTTAAGTGTCCCCTTTTATTTTCTAATAGTTTATAGTAAAAGTTCTTTTCAAGAGAGATATTGTTCCATATATATACTTAGTTAATTATAATAATATGTTAGTTGATTTTTTACATATACTTATATAATAAATTCCTATCAAGGGGCTCCGATTGATAGGAAATCTAGAAATTTCATTATAGGGAAAACTTCCAGTGTACCAATACAAACATTTATATTCCCATCAAAACACTATAATATCCGATATCCCAATCAAAACTTAACATCCTTTCTTCTATCCTCTTTTATTAATTTAACTTTATATTTAGTTATTTTAAAAATAATAATGACAAATATACCCTTCTCTTATTTCTTCTTATTCCTTGCCAAGGAAATGAGGAATGAAGTTTAGCAGCGAATTTTCAATTGGGGCATAACAACTTGGTTATAGTAGCTTATAGGATTTTCTTAATTTCTGATTTTTCAACTAAAGTCCAGATGCGAATCCAATCCAACAGTTCACACAGTTCACAACCTATATTCACTATTATAGATTGAATACTCTAATTTCTATTTGATTGAACAAAGTCACAAACTCCCAGCTTCTCCGAATCCTACTGATCAACCTATATTCGCTATTATAGATAAATGATTCATTTCTAATACTAGCTGTGGTTCAATTAAGAATTGGATTTTTAAAAATTGCTCCAGTTGGTTTTCTTACTCATTTCCTGGTATTTAAGTAATTAATCATGTGAGAATAAAATTAGGGGTATTAATTATATATTTAATTATTCTCTGGAGTTATATCAGACACTTTCAATGTTTTGTTTGGATGTTAAGTAAGCTTGTTCCTTTGGATTATTTTCCATGATTTAGTAATTTCACTTTGATTTTTTCGTTCTAATTGGGCCTTGTTATGGGACCGTAATGGGCTTTGTTATGACCCATATTGGGTCGCATTTAGAATCAAAATGGGCCTACAACGGCCTTAGACCACTAGAGAGTAGTAGAGATTGTTCAAAATTGTTATCACGTTCCCAATATGCCATGTGTAATTGCATCTTAGTTTGGTTTGAACGGTTAGAGATTTTGATCCAATTAATTTCTATTGACAGTCTCTCTCCCAATCTCCCTTAAACCAATTTGCATATAAAATTACGCTAAATGCATATAAAGTTAAATTTCAGTGTAGCGTCTCGTGCATGAGAATTGATAATTAAAAGATAATTTTTTTTTTAAGCGGGGGAGGTGTGTTTGAATATGAATACTAAAAGTTTCTAATGGCTATTTCAAATTGGAGGCTTGATTCAACTTCATTTTAAAAAACAATTACAGGAGAATTTTGTTTTGCCTTTCCTTCTAAAAATCAATTTGCTTTTACAAAAGAAGATTTTAAAGTGCGCATAATTGTGAAGGAAAATAAATGGCAGTTGAAGAGTAGTACATTTGGAGGGGGAAACCTATAATGTTGCATTCTATGCTTTAGAAGTTACATCTGATCTGATAATGTTAGTATGTTACATAAAGCTAAGTCGACAAGGAAGAGCCTCAGATGAACATCCAAAAGAAAATAATTAATATGTCATGTGAGAACGGTGATAAATTGATAACTGAAAAAATAGCAATCGATGGAAAGGATAAACCTGATGAATAAAAAAAACTGAGTTTGAGCATTCTGTTGTTCTTTTTAATTATTTTTTTTTGTTGAAAAATCATGTTTGTGTTACATCTTCATGTAAGCCCTTGATTTAAGGAAGTTGTGGTATGAAACCCATATTCAATTCTGATACGTCCTATTTCGGGAGATGAGACCGTATGGAAAGTTGGACTGGGTTAGATTCGCCCTGACAAAGGATGGCAGGCCAAAATGTGGATCGAGTTAGGAACTCGGGAAGAATTGTGAGAGATTGGGACTCTAACATGTATGATCTCTCTCTTAGTCCAAGTTGGCGTCCCCATCTAATGGGGATTTCTACCTTATATAGTCCAACCATAACTGTCATCTCGGACGTTTATGGAGAACGTGGACAGTTATGCCAGCCGTTACTGGGACGTGGGCATTAAGCTAGCCGTTTCCGCGACTATCCCGTATGTCGGTGGGCATGAGCTCATTTTCGGGCACGTCATTTGAGGTCGTTTATTGGGCCCGGCTTTGGGCTTTTCATACGACTTCGGGCTGGCCTCTTAGAGAGGTCCGAATCCCGGTCTTTCATGGCCCAGTTAAAACAAGTAAAAGGGCATGTGGAACATGGCCCTATCAAATTCCTTAGTAGTAAGATATTTGGATCAAAATTAGGAGTTCATAGGTTTAAAAATTAAAACGCCCCATTTTTTCATAACTTAGAAGATCAAAAGAACATTATTGCTCTAACTAGAGGAGAAGAAGTAGAGGCCTGAGACTGAGATGCTCTAACTAGTCTAGGTCCTAGTTTTGTTATCCTCTTATTTCTAAGAGGAAGAAACCTTATACTTGGTACAGCAATATTAATTCCTTCTTACAGTGTTTGTTGTCTCTTTGTGTTTTGTTTTCTTCTGCTCAGGCAGGCATACCAGAAAGAGGACAGAAAGAGAGGCTGCCAAGCTTGTCAGAAAACAAATTAATGACAATACAAGCTTCTAGAAGCAGATGATGATTGATGAGGATGCCGATAAAGCAACAAATTTGAATTCAAACTCGAACGAACTCATCAAAGAATTAGGAGAAGGTATCAATCATATCATCATTGTCGAGTAAGAAGCGGTTCAGATCAGAAAGAAGAGCGAGGCTAGGCTGAAGAAGCCGGAGGTGAAATTTTATATATCAAATTATTAATGTCACAAATAGTACTTTCATAATTAATGTTAGTCATAAAAACTGTAAATAATGGATATCTCCTCTCTTATTTCACCAGATATAATCTGACACGTGGTTTATAATGTTTTATATAGGATGATTGAAAATTTATAATATAATAAGGAGGTTTAATTAGTTTATCTTAAGAACGATTTTTAGTTATTAGATCACTAGCATCGTGTCTTATTTGTATTCTTGGCAATTGCTATATACAATTAATATTATGGGGTTCCACCTCATAGCTAATTTGGGGAGATCACAGATTCAGCTCTGTTGGTTGGGTATATATATATACTTTTCCCAAGTTCCTCAGAATGTACGTAGCTTTTAATTAGTTGTGTATATATGTATATATATCTCTGAGTTTGCAAGCACTATATGATTGACTTCTAGTTGTGTATGTGTATGCCTTATAAGTGTTGTTTGTTAGCTTTGTGCATGGCTTGTGTGTTGGACTCTGACCCCAACTTGATGCTGGCATGGTTTCCTATGTAACACTTTACAAATTTAATCACAGGCTTACGGGTAATTTCTCTCAAAAAAATATATTATGGGGTTCAGCTCCTCACCTACTCTAGTTGTATTAAAATTGTTGATTGATAATTTGTGTTTTAAAGAGATTTGAAAGAGAAGAAGAGGAATCCATAAGGGGATTTATTTAATGGTGGCAGATTTTGGTTTACAATAAATGCAATTAATCATTCTATTTTAGTGGGAGTAAACGAGAGGGAGGGAGAAAAATGAGAAGGAAGGGAAAATGTGGGCCCCCACAAGGGCATTTTGTCAAAAAAATTGAAGAATGGGTATTTTGTTTGATATCTTTAAAAAAGTAGGGTATTTTATAAAATTCCCGTCAACAAATTTGATGTGGTAATACAATTATAAAATATTTAATACAAGTACAGTAAAAGAAAAACGCCGCCTGGCCGTATAAACAAAAGAGTAACAATGAATGCAAAAGTTAATTTTCAAAAATTCATTATACCGATTTTGATTCGATCGAGATTCTATTTGATGTGATGAGATAACGAGAGATATCCGTCTGACAAGATAACATTCATTACCCCAAACTTGATCCCTACCTTATTAGCACACATACGTTTTAAAAATTATAGCAATGATATTTTAAAAACAGAAAAGAAATTTAGACCCGTTAATTATTTTTCTTATTGATTGGTTGTGTATTAATGTATTTCATTGATGTTTTAATCAAATACATACGTTTACATAAATGATAAATCGTTGCAAGTTTCATGTCATTTGATGAACGGTTATACTTGCATTATTTTTCATTATTTATTTATATATGATGTATAATATGAAAACATTTTCTTTCTTTGTACGTAGCTGAGATCTTTTTCATGAATTCCAATTTCCAAATCTATAAATTAAAGAAAGAAAAATTTGTGCTTCTAGTTATTTGAGGCCGAATGAAATGATTGACCCAAAATATTACTTGTGTAAAAATTAGTTTTGTTTGTTATTTTTCAGATCGTACCTTATTAAACCTAACCTGGTTACACGAGAACATGGAAATTTTTCATACTATACACGTATTAAATCGGTATTTAGTAAAAAATAATTAATGTGTTAATGATTCTTTTTAAATTTTCAGATTTTAAGATAAAAAAAAATTAGAAATCATTGATTTCAGAGAGAAAAATCATTCGAATGCAAAAAGTAGGCACTTATCGCGAGGGAACTCCGTCGCGAAAAGTACTGTCGCGAAAAGAAAAAGCACAGTTATGACGGTACTCTGTCGCGAAAAGTGCCTCGCGATAAGTGCCTACTTTTCGCGATGATATTTTTCGCGACGGAGTTCCCTCGCGATAAGTGCCTACTTTGTTGTTGAATTCGATACCTTTTATTTTAGACACTTAAAAATATTTTTGTTCTCTCTATTAATTAAATAGAAAATTAAGTGTATATAAACTTATTATTTACAGATTGTAGAATAAAACAAAACATATTTTTTAACCATTTTTGTGGTAATCATTCAAAGTAGAATACTTGCGTATGTTTGTACATGTGATTTTATTTCTTCTTCCGATATTAATTGTACCGTCAAAAAGACATTGAATAAATATATAGAGGTCCAGTTGCATGGAAATTTAATAACTTTGGTGAAATTAAATTCAATTAAGTTCATGCTGTTGTCATTTATAAATTTAGATGTTCTAAACATATATCGTATTCGATTTAAAATTTACCGGCATAATACTTAGTAATATGTTATTTTATAATGAGGAGCTAGGTTTCAAATAATGTCTTTATTTTTTGTGCTTCCATCATGCCTCTACTTTTTAGTAATCTAGTAACTAAATATTAAAAAAATTAAATGTCAAAATAAAACCACTTTTTTTATTTTCATTTTATATGGAGAGATGCTTTATAAGTTGAAAAATCAATATCAATAATTTATTCAATTGGGTTTATCTTTGCAAACTCTTAATACTAGTCAAAATAAAATCAAAATATCATGATATTTTACTGTGTATATAGAGAATGATATATATTAAATCTAATTAACGGTTTTTATTTGGACATTAACTTTTAAATTTTAGTTTATTGTATTTTTAAAAATGAAAGCATAAAAAATAAGGCATTTGAATCCAATTCATTTATAATTTGTTATAAAATGTTTGAAAATGTAATCATAAAAAATATAATTATAAAATAACTAAATAAACGAGCTGAAGCAACATACGTAAAGTTGTTCGCTATGATCAGTTTTTAGCAATTATGACCAGCTATATATTGATTGTGGAACAAGTTATTCCATATATATATATACACTGCTTCACACTTCTCTATCTCTTTCTATTTAAGGAAACTACAGTAAGACGGTGCAAAGCAGCAGAGTTGAAACGAGACATGCACTAACAAAATAATAAATAGGTAGCTTGCTTTTGCCCTTTTTCATTGGTGTTATGCAACACACCATCCCTGTGATTTTGTGTGGCAGGTTGTGATTTACCTGTATCTTGATCCATTATATCCTTGTTGGGTGTGTTGGATGCCATCCTGGATAGAATCATTGGGGTAGGTGCCTCTTTTTCCTTTCCTGGCCTTTGCAGTTCCGTACCCCGGTCTGATCCTGCGTCAGTTTCCCCATCAGTTCGGATGTTTGTCTTCTTCTCTACGCGTGGCACTCCATCGTATCTCTGAGGATTCAACGTTGATTCTTGTGACCGTTGGGTTATGGTTTGAGGCTTGGGTGTGGCTCAGGTTTGTGCCCAATGGTGGTGCAGACTGTGGTGTGACCGAATTGTGATTCGTTTCCCCTCCCGTTATTGGGTACCGTATCGTTGTGGCATCAAGATCTTCTGTGGCCTGCACAAGGGCACGCATTGAGCTCATGGAGATCTCTCCGGCCCCCATTGTGCCGGACTTTGGCGTTTTCATGTGGCCTTATTAATACCTATTCTTTTCTGAATACACAGTCAACGGATATATAAGGCTAGGCATATGCTTTCAAAGTAGTGGGAAATCATATGAGAGTTTGTATTACATACCAGTATCTACTATCTAGTGTAAATTTAAAAGTAAATCATTCTGCAATGTGTTACAGAAGGCAACACATTTCAAAATTCCTAATCAATTTATCTGAAATAGATGAAAAAAAACATGCATTTTAATCCTACCTGAGTAACCTGACCGCTCAAATTGAAAATGGGAATTTTGACTTTTTTTGGAATTTAAGTTTCAACACTTGCAACTACCAACACATAAAAAATATATACGCAATAATTGTGTGTGGTTGGACTATTGTGCTTCATGAAGTAAAGATCGTGTTTTACGTTATGTTTATATTTGGTGATTTCAAAGTTCAAACAGTCAATCCGAACTGTCCAACCTGATCTCCTTATTAAATTGTGTTTGTACACTAAATTTTACATTTTTTAAAAAAAATTACTATTTTTTTCGAATTTTGAAAATCATTTATTTTTTATATGGTGATCATGTTGAATGGTTCGGATCGATTGTTTGATCTTTGAAATCGCAAAATATAAACATGAAATAAAACACGCCATTCACTTCATAAATCACAATAGTTCAACTATATATATTAATTGTCCTGGACTTAATTGGTTTTCAAATAAACTAATTTGTAGATGCAAATGGAAATATTTTCCATTCCGTGTCTCTCTCTACATATACTATGTTTTGACACGACAATTAGTATGCAATAAATAATTAATTCAGCGGATGCACAGCCTAGCCCTAACAAAGAAGAGGCAAAAAAAAAAAACACAAAAAAAGAGAAAAACGAAAATTAATGCATGTTTTGTATACAGTAGCTAGCTACGCATTAATTTGCTATTCGATAGAGAATTCAGGTATATATCAGAAAATAAAATAATGTGGGTCGGCGCACTACACGACAAAAGTGGTGTTTTTTTTTTTTTAAGGGAAAAAAATGCGGTGTCATAAAAGACTAAAACATACATACGTCCTTAATAACCATGGCTCTTAATGAATGAGATATTTTTAAAAAAAAAATCAACGTATAGAAAATGAAAAAAGAAATGAAATTGCTAAATTTATGTGATATGATTATGTTAGACGTCAAAATAGAAACTTAACTTAAAATTAGCTTAATCTATTAAAATTAAAATTTGCTACTTTAATTATACTTGCTTAATTAAACTTTTTGTATTATTATGTTGTGTTTGTTTAATTAATTTTTATTTATGTGCTTGATTAAATTGTGTTTGGTTTATTATATTATTAAATTGTGTTTGTTTAATTGTTCTTGCTGTTTATGAAAGAAAAAAATAGCTTCAAGAGTAAATTTCATTTTGAAAATTATGATTAGTATATAAAATGAATAAACTTCACGATTCTGGTCTTATATTTGATCAATTAATTTAATATTGTGAAGTTGCTTATGAAGAAGAAATAATAAAAAAAATTAAAAAATACTAACAAATCATTCTTGTTAAGAACAAAAAATAATTGGAAGTTCATTCTTGTAGAAGGTAGTTCCTGCGAGGTCCAATGATTGGGAAAAAAAGTAATTAGCTCAAAGTCAATTTTTTTTAATAAATTATGAGAGGAGTTTTTTTTTTTTTGAGGAGAAAACCCGTAGGTATACTTCATTAATTAAAAAAGTCCAAATATTACAATCCCTAATTTAAATCTAAACCTACGATGCAGTACGAAACAGGAAAAAATAACAATAGACGAAAGTTACGATATGGAATCGAAATAAAGGAAATAAGCTAAAAAACTTAAACTCTCTGGAGCCTTCACATCTTGACGGTCCTGATCCGTTTGCCCGCCCCTTTTGCGTTCCCAAACAGAAGACTTATGGAGGGATGAAAACGTAAGTTTCCTTTTGTTCGCTGACAAGGTGCTCGCCTTCGTACCAGTACTGTTCCGCCTGCTGATTTCTTACCAGTAGGCGCTGGACCACCCTAGTTACCCATTCTTTTTTTTTTTGAGTCGAAGGCCCTTAGGCTTTAATTGAATTGAAAATGTTGCTGTTACATGGAAATATAACATAGTAGATTAATTTCTCTGGCGTGCGCGAGCTCTCCCTTCTCCTTCTCACGGTTTGTGCTAATTAATTTCTACAGTCTACACTACATACTTATCTCTATCTCGTGTTGTACTTCAGTTCGACTGTTCTCTCTCTCTCTCTCCGAAAACCTTCCTACTGGTGAGTGCAAGAGAACTCTCTCTCAGTTTTTTTTATATATGTTGCTTATTCTTTTTCACTCAGATCTGATTTGTGTTTGTGATTTTCATTTTGACAAAAAAAAGTATTGTTTGATCAACTTACAACTCCAAATTCATAGTTGAAAGACAGTACCACTGGTAAAAGTGCTCGCGGTTCCTCACAAGAATTGTTTTAGTTTGCTGAGTTATCTTACCATTCTGTTAGATTTTGCAGTGTATGATGTAATGAACATTTAATTTAATGCAAACACCTTGGCAGTTCTCAAAAAAGAATATATCTTACCATTCTGTTTTCTCTGTCTAGTTTGAGATACACGTGGAGCTCTTTTCAACTCTTCTCACTGCGTCACTGGACTTAATTCGCTCTAGCTACCAACAACTAACACGGTGAGTCTGTTTTATTTTGTTTTTATCTCATTTATTCTTTGTTTCCTAATTAACCCTTAATTTTGCAATTATGCCTCAATCTATTTATAAACGTGCATTCTTGAATCACCTGACACTGCAATCTGGAAGTGGGGTCCGATGGGCATCAAACTCAAATCGGTCCGATGCTTGCTCGGAATCTTCCGATTCGCTTCATGATCCATGCACACTTGATCCACACAAATATTAAAACGGAATGCGCGGATCATGAAGCGAATCAGACTGATTTGAGTCTGATACCAATCGAACGCACCTCGGCTGCTTCCCTGCAACTCATGACCATAGCCCAACTCTCCTCTCTCTCTCTCTCTCTTTAAGACGCATATATTCTCAGGTCTATCCTGCATATGTCTAACTCTACATATAAAATTTCATCTTGAAAACTGTTACAGAAAAACTTGCCATCTACAAAATCAGAATTTAAAAAAAAATTATACTAGAATGCCTAGTTTTTTTATTGTTCATCTATTATGTGCTTTAGAAATTAATCCTTCAAATGACTCACGGTGCAAGTAGTATATGATATGTACTAGTATCAATATACCTTTTTGCATCATCAGCGCTTTAAATTGGTAATAAACTATGTATGTGATCTAGGTTACACATATCTAAACTCAGTGGAAGTCTTATGAATTTAAATTGTTTATTTTATGTACTGTATTATTTAAGACACTGATATGCAACCAGCTAATAAAGTTTAGTAATTTAATCTTTTATTTAATTTTGCAAGTTTAACTAAACAACTTTTCAATTCAACAAATTTGTGATCAAGATCGATGACGTAAGATTACAATATATTTATATGAAATTTGCAGTTGTTATTGTATCTCTTAGAAAAAAAAAATATAATTTGTATGTTTTTTATACTTAGGATGCTTGAGGAAAACTGTTTTGCAACCCTTACCAAAAATTTGGTAAAGACGAACTTACTATTTTTCTATTTGATATTGACCAATATTTGTTAGCAATTTCCAAATCTATTATTAAAATAATGATACACATCAAATTTTTCTGCAAGAAGGAGAACATATTAATGGTGTCATAACTTATGAACATATTGGAAGTGCAAAAGTACTGAAGGACATTTTTAGAGATATAGACAGCAAGTTCTATATATGAAAATATAAATTATCCAACTCTTCTAACTGTGAATTTGATTTTTTGATTAAGATAGTATATGACTAAAACAAGTACGATATAGTTAAACGTATTCATCACCCAAATGTTGTTAAATTAGTTAGTTATGATCTTAACAATAAAAGTGTTTTGATTCGACATATGCAAGGATTCGGAACTTTTGAAAGTTACCGAAAGATGTTCCAAAGTGAGTTAATTGATAATTCTGCAGCAATCACTGAGTAGTTCAAGAACTTCATAAGGTATATTCCTCTTCCACAATAATAAAATAAAATACTACTAATACTTATGTTTGGCAGGGTAGATATTCTACTATAATTATAATATTTTTTGTAATCTCTTCATCACATGTATAAATTTTGTTTCTTTGTTTAATTATAGAAAATTACTAAATACATTGAGATTTTTGTATGGAGAAGAGTTAGCTCATGGTTGTTTGGAGGCAAAACATATTCTAGTGTGGAACCAAAATGAAGAGCTAAATATAAAATTATTTGAAATTGGTGGTAATTGCTATAGTTTTAATTCTTTGAAAAGACACTACCATACCATGTGGTACTCAAGCAATACACAACGATCTACGTATGATTGGCCAATTAATTCGAAACTAATCTGAGAAAAGATAGAAGTGACACAAGTAATTACCACCAATTTCAAATAGTTTTATATTTAGCTCTTCATTTTGGTTCAACACTAGAATATGTTTTGCTTCCAAACAACAATTAGCTAACTCTTCTCCATACAAAAACCTCAATGTATTTAGTAATTTCCTATAATTAAACAAAGAAACAAAATTTATACATGTAATGAAAAGATTACAAAAAAAGTTATAATTATAGTAGAATATCTACGTACCCTGCCAAACATATGATATTAGTAGTATTTTATTTTATTATTATGGAAGATGAATATACCTTATGAAGTTCTTGAACTACTCAGTGATTGCTGCAGAATTATCAATTAACTCACTTTGGAACATCTTTCGGTAACTTTCAAAAGTTCCGAATCCTTGCATATGTCGAATCAAAACACTTTTATTGTTAAGATCATAACAAACTAATTTAACAACATTTGGGTGACGAATACGTTTAACTATATGGTACTTGTTTTGGTCATATACTCTCTTAATCAAACAATCAAATTCATAGTTAGAAGAGTTGGATAATTTATATTTTCCTATATAGAACTTTCTGTCTATATCTCTATAAATGTCCTTCACTTTTGCACTTTCAATCTGTTCATAAGTTATGACACCATTAATATGTTCTCTTTCCTGCAGAAAAATTTGATGTGTATCATTATTTTAATAATAGATTTGGAAATTGCTAACAAATATTGGTCAATATCAAATAAAATGATGGTTTGTTTAAGATGCTTCTTTCTGGAAATTGCGCCACCTTTACTGGAGATCATCACGGTAAGATGCTTCTTTCTAGCATAAATTATTTCTAGCCAAGGTTGTTTTTTTTCTAAATCACGGTAAAATAAAATGATGGTTTGTTTAATTTACGCATCTTCTGAATTTTGGCTAAGTGAGGTCAAATCTCAATGTACGTAATCTATTGGGATAAAATTGTTTCCAGTCTTTTAGTGGTATATATATATATATATCATTTCCTTTTCCACCAACTAAACTTCAGAAAAAAAGAAACATAAAAAATAAAAAAAATTAAGGTGACCTAATAAACACTGGCAGTGTTGTGGCATGTAACTGAGTTTAGGGTTGGTTGAATTAATTGAATTTCACTAACAAATGTAATACAGATTCAAATCGAGGGCTGCTAGGAGAAGCTCCGCTAAAGAAACAGCAAAGATATGCAATCGTGAGAAGCCTAGGCTAGAGCTGTGCTGACTAAAATATGTATATTTACTTCTTCTTCTTCTTTTACAAGCTCGATATATTTTTTTCAGAAGGTAGCATGGGCACAACTTGATTTGGTGTCTCATCTCTTGGTATTAATTTGTTATTTGTGTACAGAAGTTAAGGCTGCCCGGTTGTAAATATCAGGTTTTTCCGAGTCAGGGAAGGTCATAAATTGTTTATCAATCATCAAATACCCCGAATAACCCGAGCTGGGTTTGGACTTCTCTTCTCAAGTGAGGGTCAAATCAGATCTGAGCCTTCTATGCCTTATTCTATTGAGCTGGGCAGGGTTTGAGTTAAACTCCCACCTCATTACTTTGGGAACCAATTTGGGTCCGATGCCCATCGGACTCAAAGTGAGTTCGATGGGTTTGATGACTGTCCAAGATTCGCACCCGCCACTTTCGCGTCTGTTTTAAAATTCGTGCGCACGAATCTTAAAGTAGATCGGACGGTCCCTAAACCCATCGGACCCAAATTTGAGTACGATGGGCATCGAATCCAAATTTGAGTCCGATGGGCATCAGACCCAAGCTGTTCTCATTACTTTGAGCTGGTAAATAAAATCATGACTGTAAAGTGTAAAGTGTAAACCTAATTCTAGCCTAGGTTAGGTAGGCTCAAAAGGAAGACAGGACAAGATTTGAAGAAATGGCGGATTTGACAACAACTTGATGCACCTAATGGGATACTCCACCGCTCTCGTCTCCCACTATTAATTAACAACTATTTTTCTTAATTATAAAACCTGTTGCTTTTGCATATAACTATTTTTCTTAAATTAATTTAATGCCACGATGAATGATTTCTATTTGGCTCAACAACTGCAGCTAGCTAAGGAGGCCTTCTTTAACTAACTGCCAAGTTTGCTTCTTGATTATGGTTTCTCATTGTCAGATGATTTTGGCGCACCTTCACCCGCCAGTAACCTTTATAACAAAGTTCCCAGTACATAAGCAGTGCAGTCCAATTTAATTAAGTGTATGTATGCTTTCTAGCTTCTTGCTTGCCACTTCTTCCTCAATTCTTTGTTTGTTTCGTTAATCATTTGGCCAAAATTGAAAATTGAACTGGTATGGTAGTGGTACCAACATTTTTTTTTTCTCAATGGCACCTGACATAATCGGAAATTATGAGGAAGGATTACTGCTTGCTATCCTGCTGGTTCCTTATCGTACCAGAAAGAAACCTGTCAGGCAAGCAAGGGCTGCCCATGACTGTATCTGTACCAGTAACAGTGATCCGTGCTGTATCTGTAAGGTACAGGTGCTTGGTACAGCAATATTAATTCCTTCTTACAGTGTTTGTTGCCTCTTTGTGTTTTGTTTTCTTCTGCTGAGGCAGGCATACCAGAAAGAGGAATGAAAGAGAGGCTGCCAAGCTTGTCAGGAAACAAATTAATGACAATACAAGCTTCTAGAAGCAGATGATGATTGATGAGGATGCCGATGAAGCAACAAATTTGAATTCAAACTCGAACAAACTCATCAAAGAATTAGGAGAAGGTATCAATCATATCATCATTGTCGAGTAAGAAGCGGTTCAGATCAGAAAGAAGAGCGAGGCTAGGCTGAAGAAGCCGGAGGTGATGATCAACGTTTCCATTTGTCTCTTTGTTCTGGGTTTGGAAATTGGCCCCTCGACCTTTAAGCTTTCTCAATGTACCGGATGAACTGCATTTTTAATTGTTCCACCTCTGACCCCTCCAATCTTTTAGGTTTTGATAATCATGTTTATTTAGCTTTCTTTCATTTCTATCGCATTGGCTGCTTTCTGTGAAAGAAACACCAAAATTTAGGTTTATGGGTAATCTATCTTTTTTGTATAGTATAATTTTGAAGAAAACTTATATGATTCAAGTGTTTAAACAATGAAGAAAATAAGTTTATTGGGCACATTCAAAAGCCTAGGATCTTGGTAGCCAGCTACATTTTTTACTTCCACATTTCTTTTGCTTATTGCTGTTGCAATTATCTGCTTATCTTTTCCTATTTCCATCTTCTCATAATTAATTAAGCTTAATTTGTTGCTGACAATTTAACTCAATTTTAAGTTATGTAGGAATTGGAAATTGCAGGAAACGACAAGCTCTCAGAAGGCACACCAATGAAAATGATGAAGATTTGGAGGTGAATTTATACTCTTTTTTTTCCGATAGATTACAAGCACAGTTTCAGGGAAGAAAATGCCAACACTTGTGTTTCAAAAGGAATATTATGTGGAAGAATAAGGGTTTTGCATTCCTTTACTTGAGGAAAATTAGTTGATTTTTTAGTTCTTAAATTGTAGTCTGAAGAAACTCTTAGGAGGGATCAAGAAGAAATGGCACAGTTGGAAAAGAATATGCGAGATAAAGATGCTGCTGAGGACTATGAGTAAGATAACATCATGTTATCTTTGAACTTTGTCTTTATTAACATTTCTGAGATCATAATACTGCCATACATATCCTGCAATTTAATCTCTAATAAATTTTTCTTATTGAAGTTACATATTTGAAGACCAGATCAATTTTGTCAAAGTGTCAGTTATGGATGGCATTGATGAGGAGTCAAATGAAATGAGGCTGAGGAGAGACCAAAACTATATCCAAAGGACTCCAAAGTAGGCATGAGTTTGTTGTGCGCGATGACCTGGTGGGTGATGCAGGAGGTGGGTGGTGGTGCGGAGAAATCAGGAGGATATGAATGCATGGATGGTGGAGATGGAGTCGGTGATGGACGGCAAGCCCCTGCTAAGATTTTGAGAGAGAGAGAGAGAGAGCAACTTAGAAAGGTGGAGAGCTAACCTACCAACTTTTAAATTGTCCATAAAGGACATCCATCCGAGTCTAGTTCTTCATGCTAAAATAGTAATTTAAATTTTTTCCACTGCTACCCTCAATTATAGGCGTTATTTAAACTTTCTAAGGGTTAAAATAGTCATTGCACTTTTTTGAAAAAAAAAAATCAGCAATTAAAGCGTTTATGTGTATACATAACATTTTTTTTTTCTTTTGAGCTTTTTAGCTAGAGGTTTTGTACCGGTAGCCTGGATTCTGTCTTTTTTGGAGGTACCACTTATCTTAATATTTACGTGACAGCCCCTGAATCAGGTATATCGAAACCAATTACATTTAATGGAAAAAAAAAAGAAAGGCTTTGACGGCTTGCTCTAATGCATCTGTAAAACGAGGAGGGTTCCACTGCACCATTATTTGGTGCACCTAACGTGCACCCAAAATTCATATGGTGTATTTTCAAAGTTCAAATAGTCGATTCGAACCTTCCAACGTGTTCTTCATATTAAAATGTACTTGGAGACCAAATTTTACATTTTTTGGAAATTTTTTACTTTTTTTTCAGAATTTTTGAAAACACTAAATTTGCTGAATTTTTTACTATTCAACAAATTATTGTTTAGTATTTTCAAAAATTCTGAAAAAATAGTAAAAAATTTCCAAAAAATGTAAAATTTGGTCTCCAAGCACATTTTAATATGAAGAACACATTGGAAGGTTCGAATCGACTATTTGAACTTTGAAAATGCACCATATGAGTTTTGGGTGCACGTTAGGTGCACCAAATAATGGTGCAGTGGAACCCTCCTCCTGTAAAACAAGTGTAATTGACAACTAATTAATTTGTATAAGATAAAGTCTTGCGCATATAAGTAGGGGTGTAAACGGAGCGGATTCGGAGCGGATAATGCTAATACCAAATCCGTATCTGCCTTTCGATGAGCGGATATGGATACGGATACGGATAGTAAACAGATATCAAAATTTAAAACCATATCCGCCTTAAACAAATACGGATACGGAGCGGATAATTGTCGGATATTGAGTTATATGAACTTTAAGATATAATTAATAATTAATAAAATTTAAATATGAAAATAAATGAATAATTGTAAGTTGATGGAGACATTAATATTGGAAATGGGAGATAAGATATTCATTCCATTGATATAATATATAAACAAAATAAAGAAGTAGTAACAAAAGATAGTGTGGTGTAGTAGTTTGTAGCTTGGTTGCTTAGACTCTCATCTCACATAACATGGGTTCAAATCCCCTTGAAGGCAAAATAATTTCTTTTAATTAGTGGGTCTGAAAAATTTTATTGGGTTCCGGATAATCCGGATATCCGCTCCGTTTAGGTTTTACTATCCATATCCATATCTGGATCTTCTGTGGATAATTGATAATTATACGTATCCATATCCGCAATATCCGTATCCGTTTAGATCCGAATACGGATTATATGCGGATTCGGAGCGGATATCCGCATCCGTTTACAGCCCTACATATAAGAGTATACTTTTTTGAAATTTTGTGTACTTTGTGTGTAGGAGCTTTAATTTCCGAAATTTTTATTTTTAACATTTTAATAAAATTCATTAATAAATTAACCATCGTTTTTGGTCAATTCTAAATTTAACACGGCCGCAGAATGCCGGAGCGGACCCATATGGGGGGTACCGCAGAATGCCGGAGCGGACCCCCATATGGGTCCGCACAATGCCGAAGCGGCCCCTGGGGCCGCATAATGCCGGAGCGGTCCCTGGCCTATATATAGGGCCGCAGAATTCCGATTTCATTACATCTCTTTTGAAGTTTGAATCCCTTCGACTTCGGGTAAGTTTTCTTCTTCTTCTCTTGTTTTAATTTTTAGTGTAGAGTAGTAATTAGGTGTAGGTTTAGGGTTTAGGATTAGGATTTAGGTTTAGAGTTTAGATTTAGTATTTAGAATTAGAATTGTACCAAAATTTAATTCGATTGTACCCAAATTTAAATAGAATTGTACCTAAATTTAATTCGATTGTACCCAAATTTAATTAGAATTGTACCCAAATTTAATTAGATTGTACCCAAATTTAATTAGAATTGTACCCAAATTTAATTAGAATTGTACCTAAATTTAATTAGATTGTACCCAAATTTAATTCGATTGTAACCAAATTTAATTAGAATTGTACCCAAATTTAATTAGATTGTACCCAAATTTAATTAGATTGTACCCAAATTTAATTCGATTGTAACCAAATTTAATTAGAATTGTACTCAAATTTAATTAGAATTGTACCCAAAGTTAAACCGGACTTTTACCAAACTCTCATATTTGACCAAATATTATCCAATACAGCATGAGTACCAGTAGAGATATACCATCCTCCAGTAGGGGTACACAGCATGCTCCTACAGCCACGCCATACGAGATGTCTCAGTACATCGAGACAGCGTTGGCGGATGTTCCGGGTATCCGGAGTCGCACCGACAGGGTCAGCAACTTCTTGTGGTACCCGAATGCGGAGCATCGGATATTAGAGGCTGCCACTGGGGTAAGTAAATTTGTCATATTTATAAATTTGTCATCTCGAATTTTTGATGAATGAACTTGATCTGATTATTTACTTAAATACAGGGTTTGGATGCGGTTACGGTTCGTCACAACCGCCAGCATCTACGGTACCAGTCGGCGTACGGGGGGGTTTTACGCTCGATGGGATTGTACCAGATATCCCAGATGGCCGAGGAGAATGCTGACGAGGGCTTATCTTCTGGCCTCGTTGAGCGATGGCGTCCGGAGACGCACAGCTTTCATCTCCCCCATGCTGAGATGACAGTCACCCTACAGGACGTCAGTTGCCTGTGGGGTATGACTATTATTGGGGAGCCGGTCACGGGCGTCGAGTACGGAGATTTTCGTGCATTGTGCTTAGAGCTATTGGGTATCCCGCACGAGGATCTCCAGAAAGCGAAGAAGAGAGGTGAGAAGACTGTGGTCTCGCCCAGCTGCATCAGCTTGGTAAAGCTGCGGGCGAGATTTCAGGTCTTTCCGGAGCGACCAGATCAGGTATTTGCTTGTACGAGATTCAATCATATTTTCTTGTAAGTATTGTTCTAATTTAAATCTATAACAGGTGGTTATTGACCGATATCTGCGCGCCTATATTTTGGAGATGATCACCTGTCGGTTGTTTCCGGATTCGCATGGAGATCAGGTGCGGCTGTGTTACCTCGAGCTTCTGCGCGACCTGTCCACTGCGGGCAGGTTCAACTGGGGAGGTGCCACGCTGGCATGCCTATATAGGTAAGAAACACCTTCTTATAAATATTTTCAAATAGTATACATCGTAGTGTAGTAAAGCTGACTTTGTTTTCTTGTAAAGGGGTCTTAACACAGCCTGCCTGAAGAAGAACAAGACCTTCATAGGACCGTGCATGTTACCACAGCACTGGTCCTATGCACATCTGATTGTTGGCCGTCCAGTCCTGGCTAGCAAGACAGATGTGCCGCAGTGGGGCAAGCCCGAGCCGGACAACTGCCCTGCATTTGCCGCCAAGTACTGCTATCCCAAGATTTGGGTAGGTGCAGGGCATGGCGCGTCTCTCGGCATCACATTTTGGAGACAGGAGCTCGAGCACCTCAGAGATGATGCCGAGTTTGTCACTTGGGAGCCCTACAGAGATTATGTAAGTTTACTTTTATTTTTATTTAAATTTTTTCCAGTTCGAATTGATATATGATATTAAATCTATACTTCCAGGTCGAGGTGGATGGCGCACATCGCTCATATCTTGAGATATTGCCGGAGCGATGTCGTCAGCAGGAGCGTTTCTGGCGTGCAGAGGTGCCGATTACGTGTTCGAGGCAGGACAAGCAGATCCCCCATTGGCCGAGCCCGACCGTCAGATGGATGTCGCGCCAGTGTAAGAAATTTTATTAATTCATTACTTCAACTATGGCTTATTGATTGGAATATCTAACATTTGTTGTAATTCGTACAGACCTTACAGAGAGTGGTATCAGGATCACGGCGCGTACACCATCTTCATTGAGGGCTACATCGCCGACAACCCGCACGAGCGGGTACCGAAGCCGAGGGATCGTAGAGGACGGATCCACGGTATTATCCCCGCCGGCGCACCTCTCGCAGCCACGGTATTTTTAATTTGAAGTTTCAAATTCAAAAATATTAATATTTACAATTGTACAACTTCTTCATAATTTTTTTATATTTTCAGGCATTATATCTTGTCAAGAGTTGCGTCATAGGGGCTACGATGGCCGTCACCAAGGGATGGAAGAGGCTCGGGAAGGTCATCCTCAAGCACAATGTACCCGCAGTGTGCCTGTATGGGTACAGGGCGCGCCTCGACTCTCTACTGAGGTGCGCTGGCTTGGGCGGTGTTGATGCGGTCGACGACATATCTGACTAGCCCGATGTCTATGTCCCCTACACTGGTGATGAGGACGTATTTGCAGGCGTCCATGATGCTGAGACGGTCGGTCAGGCGTTCGACCGAGGTGCCGAGTTGATGCGCCAGGCTGCACAGGACGCCATGGGATCCCAGGCTAGGATGCCTACCGAGGTATAATTTAAATTAAAATACATAACTGTGATTTTTTTCTTATTCAATACATTATCTAATTTGTAAGTTACTACAGGGTGGACACGAGGAGGACCTGGGCTTTGATATCTCCGCTGATTATGGCACAGAGGGAGATGGACTGTATTCCCCAGGTTACACTCCCACTCAGACAGTACCTCCTGCCTATGAGCCAGGTTATGTTCAGACAGAGCCCATCCCGTCGTTCCCTGGCCAGTCCTCACAGCAGGTACCTCACCCTTCCCTCCTCGATGACCCTATTGCCAGACAGGCGTTTTTATTCACGCAGGCTGAGTCTGGACAGACCACAGTTTTTGGTCCTAGGGTCCAGCAGACATCCGAGATTGAGGAGGTTCCCCATGAGCCGGTTCAGTCTACGGATGTCCAGGCATCCAGCTCAGCATCCTCCGGAGATACAGACGAGACGCCACTATGCAGGCGGGGTCGGGGGTTTAGGAAGAAGAAGGCGAGGACGGTGTTTAGTCCAGAGCCGTAGATTGTTAGATGTTTTGTTAGATTGGTAGATTCTTATTTGGAGTATTGGTAGATGTTTTGTCAGATACTTATTTATTTCGTTGATTAGTTTCTTGTTTGTTTGATTTTGTTGTTATTTATTTATTTTGTTGATTTTATTATCTCAGAGTACACAAAAGAATTTAAAAGAAACCACATATCTAAAATATCTAAAATATTTCAAACGAACGACCAAAAATACGATACGACCCATTATCAATTTAAACTACATTCGAAACTAAATAACACTTAACATATATACAATTTCGTATTTCTAAAATAACAAATAAAGGGACCGCTCCGGCATTGTGCGGCCCCAGGGGCCGCTTCGGCATTGTGCGGACCCATATGGGGGTCCGCTCCGGCATTCTGCGGTACCCTCCATATGGGTCCGCTCCGGCATTCTGCGGCCGTGTTAAATTTGGAATTGACCAAAAACGATGGTTAATTTATTAATGAATTTTATTAAAATGTTAAAAATAAAAATTTCGGCTTTAATTTGTTGTATATTGAAACTCTAGTTTATTTTGCTTTATTAACCTTTAATGTAGAATGAATGTTAAAGTTCATTTTTTTGTATTCTGTGTAGATGGTACGAATAATTAAATTGCATTTAGAGAACGATGCGTTTAATTTTCCTTTTCATTTATAAGGTTTATATATAGAGCACCATAAAAAAAATCTGAATGTAACTTAATTATTTAACCGAATAATATACAAATTCTGTAAATTGAATAAAAATAATAAGATAATTAATTATCTCTTTGACCATACATGAATCATGATACATGTGTATAGATGTCATAGGAAAAGGAGGGGCAAAATAAGAAAATTAAGAATATTGCTAAACTTGAACGGGGAAATAAGAAATTTAAAAAAAAATTGATGGGTATAACGACAATTTGGCTCCAGCGTCCAGGGCACGAAAGGAAAGGAAAAGGGGGAGAGAGCGGCGCGTCGATCGATTGATCGATCGATCGGGCAAGTAAACGTAGAGGGAAATTATTCGGTGCGAGTAGTATAGTAATTGTAGTTTTAGTACTCTATTGGGCGGAATGATGGCGACGAGCATCGAGCTTCCAACTAAGAGAGAACATGAACATGAACATGAGGGTGGGGAGGAGGAGGCGTGGAAGAAAGCGAAGACGGAGGAGGAGGCCTGGTCAGACGATGAATCCGAGAAGAAGGACGAAGTCAGGGAATACCAGCTTTTCTTTTTGGTAAGTACACGCTCTCTATTGCCTTCTCTCCTCAATTACTTACTATTCAGGGAATTGGGGCAGCATTTTCCTTTGGGTAATTAGAGGAGGAGTTGAACTATTTATTTATTTATTTTATGTATTAGAGGAGGAGTTGAACTTCCGACGGAGACTTAATAAAAGAAGATAGAAAAATATATACAAGTATTAAACAAACAAAAGTTGATAAATGTTGCAGCAATTAACAGGGGATCGTGATCGTGCAGCAAGGATTTCCTCTGAGAAGGATTTACTCGAGGTGTTATCTGATGATGAGATGCAAGAGTTTTGGGGAATGTATCGGCATAAGGGGTGGCACATTCTCCCAAATTCAGGTGGTTTGTCAGACTACCAGCGCTTGGCTATCTACCACTCTGTAAGTACACAAATTTTCAAATTTCTTCTACTTCTAACTACATATCATGTGTGCTTGCTACCTGATTAAAAATACTCACGAGTTTCACTGAGTAACATACTACAATACCGAAACAGGAATTTCGACGGTACCAATGGAATTTTCTCTGTCCAAAAACCAATTTTTCCTCTGTTTGTTCCTTTTTGTATTCTGCTTAATTATTGATTGTGCTCATCTACTTCCCTCTTCATCAATGCAGGATGATGACCCATACTATGTATATGGTCATTATTGTTTTTCCTATGACTTTGACTATAAGTATCAGCAGTTCACAAAAGAGCTAAATGAAACAGTTCAGGTGAACTCTCATGCTTTTGCACATTTTGCTATTGTTATGCGGCTTATGCCTTCTGACCATCATTGTTGTCACCATTACCATTATTATTGTTAACAATTTAAAAGTAAAATGTAAAATTTTGGATGTTGACTTGCATCTATCTATGTTGTTAATTTCTCGTAAATTTGTTTATTTCCTTGGTTAGTGGGACGCTACTATGTCAGATGCATGCGTAATAGCTGAAGGAATTTGGGAAAAACACCTGAAAGAAGTTGCTATTGATCTGAAACTTGTAGATGAGAGTATTTGTGTAGGTTCCTTTTTCTTTATTGTTTTTCTTCAATCTTGCTGAAATTGTTTCATAGTTGTGCAAATAATGATTTGCTTTTGTCACAGACGGCTATTTACCTGGCAAATGTCAGACAAGAGGCGAAAGAGCTGACATCATTATTTGTCGATCTCTATAAACGTGAGGTGGACGGGGTTTGTATTTTCCAGCCCTTGACTGAGGATTGTATTTATTTATTTACTTGCTTATTTTCTTATGCATGCATGATTTTTTGGTGCAAAAGACTTTATAAGTTACTCCACTTTTCACATATATAGGCGGATTTTGTGCCAGCATTGAAGGCAATTATTGAAGAGAAGGGGTTCGAGTGTTACCCCCTTAGCAAAGTCCACATCGAAAAAGCCTTCAAGGAAGATGAGGGGCCCCGGCCCTTGGGCGCGTGGCCCTTGGGGCGCATAAGGTTCATGGTATATAAGTTCCTTCATATTTGCCAGTTTTTCAAATTGCTTATTCTATAATATTACGGAGTTAGTTGACCTACTTAGCCTGACTCTATATATTTTTCTGTCCCATGATCTCTAGTATGATGACATGAAGCAATACATCGATATTCCGGTAAGTTACTGCTGCACTAATACTGCGATTGTCCTCCTTTTCAACAGTACTAATCCAATGCAATTAATGTAGTGACTTGTCAGCTTGGTATATCTAATAATTGTGAAACCCAGATAACTTGCATTAAGAAATTAACCATCTAATCTAATAGAGGTAATAAAGTTTCAAACGTGATATAAGTGAAGTGTTTTCATGCGGTCATAGTTGAGTGTCGGTCCAGATGTGGATGCATAGATGGGTAGATAACTGTCAACCTGCATGGACCTACTAAAACAAATGCATGCTCAGCAGCCACACATACTGTTATTGGGTTTTTTCTCGATCTAATAATTTAATAAGCTAAATCTAAATATTTCTTCTTTATTTTTATTTTTTTTCTTCTGCTTTTTGTCTTTTGTCGTCACAACACATCATGTGTAGAGGATAACATCTCTAGAGGATATCAGTCTGAAGGATCTCATCAGCCGCTATTTTGAGGTAGAACAGTTTAAAATTTATTTGGTATTTCACATTTGAGCAGTCTGTCTGATTTATAACAATCATTTATTGTCAGGATCGTCCGATGTCTGGCGGAGAAAGCTATATTGACTACGTCAAGCACAAGATTAGGGTCGCTCGTGAGTTGGGAATTTTAGAAGGTAGGTATATAGGTGTTGATATTAATAGTTTAAATAATATATGCAAAGGTTTTCTTCTTTCATTGGTATCTTTCTAATCTTCTCTCTCTCTCCCTTTGGTTTGCAGTATAGTTGGTGGTAGCCTGCCATGGTGGGTGAACCTGAGCAAACATGTCAACACCGACACTTAACAAATGTCATGCTTCTCGAAAAAAGCATTATGGATTTCTAACTTCTAAGTCATGGTTTATATGTTGTGTTTGTGACACTTTTTTTTCTTTATGCTATGGACACTTGACTAGTTTACCCTTATATATATTTTGGGGGGGCTGCATTTGGATTACAACACAATCTGCATTTTTTTTTTTTGCACCATGGCTCAGGGTGGCGACTCCAAATCCAAAATGCTTAGTCTAATTAATTAGGACCTCAACAACGAATGATCAGAGACTTTAGGGTCAATGTATACATTGGTATGTACTACAATGAAATTGATGGGGGCAACTAGTTTTCTTAGCTTTCGAATGTACAGAAAATTAAAAGATATTAAAAGACAAACTGGCTGATCAAATGATCAAATGCGCGAGTGATACTTAATTAGTGAATTTTTCACAATAGAAGAAAAATCTTTTCTTTATTCTATTGTGAAAAGTTTAAGAGGGTTCTAATGCCTCCATTTTTCATGCCTCCACCATGTCTCTATTTTTAAAACTTTAATAACTCAAAATTTAAAACTTAAAAGTCAAAATAAAACCGTTGGATATGATCTATATCATTTTATATATGTGCTCATAAAAAATTATCACATTTTGATTTTGTTTTTGTGTGAATCAATAAGTTAAAAATTAACGTCTAGAAATTATCCATATTAGTACGTTTTTTACAAGCTCTTGATGACAACCAAAACAAAATTGAAATGTCATAATTTTTTACACGTGTATAGATATAATGATGTAGATCATATCCAACGGTTTTATTTTGACTTTTAAGTTTTAAATTTTGAGTTATTAAAGTTTTAAAAATAGAGGCATGGTTGAGGCATGAAAAAATAGAGGCATTGGAACCCTCCTCAAAGTTTAATACAACTTCAATCAATATAAATTTAGATTTATATATTCCTGTATATTTTTATAGAATTTTTTATAATAGAGTTATAAATTTTCACCATAAAATTAAAATGATAAAAACTTTGCATATATTATTCTTATTCTACTAAGAGCATTCATAATGGTGATTTTTTTTAAATTGCTAATCTGATGTGTCAATTGCTAATATAATTGTTGAGTTGTAGGCCGATTTCTAAAAAAACAAATTTGTTTATAAAGCAAACGATTTTTTTTTAACATGTTAGTACTCTCTTTCTTTCCTATTGGTTCTGACTCTTTCGTTCTCTTTCCTATTGGCTTTGACTCAATTTCTAAAATGGAGGGGTTAAGAAATTAAAAGGAACTTAATTTTTAAATAGTGCTTTACAGCTGTTTTTAATTTTTTACAGATTGCTGGGTCGGAGATGCTCTAAGATTATCTTAATGAAGATATGGTTCAAACATCGAGTCCATTCAATGAAAAAAACTAAAAAGATTGGCTCCAATAACAATTTTAACAATTAATGTTTGTTTAAATTATAGCTAAGATATTTTTCCCCCCAAATATCAAACTCATGAAAAGACGAACCGGATCAAATGCGCAAGTGAGAGAGATCATTGAGCGCATTCAATGAAAGAAGATAAGAAGATTGGCTGGAATAACAATTTTAACAATTAATGTTTGTTTAAATTATAGCAAAAGTATTTTGAAAATAGAAAAAAAAAATTAGTCGCATTAATTATTTTTTCTTATAGTTTGGTTGTGTAATATATTTTCATGTAATTATAATATTACTGATGTTTTAATCAAATATGTACGATTACATTATTAATCGTTGCAAATTTTATGTCATTTGATGAACGGTAGTTTAATTTGCATTAATTTTCATCATTCTTTTATATTTATATGATGTATATAACATATAATATAAAAATATTTTCTTACAACGGAAAATATTTCCTTTCTTTGTGTGCGTAGTTGATATTTTTTTTAGAGTGAGGCTATGGTACCATGCATAGTACGGACCGGTCCGTACTACGGATTAATTATTTTTGTTTTCAAAATTCTAACGGTCAATTCAAACCGGTCAACATGATTTTCATATGAATATGTACTCGCAAATCAAATTTTATATTCTTTTAAATTTGTTTATTGTTTTCTTAAATAAGTACAAATCTCAAATCAAGTGATTTTCTACCAATTAAAAAAAATAGTAAACAAATTCTAAAATAGGTATAATTTGATTTGTAAGTACATATTTATATGTAAATCATGTTAAACGGTTCGTAACGGCGTTAGGAATTTGAAAACGAAGACATTGATCTGTAGTATGAACCAATCCGTGCTATGAATAGTACTAAAGTCTCTCTCTTTTCTCAATTTTAATTTCTAAAACTATGAACTAAAGAAAGACAAATAAAGTTGTGCTTCTACTTATTTGAGGTTGAATTTATAGAATATGATACTTATGTTTGTTGTTATTTTTTACCGTTCGGATTAATTTAGCTGATTAAATTTGGCCCGTTAACTAATTTTAAAGTATTTTGTTATATTTTAAAGAGGAGGGTTCAAATGCCTTCATTTTTTGTTCTTCCACCATGTCTCTATTTTTAAAACATTAATAACTCAAAACTTAAATCACAAATATCAAAATAAAACTGTTAGATGTTATCTATATGATTTTCACTACGTGTTCATAAAAAATTATCACATTTCGATTTGATTTTTATGTGAATCAATAAGTTGAAAAATGAACGTCTATAAATTATCCACATCAGTGCATTTTTACAAGCTCTTGATGACAAACCCAACAAAATTGAAATATCATAATATTTTACACGTGCATAGATAAAATGATGTAGATCATATCTAACGATTTTATTTTGACTTTTAAATTTGAAATTTTGAGTTATAAAAGTTTTTAAAACTAAAAACACGATGAAAACACATAAAATAAAAATATTTCAACCCTCCTCTATTTTAAATAGGCTTCGAAAATAAATTATGACTCGACTCGTGCTCATCAGTCCTCAAACAAGAATTCATATGAATCATTCGATCTGCTTTGGCACGATTAAAGAAGATTTATGCATTTTATCTCGAACCAAATTATTACATATTTTGAGTTGACAGTTTTGATCCGACGGTCAGGGGCGGATCCAGGATTTTCGTCAGGGGGGGCAAAAAAATATCGAATCGGGTTTAAATCCATTAACCAATTGGGTACTCGACAAAAAACAATGCTTTAACTTATATTTTCGAATGCTTTGACTTGTAATTTCTAATGCTCTGACTTATAATTCTAATTACCAATCAAAATTCAACAGATTTATTTCAATTTTAACTCTAAATTTAACTTGAATTACAAATTAAACGTCCAGAGGGGGGCAAAAAAAATTTCAGGGGAGGCAGAGTCGATCGGAACCGATAAATTTCCACTAAAACTCAAAATCCAGGAGGGGGCAGCTGCCCCCCCGAAGTACACTGGGTCCGCCCCTGCCGACGGTTTGGCACATCGGAACGGATTAGCGTGTTTCGATCCGACGGTTTGGCACAAATTAAAGAGGCTTCCTCGGACCGGATTAGCGTGTTTTCTATTTCTTTTTCTCAAACGCCCCTTAAATTTCGAATTCAGATATCAAAGTAACTCAAATTTTGAGTTTAGATCCAAACCGTTTAATCTGATTTTGCACGAATATTAAGGGCTCTTTCATTTCACGAATTCTGATTGAGTTACTTACTTCAGAGATGAGGACTCCGATAACTCGCCCCTTCCCAGCTCGTAGCACTTGAGAGTAGGTCCGATGGGTTTAATCGCCGTCGATTTCCTTTAAGATTCGTGCGGAAGGCTTTAAAATTCCTGCGTATCTGTTTTAATTTCGTGCGCACAAATCTTGAATTAGATCGGACGGTTAACATGCTCGTTGAACCTAAAAGTAGGTCCGATGGACATCGGACCTACTCAGTTCTCAGCTCGTAGTACTTTTCGAATTCAGATCCTGTGCATTACCTGAGTACCTGACCGAGTAGAATAAGATCTGAGTCGTCTGTTTTAATCTGGCACGAATCTCAAAACGTACCCTCCTATATCTATATAGGCACCGACGCACCGATCATATTTCCTTTCTCTCTTTCCAGTGGAGTGTCTCGATTAATGGCGAAACCCAGCGAAGTAGACCTAGACGACACGTTAATCGCCGCGCACCAACAGGAGCTCCTCTCCGCCTCCGTCGCTGTCTCCGATCTCGAGCTCGCCTACCGCATTCAACTCGAGGAGGCGCTCTCCGCCTCGCTCTCCATCACCCCTAATCCTAACCCTAGCTCCAGTGCTTATTCGACCTCGCTTCATAGAAATGAAGTCTCTGATGAAACCAAGGATGATCTGGAGCTCGTGCTTCGGCTCCAAGCACAGGAACTGGAGAGGTTCAATACCGAGAAGAAGGATCATGTGATGCAAGAGATGGAGATTCGCAGATTGACGCACGATGCGAGATTAAGGGAGTACGATGAGAAGTTTGCGCGAGAGATTGATGTTATGCCAGATGAAGATTGGGACGAATATGGGGATAATTTTGAAAAACCCGTCGATCCTAGCCCCACTGCTAACCCTAGTTCCATACCTCTCGAGGTACGTTTTCTGAGAAATATATCAATTCAAATACCTTGCATTTTCTTGTTTTCAGGAGCAATATGTTAAGTCTAGGCGAAGTACACATTTGAAATTTGTGCTATATTTTTAATCTAGTATGACTGTTTGATTATATCTTGTTTGGACATCTAAGCAAACTTAATTATGAACTACTAAATAAAAAGAAAACTAAGCAGAAACAAGATATGAAGTTGTAGTTCTTGTTACATTTGTTTTGAACTGGATATTTCTGAGCATCACTGTTAGGTGATTCTTTTATAGGATCAAATCAGAATTCAACTGGGTAAAGTTTTTAGGAATCTTACTTGCATGGCTGAGTGGGTCCAATTGGGGAACTCATATGATTGTAAATGCATTGACGGAGATCCTCGTAGTAACACCAGTGTAAAACCAAAAATAACATCACCAATATAATTTTCGCACAGGATGAAGAGAAGCCATTTCGGGTTTACTTTAAGGGGATGGTAAGCAACGACATGGTGAAGGGGTCGTTGGTCCAATTGGCGGCAATTGGGGTTGCAATTTGTGACCCGAAGGATAACTTGATTTTAAAGATACAGAAACCAGTGTCAGCAACCGGCATGAGCCGAGAGGCTGTGGAGGCAAAGGCGCTAATCGAGGGACTTAATGCAGCTCTCTCTATAGGAATCAAGAAGGTTAATGTCTACTTTGATTATCGCATTTTGTATAACCATGTGAGTCTCTCTCTCTCTCTCTCACACACACACACACACACACATTTTATCAGCTTTTACTGGTATCAACCCCTAACTTCACTGAACCAAAATAGTTTGTTAGATATTGCAATCCAATTCACCTTATTTCTTTGTTAATTTTGTTTAGAGAGTACAACTTAATAAAGCACAAGAAAGAGATTGTAAAAACTAAATTTTTAAGATTGAAATTGAACTGTGGAGATGGGGTGGTAGCACAGTTGGCTAGGAAAAAAGTTCTAAGACTGTGGCTACCCAAGAGTCGAGAGTTCGAGCCCTGTTCACGACTTCGCAGCCTCTGCGAGACTGCGAAGATTAAAAAAAGAAAAAAATTGAACTGTGCATTGTTCTTAACTTCTGTTTTTCGAACATGTCTTGTAGGTTGCAGGAATATGGACTCCAAAGCAAAGGAAGGTGGCGAATTTAATAAATCAAGTGGGGCTTCACCAGAGAAAATTTGAGAAATGCAAAATCTTTCTCCTGCCACGCTGTCATGTGCGTTTCGCATTTCGCCTGGCACGTGATGTCATTGAATCTCAAATTTCTTGCAGAGGTGAATCATCAAACAGCCACGTGAAAGACCGCATGGAGACTTGCTTGATCTGCCTTGAACTCACTGAGTCTGACAAGATGTTCTCTATTGAGCTGTGTTCGCACCGTTATTGCTTCTCTTGCATGAAGCAACATGTCGAGGTCAAGTTGCTTCATGGGATGTTACCATTTTGCCCCCATGACGGTTGTAAGGTGAAGCTAACCCTAGATGGCGCGAAGAAATTCTTGACCCCAAAACTTTTAGATATTATGTCCCAGAGAATAAAGGAAGAGTCGATACCACCTTCTCAAAAGGTGTACTGCCCAAACCCTAGGTGCTCTATGCTAATGTCATTAACTGAAACTATTAAACCCTCTAATTTTTCTAGAGCATCGACTTCAAAGGGAATTTCATATGACAATTCGGGGTTGAGGAAATGTGTGAAATGTGAGGGGTTATTTTGCTTAAATTGCAAGGTGAATTGGCATGAGGGGATGTCATGTGGGGAATACAAGAGAAGGAACCCGAACCCAAAACCCGAAGAGGCAAAGTTGCAATCGCTGGCTCGGCAAAGGCTGTGGCGTCAGTGTGTGAAGTGTAATCACATGATTGAACTAGCCGAGGGGTGCTTCCACATGACCTGCCGGTAAATTCTCTTTACTTGTGTGTATTATTTACTGTCTTTTCTGTTTTTTACTGGTAACAAAATTACTAGCATTGAATTTCAGTGTGACCTGCATATGGTAACCGTTCCAAACTCGTACTGTTGGTATATATACTTTGCATTTTTGCTCTTTTATTGATTCTTAGTTTTCTTATTTTCTTTGTTTCTTTTATCTCTCTCCAAACAATTTTCTTCCATTGTGGTTTGGAGTTTTTGTTCGGTGCTCAATGTGACCTTGCTATTATTCACCTAAGCATTTAAACCTCAGAAAGGCTGGTAGTAGAATATTAATTAGAAGTTTGAAGTACCTGAAAAGATAACATTGGTTAAAATAAGAGAAAGTTACATATAATCCCATTATTATTTCACGATTTAAATATTTGCCCACCAAAAATTTCAATTTAGATATTTCTTTCCCTATCTAAACTCACTTATCTTATTTATATCCCCATCTTTTTTTTATTTAATTAATTAAAAGTACAAAATAATATTAATAAAAAAAATTACCAGCGAAGGAAAGGGGGGAAGGGAAGGGCAGAACTGTGGAAGGGTAGAACTGTCATTATATTTTTATATTAATATTACTACACACTTTTGATTGACCAAATTTAAAAATGGGTATATCAATAAAATAAGTGAGTTAAGATGGAAAAATAACTAATTTGAAATTTTTGATGGGTAAATATCTAAATCATGAAGTAGTGGGGGGTGTGTGTGTGTGTAGAGAGAGATAATGGCTAATATCAAAACGTTTGTTCTTGGACCTTGGAACAAACGTTTTGGTTTTTACATTTTCAAAGTCCAAACAGTCGATCCAAACCGTTGAACATTCAATTTATATTCAAATGTTCTTGGCGACCAAATTTTATATTTTTTGGAAACTTTTTACTATTTATTAAGCCAATTTTAAAATCGCTGTATTCAATGATCCAGAAGTTTTTCACTGTTTATTAAAATCAGCGATTTTAAAACTGACTTAATAAATTATAAAAAAATTCCAAAAATGTAAAATTTGGTCTCCAAGCACATTTTAATATAAAGATCACATCTAACGGTTTGGATCGATTGTTTGGACTTTGAAAATCGGAAAACTTCCGGAACAAACGTTTTGATATTAGCCAATCTCTCTATATATACACACACACACATATATATATAAATTTCTCTTAAAATAACAGTATTACAATATGGTCAATCTTCCTTTTACTATACTGCAGATGTGGGTATGAATTCTGTTACACGTGTGGTAAACAATGGAAGGATAAGAAGGCGACATGCTCATGCCCGTTATGGGACGAAGATAACATCTGGAATGATGACTCAGAAGAAGAAGACGATGTCGATGATGACGATCTTTTTGATGATGATGATCATGATGATGAATATTTTGACGATGACCATGGTTACAGGTTTTTTAACCTCAATACCGGGTTATTCTACCGCCCTCATGACCCTTATGACCATGAAAATTTCCATCTATGAGACTAACCGTGCCTAGATGCTTTTATGACTTTTAGTAACAAAGACAAAACATACTCTCTTGTGGGGAGTAGTGTGTGCTTGGTTGAACTGATCTTTTTGTACAAATTCTTGGTAAAGGTTGTTTGATAGTTTTTAACAAATGAAATAGAGATTTCTTTGTGATTATTGCGTTAAAATGTGTCAATACTGAGGATTTTTTTCAAGTTGATTTCAAGTCATTTTTTTTTTTTCGCTTTCAGCTGATATTTTTGAAGTTGATTGTTAACTGCGACTGATCTTTTTGTACAAATTCCCGGTAAAGCTTGCTTGTTGAAGTTGGCCATTACTAGCACATTGCTCATTTTTTATTATAACATTTGTTAGCAATGTACGGGGAATGGGGTCCCCGTTGATATTTGTGTCCAGATGGATTATATTTGTTATTCTGTATATTTGTGTCCAGATGGATTATATTTGTTATTCTGTACACAAACATTTGTCTTTACATTTGCAAATATATATTTTGGTCTACCATGCCCATAAAATAATAGGCGTAACTATAAAACAGTTTATCATGCTAAGCATCCAAGCAAAAATGAGAGAGCAAATACAAAAGAGGCAATAATTCTGTACATTGTTCGACGTTGCACTAAAGGCATTTTGTCAACAGATTACATATACAGAGTATAGTTCACTATCCCCAAAAGTTGGATTACAAAGACAGATTTCTAAATGAGAAATGATTGGAAAAGAAAAAGCTGTGCTTCAACCGACAAAAAATGAGAAATGCACAGCCTCCGCACTTTTGGCCCCGAATGTACATAAACAAGACCTAACCTCTCTTTACAGAAATATTTCGGAAAACATCTCTCCTCGCTCTCTATTAGGTTAGTTATCCTAAGTTTATAACACACCCTTTTTCTCTCTAACCTTTTAACCTAAGAATAAATTTTACTTTTAATGCAAGTACCCGCTGCCTTGGAGAGTGCGCGCTGCATTTCTCATCCTATTGAAATACTTAAAATCAAGTTTCATGGACTCTAGCCACAAACAAAAAGAGATCAACAAAAATCTTGCAAAAAAAAAGTTTTTGCAAGGATCACCCTGCTACACCCACGACCTGTTTCTCACTCTTATCCATGGCTTTTTTGGCGAGTTCATACCCGGCGAAATTCATGGCACCAAGAGGAGCAATCCAGAAGAATCTAGGGACGGCGCCTTTGAAGAGGCCCAATGGACCTTCCTTTCGAAGAATGGAGAAGGCAATCATTTGCATAGAGATCGGGATGCCTAGTGGGGCTGTCATCATACGGGTTTTCATCACATCAAATGGGGTCGTTACAACGGCCGCTAAGCCACCAGATAACGCCCCCACAGCCACCGTCTCCCATGGCTCCAATTCGCGCCTCAGCACATGTTGTACCCCCTAAATAAAAAAAAAATATATAAATCATGCAGATTTGAACAATCCATTTTGCGAATTTGAATAATTTCCTTCCTTTTCTTTTTTGTGCATTTACAGTGCACGCATGCGCGGGCACGCACACACGCACGCACACACAATCTGGTACCAGTAAAACAAAATAGAAGTTTTAAATATAATGAAAAATAACAGAGAAAAGAAAAGTGACCTTCTTGGCCTCGGCATAGAGACACATGCCGGCAACGTAAAAGGGTACCTCACGGCAGAGAGTGGCCCCAGTGCCTCGAAAGAAGCCTCTCATCCCATCCTTTCCCCAGGTACCTACTATTGCCTGTCCGACATTGTCGTATAGACCGGCTTGCAACCTTTGCTTTAGAACCTCACATGGGATTCTGACAGCTGTCCCCAGTATAGTACTAGCAAATGACGCCATTGATTGCACCTAGAGAGAGATTGAGGGAGAAATTATAACTGTCATACCCATGGTTCCTTCCCCAATTAACCAAGAAGATGCCAAAATATTCTTACGTTATTTTTAGTGAATCTATGGTACTCTGCATAGCACGGATTGGTCAGTACTATGGATCAATATTTCCGTCTTCAAAGTCCAAACAGTCGATCTGAACCATTCAACAAGACCTCCATATGAAAACATACTTGTAGATCAAAGTTTACATTTTTTTTAGAATTATTTTACTATTTTTTTAGATAGGTAGAAAATCACTACTTTTGAATGGTCTAGAATTTTCAGATTATGTAAAAAAATAGCAAAAAAATTGTAAAAAAATATCAAATTTGATCTACAATTACATTTTCATATGGAGATCATGTTGAATGGTTCAGCTCGACTTTTTCTATACAATTAAGGGAGGTAAAGTACATGTTGCTTTGTCATTTCTGGCACTAACTAGATTATTACTAAAAAATTGTATATGATACAGTAAATTAAAAAACAGGAATATTACCTGAATTTCAGGGAGATTTGGAGCGATATTAACAAGTAACAGTCTGCTTGCTTCAAATATTCCTGTCCGCAACCCATGACTATCAACCAAAAGAAAGGAAAATAAATAGCATTGCAAATTAATTTTAAAATCAAAACAAATTTTTGTTGTTAAAAAAAATTCAAAAGTGATGTACAGTACAGACCTTGAGAATTGACCGAGAATAGCTGGAATAGAGCCCCGGTACAGTCCCTGAACGCCAATTTCGGGAAGCTTGGAAATAAGCTCCGGAAAAGAAAGTGTCGATGCTTGTACTCGTGTCTGCCATACAAATACAATTGAATAATTATGATCCCATAAAATTAACCATATAGGGGTCTGTGTATAGCCCAGGGAGTGCTTAGCCACCCCCATGATTTAAATTTTTTTAATCATGTATATTGAAATTTAATTTAATTTTTATTTTTCTTTAAATTCCTATATGTTCATCCCCCCTCATGAATTACTAAATGTGTGTTTGTAGCCTAGTGGTTAGAATTCCATTTAGTGATTGTGGAGACTTGGGTTCAAATCCCAATGACCACACATTATGTATTTTCACATATTATGCATTTTACGTTTCAGCCCTCCCTAAATTTTCTAGTTCCGCCCCTGCAATTAGGTGCCACTTGCAGTCATGTTTGGACAGCCTTCTAATATTTAAAAGTTATGGCAACAAATATTTTTTAGCATATCAGCCTTGGCATGGTTATTTTATCATTTTGGGTACAGTGAAATGTGATTCATTTATATCCTGTCATTAGACTCAATACACATTTTTATGTCATAGAATGCAAATTTGAAATTTTGAAGGATCCAAATGTAAATAACAATATCAGTTGAGCAAAATATTCAAAAGATGAAAAGCACCTTCATAGTGTCAATGGGATGCATGACAGATGTCGAAAGCGCACAGGCAAGACCTCCAGCCAAAGCCGCTTTCAAAACACTACCAGCAGCTATTTCCACTGGTGGCGGCAGAGCTACAACAGTTGCCGCCTCAAACCATATACTCCTGTACCATCAAATTTTAGTTCCAACAGGGGTCAAGTGTGCAAAAATTTGACCATATTATACAAATTTCAGTCCTAATAGGTGAAGTTTGTAAAAATTCAACCTATATTTTACAAGAGTAGGGTTAAAATGCCCCATGGTTTACGTTCCCCAATCATGTCTTACTTTCAAAGTCCAAACAGTCGATCCGAAGCACTCAACATGATCTCCATATTAAAATGTGCTTGTAGACCAAATTTTATATTTTTTGGAGTTTTTTACTACTTTTTTTAATAGGTACAAAATCACTGTTTTCGGATGGTCCACAATTTTCTGAAAAACAGTGATTTGGTACCTATATAAAACATAGTAAAAATTTCCCAAAAATATAAAATTTGATCTCCAAGCACATTTTAATATGGAGATCATGTTGAGCAGTTCGGATCGACTGTTTGGGTTTTGAAAACAAATATAAGGATGGGAGGCACACTTGAGGCATTTTAACCCTACTCATTTTACAATCCATCTAATATTGTAATGCACTAATTCTAATAGTGATTGTAAAGTATCCATATCCAAATGGTAAAGTATGGTACAAAATCTAAGACAAGCAAGCCTTGTATCCGAGAAATTGAGTATTTCACAGCAATAGAGAAGGCAATTTAACGGAATTCTAACCTAGGATCTTCCTCCAGCCTCTCAGAGGGCAAGAGCAGCATGAAATTACGAAAATGACCATATGAAATGGACCCTTCTTTATCCTGATTCAGGTACCGAATCATGGCTGCCGCATTATCCTCATTTGCCGGCAAACCAGCACTTTTCAGAGAAGTCAGAATCTGATTTTTTTGAAGGGTGCCGGATTTACTGAGGCAGAGAGTGGTGTAGGCTCTCAGTATTGTCGCCTCCTTTTGCTCCATAAGAGAGAGAAACTGCTTCCAGCCAATTGATTTAGAGAAAAGGTTGCTCCTGGTACGGTGCAAGAGGTCCTTTGCGTACCGCTTCGGGAGATTTCTCTTTCGCATCGCCACCTCTAAGTCATCCAGTGTAACATGTCCATCCCCGTCTCTGTCTAATTCTTCGAAAAATCGTCTCCCTTATATTAATAAATGCCACGGTGTTACATTTTGTTTGCTATTATATTTGCAAACAAACATCAACCATTTCACATTTTTGCAACAACAATACAACTTTCATGAGACCTTGCAATCTTGCAAATAAGACCTGACTTGTATATTAAGTGAACATTAAAGAAAGAAAATCATGCAAATAGGATTAAATTTATATATTGGATATTGAGTTTGTGTATACTGGCTTGATAACTATCTTGTTGAGTTAAGATGCCAAGCCAAGGGTCAACTTAAACTTCTTTGGTTCAATAATTGAAATCAATCGATAGTCCGTTTAAAAATACGAGAAATTTTTGGGTGTATTCTTAATGAAACCATCTTTTAATAGATTGAACAATTGGGTGTAATATGAACCTGAGGAGGTACACAAAAAAGAAAGAAAGAAAAAATATGGCACCTTCGGTTTCAGTGTACCGAAAGAAATCTTGAACAGAGAAAAGCTTCTTCTTGTCGGGATGGTCGGTACCAGATTTACCCAAATTTGGTATGAACTCTACCAATTCAGCCAGCGAGACCCCTGAAATCGTTGATCGAAGCTTCTCCACATTAGAAAGTGGTATATTCAACAACCCACTTGCAAAATTTTGCGGGAATCGACCATTTTCTCCCTCTTCTCTCTCACTAGTTACACGGCCATCTGCATCATCACCCACTGGAGATTCTGTGGGTCCCACCAGAGTGGCAGTAGCGGCACCACCAACCCGAGCAAACAGTAGATTTGACATGAAACCATCAAAATCTACCTTTTTACCATTGATCAGACCCTTTATTAGACTCAAATGGTCAAATTGGGGAGAAGGAGAGTCTTCTGGTTTTGAAAATGGCAGTTGTTTGAGACATTTTGAATTGTTTGCCTTCAGACCGTCATCCAAATTTTGCAATGTTTGAGAAAACCTTTCTATTGCAAGACACAGGAGTAGCTCAATTGATAAAAGATCAAAACTTGGACTTGAATTTGATGAGTTTGAATCGGAATCAACCCGGTGTTTCATGCCAAATGATGCTTTCTTAGAAACTTTTCCACCCATTTGCTTTCTCTCATCCTCAAATTGTTTGCCGAAACATTTCTTAACTGACTTGAAAGGCCTTGGAAAAGATTGAACTAGATTATCTACTAAAACCGACCATGTAACCGCAAATTGGAGACAGTTGATGCATTCTGATCCATTCCTCTTCACACCTTCTCTCTCTTTAGCATCCCTCTTGTTAGAAATCTGAAATAATGACCCCAGGAAGGATTTAATGGGGGTTTTAGAAGAGGCTGTTGAAGATGATGACGTGGCTACGGATAAGGTCGCCACGTTGCAAGGTTCATGCTTAGGTCTGTGCTTGAGCTTGACCATGTCAGCCGAGTTGACCATGTGGGACCAGCTGGAACTGAGAGGAGATAAAGCATCCTTCACTGATTGGAGAAATACTTCGATTGGATCGTGAGGCGACACCATTTCAGGAATAACTTGGGAAGAAATGAAGAATAGCACTAGGCGATTGGAGAGAGAGAAATCCGCATTGGTCTCTAATGGCGAGGGGCTGTTACATAGAGAGAGAAACCCTAGAGAGAGAGAGATGAGACCTGAGAGTGGGAGGAGATGAGGAGAGAGAGAAGGGAGAGGAGAGGAATAAAGAAAAATTTAAAATTAAACTTTATTCTGAATTTCAGTGAATTTTTAGATTTATTTTTCGTGGTTGGATAATGATAAATACATTACATATCTTCTATTTCAATATACATGTATTACTGATGTAACAGGTTGATAAACTGAGTTAAGGGTAGGTGGACATGAAAAGATAGTTTGTCATATTCACAAAAGATCAAAACAAATAACTGGCCCACCTAGAGTGATTAGCAGAATATTATGTAATAAACCTCCAAAATAACATGAATTATTCTTTTCAGATGACTCAGCTATCTTTGCTTTGAGTTGAAGATAAACCTCTTCAAGATTTTTTTATGAATTTTTTTAATTATTCGTTAAGAAATCTTTCATTATTAAATTGGATTTTATATTTATTAAAATTCACCCCTAAAAAAATTCTAACTCATTTTTTATGAAACATGAACAATATAAATTCTAATAAGTACTATTTTTTATAATTAATCTAGCATATATATGTGGTAATTTTGTTCAGATAAAATATAAATTAAATTAAAGGTACTATTTAATTACGTCTACTTATGGGGTATAAATGCATGTTCACGTGCATTATACATTTAGCCGAGTTGAGATAGAGATGATGATAATTAGCTGACGTGTCAAAATTAATATGACCCACGTGTATTAGACCTACTGTTGCATAGAGTTTATCTGTAAGAATAAAAATATCATAATAGAGCATTGCTGTTTGTTTAATAATTGAAGGGGCCATTCTTGTTTTCTCTAGTTCCATCATTCTTTTTTTCTTTTTAATTATTTTGTGCCACTAAGTTTATTTTATTGGGCTAAATAATCATTTTTCGTGTTACTAGGAAGGGGCCATTCTTGTTTTCTCTAGTTCCATCGTTTATTTTTATTTTTCTGATTTTGTGCCCCTAAGTTTATTTTATTGGGCTAAAATATCATTTTTCGTGTTAATTTGGCAAAAATATTAATTTTTGTATGGGAGAATCAACATGTGGTTTATGTGAAAAATATAAGCTCGAAATTAAGATTTAGCTTAAATATTGTTTTTTTTGTTATTGGAGAGGGAGAGATATTGGCTATATTCAACGATCATGATAAATACTTTATGTCATTTTGCAATTTTTTATTAAACAATTAACTAAAACACACAAAAAAATGAATTGAGTTCTCCTCATGTATATTGCACTAGACTGTCCAATATGTGTAAAAGATTTTCCTCACTTTACGGTTTGAGATTTACTCTTAGCTATTTTGAGATTCGAACTAGCGCAGGGGGCATTATTATTGGGCTTTGAGATCGTGCAAAGTTAAAATGAACGGTCCGAATCTACTAATTCTAAAAGATTTCCTTTTACGTTACCGGGGAGGATGTGAATTCCTGCTAGATTTCAATTTGTTATTTATTTTTGACAATCGTTGTAAACTATCAAATCAAATTGAGTTTTGGTTTCAATTTGACATTGTTTTTTTAATTGTTATTACTTTTAATAAAATCAAGATATTATTAAGTGATTACATCTCAATGAAAATTTGAAAGATAGATATAAATTTATGCTTGTACAATGTACATATAATTAAAGGTGGAGCTTAGGTGCCAAAATTTTTATCTTCATATGAAAAAAATTAATCCGTAGCACCGAGTTGGAGAAATTTCGAAACATAAGAGCATCTCCATTGATGTTAGCGAAATGCAATTGCAAATAGCTGTCAAAGTTGAAAATGAAATGCAATTACAATTAATTTCATATTCTCTACATCCATGCAATTGCAAATCAATTGCATTTCTGGCCACGCCAGCGTTTTTGTTGATTTTTTTTCCGTTGACCACCGATACCAGTCAGGTTCAGTGTCAAAGTTGGCCACGCCAGCGTTTTTTTCCGTTTTTTTAATGCATATTGGAGATATATTAAAAAAATATTAAAAAAATCAGATAACAGCAGATGTTCATTGCAGATGGAGATAATATTTTTTTAATTCCGTTTTTTTCCGTTTTTTTCCGTTTTTTTCCGTTTTTTTTCCGTTTTTTTTCCGATAACAGCAGATGGAGATATATTAAAAAAATCAGAAAAAGACAGCAGATGGAGATTTTCACAAAATATTAAAAAAATTGGAAAAAATACAAAGTAGATGTTCACAGCACAACACAACTTGTTACATCCAAAACAATCAACCAAAACATAACTAAATATTACATCCAAGCTTGTAATTAAAATTTTATGCAGTATACCCAAAAAACTAGAAGACAGCAAACAAGAACAGTAAAAGTCTTCGTAGAGAAGACAAATCAATCGGTATCCTCATTTCTAAAATGGTTCCATATGTGCTCAACCAAGTCCTCTTTTAGTTGTTGATTTGTTGATCTACTACGAATTATAAAATGATTGCGTAGATATTGTTGAAATTCTAAAAGGCGGCCTCGAGAAACTTCCGGCCTTGATACAATACCATTAGCTTCGTCATCCGACCAAATATTATCATCATCATCAGTATATTTATCTCGTTCATCCTCCACAATCATATTATGCATTATTACACAAGCTTTCATAATTTGTCCTATAGTCACCTTACACCACAACCGTGTCGGACCACTAACGATAGCGAAACGTGCCTGAAGTACCCCAAAAGCTCTCTCAACATCTTTCCTAACAGCCTCTTGTTTTTTTGCGAATAATTGAGCCTTGGCTCCTTGAGGTAATGGGATTGATTTCACGAATGTCGCCCAATTGGGATAGATTCCATCTGTGAGGTAATAACCCAAGTTGTAATTATTTCCATTAACAGAGAAGGCTACTCTCGGTGCCTTACCTTCTAAGACCTCGTGGAAAAGTGGAGAACGATCTAACACATTGATGTCATTCAATGTACCTGGAAGACCAAAAAAGGCATGCCATATCCACAAATCATATGACGCAACAGCCTCAAGCATAATGGTTGGATGATTATGATCTCCTCTAAGATATTGGCCATGCCATGCAACCGGACAATTCTTCCATTCCCAGTGCATACAGTCTAGACTACCTAACATACCTGGAAAACCTCGTTGTTGCCCTTTGTCAGCATATGCAAATCCAGCACCTATACCTGGCACAAGACAATATTTTACTCATTTCAGAAATTCTGCAAACAAAAAAAGGATGAAGATGTTCTTCAAAAAAGACTTTTCGTATTTTTTCAAGTAGTAATTTGAAAAATCTTACCAAATATAGCAATAGGTAACCGATAGTCTGGTTCAGGGATCACAACTTCCCTTTTGACAGATTTTGGCTTTCTTCCAAGCTGAATATCAAAGAAAAATAATAAATCATTACTAAATCATCGTAACTTACATTAAAGAAATTAAGAAGACACTGTCAAGAATGTTTGAAGTTAATTTATTCCAGCAAATGTCAAGTTTATTTTAAAAATGGACCTTAGCAAATTTCACCGATGTCACTGCTTTAAGAAAAATCAAGATTATAGCACCTAAGGTGTTAATATAAATAACTAAAACTGTAATTGAAAGCAAAGTAAACTTGAACTTGATGTCCCAAAAATGGAGGAAAAACCAAACAAAAATAACTTCAAACTAGAGAAAAATTCTTATGTGCACTAGAGATGCAATAACACCATACGGAAGCCTTTTGTGAGATCTCTTCCAATTACTAAAAGCATTTGTTCTCCATTGCGAACTCAAGCCAACCAATGTTCTATGATGAAATTCTCCTGCAAAAGAAATTATGTAAGTGATCTTTACTTCCTGTTTCATAGCTAAGAGAGTGACTGAGACTGAGCCATTTGCTTCCACACCACATACAAATTTTTGCATTATTACAAAAGTACCGTCAGCGGATTCTCTCGTTTGGGTGGAGAAGTAGAAATCACTGTACTGCAAAAGAAGAATGTGAATTTTCAGAGGGCGTTAAGGTAATAGGTTAATCTGCCATTTTTTTATACTGCTGAAAACAAGAGTTATCATACTGTCAGTAGTGGTATATACCAGCTTATACATACCGCTACTGAACTGATTGTCATGAACTCAATAGTACTCTACCAAATTGGACCGACCTTGGTAATCAGTACATGTTGCAATTTGTTTGGGTTAACAAAAGAGATTTTACTTTTCTAGGTAGCTTCTGAACTTGAAAGGATTCGTGAGGTGATAGAAAAGGAGACAGGTCAACCTGTTAGCTATGCTGACTGGGCAAAGGCGGCTAAAACTGATACAGGAACCCTGAGTCGACTACTGATACATGGTCAATATTGTAGAGATCAGCTTGTACACTGTACACAACCACTGGTGATATTCCTTGTCAAGAAATATCGAGGATTGGGAATTGGCCCTGACGATTTAGTACAGGTTATCTTTATTCTATTGGAAAAACATTTTAAATTTTCGTTGTTTATCAAATGTTCTCTGTTAGATCAATGGTTAGTACAAAAAACAAACAGAAAAAACATAATTTCTACCAACCTATCTAGAGATTTGGCCAGTAAAACTGAGATTTACTTCCAACAAGTAAATGCTCGTAAATAAAGTAGAAAGATAGTTTAAATCGTACCGAGCACTCCCACTGACGAGTGGGACCCATTTGCCAGATCTTGACGGTCGCCGCTACAGGAGGCCAGCATAGCGGATGCACCATCGCAGTTGTGCGGAGCCGGGTTCCAAGCGAGACTCCATACCCGATCCGCATGACCTTCTAGTTCTTGCGCCTCTCTCAGGTCAGCGACCGAGTCCATTCCATTCTGAGAAGATCGCGCGCGCGCGTGCGAGAGAGCGAGAGAGAGATTGGGGAGAGAAGGAATCGGGAAATGAAAAGAACCTTCAGCTCGATTGATGGATCGATCGAGCGGGGCGATTTTGAAGGTGATAGCGGAGGAACGGGAACGGGCAAGGAGAAGGGGGGAGAAAAGCTCGATCGATTCAGACGGAGCTAAAATCGCAAATTTGAGTCAGCGATATCAGCGAAATGAAAGCGAAATGAAAGCTTTCATTTTATGAAAGCTTTCATAATCGCAAGGATATCTTCATCGCTGAAAGTCGCTGAAAGAGACGCTGCAATTGCCACGTCGGAGCCACATCGGACTTTGCAATTGTATTTGCAAGCCGATGGAGATGCTCTAAGAAACAATCAAGGGAGGAGAAACATCCATTTTTTATGTTGGGATTAAAAAAATAAATCCATAGCTATGGATTAAAAAAAAAATATATTCGGTAAAGATAAAAAAAAATTGGGCTTAGGTGTTCTTTGCAAGAGGCCCAAATCAATTAAGATTTTGGCAATTAGTAAGGCTAAAAACAATATAAGGCTGTTCAATCAATATATAAAAAGCCCAAAATAGTCTCATGACCAATTACATGAATAGGGTTCAAAACTTCAAATTCAAAATTTTAACCCCAGAAATGCCCAATAAGTACCATTTTGGGTTTTATTGTATCATTATCCTTAAAAATAAAGATGAATAAAATATTATATTTTGAAGTCATAATAGCTGGCACCGTGGCAGCACGAAGAAAAATAATGCTAATAAATTAACATGCTATTGCAATTAATAATAAATTAAATACGTCAAACAAAATTTACATTAAATTAATCAATTAATTGAAAAAGAATGCCACGTAAAAAAGTTAATCATTATTTATTACATCCGATACATTAAATTAAACCCCAAAATATTTCTATAAAAATAAAAAATAAAAACTATATTAGTTATTACCATGATGTGGAAGTTTTTAACTGCTCTAATAACCGAGTTTAATTAATTAATTAATTCTACAGAAAAAAAATAACTGAAAAGATAGAAACGTGGCAGGGGAGTTGCTTTGGTGGGAAGCGACATTTCTGAAGTGGGGCCTACCATAACCCCACTCCCTGTCTCAGAATTGCGGGGCCCATAAACCAATGTCTAGATTGTGACAATTCAAGTGCCATAACTTCTCCATTATTTTATTAATGGATATGTCCTTTTTAGATATACAATGTACATGTGATGTTGTGAGAGGAAACTGTTGTCTCTGTTTAAAATAAATGGAGAGAATTTTAGAAGAAATCAAAAGTCAGCGCCAAGGGATTGAAGCGGTAACCTCCGTTTCGTGCCTTCTCTTTTTCTTCGCTCTCTCTCTCTCTCTCTCTCTAAAATTTTGTGAAAACGGTAGAAGAGAAACACCTTGTTTTCTCTGTTTGGTTCTGATCTAAATCAAGTAAGATCCCTTTCTCTGTTTATTTGGGTTTCCTTCTGTTTCTATCATGTATGTTCTCTACATTTTTGTATGTTGGTATCAAAGGATTTTGAATTTTAACGCATTTTTTGTATGTATAAGATATAAGATTTTTGCTGATTTCATGATCCGTAGTTACCATGAAAAAAATTCATGATATGTAAAATAATTGCTTATGTTCATATATTCTCTACATTTCTGTATGTTGTTATCAAATTTATTCTCATGCATTTTTTTATGTTGGTATCAAAAGATTTTGAATTTTACCACATATTTTTTTCTTTTGTATGTATAAGATTTGCTGATTTCAACCTGGTCTTAAAGTTAGTTACCATTAAAAAAATGTTCATGATATGTATATATTGGTTATGTATTTATGTTCATATATAGGAAACAAAGCATGAAATAATGCTTGATTTTTTCAAGTTCTGTGATTTTGCTTTTCTATTTTGTTTCTTTTTCAGAATAGCAATGCAATAGTGGTTAAAATAAGAAAAAGGAAAAGAAGGCTATATAGCTTACAAATGGGGAAGCATCTGTTATTTTGTGTTGATGTATTTGGCAGAGAAAACAAAGACGAGGTACATCCATTTATATATAATTACAAACCTTCTCCTTTTTTTTTCTTTAATCCCATATAATTGTAAAGATGTAGTTTTATACTTGAACAATTAATTATGTTTATATCCCATACAATTAACTAGATCAATTAGATTGTTTGGCAGGGAACAATTAATTATGTTTATATTTCATTAACAAAAATTCAAGTTACATCCTATATATAACTTGTAATGTCCAATGATCCCTAGAAACACAACAATTATTTGTCTGATTTACAAAACAGATTATTTTTTTTTCATGATGGATTCTCTAATGTCAAAGCCTAGACTCCTTTGCATATAATTCCAAATTATTTAATATATGAATACATTAGATAGACAGTCTTATTATATGATCAGAATGTAAATGAAAAGATGTTAGAAGCAAATATATATGTGAATTTTAGGTAGATATATGTAAATATATGTTTTGCAACAAGTATCGTCATGTAAAACTTCTAAAAATGTAAAAAAAAAAAAAAAAACTCAATTTCACCTGCTCCTTTTATTTATTTCCTTGTACAGGCTTCATCAGGTCAGAAACAGAAATCCAAGAAGAAATGGAAATTTGGGAGGGCCAAGCAGCATAACCCCACCCCTTCCCCTCCAGTTGAAATAAACTCACCATCTCCAGTTCCATCCCAACCACAGCTTCCAGTTGAGAAATCACCATCTCCAGTTTCATTCCAATCCTCACCTCCAGTTGAGGAAATCTCTCCATCTCCAGTCCCGTCGCAACCCTCTCGGGCTCCATCTCCACCTCCCGCATCTCCACCTTCTCTCTCTCCCATTCGTGTAACTCCGTTTCATGCAATCAATGCTGAAGAAACATTTATAACTCGTACCAGGCTGCCTACTGACAATGTTGAACAAACTACCAGTAAGCCTTTTGCCGAACCGGTTCTTCCAACAGTTACTATAGAACCAGAGGTTACTGTAACTGTAACTCAATTTACTGAATTGGATGTACCACAAGAGATCCTACTAGAATACCCCGACGAAGCAGAGGAGATTGCACCAATTGTTGATGTCGCGAGTTCGTCCAGCCTATCGAAAGAAGACATTGCAGCTACCAAGATTCAGGCTGCTTATCGCGGCTACTTGGTACAATTTTCTTTTCTTTTATTCTCTTTCTCTCTGTTATCCAACAAGTTTTCATAAATATATTTTCTCAATATATGACTTATACATACTCCTTTGCTATCTTGGGAATCATATTTATATTCTATAATTACATATACATAGGCCAGGCGAGCGCCAAGGCACTGAAATATATTTCATTTTCTCATGAATATATGATTGATACATACTCTTTGCTATCTTGGGAATCATATTATATTCTATAATAATGTAATTATTGTGTAAGTTAAACTGGTATGATAATCTTTTCCTGTTTTTTTTTTTATATTTTGAAAATAGTTATTACATTTTGTACATAATTCCTGATCGATATTTAATTGACCGATTAATACACACATGCACACTTTGTTTATGCATGCTATTTTGAGTTGCGGTACGCATAATCTATAATAAAATTTCGACAAAATTTATATATACATAGGCGAGGAGAGCGCTTGAAGCACTGAAATCACTGGTAAGACTGAAGACACTTGTAGAGAGCGACTTGACGAAGCGCCAGACCGCAACTGCACTGAAATCGATGCAATCTCTGACTAGAGTTCAGTCCCAGGTGCGTGCCAGAAGGATACAGATGCAGGAAGAGAACCAGGCAATGCGAAAGCAACTCCAACTTAAACACGAAAGAGACCTCGAACGCTTAAAAGTACGTAATTTTGGACAATTCATTTGAAATTTTTGATGCAAATGGTACGCATCGGAAAGGTGAAACGAGTGAGTTGATCATGATTTAATTTTGACAGTTAAGTGGAGATTGGAACCAGAGTATACAGTCGAAAGAACAGATCGAGGCGAATTTGCTGCACAAGCAAGAGGTTGCTTTGCGAAGGGAGAGATCACTTGCCTATGCTTATTCTCATCAGGTATACATTTTAGAATTCTTTTATAATTCAACTGCATATGTCAATTAATTGATTCTACAAGATGTTTAGATCAACTATATATAATATTTTTGTTGTAGATTTCCTTCAAGGATCTCTTTTTTTTTTTTCTTAAATGGAAGGTTTAATTTTGTATCTGCTCTCTCCTGCAAGCATAGTTAACATGGAAATATTTATTTTCAAACAAAAATGAACATTAAAAGTTTAAAACTAAATCTAATTTTTTTTGAAACAAAAATGAACACAATATTCATTTCTTCATTAACCCGGCCTATGCAGTGAATCTAATTAAGAGGTGCATTACGGAATATAAAACAATATCTAATTAATAAAATATTTTTATTATTTTTCTGAATTTCATATATTTATGTTATTTTCTACTTTACCACATTATGTTGTACTTATATAATCAAAAATTTTAATCCAAAGAAAACCGATATAACAGTGGAAAGCTCCATCAAGAGCCGTGACAACCACATTTCTTCTTGACCCGGTAAACCGGCAATGGGGCTGGGGCTGGCTCGACTGTTGGATGGCCCCACGACTCAGTGAGAGCAGTAGCTTCACTCTGACTGAAAGAGACTCGACACATAGCACCAACAACCCTTTTACGCTGAAAACTGCCCGAAAATCTCTTAAAACAAAATTTAACAACCCAAACTTGTCACCAGAGCGCCCGTTGTCTCCCGCCTCGTCCGTCATGTCCCGTTCGTCAGTTGCTAGATCAGTCTCTAGCCAAAAGAATTCATCTGTTGGACGTAGAAATAGTTACATGAAAACAACCGAGGCCGCGAGGGCTCGGGCAAGGCTTCTCCAGCAAACCGTTACAAGGGTTGACACGACGCCAGAAATTAAAGATGTGAAGGAGAAGAAGGTCCTGGTGAAGAAACGGGCGTCATTTTCGGTGCCAGATAACAAAACCAATGTGCCCAGGGCCCACCAACCGAGGGCGAGGTGGCAGACGGGCCCGCATCGGCCATCAGATGTTGCATCAGTTAAGACTTAAGAGTGTTGCATAATTTATATACATATATTTACAAATATATTAACTTTTGTAAAATTATGGGTCTTTTCTGACAAGATTTCTGATTTGGTTTTTATGATTTTATTTTTTGAGAATGTAAAGTGTGGTTTGTGAATAGGCTTTTATATATACCAAGAACTGAGTTTGGATTTGATCTCGTTGTAAATAACTACTGTTTTTTTTTTCTCTTAAACATTTGGAATCTGAATAATGTTGAGGCTTGAAATGTTATTGTTACATCAAATTTCTTACAATCATTTTTAACTGCTCTAATAGCCGAGTTTAATTAATTAATTAATTCTACAGAAAAAAAAAACTGAAAAGATAGAAACGTGGCAGGGGAGTTGCTTTGGTGGGAAGCGACATTTCTGAAGTGGGGCCTACCATAACCCCACTCCCTGTCTCTGAATTGCGGGGCCCATAAACCAATGTCTAGATTGTGACAATTCAAGTGCCATAACTTCTCCATTATTTTAGTAATGGATATGTCCTTTTTAGATATACAATGTACATGTGATGTTGTGAGAGGAAACTGTTGTCTCTGTTTAAAATAAATGGAGAGAATTTTAGAAGAAATCAAAAGTCAGCGCCAGGGATTGAAGCGGTAACCTCCGTTTCGTGCCTTCTCTTTTTCTTCGCTCTCTCTCTCTCTCTCTCTCTCTCTCTGAAATTTTGTGAAAACGGTAGAAGAGAAACACCTTGTTTTCTCTGTTTGGTTCTGATCTAAATCAAGTAAGATCCCTTTCTCTGTTTATTTGGGTTTCCTTCTGTTTCTATCATGTATGTTCTCTACATTTTTGTATGTTGGTATCAAAGGATTTTGAATTTTAACGCATTTTTTGTATGTATAAGATATAAGATTTTTGCTGATTTCATGATCCGTAGTTACCATGAAAAAAATTCATGATATGTAAAATAATTGCTTATGTTCATATATTCTCTACCTTTCTGTATGTTGGTATCAAATATATTCTCTACATTTTTTTTATGTTGGTACCAAAGGATTTTGAATTTTACCACATTATTTTTTTCGTATGTATAAGATTTGCTGATTAATTTCAACCTGATCTGAAGTTAGTTACCATGAAAAAAATTCATGATATGTATATATTGGTTATGTATTTATGTTCATATATAGGAAACAATTAAAGCATAAAATAATGCTTGATTTTTTCAAGTTCTGTGATTTTGCTTTTCTATTTTGTTTCTTTTTCAGAATAGCAATGCAATATTGGTTAAATAAGAAGGAAAAGAAGGCTATATAACTTACAAATGGGGAAGCATCTGTTATTTTGTGTTGATCTATTTGGCAGAGAAAATAAAGACGAGGTACATCCATTTATAATTACAAACCTTCTCCTTTTTTTTCTTTTCTTTAATCCCATATAATTGTAAAGATATATTTTTATACTTGAACAATAATTAATTATGTTTATATCCCATACAATTAACTAGATCAATTAGATTGTTTGGCAGGGAACAATTAATTATGTTTATATTTCATTAACAAAAATTCAAGTTACATCCTATATATAACTTGTAATGTCCAATGATCCCTAGAAACACAACAATTATTTGTCTGATTTACAAAACAGATTATTTTTTTTCTCATGATGGATTCTCTAATGTTAAAGCCTAGACTATTTTGCATATTCCAAATTATGTACATATATCTACCTAAAATTCACATATTATTTGCTTCCAAAATCTTTTCATCTACATCTGATCTCTCACACACACACACACACACACACACACACACACACACACATATATGACGAGGGATCAAGTTACAACAAATTTGAGTTACAACAAAGTTACAACAATCATTTTTTTCATTTTCAAAGTCCAAATCATCAATCCAAACCGTTCAACATGATTATCTAAATAAAATGTGCTTGTATATCAAATTTTACATTTTTTGAATTTTTTTACTATTTATTAAGATGGGTACAAAATTCAATGGTCTGAATATGACTATTTTTTGTAAAATACTTAATAAATAGTAAAAAAAGTTCAAAAAAATGTAAAATTTGATCTGCAAGCACATTTTATTGTGGAGATCATGTTGAACGATTTGGATCGACGATTTGGACTTTGAAAATGAAAAAAATGGTTGTTGTAACTTTGTTGTAACTTGATCCCTCCTCATATATATATATATATATGATCAGATGTAGATGAAAAGATTTTGGAAGCAAATAATATGTGAATTTTAGGTAGATATATGTACATGCATGTTTTGCAACAAGTATTGTCATGTAAAACTTCTAAAAATGTAAAAAAAAAAAAAAAAAAAAAAACTCAATTTCACCTGCTCCTTTTATTTATTTCCTGGTACAGATTTCATCAGGTCAGAAGCAAAAATCCAAGAAGAAATGGAGATTTGGGAGGTCTAAGCAGCATAGCCCCACCCCTTCCCCTCCAGTTGAAATAAACTCATCCTCTCCAGTTCCATCCCAACCACAGCCTCCAGTTGAGAAATCTCCATCTCCAGTCTCCTCACAACCCTCTCCGGCTCCATCTCCACCTCCGGCATCTCCACCTTCGCTATCTCCGATTCGTGTAACTCCGTTTCATACAACCGAAACCGAAGAAACATTTATAAACCGTACCAGGTTGCCTATAACTGACAATGTTGAACAAACTAACAGTAAGCGCTTTGACGAACCGGTACATCCAACGGTTACTATAGAACCAGAGGCTACTGTAACTGTAACTCCTCAATTTACTGAACTGGATGTACCGCAAGAGATCCTACTAGAATACCCGGATGAAGCGAAGGAGATAATTGCACCGATTGTTGATGTTGCGAGTTCGTCGAGTCAATCGAAAGAAGACATTGCGGCGATTAAGATTCAGACCGCTTATCGCAGCTACTTGGTACAATTTTCTTTTCTTTTATTCTCTTTCTCTCTGTTATCCAACAAGTTTTCACAAATATATTTTCTCAATATATGACTTATACATACTCCTTTGCTATCTTGGGAATCATATTTATATTCTATAATTACATATACATAGGCCAGGCGAGCGCCAAGGCACTGAAATATATTTCATTTTCTCATGAATATATGATTGATACATACTCTTTGCTATATTGGGAATCATATTATATTCTATAATAATGTAATTATTGTGTAAGTTAAACTGGTATGATAATCTTTTCCTGTTTTTTTTTTTTTTATATTTTGAAAATAGTTATTACATTTTGTACATAATTCCTGATCGATATTTAATTGACCGATTAATACACACATGCACACTTTGTTTATGCTTGCTATTTTGAGTTGCGGTACGCATAATCTATAATAAAATTTCGACAAAATTTATATATACATAGGCGAGGAGAGCGCTTAAAGCACTGAAATCACTGGTAAGACTGAAGACACTTGTAGAGAGCGACTTGACGAAGCGCCAGACCGCAACTGCACTGAAATCGATGCAATCTCTGACTAGAGTTCAGTGCCAGGTGCTTGCCAGAAGGATACAGATGCAGGAAGAGAACCAGGCAATGCGAAAGCAACTCCAACTTAAACACGAAAGAGACCTCGAACGCTTAAAAGTACGTTAATTTGGACAATTCATTTGAAATTTTTGATGCGAATGGTATGCATTGGAAAGGTGAAACGAGTGAGTTGATCATGATTTAATTTTGACAGTTAAGTGGAGATTGGAACCAGAGTATACAGTCGAAAGAACAGATCGAGGCGAATTTGCTGCACAAGCAAGAGGCTGCTTTGCGAAGGGAGAGATCACTTGCCTATGCTTATTCTCATCAGGTATACATTTTAGAATTCTTTTATAATTCAACTGCATATGTCAATTAATTGATTCTACAAGATGTTTAGATCAACTATATATAATATTTTTGTTGTAGATTTCCTTCAAGGATCTCTTTTTTTTTTTCTTAAATGGAAAGGTTTAATTTTGTATCTGCTCTCTCCTGCAAGCATAGTTAACATGGAAATATTTATTTTCAAACAAAAATGAACATTAAAAGTTTAAAACTAAATCTAATTTATTTTGAAACAAAAATGAACACAATATTCGTTTCTTCATTAACCCGGCCTATGCAGTGATTCTAATTAAGAGGTGCATTACGGAATATAAAACAATATCTAATTAATAAAACATTTTTATTATTTTTATGAATTTCATATATTTATGTTATTTTCTACTTTACCACATTATGTTGTACTTGTATAATCAAAAATTTTAATCCAAAGAAAACCGATATAACAGTGGAAAGCTCCGTCAAGAGCCGTGACAACCACATTTCTTCTTGACCCGGCAAACCCACAATGGGGCTGGGGCTGGCTCGACCGTTGGATGGCCCCACGACTCAGTGAGAGCAGTAGCTTCACTCTGACTGAAAGAGACTCGACACATAGCACCAACAACCCTTTTACGCCGAAAACTGCCCGAAAATCTCTTAAAACAAAATTTAGCAACCCGAACTTGTCACACCCCAAACCAGAATTTCCGGATTAGGGTGTGATTAATCCCCGCCCCGTGTCTAATAATCGAAAATACACGCAAAGCTAAACATAAATAATAATCACACAGCGGAAGCAATAATAAAATAATCAAGCAAAAATCATAAATATCAAATAAACATACATACATAATATCCATACAATCCACCTCGGGATAAAATAAACACAAACTAGTCAAAGGGATACATAATCTATCGAGTCCAATGCGTATAACAAAAACATCGGACCCGCAAAACCCTAAACAAAAGTCCCTAATCTATATCAGGCGATGTGGCCGTCGGGGACAGCTCCTGACGTCTCCTGCTGCGGACCGTCAGACTCTGTACCTGCCCACATCCATAAAAAGGAGGGGATGAGCGAATGATCACCCAGTATGTGGCCCAGTATTATCCCTTTAGGGGTCCTCTTAAGTCAAATCACATTTTAATTTGAAATCTACATAAAGTCGGTAATTATTCACTTTTAATGCACATGCTTCGGAATTTAAAACCTATCATAATAACTACAAAAGAAAAATACGTATATAGTAGATGACATGATATGATTATCCTATTATGCCAAAATGATGAAATTTCCCAAAAATAAAATATGAGGATGAATATTATACTCAACCGGAGCCCAGTACAATAGGTACCGTGTGTACAAATTGATATAGTAATAATACGGATAATTTTGTCACCCCGTGCCGTGCCAAATTCAACCAAATTGGATTTATATCTCAATGCAACATAACACAAGGACTGCAATCAGAGGGGCAAAGATACCCGATGCCTAATAGCATCGAGCTTTGCCCACACAAGACTTCAACCCGTAGGCAAGTGCACGCTAGCCGATGGTTATATCTAATTCCATGTGTTTTCCTTACTCTAAGACGATTCATCACCAAACATATAAAATAGGAGAAAACTACAAGCAAGGCGTAAGAATAAGTCAATCCGTCTCCTCATGAGCAGACGACGGAACTCCACCGTCCGGCCAGACTAATGGGACTAGGGCTCGTGTCCGGCCCGTACAATAAAAGTAAATATCTGCCACCGCATCCTCGGCAGCCGTACTAGGCAAGTAGCTCCTAATGTAGGGGGGATAACTCCCGAATCGTCTCCGTGCCTCTAGGCTCGAGTCCGGCCCGCACGTAATGGTAAAATGAACGAAAATAATATAATAACAACCAATATAGATATAATAATACCCCTAAAAGACCAGTTCCATACCAACCGGCCGGAACGCAGTCACTCAGTCTTCTTCTCAACTCTCACCAATGCACACTCTACGAGAAGAGGACAACTAATATCCTAAATTAATATATATTAAATTACACTACTCCTAAGAATACGGTAAATTTTCCATTTATAAGGGCTTATGCAAATCTTAGTACAATTCTGAAAGATAAACATGCTTTAATGCATCTACAAAATTTAAAGTACGGATGACATGTCAAGTGGTCGACTGGTAAGAGTACGCCACGAAAGAATAATTCAGATATCCCACACCTGTATGGCAAGTAGTGGTCGTACGCACGCGCTAGCAATCTCCGCAATCCGCTCGATCCTCACCTGCTCCGGTATAGCCGTCGACGAAATCGGACCACGAGTCTGAATCTACGTAGGTCTACTGACCTGTAATTCGGACGTAAATTAATTAAATACTAAACTAGTTATTTGCAACCCTTTTTCCCATTTAATTATGTTTAACTAATGTTCAAATCCAATTCACTAACTTATGGTTTAAATCAGGCTCAACCGGTTCGGTGGATCTGATTCGATTCCGATTGAGCGTAAAATTAGGTCTAAGTCGGTTTAAATTTAATTTAACATAAATTAAATATTTGTTATATTTTAATTTGAAGATTTAAATTAATTTAAATCCTAAGTACGTAATTAATAAACGTTAATTACTTAATTATTTTATTACTTTTAAAGTCGTACGAATTATTTTAATGACTTGTACATGTCTATTAACTTATAAATATAAAATAATACGTGATTGTTTAATTACCCTATGTAATAAAATTTGTACTCATAATGATTCGAAAATATTAATATGTTGTTAATTAATTGTCCTTTATTAATTAACAACATATTTTGTTTACAATTCTAATTACCTAAATTATTAATTCTAATTATCTAAGGTGTGTAATTAAATGTGTTTCATTGAATTAACGATTCATTAAAATATTTCAAGTAATATATTTAATAATCGATATATAATAATTTTGTATATCCATTGTATACAAGTATTGTATAAATAGTAATATGTGCTCATATGTCATGCAACTTCAAGAATATAATTTTAAACAATAATGTATTGATATTCATTCATATACTAAGGTAAGTGATACTAAGATAAGTGATATGATTATATTATAACTCTTACGTGTTTATGTGTGTATATATTAGTAGTATAATATTTTGATATTAGATTATAATTCCTTATGTATAGCTATAAACTATCAAGTATAATTATATACATATTTTACATTTAATAATTCGTTATACATATTTATGTAAAGATTTAACATATACTAATTAAGCATGTAATGCATATTAAAATTTTAATAAACTAGATATGATATGATATATATATATAGGCTCAAATCAACATTTTAATTCCACCATTCAATTTAGGCCGATCTCCATAATTAAAGGTTCCAAATTTTCATTTAAGCCCTCATAAAAGGGAAAATTTCTAACGTTGCATTTATTAACATAGCAGCTCACATATTTATAAAATTTTCAAGTTTTACACACAAGTCCCTCTGATAAGGGAATATTACTACAATCATATAAATTAACATCTAGACCCTCAATTTTATTAAAATTATAGATTGGTCCCTGCCATCATAAACCGTACCATTATCACCATTACAAACGTTTCAACGCAATTTAATAAGAGTGTTCACCATTACGGGGCACAAGTCAAAATGGTAGTATGATTACTAATTCCACAACATTCGACATGGTGCTATGCACAAGAAGAAGAGAAAACTAAAAAGGCATGACCAAATTGGTACACCATAAGGGCTCAGCCAGTACCGAGAGAAATCAAGCGAGTTTCACAATATACAAATCAAAGAGCCAACAGAGGTTTATCGGGTTACAACTCGCATTCAACAGCAGCTCGACAATGAGCAAGGAATTTCAGAAAAGGAAATTAGAGGTTTAGCCTTACCCGGAAAGGCTCCAATTCGGTCTTGGCATGGGACAGTCGGTGCCAAGGCTGTGACGCTCCACGACCTCGCATCCACCCTTCTTCTTACTCCCGAGCACCACCAACCCAAGAAGCTCACGGTTTTCTAACCGAAATCACAAAGAAAAACCCTAACGGGTTGAATTGGGGAAAACCCGAATCACAAGAGGGAGAGACAGAGAGATAGGGAGAGCGATGAAATTCTCAACACATGAGATCAAATCCACCAAAAACCCAAAGAGTAAGAGAGAGGGTACTTGTAACCTGGTGAGGAGTAAAGAGCGGGGTCATGGTCGTTGCTCTACAGAGATGCGATGGGACGCAGCGACTAAGTCGCGAGAGCAAAATTCGTCGCCCGTACGGGTTTCCTGACAGGGGAAAGACAGCGCACGTAGCGCGTGGGAGGTCGTCTCCATTCCACCTCCTGGAAGGAGAGAAAAAGAGAGAGATCGGGTGGGGTTTCGGGTTCAGCGAGAGAGAGGAAAGAGGCGCTTCCTTCTCCAGGAAGGAAAGAAAGGGAAGGGGCAGGGGTCCACTGGTAAGTGGGATAGAGAAGAGGGGTCGGTGGGAAGAATTAAAAGAGGGGTAGCTTTGAGATTCGTGCATAAATAAAAATGAACAGTTGAGATAATTCCAGAATAAATGAGCTCAAAATAATTTGGTTCTACAAGATTTGTGTTTATAATTTAGTATATATTTATCCAACGGTAGTCGTGATAATTTTATAAAAACAATTTAATCATAATCATAATCTAGTCAGGAAATTTCAAATTCAAATTTTAAATTGCACGATTAAACGAATCTAATAAATTTTAATCAATTGACTAAAATCCAACGAGAATTTACATTTAAAATTTGTACGAATATTCATTGTTAGTATTTTATTATTTAATTCTATTTAATATAATATTGCTATACGTGTTACGAAAATCTGTATTTCAAATCACGTAAGACTTTTTAAAATCACGACATTCATTAGTTTTAACTCTAATGTCTCGATAATGTTGTAATTGGAAATTTTAAAATTAATAATAAAATGTTTATGTTGACTTAATATTACCTTCGTATAATTTAATCGTCGATTAATTAATAAAAAAATTTTAATTAGTTGAAAATTTTAATTGTTAGTCTAATTAATTGGATTTAAATTTACGGGTTATAACAGAACTTGTCACCAGAGCGCCTGTCGTCTCCCGCCTCGTCCGTCATGTCCCGTTCGTCAGTTGCTGGATCAGTCTCTAGCCAAAAGAGTTCATCTGTTGGACGTAGAAATAGTTACATGCAAACAACCGAAGCCACGAGGGCTCGGGCAAGGCTTCTCCAGCAAACCGTTGCAAGGGTTGACACGACGCCAGAAATTAAAGATGTGAAGGAGAAGAAGGTCCTAGTGAAGAAACGAGCGTCATTTTCGGTGCCAGATAACAAAACCAATGTGCCCAGGGCTCACCAACCGAGGGCGAGGTGGCAGACGGGCCCGCATCGGCCATCAGATGTTGCATCAGTTAAGAGTGTTGCATAATTTATATACATATATTTACAAATATATTAACTTTTGTAAAATTATGGGTCTTTTCTGACAAGATTTCTGATTTGGTTTTTATGATTTTATTTTTTGAGGATGTAAAGTGTGGTTTGTGAATGGGCTTTTATATATACCAAGAACTGAGTTTGGATTTGATCTCGTTGTAAATAACTACTGTTTTTTTTTCTCTTAAACATTTGGAATCTGAATGTTGAGGCTTGAAATGTTATTGTTACATCAAATTTCTTACAATCATTTTTAGTGTTTGCCTTTCGTTTTATGTACTTGATTTCATCTTCTGACCAGAAAAAAATTCACTAATTCAACAAAAGAAAAATTATGCAATCAGAATTGTTAAACCAACTAAATTGCGCCAAAGATTAAATGGAATTTTATGAACACCTTGCGTTCAGACAACAAACACCATATTGATCCGGGCATCTGATTAAATTCGATCCGATGCCTGATCTAAGCAGTTCGATTTGCATTAAAGTTCGTGTACATGATTTATAATATAAATCGGTTCGACGTAAATCTTGACATGAAGCGAAAGCCGAATTCAATCCGACGTTATTAAAAGCGAAATCCGATGTTAGAACAATGAGAGCAAATTTTCCGTAGTTCGTTTTGTTATTGATTGTACGAGCCTAAATTGGCCCAGTCCGGCCCAATTATATTGGGCCACATGTAGAGGCAACCCTGTTACTCACAAGTGACAACTATTGATTTTATATGTACTTTTAATAAGAAAATCATTCAAAAAAATTTAATAAAAATAAAGAAGAAGGGGAGGAGTCCACATAAAGAAAACAAATGAAAAAGAGATATCGGTTAGCATTGTGGATCAATAATAAAAAATGGATAAAATGGATTTACAGAAAATGATCAACTCCTAGCCAGGCTAGAAATTCACATGCAAAGTTGTGGAATTTATTTATTTAATGATAGACCGAGACCACACGAGAATAGAATAAGATTATTGTTTCAACGGTTGCCACATTAATTTGAGATTTTCTTGAAGTGATTACTCAAACAGATAGAAAACAAGTATTGCAATTACAAAAATAAAAAATTGATTTGAGAGACATAATGACAATGCATTATTTTCTTTTTAAGATTGTTGGCAGTTAAAATGACAAGTTTTTTTCGCCTTTTATATGGCAAACACAAGTAACAGCTTATTTTCTAAAATTTGAGTCAGAATGTACATTTTTTCTCTCTGTTCTTTTTTTTTTTGTAACAATAAGTCATCAATTATTTTCTAAAAGAATCAGAAACACAATAAAAAAAATACTTATTCAATAGTTTGGAAGTAAAGGCATTCATAAGCAAAAAAAACGTTTCGTTTTATAACCGTTAAGACCGTTAATTCTTTTAAATACACTTCGATTATATTTTAAAAATTGCGCGGGAACGGATCCATCCCCGCGCCGTTCTCCTAACAGTAATAAATTTGGTCTAAAACATAATTCTCATAAACCAACCCATAATTATACTGAACTGCGGGACCCATTACCAGCATTTTCTCATTTAGGTTCACATACGCCAGATCCACGAACTTATCCGCATACACACAGAAAAAAGAAAGACCTCGGAAAATCATTCCATATCCTCTGAGGTAACAGAATATTCGTGTTTACATCTGAGACGTCCGATCGGAATCCGAACCAATCATGCTCGAGGTGGAATGCACGGATCCTTTAATATTCGTGCCAAAGAAGATCGAACGGTCCAGATCTAAACTCAAAATTTCTGTTACATCAGGTGATTTGAATTCCTCCAGGTAACTAAATTGAGAAAAATGAGAAAAATAAGAAATAAAAAGAGAATTAATTTTAGTGAATAATAGCATGTTGCATATGCGTATTTGCTGACATGACGCCTTACTCTCTCTCATTCTCTACTCCGCCTCTCTAACTCTAAACCCCAATTTTACCCCATTTCAATTCCTTCTCCTCTTCAATTAGGGTTTTGATTTCCGCTCTCGACTACTCCATCTCTAGAGCTCGTCCCGCCGTTTTTGGCGTGAATTTCACAATTGGAGCTTGATTGATTGATTTCGCATCTTATCGGAGCTCCTATGGATGATAATGAGATGTTTTCTAGTTGTAAGGTACTTTTTTTTGTTAATAATCTCACTGAATTTCCATTTTGATTTTAACGAATTTTGGATGAATATTTATTTTTTATTTTTTGGAGCAACATTGATCCATCTTTAACAGGCTGATGATATCTATCTGCATTTGGATTTCGTTGTGAGTTTTACAAGTTTTCTTTCTGTTTTTGTCAATTACAGGATAAATTGTCGCGATTTAGACTCAAAGAACTGAAAGATGTGCTGAGTCAGCTCGGGCTGTCGAAACAAGGAAAGAAACAGGTTTGTTGAGAAAATTATTGAAAGCAGTATCAGAATTAATTTAAGCAAGCATCTCAGAATAAAACCATATATGTTTTCCTTTTTTGACTAATTATTGCATTTTTTTTAATAAAAAAGATGATTAAGTACTGGTCTGGTATGGTCCAGTGCTTAATGGGACATACCAGTTCATGGCACAATGGTATCGTTACATATGTATTCTACTGTACCAAATTTAGGATTGGAATCTTTGCGCCTAGCTACTTTAATATATCTTTGTTGCTCTCTTTCATTTATTTTTACGTAATTATTCTGTTGTTTCTTTGTTACCCCCTTTCGAACAGGAACTAAATGACCGTATTCTGGCGTCCCTATTTCAAGAGCAAGAGATAGGTTTGTTGGGTTTGTTTGTTTCTCCTCTTTAAGGAATACATTTATGTGTACCATTTGTATCTTCGCAAAAGGAGAAATATCTCATGTGCCCCTTTGAAAGAATAAGACAACGCCAGAAAATCAACAACAAAGGCATAAAGTACCTCTCACAACTAAAAAACAGAAAATGAATTTCATCTGTTGTTCATTTCAGTTCTTTTTTTGAGTTGCCCCTCACCAGGAGCTAATTCGGAACTGAAATTCTTCCTGAATAGGAAAAGAAAATAAGTCGTCCTGCTTGTGTGGCAGCATATATCAAAACCAGATAGAAAAAAGCACCTAACTGAATATATTTTGATAAGCGAGCGCACTCCTATAAATTTTATTACATGGAAAAAGCATTGGATACACATTCCCTCTACTATTTTTGTTAAAGATACCAAATGTATCCCTTTCGCTCTTCTTGATTACGTTTGGAGATGAATAGTATAGCAGAGTGCTAGCCTTCAATTCTATTAAAATAAAATGGTGTGTTTGTAGGGGCATACGTAGCATCATTGTATTTGTCGGGGCTTTAACATGGGTTATGTTTCGTTGGGGGGGGATAGCGTGATACTTGATCAATTTATATGAAGTTACCTTTATATTCAATTTATTTTGATTCGATTCAACACTATTGCTTCATCTAGGTACCCCGCTTCTTGCCCCCTTATATTTCTCCCTTTTTTTTGTACAATTCAGGCCCTAGTTCAAATGGATCTGGAAGTGTGAGCATGTCCGCCGCAAGAATTATCGAAGAAACTTACCGGTACATCTCTCTCTTTCTCTGTCTGGCTCGCTCTCTCGTGGTCTACCACGGTCAACTGTTACTATATTAGTTGTCTTTTGTCCTTTTCTTAGGAAAATGTATCCAGAGACTTGTGATGCACCCACAGGAGCTGGCTCAAATAAAGGTGCAAGGGCAAAAAAGGAAAATGGGGAAGTATCTTCTTCAGAAATGAAAGTTCGATGTCCATGTGACAGTTCACTGTTCACTGATTCCATGGTTAAGGTGTGTTGATTGTACTAATTTTGATTAGAACATGTTGCTATATTGCAATCTTTAATGCAATTCTATTCACATGTAAGTTGAGTGACCTGGAATAATTTCTTTTCATTCTGAAATTGCTATTTATTTCAGTGTGTTGAGTGCAATGTGTGGCAACACACTGGTTGTGTTATTGTGCCTGAAAATGTTGCCGAGGGGGGTGCACCAGTTGTTCCTCCGAATTTTTACTGTGAAATGTGCCGAGTTGCTAGGGCTGATCCGTAAGTATTACTCTATGGTTTTCTTTTTGTTTACTGTGAAATGTGCAGAAAGGAACATTTTTTTTATACAAAAACAATACTAATTTTGACCGTTTTCTTTTCTGATACAGATTTTGGGTAGCAGTCAAATATCCCTTGGAACCAGTTATAGTAGATCCATGTTTACCTTCTGTAGATGGGTAAATATTTCTGCAAATAAACTTATATTTTATAAATAGAAGTGTCTTCTTATTTCTTTGTTTTTTTTAACTCGGTTAATATTATCTCATATCTTGTATTGTGCTTTTATATTTAGGAAACCAGCTGTGCAAATTATGGAGAGAGGATTTCAGCTTACAGCAAAAGACAGAGAAATGTTAGAAAAATCTGGTTATGAACTTCAGGTTTGTTCCTTGCCTTTTTTTTTTAGGCACCAAGGGCTCCAATCTGGCATATTACGTGTAACATTTGTTTATATTACAATATTCCCGACTTTCTTTAGTAGAAATAAATTGCATTAACTGATGGCGTATCAACTGAGTTTGGCACCTGTTAAGTATGATCTCAATTGGTGTGTATTGAGTGAGTCGCTGTTCCTTGAATTTTTTTTTTCAGGTTTGCTCCATCCTTTTCAATGACACCGTCCCTTTCAGGATGCATTGGCCCCTATACCCTGAGTTGCATGTTAATGGTAGGTACTAATTAATTATATAGACTTGTGTGTATTTTATTTATTACCCCTTTATCTTTATTTCTACATTAAATTGCAATAAATTATACCACAAATTTTTTTATTTAAAAAATTATATTAGTGAAAGAATAAAATTTATCTTATCAAATGCAAAATCTAATTAGTTATGCATATATTGTATATTTATTTCTCTAAATATAGAGTATCTATTTTGCCATTTTGTCTTCAAATATAAGAAATGTAAAATTATTAATAATAAAATTAGGTTTGTTTAAGGGTATTTTACTCATTTATCACTGTGAAGTTAACGGTCTTAAAGTTAATTTAATTGTTGGGTGATGAATCGTCACACATTGAAAGCTTGGGGAGGTAATTGTCAAAATTAGAAGTTCGAGGGACTAATCGTTACAAAGTGATAGTTTAGGAGGGTGTGGTGGCACATGCCAATTGCATTGCTGATACATATGTATAAATTTATAATATTTTTTTGTTATCAGGTTTACGAATGCGTGTAACGACTAGGCCAAACCAACAACCTCTTGGTTGCAACGGAAGGGACGACTGCCCTCTGGTCAGTCCCCTCTGACAAAAAATATAATTCAATATTTTATTATTCATATTGCACATTTTTTTTTCGTTCTGCCTCACATTTGGGTACAACTTGTGTCTCGTAGAAGTTCAGAACATGATTTTCATATACCTATAGTTATACATTTTATATGGGCCATTTCTTCTGGTAAGATCATAAAAAGAAATTATTATCACTGCTGGAGATGTATATATATAAAATCTCGTGATGTTACTTTTTGACCCTTGTAGTCTGTTGAATATCCTTCCATAGATCTCTAACAGCGGTGCAAGGAAAAGCACATCTATTGAAGTCAGATAACCATTGCCAAATCTTTTGAGCAATGGGACACTGCACAAATAGTGAATAGATTCTTTTTGTTATTGCAAATTAAGCAACTATTAGAACCTAAGAATTCTCTTCATGACAAGTAAATAAAGGAACTAACTTTAATGGGCCCACCAAAGCCAGTTGTACTGTAACTTTTACAGTAAATAACCCTTTTGAATCCCATCTCCAATAAAATCATGTTTCATAAATCAAGCTTGTGGCACATTTGTCCCATTCCAAGCATCACTGACTTTTATATCTTGGAGATCACAAAAAATAATTTTAGGGTTTTTAAGTAGCTGTGTATGCTTCTTTATTCCATGTCATGCCAAAAGATAGAGGTTTTATCATCCCAATCAGTACAATTCAATTCACATCCACCAGACCTTAAACACTGCAAAGGCGAGTCCAGAATGGTTTCACCCAGGTACTGTCACTAAGATATCAAATTAGATTTTTTTTTTTTTTTTTAAATAAGGGTTTATTCTAAAGGAAAAAAATGGTCAATTAAGCATTTTAAAATGAGATTGCGAAGCTTTTCCGAATATTTATGAAAAATGTATTTGTTTTTCCTAGTATTTCGATGATAAAGAACAGCTTTCAAATAGTTTTGCATTTTCTATATTTTTAATTTCAAAACAAATTTATTTTAGAAGTATTTTCATTGGTAAGTATTTTATGTTTACTTGAGTTAAAAATAGTTACAAAATATATTACTTTTTGAGAAAACAAAAAATTAATAAGTGTTTTCATTGAATAAAAAGCATTTACAGTTTTGCCATTTACATATTTGTTTATCTTGGGTGGAATTTATGAAAGTTAAAATTTTATGAATTTCTATGCAATTTTATATAAGCTTTCTGTGATTTTTTTATACTTCAGTCGCAAGGGGGAATTATTGTTTCCATGGCTTTTTTTTCAAAGTTCAAAACAATTAAGTAACTCACTATCTGGAACAACTTTTTTTTCCAAATTTGAAGAAAACTAAATTACGAAATTTTTAGGTGTTAAATGTGCCAGTGTCAGCATAGCTACCAGCTATAAATCTATGTTCCATGTATGGTAAATATATGTTAATCTACATGCTATACAGTGTAAATCTGGATGTGGTTAGGTGTAAAACTAGCTCCACTCAGGTATAAATCTACGAGTAATAGCTATGCTGATAGTACCTTAAGATTTCCCAAGTTTCTACATTTCTTTCCTAAGAGACACACCCCTTCTGTCTAGGGGTGTCAACAGGAACGAAATGGGTCGGGTGAACCATGCCCGTTAAGTTAATGAGAAAAAACTTTACCCTTACCCGCACTCAATAAGCTAACGAAAAAAATACCTTACCTATACCCATCTTATCGAATACGGTACGGGCCGGGTAAACGGTTAAAAAGATGCCATTGGATAGATATATATGGTCCATGATAAAACTATATCATATCGTGCATCATCCCCATGTAAATATGTATCCCTATATATATAATTTTATTTTTAATAATGGTAACAGGTACAAAGTAGTCTTTACCCGTACCCTTACCCGTTATTGTTAACGGAAAAAACTTTACCCTTACCCATACCCCATAAGCTAACGAAAAAAAAACCTTACCTGTACCCGTTTTATCGAATACGATACGGGTCGGATAAATGGATTAAAGGGGACCATTGACACCCCTACTTCGGTCCTACCCTATCTGCATTGACCCGAACCTTTGTATTAACAAACCAATCGAGCAGCCCCTGAGATCAATTGTCCTGATTTCTGATCTTGGCGCTGCAGATCCAAGAGAATAACTATATACATGAACAATTCTGACTTTTACTAAATCTGATGTTTTGTCTCAATAAATCTAATTTAATGTCAGTATTTTTTCCAGATAGGAACATGTTGCAGGGAAGGTTATAACAAGATTTCTTTCTCCAGAGCTGATTCCCGTAAATTTTGCTTCGCCATCAAAATTGCCAGACACCGGAGCCTAAATGAGGTTCCCTCCCTCTCTCTCACTCACTCACTTTATTGATTGCATTTTGTTCTTACTTTTATTTTTGAACTATGTTGTCAACACCTGTGAACTATAAAACCCTTGAAAAGTTAACAACATGCTTTGGTTTCCGAGCTGGACTTGAGCAAGTCTTTTGTCTATTCGTATTTATTTGTTTCTTCTTTGATGATGTTAAGATTAAGCAATATATCTTGTTTTCATGCTATTGTTTAATCTAAGATATGATACTATAAAGGGTATTTCATATTTATATGCGTGTGCTATGCATTTCAAGGGGGTTTAGATGTTTATTTAGAAGTAGATATAAATCCAACAACAAGAAAGTTAAGATATGCAGATGAGTGAGGCTATGGTAATATGTATATTACACAGCGACCTGCGCTATGGACTCATATTTCCGTTTATAACATTTAAGCAATCGATCTGAACCATTCAACATGATCTTCATATGAAAATTTACTTGCAGACCAAATTTTACATTTTTTAGAACTTTTTTACTATGTTTTTGAGATAGGTAGAAAATCACTTGATTTGAAAATTCTGGACCATCCAAAAGCAGTGATTTTCTACCTATCTAAAAAATATAAAAAATTCTAAAAAAATGTAAATTTTACTCTCCAAGTACATTTTCATATTGAGATCATGTTTAATGGTACAAATTGACTGTTTGAACTTTTTAAACAGAGATATGGATCCATAGCACCGGTTGATCTGTAATATGCATATTACCATAGCCTCATTCTATGCAGATTCTGAACATATAATAAAATGAAGACGGGAAAATTAAAAGGATTTTTAGGAACGTACCCAATTCGTGGTATTAATAAAAATGTACTTAAAATTTGTTTGGTAGGTGCTAAGCATGATACCTAAGGAAGAAGAGGGGGAGACGTATGAGGAAGCCCTTGCACGGGTGCGGCGGTGCATTGGCGGTGGAACAACAACAGGGAACGCCGATGACAGCGACAGCGACATCGAGTTGGTCTCTAACTCAGTCACTGTTAACCTTCGCTGTCCTGTAAGCTGTGTTTCAAGTAAAAAAAAATTGTACACGTGTCAGTTCTTTTTGTTTCCTTGTTTGATGTTTGGTGTTTTGGCAGATGAGCGGATTGCGAATGAAGGTTGCTGGGAGATTCAAACCATGTGCTCATATGGGTTGTTTTGATCTTGAAACTTTTGTTGCCCTCAACGAGCGTGCTCGCAAGGTCATGTTTTATTGATAATATTATTCTATCATGTATACATGCATGTCCCTCTCTCAGTTCCTTACTTCGAAAAATGGAGTTTTTTTATTCAAAAAAGAAACTAGATTACCAACCCAGACTCAGACCCAGACGTAGTAGTCGAATTTGTATCCTCTGAGTTAACTAGAATTTTGAGTTTAGATCTGGACCGTCCGATTTAAATCCGCACGAATATTAAATGGCCCCGTGTATTACAGACATGGGCTGGATTGGCCAGATTGGCCCAGATTCTGATCGGACAGTCCGGAGCTAAACTCAAATGGTGCGTTAATGCGAAGGATGCGGACTCAACATAGTCTCCCTGCTAACACTTCCAGCAAATCTCCTACCTCAGAGTAACTCTGAGCCCCTATAACTTTTACAAGACCAACCCTATAACAAAAAAAATTACAATAACTGAATAAAATTCTAAAAGCAAGGATAACCAATGAGTGAGGCTATGGTGGTACTATGCATAGCATAGATTGGTCCGTACTACAGATTAATATTTTTGTTTTAAATGTTCAAATAGTCGATCTGAACTGTTCAACATGATTTCCTTGTGAAAATGTACTGGCAAACTAAATTTTACATTTTAAATTTTTTTACTATTTTTTTAGATAGGTAGAAAATCACTACTTTTGAATGGTCTAGAATCTTTAGATCAAGTGATTTTCTACCTATCTAAAAAACTAGTTATTTTTTTTTAAAATGTAAAATTTGATCTACAAGTATATTTTCCTATGTAGATCATGTTGAACGGTTTTGATCGATTGTTTGAACTTAGAAAATGGAGATATTGATCCGTAGTACGGGCCAATATGCACTATGCATAGTACGTAGCCTCATTCAAAACGTTTTTTAATTGCCAAATCACTCTATAATCTCCCAGGATGCACATTATCACTGATTACTATAGCTGGGATGATCCTTGTAGCCACTGTCAAGCCCGGTACCAATGTCAGTGCCGGTATTACTCACCCTCCCGACTGGCATCAGAGTTTTAACTAGTGATTACTAGTAATGATGTCATTACTAGTGAAAGAATGCTTGTTTATCTCTCTCCATGTTGTCCAGCAGAGTGCTAAAGCTATTATTAACTTAACATATCTCCTAGTTTTTACCTGACAAATAGTTTAAATTAATGTGTTTATCTTTTGAATTTAGTAATTTACTGATTAGATCTATTGTTTGTTTCCATCAATGTTTTATTATTTTGCAGTGGCAGTGCCCGATATGTTTGAAAAACTACTCCTTGGAAAGCACCATAATTGATCCCTACTTCAATCGAATTACTTCCTTGGTACGTCCAACTTCCCTTCTCTATCTCTATCTGTAAAGAAGACACATGACAAATTCCTCTCCAATTATTATATCTAGTTTCTCTTCATTTGATTTATTTTATGTATTACAAAAAAAATACATTAACATTAATATTATTATTATTATTATTATGAGTGAGGCTATGGTACTTTGCAAAGTGCACATCGATCCGTACTATGGATCCATATCTTCGTTTTTAAAGTCCAAACAGTCGATCCGAACCGTTCAATTTGATATTCATATCAAATTGTACTTGGAGATCAAATTTTATTTTATTAGAATCTTTTTACTATTTTTTAAAATAAGGAGAAAATCACCTAATTTAAAATTTCTGGACTATCCAAAAGTAGTGATTTTAACCCATCTAAAAAATAGTGTATAAATTCTAAAAAGAAGTAAAATCTGGTCTCCACTTACATATTCATACAGGGGCCGTTCGGCAACAAGGGATTAAGCCTCCTTAAGGCTTAATCCGCTTCCTTTAGCTTCCTTAGCCGCTTAATCCTGCCGAACACCGATTCCTTAGCGCGGATTAAGATCACCTCCTTTTGCCCGGATCTTAATCCTTTGCCCGGACCTTAAGGCACCTCTATCCCTTCCTTTAGCTTCCTTAGCTTATATTCATGGATTAGGACAACCGAACATCGGTTCCTTAGCGCTCCTTAAGCTCTTAATCCTTCACTCTTAATTCCTTGTTGCCGAACGGCCCCATAGAGATCATGTTGAGCGGTTCAGATCGACTGTTTGAACTTTGTAAACATAAATATGAATCCATAGTTTGGGTTGATCCATGCTTTGCAAAGTACCATAGCCTCACTCTTATTATTATATCTGTTAATAATAATAATACAATAAATAGTATTTTATTTTTATATATATGAATAATAAATTTCATGCATTTGGCTGTTGTATTGAGTGGCGTTGCATTTACATGAGCAGATGACTGATTGCAAGGAAAATACCAATGAAATTGAAATCAAACCTGATGGCTCGTGGCGAGTAAAAATTTCCTGTCTATTCAAAGATCTTGAAAAATGGCACTTGCCAGATGGCAGTCTCTGGCCAACATCTGCGGCTAAACCATGTTTCGGTTTGCACCCTGGATCTCAGATCAAACAGGAAATGTTCATGGAGTCTGATCAAGAGGAAACCAAACCATCGATACAGAAACTACAATCTGAGACCAAAATCCCCAAGATTGAATCTGTGGTGGGGACCTCTGGCCTAAATGGACACGGTTCTCATGAACCAGAGGGAGAAGAGGAGATTGAGCTGATAGTACTAAGCGACTCAGATGATGATACTGTAGCGGTGTTAGATCCTCCTGTGGTAAATGAACCAACAGGGTTCAATTTAGTGGGTCCGTCGTGCCTTGAGTTACTTACCAGTGAAACTGACGATTTTGACCTCTCATATTGGGATTACCAAAATTACCCCCAGGCAGGCCCCATGGGTGACCAACAGTTCTTTAATGAAGGACAACACCAGGTGCAAAATGATGTAACTATAGCATTGAATGGAAATGGGACGGGGCAGGATATAAACGCTAATGGCACAAGTGACCATACAGATTATTGGTCTTCTCTTAATTTACAGGATAGTAGCGATTTAATGGATCTCGATTCTTCCCATAGACCAGGTCCAAGTGGTGAGAATAGCACAGTTCAACCGATAGTAGATGCCGGTAAGAACTCTCTAATTTCTCGCTCTTTATTTTCATGTGCTCCTGTAAAACCTTTTTTTGGGGACTTTGGTAGAGTTTCTGTGATTTGCATCTTAGACCAGTTGTAGTTGGTAGGACCCGGTTTTGTATCAGTTCCGAGGCCAACAGTTCTTACTATACCCATTTGGACTGATTTTAAAGGTGTTATTATCATTTTATTTTAGGAGATATTCTGACATTGAGTGAGGCTATGGTACTATGCATAGCGCAGAATGGTCCGACTATGGATCAATATCTTCGTTTTCAATTTCCAAACAGTCAATCCAAACTGTTCAACATGATCTCCATATGAAAATGTACTTACAGACTAAATTTTACATTTTTTTAGAACTATTTTTACTATTTTGTTAGATAGGTAGAAAATGACTACTTTTGAATGGTCTAGAATCTTTAGATCAAGTGAATTTCTATTATCTAAAAAAATAATAAATAAATTCTAAAAAATGTAAAATTTGATTTACAAGTACATTTGCGTATGAAGATCATATTGAACTGTTTGGACATTAGAAATTAGAAATAGAGATATTGATTCATAGTACGGACTAATATGCGCTATGCTTAGTAACCCATAACCTCACTCTTCTGACATTTAAGTTGTATTTAACATTGTCCTTCTTTTGATGGTAGCTACGGTTCTACATAGCATGAATGGCGGCAATAGTTATAACACTCAGCAAGTGAACGAGCCCGGGCCCACCTCGGGAAGTCGAACTCAAAGCCCGTACAGCACCTTCTGCCCGCCTAGACAACCCCGATCTGCCAAACGTAGAGTGATCTTATCGATCGACTCTGACTCTGATTAGATTTTGTTGATATTTTCAAATAAAGTTGGTGGCCATGCATCTCTTCAGTTCTATTACTCTTTTGAAGGCAGGCCACCATTTGATAATTTGTAAAATCTCAGGGGTTAGTTTGGTAAAAAAAAAAAAAGGTTAACAGCTTAGCACTGAATTGACATAGAATGTTGAGGCGAAATGGGGCAGTGGATATTTTGGGAACAGCCCTTTGCATTGTTTTTTGTATTGCAGCTATGTAAATAGGTCTTCAGATATTTAAAAAATAGGTGAATGCTAAAATTTAGACAGAGAAAGTTGGTTGTTTTGCTGCAAGTAGCACTTTTATAGATCTCTGCATCTTGTGCTGAAAAACATTAGTCTTTGACGAATTTCAAGAACACAAGTTATTTGGATTCGAGTCTGGATACTCTGAACTAACTTAAATTTTGAATGTAGATCCAGATCGTCCAATCAGAATTCGGGCCTATCCATCCGGTCTGAGGTGGAATGCACAGAGTCCCTTCAATATTTGTGCTGATACAAATCGAACATTTCAGATCTAACCTCAAATTTTGAGTGAAGTCAGGTGATATGAATCTGTTGCATTTGGAAAGCCCCGAATGAGGAGGTATTTGCATCAAAGAGGTTATAGAGGTAGAAGCATTAAGGTAGCCAGAAAAGTAGCATAGGTTGGGTAGAAGGGTGCACCGTACGTCCTGCATGAAAAATCACCGACTCATCTCCGTCCACAAGTCTTTGTACATTCTGTTAATTTGTATGTCTCACTGTCCCAGAGGCCAGAGGGGTACTACTTTGCTACTCATCACTTGAATCCATCCATGCCATAGCAGTTTAAGCCGCAGCACCTAAATTGATGCATGTTTACCATGCTTGCAAGCTTGCATTGTTACATGCATCAATTTAGGTAATGGATTGCTGGATGTTGTTGGGACTTGGGAGTGTGAGACAGATGTAACAAAGACTAACTCAGCGTTGAACACATAGGATAACAATATAATACTATATATATATATATATATATAGTATTAATGTTAGATCCCACTATTATCAAGAAAAATAAAAATAATAAAATAAGACAGCTTGCGTTCGAGGAATCAGTGTTTGATTTAGTTTTTAATTTAGTGATTAAAATAAGGATATCGGTGTGAGATGTTAATAAGTTCGAAATTTCATTGAAAAGATTCTTATAAATATTTAAAATTGGAAAACTTATCTCAAAATTAAGAAAATTTAAACACAAGAATCTAAGATATTGAAAATATAATAAGTAGAGATGACAAAATATTATTTCAATATGAAAAAGATACGATACTTGGTGGCCAAATCACGATGATAGCTAAGCAATTTAACCCTATATACTTCACTAGAGTGGTTAAGCACTCTTATGATTTTTAAAATCTTAATCATATATATTATAATTAAATTGATCTTTCATTTTTAATATATACTAACCCCTTTTATTCTTTATTTGGGTATGTATTAGTCCTCTTTTAGTGAATCTTTTAATTTTTAAAATTTCCTTTTTATTGCACCACCAGGGGTGGACCCAGGTTGAATTTTTTTTTTTGCCCCCTCTAGAATTATTATCTGTAATTCAGGTTAAATTTAGAGTTAAAATTAGAATGAATTCCATGAATTCGGATTGGTAATTAGGAATAGAAGTTAGAGCATTGAAAATTAGAAGTCAGAGAATTAGAAATTATAAGTTAAAGCATTGTTTTTTTTTATCTAATACCCAATTAGCTAATGACTTTGAACCCGATTAACTATTTAAACCCGATTCGCTATCCCCACACACAAAAATCCTAGATCTACCCTTGACCAAAATAAAAAAAAATTATTTCCTTTATTGAGACTTTGCTGCAATAACACCTCGTCTTTTTACAATTTTTTAAGTAATACATAATATGACAATTTTAAAGAACCTTCATGTAAAATTAATTATGATTCTTTAGTTTTCGCAAATAACTTCTTTTCCAAATGGCTGCATGTACACCCCTCCTTTTTCTTAGATTCGAAAGAAAAAAGAAACAAATTGGAAAAAGCAACCAAGCAAGAAAACAAAGAGAAATTCATTAATAAAAAGAAAGAAAGTGCATGTGCGTCCCTCCTCTTCAGTTTCTAAGTGTTAATACTTTGTTTTATGCTAATTTCGAATGATTTCACCAATTAGCTAGAAAAATGAAAAAACAATAATCTGGAGGAGTGAAGGTTTTTTATGCTATTCAGTTTGTAGTGATTTCATTTAAGAAATTTATCTACAGTCAACTCCGTAAAAGAAAATTAAAAGGAAAAGAGGAAGCAACTCGGTCTTTGAAATGATGAAAATAAATTGGGACCAACTTCTCAGAGTTGTAAACAAAATCATCAGTTCGGTTCCTCTCCAGTTGTATTCAATAAATGACTATCAAGAAATAATTTAAAAAAAAATGTATGAAAGAATGCAACTCATACTCATTGGAGCATATACAAATATAATTTTCGATTTGAAATTGAATGGTTCAAATTGAACTAAACTAAATTGTTGCCCGTTAATATTAGTTATTCTTATATGTTGTGTATATCCCTCAAAAGTTTCATATTACGTATTTATCCTTCCAAAATTAATAATTACATATTTATTTTTAAAAATTATAAAAACTCACATATTTGTCCAATCCATCGTATTTAAAACTTTCAATTTATTTCCATTTTATCCTTCTTATTGCACAACTGATACAACACAGTTCTGCTACAGAAGATCAAGAATCCCAAGATGGCAATCCAACGAATTAAATTCTATGATCTGTATTATTCCTTTGATTTAGCATTAGCTGTATTTGCATTTATCATTCCTTTGATTTAGCATTAGCTGTATTTGGATTTTAGCTCTATATATACAATAGTAGATGCCTCTATACGTATCAATCAAAAACAGAAATAATAAAATACATTTCCATCTTCTTCTTATCTCCTCTTTAATTTAATTTATATGGCATCAGAGCCAAACAATGACTGAAATTCCCCCTTCTACACCTCCTCCTCCTCCTCCTCCCGTCACTGAATCATTAATCTCCATCTTCCCTCCTATTTCTACTAAACTCAACACCTCCAATTACCTCACATGGAAATCACAACTCCTCCCTATCATTCATGGTTACAACTTAACCAAATACATCACTACTCCTCCACCTTCTCCTACCCTTACCACTGCTACTGGCGCCTCTGTTCAAAACCCGGATTACTTACCTTGGACCCGCCAGGACCAGATGCTCCTTGGCTGGTTACGCTCTTCACTTATCGAAACAGTCCAGGGTCAGGTCATTTCCAGTGCAACCTCCTTCGATCTATGGACAAGTCTCCAGCGCTCCTTCTCCTCTTCTTCTAGAGCAAAACTTACAGATTTGCGCCGCCAACTCCAAACAAACACTAAAGGCTCTCTGTCCTGTTTCGATTTTCTTCAAAAATTGCGCCGTATTGCCGACGAGCTTTCATTTATTGGCCACCCGGTTCCAGAGGATGACTTGATTCAAGCCGTTCTCACCGGCCTTCCACCCGAATACAACAACTTCAACTTAACAATCACCACCGCCTTCAATGACAATCTGACTTTTGCCGATCTTCAAGGTATGCTTCTCACTCATGAGGCTCGTCTTCTCTCCCAGTCGGCCACCCCATCTCTTCCTTCTGCCTCTAACCCATCAGCCTTGATTGCTACTAATACACGTTATTCCAAACCCAATAACAACAGACCCAATAACAACAAATACTACCAAAATCAAAAAGCCCTTCTTCCCAATCCAACTAACCAGTAGCCCACTTATAATAACAACCAACGGCCCAGTTATCAACCTCAACCTTCCTACTAGCCCAGACCTACTTTCAATCCGAATTGGTCTCAATCTTCTCAACCTAGGCTGACAGAACCAAAACCAACCTGTCAGATCTGTTCAAAGGTCGGTCATGTGGCGCGTTTCTGCTGGCACCGCTTCGATGCTGATCCTGAATACAAACCAAGACCCACTTTTCAAGCTTATTCGGCTCAACCCACTGCTCCACAGTCCTTGGATTGGGTTTTGGCTCCGGTGCTACAAATCATGTCACGAGTGATTTGAATAATCTCTCAACCTTCTACAACTATGGTGGTACCGACAACCTACAACTTGGAAATGGCTCCGGTCTTCCAATTGCTCATATTGGTTCCTCTTCTCTTCTCATTTCAAATCATTCTCTACTTCTTTGTGATATACTACATGTTCCATCATTTACAAAAAAATTATTGAGTATCTCTAAACTTTTACTCGATAATCCTCATCTAATACTCTCCTTTTCTTCTAATTCTTGTCAATTGAAGGACCTCCGCACCAAGACAACAATCCTCCAAATTCCTTCATCTAGTGGTCTCTACACAATTTCGTTGCCTTCTCCAACTCAATCACCTCAAGCACTTCTCGGTTTGTGAGCTTCGGCCACTACTTGGCATGCTCGTCTAGGTCATCCATCTCATGCTACCACCTTGCAAATTTTAAATTCTCAATCTCTACCTTGTAGTTCTAATAAACTTGAACTTTGTCATGATTGTTGCATGGCTAAGTCGCATCATTTACCTTTCTCTCATTCTTTATCTACTACTTCTTCTCCTCTAGAATTGATACATTCGGATGTTTGGGGTCCATCCCCAATTGAGTCATTTAATGGTTTTCGCTACTATATTATTTTTGTGGATGATTTTTCAAGATTCACTTGGATTTATTTTATGACTCACAAAAGCGAGGTTCCAAAATTTTTTGGCTCTTTCAAATGTCAAGTTGAGAACCTTCTAAACACCACAATTAAAACCCTTCGTACCGATGGCGGTACCGAATATAAACCCATTCATTCCCAATTCCCACAAATAATACATCAAACAACTTGCCCATACACTCCCCAACAAAATGGAATATCCGAACGAAAACATCGCCACATAATTGAACTTGCTCTAGCCTCTATGTCTCACGCTTCAATTCCTCATAAATTTTGGGATAAAATTTTTTCGAGCACAATTTACCTAATTAATCGCCTACCTTCCAACAACAATATACCCTACACCACCCTTTTCAATAAATTACCCGATTACTCTCTTTTACGAGTTCTTGGTTGTCTTTGTTTCCCTTACACTCGAGACTATAACCAACACAAATTACAACTTAGAGCACTACCTTGTATTTTTCTTGGTTATGCTCTTGCGCAAAAGGGATATAGATGTCTACATTTACCCACAAACAAAATTTATGTATCTCGGAATGTCCAGTTTGATGAACAAAATTTCCCTTTTGCAACAATACCACTGGAGCAACCTCCTCTTCCAACAGCAGCAACTTCGGCCCATCCTTTCTTTCTTACTTCTCAGCCGAACCCTTCTTAGCCCAATAATATATCAACACAGCCCACTCTCATAACATCCCCTTCTACTCAACCTGAGCCGATCCCTACACCCCAGCCTACTAATATCATTTCTGGGCCGAACCCTCACCCTACACCTAACATATCCAAACCAATTCCCTCAACTCGACCCAATATGGATTCCCCATGCACAACCGAACCACTTCCTGTTTCCCTTCCTCCAGAAACCACTACTCACCAACCAACCTCAACTCATCCAATGGTCACTAGAAATAGAGATAACACCCGACGGCCTAGAACTTTTCCAAACCATGTAGCATACACTACAACTCTTGATGCCGAACCATCTACCTTCAAGCAAGCCAACACTGATCCTAAGTGGCGCAGTGCTATGGCTCAAGAAATCAATGCCCTCGCTCAAAATCATACTTGGACACTTGTTCCCTATGATTCTCAAATGAATGTAGTCGGATGTAAGTAGGTTTTCAAAGTGAAACGCAAATCCGATGGCACTATCGAGCGATACAAGGCCCGTCTTGTAGCCAAAGGGTTTCACCAACATGAAGGAATCGATTATCTTGAGACCTTTAGTCCTGTAGTTCGACCTACCACCATTCGCTTGATTATCTCTCTTGCGGTTTCTTATCATTGGCAAATTCAACAATTAGATGTCCAAAACGCATTTCTGCATGGAGACTTAGCCGAAACCGTATACATGACACAACCCCCTGGCTTTACAGATCCATCTAAACCAAACCATGTTTGCCATCTAAACCAAACTATGGACTAAAACAGTCACCACGTGCCTGGTTTCACAAACTAACCGCAGCTCTCCTTCAATTCGGATTTCATGCATCTCAATATGACCCTTCACTCTTTTTATCTTTTGCAAATGGCCACATAACAATACTACTTGTTTATGTGGATGACATTCTTATCACCGGCAGTGACCCTACCATAGTTCAGTCATGTATATCCCATCTTCAAACTCACTTTGCAATAAAAACTCTTGGGCATCTTCATTACTTTTTGGGAATTGAAGTTACTTCACATGGTGCTGACCTTCACCTTGCCCAGCCGAAATATATTCATTCACTCCTTCAAAGAACAAACATGCTTCACTGTAAACCATGTAACACCCCAATGATTGCCGGAACCCCTTTATCTGCCTCCGATGGCTCTCCCTTTGAGGACCCTCAATTGTATCGCAGTGTCGTTGGGGCTCTCCAATATGCGACACTCACAAGGCCTGACATTTCCTTTGCAGTAAATCGCGTATCCCAATTCATGCATAACCCTACCATCACTCACTGGGTAGCGGTTAAAAGGATCTTGCGCTATCTACAAGGAACCATCACTCATGGCCTAACCATTCGTGCCTCTAACACTTTACAACTCAATGCATATTCTGATGCTGACTGGGCAGGTTGCCCGGATGATCGCCGTTCCACTACTGGATTTTGCATCTTTTTAGGTCCCAACTTGATTTCATGGAGTGCTAAGAAACAACCGACCGTATCCCGCTCTAGCACTGAAGCTGAATATCGCAGCCTTGCCCTCACATGCACCGAAATTTTGTGGCTCCAATACCTTCTTCGTGAGCTACAAGTCTCATTACCTCAACCACCAACCCTCTGGTGCAATAACATCGGTGCTACATTTCTTGCTGCAAATCCCATGTTCCATGCCCGCACGAAGCATGTAGAAATCGACTACCACTTTGTTCGAGAAAGAATTGCTTCTAAAGAGCTTTCGGTTTGTTTCGTGTGCTCTAATGATCAACTTGCAGACTTCTTCACAAAATCCCTACCCTCTCCTAGATTTCGATCTCTCTGCACCAAGCTCACTGTGGCTCCTGCCCCATTGGCTTGTGGGGGGGTATTGCACAACTGATACAACACAGTTCTGCCACAGAAGATCAAGAATCCCAAGATGATAATCCAACGAATTAAATTCTATGATCTGTATTATTCCTTTGATTTAGCATTAGCTGTATTTGGATTTTAGCTCTATATATACAATAGTAGATGCCTCTGTACGTATCAATCAAAAACAGAAATAATAAAATACATTTCCATCTTCTTCTTATCTCCTCTTTAATTTAATTTATACTTCTTTTATTTTCCCTTCTAAGTCTGGTGTTCTGTCTTTTTAAAAACTATCTACTTTGTTTGTCTCATTTCTATTTTTCCTTCTTCTCGGTGACTTCTATTTTCCTTCTAAACACGTTTTTTTTTTTTTTTTTTGAAATCAAAAGCCCGTAGGCCAGTATATCATTTCCAAATTTTTGATTTGAAATTTAGACTCTGTTCAAAATCCAAACCAATTCGGTTCACGTCTGTAATGCACAAGGACCCTTTAATATTTATGCCAATACGGATCCACAGTTGAATTCATTCTGCAAAGCCTCAAAATTTGAGTTACTGTGGACAATACAAATTCCTTTCTTTGTAATTGGGGTAGTTAAAAAGTTCTAGGTTGCAATGCCTCTTCTTGTCATACCAGATTTTAGAACAAGACACTAATAGCTAAACCATAGATGCACTAGAAAAAAAATCACATTTTTTTAACCTTTTTTTCCCTTAGATTTCAACGATGGTGATATCAGAATTTAAAACCAAATCAACATTCATATTTTTCCATTTTAAAATTTTCCTTTATGCAATAAGACTTTAGGGAGAACAAAAGTTATAATTTACACTTCACTGCAGTACTAACCCACAGCCATACTTGACCCCAAAACCAACATGATATAAAAGATAATAACCAATATCTAACTTCTAAGAGGGGAAAAATGACAAGAATTTTCTAATTTTACATCAAACTGTTGACAAATTGCTAGTAACTTTTTTCCCATTTTTGAGTCGATACCTCATTGCTATTACTATCAGCTCGGTGTCAGTACCAACACTAACATCACTGTTGTTTTTTCATATTCTCTCTTATGATTTAGCACTCTTCGAAAGAATCTTACTATAAAGTATCTGATTCCATACATCAGGCACTCCAGGGAGGCACCAATGAATGCAATCGGCGTAAGTTTGTGGATCAGCCTGTTGCTTAGATGTCAACACTTTCCCCTGACGCACTGTGTACACCGACGTGTGTGCATCCTTGCGGTATTCAGACATCCTTGTTATGTCAATGAATGTAACGGGTACTTTTGACATTGATCGGGTCAGGTTGGAAACCAGATCAAACATTTGTGGGTCAGACCCGACATTTAACGGCTCGGTGTAATTCAGCACCGGTTGAGTCTCTAATGCACACCTAATACCATTCGGGTCGCCCCATTGGTTCGAACTGCCAAAATAGATAAAAGGGGGGCAATTGTATGAGTACTCGGGGTCATGAAACTGACATAGGCACATTTAAAAAAGAAACAAAATCTGGAGCCTTACATGTAAAACAAATAAAAGGAGGAATTTCATTTTAAATTATAAAGTATCTATTTTACCCTTTATTAGAAAATAAAAAATATGTAACATGTATAATAGAAATATTTAGTCTATTAAACAAGTTATATATTTTAACATTTTTGAGGGGTATAAATGAATTTCAGATGGGGGAAATAAGTAATTTTGAGGTTTTTGAGGGGTATACATGAAATTCCCCAAAAATAAAAGCCCGAGTCATACTGTTCTTAACTTGGTCTAGGTGGTGGTTGGGATATTAATAAATAGTTACAACTTATTAACGCACTTGATTCTAAAATAGACTAAACTAGAAAATAACAAAAGGGAGGGTAGATGGGAAGTTTGGCATTATTACCTACATACATACATCCAAAAACATATACCTCCCCTATAGTTTGGGTCTCAAATTGGCTCCAAAAATAAAGAAACAATAATTGTCACATTGTGATTTGATATTCTAACAACTAGGAATAGCCAAACCTAGTGCTTTCTGTTTAAGTAGGATTATTTGGTGCTTGGCAAGAGAATCAATGCACCTTGTATCTTGTGAAAAGTGGTAAATTTTTTTATATGCAAACAAAATTATCGAATTTCAATTCAGGAACCCCAAAAAACCACATCTTGTATATGCAAACGAAATTAATGATAATAAATACTCCCTCAATTATCCAACTGTACATCCCGTGCTTCTTAAATATCTCCGTAAAAATAATGAGGGTGGGAATTTAAATATGAAATTAATTCCTATTATAAAAAAAAAGCCATTTGCTCAATTTTTTTAAGAGGTATCTTTTTTTTGTCAAAGAGACTTCATTTACCCGGTTCATTGTTAACACTTCTTTTCCTCATGTTTCACTTGTTGAAGTTCTTCCAATATTTTTAAATTATGTTGTAAACAACTCAAACATAAGGAATATGAAGTGCTCAAGTGATAAATTTCTTATGTATTAACGTATGGTCCAGATCTGTCCAAACTCCTAAATTAAATTTCTTTAATTAAAACCTTAAAAGTTAGATGAGCTGACCCCACAGAATTACAATGCCAAGGACTTAAAGTGAGGTTAAAAAAAAAAGCAAAGCATGTTGACAAGCACTTGGGTTTTGGCACAAGTTCTGATAGAATCATGTGACCACACCTTGCATTTATTTTATTGATTAAATACACATGACCCACTATGGTATGTCTCCATAACTTTGATTGTAAATCCCTTACTAATGGTACCGATATTTTTTACACCTTTCTACTTGTATCTCATGTGCTATCATGAGACTTTATAGAGTTAACTTCACGTTCTGAAAGAATTTGCAGATCTATAAATCAGTATCACACAACACTAATAACAATGCCTTGATTCAATTGATCACGTTATAGGTAACGATTTTAAATAATGGATAACCTGTTCAGCTTTCCAGGTTATATATGTGTACAAAGTTTTTTATTTTGAGGAAAATATGTGTATAAAGTTGTTTGGGCTTTCACAACTCCTCCAAAAACCCTTGTTTTTTGGAGTCCGGATCCTGAAGTAACTCAAATTTTGAGTTTAGATCCAGACCGTCCGATCAGAATCTGAACCAATCCCACCCTATGTAGAATGTACATGGGCCCCTTTAATATTGGTGCTAAAGCAAATCGAACGGACTGGATCTAAACTCAAAATTTGAGTTGACTGACATGAATTCTTGTTTTGTGTTATTATCACAAGTGCAGAAAAAACATGTGACCTAAACTTTTGTTAGAGGATTTCAAAACTGTTGATGGGTCATTATAAATCCTACAAAAAAGGTGTAAGGGCCCACCAATTGCATCATAACTTGTCCTTTTATAATCACTTAATTAGTTTAGTCCCATTTGCATGTCTTTTATACCACATTATTAGTTTGTTCCCTTGCTTGTCGCTTGTCTCTATGATTTTCTTGCATCATATGGCCCAACATAAATAATTGCGTTTATGGGTTGTACTAAGAAATAGCGCATGGTACTGGCAGCATGTCAAATGTCATGTAGAAACATATAGTACATATTTAAGCAATTTCAAATGAGACATGAAACTTGACAACTTGTATAGTAGTTGATCATTATTTTGAAATTTTTAACACTTCTGAAATTACCAAATAATACCAAATAAATCCACCTGTAAAAAGTAGTATGCTTAGGTCATTATCATGTTGTGCCCACTCAAAATTGCTATGGCTAATTTTTTTTTATATCCCTCTGTAATATTTTTGTTATAGGGTGTTAAATTGAATTGGGACTGAATCCAGAGTAAGGCCATATTTTAGCAATAAAGAAAATTTAAATAAACCTTGAATAATTATAACCGGTAGTTATAAAAAAAACATAAAACAAATTACTTACTTTATATGAAGAGGAGAAATACTCATAAAAAACACCATTTGTTTTGCCGGGTCGACATTTTTATAGATCCAATCCGACCAAGTTCCCATTACTCGTCGGTACACATCAATCCTTATCACTTCTTCATGATCTGACCAATCTGTTGCATTTGGTCTCCTGTGAAAACCTAAATTATTCAGTAATACAACAAAACACATTTCACTAGTAACTAAAAATAGATTTTGAAGATCACACCTATTTTGTACATATAAATTAGTATTTAGTAAGAGGAGTGAGGCTACACTGCTACAGTACTATGCATAGCGCATAGTGATCCGTACTATGGATCAACATCTTCATTTTTTAAGTCTGAACAATCTATCTGAACCATTCAAAAGTGGTTATTTTCTACCTATCTAAAAAAATACTAAAAAAAATCTAAAAAATGTAAAATTCAGTCTGCAAAAACATTTTCATATAGAATAGAAATCACGTTGAACGGATCAGATCAACTATTTGAACTTTGAAAATGAAAATATTAATTCGTAGTACAAATCAATTTGCCCTTAATTTCTTCGCATGCAACTCCCATTTGTTTTTTTCTTTTTTGAATTTTTTAAAAACCCTAGTTTGTTAGCCACTATTACAAAAGATGCATGAGGGGTAAGTGTAGCACTTACAGAATTTTCATGTTGGGAGTGTTCATCCACCAAATGTAGGTATTAAAAATCAGATAATCCACGCCTTTCCAGTAAACAGCATGTCCCTCAATTCTATCGGGATTTATAATTCGATGAGGTATGCTGTGTATCTTTGGATTGTCTGAATTTGACTCAACCAAGAATGGGGCCCAGTAGAATTCTATGCTCGCATTGTACTCCTGAATTAATAGCAAAGTGAAAAAAAATGAGCAGATCTAATAAACACTGGTTTTACAGAAATATTTTAGACGTGTTATCATTTGCTTGCTAATTTAACACTGAGTCTATGGTACTATGTATGCATAATGCGGATTAGTTCGTACTATGAATTAATATCTTCATTTTCAAAGTCCAAACAGTCAATCTGAACCCCAACATGATGTCGATATGAAAATGTACTTGTAGATCAAATTTTACATTTTTTACAATATTTTTACTATTTTTTTAGATAGGTAGAAAATCACTTGATCTAAAAATTCCAGACCATTCAAAAGTAATTATTTTCTCCCTATTTAAAAAAATAATAAAAAATTTCTACAAAGTCTGTAAGTACATTTTCATATGGAAATCATGTTGAATAGTTCAAACCGACTGTTAGAACTTTAAAAATTTAAATATTGATCTATAGTACAGACAATCTGCACTAGTACCATAGCCTCACTCTATTATTATTGAAGGTCTCAATTCTCTCTAAAATTTGAATACATCAACAATTCACAGTTATATCAAATATGAAATAAAACCTAACCTTGGAATAGAATATATTTCGGTTACCATCTTCCCATTTCTTTGCATATCTCAACTCAGATTGAACCATACAAACCAACGACCCCCATTGATTTCGGTTCAAAGAGTCTCCCACAAACATAAGCCTCTTATTTCTCAACTGCTTCAGCAATAACAATGGTTCAAACCTTGATGCACAAAAATTGGAACAAAATTGTCAATCAAAAATCAAGGCCATTTTAATTAGTACATTTCATAATATGAAAAAAATTATATACGTGGGTCTACTAAGAGTAGACTTTCAGGGGAAAAGTCAATTCCACCTACTGAGAGGCATTTCTGAAGTTAGATACAAGTTAGGTACATTATCATTTGAATAATAAAGTGGGTTTGTTAATAGAATGTACATTTTACCAAACTAGATAGCAGCTGAGCAGCAATCACACCTTTCTGTTATAGGTATATTTTTCTTTTGGACCTTTTTGTAAACACAAGTTAACCCATCATTATAAAAATATAAATTGAGGAACTTCAAGATTTAGTAGCTGGAAGATGTAATAATTTATCCTGAAATAAGATTATCATTAATTTTTTGTTATCATCTTTTGTCCCACAAAATGAGAAACTTGGAATTACAATGGAGGTTAAAAGTACCCAACAATAAGGTACAGTAGTGTGTGGTATTCAAAAAAGGGGGAATTTCATGTATACCCCTCGAAAACCTCAAAATTACATATATCATATTTACCTTTCAAAATTTTAGGAACTAAAAAATTTACTCAATTTATTAACTTTTCTAATACAACTCATTTTAAATTTATAAAATACCCATCTTACCCTTTATTTAGAAAATAAAAATATGCAAGATGTGTGACAAAAATCCGTCTTCTAGCTTGTTGATATTCGAGGACATGGACTATTTATAACAAAATTCCCCAAAAAAAATGAATTTAGTGTTTCAAAGGACCCACATGTATAACAAAATGGTGTGCTAAGTAAATAAAATATAACTAATGGAAAGATTGGTATCAATATTTGCAGTACGAAGTATTTAAATTAATTAAGATCAGTTTGATGACTTTCCTATCCAGTACGGAAGGTAAGAGAGAGATCCCAATATCCCATTGTCCCACCCAACCTCATAAAAAGAAATTAAAAAAAAAAAGGAATTGGAACAAATTGACGCAACCAAACATTTCCAATGGTATATACACAGTTTCTTTTTTTTATATTCGGTTAACTATTAAGGTCATAAGTGCAAACTTTCAAATGCCCACATTCAAAAATCACGGTAAGAAAAAGTTAAATATGCATCCTTCATATTAATTATATTTGTAAGGTTAACCAGTTAACCTGCAGAGCGGTGCAGAAACAAACAGAAACCCTGTCGGCAAGAGTCACTAACATGTTGCACATAACCCCTTCTAATTTGCTAAATTTGGAAACAACCAGATCTAAACCAAAGACGCGCATCATTGATTCGCCTTATGATCAGTTGGATCTAGAAGCAGAATTCACACACACACACACACACTCACTGAGACGAGATATGTACCTCGGCAAAGAGCAATCGTTGGGTTGCCACCTCCATTGCTGAAAAGCCTCGTCTTTGCGACCGTTCCTGCCACAGGTGACTTGTAAGGAGAGGAAGCGACATTCCTCCTCGTAGTACAGCGGGTAGCTGACGTTGTCGAAGACCCATCGACCGGCGGAGAGATCACACGTGTCAGGCGGGAGATGCACGTGGAGCTGAGTGCCGTTGAGTGGGAGGCGGGGCCGGGGTTTGTGCTTCACGGCGCGCACATAGATGAGGTCTTGGTGGATGCGCCAGAAGGAGAGCTCGGCCAAGGCGGCGATGTCCTCACCGTAGATGCAGATCGCGAGGAAGAAAATGGAGAGCACGGTGATGTAGAGGGGTATTTTCGTGGTTTTGTGGAAGTATGAGGCCAGTTGACTAGTCAGAATTGAGGGGTCCGGGAGGCCGGTGCGAGGTGATTTCCGGCGAGGCGCTTGCATTTAATTTGTTAAGAGAGAGACAGAGAGAGAAGGGGGAGGGAGTTCTAGAGAGAGACAGATAGAAGGGGGACAAGAAGTCTAGAGAGAGAAAGATGGTGTGATTATGAGTGGTTATGAGTGGGTGGTAATGCTAAAGAAGAGAAGAGAAGAGAGTGTGTTTAGTTTGGTGCGTGGCACTGTCGCCCGGAATTATATCAACTAAAGTAACTCATATTTAGAGTTTAAATCTGGACCGTCAAATCTGTTTTGGCACGAGTATTAAAGGAACCAGTACCTTTCACCTCGGACCGTAATTGCCGGAATTATGATCGGACGGTCCGTATTAAAATTCAATATTTGAGTTACTTTAGGGGATCTGGACCCAACCCTGTAGACTGTAGTTGTAGTTGGACTCATGGAAGGGGGTTGAGTGATCATGATAAGCTAGGTCTGACATTTAATGCGTAGGCTACAACGATCGTTAAGGAAAGTTTTCAGGGAAGAACTCAGATCAGGGCTCGCTTGCATTTATTGCCGATATTTTTATTAAAACCCCCAAAAAAAAACAAATTATCAAATCTGCTCCCATCCCAACTTTATTTTTATTTCTACCTCAACCGCCCGTGGACTGGGCGGTCCTATTTCCCAACCTGACCGCCCAGCGTCCGGGCGGTTCACTTTTGAAACTTGACCGCCCAGAGGCTGGGCGGTCTGCTATTGTTTTTTTTTTTTTATAAGAGTTTTATGTTTTAATTGTTTGAATGTTTTATATTAAATTGTTAATGATTTGTTTGAATGTTTCATATTAAATTGTATGATATATATTTATTATTTGTTGACGATTATATTTTTATAATTGACGATTATTTGTATATGTTATGTAATTGTCTAGCTTTAATATAATTGATTAGTTTTATATTAAGTTTTGTTAATGTTTAAATGTTTCTAAATGGTAATCGAAATGGTAAGTCTAAACAACAAAAGTAGTAATCGAAATGGTAAGTCTAAACAACAAAAGTAGTAATCGAAATGGTAAGTCTAAACAACAAAAGTAGTAATCTAAATGATAAGTCTAAAAATGAAACATAACAGTCCAAACACGAAATATAATAATCCAAACTAAAATACTAGAAACCTATCAAACTAAAAAAAATATAAAAACCCTAACGGCGATAACGAGGGCGACGTCCGGAGAGCTCCAACCTAGTAGGTGCATGGCGGTCCCTCTGCGACGGCGGACGCCTCTGGGGAACCTCATCCACCTGCATGTCATCGTGTACGGCCTGTGTACGCAACACCCACGGATCGGCCTCCCAAGTAGGAGGATACGTGGCCGGAGGCGGTGTGCCAAATATAGCAGCGGCAAAGCCATCTGCAGTCTGTGCCCCACTCCCACTGGCCTCGCCGTCGTGCTGTCTGGGCTCCATATACTGCGGTCGGTGGGAGCTAGCTGGCTCCCATCCGCCCACATCTGGAGCTAGGTCATCCAATGAGAATGAGGCGGCGGCGGCAGCTTCATCCTGCATGTAAACAATGTTAAATTAAAGACATAGAAGTAACGAGTAAATTAATTAAATAATGAACTTTTGCTACCTCGGTAAGCTGCACTGGAACTCCATGCTCGTTGTAGTACGCGTTCCACGCGTTGTTGTTCAACACCCATTGGTGGATCGCCCAACCCGAGTCATCATCTGCAGAAATGAAGATAAATTAATAAGAATGATCTTTTAGAGAGACACTTAATAATGATCATTTGTATGACATATTATTACCTGCAGGAGGTGGCGGCATCTCCGCAGCGTAGATAGGGTCTCCAGGCTGCTCCGGATCTGGTGGTGGGGCCTTTATCTCGCGCCAATTGATGTCCTCCCCAGCATCGTGCAACATACCAACGAGGCGACCGTCCCAGCCAGAGTCCTTCACGATCGGTGCACTATGTTGGAGCATTTGACATCCTATCGCTCTCCAACTTTTTCTCGCCATGCACACCAAGCTGTGTGCCACTCCTCTAATACCCGTCAAAATCTGCACACAACGTATTTTTATTATTATTATTGGAAGATGAATAAATAACTATAATTTTTTAAGCATTTCAGTTTCATTTAAACATACCGAACGAGTATGGATCGGGCCGAAAGGCAAGTAAGTCCTAGATCCGTCACCAGTGAGTCTCCGTCGGAGAGCATCACCATAGTCCCCCTGTAGATAAACCGTCGGCATGCCCCATCTCTGGTACCAGACTAAATATCGTAATCTCCAAGGCCCGGCCGGCGTAGGGGCATCAACAGCTGGAGGCGGGGTCCATAAGTGATCCCCAGGTGATGCAGCACGCTGGTAATGCTCCCAGAAACGCGTCATCCAGTCGACTTTGGGCTTGTTGTGTTTAGTGCTGCAATATAAATTAATTAGCAACGTGTATGGCTAAACAAGTAATAAAATAGGCAAACAATAAGGTAGTGGGTAGTTACCTGTGCAGCTGGGTGGTCTGCTGCTCGCCCAACTCTGGAAAATCAGGGACATATCATCCAAGCCAAACTGACGGGGCACTCGATCAGGATAGTGATACTCAACTATCCAGAAGCATACGCACGGCCCCCGATAAAACGAGAGATGTCTCTGGTCTAAAGTCAGCTGGCACAGAAGGCCCCGATCGTAGAACAGACGATAGGGGTACCAGGTGATGCTCGCCTCGTGAAGCATCTGGAGCTGACCCCGGACATACGAAATCCCCACGGTCCTCCCCCTGCCCGTGTCCTCGTATGTGTGGAGAGGAGCCCATATGGCACCGTACCCCGGATGTCTCTCGGGGTCATCTCCCGTCCATAACCCATGCTGAGCTGGAGGAACAGGCCGACACACCGGTATGTGCGACCAGGACCACTGCTGGAGTAGAAGAAGCGGTCCGGCAATCTGCTTGTTCGTCGCCTAAATTTTGGACATGCGGTGCACTTCTGGTAAATATGGAACCCTAATATTTGTAATAAAAAAATTAAAATATTTGTATAAACTTACCAGACAAGCATGACACAAGCCCCGGTATAAGTGGGCGAGCACGGCTCCACCCCAGTTCCACTTCGACGGCCGCTGAATGTCCCTCAGCAGAGAGAGGAACATAATCGGGACTGCGTCACCGCTGGAATCGACAAACATGACGCTGCCACATAAATCCATGACAAACGCCCTCACGTACCTGCAACATAAATTAGAGACATAAATAACTACAATTTTTTTTGAATCCATAACATATTTTAATTTGCAACTGTTTGTGATTACCTCAGAACGGTCTGCTCGTCACGTGTCTCGGGGGTGATCCTACGCCGGTGGAAGTAACTGCGGAGCGCCGCAAGACTGATGCAGTATTTGGAATACCGGTACTCCTCCTCCTCCTCTCCTTTCTTCTTCTTCTTCTTCTTTTGCAAGTCCGTCGGAGCGGCCCCCAGCAGCTCCGGTATCATGTGCATCAGGTCCGGATCGTCTGAGACACCACCGATGGGGTCGCCATCTATCCGTAAACCCCACAAGGCGCTGACGTCACCTAGTGTGACTGTCATCTCCCCAACCGGAAGGTGAAATGTATGCGTCTCCGGTCGCCATCTCTCCACTAGACCGCAAACGAGAGCCTGGTCAATATCGCAGTGAGTCATAGTGGCCAGCTGATACAACCCGAGATGCATGATGCACCGCTCCATCAACGGGTGACGGACGTATCGTATCTCGGGGGTGCGATGTCTCACTGTCAGCATCGTCGTGTCCTGCATTTTACAATGATTTCAATATAAACGTCTAATTAAATAATGCTATTTAAATTAGGATTACAAAACCAACGTACCTCCATAGATGCAAGTGAGACACGGTGCCTGACATGTGGGGTCCACAGAAGAGGACTAAATGTGTCAGGATGGTGAGGGGGATAATCTCCAAAGGGAGCATCTGCACCGGACGTCTCTGTACCGGACGTCTCTGCACCGGATGCCGCTGCACCGGATGCCTCTGCACCGGATGCCTCTGCACCGGATGCCGCTGCACCGGATGCCTCAGCATCGTGATCATGTGAACTCTCCCCCGTCTCCAGAGGGGCATCCCATGCACGTCCCCGTCTAGTTCTGACCATACTACATTTCAATAAACATAAGATGTTATCTTATAAATCCTGATTTATAAACCCTAATTTAGGAATTCAACCATAATCTAACAATTCAACCTTAAACCGTAAACCCTAAATTAACAAATCAACCGTAAACCCTAAATTAACAATTCAACCCTAAACCCTAATTTAACAATTCAACCGTAAACCCTAAATTAACAATTCAACCCTAAACCCTAATTTAACAATTCAACCCTAATTTAACAATTCAACATAATTTAAATAATTTAACCCTAAACCCTAATTTAACAATTCAACAATAATCTAACAATTCAACCCTAAACTCTAATTTAACAATTCAACAATAATCTAACAATTCAACCCTAAACCCTAATTTGATCCCTAAACCCTAATTTAACCCCTAAATCCTGATTTAACCCCTAAACCCTAAATTAACAATTCAACCCTAAACCCTAATTTAACAATTCAAACCTAATTTAACAATTCAACATAATTTAAACAATTCAACCCTAAATCATAATTTAACAATTCAACCCTAATTTAAACAATTCAATTATAAACCCTAATTTAACAATTCAACCCTAATTTAACAATTAAATCGCGACAGGAAAATCAACAACCCGCACACGATAATTAACAATTCAACCCTAATTTATAAACTTCAGTTTTGTCAACCCTAAATCCCTAAACTACAAACTCTAATACCGGAAACCATAATTTTGAACAATTCAATCGTTTCGAGAAAATCAACAACCCGGACACGATAATTAACAATTCAATTCTACCAATCGTTCCAATGCCAATACAAGATACAAAATATAAATTAAAAAAATATTTAGAAACTTACCCGAAAATAATCAGACTGTCGTCGATATGGCCGAAATTAGGGTTCGGGTGGAGAGAGAGAGAGGAGAGGAAGAGAGAGAGAGAGAGGAAGAGGAGAAGGGAGGAAGAGAGAGAGAAGAGAATGCAGAAGAGAGAGAGAGGAAGCTAGAGAGAGAGAGAGAGGGAAGAATGCAGAGAGAGAGAGGAAGAGAGAGAGGAAGAGAGGAGAGAGGAGAGAGAGCTTCTAGAGAGAGAGGAAGAGAGGGAGAGAGGGAGAGAGAGAGGAAGAGAGGGAGAGAGGGAGAGAGAGAGAGGGGCTGGGGTGGTGGTTCGGGCGTCGACGCGGCGGGGCGGCTTGAGGCAGAGACGAAAGAGAGAGAAGGTGGGGAGCGGTCTGCTCCCAGCGGACCGCCTATAAAAAAAAAAAATCATAGTGGACCGCCCAGCCCCTGGGCGGTCAGGTTTGAAAAGTGGACCGCCCAGCCCCTGGGCGGTCTGGTGGGAAAAGTGGACCGCCCAGTCCACGGGCGGTTGGGGTAGAAATAAAAATAAAGTTGGGGTGGGAGCAGATTTGATAATTTGTTTTTTTTTGGGGGTTTTAATAAAAATATCGGCATTTATTGTAATAGATAGCGTAATGATATATATTTTTATTTGTACGTTAGCAATTTTAATTCTATCTCTTTGTAAGCTTTTACTTTTGATTAAATTTTTTTCTTTTTTTCTTTTTTAATGGGTTTAATAATAAGTAATTGTAAAAAAGTTTACTTCGAAAAAAGATAAAATGGTGTTTTAGTTGCAGTGTCTAAAGGTAAGTAAATACTTCTTATTTATTGTCAAAAGAGCAAAAAAAATTAACAAAATTATATAAAAGAATATTTTATTTTCATTAAATTCACATGTGCTTGAAATAATTAGAGTTAAATTACTAATTATGATCCACCTTCTAAATTACAAAAGAATCATGATGTATAAAAAAAAAGTTATAACAAAAATCTTGGTCCTTGAACTTTCTAAAGAAAAGCAAATTAATCAATGAATGCTCGTTACAATCGAATTGGTTTTCAAACTTCCGATTGAAGCAAATTCATGAAATCAATTCATGAGAGAAGTTCAAAGACTAACTTCATTTTTTTTTTCTATTTTTATTAAAAGTTCAATAACATGTTGCTGTAAATCAAAGTGAAACGGCCAACTTAAATTTTGTCTTTCTCAAAAAAAAAAAAAACTTAAATTTTGTCTAAAGGAAAAAGCTCTATGACTAAATTTATTTTCTTAAATAGAACTGAATAAGCAAATTTGAATTCCATCACAGTTAGCACCCCAATTTTTTAAACACATTATAAAAATATTTTTTATCATTTTCGCTTTTCGGTTAAACATAGAAGCTGAAAGGTCCGTTTATGTAATAAATTAATAGACCAAGAGCACAGGGGTTGAAAAATGTGAATGATTTGCTTTCAAATTGATTTGCGGAGGAATTTGAGGAATCTGTTGGTCAAAGGTGGGAACTAATTGCAAAATTTTCAAGCTTTTCTTGAATCCGTGTTGTCTTGTTTTTTACCGCGTATTACACATTCATCTTCTCGTCAACACCACATTATAAATTCGAAATTCTAAAAATGATTTAATAAGATTTAAAATTTGCAATTCAAATGGTAAATTAAAAAAATAATTTGTTCTTAATTAATGCAAATTATATTCTTTTAGAAGAAAAGAATTTCGAATTTTAGTATAAATCACATAATATTGCAAACTATATATTCTTAAAATAATTTTTTCTATTATCTCTGCCGACAATTAAACTGCTCAATTGAAAAAAAAAAATGTAGAAAAAGAAAATAGTTAAGTAGATATTCGGATACATGCTTTTCTTAAAAGTTGCAATTTAATAAAAAAAAATTCACCGAAGCGATTTTTTAGAACCAAATGAAATTTGACACATCACATATTCACATAATATCGTATCCCTAGGCCCTACCATAATATACATGAAATGAATCTTTTGACCAACGGAGAAGCATCATGTTACTAACCAGCTAGCAAACTGATGTGAAACCTCAAAAAATTGATTAGGTCGTTATTTTTTTCTATTCAATAAAATCAATAAAAATGTATGGTGACATTATTTCTTGAGAATATTATAATAGTGACATAATGGTTTACCTGATATTGCCTTTTCTTTTGCTAAACGCAAGGACTAAATTAATGCGGCTGTTGGATAAACCGATAAAGTATTAGTTTGTTGGGTATTAATTAATTAGGATTTTGAAATACTTTTTTTTTTTGGGAAAGGCAGGATTTGATGGACATCTAATCAAAATTTGTCTGATACTTGATTTTAAGTTGTTTGATTTGCGTTGAAATTTATACGGACAGTTTAAATTTATAAGACGGTTGAAATTAATATAGATTTTAATCTGTTTGCACGAATCTCAATGCAAATCAGACAGTTTAAATTCACGGAATGGATGAGATTAGTGCAGATTTAAATATACTAGAAAAAATCTCGATGTGGATCAGGCGGTTTAGATTTACGAGACCGTTAAAATTAGTGTATATTTAAATATGTACGTACGAATCTCGACGTAAATCGAATGACTTAGATGGAACATCAGATGCATTTATATCAGGTGACCGTTGGAAGACCTCCGCTACCATTTATTTTGTGGTTAATGTTCATTTCCTCTCGAATAGTAAACATTTTATTAAATAATACATGCATGAGCATATCAGACTATTCTATTGTTGGAGGGCACATGTATCATTGTTAATTTAAATGGTTAACATAGATGAAACTTCTTTTATTATACAATTATTGCTAATAAATAAATGTCGGTCAAATGCTTCTTATTATATGAACCAAATACGTACGGCAACCAACTGATGTAAATAGATCTTAACGAATCAATCATGACCATTGGATGCGAGATGTGCGAATCTCATTGTATTTTAAGGACTGATATGACCTCTCCAGCCCAAACAAAAGTTGTTTTAATTAAAGACATGTCCTATTTAAGAGTACAATTTTAATAAATGCATGATAGTATGTAAATATAATTTCTGTTTATATTTTATACCGATATTTTTATTAAAACCCCAAAAAAAAAACAAATTATCAAATCTGCTCCCACTCCAAAGTTATAATTATTTCTACCCTAACCGCCCGTGGCTTGGGCGGTCCACTTTCTGGACCTGACCGCCCAGCAGGCGGGCGGTCCACTACCCTTATCAGACCGCCCAGCAGCTGGGCGGTCCGCTATAAAACCCTATAAAAGAGCCATTTCTCTCTCCTGATGAGCACAGTGTTCATTCCAATCCCACAAATTTTCCAGAACCGAAAGAGAGAGCTGTCAGGCGATTTTGAGGCGATTTTGAGGTATGGACAGTAACAAACGAGGTAAGAAAGCGAGCAACCGAGATCGTGGCGTAGCGAGAGGAGGATCTATTAGTGATCGAGGTAAAAACGAGGGAGAAAAGAACAACTGGCCCGTATGCCGTGATCCCCAGAATTGTGTGACATGTAAGATGGGGGAATGGAATAGACGACATGGTCGGTATGAAATTTCAGACGATGACTTTGTGGAAAACCCCTACGGCTTTGGTTTGAAAAAGAAGAAAGTTGATCCAGAGCCTCCAGCATCGGACGATAAGTTTGTTCCGTGTACTGGTAAGGCTACCACTTCGTCTGCTGTGACTGATTCAGATCAGGCAAACTCTGATGATGACTTTGTTCCATGCACTTTCAAGGCTCGTTGTAAGAAGTAGATTTTTTAGGAATTTATATTGTAGAATTTTTAGAAATTTATGTCGCAGACTTTATTTCATTAGTTTTGTGTTTGTTTATATTTTATGTTGTTACTTTTTGTATACGTAATTAAGTAATAAAAATAACAAAAATGAAGCATATAAAATAATCGAGGCAAATAAAATATTGCATAGTTCACAAACTACCAATTAGAATAGTTCACAATATACATCTAAAATAGTTCATAACATAATTTAACAAAACTTGGTAATCAGCGACGACGGCCGAACAAACTCAAAATACGACGTCTGGCTCTGGGTGCAGCTGGTTCTGCGGCACTACCGGATGTCTCTCCATGGCTACTACCGGTTCCTGGGCTTTCATGAGTGCGGCGGCTACTACCGGTTCCTGAGCTTTCACCCCTGCGGTGGCTACTACCGGTAGCCTCAGCAACAACTCTAGCATTTTCTCTTTCGTTGGCTTCGTTAATGGCATCTGCATTGCATTCCAGTTGAAATAAAATCAAAACAAAATATAAGTAAACAAATAAAATATAAGTAAATAAAAGGAATCAACCGTACCTGCTCGCTGCCTGTCAGTTGTTGAACGGCGGGCCTGATGTCCCATTCGCCTACCTTCCATCTCGTCCATGTTCATTACTTGACGCTTGTGGGGTCTTCTTCCTTTTCTGATCCACCCGCTTGCGGGACAGACTTTATCACCAACATAGGGCGGCCACTGATACTGGTTGGGATAAGGATGGAAAGATGCACCCCAAGTACTCGCAAGGTACTCGGTACGGTACATGTCTGCGACATAATCATCCTCAGCGAAGTTTCTCTCCCGGCACACCGCCATAACATGAGAACAAGGTAGGTGGGCCAACTGGATTCCTTGGCAAGTGCATGTTACAGTATTGTCAGGTGCAAAAATAACAACATACTTGAACATCCTTTTCACAAACTCCATAGTCCCATCCGGTCTACGGCCGGTTGGAGCAAACTCATCTGGACAGTGCACTTCGAATTCCAATTGGCCCTCCCCGTACGGGACAACTCTCATAACTGCACCTTTCTCCCTATGTTTCCTTAGTTTCCCCTCCACCCTTGTTGAAAACGTTTGATTCCTGGACAGTAATTCAGAAAATATAAGTCAACAAATAAAAATATACATACCTTGGCAAAATCTCTGAATAAAAATATACATACCTGGACAGTAATTCAGTTGCTTTAGCACGCCGTGCAACAAACCATGCATTTAACTTGTAGAAGGTGTCCTCCACAATTGCTGCCACGGGCAACTGCCGGCTCTGCTTGAAAACAGCATTCAAGGACTCAGACCCATTTGTGGTCATAATTCCCCATCGGAAACCTCCATCACGGGCTTGCAATATCTTCTCATATGCGGGTGGCTCAGCCAGATCGGCGGGATTATTTTTTCCCACCTTGAGTAAGTACAAATTTGCCTTTGGACAGTACTGAAAAAAAAAAATTCAGATGAGAAAACGTTTGATTAAATAATTCAGAAAATAAAAGTGTGTGAAAATATACATACCTTGGCAAAATCTTTGAACATCTCTTCCACCCTTCTCGGCTTCTTCTTCTTGGCACCAATTCTGAATGTATCTGCAACCCATTTTCCAGATCCGCAGTTCTTGTGTAGGTTGTCTGTAACATGTTGCATACACAGCCTGTGCACACATTCGCCGTTCGCTGTCGACCACCCGAAATCTGGGCGATCAAAAACATATTTGATTCCTTTGTGCTGGTCTGATATGACACAAAAGAACCGGTCGCCAACCACTTGTCTTCTTACGAACCTCATGAAAAATCCCCAGTTTTCCCCGTCCTCCTTCTCAACAATTGCAAAGGCCAAAGGCAACAACTGGTTTTCAGCATCATATGCACATGCGATCAGCAGTCTCCCGTCGTAACGGCCAGACAGGAAGCATGCATCCACACTGATGACCGGTCTAATGTATGGCACAGCTTGAATACATGGACCGAACGCCCATGCTATGGCCTTGAATTGCACCGCGTTGTCGACATCCCGTACGCCTATATTCCAACGTTCAAAGACAGTGCCGGGATTTGTACTTACTATGGCCTGCAGCAATGGTGCAAGCAAGTTGTATGAACCATGCCAGCTACCGAACATTCGGCAAATCGCAAGTTCACGCCCTCTCCACAACCTGTTGTACTTTGGGACGACATGTTTGTAAACCCGTCTGACAGCTCTACCGACCTCCTTAAGGCTCATCGATGGGTCATCCTCAACGTCATTCTCAATTACATCGGCAATAAGTGAAGCCGTAAGATTTGCATGGTCTTTCCTTGATGACGCAGCCTTGCATGTGTGAGGTGGTTCACACTTCTTAATAATCCATGCCTCGCCCTTACCCACAGGGGTTGCATAGAGACGGAAGTGGCAATGCTCTTCGTCTTTACAAACAATTACTAACCTTCTTCGGTCCCTTTTTTCCTCTCTGCACTCCCAGTTGCCGTGAACATGGACCTCGTGTATTTTCTTCACAAGTTCATCTATGTTGGTGTAAACCTGCTGCGGAGCAAGCTCTTGAGTGTACCTGACACGCGGCCCAAAAAATGAGATGTCTGCCTCTTCAAAAGCAGTGGTATCGTTGAATGTGGGGCACGGATGCCTATCTGTCCGACCTCTAATCGGAAATCTGTCTTCCTTAGGTAAATAATCTCCATCACCTTCTGACAGGTTATCAGAATCCCAATCCCCTTCCCATTCGTCACCTGTTTCCAAATTTCCTTGTGGTATGGCATCGACCTCAGCATCAAGGTCAAGGTCTCTCCGGGTAGCAACGGGTGACACTATAGGTATTGATGGTGGTACAGATGGAAATCTGGGTTGGATTGGGGTTTCAGGAGGAGGTGGTGGTGGTGGTAGATCGGTGGTAAAATCAGGTACAAAATTCTCATAAATGGGTGATACGGGCGGTTCATAACTTGAGTGGCGGGGGTTGTCATACCTCGAGGGGTGGGGGTTGTCATAACTAGAGTGGCGGGGGTTGTCATAACTAGAGTGGCGGGGGTTGTCATAACTAGAGTGGCGGGGGTTGTCATACCCCGAGTGCTCACGACCCGAGTTGTCATAACCCGAGTGATCATAACTCGAGCTGTCATAACTCGAGTGACGCGGGTTGTCATAACCCGAGTGATCATAACCTCTATTTTCCCTAGATGTTCCAACCCCGGGTTCACGCTGAACTCTCCTGGAATATAAGTCCATTACCATTACCCCCTGTGTCTGAAAAGTGTTGTAAACACTCCTCCATACCGACTCATCAGTTATTGGAAACCTGGTATAGTAAGGTCTACCACCACTTACTGTGTTAATCCGGGTAGCTAAATCTATATCACACCGGTTGGGGTTCACACCAATTTTTTCATACACTATTCCCTTCAGTTCAACAAATGAGGTATTTTCATTTACCTCAAAGCCGTAGGCTGCTTCCTTGGTGTACTGTGCTCCCTCCGCACCCCGGGTAAACTTCCCGCCCACATACAGTGCAACCAACATACTTCCGTGCTGGAATTACTGTTCTGGAAACACTGTTCTGGAAACACTGTGCTGGAAACACTGTGCTGGGATTACTGTGCTGGGATTACTGTGCTGGGATACTGTGCTGGGATTACTGTGCAGGATTACTGTGCACAGATTACTGTGCACAATCGCCTCAAAATCGCCTCTGACGGCTCTCTCATCTCTCAGGAGATCGGTTCTGGAAAATTTGTGGGATTGGAATGAACACTGTGCTCATCGGGAGAGAGAAATGGCTCTTTTATAGGGTTTTATAGCGGACCGCCCAGCTGCTGGGCGGTCTGATAAGGGTAGTGGACCGCCCGCCTGCTGGGCGGTCAGGTCCAGAAAGTGGACCGCCCAAGCCACGGGCGGTTAGGGTAGAAATAATTATAACTTTGGAGTGGGAGCAGATTTGATAATTTGTTTTTTTTTGGGGGTTTTAATAAAAATATCGGTATTTTATATGAGGAAATTCAGTGATTAGGCTTATAAACGGAAAATAATTTCCTCTCTGATTGTTTGGATCATTGGACACTTCTAAATAATTTGAGATGTTTATTTATGATATTGTGTATATAAATATTATTAGTTAGTTTATGATGACACAATCATCAACACTAGTACTTATTTAATTATTATGTGATGTCATGAATAATAATATTAATATCCACGTAATTTGTATTGGTTGTGCACATTTATGGTATTAATTGTAGTGTTAAAATAAAAACTTTTACAATTACCTTTAATACTTTAAATAATTAAAGTGCAATTTCATCTAAAAGTAACCTAATATTAATTTTTGCATAAATAGTCAAAATGTACAAAAGTACAAGCATGAACTACATTTTTTTACATTGATTAAATGTTTCAGCATGCTTTCTATGATACTACAACAAAGAAGTCATGGTATGTCACACGTATTTCGTGTTGTTATTAAAATATTTATTTTATATGAGTACATTCTCCCATATTAATTGTTACAATACATATTTAAACGAAATAAATTATATGACAAGGTCATAAGATAATGGAGATAATTAATTTAGTGTTTTGTAAGAGTTTTAAGAACTTTATGTAGAATGTAAAATGTAAGATTTATTATAATTAATGTTTTCTTTATTTCTTTATAAGAAAAAAAATATCCTGGTTAGCTTTTGAGATGATACAATTATTACTGATAAAGTTTGTCAATCAGATCAAATTTATCAATTATTGTTGTAAAAAATTTAAAAGATTTTGATAAGTTGTTGTGCTTAATTGTGGATCTATCAAAAGTTATTTTGCTTCATGATATAATATGATTTTTTATGTAATTTTATGGTTTTGTTTAATTTGAATTGATTTCTTTGTTTTTTGTTTCCGTTCTTGTTATTAATTCAGATTTGATAGAGATGAAAAAGAGCCGAAATTTTTATTTATAACATTAAAAAAAAAAAAAACCAAATAACCATCGTTTGGTGGAATTTCGAATTCTAGCACGGCCGCACCGGCATTCTGCGGACCCATTTCAGCGAGGCCGCAGAATGCCGATGCGGACCCCTAAATGGGTCCGCAGAACCATTCTGCGGACCCAGTTTTTTTTTTCATCCGTTTTCAAACTTTCAGATATGCACGCATTCCTAGAAAACCAAAAATATTAAAAAACAAAAAAGTTGAGATTGTCGCTGGTGCCTCACGCATTCCTAGAAAACCAAAATATATTAACAAACAAAAAATTTGAGATATGTCGCTGGTAAAACAAAAAAAAAAGTGGGTTCGCAGAATGGTTCTGCGGACCCAATCAGGGGTCCGCATAATGCATGTGCGGTCCCCAGCATTTGGGTCCGCAGAATGTCGGTGCGGCCGTGTTAGAATTCGAAATCCCACCAAACGATGGTTATTTGGTTTATTTTTTTTTAAATGTTAGAAATAAAAATTTCGTGAAAAAGGAGCGCGTTGATGTTGCAATTGACTCGGCAATTGTTTTTTATTACATAAATTTAATGTTTACGTGATTGAAACTATTTATTTACTTAGAGCGTTGTCTTAAAACATAGAAATTAATAGTTTTAAAACATAGAAACTATTAATCATATGTTCATTTTCGTCTCCTTTCTTTTCACGCCTAATTAGTAACCTTGGTTACCATTCTAGTTTACGAAATTACTTGCAATTTTTTTTATATATTATTTTTTTCCGATCAAATATCATCTTTATTTTGGTTAATACATACAGACCGAACCTAAGGTTGTTGGTTCATTTGAATACATATCTACCGGATTTTGCAAATAAAACATCATGGTATATGGTCTTATAATGAAAAAAAAAAATAGAAATATGTTCCTCCAGTGCTTCACATCTGAATCCACATATACTCATTATAATATCTTATATTAATTTTTATTAATTTTTATAAATATTCTAGTTTACGTCGTCTCTACTCTTGGCCTTCTTCTAATCTCTAATGGGTAACTGCATGATTGGAACCTATGTATCCAGAATGCTTCTTTTTATGCATGTTTTAGCCCTAAAAACACAAAAAATCTACAATTCTACAAAATCAAGTAAAAATAACAAAAGTAATATGATTCAACCTATTTTGGACATTTGTAACTCGATATTTGACAATATTTTAGGTTAAGTGATAGAGAAAATCACTACTTATTTCAGCCCTATCATGGATCGTAGGAGTGTTGTCTTACCGGTCACAACTTGTATTTTTTCTTCACTGGATAAATAGAAAGGCGCGCTGGTTAAGTTGCGTTGCCCCGGAGACATAGTTCTTTAGTGGCCGAACTCCGTAAACAACTCCTATGTCAATTTTTCTAACTCTATCTATTTAGTTTATTACACTTTATTATTTATTTAATTTACAAGTTCTTGATTCCGCCAAGAACTTAAAGTAGATAGATTACTTGTATATAGAAACGACTTTCAAACTTGTCTATCTGACCGATAGTTACAAGTTGTAGGGTTTAAATTTTTAAACAACTCCTATTCATCCCCCTCTAGGTGCCATTAGGGACAACAATTTGTGCCGTTGGGCATAGGTTGAACCGCATGGGTTTCCTGTATTTAGCAATTTCGTCTACTGCAACTTGTATTATGTGTGTTTGGCTACTCCAAAGTGCATGCGGTTCGAGGCTCATCCACATGGGAAAGACATGTTATTCAGAATGCTTCGTTTTATGTCTGTTTTAGTCCTAAAAACATTAAAAATCTGCAATTCTACAAAACCAAATGAAAATGACAAAAATAATCTAATTCGACCAAAAATAAATATTTATAACTCGATTTTTGACAATATTTTAATCAAAAGATAGAGAAAAACAGTGTATTTTCTAACCCTATCAATATATAACAATTAATATATTACCATCATAACATTGTTAAGAATTACAATTTACCTTCTGATTTTAAGGAGAAACTAAAACTCAACAGTTAGTATTGGTTACAATAGTTGTCAATATATAATTATAGTCTTTTATTTAGTGATTTGAGCATTTGAAAAATTCTAAAAAATAGTAATAAATTTCCTAAAAATGTAAAATTTGGTCTCCTAGCACATTTTAATTTGTAGATCATGTTGAGCGGTTCAGATCGACTGTTTGAACTTTCAAATGTAGAAACTATGAGAATGAAGTTAAACAAGACTCTTACTTTCAATTATGTAAACCTAGACCTACAAAATCGACACATGTAGAATAGCTTTTCTTAAAAAGATATATTGTTTTATTTGTTTTGTTTCTCGTCTTGTCTTGATAATTTCATTTCTCTAGTGATTTAATAAGCTAAATTTTTCTTTCTCCTGGTTTTTGTCTTTTGTGCTTGCAGCACGTGCAAAGGAAACATATTATAAGAGAACCAAAATAGATTTTCATACAAAATGACATATTTTATAAAAAAAAATAGACCAATTATATCTTGTATTGCTCTATCAAGTGTAGGGTGTAGGGGTGTAAACGGATCCGGATTATCCAATCCGAATCCGCTCCGTATCCGGAAATAAGAGCATCTACAATTGATCAAATGTGTAGCCAGCCACGTCACTTTAATTGCAAACCGCTCCATCAAATTTTGCAAACCACTCCAACGCAGCAATTAGCAATTGAAAGAGAGAGAGAGCGGTACAGATATAGAAAATTTTATTTTAACCAATCAATTAGCCAAGTGTCATTAACAAAATGTTTTTTTTTAAAGCAAATTTGCTAATTAAGCAATTATGGTACAACCCAGCAATTCAATTAGCAATCTTCCACATCAGATTAGCAATTTATAAACAATCGCTGTTGTAGATGCTCTAATCCTTATCCGGATTAAACGGAGCGAATAGTTACCGGATCCGGATATATACAAAGTATGAAGAAAACGTCCGGATACAAATTCGGATAATTTTCACGGATCTTAAACGGAGCGGATATCCGAATAATCCGGATACAATTCTTTACGGATCCAGTAAATCAAGTAACTCCGAACTCCGCTATTTGCAGCGCTTCAAGGCAGCGACATGGAATTGTATAATGGTCATACTATTCTTCCTCCCACCGCTGTCTTATATAATGCTTCCTCCCCCATCTCCATCTATTGTGGGATTAATATTATCCACCGATCCGGACTTTGCTGCTTTCAAGTTTGAATTGAATTTTCATTTTTTTACTTTGGCGCTCCCTGGCAGCGACATGTTGCTTTGAAGTTTGTTTCATTCACTTTTTCTATTGTATAAACTCTTCTCCATTTCGAAATTCAAGAACACCTCCATTTTTTTTTCATTTTTCTATTTTCTGATTTGGTTTTCTTAATTTAATTATTTTTTTTAATTAATATTTATATCTTAAAGTTCATATGACTCAATTATCCGATAATTATTTGTTTTGTATCCGTATCCAAATCCATATTCGTGGAATATCCGCTCCGTATCCATATCCGTTTAAAGTGGATTTGGTTTTACATTTTGACATCCGTTTACTATCCGTATCCGTATTCGTATCCGCTCTTTGAAACGTGAATATGAATATGGTTTTACCACTATCCGCTCCGTATCCGCTCCGTTTTCACCCCTAGTAGGGTGTCAACGGGTACGGTAAGGGTCGGGTGGAAGCATTTTCATACCCGTATCCTACCCTTACCCACTATAAATTATCTTACCCGTATCTTACCCTTACCCGTTATAGTTGTCGGATAACAAAACGGTAGCAGGTAAATAACGGGTAATACTAATATAATAATTATTTTTATTATTTCTTAAATAATACATTAAAAAATATATATTTATTTCACACATGTATAGTGCTTTATTGAAAAAAAAAAATTAATCATGTTAAGTGCAAGTAAACTAATTAAAGTATTCTTTCAATGCTTATTAATGAGTCCGGCTACTATAACACTAGTGTCATTCCAAACTAAATAACACCACATCTTAAACCATTGGATCTACTTTAATATTTGTGCACAAGATAGGGTTGGAATGACACTAGTGTCTTGCACGAATATTAAAGTAGATCCAATGGTTTAAGATGTGGTGTTATTTAGTTTGAAATGACACTAGTGTTATAGTAGCCGGACTCCTTATTAATATATATAATATATATAATTTTTTTTATAATTACCCGATCGGGTAACGGATATGAAATAGGCTTTACCCGTACCCGATAAGTTTACAAAAAAAAAAAATCTTACTCGTACCCGTCTTATCGGATACGGTACGGGTCGGGTAAACGGATAAAAGGGTGTCATTGACACCCCTAATCAAGTGCTTGACCAATTATTATTTATTAAATTTAAAAAGTAAATTTCAGGTTATGAAAAAGATGAATGCTAAAATTAAATTTGACTAAAAAAACAAACGCGTGAATTACAGAGGAATCACAATTCATTACATTAATGTCTCGTCTATTCTACACTAAAGAGAAATTACAATTCACTCTAAAAAATAATTAAAAATAAAGCAAACAAATTGAATCGGATTGGATTTGAAAGGTTGTGCGGGCAAATATCCTCTCCGGTACCGTAAAAGATTCCCTTCATTTTACGGTTTGAGATTAACTCCCAGCCGGTTTAGGATTCGGGCTGACGGAGGGGGCAGTATTATTGGGCTTTGAGATTCATGCCAAGTTAAAAAGAACGATCCAGATCAAGTAATTGTAAAAGATTCCCTATTACGGTACCGGGGGTGATGTGAATTCAGGTCGTGCCTCGAGTAATTATCAGAGAAGGTGATTAGTGAGACCCCTAATTAAGATGATCCTTCTTTCAGCTACCAATCAATAATGACGACCTGCAAAATTAATCATCAGCATGTAATTAAAAAATATAATTTTTTGAGAAGCACCTTATATGGACCACTATGATATTACATATGAGATATATATATAGTTACCTATAGCTTCATACACGTCCGACACAAGTGTAGGATGACTTTGTAACACATACTTGAGGTAAGCAAATTTATCATCCATGTCAAGTTTGGTATCCTACAATATATATAAAATAAAATAAAATAAAAACAACTTAATAGGATAAAAGTTAAATTAAATTGTTTACATGACTTTTGAATAATTAAATCATGTTAATGTTTTACCGAGTTACGAACAAGGCGCACGAAACTCCATGCATCACGTCCATACGGGTTTTTTGTTTTATCAGTACTAGCATTTTTTCTCATGTTGGTTTCTGAGTCATCTTCCAACCATCTTATTCCTGTTTTATTCACCATTCTCATGTTACCTAAAGACTCAATTACATTATCAAGATAATCTGCCTTATCTTTGTCTGTAACCATCGTCAATATAGGGTGATGTAACACATCATTCCTGCAAAAAAGAATTATATTATAATATATATATATACATTAAAATATATTTAAGTGTTCGAGATAAACTAGTATATCAAATCAATAATAAACATAATTATCACCCTCTCTTTAGATATTTAATGAAATTAGCGACGAGCGAATTTGCTTGAGATCTTTAACCGTCGTTTCAATCAACTCGCCAAGTTGTATAAAATCTTCGTAATGTGCGGCGGTCTTCAAATTATCATTTCGTTTTATGCTGACTAAAAAAATAGAAATAATCTATGTAATTAGCATATTGTATATATATATTGTCTATTTAAAACAATTAAAAATTAGTAAAAGTAAAACAAAAATCAAAATTATATAAATATTAATTATTACCTCCAATTTCAAATAAGTTAAGATTTATCTCTTCATTTTCTTCCCATACTAAAATGTTCTTTGCTTCAAGTCCATGAGCCAAAAACTTTCCATACAAGTTGTAAGCACCAACCTATAATTAAACAAATAGATAATTAAAAAAACAAATTATATTTATGTGATGAAGAGGGGATATATCCAAACCCCTACTCGAAGTAGTATATTATTGCATTATTATTTACTATGGAAGAGAAATCTAACCTTATAAATTCCCTGAATTTCTTTGTCAGTCCTCCGGATTCATCAACTAACTTGTTTTTGTATTTCTTCCTATAAGTTTCAAACGTTCCAAAATCTTTCATATATTCAGCCAAAACATTTTGTTGGTCAACATCATAACTAATAAGTCGAACAATTAATATTTGGATGCCAAATATGTGTAACCATTAGATACTTCTTAATTAAACACTTCAAAACAAAGTCCCGATCAAATTTGCACTCTCCATCATAAAACTTGCTCTCTCTTATTTAGATAGTGGTCCTTCACTTTAGCACCTTGCCAATACATTATGGAATCAAGAATTTTTTGTCCTTCCTGCAGAAATATTTAACATATATATATATATGGGCTATTGTGTTTTGCGAAGTAAATGTTGGGGTTTACTTCGGGTCATATTTTTATTTTTGAAAATCCAAACAACCGATCCGAACAGTTCAACATGTTCTAAATATTGAAATGTGCTTGGAGACTAAATTTTACATTTTTTGGAATTTTTTTACTATTTATTAAGCCACTTTGAAAATCGCTGATCCGGTGGTCCAGAAAATTTTACTGTTTTTTACTGTTCACAGTGGATCAGCGATTTTCAAAGTGGCTTAATAAATAGTAAAAAAATTCCAAAAAATGTAAAATTTAGTCTCCAAGCACATTTCAATATTTAGAACATGTTGAACGGTTCGGATCGGTTGTTTGAATTTTCAAAAATAAAAATATGGCCCGAAGTAAACCCCAATTTACTTCGCGAAGCACAATAGCCCATCTCATATATATATATATATATATATATAGTTATATATAGTTATATTGTTAATAGCTTTGGAAATTGCTAACATATATAATAATGGATAATATCAAACAGAAAAATTAATAGCGATATAGTAGAATCAGAGACAGCAGCACCTTACCAACAGCCAAGTCAACAGCTCAATGAAGTTAGTTAGGCAAAGTAGTTAGCTGTAACTGCTTTAGTAATTGATTGTTAGAAGAGTTGTTAGGAGGTCATAATTGTAATTAGTGAGATGCTAAGCTGCTGTAAACCGTTCCCTATATATACGGGTAAACGAGTATTGTACAATCAATCAAGAATAATAAGAAATCTTGAATTCAAACATTTTCCTTCTTCTCTGTTAAAAGTTTCAAAAATAGTAAATTTGCATGTCTTTACCAAATTTTTGCAAAGATTGGCGAAATAATTTTTGCTAAGAATCTTGAATAAGAAAAAAAAGTACAAATTAGTATTTTTGCTTAGAGATACAATAACAACTACACAAGTATAAAAATATACTGTAATCTTACGTCATCTTAACCAGAAATTCGTTGAATTCAGAAGTTGTTCGGTTGGACCTGCAAAATTAAATAAAAGATAACTGAACTTTATTAGATCATTGCATATGAAAGAGGTGTGGGTTTGAAATGTAATTAATGTGCCTACTCTCACCTAAAATTAAATAAAAAAGATAAAATAATTAATCATCATCACCTTTGCACTACTCTGACGTAAAAATAAAAAGAAATAAAAAAAACAAAGAAAGAATTCAATGTACGAGAATTTAATTGTATTAGGATTTTCGTTCTTCTTATTTTTTTTTGTAAAAAGAAGAAAGAAAGAAAATGTGATATAAAGAATGCAGATATATTAAATTAAAAAATAAGACAGATATATTCTAGACGAATCTTTAAAAATTAGATTAAAGAAGAAATTGTGGGAAGAGTGCAGGAAACGATTAGAGAAAAAACAAAAAAACGACAAAGAAAAAAAAAAAAACTACTCACCTGTGTATAGCCGAGAGCTCTTCTAGGCTAAAAGCTGCTAATTCGGAAGAAATGAAGAGTTGTCTCTTCTAAGAAAACAAATCGGTATTTAATTAGAATGTAAACTATTTTTGGCAACTTCTAATTAGAAATTAAGTCGGAAGAGGAAGATGACATCAATAATTAAAAGACAAACAATCTTAATTGAACAAAATCAAAGCATGAGAGTTAATAATTTCCATCACAAAATTAAGCCATCTTCTCCTCTGGTGTGAAGTCGGTTTTGATGTCGAGGTTCTGACGAATCTCCTCCGATCCGGCTCTTCACCTTTATCTTGTCGGCCATCTTTTCGATCGCCACATTCAGCATCCCCTCGATATGATAAGGTCGTAGAGCGTCAACATATCAATATCTACAAATTGGTTGTCCCAGTTCCTCAACTCTTCGTCAGAAATCCTTGAGAATCGATACCGGCGCCATGGTGCTGCTACTGCTACCTTCCTCGGTTGTCTCAATCTTCGACGTATCTTCTGCATCGACATCCTAAAGATTACTCGATCACCATATTAAGGATCAGTGCAGCGACATGTAGCTCTTGCTGACGTTGACGTATCGCCACTGTCTCGGGCACCTCGAACTCCTCTCCATCGCTAGCTAGCTGCTCCTGAGCGTAGTCATCTTGCTGTCTGACATTTTAATTAGCTTTGTATATATATCATTTAATTTTAAAAATGATAAAAAAAAAGGGGAAAATATATAGTTAGGTTAATTTCCTGTCCCTGTTTGTTTACTTTTAGCGCAACATGCAGCCTTTTCAGGTGTGCGACTTTCAAATTTAAAATACATTTTTATAATCTGGACCAAAAATTAAGTGCTGCTTGTGCGGTATTGTATATATATATAGAGGTTGGCTACTCTACTTACATAAGCATATGAGGGCATATGCTTACAAGTTATTTTTGCGTTTTCAATGTCCAAATGGTCGATCTAAAGCGCTCAACATGTTCTCCATATTAATAAGTGTTTGGAAACGAAATTTTACATTTTTTGGAATTTTTTTACTATTTTTCTAGAATTTTTCAAAATAGTGGTTTAATATGGTAAAAAAAATAATAAAAAAAATCTGAAAAATGCTATTTTGAAAAATTCTAAACAAATAGTAATAAAATTCCAAAAAATGTAAAATTTTGTTTCCAAACACATATTAATATGGAGAACATGTTGAGCGCTTCAGATCGACCATTTAGACATTGAAAACGCAAAAATAACTTATAAATATATGAGAGATATGCTCTCATATGCTTATGTAAGTAGAGTAGCCACTCACTGTATATATATATATATATATATATATTGTACCAGCGCCACATAATTGGAGATTTGCCTATTTGGATTTACATTTGACGTGAATAATTGATTATTTCTTCAATAAACAAAGGATGAAACTTTTAAGGTAACAATTTCTTCCGACATTTTTATTAATATCCAACATTAAATAAAAAATATTAAATATATCTAGCTTGGCTGGGTATTTTTAATAATGCCCAGATTGGCCGGTTGGAATTAAAATTAGGACCGGCTATTTTTTGGCCGGTCAGGTATATTTTTTTTTCTGTTTCAGATCCTATAAATACCTCGTTTCTCTCTCCTTCTACTCACAACTCACTCAAACTCTCCAGAAGAGAAAGAGAAGGGCGATTTTCTGGTAATATTTCCTTGTGTTCGATCCCGATACTACCATGAGAGGTTGTATGCTTGCAACCGATTAAAACTTGAGTATTGAGTATAAATTTAAAAGCAAAAAGAGTATTAAATCGACCCCAAAATTACGTATACAAAATACTCAACAATAAGTTGATTAGATCAGTCTAGAGTTCGTGATAGTACTATTCAGTTCTCATTTGGATTTTATTTCATAATTAGTACTAAGGTCTAATTGCATGTTCTAATGCCTTCCTCCCTGCTGTTTTCTCAGTTTGATCTATCCTTTGGTAATGCCATTAGAACGGTTAATGGAGCCAATTTGAATAGAGAATGCAACACTTGTTACATTAGAATCTAATAAAATGAATGTTATAAGGACATGTTTGTAAATAGTGACATACTGTGTTTGTCAGTACCGTGAACCTAGTCTCTTTTCATGAAAATAATATTGACACTTTGCTTAATTAAGTCAACACACTAGATGTTAAAGTATTAAAACATATCAATTTTAGTTAGAACTTTAGGAAAAACAAAGAAGAAGACGTCGTAGGGCCTAGAAATCCACTCGTGAACAAATCGAACTCAAAGAAGCCAAGACCGGTACCAAAGGACAGGTACCGGTCTTCAATAAACTTGCTTGACTTGATATACAAGAGAGAGCGGTGAAAAATACTTGTAGGTAGCGGAGAGGAAGGAGACAGCGGGCAAGTGTAGAGGGATTGGGAGCGCTTCGTTTAATCCTAACTATTCAATCAAAGAATGGTTTGATCTTCGAGAAAAGAATTCTGAAGGGTAAAATTGTCTGTGAAATATTTTATGAATATTGATCTATATTTTTTATGAAAAAAATTAAGAATGGATATATATTAATAAGTAGGTTATGTTTAGATAGAGAAATAGCTAATTTTTAATTTTGAATGGAGAAATATTTAATTAAAGAAGTTATGATGAACAAATATCTAAATTTCTCAATAGAAAAACGGGTCAAATAATTTTTAACCTAGCTATTTAAAATATCAGAGACTCACTATAAGTTCGTGCTAATTTACATTAAATAGTTCGGATCTAACCTGACAGAAACCAGATCCATTTATAGCAATATGCACCCCCTCCTCATCAACAAATTTGTTTAGTTCTGTAACAGTATGCAAAATGAAAAATGTGAAGGTAAAATAAATAACATGAAATTTTCTTTTTTATTGGCAAGTGGGACCCACAGGAGACCATTCTTGTCTCTTCTATTTTCTTCTTTGCTCTATTCCCACCGCCTATTCTTTCTTCCTCTCAAACTCTCTGTTGCTTTTATTTGTTGTTCTACTTCCTTGTTGCGAGACAAACCTGAAGAGGGGTTTTTCTCTCTTGATGGCTAATCTGATTGAATCGCTGACTGGGTGTGTGCTCTCTCTTTCAGTGCATCTAGTGTGATTATTGGTTATCACTCTCTATTTTATCTCTCATCCGACTAGGGCTTGGTAACCCATGAAAATTGAGTAGGCAAGTCTATTTTAGTTTGAATTGTATTAGCAAAGCTTGCTTGGAGGTTGAAATTCATGAATTTTTGGTATTTCGTTTTTCATATATTGAATCCCTAGCGGGTTTAAACCCGAACTGCTATTGATGGCTCTTGCTCCCTTGTTTACTTGTATTGAGTTGGGATTTCAATGTTTTTAGGGGTTATTATTAAGATTCAATCTTTATTTTGGGTTAAAAACCAAGAAAACCCCAACATATTACTTGGTACCGTTTCTCTGAGTCATTGTACTAGTGCTTTTCTACATATTGATATACTGTGTTGATTTATCAGGGGTTTGTTTGTAAGAAAGTATAAAATGAAGTGGAAAATCTGTAAATTCCTATGGTTGGGTAGTATTCCCTTGTCAGGGGGGGTAAATTGCAAAAAGAGAAATTTTCATAATCCCGGCTGGAAGCAGAGAATGAAATATGAATTTAATTGTGGGCTTTGGGCCTTTGATTGAAAAGGAGAAATAAAATAGAAAAAGAAGTAAATATTGAAGTATTGTGCTTGACCTTCGGACTTAGTACAGAAATGTGAAATTGGAAAATAATATGAAAAAGGTTTAATTCAATGGATCTGACAAAAATAAATAAATGGCTTGGACTGAAAGTGGACTTAAGACTGTTGGATTTGAACTGTATCCGATCCTAGACTTTGAACTGAGACCGAATTGAAATAGAAAGAATTAAGAAAATAATAGAATAATAGATAAATAATGTCATTAATTAAAATATGTATTGTTATTTATTAAATAAGGGTTGAAGATGAATATAAATGTGATCTATTATATGTATGACTTGATATTGTGGAGATATGACCCTATAATATAAATAAAATGCATATGAATGTTAAATCAGAAATATTGAACATAGCTTATTGTATAAACACATAATTGGGATTTAAATATTAGAATACGTGAAGTGTTTTGTTATACTTAATTGTTATAAATATTGATCAGAATATATATTATTCTGATATAGGCATAATTATCAGGAAGAACAGACTGTTAGCGACCTCACATGTTGCCCTACGATATCAAGTGTGGGGTTATTGGATTAGTCTGAGATTCATGATTAGGAATTAAATCGTAACTCGCTGTGCATTTTGAATATTTGATTGACTACATTGATTGAACTGTTGCATCATATGCATAGCCCAATACAATTGAAACTGAATTACAGGTAAGTTTGTTGACTGTCATGTTGATATTGTTTATCGATTGATTGATTCTTATTGAAATCTGATTGATTGAAACCACAGTGATTGAATTGATTAAATATTGAATATTGTAATCCTTGAACCTCCATATAGTGGAGAAAAATGATTAATATATTGTAAAGTCTAGCTAGCTACTAGACTTTACTCCATGACCCTTATGCGCATACGGTGAATGGCCCCAACTGAACCCAGTACCGGTTGGGTAGGGGATATTGAATAAATATGAATTGTGATTGTAAAACTAATGAACTGTGGTAACTGTCTTATCAATGATTTTCTTTCCGATAATGACAGTATTGTGATATTGATTTCGTATTGTTTCTGTTAACCAATTGTTAGGATAGTTAGAACTATCTTATCATTGATCTTCTTTCCGATAATGACAGTATTGAGATATTGATTATGTATTAATTATCAGGATAGTTAAAACAGTATAAGTCATAACACGACATATACATGTTATTGTATTTGTCAGTGTTACCAGATTAGAAATTGTAAAGTTAAGAAACCAAACGTTACCAGACTTGATGGCTTAAAAGATTTTGACTCAAACCATTTATTCTGATAAGATTTTTAGAGTTCTGATTTATTTATGTAATTGTTATTGTTCAATTGGATACTGTTATTGAGCATTTGCATTCGTTATTATGAAATGAACTGTTAGTTTCTTGTGCGGAGATTTCATTTTGAATATGAATTTCTTTCAAATCAAATAACCTCAGTGGCAATTAGCACTGAGAAATAATTTACTATTTCTCACGAGTTTCCCATTGTGGGATTAACAGGTTTGTTAGACGAAGATGATGTCTCATTATTTGACCTATAATTTCGACCAATTTCTGTACCAAATCTGTGTTTAAATCTATTAAATCAATTGTATTTCATTGAATATCTTTAGAATATGGTACTGCTGCAAGTTTATTCTTATTTTGCAGGATTCGAGCGAAATCGAGGAGAAATCTGGAATTCTGAAGTCTCTACACGGCCCGTGTCAACCTCGACTCGACCACAGACACGACCAGGACACCATCCATATGATGCTGAAATTTCAGCATCCGAACTTAAAACAGTCATAACTTTTGACTCGTAACTCCGTTTTGAGTGTATGACCACTTTTCGGAAAGCTTGCGAGAAGATCTACAATTTGAGCCAAGTACACAGGTTACACGGGCCGGACAGATTTGACACGGCCCGTGTCAAGCATTTCCGGAAACAGATCCAGAAATCTGGAAACAAGGCTAATGAAGGAAGGTCACGAATTGGCATTAAAGGGGGGCCTCTCTGTCCAACAGGGGGTCATTCTGGAACAGGGAGAGCATATTCTAGGGTTTGTCTTTGGCGGCTAAGCTTAGAGGCGAATTGGAGAAGCGAAATACGGGAGTTTTCGATTGATCTTCTTTGTGCTTTGGGTTTTGTCATGATCAACTCTATCTCTATTTGTATTTTCTATTTTAGAACTATGTGTGAGTAGTTTCCTTAGTTTCTAGGGTTTTGATGTAATCGAATGTTTTGTCTTGCATGCTAGTTATTGAATCTTTGTATTGAAATTTGTGTTTGATTGATTGAGTAGTATTTTAATTGCTTAGATTGAATTGTTTGATTTATATTGATTTACCACTAGATGAATGGCCACATCTAGAAGGTATTTTAGCCCTTAAAAGTCTCTCAACCAAACTAAGTACATGAGGTAGGATTTGTGATCCGAAAGGGGAAACCAAGTAGTAACCGAAAGGCGAAAATTACTCCCTATCGACAGATATGAGTGACCTTTAGTATACCGATCAAGCAACTAGATAATTCGGACCAACATACGAAAGTTGAGGTCTAGAACCCGACGAGGGCACATATTGCAACTCCATACCAAGTTGATGAACCAACAAACGACAGTTGAGGTTTAGAAACATTAGGTCTGGTCAGTAGAACCCTACACAAAGGAACAACACAAAGAAACAGTAGCTGCTGCATTTACTCGAGGCTGACACGGCCCGTGTAGGAAATGACACGGCCCGGACGGGACAGCTTGAGGAAAAACTGAGATGAAGTCATAACCCTGGGAACGCTTTTTATTATTGATTCAAAACCAAGTTTATTTACTTTCTTGCACTTTATTTCTGCTATTGAATCTGTAGGAATTATAAATAACCAAAACCAACATTTTCCAACTTCTAGTCTTTAATTAACTTAAGTAGAGTCCGGTTAAGACTTGAACCGTCCCTGTGATCGATACCCGACAATATACTACGTGCTATGATTGTATACTTGCAGTCTGAACCAAAAGTGTATTTAAGGTTAAAAGGTACAGCTTGCTGTACTAAAACTTTGTACTATACCTTTTTGGTGTAACAGAAGACAGAGAAACGCTTTTGGGGTTATAATTGACAGCAGGGCCACCTAAATGTATGAAATTTGGGTTTATTATATTTGACAGGGTGCAGAGAGTATATCTAGCATCATCCACTGTAAAATTTCAGATAATTATTGTAAATAAATTGAGATGTGGGAAAAATAATCGATGCTATTGACAATGCATAAAAAGATCCAGGCCTTATATTTCATATATTGAATGGTAAAAGTACGCGGTAGAATTGTCGCACCTCCGGATCGGGGGTGTCACAAGTTCCCTAAAAAAAACAAATTTGTTTAGTTTGAAGCAAAAAAAACAAATTTGTTTAGTTCATTGAACCTAGACATATATATGTATGCATATATGTTGTGCTTAATTCTGTGCATGTGTTATTGATATGCTGACAAACCAAGAATTCTATCTTTGGATCATGCATGGTTCAATGAACTTAGACGTCATTTTTTTTTCTTTTTGAGCTTTGATGTATTTGGACGGTTTTAGCAAGATTTCTGCATACACTATACAGAAATTGAACCTTGCTCATGTAAGTCTGATACTAGTGTGTAATGTACACAGAGGCAGATCCACATTGGATATATAATCCAATTTGAATTAGAGGAGGCAACTGTCCTTCTCTGGATTTTGAAATTTTATATATAGATATTTATCGGTCTCAACCGACTTTATCCTCTCTGAATTATTTTTACTCATTTTAGACTTCTGATTTGTAATATAATTTGAGTTAAATTTATAGTTAAAATTAAAACAAATTTCTTAAATTATGAATGGTAATTTAAATTATAAGTTAGAGAATTAAAAATTATAAGTCAGAGCATTGACAATTATAAGTTAAAGCATTGTTTTTTATACAGTATACCTGATTACTTAATGAGTTTGAACCACATTAGCTATTTAAACTCGATTCGCTATTTTTTTTGCCCCCCTCCGACGAAAATCCTGAATCTACCCTCGTGTGTACACATATAAGCCAACGTATATATACATAAATAATCACGTGTATGATGTTGCTCCAGTATTTGATAATTTTCATGTGCTTTTGAAAGCCACTGTAGTACAAGAACCGTCAGTGATAATAAATAATGACAAATTTATAAATAATGTGAACTTATCAGTAACGATTTTTTAAAACCAAAATGTCACTGATAATTTTTGTAGCTATCAGTGACGGTTCTAGCAATATATGCATGTGGTGAAAGAGAGAGTGTATACAATGAGAAGTAGGGCTGCTCATGAGCCGAGTTGAGTCCGAATTGAGGACAAATTGGATTCAACTCGCGAACTCATGAGCCGAGTTGCTAATCCAGTTTCGAGTCAGAAACTCCAATTTGGAATCAACTCGCGAGCAACTCGAGTCGAAACGAGTCGACTCATGACTCATAATATAGTACATAGTGAGACAATCTAATTAAATTCTAACAAAAAAAATATTACATAGTTTACCAAAATAATACATAATTAAAGACAGTACATGCATAATGAGATAATGAACAATACATAATTAAAAATTACAAAAATATCAAGATAGTACATAATTAAAAATTACCAAACAGATAAAGTCTAACAAAACAATACAGAGTCTAATAAATTAACAAAACAAAAAAAAATAGTGCATAATTTATCAAATTATCAAATATTGTGAGAAACAGGTATAAGATTTGGGACGCAAAAATTAGGAATATATGAATTAGGGTTTGGTGTGAGTCCAACCGAGTTGGAGGTAACTTGGATTCGACTCATAAATCAACCGAGTCAGTTAACTCGAGTCAGTTTTGACTCGAGTCAGTTTCAACTCGAGTTATTAGCGAGTTGAATCCGAATTGATTCCGAACTGAGTTTCGAGTCATGAGCTTTTTGTGCACCCCTAATGAGAAGTCATTTCTAAGGCTTTCTAATTAACAAATAAAAAACATACAGATCAGAGAGAGAGAGCAAAAAATTTCTCAACTAAAACAAAAGACTTCACCTAGCTAGGCAGCCTCTGCCAGGCTTTCAAAAAAAAAAAAAAAAACTTATGGTTACAATAGTTATTAAATTTGATCTAAAAATATGTTCCACATGTCCATATATAAATTATTAGCATTAACTGGAAACTAATTATTTAAACGTAGATAGAAGAGAGATTAGGTGAAATAATGGATCACTTAATTAGCTAATTGAGATAATTTGCAGCATAGGGAACTATATATAATATAGATAACTAATAATTAAGAAGGCTCTTGACTTTGGTTAATAATTATCTTCTCAATAATTGAAGAAAGTATATTCTAATGGATACCACATATGAAACATTCATAAAATTCAACATGATGACACAATTAATTATCTCATAGCAATCATGCATTTGGAAGGACAACATCCCTACATGCATTTGGAAGGACAACCTCAGGAAAAATTTAACATGGTCGTAAAAAATATAATAGAAGTTGATATAGCAATTAATCATGAATATTGTAATTAAACGAAGATAACATATATTTTCATTATAAGTTTTGTAATTAAGTGAGACTAGTGGTAAAAAGAATCCTTGTAAGAAATCTAAAATACCTCAGATACTAGACAATTTTCGACTAGATTTCGCCAACTTAAGTTAAATAAATAAATAAATAAATACAACAAGATAGCAAATAATAGGATATTTTTTTAAAAGATTGGAAATCGAGTCTTAGTTTTTGAAATTAAAATTTGTGCATAATCATTCAATTTTTTAAAGTTAATTAACTATGGGGATATAGGCTTTTTATTTTCAAATATTCAATTTTTTTTTACATTGTTTTTAACTTATCAATCCATTTATTTTTTATTTATTTTCAAAAAATTGTTCATTTAGTGTTTCACAAACTGAAAGGTCAATAATTGTTGTCTAAAACCCAAGGCAGATCTCTAATTATAATTTCACATGCATGTTTAGGACGTCCAAATCCTGATTAGAACTTGTTGGTTTATAGTAATTTAGTATAAGAGGTTTCTTTCTCTTTGATCTCTCTCTAAATGACAAGGAACTAATATATATTCATCCCACCGACTGACACTCTCTCTCTCTCCAGTTCAGACATAACGGAGTTGTGCTAGCTGCTGCATTATTAATTGTTCGTCTGATATAAATCCGATATATATCGCATCATGTCGAGTCAATCCAATGCTAGATTGTTGAAGCATATGAACATTAATTGAATGGTATTGCTGTGATCAAGATAAACATATATAATGCTAACATTAGTGTGTTCATAGTACATAAATAATATAGAACTTATGAAAGTATATGCATTCAAGTTAAGTATAACATATATATATTATCAAACATTTAAAAATTGAACTGCTAACTAATATTATTCTTTTCAAATCCAGGATAGACAGAAAATAATTCAACAACATTAATTGGATCCTTTAATTGTGATGTTCAGGAGCTCTCCAGTTATGAAGTACTGGAGAGAATATAAGACGGTTAACATAAATAATATAGAGGGTCTTTTTCATAGACTCGATCAGAGATGCCATGACACAGCGCCGCTTGATAGTTGATAGAGATGCCTCATTTGTTTTGTTGCCTTAATTTCTTTTATATTATTTAAGCAAATAATATAAGCAAATGCAAAGGATAATTAAGTACTTCCAAGTGCTGTTTCACTTTTTTTAAATAATGTTTGCTTTAGAGATAAAAATTGAAACAATATTGTTCTTGATATTAATTGTTTCTCCTCAGCATAAAAGCATTAATCAATGTTTTTGCTATATATCGAGATTTCATGATTAGATGTCATAAATTTAAAATTCATATTTTTAAAATGGTACCAAGGTGGTTAAAGAAGTGAAAATATCCAAAACATAAACTAAGCATGCCATTATGAAAAATGCGAATATTCTCAACCATATAGTATGGATCTACGGATCAACATGTAAACGGGTCCATATCCATTATGTTAACGGGTCTAGCTGGCTCCTGGCGCCTATAAATAGAGAGCAACCAAAGAACAAAGAGATACCAACAGAAAACCTCTCCTCTCTCTATTAGTCTCTCTTTTGCTTCTTTCATTCAAATTTCTGTGGTTAAATTAGAAGTAATTAATTATGTGCGGCATCCTTGCGGTGTTGGGTTGTGCCGATGATTCTCAGGCGAAGCGATTTCGAGTTCTCGAGCTCTCTCGCAGGCAAATTTTTCTTCATTTTTTAATTTTTTTTTGCTTCAATCTATTTTTAGTTCATTTCTTCATGTTTGATCTCTTCATCTTTCATTTCTTACCTCATTGACAAAGTATGCATAGATGCTATATTCAATATTATAATGCTAGAGAAAATTAAATATGCAACATCTTAATGATATTTGTAACACAAAAATTATCAGAAAATGGGAGAATTACCAACTTAGCTGTTTGCTCTTATCAACCATTTGAGCTCAAGAAACCAATTAATGTTGATTATTACATTCACTACAAGTTTAAATGCAAAATGTATAAAGTTAGATTGGGGACTGAAATATAAAATATATAATATGTGGCAACTGAAATTCGAACTCAAGTTTTTACGGTCACAAAATGAAGTTCTAATCCCTAAGCTACAACCGCACATTTAACACATTGTGAGGGGATGAACCATTATAAACATTTTAAAAATTATAAAGTATAAAGGATAAAATTACTAATTTGTATTTATGGGATGGCTTAGTCATTCTTGGGCTTTCTTTTAATCCGCCCCGAGTAAATGATGATTTTGTTGATCTTGACATATATATATGTTTTTTCTAGAGGAGCTTTATTAATTAATTAATTATGTAAAGTTTAAGGGGTTTAATTGCAAATATATATATGGATATATAGGTTGAAACACAGGGGACCTGACTGGAGTGGGTTGTGTCAATTTGGGGATAATTTTTTGTCACACCAGAGACTTGCTATCATTGATCCTGCATCAGGAGATCAACCTCTTTATAACGAAGACAAATCTATCATTGTCACGGTACAATTTTTTTCTTCATAATTTACCCTCTCTCATAATATGCTTGTATTTTTATTATTTTTGGGTTATTCATGTAGAAGAAGTAGGGTGTGATGTGCTCATCAAATTCTTTGGTGAGCATAACATCATAATCTATCGGATTGACTTCAAATGAGATGAATTCAAACCGTTGAAACCGATTTACTTTCCGAGTGATGCGTGTATATGCAAAATTTTAAAATTTTCGAATTAATTTAGTACAAATTCAAGCGGTCAAAATTGATGAAAAATGAATGCATTAAAATAATTCTAAAACTTCATTTTGGATCATTCATTTTTCATCAATTTTGACCGCTTGACTTTGGACTAAATAAATTTCAAAATTTTGCATGTATACGCATCACTCGTGAAGTAGATCGGTTTCAACGGTTTGGATTCGTCTCATTTGAAGTCAATTCGATAGATTATGGAGTTATGCTCACTAAAAGATTTGATGAGCACATTACATCCTAATTTTACTCTAGATGTACATAGTTTTTTTAGAAATAATAAACAACGTAGATTGTTCTGATCAATTAAAGATGCCAACGGAAGCTCTGTTCATTGGTTAGGTTGATTTTTTTTTTTGAGATAAAAGATGAAATTAAGCTTCTCAATTTTAAAGGTCCACAAGTAATTTAGTTTCTAATGATGTTTGGTTAGGTTTATCATTCATTTTAAAATGATGACAAAGGACACTTTAGCTTTGATATTACTATGGTTAGTTTTCTTGCATCAATTTCAAAATAGGATTGTTACTTATTTTTTCTTGAAATAATGATGTGACCAAAATATCTAACTTTATAGAATCTGGCTAATATGCTACGCGTATATGAGGGCCCCTCCGTGCTACGGCTCACTTTTTGAGTTTTCAAAATCCTACGGTCGATCCGAACCGTTAAACATGATCTCCATATTAATATGTACTTGCACACCAAATTTTACATTTTTTAGAATTTTTTTACTATTTATTAAGCCACTTTGAAAATCGCTGATCCAATGGTCCAGAAAAGTTTACTGTTGTGTACAAATTAATGTTTTTTCAAAGTGGCTTAATAAATAGTAAAAAAATCTAAAAAATGTAAAATTTGGTTTGCAAGTACATATTAATATGGAGATCATGTTGAACAGTTCGGATCGACCGTTAGAATTTTGAAAACTCAAAAAGTGAGCCGTAGCACGGAGGGGCCTTATATACGCGTAGCACCGTAGCACTGTCCTAACTTTATATATACACAAAAAACATTTACTTAATTGTATGGTTTGGTGGCATGTGTTGGAGCATACTTCCAATAATTTTGTAGATTCAAATAAACTAAATGTTAGGAATCTGAAGGAGAATAAATCAGAAACAGCATGCGGTTGGTACTAAAATACTAGTCAATATGGTATAATTATTTATTGCAAACTTTATTAACTAGTCCTAATTTTAAGGGAACATTAGTTCAATAATACAAAGAGCCACAAACCATGCATATGGAACATGCTTGGGGTCGTTGATAATTTGCATATATGGTACATGTATTCACCAATAGGTAATAATCCCAAAGGCCACTGAGATTATTACAGGTAAATGGAGAGATAAATGGAGAGATAAATGAACAATATCTTATAAATTTATTACAGGTAAATGGAGAGATATACAACCATGAAGAACTGAGAAAAAAACTACCTAACCACAAGTTCCGTACCGGTAGCGACTGTGAAGTCATTGCCCATTTGGTAAGAGATAGATACAATCATTATTAAGTAAACAAAATAAGGAATTTTATGTATATCTCTACGATTTATCATTCTAAAATTCATAATATCATATTTACCATTTTCAAGTTCAAAAACTCACAAATTTATCCAATTTATTGTCTTTTTATTAAAAAAATATTTTAATTTACAATGTCTCCATTTTATTCTTTATTAAAATAATAAAAACTATCTAGCATGTGTTTTATGTGTTTTGTATTCTAATTAGCCGGCTTGTGAGGGGTATATATGAAATTCCTCCATAAAAAAACAATAATATTCTACCATGTTATAATGTATAAGATTGAACTGAAATTAACAAATTAAATACTTTTTTTCTTAGTATGAGGAGCATGGTGAAGGATGTGTTGACATGTTAGATGGCATTTTCTCATTTGTTTTGCTGGATACAAGGGATCATAGTTTTATTGCTGCTAGGGATGCAATTGGTGTTACACCCCTTTATATTGGTTGGGGGCTTGATGGTAATTTCCAAACCTTTTTTTCTAACAGACCCAAGTGCTCTGGAATTTACATTTTCATTTATTTTATTTGAAAAAGATTTTACCATTTTACCATTTTCAATTTAAAAAATATATATATAATAGGGTTACCGCCAGAAGCGGAATAAAAAATTTACTATAACGGACTGAATATAATGAAAAAATAATATACATCAAGATATACTTTAGAGCGAGACATATTAATAAACTACGAATAAAATGTTAATTTACGAGGAAGAATTTGTAAAACTAAATACAGATTAAGGTTTACTTTTTTACCTTTTGCTTTTTATTTTTATTTTTTTTTATTTTAGGGTCTATCTGGATATCATCAGAAATGAAGGGGCTAAATGATGACTGTGAGCATTTTGAGATATTTCCACCTGGACATCTCTTTTCCAGCAAAGAAGCTTGTTTAAAGAGATGGTACAATCCACCATGGTACACCGAGTCCATCCCATCTATTCCCTACGACCCTCTCACCCTTAGAAAAGCTTTTGAAAAGGTAACAGTACAAATTCAAGTACTTATATTTAAAAATTCAATTATGTCATTAGGTTTCTAGAAATTACACAAAAAGTTCAGAAAAAAAAAAGAGCTTCCATGCATGCAAAGAGAACTAAATACAAACTATTCTAGATTCTTTCTTTTTAAAATAAGAGCTTTTTTTATTTAGAGAGAAAGGTGAGGGCCACACCCTCAAATTTCATTCATTTTGTCACAAATTGTGCCTTCGTTTATTTTTAATATGTACACATGAAGAAAAAGAAAAAGAAAAATCCAAAAAGGTAGTACAATCCTAAGTAGTTCCTAGTAGAAAAGTTAAAATACAAGTGTAAGAAAAAAGAAAATAAAGAAAGAGATATAAATTAAAAATAAGAGCTTATGTTAATCTCAACATCTATTTTTTTAAGATGTCTTTTATAAAAATTGAACCTATATCTCTTCGCAGAGAAGCAAGACTCATCATCATTTATCATTTTTTTTGAGACGTCTTTTACGGAAATTATAACTTCTCTTCCTTTTTTGAAGGCTGTAACAAAGAGGCTAATGACTGATGTGCCATTTGGCGTGCTCTTATCCGGCGGTCTCGACTCGTCATTGGTTGCAGCCGTGACAATTCGCCACTTGGCAGAAACCAAAGCTGCAAAACAATGGGGCGCCCAATTACATTCCTTCTGTGTTGGATTGGAGGTTTGCACCTAACCCCCTGATTTTCTTGTTATTTCATAATTGATGTTACTATTGGTATTGAATATTTTTTGTTTTGTAGGGTTCCCCTGATTTGAAAGCAGGAAAGGAGGTGGCTGATTACCTAGGAACAGTCCACCATGAATTTCACTTCACTGTTCAGGTACCAGATAGATGATGTAGTCATGTAGGTGTACCAGGTGTCCAGGAACACAATTTTTTATTTATAGAAACTAGAAATTAATATAAAATAATATATAGTATCAAAATGATCCGAAATTTTTTTAGTTACCACAACATAAAATCAAAATTAAATGAATATCACTCTTGCTGAGATTTTTCCAATCCTACCACCCACGCGGACCCAGTTCGCACACCAAAATAGGTTGGTGCGCGAACTGGGTTAGAGCACCAACTGTTCCAAAAATTTTACTGCTCTTCGGTGCGTTTCACTCCGTTTGAGCACTAATTTTTTGTACCAATTTTGGTGTGCTAACCCAGTTAGAGCACCAATTGGTGCGCCAACCCAGTCCGCGCACCAACCCAATTTGGTGCCCGAACTGGGTCCGCGTGGATGGTAGGATTGAAAATAGCTTGGGCCGGATGGTAATCATTTAATTTCTATTTTTTACTGTGGTAACTAAAAAAATTTCGGCAAAATGATTGCCTCAAGATTTTGATACATAGAAGTACTTGTAAAAAATCGGCTTAAAACTACGATACTCATTCTAACAGCCTATATTATTTTATATTAATTTCTATAAATAAAAAATTCTGGTAAGGATTACTGTACAAACATTGGGCAACAGGAATCTCATGTAATTTTCTACTGATTTACAAATTCTGTATCAAAAAGCAAACTACAAAAAAGAAATCAATAATACATAACAGATTGGTTTCTTTTTGTACTTGTCAGTAAATATCTGAACATATAGTTCTAAGTTTGACCAGTAAAAATCACTTGATCTGAAAATCCTGGACTATCCAAAAACTGTGATTTTCTATCTATCTTAAAAAGTAGTAAAAAAATTCTAAAAAATATAAAATTTGGTTTGCAAGTACATATTCATATGAGAATCATGTTGAACGGTTTGGATCGACCGTTAGAATTTTGAAAACGAAAATATTGATCCGTATTACGGATCAATCTGTGCTATGCATAGTACCATAGACTCACTCTTACACTATTTTCCTTTGTGTAAATTTACTAAGAAAAATATAAAATTAATAGAACATGCTTTTGGTAAATTCAAATGTTTTTGTTGTACTATACTAGGATGGAATAGATGCAATAGAGGATGTTATATACCACACCGAAACATACGATGTAACAAGCATTCGCGCAAGCACCCCTATGTTTCTCATGTCAAGAAAAATAAAGGCACTAGGGGTTAAAATGGTCATTTCTGGTGAAGGTTCAGATGAGATTTTTGGAGGGTATTTGTACTTTCACAAGGCACCTAACAAGGAAGAGTTTCACCGTGAGACTTGCCACAAGGTTCGATCTTAAATCCTTATAAAATTTCCTATGCAGTACAATTTGCAATTCAAAATGCATTTTTTTTTTAAGACCGGCGGTCTAGTACCTTTGCAGTGATGACTGGTAATAGGCTAATAGCATTACACAAATTAGTACCACACCAGATGATCTGTTCATGCTAATAGCATTACACAAATTAGCATTACTTTAGTAGCTTAGTTTGGTTAAAAAGACAGTTAAAACGAGTAAAGATTTTAACAGAGTAGTTTTGGCTTCATGCAGCGAACGAATTATACGCAGTGCTGTTTTGATTATATAGTCCGTGCGCTGCATGAAGCAAAAACTACTCTGTTAAAAGAGAGCATATGATAATAATGATATTACTACTTTATATTTTCATAATTGTTCCTAATTTCTTTGGTTAATAAGTTACTAGCATGACACAAATTAGTATCATACCAGATGATCTGGTAATTAGTCTTAAAAATATCATGCTTGCCCAAATATATTTGTGGCCTGTACTGGTACTATGCAAGCCAGTACTGTACTTTTCTTATTATTTTTTCCAATTACTTAGAAAAATAAATAATATGTACTGGTACTATGCAAGCCAGATCTATACTGGTACGAGTAACCACATTTTTTACTACTTTTTTATTTTCATTTTACCATGTACAGATAAAGGCATTGCATCAGTATGACTGTCTAAGAGCTAATAAGGCCACATCAGCATGGGGTCTCGAGGCGCGTGTACCATTTCTAGACAAAGAATTCATCAATGTAGCAATGAGTATTGATCCTGAGTCCAAGATGGTAATTAGTACCTAATTTTTTTAACTAGGTCCCTCAACTTCTATATATTTCTATTTGTGCAAAGTCTTAAACTGATTAGCTGTGACTTGTTGAATTTAAACAGATCCAACGTGATATCGGAAGGATCGAGAAATGGGTTCTGAGAAAGGCTTTTGATGATGAAGAAAATCCCTATCTTCCAAAGGTTTCTCTTTTTTTTTTTGTCTTTTCTAAAATTGAATAAATTAACTTATCAACCCAGAATTAAGTTGAAATTTTTTTGCCCTCTTTTTTTCTTTGCAACTTTTAGCATATTTTGTACAGACAAAAGGAACAGTTTAGTGATGGAGTTGGTTACAGTTGGATTGATGGGCTCAAGGCCCATGCTGAAGCCCATGTCAGTACACTAACCTTTTTTTTTTCTTTTTACCGTTAAAATATAGTTACATTTTCCCTTTGAATTGAATGAATCAATAATTAGGTATTTATATATGCAGGTAACTGATAGGATGATGCTAAATGCAAAGAAAATATACCCACACAACACACCTACAACCAAAGAGGCCTATTATTATAGAATGATTTTTGAGAGGTTCTTCCCTCAGGTAATTTTTAGAATTTATTCTCTCCAAAAGCTGCAATTTATATATTCATCCTGGGAGGAATTTAACAATATAAATAAATCTTATGTTATTTCCATTGTGTTTGCAATAAGAGAAAAAAATTATAAAGGAAATTAAATTTCTTTTCATCAAAAATATTTTTTATGTCTGGATGTTATAGAACTCAGCAAGGTTGACAGTACCTGGCGGACCCAGTATAGCATGCAGCACAGCAAAGGCCATAGAATGGGATGCGCAGTGGTCTGGCAATCTCGACCCGTCAGGCAGAGCGGCACTGGGAGTGCACGAATCAGCATATGACCCACAGCCACAGAAGATCCCGGCCTCGATATCAACTGGAAATGGTAGTGCTGCCACTAGCAAGAAACAAAGAATTATAGAAGTGGCAACTCCTAGTGTTACTACTAAGGGCTAATTGCTTCTCTTAATTATTAATGCATGCAGTATTTAAATTGTTTCTTGAATAAATTAAGCATAAGGCTATAATCTGTAGTTGCTGTTATATCCATGATTTAATGGGTTTTTTTTTCTAGTTTTATTTATGCACGTTTGCATGTTACAAGAACATGATGTTATGTTATCAATGTTCAGATGGAATAAGTTATGGTTCTATATATGTTTTTAATAAACATTTCTTTTAGATGTTTTGCTTTCTCTTGATTTCTGTATTTGCATAACATATGATATATATCCATGCATCATGCAGTCATGCTTCTATTTAAAGAGTTCAGGGTTAAGGCAATTTTTCTAAGATTCTAAGATGATTTACAAAGATATGATATATAATTAAATGTGTGGTTCTTTCGGGAATACTTAATTTATATGGTATATATTATGTGTTTAATGATATATAAATAGAGATATTAATTGGGTTTCGTTCAAAGGGTTTTGGATAATATTTATCTAAAGTCAAATCTGCGATGAGATTCGCACAAACAATTTAAAATTTAATAAATTTAAATGGTTCTGTAAATCTAAACCGTTCATGCGAATTTTGATACGAATAGAACGGTATAGGTTCAACTTTAAACAAGACTTTGTCCAAAGAGTTTGAAGAACTTTTACTTCAATATAATATAAATATTCAAGAAGTTTAAATAAAAGAGATGACCGCCAACTTTGATCATATATTATTTTTTCAAATTTCAACCAATAGTGAAGATAAAATTTTAGTAACTAAGTCACATAGAATCAGAAATGACAGTTTTGACTTTCTTGTTAAAAAATATAGGACACTTAATTTTCTGACTCAAAAAAACTTAATTTTTTTTTATGTTGCTCCAGTATTTAATAATTTCAATGTGCTTTTGAAAGCCACTATAGTACAAGAACCGTCAGTGCATGATAATAAATAATGACAAATTTATAAATAATGTGAACTTATCAGTAACGATTTTTTAAAACCAAAATGTCACTGATAATTTTTCTAGCTATCAGTGACGGTTCTAGCAATATATGCATGTGGTGAAAGAGAGAATGTATACAATGAGAAGTCATTTCTAAGGCTTTCTAATTAACAAATAAAAAACATACAGATGAGAGAGAGAGAGCAAAAAATTTATCAACTAAAACAAAAGACTTCACCTAGGCAGCCTCTGCCAGGCTTTCAAAAAAAAAAAAAAAAGACTTATGGTTACAAATAGTTATTAAATTTGATCTAAAAATAATAAGGTTCCACATGTCCATATATAAATTATTAGCATTAACTGGAAACTAATTATTTAAACGTAGATAGAAGAGAGATTAGGTGAAATAGTGGATCACTTAATTAGCTAATTGAGATAATTTGCAGCATAGGGAACTATATATAATATAAATAAACTAATAAGAAGGCTCTTGACTTTGGTTAATAATTATCTTCTCAATAATTGAAGAAAGTATATTCTAATGGATACCACATATGAAACATTCATAAAATTCAACATGATGACACAATTAATTATCTCATAGCGATCATATTATCTCATAGCAATCATGCATTTGGAAGGACAACCACCCTACATGCATCTCAAAGGTCAACCTCAGGAAAAATTTAACATGGTCGTAAAAAATATAATAGAAGTTGATATAGCAATTAATCATGAATATTGTAATTAAACGAAGATAATATATATTTTCATTATAAGTTTTGTAATTAAGTGAGACTAGTGGTAAATGTTGGATCATATATCCAACGTTGAGCATATATGTAATATAATTATGAATTGTATACTGTCAATATGATTGTCACAATTAAAGTGATCTAATATGGAATTAAGACATTAGACAATCTATGTATTCAATAGGATGTGGTCCATAAATGTGTAGAACAATTTGGGCAAAGATCAAATCATTGATAGACTGATTTTGAAATTTGCAAATACAGAAAATTGTTTTCAGAACCCTGAGTGCGGACGCACTGAGCCCCAGTGTGGACGCACTCAGTACTTAGCCAATTTTTTAGGAACTGCAGTGCAGAAACTGGAAAAGTCCGAGCCCAGTGCGGCCCAGTGCAGACGCACTCAGGACTTAGCCGATTTTATGAAGTTCAGTGAGAAACCAGAAAAGTCCGAGCCCAGTGCGAACGCACTCAGGACTTAGGAAAAATTCGGGGCTGAAAGAAAAGCAGTTATTTGGACGCGTCTCAACCCAGTGCGGACGCACTGAGTCCCAGTGCACCCGCACTCACGGTGCCAGATGTGTAATACTATATAAGGATGGGTCCCCAAGGCACAAGATAACCAACTCAACTCATAATTCTGGAAAGAGGTTATTCTTAGACAGAATTTTGAGTGCCTTATTCTTTCTCCATTAAAGAATTGAGAGGAGAGATCCATAAGGAAATTGGAGAGGATTTCTCAAGGGCATATCTTGTTGCTTTGGAAGATCTAATCAACAACCCAACTACAAAGGCGAGAATGACTCCTTGCCGTTAAAGACTTGTCTCGCGCTCACGGAGACGGCTTGCTCAAGACTTTGGATATTCCATGGCAAACGGCATGGAATCAGGTATAATTCCTCACTTAAGATTATGTTTTTGGGTATCTTTGGCATAGGACAGTCCTTAGGTTTAAGGTGGGGATTGTTTCTTCTTCCCCGGGGTGTAAGTGTTTGACCCCTAGATGAGATGTAATTGTTTGATATCTAGATAAGGCGTAATTGTTTGGCCTTTATGATCCCCAACAAGTGGTATCAGAGCCTTCCTATGCCGAAGGATTAGGTCTTTAAGGATCTAGAGAGAATTAGGAATTGATGATTTTTTTGTTGATTTTTGGTTGATTTTCTTGATCTGAAAATTTAAGTTTGGAGAGCACAAAAGTTGTTTTATTTGAGATCGTGATTGCCTAAAATTTAAGTTATTAATTTAATTAGGGTTTGCTCGAAGATTTCCACTTGAAATCGCAAAATTCTGATCAAATAATGTTCGATCCTGAAAAATTTCAGTTTTTGGGCGGTTATGAAATTAGGGTTTTGGGAAATTTATTTTTTATAAATTTTCTGAAACAACAATTTAGAAATTTAGAAATTTCTAAATTTGAAAGGCTATTTAAGGTGCTTCCAATCTTTTATTAAAATCTCTCTAGATCATGTCTTAATTCAGCATAACAAATGCAGTTATTTTTCAGTTTCCAACAAAAAAAAAAAAAAATCCGATTTTTTTTTATATACATAACTGCAATTGTTATGATGCAATTACATTTATTTATTTAATTGTAATTTTTTATTTTATGGCATTAGGATAAATTATGATTCTTTTAAAGGCATTAAAGTTATATATATCTTGAATTAAATTAATTGAGTCATTATTGTACCCTCCGGTGCCTCTTTTGACAAAGTTAATTTAGATTCATTATATAAAAGGAAATTAAGTGTACATTTAATTGAAGCGATCATATATCGGCCCTCCGGAAGATATTGTTTGTTAAAGTTTTTTGTACAATTGAGTGATATTAAAGTGTGATGATGATTATTATGCTTTATACATATGTCATAATGTCGGCCCTCCGGAAGGCATGTTGTCGATATGTTAATGAATCATCAATACTTTATTATTGCGACAAAGCATCATAAGAAATTAATTTGTTGCCCTCCGGTAATCAATTAATGGAAACCGATACTTTGGTAATAATGGAATTGTTTAGCCTTTATTTGAATATAATTTATAAATTCATATTTTTTGCTAAATCGTGTTTGTTTTGTGTGTCTTTTGTTCGAATTTTTTCAGCTAGCATTACTACTGGCCTAAAAGATATTCCGATGTTAAATGATACCAATTTCAAGTATTGGCAGGAGAGTGTTATGATAACTCTTGGTGTCATGGATTTAGACTTGGCATTCAGAACTGACTGTCCCAAAATTACTGCTACCTCAACTCCTGAAGAAAAGAGAGTTGAGGAAAAGTGGGACAGATCTAATAGAGTGAGTCTAATGATTATGAAAAGGTCCATTCCAGAGGCATTTAGAGGCTCGATTTCTGATAAGATTACTAATGCTAAGGAATTTTTAGCGGAAGTTGAGACAAGGTTTGTCAAGAATGAAAAGTCTGAAATTGGTACACTCTTGACCAAACTTGTCTCAATGAAATATAAAGATAAGAGAAGTATTAGGGAGTACATCATGGAGATGTCTAATGTTGTTTCAAAACTAAGGGCACTTAAGTTGGAGATTTCTGATGATCTCTTGGTGCACCTAGCATTGATATCCCTTCCTGCACACTTTGGACAGTTTAGGGTGAGCTATAATTGTCAAAAGGACAAATGGCCACTCAATGAACTCATCTCCCATTGTGTTGAAGAAGAGGAAAGATTGAAACAATAGAAGACAGAAAGTGCCCATTTTGCTACAACTTCCAAATTTAAGCCATCGGCTAAGCGTAAGAAATCAAATCAGAATAAGGATAATAAGGATGCTGCAGTGAACACCAACAAGAAACAGGATAAGGGCAAATCAGTTGCCGCATCGGAAAGTGCTTGTTACTTCTGTGGTGCAATTGGACACAAGAAGATGCATTGCCAGAATTATCATGCTTGGCGTGTTAAGAAAGGTACATCTCTTGTTATAGTTTGTACGGAAGTTAATTTATCTTCTGTATCTAGATATACTTGGTGGATAGATTTAGGTGCAACTACTCACATAAGTATATCTTTGCAGGGCTGCCTAAATTGCCGGAAGCCAAGTGATGATGAGAGATTCATCTTTGTGGGCGATGGCAATAAAGTTGAGGTGGAAGCTATTGGGACTTATAGATTATTGTTAAAATCAGGATTTTATTTGAATTTGTATGAGACTTTTGTTGTACCGTCTTTTAGACGTAACTTAATTTCAATTTCTGCATTAGATAAGTATGGATTTACTTGTGCTTTTGGAAATGGAAATTTCAGTTTGTTTCATGATTCAAAACAAGTTGGTTATGGTTTTTTTTCTGTTTATGATAATCTATATTCTTTGGATGTCAATAGTTCTTATATTGAAGCTTTGCATGTTGATACAAATAGTAAGAAAAGAAAATTAACAAATGAAAAGTCAGCTTCATTATGGCACAAGCGATTAGGTCACATTTCTCAACGCAGAATTGAACGACTTGTGTCTAATGAAATTCTTGAACCCTTAAATTTTTCAGATCTTAATGATTGTATAAATTGCATAAAAGGGAAACAAACCAATTTAAGAAAATATGAAGCCAAAAGGTGTTCGGAAGTCTTGGAATTAATTCATACCGATATCTGTGGTCCGTTTCCAACAGCCACAAGAAATGGTCAACGGTATTTTATTAGTTTCATAGATGACTATTCAAGATATGGCTACATCTATTTGATTAAGGAAAAGGCTCAAGCCCTTGACATGTTCAAAAATTTCAAAGCGGAAGTTGAGTTACAACTTAACAAACGCATTAAGGCCATTCGATCTGACCGTGGTGGTGAATATTACGGCAGATATGATGGATCAGGTGAACAATGTAAAGGGCCTTTTGCACATTTCATAGATGAATGCGGCATTGTGCCTCAGTATACATTGCCCGGTTCGCCGGCAATGAATGGTGTTTCTGAGAGGCGCAATCGAACGCTTAAGGACATGGTAAGAAGTATGATGAGTCGCACTTCTTTACCAAATAATCTATGGGGTGAAGCCTTAAAGACATCAGCACATATCCTAAATAGAGTGCCCACTAAAGCAACTAAGAAAACCCCATACGAAATTTGGAATGGGCGAAAGCCTAATTTAAAACATTTGTGTGTGTGGGGTTGTCCAGCTGAAGCAAAGCCTTATAGGCCGCATGAAAAGAAACTGGATGAAAGAACTGTTAGTTGTTATTTTATTGGATATCCCGAGCGATCAAGGGGTTATAAGTTTTATAATCCTACAGAACATTCAGTTTTTGAGACGGGAAATGCAAAATTTTTTAAGGATGTTGAGTTTGCGGGGGGAGATACAATAATGGATGAATTCGAAGAGGAGTATGCAAATATTCCCACAAGTGTTGAGAGTTTTGTGGATATTGAACCCATTTTAACTCAAAATACAATTGTCGAAAATCAAACCATTATTAAAGACCAAACTCAACAAGATCAAACAGTACAAAGTGAAATTCTAGAAATTCTGGAGAATGCTGTTGTTGGCCAGATTGTTGTTGACAACAATGCTGGAAACCCTCAAGAAAATTCAGAAGTGCCAATAAGAAAATCCACTAGAGAGAAAAGGTCTACAATATCTTCGGATTATGTAGTTTACCTTCAAGAACATGAGTTTGATGTTGGCATGTTAGAAAATGACCCCATAAATTTTCAACAAGCCATGCAAGACTCTAATTCTAGCAAGTGGATCGATGCCATGAATGAGGAAATAAAATCTATGGCTGACAATGACATTTGGGAAATTGTCCCATTACCTAAAGGAGCGAGACTCATTGGTTCAAAATGGATATTTAAGACCAAGAGGGATTCGAAAGGTAATGTGAAGAAATATAAGGCTCGTCTTGTCGCTAAGGGTTTTACGCAAAAGGAAGGCATCGATTATAAAGAGACTTTCTCTCCAGTTTCATTGAAAGACTCTTTAAGGATTATATTGGCATTAGTTGCGCATTTCGATTTAGAGCTTCATCAGATGGATGTTAAGACTGCGTTTCTCAATGGTGATATTGAGGAAACAATCTATATGGTGCAACCAGAAAACTATGTGTCGGGAAACGCAAAGTCTATGGTGTGTAAACTTAAGAAATCCATCTATAGGCTAAAGCAAGAGTCTCGTCAGTGGTACTACAAATTCCACAATGTGATTATCTCATTTGGTTTTGAGTCAAATCTTATGGATGAGTGTATATACCTCAAGTTCTGTGGGAGTAAGTTTGTGTTTCTGGTTTTATATGTAGATGACATATTGCTTGCCAGCAATGATATAAATGTGTTGCATGAGACTAAGAAATTTCTGATGAAGAATTTTGAGATGAAAGATCTTGGTGATGCATCATTTGTCCTAGGGATTGAAATACTGAGGAATAGAACCCAAGGTATGTTAGGTTTATCCCAAAGGAATTATATCGAAAAGGTCCTGAAAAGGTATGGCATGCAAGACAGTAAACCAGGAAATACCCCTGTGGCAAAAAGAGACAAATTCAGTCTCAGCCAATGCCCAAAGAATCCTTTAGAAAAGGAAGTAATGCAAAAGTATCCATATGCCTCAGTTGTTGGGAGCATCATGTATGCACAAGTGTGTACGCATCCGGATATTGCATTCATCACTGGCATGTTGGGCCGATACTTATCAAATCCAGGTCTAGATCATTGGAAAGCAGCCAAACGGGTCTTGAGGTACCTGAAGCGAACAAAAGATCACATGCTCACGTATTGGAGATCTGACAAGCTAGAGGTCATTGGGTATACCGACTCTGATTTTGGAGGATGTCAATATAGCATGAAAGCTACATCCGGCTACATTTTCATGTTAGTTGGAGGGGCTATTTCATGGAAGAGTGCTAAACAGTCACTTATAGCATCTTCCACAATGGCCGCAGAATTTGTAGCATGTCATGAGGCATCGAATTTATAGTGGAGTCTATTGAGAGACCACTAAAATTGTATTGTGATAATAATTCAGCCGTACTTTACGCAAATAACAACCGAAGTTCGTCAAAGTTCAAGTACATTGACATCAAGTTCTTGGTTGTAAAGGAGAGAGTGCAAAAGGGTCAGTTATCCATAGAACATATAGGGACAGACTCCATGTTAGCGGATCCACTTACTAAAGGATTACCACCCAATAAGTTTGAAGAGCATGTTGCTCATATGGGTGTAATTTCTGTTAGGAAAATTCAGTTTTGGTGAGGAAATAGATGGTGAGGTGGCAGATTCGAGGGCGAATCTTTTCTTAGAAGGGGAGAATGATGCAATATGGTCCTGCGCATGCTTGACTAAAAGGAGCATAACTTTTGATCCGTCCGTCGGATCGAGCTGAAATTTTAATAGGAGCTCCACAACCCAAAACCGGATCTGGACTTTTGATCCGTCCGTCGGATCGAGCGTAACATTTTTCGGGCTCAGATTCGCGATCCGACTGTCGGATCTGGACTTTTGGACCTTTCTTTATAATTTTAGAGTTTTTAGGGTCTTTGATGTATCTTTTATATATTTTCTGTTTTAGGGTTTGTATTTAAACAGCCGTCAGGTCTTTTGGAGAGGCAGTTGTTGTTTTGTATCAGTTTTTATCAAAGAATTGAGAATCTGTGTGATCTCAGAATCAAATCTATCTTTCCATTACTTTTTTCAATTTCTTGATCGTTCGTGCATCAAATTATTTCTTCATTCAACAACTCTGTTAGTTAATCATTTTCCATAAATTCTGGTTTAGTACACAGGAGCAGCGGGCCGGGTGGAAATATGCGATCTGAACTCGAATAAATCAATGGAATTAAACAAATAGAGGAGACCTCGAGATCTGCCATTAAATTTGACTAATGAATTAAAGACAAATGGTATTTATGATTCGCACGTCTTATGATGTATTTATATTATTTTCTAATTTTTCTTGGAAAATGCAGCCATAACTTGGTCATCTACCAAACAAACAAACAAATCTATGAAGTTCAAATTTCTACCACCGATTCATCTGTGCACCGTTTCTTCTCTCTTGACAAATTTCTCCCAACAAACCGTCATATTTACATATTCTGCCCGTCCATCAAGCTATAATTTATTCTAAATGTTTCCAACTGACAAGTTCATCTAAGCCGCTAGAAAAATTCAGCTTGATTAGTTCTAAAATTTGCAACGATATATATTTATTATATATTGTGGGGCCATTCTTGGTGCGCTACGTGTGCGTAACACAATAAAAGAGTACCAGAATATCTCTGAGTCGTTAGATTTCATAAAATAGAGAGATGGAAGGTATCTGCATTGTCCGATTTACCGATGTAAGAGGTGGCTATGAGAAAAATTTAGTACAAGGACAACTATCTGAAAGTCCATTAGAATAATAGAATAGAATATGTGTGTGTCTATATATATATAGAGAGAGGGGCTAATATCAAAACGTTTGTTCCTCACCCTCCGGTGCTATCAAGTGGTTTTCCGATTTTCAAAGTTCAAACATTCAATCCAAACCGTTAGATGTTCAATCTATATTAAAATGTGCTTGGAGACCAAATTTTACATATTTTGAAATGTTTTTACTATTTATTAAGATGGTTTGAAAATCGCTGTTTTGAAGGCTTTTTTAGCACCATTAAAAACAGCGATTTTCAAACCATCTTAATAAATAGTAAAAAAATTTCAAAAAATGTAAAATTTGGTCTGCAAGCACATTTTAATATAGCTTGAACATCTAACGGTTTGGATTGACTGTTTGAACTTTAGAAATAAAAAAACCACTTGGTAGCACCGGGAGGCTAGGAACAAACGTTTTGATATTAGTCACTCTCTCTCTATATATATAGATATATAAAGAGGAGGGATCGACTTACATATATAAATAAATGGATAAGCCAATTGTACTTGAAGATTTTGAAAATTCTTGTATTGTTGTATTTTATCATACATGTGTACTTGTATCGTATTTGTGCAACATAGCTGGAGTTAATATCTCATCGTTTGGTTTTATTATGATTTTGTATTAAGTTTTCCAAAAGGCCGGCTAAAGAACTGAAAAATGTCCAAATGTCCTACATTTTTATCTGTTCAATTCAAATTAATCACATTAATTTCACTATTCTCTGTAAGAGAAGTTTTCAAATTTAAATTGAAATTAGATGTCAAATTTATGGCTTCATTTCTAAGTATGGTAGTAATTACAAAAGAACTAGTGATTGAAGAGTAATATATCTATTGTGCATGTGCCAAGCATGCATAGTTTTCTAATTTTTTGAAATCGAGTTTGTAATATATTTATTTGACTCCATATTTAACAAAGTTATTTTTACAACATGTATTAGAAAGTAAATGACTCCTTTAAAAGACAAGTCATGCGATATTTTTACCAAAAAACTAGTGAAGTAAGATGCAACTTAATATAGTAAAAGGGTGAAAATTATTCCCACATCTATCAACCTTGTTTTAATGGTATCTTGTGAACTCTTTTGTTTGTTGTTTTTTTGTAGTTCTTAAGTAATATATGTCTGTAAATAAAGCAAAAATAATATAGTATTTTTACTTTTCTATTTGACACTAAATTATAGGAACTTTTTCTTTTACTGAAAGAAAGAACTTGAGTCATGCTATTTTCTAGCATTTACTTGGTTAGAGTTTGATTTCGAATGTACCTCTTTCGCAGAAAAATAATATTGATTGAAGAGTAATAATATTTGGCATGATTTTCTAAATTGTAGAAGTTGGTTTAACACATAGTTTGCATTCATCTTGTTCGTTTGATTTTTATTAATTGTTGTGCATGATATTCTACATATTTAGCCTTCTAGTTAATGTTCAAATGAACTAACGACTCGTACAAACTGAGATCTGCTATGCCGAAACAACTATTTTGTTTTTATTGACAAAAAGCTTAAATTTGATAAGCAGAGTATATCTACCTCTTGATGACATCTCTAGAAGACAAGACCTCACTTATAAGATAAGTACAAGATAAAAATGGTCATAATTAATGATACAACAATGGAGATTTTCCTTTGGTCACAATGCGGGTAGGGGAGTGGCAAACCACGCGGTGGTTTACTGCTCTCTACTAGCAGCAATAATCTTTGCTAGTTAAATGTGTATAGTGTTTTCATAAAATAGAGAATTAGGATATTCTGTAAATAAATCTTTTATTTTGTTTAAATATATATTTGTTAACCATAAAAAAAATAGTCATAATTCAATAAGATATATGAGAAAGGGACAAAACTGGAAAAGTCCGAGCCCAGTGCGGACGCACTCAGGACTTAGCCAAATTTTAGGAACTGCAGTGCAGAAACTGGAAAAGTCCGAGCCCAGTGCGGACGCACTGAGCCCCAGTGCGGCCCAGTGCAGACGCACTCAGGACTTAGCCGATTTTATGAAGTTCAGTGAGAAACCAGAAAAGTCCGAGCCCAGTGCGGACGCACTGAGCACCAGTGCGGACGCACTCAGGACTTAGGAAAAATTCGGGGCTGAAAGAAAAGCAGTTATTTGGACGCGTCTCAACCCAGTGCGGACGCACTGAGTCCCAGTGCGACCCAGTGCACCCGCACTCGCGGTGCCAGATGTGTAATACTATATAAGGATGTGTCCTCAAGGCACAAGATAACCAACTCAACTCATAATTCTGGAAAGAGGTTATTCTTAGACAGAATTTTGAGTGCCTTCTCCCTTCTTTCTCCATTAAAGAATTGAGAGGAGAGATCCATAAGGAAATTGGAGAGGATTTCTCAAGGGCATATCTTGTTGCTTTGGAAGATCTAATCCACAGCCCAACCACAAAGGCGAGAAGGACTTCTTGCCGTTAAAGACTTGTCTCGCGCTCACGGAGACGGCTTGCTCAAGACTTTGGATATTCCATGGCAAACGGCATGGAATCAGGTATAATTCCGCACTTAAGATTATGTTTTTGGGTATCTTTGGCATAGGACGGTCCTTAGGTTTAAGGTGGGGATTGTTTCTTCTTCCCCGGGGTGTAAGTGTTTGACTCCTAGATGAGATGTAATTGTTTGATCTCTAGATAAGACGTAATTGTTTGGCCTTTATGATCCCCCAACAGTAAAAAGAATCCTTGTAAGAAATCTAAAATACCTCAGATACTAGACAATTTTCGACAAGATTTCGCCAACTTAAGCTAAATAAATAAATAAATACAACAAGATAGCAAATAATAGGATTTTTTTTTTGTAAAGATTGGAAATGGAGTCTTAGTTTTTGAAATTAAAATTTGTGCATAATCATTCAATTTTTTAAAGCTAACTATGGGGATATAGGCTTTTTATTTTCAAATATTCAACTTTTTTTACATTGTTTTTAACTTATCAATCCATTTATTTTATTTTATTTTCAAAAAATTGTTCATTTAGTGTTTCACAAACTGAAAGGTCAATAATTGTTGTCTAAAACCCAAGGCAGATCTCTAATTATAATTTCACATGCATGTTTAGGACGTCCAAATCCTGATTAGAACTAATTAATTATATATGCAATTAATGTTAATAATCTGAAGGCTGTGGAGCTAGACCTACTATATATATTATTACCTACATATCAAGACAAAACCTTAAAAAAAGAATTTCCTTCCATTAAACTTGTTGGTTTATAGTAATTTAGTATAAGAGGTTTCTTTCTCTTTGATCTCTCTCCAAATGACAAGGAACTAATATATATTCATCCCACCAACCGACAGTCTCTCTCTCTCTCCAGTTCAGACATAACGGAGTTGTGCTAGCTGCTGCTTTATTAATTGTTCGTCTGATATAAATCCGATATATATCGCATCATGTCGTGTCAATCCAATGCTAGATTGTTGAAGCATATGAACATTAATTGAATGATATTGCTGTGATCAACATAAACAATATATAATGCTAACATTAGTGTGTTCATAGTACATAAATAATATAGAACTTATGAAGGTATATGCATTCAAGTTAAGTATAACATATATATATATATATATTATCAAACATTTAAAAATTGAGCTGCTAACTAATATTATTCTTTTAAAATCCAGGATAGACAGAAAATAATTCAACAAAATTAATTGGATCCTTTAATTGTGATGTTCAGGAGCTCTCCAGTTATGAAGTACTGGAGAGAATATAAGACGATTAACATAAATAATATAGAGGGTCTTTTTCATAGACTCGATCAGAGATGCCATGACACAGCGCCGCTTGATAGTTGATAGAGATGCCTCATTTGTTTTGTTGCCTTAATTTCTTTTATATTATTTAAGCAAATAATATAAGCAAATGCAAAGGATAATTAAGTACTTCCAAGTGCTGTTTCACTTTTTTTTAATAATGTTTGCTCTAGAGATAAAAATTGAAACAATATTGTTCTTGATATTAATTGTTTCTCCTCAGCATAAAAGCATTAATTAATGTTTTTGCTATATATCGAGATTCATGATTAGATGTCATAAATTTAAAATTCATCTTTTTAAAATGCATGCTACAAATAAATAAAAGGGTACCAAGAAAAATGGTACCAAGGTGGTTAAAGAAGTGAAAATATCCAAAACATAAACTATGCGCGCATGTTATTATGAAAAATGCGAATATTCTCAACCATATAGTACTATGGATATACGGATCAATATGTAAACGGGTCCATATCCATTATGTTAACGGGTCTAGCTGGCTCCCTTATAAATAGAGAGCAACCACAGAACAAAGAGCTTACCAACAGAAAACCTCTCCTCTCTCTTAGTCTCTCTTTTGCTTCTCTCATTTCAAAGTTCTGTGGTTAAATTAGAATAAGTAATTATGTGTGGCATCCTCGCGGTGTTGGGTTGTGCCGACGGTTCTCAGGCGAAGCGGTTCCGAGTTCTCGAGCTCTCTCGCAGGTAAACTTCTTCTTTTTTTTTGGCTTCAATCTATTTTTCATTTTTCCCTGTTTGATATTCATCTTTCATTTCTTACCTCATTAACAACATATGCCTAGATGCTATATTCAATATTATAATGCTAGAGAAAATTAAATATGCAACATCTTAATGATATTTGTAACACAAAAATTATCAGAAAATGGGAGATTACCAACTTAGCTGTTTGCTCTTATCAACCATTTGAGCTCAAGAAACCAATTAATGTTGATTATTACATTCACTACAAGTTTAAATGCAAAATCTATAAAGTTAGAGTGGGGACTGAAATATAAAATATATAATATGTGGCAACTGAAATTCGAACTCAAGTTTGTACGGTCACAAAATGAAGTTCTAATCCCTAAGCTACAACCACATTTAACACGTGAGGGGTTGAACCACTATAAACATTTTAAAAAATTATAAAGTATAAAGGATAATTAAAATTACTAATTTGTATTTATGGGATGGCTTAGTCATTCTTGGGCTTTCTTTTAATCCGCCCCGAGTAAATGATGATTTGTTGATCTTGACATATATATGTTTTTTCTAGAGGAGCTTTATTAATTAATTAATTATGTAAAATTAAGGGGTTTAATTGCAAATATATATGGATATATAGGTTGAAACACAGGGGACCTGACTGGAGTGGGTTGTGTCAATTTGGGGATAATTTTTTGTCACACCAGAGACTTGCTATCATTGATCCTGCCTCAGGAGAATAGTGGTTTGAAAAGGGGCCGGGTCGGGTCGGTCCGGTCCAAACCCGCCCGGTCCCCGGGTTGACTCGGGCACGGGTTAGCCCGGGTCAACGGGTTGAGTCGGGTAGGGGGGGCGGGTTGGGGTCTGACTCGGCCGAACCTAACCCGGTCTAAACCCGGCGGGTTAGGACGGGGCGGGTTAGGTCGGGTCAGGGGTCGGTCCGGTCCGGGTAGGGCCGGTCCGGTTTGGTTTTTTTTTTTTTTTTTTTTTTTCGGTTTCTGTTTTTTTGGTTTTCTGTTTCCAGAGAGGCAGAGAGGGGCAGAGGGCAGCGGCAGTCGGCAGAGAGCAATTTTTTTTTTTTGCATTTTTTTTTTTCTTTTTATTTTATTTTAACTCAATATATTTTTGTTATAACTTTTAACAAAATCAAATTAAGTTAAAACCGAATTTTGTTAAAACCAAATTATTCTAAAATCGAGAATTCGAGATATACCGAATTAGTTTAAAACCGAATTATTTTTTATCTTTAAAATCGAATTATTTTAAAACAATAGATTTAAAAACAAAAGTTACCCTCCTCCTTTAATCCGGGTTTGGGACCGGCTATGTAAAATAACATAGGCGGAGTTCTAACTTTTTTTTTGTTAGTAATTATTCTTTAAAATAAAACAATTGAAATATTTAGAAATTATAATTTAAAAAAATGTAAATAAAAATTAAAAGATGATAGAATTTTATACCGACAGTACTTATCTAGTAGTCGTTGTTCATATACCATAGGTCGTTCTCTTGCTCACCGTCCGAATCCTCGTTAGGCTCAGGTCCCTCGGTATCGCTTTCTTGAGTGTCGACACCGGATGATGACGCTTCCAATCTCATGGCATGTTGCGTGCGATTTTCAGCATCAATCCAGTCTTTCAAGCACACAAGTCTCTCGAAAACATGTGCACCCAGCTTACTTCGTTTATCGGTAAGGATCCTGTTCGCCGAGCTAAAACAGGATTCAGAAGGGACGGTTGACACGGGCACGGCAAATATGTCGCGGGCCATCATCGCCAGTGTTGGATAGGCAGTTGCATTCCTCCTCCACCAATCCATGACGTCAACTCCTTCACTTTCGGTAGTCCCCAATAAGTAGCTCATTAACTCGTTCGTGTTACCTTGGGATCCCGTCGGGTCGTCATCATCCTGAAAATCGCCTAACAATCCAGTACTGCTGTGTGTGGATAGACTATTAAAACAATAGAAAAAATTAGTGGACAAATAATGTAGATATTATAAATAATAAATATTAAAAACATATGTATATTTATATTCGTACCTCACGCCACCGGTCGAAGGCGGTTGGTCGGCATTTCTTCTTTCGTAATATATGGCAAACATGTCGTCCAATGCCTTTTGTACGCGGGGATTCTCGTCCCTCCAATTTAATTTTAGATTTTTCTTGTAGGCTACGAGTATTTTTACCGTGAACTTCTTCTTGTATGCCGGATGGAGGCAGTTTGCGAGAACGGTCAAGAGGGGTACCTCTTCCCAATATTTAAGAAATTTTACCTTCATGGCTGCTACGATCGGATGGAGAGGGGAATCCTCTTTATCCCTATCTTCCATATCACGGTACACCTTGGAAATATAGTAGAGATGGTGCAGCAACTCATGTGCCGTCGGTGTGTACGAGCAAGATAATTTCACGGTTGCGGTGAAAAAGGTTCCAAGGAATTGTGCAAGCATTATTATTAGCTGCCATTCGAGGTCGGTGAGATCCAAAGCTTGTCCTTCGTTCGTCGATCTCAACATCTCCCCTATAGCCGCCTTGTAAGGAATGCATCGGTGCAGCATCCTGTAGGTGGAATTCCAACGGGTGTCTATATCCCAAGGTACCCTCATTTTGCCCAAACCTATTCTTTCGCACAAAGCTGCGAAATTTTGTTTTCTTTCTTGGTTTGAATAAATATGGGCAAGACCTCCCTTGAATTTAATTATCAAGTCATTTACGGCTTCTACCTTAAGACCATCTTTTACGGTAAGGTTTAGTATATGGCAAGCACACTTTTGGTGAAACAGTGCACCATTCATGATTGGGTTTAGGGACCGGGTGAAATGATTGATGGACGCTACATTGTTGCTAGCATTATCGAACGAGATAGAAAAAACCTTGTTCCGTAAATCCCTTTTGAGATTATATTCTTGTAAAACCTCAATAATTGAATGGTAAATAACTTGTGCAGTGTGCGGGGAATCTAACACCCGAAAACTTAAAACCCGTTTTTGTAAAACCCAATTCTCATCGATCCAATGACCGGTAATACAAGAGTACCCTAGGCCGTGTTTACCGGCAGTCCATATATCGGAGGTAATGGAGACACTATAATTGGCATATCCAAATATAGCCCGTAGGTCGTTTTTCTTTTGGATAAACTGGTTTTTCATTTCACGTACCATTTTTCTATGATGGATTTTCTTATACAATGGTTGAGCTAACCCCCGAATGCATAGCCGGGCAAAACTACTACAATTACCCATACTAATTGGTTGTTCCTTGTGGGCAATATATCGGGCAAATTCTTCAAGCATTAATTTTTCATCATATCGTTGGTGGGTTCTACTACCATCCGGGTTCATAAGGGTTTGGACTAACCGCGGGTCCGCATTTTCTTGCGGTTGCTCACCCTTTTTCGCATGACCATCGGCATGTTTCTTAAAAGTGGACATACCATTTGCAAGTTTATACTCGTAAATAACCTTGCAACCCCGTACCTTACATTTTAGAGTACGGACAACTCCACTCGCATTCAATGTCCTCTCGTAATACCGCCACCAATCCGCCTTGTATTCGGGTGTCTTGGTTTTCCTCTTCTTCGGTGGTTCGATGGGAATGGGAGCATCAACTTCGGCTTGGGTTGCGGGGACAACTTCAATTTCCGGGACACTTGTCGAGGGACCGCTTCCTATAGGGGCGGTGTATTGAGTCGATCCTGTAGAAGCCGTACCTGCTCCATATGAAGGGTTAGAATAATAGTAATTAGGTGGTGCCATTTGGGATGGATTTTGTGGATAGTTAGGATATTGTTGTGGATAAATAGGTGGTGGCACTTGGGAGGGATTTTGTGGATACGGCGGTTGCACTTGCGAGGGATTTTGTGGATAAATAGGTGGTTCTTGTAGTTGAATCCTACTTTCTATTGCATCCATATTTTGTTGTTGGCCATCGGGCGTAGGGTTGAAAAAATCCTCGGAAGCTCTATGAGCAGCACGCATCCATTCGGGCATTTCGGGGTCCATTTGTTCTACATATTAAAACCAAATTCATATCAAAATAAATCCGAAATTGTGTAACCTATTTAAATGTAAATCTAAATTCAATATAAATTAGATTAAATGTAAATTAATTCTAAATTACGTCTAAAATAAATCTAAATTAAATCTAACATAAATCTAAATTAAATATAAATTAAAGTTCTCATTGGCCTCTAAATTCAAATTAAATCTAAATTAAATCTAAATTAAATATAAATTAAATCTAAATTCAAATTGGACTCTAAGTATCTAAATTCAAATTGGCCGAACTTCACAAGAAAAAAAAAAAAAAAAAATTTTGGCCGAATGCCTCTGCCCTCTGGCCTCTGGCTCTGCCTATGTCATATTGTCATTGACCGAAATTCAAAAGAAAAAGAAACAGAAAAAGAAAAAGAAAAAGAAAAGGAAAAAGAAAAAGAAAAAGAAAAAGAAAAAGAAAAAAAGAAAAAATTTAAAAAAAATATAGTTTAATTAAAATTTAAAAAATAAAGTCTAATTCAAATTTTAAAAAAAATGTCTAATTCAAATTTTAAAAATTTAAAAAAATAACTCTAATTCAAATTTAAAAGAAATAAAGTTTAATTGAAATTCAAATTTAAAAAGAAAAAGAAAAAGAAAAAGAAAAAGAAAAAAAGAAAAAATTTAAAAAAAATAAAGTCTAATTAAAATTTAAAAAATAAAGTCTAATTCAAATTTTAAAAAAATGTCTAATTTAAATTTTAAAATTTAAAAAAATAACTCTAATTCAAATTTAAAAGAAATAAAGTTTAATTGAAATTCAAATTTAAAAAGAAAAAGAAAAAGAAAAAGAAAAAGAAAAAAATAAAAAGAAAAAATTTAAAAAAAATAAAGTTTAATTAAAATTTAAAAAATAAAGTCTAATTCAAATTTTAAAAAAATGTCTAATTCAAATTTTATAAATTTAAAAAAAATAACTCTAATTCAAATTTAAAAAATATATTTAAGAAAAAATAAGTCTAATTCAACTTATAACTCTAACAAAATAAAATATAAATTATTCAAATGTAACCTATTAAAAATAAAGATAACATATTTAGAAATAAATCTAACTATCCAACAACTTCAAAAATAAGAAATAACTAAAAAATCTAACCTATTTAAGATAAATTCGAATTTTAAAAAATAAAATCTAACCTATTTCAAAATAAATCCGAATTTCAAAATAAAATCCAATAATCTAACATATTCAAAATTTAAAAAATAAAATATAACATATTTATCAAACAAATCTATTTATCTAACCTATTTCAAAATAAAATACAATAATCTAACAAATACAATAATCTAACATATTTCAAAATTAAATACAATAATCTAACATATTTAGAAATAAATCTAAAATCTAACATATTTGAAAATATTCAAATGTAACCTATTAAAAATAAAGATAACATATTTAGAAATAAATCTAACTATCCAACCAATTCAAAAATAAGAAATAACTAAAAAATCTAACCTATTTAAGATAAATTCGAATTTAAAAAAATAAAATCTAACCTATTTCAAAATAAATCCGAAAATAATAATAAAATATAATAATCTAACATATTCAAAATTTAAAAAATAAAATATAACATATTTATCAAACAAATCTATTTATCTAACCTATTTATAAATAAAATAACTTATTTGAAAAAGTAAAATCTAACATATTTCAAAATTAAATACAATAATCTAACATATTTCGAAATAAATCTAAAATCTAACATATTTGAAAATATTCAAATGTATCCTATTAAAAATAAAGATAACATATTTAGAAATAAATCTAACTATCCAACCAATTCAAAAATTAACCTAAACATATTTCAAAAATTAATCTAACCTATTCGAAAATAAAGCTAACATATTTTAAAATAAATCAAACCTATTCTAAAAATAAATAGAACTTATTTAAATCTAACTTACTTACAAATAAAATCTCACATATTTCAAAACTAAATCTCACATATTTTAAAAATAAATCTAACCAATTTTAAAATAAACTACCTATTCAAAAACCAATTTTAAAACAAATATAACTAATTTTAAAATGAATATACCCTATTTAGCACAAATAAAACCTATTTAAAATAAAATTTAACTTACTTAAAAATAAAAACCGAATTAAAAATTAAATCTAACCTATTTAAGCTATTTTGAAAATAAATCTAAGCTATTTATAAATAAATCTAACTTATTTCAAGAATAAATCTAACCTATTCAAAAGTAAATCTAATATATTTTGAAATAAATCAAACCAATTCTACTAACAAAGTAACAATAAATCTAACATATTTAAGCTACTTTAAAAATTAGTCTAACCTATTTATAATAAAACTAACAATAAATCTAACATATGTAAGCTACTTTAAAAATTAATCTAACCTATTTATAATAAAACTAACAAAAAATCTAACATGTTTAAGCTATTTAAAAATTTATCTAACCTATTTATCATAAAATTAACAATAAATCTAACTTATTTAATAAATGCAAAAAAATTAATCTAACCTTTGCGAGATGAAAACTTGCGCCTTTGCGGGATGAAATAATCTTGCTCAACCGTATCTCGCGCCTTTGCGGAATAAAATAAATTTCCAACTATTTTTTTTTCTAATAATTAAATTAATTTCTGAAAAATAAAAAAAAATGATAGAGAATTAGAGAGTATGAGTGAGAGAGAGTATGAGAAGGGAAAATCAGAAATTTAGTGAGTGAGGGAGAGTGAGAAATTTAGTGAGTGAGGGAGAGTGGGTTTGGGGGTTAATTTATGGGGAAATTCGGAACTGTGGGGGCCTGGCTGGGTGTGAAATTGGGGGATTTCAGTCAAAATTCGGAACAGTGGGGGGCACTGTGGGGCAGTGTACCAATATTCCAATTTTTGGGTTTCTCTGCGTTAGCCCGAATCTCAAAGCAGTGTGAGTTAATCCCAAACCGTAAAGTGAAGGGAATCTTTTACACTAATGGAGAGGATAATTTTTGGCTTCCCTAGAGGCTAGAGAGTAGAGAGGCTCTGCGCCTCTGCCTCGTAAAGTGAAGGGAAATAGGGAATAAATGCAGAGGGGGGGCCTGGCGCTGGCGCGGGGAACGGTATTATTGTGCTTTGAGATTCGTGCCAAGTTTAAAAGAACGGTCCAGACAGAGGGAGAGGGGGCTGGCGCTGGCGCGGGTACCAAAAAACCGTGTCACACCGCACGGCACACGCTACCGTAAAAGATTCCCTTAACAATTGCTATTTACGGTTGAGATTAAATCTCAGCCGGTTTGGGATTCGGGCTGACTGAGGGGGCAGTATTATTGTGCTTTGAGATTCGTGCCAAGTTAAAAACAACGGTCCAGATTAAGTAATTGTAAAAATGTACAACTGGCGCAAAATTCACAATTTCACATCCGGCTAAAATTAACAGAGCAGTTTTAGCTTCATGCAGCGCAATATTCACATGAAAACTATATAAAAATGCACTGTCCGTAGCCAAAAAAGCTCTGTTAATATTTACAGAGGGGGGGGGGAAATTTTTGAATAAAAGTCTCTGGTTCACCCGGGTTCGGGTTAGGTTCGGGGTAGGTCGGGTTCACCCGGGTTCAGCCGGGTTTTGGGTCGGGTTCGGACGGTTCGGGTCGGTTTTAGGCCGGTCCGGGTCGGGTTCGGGTAGACGGGTTGACTCGGCGGGGGGAAGGTCGGGTTTCGCCCAGGAAACCGGATCCGACCCGTTTCAAACCCGACCCATCACTTTAGAACGGGTCGGGTCGGATTCAAGGTCGGGTCGGGGTCGGTTCGGGTTCGGGTCCCGGGTTTGCACGGTCCGGGTCGACCCGCCCTGGTTTAATCAATACACTACAGGAGATCAACCTCTTTATAACGAAGACAAATCTATCATTGTCACGGTACAATTTTTTTTCTTCATAATTTACCCTCTCTCATAATATGCTTGTATTTTTTATTACTTTTGGGTTATCCACGTAGAAGAACTGTGATGTGCTCATCAAATTCTTTGGTGAGCATAACATCATAATCTATCGGATTGACTTCAAATGAGATGAATTCAAACCATTGAAACGGATTTACTTCCCAAGTGATGCGTGTATATGCAAAATTTTAAAATTCATTTAGTACAAATTCAAGCAGTCAAAATTGATGAAAAATGAATGCATTAAAATAATTCTAAAACTTCATTTTGGATCATTCATTTTTCATCAATTTTGACCACTTGACTTTGGACTAAATGAATTCGAAAATTTCAAAATTTTGCATGTATACGCATCACTCGTGAAGTAGATCGGTTTCAACAGTTTGAATTCGTCTCGTTTGAAGTCAATTCAATAGATTATGGAGTTATGCTCACTAAAAGATTTGATGAGCACATTACACCCTAATTTTACTCTACATGTACATAGTTTTGCCAACGGAAGCTCTGTTCATTGGTTAGGTTGATTTTTTTTTTTTTTTTTTGAGATAAAAGATGAAATTAAGCTTCTCAATTTTAAAGGTCCACAAGTAATTTAGTTTCTAATGATGTTTGGTTAGGTTTATCATTCATTTTAAAATGATGACAAAGGACACTTTAGCTTTGATATTACTATGGTTAGTTTTCTTGCATCAATTTCAAAATAGGATTGTTATTTTTTCTTGAAATAATGATGTGACCAAAATATCTAACTTTATATATACACAAAAAACATTTACTTAATTGTATGGTTTGGTGGCATGTGTTGGAGCATACTTCCAATAATTTTGTAGATTCAAATAAACTAAATGTTAGGAATCTGAAGGAGAATAAATCAGAAACCACGCGGTTGGTACTAAAACTCTAGTCAATATGGATATAATTATTTATTGCAAACTTTATTAACTAGTCCTAATTTTAAGGGAACATTAGTTCAATAATACAAAGAGCCACAAACCATGCATATGGAACATGCTTGGGGTCGTTGATAATTTGCATATATGGTACATGTATTCACCAATAGGTATTAATCCCAAAGGCCACTAATGTAGGGTGTGTGTATATATCAAAACAAGGACAGTGCTACGGTGCTATGCATAGCATAGAGACCTCCGTGCTACGGCTCAATTTTTGAATTTTCAAAATCCTAACGATCGATCCGAACCGTTCAATATGATCTCCATATGAATATGTACTTGCAAACCAAATTTTACATTTTTTAGAATTTTTTTATTATTTATTAAGCCACTTTGAAAAAACAGTAATTTGTACACAACAGTAAAATCTTCTGGACCATTGGATCAGCAATTTTCAAAGTGGCTTAATAAATAGTAAAAAAATTCTAAAAAATGTAAAATTTGGTTTGCAAGTACATATTCATATGGAGATCATGTTGAACGGTTCGGATCGACCATTAGGATTTTGAAAACTCAAAAATTGAGCCGTAGCACGGAGGGGCTCTATGCTACGCGTAGCATATTAGCCAGATTCATCAAAACAATATTATGTATATGCATGTTACCCACTATCCATTTTTTGGTCACATAAAATTGAGTAACATTAAAATTGCAAAAAAGAACGATCCTCACCTTTCTCTCAAAAAAGTTTGAAAAAAAAATAATGTTATGTATGTGCATGCGCTACTAGTTCTATGGGTCTACCGTTGAAAATTGTTAAGTGTGTCAGAAAAAGTGATTTTATTTCCAACAGCCTTTCCTTCCCTTGAAAATAACATAGGCTTCGCATGGAAAAAAACAAAAATTCTAGTAGTGTTTGTAGGCAGAGAGATACATTGAAATTGAAAAATGAACAATATCTTATAAATTTATTACAGGTAAATGGAGAGATATACAACCATGAAGAACTGAGAAAAAAACTACCTAACCACAAGTTCCGTACCGGTAGCGACTGTGAAGTCATTGCCCATTTGGTAAGAGATAGATACAATCATTATTAAGTAAACAAAATAAGGAATTTTATGTATACCTCTACGATTTATCATTCTAAAATTCATAATATCATATTTACCATTTTCAAGTTCAAAAACTCACAAATTTATCCAATTTATTGTCTTTTTATTAAAAAAAATTTTAATTTACAATGTATCCATTTTATTCTTTATTAAAATAGGGTAAATTTCGCTGGAGGTCACTAAACTTTGTCATTTGTTACAAATTGGTCACTCAATTTTAATTTGTCCCTTTTTAGTCACTCAACTTTGTCATTTGTTCCAATCAAGTCAATTTATATTTTTCCGTCCAAAATGCTAACGGAATATTCTCATCCGTTAGTATTTTGGACGGAATATTCTCATTCTGTTAGTATTTTGGACGGAAAAATATAAAGTGATTTGATTGAGACAAATGACAAAGTTGAGTGACTAGAAATGGACAAATCAAACTTGAGTGACCAATTCGTGACAAATGACAAAATTTAGTGACCTCCAGCGAAATTTACCCATTAAAATAATAAAAACTATCTAGCATGTGTTTTATGTGTTTTGTATTCTAATTAGCCGGCTTGTGAGGGGTATATATGAAATTCCTCCATAAAAAAACAATAATATTCTACCATGTTATAATGTATAAGATTGAACTGAATTAACAAATTAAATACTTTTTTTCTTAGTATGAGGAGCATGGTGAAGGATGTGTTGACATGTTAGATGGCATTTTCTCATTTGTTTTGCTGGATACAAGGGATCATAGTTTTATTGCTGCTAGGGATGCAATTGGTGTTACACCCCTTTATATTGGTTGGGGGCTTGATGGTAATTTCCAAACCTTTTTTTCTAACAGACCCAAGTGCTCTGGAATTTACATTTTCATTTATTTTATTTGAAAAAGTTTTACCATTTTACCATTTTCAATTTAAAAAATATATATAAAATAGGAGGTCAATTTGGGTCCGATGCCCATCGGACTCAAAGTGAGTTCGATGGGTTCGATGACCATCCGATCTGCTTAAGATTTGCGCCAGCAACTTTCGCATATGCTTTAAAATTCGTGTTCACGAAACTTAAAGCAGATCAGACGGTCCCGATGCTCATCGGACCCAAATTTGAGTCCAATGGACATCGGACCCAACCTGCTCTAATAAAATAGGGTTACCGCCAGAAGCGGAATAAAAAATTTACTATAACGGACTGAATATAATGAAAAAATAATATACATCAAGATATACTTTAGAGCGAGACATATTAATAAACTACGAATAAAATGTTAATTTACGAGGAAGAATTTGTAAAACTAAATACAGATTAAGGTTTACTTTTTTACCTTTTGCTTTTTTTTTATTTTTTTTATTTTAGGGTCTATCTGGATATCATCAGAAATGAAGGGAATAAATGATGACTGTGAGCATTTTGAGATATTTCCACCTGGACATCTCTTTTCCAGCAAAGAAGGTTCTTTAAAGAGATGGTACAATCCAGCATGGTACACCGAGTCCATCCCATCTATTCCCTATGACCCTCTCACCCTTAGAAAAGCTTTTGAGAAGGTAACAATACAAACTTTTAACTTATATTTCAGAATTCAGTTATGTCATTAGGTTTCAAGAAATTACACAAAAAGTTCAGAAAAAAAAAAAGATCTTCCATGCATGCAAAGAGAACTAAATACAAACTATTCTAGATTCTTTCTGTTTAAAATAAGAGCTTTTTTATTTAGAGAGAAAGGTGAGGGTCACACCCTCAAATTTCATTCATTTTGTCACAAATTGTGCCTTCGTTTATTTTTAATATGTACACATAAAGAAAAAGAAAAAGAAAAATCCAAAAAGGTAGTACAATCCTAAGTAGTTCCTAGTAGAAAAGTTAAAATACAAGTGTAAGAAAAAAGAAAATAAAGAAAGAGATATAAATTAAAAATAAGAGCTTATGTTAATCTCGACCTCTATTTTTTTAAGATGTTTTTTATAAAAATTGAACCTATATCTCTTGGCAGAGAAGCAAGACTCATCATCATTTATCATTTTTTTTGAGACGTCTTTTACGGAAATTATAACTTCTCTTCCTTTTTTGAAGGCTGTAACAAAGAGGCTAATGACTGATGTGCCATTTGGCGTGCTCTTATCCGGCGGTCTCGACTCGTCATTGGTTGCAGCCGTGACAATTCGCCACTTGGCAGAAACCAAAGCTGCAAAACAATGGGGCGCCCAATTACATTCCTTCTGTGTTGGATTGGAGGTTTGCACCTAACCCCCTGATTTTCTTGTTATTTCATAATTGATGTTACTATTGGTATTGAATATTTTTTGTTTTGTAGGGTTCCCCTGATTTGAAAGCAGGAAAGGAGGTGGCTGATTACCTAGGAACAGTGCACCATGAATTTCACTTCACTGTTCAGGTACCAGATAGATGATGTAGTCATGTAGGTGTACCAGGTGTCCAGGAACACAATTTTTTATTTATAGAAACTAGAAATTAATATAAAATAATATATAGTATCAAAATGATCCGAAATTTTTTTAGTTACCACAGCATAAAATCAAAATTAAATGAATATCACTCTTGCTGAGATTTTTTCAATCCTATCCCCCACACGGACCCAATTCGCACACCAAAATAGGTTGGTGCGCGAACTGGGTTAGAGCACCAACTGTTCCAAAAAATTTACTGCTCTTCGGTGCGTTTCACCCCGTTTGAGCACTAATTTTTTGTACCAATTTTGGTGTGCTAATCCAGTTAGAGCACCAATTGGTGCGCCAACCCAGTCCGCGCACCAACCCAATTTGGTGCCCGAACTGGGTCCCCGTGGATAGTAGGATTGAAAATAGCTTCGGTCAGATGGTAATCATTTAATTTCTATTTTTTACTGTGGTAACTAAAAAAATTTCGGCAAAATGATTGCCTCAAGATTTTGATACATAGAAGTACTTGTAAAAAATCGGCTTAAAACTACGATACTCATTCTAACAGCCTATATTATTTTATATTAATTTCTATAAATAAAAAATTCTGGTAAGGATTACAGTACAAACATTGGGCAACAGGAATCTCATGTAATTTTCTACTGATTTACAAATTCTGTATCAAAAAGCAAACTACAAAAAAGAAATCAATAATACATAACAGATTGGTTTCTTTTTGTACTTGTCAGTAAATATCTGAACATATAGTTCGAAGTTTGACCAGTAAAAATCACTTGATCTGAAAATTCTGGACTATCCAAAAACAGTGATTTTCTATCTATCTTAAAAAGTAGTATAAAAATTTATAAAATATAAAATTCAGTTTACAAGTACATATTCATATGAGAATCATGTTGAAAGGTTTGAATCGACCGTTAGAATTTTGAAAAGAAAATATTGACTGTGCTATGCATAGTACCATAGACTCACTCTTACACTATTTTCCTTTGTGTAAATTTACTAAGAAAAATATAAAATTAATAGAACATGCTTTTGGAAATTCAAATATTTTTGTTGTACTTTACTAGGATGGAATAGATGCAATAGAGGATGTTATATACCACACCGAAACATATGATGTAACAACCATTCGTGCAAGCACCCCTATGTTTCTTATGTCGCGAAAAATAAAGGCACTAGGGGTAAAAATGGTAATTTCTGGTGAAGGTTCAGATGAAATTTTTGGAGGGTACTTGTACTTTCACAAGGCACCTAACAAGGAAGAGTTACACCGTGAGACTTGCCACAAGGTTCGATCTTAAATCCTTATAAAATTTCCTATGCAGTACAATTTGCAATTCAAAATGCATTTTTTTTTTTTAAGACCGGCGGTCTAGTACCTTTGCAGTGATGACTGGTAATAGGCTAATAGCATTACACAAATTAGTACCACACCAGATGATCTGTTCATGGTAAAAGAAAATATATATTAAAATGTGATTAAGCATTTGAAGCTATTACTTTAGTAGCTTCGTTTGGTTAAAAAGACAGTTAAAACGAGTAAAGATTTTAACAGAGTAGTTTTGGCTTCATGCAGCGAACGATTTATACGCAGTGCTGTTTTGATTATATAGTCCGTGCGCTGCATGAAGCAAAAACTGCTTTGTTAAAAGAGAGCATATGATAATAATGATATTACTACTTTATATTTTCATAATTGTTCCTAATTTCTTTGGTTAATAAGTTACTAGCATGACACAAATTAGTATCATACCAGATGATCTGGTAATTAGTCTTAAAAATATATTTGTGGCCTGTACTGGTACTATGCAAGCCAGTACTGTACTTTTCTTATTATTTTTTCCAATTACTTAGAAAAATAAATAATATGTACTGGTACTATGCAAGCCAGATCTATACTGGTACGAGTAACCACATTTTTAATACTTTTATTATTTTCTTTACCATGTACAGATAAAGGCATTGCATCAGTATGACTGTCTAAGAGCTAACAAGGCCACATCAGCATGGGGTCTCGAGGCGCGTGTACCATTTTTAGACAAAGAATTCATCAATGTAGCAATGAGTATTGATCCTGAGTCCAAGATGGTTAGTACCTAATTTTTTTAACTTAGTCCCTCAATTTGCCCAAATTCTTAAGCTAATTGGCTGTGCCTTGTTGTATTTAAACAGATCCAACGAGATCTTGGAAGGATAGAGAAATGGGTTCTGAGAAAGGCTTTTGATGATGAAGAAAATCCCTATCTTCCAAAGGTTTCTTTATTTATTATTATTCTTTTTAACATTGAATAAATTAACTTTTCAAGCCAGAATTAATTTGAAATTTCTTTTCCTTGTTTTTTTCTTTGCAATTTTAGCATATTTTGTATAGGCAAAAGGAACAGTTTAGTGATGGAGTTGGTTACAGTTGGATTGATGGGCTCAAGGCCCATGCTGAAGCACATGTAAGTACACTAATTAACCTTTTCTTTTCTTTTACCATTAAACAAATTAATTACATTAATTTCTGCCTTTGTATGAATCAATAATTAGGAATTTATATGCAGGTAACTGATAGGATGATGCTAAATGCAAAGAAAATATACCCACATAACACACCTACAACCAAAGAGGGCTATTATTATAGAATGATATTTGAGAGGTTCTTCCCTCAGGTAATTTTAAGAATTTATTTTTTCTTTAAAAGCTGGAATTTATATATTTATCCTAGGAGGAAGAATGATAAATGCTCTTCAACCTTTCATAAATATACCTTATGTGATTCCTATTCTGTTTGCAATAAGAAAAAAATTATGGGGGAAACTAAATTTCATCAAAAATATTTTATGTGTGATGATATAGAACTCAGCAAAGATGACGGTACCTGGCGGACCCAGCGTGGCATGCAGCACAGCAAAGGCCATAGAGTGGGATGCGCAGTGGTCTGGCAACCTCGACCCGTCAGGCAGAGCAGCACTGGGAGTGCACGAATCAGCATACAACCCACAGCCACAGAAGATCCCGGCCTCGATATCAACTGGTAATGGTGCTGCTGCTACCAAGAAACAAAGAATTATAGAAGTTGCCACTCCTGGTGTTACTATTCAGAGCTAATGGCTTCTCTGACTATTGTACTATTGCTTCTCTTAATAATGTATGCAGTTTTAGATTGTTGCTTGAATAAAGCATAAGGCTATTATTTCTAGATTTACTGGTTTTTTTTTCTGTAGTCTTATTTATGCATGTTTGTATGTTACACGAACATGATGTATGTTATCATTGTTCAGATGTAATAAGTTATGGTTGTATGGTTCTAATAAACATTTTATTTTAGATGTTTTGCTTTCTCTTGATTTCTGTAGTTGCATAACATATGATATATATCCATGCATCATGCAGTCATGCTTCTCTTTAAAGAGTTCATGGTTAAGGCAATTTTTCTAAGATTCTAAGATGATTTACAAAGATATGATATATAAATGGGGTAAATTTCGCTGGAGGTCACTAAACTTTGTTCTTTGTCACAAATTGGTCACTCAACTTTGATTTGTCCCTCCATAGCCATTGAACTTTTAATTTGTCCCAATCAAATCACCCTATAACTTTTCCATCCAAAATATTAACGAAATATTCTCATTCTGTCCAAAATATAACAGCATATGCTCATTCAATCCAAAATTTTAACGGAATATGCTCATTCCGTCTAAATACTAACGAAAAAGTTATATTTTATTAATATTTTAGATAAAAAAGTTATAGGATGACTTGATTTGGACAAATTAAAAGTTCAATAGCTATGAAAGAACAAATCAAACTTGAGTGACCAATTCGTGACAAAGGACAAAGTTCAGTGACCTCCAGCGAAATTTACCCTATATAAATGTGTGGTTCTTTCGGGAATACTTAATTTATATGGTATTGTGAGCTTAATGATATATAAATAGAGATATTAATTGGGTTTCGTTCAAAGGGTTTTGGATAATATTTATCTAAAGTCAAATCTGCGATGAGATTCGCACAAACAATTTAAAATTTAATAAATTTAAATGGTTCTGTAAATCTAAACCGTTCATGCGAATTTTGATACGAATAGAACGGTATAGGTTCAACTTTAAACAAGACTTTGTCCAAAGAGTTTGAAGAACTTTTACTTCAATATAATATAAATATTCAAGAAGTTTAAATAAAAGAGATGACCGCCAACTTTGATCATATATTATTTTTTCAAATTTCAACCAATAGTGAAGATAAAATTTTAGTAACTAAGTCACATAGAATCAGAAATGACACTTTTTACTTTCTTGTTCAAAAATATAGGACACATAATTTTCTGACTCAAAAAAACTTAATTTTTTTTTATTTCTATACGTTTATAAAATATCATAAAATAGACTTCATTAAAAAAAATATAAAATTATGCCTCAACCTATTTCTTTTATTTTACTTCTATTTCTATGAAATATCTATACTTTTTTCAAAAAAAAAATTAAAAATATACCTTCTTCTATGACCCACTGCCCACTGGCCATTTACCATTTTGCCACGTAGCAGCAGGACCATAGCAAAAATTTGAAAATTCTGCAACAATCTGCGCAGTGCGCACTGTCAATTCTGGTTTCAATGAACAGCATTGTGGCAAGTCACAACCAAGACAATAAAATTATAAAACTATCCCTTTTATTTCAAATTAATTTGTTCAGCTCAACAACCTCAACTCCACAAAAGTTAATTATTGTCCAGTTGTCTAATTAAGTAAAGATAACCTCACAATCACTAAAACCTACACCTTAATTTCCCGCCCAAAAACCCAACTGAACCGGACGGCATTCGGCCCGTCCGAATCTCCAGTTTTCCTCGCCCGGTCTTCGAACTTCTCTTGCATCCTTCTCATCCTCTCAGGAAGCCCGCAGACATAATCCCGGGCCCGCCTTCCCTCGCCGCTCAGCCCGTCTTGCAAGTGCTCCAACCTCCATAATTTTACCAAATGCTCCACAATATCTGCATAGTCTTTCACGGTGTAAATGCCGAGCCGCTGCGCCACCGACGAGTAGTGCTCGAACAGCTTTGGGTCCTTTCCGTCCTATAATTATCCAAATAAACAATAATTACATTAGTTTAGTACATAAGAGACAATGTACTGGTAGAATTAAGTGATATTTGATTTAATATAAATTCTTAAAAATGCTTGGCACCTGCATCAGATGGGCAGGCATGGTGATCTTCTTGCGCATCATGTCGGCAATGGCGAGCATGGCAGAGTCGGTATCGAGGTACAAGAGTTGTTCTATGATAGCCGCATAGGCACGCTCATGTCGCTTCTCATCTGCGGCGATCTTACCGCAAACACGAGCGAGAATTAGGTCCCCGGCTTCAACTGCCAGCTTGGCAGTGTTGCCATGAGAAACTGCAGTAGCACGCTCCTGAAACGATGTGTACACGAAACCCAGATACGGGTTGTTCTCAGTGCCGGGATCCTGGTTAGAAAAATAAAAATTGTTAATTAACAGCAATATATTAAATTAATGTTGAACTTGCAAATACATTAACTCAGGCATTAATAACAAGTAATATACTACTAATATACACTATTAATGCTGCACATACCATTCCAGATCCAATAAGATACTGCACTGTCTTTTCTACCATACGCATGTCGACCCGACCCGATAAGTATAGGTACTTCCCGAGCAAGTCCCCGTGCCGGTTTTCTTCAGCAGTCCAAGTTCGGGTCCACACGGCCCACGGGCTTGAGCTGGCCCCGGTCTCGTCCCTAACCCCATCGAGTGTGTTAATCATGGTTTGATACGTCGGCAGTGCCTCCTCAGTTATCATGTCACCTACGAGCACCACAAAGTACTCATCTGACAATCCGGCCGTCCTTTCTCGCAATGCTCGTACCTGAAAATTGCATTAATATACCACAAACATTTTTATATAATTAGAGGAGGAATTGTAATTACAGAGTCATTTTAGTATTTATTTTTAGAAACAATTTTAATCATGAATTCCTTTGCATTGGTGTGAACATGCATTAAAGTCCTGGTAAAAATTCAAATCACTACCATACCATAATTTTTTTATCAAATAATATCTTTCCAAAAACAATCTATAAAATTAGAGGAGGATCTGTAATTACGGAGTCATTTTATTTTTTTAGAAACAATTTAATTATGAATTCCTCTGCATTGGTGTATTAATGTCCCGGTAAAAATTCTAATCACCAAGACCTAGTAAATAAAGAAAATAAATTCATCAAATCAAGCTGTGGAACAATATACTTTGTATGGATATTTAGTGATGATACATTACCTCCTCCTCGAATTCATCGGTCGGTTTGCTCGAATCGGGCAGGAAATCGGTTGGCTGCCAGCAGTCCTCGACCGGTTTCAAAAGAGGAAGCAGTGATTCTTTAGCCCATCCCTCCAGTGATTTGAACACCTCCACCTTCTCCGGTGGGAGCGAATGCGTCACGTTTCGATGAATTTGCGGCGCCACGAGCACTGCTGCCACACGCAATTGTCTCTTCTGGGGAGTAATCCTGACCATCGGATTCGCCACATGGCGGCTGATGAAGGTGTTGCAAGCTTGCATAGCTGGTAAAACACTTGAAACTGTTACTAAAGTGACAGTGTACACTAAAAGGGAGGTTCACATATAGAAACATTGTATAATAAAATATAAATACAGCAATAAATAAACAAAGGCGTTGATAATTGAGTAAACAAAAATTAGAGGAAGAGATATGAAAAGAACCTGGGATTTTTGGTAAGGAGAGAGATGGGAACAAGTTAATTAACACACAAGAGAGAGTGTGTTTGTGAGAGAGAGATTGATTGCTATATAAGAGGGTTACTGGTGCGGTTGAGGCAACAGACACCTGGTCTGAGACCGCAGAGAAATAATAAATGGGAAGATAATAACCCACAGAAATGAGAAATCAAAACCACCTTTGCAAACCACAGCACCCACTGGTTGTAAACCACAGAATTGGGTTTTCAAACCTTAATACCTGAAATATAATTAATGTAGCCCAAAATAAAAATATGGGCCCAAATTAGGTGAGAATATGAGTCGCATCTTTTAATTTGTTTGGTTTAAATTGCTCTGGTTAGCTTAGGGGTGTCAAACAGGTATGAAGTCGAAGATAAGAACATAAAGCACGAGAGGGCCCGCGCTTTATAAAACACCTTAGCCCATTCCATATTTATATACATACCCTCGTAGGATATATACATTGTTGAAAATAAATGTATACTGTTGAAGTGAGTGTGAATCAAAATATGACATTTGTTAAGTTCAGTTTAATAAATGGAATGTTCCAAATGAATTTAACATATACCCCCATTAATAAAACTATATCATGTATCATTTCCATTTAAATATAGATGTATATATATAATTTCATTTTTAATAATATTGTACAGCGTAACACGTACAAAATAGTATTTATCCGTGTTCTTATCTGTACCTGATGAGGTAATGAAAAAGAATCTTATTCGTACCCGTCTTATTAGAGATCGGATAAACGGATAAAAGGGTACATTGACACCCATAGCTCCGATTCTCAGTATCAGTCTCCAGTTACATCAGTTTGATTTTAGGTTTAGATATATACTGACAATAGCTATGAGAGGTACCAGCACTTTAATTCTATGTATATATGTGAGAATTCTATATTTATATATACGCGTATTTCTTCTTTTCCAATATCTTTCACTTTTTTCATTCCCAAGATGTAAATTTAGCATAAACTATGAATTTATAGGAATCAACAAATATATTAAATCATTAAAAATATATATTAAAATTTATCATGAATTATGCATTTCTCTTCGCAAAATTCACAAGGCAACTTCTAAAATCTTGTAGAGTAATAATGCACGAGAGAAAATACAACTATCATATTCCACAACCATAGAATAACTAACTCACAGTTTCAGTAAAGAAAAAAAAAAGGATTTGAGGTTTGGGTTTGGATAAATACTGACAATAGCTCTCAGAATACCAGCACTTTAATTCTATGTATATATAATTATATACATACTATATTTATACCTGCACTTGAATTCCTCTTTTCCAATATCTTCCACCTTTTTCATTCTGAAGGTGTAAATTTAGCATAAACTATGAATTTATAGGAATCAATAAAATATTAAATCATAATATATATACTAAATTTTAGCACAACTATGCATGACAGAAATAACAACTATCTTGCAGAATAACAATCCATGACAGAAATAACAACTACCATATTCCATAATTATAGAATAACTCATAGTTTAAGGTTTAAAAATGAAGAGGCCAAAAAAAAGGGAAAGAAAGGGTCCACGCTGTAACAGCACTGTAACACACATCTGTTCAAAGCATCTTTAAAAAACATTAACTCTTAAAATATACAATTACTAAAAACCCCAACAAAACTCATTTGAAAACAATTAGACAAAGCACCTACTGTCTCTCTATCTGAATCGTGACATGGCTGATATTGAACTCCCGTTTAATGTACCCGATCACGCTATCAAGCACCACATCGGCATTTGCATCTCGCGTAATCGTAACATGACATGCAAGCAACACCTTACCAACCGTAATCGCCCATATATGCAACTCATGTACCGTAACTACACCTTCCAATTGGCACAAACCCTCTTCAAGCTTCGTCGCATCGATTTCTCTTGGCGTACTTTCCATTAACACCTCCAAAATATCCCGTATCATTTTAATTGTGGTAGCTAGCACGATTACCGAGAAAATCAGCGTACAAACAAGATCGACAATTTTCCACTCCGGCTTGTACCAAATTATGGCCCCACCTATCATGACACCCACACTTTGTACCGAATCACCTAGCACGTGCAGATACGCACTGTGCACATTTATATTCCTTTTCTTTTTCTCTTTTGTTTTTTTAAGCAATGGTTCGCTCTCGTCCTTCTCCGAATGGTTATGACCGTGATGATGTGTCGTAACTGTAATGCCATTATGATCATGATCATGGTCATGGTCATGATCATGATCATGATCGTGCCCGTGACCGTGCCCGTGCCCGTGCCCGTGATCATGACCTAATAAAAAGGCCATGACGATATTAACCACCAAACCAAAAGCGGCAACAGCAAACATAAGCGAACCTTTCACCTCTCCACCTTCGTAAATAAGTCTTTGCACCGCTTCCCAAACTAAAATGCCAGTTAAAAGCCATATAATTTGAATAGAAACCAATGCACCAAGAATTTCTATTCGGTAAAAACCGTATGACTGACGTGGTGTCGCCTCCCATCCAGACGCCCAGAGAGAGAACAAAGAGATAGCGAAGGCCCCCACGTCAGTGAATAGGTGGGCCGCATCTGTCATAATAGCCAGACTGTTTGCCTTAATTCCACCAAACACCTCAACAATCATAAAAATTACGCAGAGTATTATTGCGATTGCTAGTTTTCTCATAGAGGTGTCTCTCTCTCTAGAGGCAGTGGTGGAATTAGAGAGGTCACATGCCGCGCCGGCGCATATTTTGGGGTTTTCAGGTGTCGTGGAGATGTCTCCGGATACATTGCCGGTGATGTCGATGGTATGAGATCGCTCTGAAATTTGTCTTTCCATCTGCAGAGTAATTAACAAATTCACTGCAATTAAATCAACATCTATTTGATGGTTTTGATCAATGCATTAAATAATGAAGTACACCATGGAACTATGATAGCCTTGAATTTGTCTTTATCTAATTTCAGAGAAATAAAATTTCAAGCAGAAAACTAATACAGACAACTAAAAATTGTGAAGCAAGAAATTTCAGATACCTGAAAAAAATATCAATTACGAAATTTGTTATTGCACCAAGAATCTATATATTACATTTCTACTAGAAAACATTAATTTTGCTTAGCTCAGCTTCTAGGAATGAATTGGGGCAAAATTGAGGCTCTCGGACAACAATAATTTAATACAAGATAAATTTCGGAAATAAAATCCAAAGGGGAGGCAACAGAAAACACGAAATCAGACAAAACCCTGTCAAATCCCCAAAATCAAACAAGAAAACACGAAATTCAATCCACAAATCGCCATTTAACAGAAAATTCACAATTTTTACGACGATCACATTCAAACCCTAGCTGGGATGGAGGCTACAGAAATGAAAGAGGAGATCAAGAGAATCGAATTTAAAAATACCTGATAAAATGAATCTCTACGATCCCGTCTAGGATTTACGATCCAGTGCCTTTTCTCCTTTATATAATCGAAATCGGAGGGGCTGCGACTTGAAAATAATACGAAATGTATTTTTGAGGAAAATAGGAAATAATAAAGACTGGATTCTCCCAAGTAACTCAAATTCTGAGTTTATCTGCTGACCGTCCGATCAGAATCCGGGTCAATCCGATCCGAAATAGAATGAACAGGGTCCCTTAAATATTGGTGCTAAACAGATCTGACGGTCCGGATCTAAACTCAAAACTTGAGTTATTTTAGGTGTATATGAATTCGGATATACAGGCACCGCCTCTTTTTTTTTAACTCGCCGCGCTCTGATTGGTTGATTTTGTTATGATTTTAGATTTAATTTATTTTTAGAGCTCAACAGATGTTCTTATTTATTTATTTGCTTTCCTTTTGGGTCCAAAATTAAGAAGATATGTTATACCAGGGTGATGTCTCGCCTTATTTAATTTTTTTTTTGGGAGCAGCTAAAAAAAATTCGCTAAGAGCCTGTTTGGCTGCTCCCCAAAAGTTGGGAAAAAAAAAAATTCACTCTGATTGAATTTTTTTTTTTCCCACGTGAACAGTAATTTTCAATTCAAATTTTTTTTTATCCCACACTCATTCCTTAGAGGCAGCCAAACAGGCCCTAAATGTGTAAAATTATTTGTTTTTAATTAAGGGATACTAAGATTACCACAGGGATATAAAAATGAAAGAATTGTTGATATGTCTATTAAAACAATTTAATTGTCTGTTTTTATCCATCAAAAAACGTAAATCGTTTCTTTTTTTCATTTTAAATTAAATTGTTTTCTTATTTCTCTTCATATTGATTAATTCTGAGAAGAAATGGACACATCCATTTGACTTGCAGCACTCTGTCATTTTCTCTGTGATTAATTGATTATGTATATAGCGTCAATCATACAACCTCGTAGTAGTATGTTAATGAAATTTTTATTAATATTTAAAAAATATATTAAATTTCAAAATCTACATCCTGTTTGATAAGATTTCGAAAACTATCCAAACCGCAGATTTTTTTTCCGGTTTTAGACCGAATTACCACAAATTTATTTCCCGGTTTTAGAATTCCAGAACCGGGAAATGAATTTCCGGTTTTAAGTTTTTTTTTAAAACAGAAAATGTTATAATTTATTTATTTTTTGTATTAAAATATTAGAAATATTTTATATATTTCTTTGAAAATAGATGGAATACTATATAATTTGATTTATTAGAAAGACTGCGACAAATAATCCGGATCAACATTTTTCAGGCCAAATTTTTCACGGCTGTAAGAAAAATTAAAATATTTCTTTGTGTATTATTGGAAAAAAATAACAATGTTTTGACTCTTTATTGATTCCGGTTCAAAAGTCACTTCTAGATAAATACATAAAATATTATAATCCTTCTATTTTCCAAAAAAATAAAAGATTCTCTGACAAAACTCTGACAAAAAAAAATTTCCCACAAACTTTTTTGTTTTTTCCAAAATAGAAGAATCCAAATATTATAATCCTTCTATTTTCCAAAAAAATAAAAGATTCTCTCACAAAACTCTTGACAAAATTTTGTTTGAAATTTTTTTTCCCACAAACTTTTTTGTTTTTTTTTTCAAAAATAGAAGAATCCAAATATTTTCTATATTTATCTAGAAGTGACTTTTGAACCGGGATCAATAACTCAGACTGAAAACATTTTTATTTTTCAAATAACACACAAAGTAATATTTTAATTTTTCCTACAGCAGTGAAAAATTTGGCCTGAAAAATGTTGATTCGGGTTTTTTGTCGCAGTCTTTCTAATAAATCAAATTATATAGTATTCCATCTGTTTTCAAAGAAATATATAAAATATGTCTAATATTTTAATATAAAAAATAAATAAATTATAACATTTTCTGTTTAAAAAAAATAATACCGGCAATTTATTTCTCAGTTTTAAATTCCAAAACCAAAACCGCAATTTTTTTTTGTGGTTTTGGAATTCCAAAACTAGAAAATAAATCTACGGTTTGGACATTTTTCGAAATCTTGTCAAATAGGGTGCAGATTTTGAAATTTAATTTTTTTTTTGGATATTAATAAAAATTTCGGAGTATGTTATATTGCTATGTCACTTGGCATATACATCGATTTTTATTCAAAGTATTAAAAAAAAAATAAGTTCGTGACATTAATTTTAAAAATATTAAAAAGTAACAGAGGTCAGACAACATTTTTCGGAAAATAAAATGAAAATTAGCGTTCCAAACGACTATAGACGGAATGAATCATACCGTCGCACCGTATTATTATATTGATTTGAGCTGCACGCAATGAATCGTGCCCGACATTTTTATTAATATCCAAAGTTTAATACAAAGTATTAATTATGCCCAAAATTCGATCCAATATCGAAAAATGCCCAAACCGGCCAGAAAATGGCCGGCTTAGGTACCAGAGTGTCTCTCTCTTAAAAAAAAAAAAAAAAAAATTGAGTAAACCGGCCATTTTTTGGCCGGCTTACTCAATTTTTTTTTTTTTTTTTTTTTTAGAGAGAGACTATGAAGATCAAAATATTGAAACCTAAATTTGAAAATTTGAAATTTTTGTTTAAATTATTTGTTATATTACTTCTTTTGATGTATAATTAGCATATTTATACTAAAATACGCTAGATTACTTGAAATTATGTTGAATTACACTATATTACAATAAATTATGTTCAATTATACTAAATTACGTTAAATTACAATAACTTCGCTAATTATGCTGAAATATGGTAAAAAAAACACTAAACTACACAAAATTACGCTATAGTAGACTGATTTTGCTCATCTTTCATGAATCATAAAAAATAGTAAAAAAATTCCAAAAATAGTAAAAATTGGTAATCTGCAAGTTCATTATGTAACTAATTTACTGAGCTACTTGGATTGAATGATAGAAATGAAATCTTAATCGGAAACTTCAACTCAAGTTTTGAGGCTCTTCCCTTTGTTTTTTGGCGATTCTGAATTTCGAAATCCAGCATAGTAGGCACGGACGCATGCGTATTTTCGCAAGCTTTCCGAAAAGTGGTCATTTGCTGAAATCGGACACTCGAGCGCCGTTTTATGACCGTTTGAAGTTTCATCGTCGTTTTTTGCCTTTTCAGTGAAGATATCGTCCCTATTCATTTGTAATTTAGCGTAACTTACCGTATTTTAGCGTAATTTAATGTAATTTAGCGTAATTAAACTTAATTTAGTGTTATTCAACATAATTTCAATTAATCTATCGTATTTTAGTATAAATATGCTAATTATACATCAAAAAAATAATATAACAAATAATTTAAACAAAAATTTCAAATTTTCAGAGTTAGATTTCAATATTTTGATTTTCATATAGTGTCTCTCTAAAAAAAAAAAAGAGTAAACCGGCCAGAGAGTAAACCGGCCATTTTCTGGCCGGTTTGGGCATTTTTCGATATTGGGTTGGATTCTGGGCATAAATATTAATTTGTATTAAACTTTGGATATTAATAAAAATGTCGGGAATCGTGCAATCGAGAGCAAAAATAAATTGTGGCGAAATGAGATTGCTTCTTTTCACGGACCAATGCATGAATGATTATGATGCAGGTTTGTACTTGTACCTGTTTAAAATAGTGTTTGAGTCGGGTAAAACAATTTCTTAAACGGCTCTCAAGGCTAAAGCTGTTGAGAAACTTGAACTAAAAAGGGAAATGAAAGGAACGGTCATGTGGGTATGTTTGGCTTTATTTCTAAGATTCATTCTAGTTATGTTAGTCATACCCAGAGTGTGTACCCGTAATCTTATTTTCAACCAGAGGAGGGTTCCAATGCCTCATGTCTTTCATACCTCGTCGTATTTAATATTTTATATCTTCATTTTCAAAGTCCAAACCATTGATCCGAATCGCTCAATATGATATTCATACTAAAATATGGTTGGTGATGAAATTTTATAATTTTTGAAATTTTTTTAAGATGGGTAGAAAATCACTGTTTTTTTAACGGTCCAAAAACAGTGAATTTGTATCTATCTTAAAAAAATAGTAAAAAAAATTCAAAAATTATAAAATTTCATCCCAAGCATATTTTATTATGGATATCATATTGAGCGATTCGGATCAACAGTTTGGACTTCGAAAACGAAGATATAAAATATGAGGTGTGATGAGGTGTGAAAAACATGAGGTATTGGAACCCTTCTCTTTCAACAATTTCCCCTTCGTTTTAATCAGTACAATAGTACTTTTTTATTTAATATGAGTAGGGTTCAAATATCTTATGTGTTTGTATCTCAATTGTTTTCTACATTCTTATCTTTGTTCAAAGTCTAAACAGTTGATCTGAACTACTTAATATTATTTTCATATTAAAATGTACTTCAAGATCAAATTTTATATTTATTTTTTTTACTTTTTTTTTATATAGTTACATAATTATTGATTTTCAGAAGATTCTGGACCATACAAAAATATTGATTTTGTGCCTATATATCTAAAATAATAATAAAATTTTTGGAATCCAAGCATATTTTAATATGGAGATCCTAATAAGCAATTCAGGTTGACTATTTGAACTTTGAAAACGAAGATAAGAATATGAGGTACAATTGAGATATTTTAACCCTACTCGTTTAATCCACATACTAATATTATAATAATCAATTAATTTTCCATACTATTTATCAAAATTAGAGATTATTTATAGTATTTATTAATTTAATTATAGAGTTTTAATCCACATACTAATATTATAATGATCAATTAATGTTCCATACTAATTATCAAAATTAGAGATCATTTATACTATTTATTTAATTATAGAATTTTACAATTCAAGTTTTTAACTCGTATCATATAATTGGTTTCTTAATACAACACTAACATTAAACACGTCATATCGTATGTAGGGGTAGAGGTGAGTAAATTGCTCATAACTCGTAACTCGTTCATAACTCGCTCGCTAAATGCTCATTATCAACTCGATATAACTCGCTCATTAACAACTCGCTCATTAAGAACTGAGTTATATAAATCCTGCCACATCTAGAAAAATAATATTAAGAATTTGCAAATTTTCTTAAAACAAACATAATTACAATTCCCATTCAATGCACTATTTCTTAATTTTCTTTGGTTTCGGGCCATACTCATCAATACACTAGTCTCAAAATATAATCCAAAATTTGATCACAAAAAATTTGATCATTAATACACCGTTCTGGATTTGTACAGTTCTGAATTAGTATATTTCTAAATTCTACATTTTTATTATTGTTTTGACAAATTTGTAGGTATGTGACAAGGAGATAGCTTTGAGTATGTGACATGTAGAGCCGTGAGAACGACAAAAATATAGTTGTTTGATTTTGTTAAATTTGCTTATGGATAATTTTTTGGTAAATTATGTACTGTTTAATTATATTGGATTATGACAATTTGTTAAATTCTATAAATGAAAATTAGTTTTTGAATGATGCATTTTAAATAACTCGGCAACTCGCTCATTAAGCTAATGAGCCGAGCATGAGCATACCCCAACTCGCTCATGCTCACTCATTAATCACCCCTAGTAGGGGTGTTCAAACAATCAGTTCAGTTGAAACCAAAATAAAATGACCAAAACTAATTTTTCTTGGGATTTTCAAATATAGAACTGATCCTTTTGAACACCCGTAATCATTTGTCCCTGATCATATGTAAAAATACAGTACACATCGTATCTAGAAATGCCGAAATTTTTATTTTTAACATTTTAAAGAATTAAATTAATAAAATAACCACCGTTTTTGGTCAATTCCATATTTAACACGGCCGCAGAACACCGGAGCGGACCCCCATATGGGGTCGCACTATGCCGGAGCGGACCCGGGTCCGCACTATGCCGGAGCGGACCCTGGTTTTTTTTTTTTTTTTTCTGATTCTGAATTTGGTTGGTTTTGTTTTGGAAATTTTTATCAAAAATGTAACGTTTGTGAAGTTGTGTATAATTACTTATATTTGAAATGTCGTTTAATCTGAAATTGTTGTTCGTCGTTTGTTTGATCAAAAGAAACATTACAATAGAACAAGGAGCCATATAAAGAAGCATACAATAGAACATGCGAATGTTATCGGAAATTACAAATACGTCTAATTAACCGAAAATAAACAATAGTTTTACAAGTACAATTAGAAAAACAATATTAACTCTCAATCTCGTGCAGCCCGAGCAGCTCTGTTTTGTCTTTCTTGCGTATCTCGGCCGGCTTGGTGTCCTCTTCTCCTATTATGCAGAACATCCATCCACATCGGAATTCTGTCGTGCTGTCTTCTGCCCACAGCAATATTTTTTTTCTCTGGAACAAGGACCGGGCCATCGTGTGGAGGCCATTCCGACTGATTTTCATAAACATGCCATTGTGCGCTCCATGTGTTGATCAGTGTATGGATGTGATAATAGTGACTTACAAATACGCCAGGGTCGATGCCTCGGAGACGACACACGGACAGAACATGAGAGCACGGTATTCTCTCCAATTGAGGCTTCTGGCACGTGCAAGTTACCGTGTGATCATCCCCGATTATCACCGTGTATTTGTAATTGGCCTTGGTAAACCGACCAGAATCGTCAGGTATGAAAGCGTGAACTCTCTCCTGTGTGGCGGTTACCTCGAACTCGTTGTTGTTTCCAAAGCCCCCCAGCGTCTTCATTTTATCGGACCTCTCGAACCGTTTGTTGATCACCTACGAAAAATTAAAAAATAATGAAGAAGTCAGATATTTTTTTTAACAAACTTCATTAAAAATTATGAAGAAATAACTACAAATAAAAGTACCTTATGCACACGACACGAGAATTGCTGACCTTGACTGACTTCCCATTCCGCTTTGGCCCTCCTTTGCGCAAACCATGTCATACATTTGTAAAATGTGTCTTCAATTATTGCTGCAACCGGTAGCCTACGAGAGGACTTGAAGACCTTATTAAGCGACTCAGACCCGTTTGTAGTCATGATGCCCCAACGGTAACCACCGTCCAGTGCTTGGAATATCTTCCATGGTTTGGGGCACTCGTTCTCATCTTGATCCAAATACTTACCCACACCGTCCAGCCAATTGAGGGCAATGTCACATGCCTGCCCCATTGCTTGCATTCCTTGCTCGTACCTCCTCATCTTCCTCTTAGCCACACATATTCTAAAAAAACGGATTGCCTTATCACTGCAACCGTTCTTCTTCATGTTCTCGGCTATGTGAGTAGCACAAAGACGGTGAACACATTGATCCTCATCCTCCTCGTTCCACCCCATATCATCTTGTCTGAACACCTTCTTGATACCCTTTCCCCTATCAGTGATGACACACATGAATCTGGAGCGAATTACATTGATCCTCAACCATTTCATGAACCACGCACAATCGTCATAACTCTCTGATTCTACCAGTGAAAAAGCCAACGGGAGGAGCTGATTTTCAGCATCGTACCCGGTTGCAATCAACAGCTTGCCTATGGTTAAAACCCATTTTGTAAGAGCCGAAATCAACTAAAATAAATAAAGTGAAAACAACCAAATTAGTTACCTTTATACCGGCCTGACAGGAAACATGCATCAACTGTGATGACCGGTCTGATATGTTGAAAAGCAGCTATGCACGGTCCAAATGCCCAAGCCGCCCTATGAAAATACCTCCATGGTCCAGGTTCACCGGTGGGATATGAGGTCACCTCAAACAATGTTTCTGTCAATAAATTTAAAAAAATAAGTTCAATTTTTGATTGATAATGAAATAACGTAAAAATTGAAGGAACAATGTAGTACCTGGGTTGCTTCTTTTCATTGCCTCCAACAATGGAACTACAAGAGCGTATGACCCCTCCCAACTGCCAAATTGACGGGCTATTGCCAACTCACGGCCACGCCATAGTTTGTTGTACGCCGGTATCTGACCGTTGTACTTTTCAGCAACGGCAATTCGGACAGCCTGAATACTCAAGTCGACATCGTTCCTCATGTGAGCGGATATACACTCGGCAACCATAGCAGCTGACAACTGGGCGTGATCTGTTCTTGTCGCATCCGCGTGGCATGAATGTTGTGTTGGGCATTTGGAGACACGCCATTGTGTTCCATAACCGGTGGCCCTTGCGAGTATGTACCACCCACAGTAACTGTCCTTGCACTTGAACCTCATTCTTGTGCGGTCACTGTGCGTAGGTATTAACTCTTTGTTGCAAAGGATGTGAAACCTGGCAATTGCGCTCTTCATGTCCTCCTTTGAGTCATATGTTTGTCCCTCGGACAATTCATTCTCAAAATCTGCTCTACTTCCAAACAAACCCGAATTGGCTTCCATAAACCCTGATGTGTCGTTGAAAGCATGAATCGGGTGCTGAACCCCGCGATCCATTATCTGAAACCCGCTATCCATCTTGAATTTCCTTGATAGTCCGAGCACAGGCCCGGTATCTTCCTGGTCAGAATAATCGCTCATACCCTCAGGATCAATATGACCCCAATTTTCCTCTGCCTCTAGTATTTCCGGATCCACTTCTTCATCAGATTCATCCGGATTACAAGTTTGACCCCAATGAGCGGTCCGACTAGATGAAGGGTGGTCAGTCTGGGATGGGGCCCGACGGGAGGGTCGGTCCCTCTGAACTGGGGCCCGACTACTGGACGGTTGGTCAATTTGGACAGGGGATGGACTAGAGCCGGATGAGTTACCCCGACTACGACCCTGGATTAACCTCTGAACTGGGTTCGAACGCCGGGCTCTGGTAACCTCCACATATAGGTCAATTATCTTGTATGCACCCCCAGAAAAACTCATGGTTTGGTTATACAATACCTGCCAGACTCCCTCATTCTGAATTGGAAATAGTTGGAACCAGGTTTGTGCCGAACTAGTCGGCATGCTAATTTTGGCATCAATTTTAAGGTCATACTGACCCTGATCCAACCCCAAATTCCCACATATACTTGATTTAAGTCCCAAATAATCCGTACCTGGCAATACCGGAATCACAGTAACGGGTCCAATACTGTAGTAAACCCCATTAGGACCTGTTAATACATCCCCACCAGTGTAGATGGATACCATAAGAGCCATTTTTCAATTCAATACAGAAGAAACCTACAATTAAAAATTAACTAAATTAATTAATTTAAATTAATTATTCTAATTAAATTATTGCTAAATTAATTATTCTAATTAAATTATTGCTAAATTAATTATTCTAATTAAATTATTCTAAATTAATTATTCTAATTAAATTATTAATCTACTGAAATAAAAATAAAAAATTTAAAAGAAGAGAGAAAAAACTTACAGATCAGAGCTAACTCAGGAGAGAGAAGGTGTGAGAGTGTGGAATGAAATGTTGCTGTCATTTTCGGGATATGAAGACTAGGGTCCGCTCCGGCATAGTGCGGCCCCATATGGGGGTCCGCTCCTGCATTCTGCGGCGGTCCCCAAATGGGTCCGCTCCGGTGTTCTGCGGCTGTGTTAAATATAGAATTGACCAAAAACGATGGTTATTTTATTAATTAATTTATTTAAAATGTTAAAAATAAAAATTTCGGCTAGAAATGACTCAACATGTCACGTGATCCGTGCTCAAACAAGAAAGTGCTGACACATCACATAATAACAGACATTTTAAAACAGGTTCACATGATATCGTACCTCAAAACATAATAATGTCAGAAAATTTCAGATTCACAAAAATCAGATATTTTAGAACTCATTCATCTAAAATTATACTTTTTAACAGACAATTTACAAAATAGTGGACTTTTCACAAGTATTTACACAATGTCCAACTTTTAAATATGAAAAGTTTCAAAAATAACATTTTCTGATTTTTATGGTTTAAAATTAAGTCCTTGTATAAATTTATATGTACAGCAAATATCCAAATTATGATAATTCAATTATTGTTTTAGTATTTTCAATACACACGTTCCAAATAATCATGCAGAAATTATAATTCCAATTATGCAAAGTAGATAAATTATGTCATGCATATTTCATATAATGCACAGAAGTAGTGCAATATTGGCAAATTTCATGACAAATTATATAATGCAGACTGTTACTCCTTTTTTTTTTTTAATTAATTTGCATTATTTCTTTTTTGGAGTAAAGGTTGGAGGTCTAGCTATCCAGTCCCAACTATTTAATATCCATAAGATTTTAATATGAAGGATTGTACCTTCTGGGTTTCGAACCTACAATCTAATTTATTTGCATTATTCAATATCATAATTTGCAAGACAGTTCTTTTCTTTTATTTTCAGGAATTTGTATTCAATTTACTTTGCAAAAGTTCCTTTTCTGGAGAGAAATCCTCAATATTATTTGATTTGAGCAAGTATTTAATCATCCCCAATTTGCATTTAATAGAAACACTCGATTTAATCTTGATTTATTTTTTAAATTCTATAAGCCCACATATTTATTCAGTATTTTATTTTAAATTTATAACTCTGTCTCTTTAATTTAGGTCCATATATCTCGGCCCATAAACAAGCCCAAGCCCAAACAGATTAAGTTTTAACAAGTTGCGTCTCTCGGCCCAAGACAACAGCCCAAGGTCACCTTTTTTTTTTGTCTGAATTTTCTGTAATGCAGCATTAAAAAAATCAGCAAAACTGTTATATAATATTTAAATGGTTATTTATGTGTGCATAAATTTATCAGTAGTAGATCACATAGATAAATTATGCATATAGTTCTGTTAGAATACATTTACAGTGTATTGTGTGAGGTAATTTATGTTTTTAATTGATATTTCACATTTATAATCTTATAAATACAAAAACTAATAGATAATTTCCAACTTACATCTATTCAGTATGCACATATTTATTCTTGATAAATTAAATTTATATATAATATATCTCCATTCTCATATTAAGCACGTAGTTGTTCAGATCTGTGAACGACTGGAATCAAATCTGCTAAAATCCTTGAGGATTTCAGGGACCTTGAAATCCAAAATCCAAATGTCTAAGTTTTTTTATACACAAATCTCAAAGCAGACAACTTTTTATGCACGAATCTTGAAACATATAGACGGTTGAATTGAGAATTTCAGGGTCTTTGAAAACCTCAAAGATTTCAGCATATTTGTTTCCCAACGGCTGGGATTAAAAGATTAAATTTCATATTGAATATCAGCCCTCTAATCAAATAATCTGCATTTTCCTCATTATATGCATCTTATTGATGTTTTTTTACGTGTAGAAGTCTAAATTTATTTAGACACGTACTTGCTACATGGAAATTGTATTATCTTTCTGATTTGTCCTGATTTCTTTCTATTTTTTAAATACTATTTAAGGAATTTTTTAATTGATTGATAATTAATTGGTCATGTCTTCGTTTCTTTCCTTTTTATATCATTTAAAGAATGTTATTTGCACTTAATGTGTCATTTAAGAAGTGTTATTTACATTTATATACCATTTAATTTGGTCAATTAAGGAATGTAATTTGTTATTTAGTCTATTTTTTTATGAAAATATGTCGTTTTGTAAGAATTTTTTTTCTCTCTTATAATATGTTCTCATTGCAATGCACGGAAACAGTACTAGTTAAATATTATACACGCGTTCAAGCTATTTATTTTTAAATATTCTAATTTCTATTTAAACGTCAAATCACAATATTCTATAAACATGCTTTTCACAAATTACTTTCTAAATGTACTGAGAAATATTTCGTGAGCTCATGTACTCCGACAACTATACATATTAAACATATTGAACTCAAAGTAAAATTCGACTTAATAAATAACACGATTTAAGCGTATGCGTTGAGTTATTTTTTGTCAGTTATAAAATAATTTGGTGTGAATTAATTTGGTTTTGTTTTATCGCCTTGTCTGGAGTGACTTGGGAGCAGGTTTTATGGGCATCGGCTCTAATTTGTTTTAAGATCTGTGTGTTGTGCTTTAATATCCGTACGTGTCTGCATCAATTTCGTGTGCACTAATTTTAAAACTGATCATACAGTTTTAGAGCTCATCAAATCTAAAAGTAGATCTGATGGGCATCGGGCTTACTCCGTTCCCGTCTAGGGTGTTTAAAATAACTTGGTTTGATTGGTTTAAATTTGTATTAAAATTCAATTTATTCTGGGTAAAATATTTTGGTTGTTCGGTTTAATTAGTTCGATTTGATTTATAAATCATTATAGTTTGCTTTTTTTATTTACAAATTAGTTTTGAAAATTAAAATATTAATAACCGAAATGAACCCAAATATTAGTAAATATTAAGTTATCGTCGTAATGTTATTAAGATTAATGCATAAATGATCAAAATAATACTTATATTATTAATTATAACTCAAAAGCTTCAAATAATACTAATTAAATATAAAGTTCAGTTTTGCTGCCGTTTTCGTCAACGATTTCCCAAAAGACCCGACCGGTTTAGTCGGTTTTACCAGGATTTAATGGTTTAAGCGATATTTTAACAAAACCGAACCGAATTGGTGCTCGGTAACCAACTGGTTCAGTCTGTGTATGGTAACACTGATCCTAGAATGCGATCATGCATGCTGCTATTGTTATAACAGGCTTTGCTTTACTACAAAACTTTGTTCAATATAATGCCTACGGAGGATATGGATTCCACTAGTCACTAGTCACACCTGAAGTAACATAATATTTTTGTTTAGATCAGAACCGTTCGATCAGAAGAGTCCGGATCAATCCGGCTGGAGGTAGAATGCACAGATTTCTGTAATATTCGTACAAATTCTGATTGAACGGTGCAGATCTAAACATAAATATGAATTCGTGACTAGTGACTAGTAACCAGTGCGAAGCTAGCTGAATAGTACTAGTGCGCAAGGGTTTATTGCGCTTTGACTACTATACCCCTTATCTTCTAATTAGTCTCAACAATCAATCGAAAACCCTAGGGGCAAAACTGTAATTTCAATATCCGAAGGTATTATCGTCGTTTGCTTCCCTTTCTCTCTACTTCTCTCCCAGTTTTCGCTCTCAAATACAAATCAAATGACCATTGATTACTAGCCAACCATGGCTACAATCCATTTCCAAGGCCTCAGTTCGTGTCCACCCAAATTACTGTTGCGAAACATGGCGTACGCTTCCTCCACCTGGTCTCTGCCTTTTCTCAGGTATCCTATCCTATCCTCCTCATTCTCTGAAATTACAACTTGATTTTGATTTTCTCTTCTCATGCATTGTTCTGGTATACGGTTTAATTTGAACAATTGGTCTGTAGATTATAATTTTTGTACAGTGGTGTCATACTGATGTTTTCAGAAGTACTCTAGTACTGATATGCTGTAATTTCTGATATTTCAAAGCTTCTTCAAATCAGAAAGTTGAAGAACATGACATTATTTTCTAATTGTACAAATAAACTGCCTTTTTCATGCCCCTGGTGAGTAAGGTTGATTTGGTGTTAGTCCTGTTAATTTTACTAATTTCCCACTGATTACTTGTTACCTTGGTCAACAGAAGTCTTTACATTGGATTTTTTTTATTGTCAAATGTATTGCAATACCATATTATTCGGGTATTTGTACATAATTGGTACCCAGAACCATCGAATTCATATTACCTAAGTTAACTCAAATTTTGAGTTTCCATTGGACTGTCCGATCTGCTTTGGCACGGATATTAAAGAGGCCCCGTGCACTTCACCTCAGGTCAGATTGGCCGGATTCTAATCGGAAGGTCCGGATCCAAACTCCAAATTTGAGTTACCTCAGAGATCCAGACTCCAGAACCATCTAGGTAGTGTTTTATCTCGGTTTTTGTGTTACTTTTGTGTGTCCTTGGACCTTGCTTTTTGGGAATTGTTTTATGATTATGATTTAGGGTTTGTTTTAAGCTTAATCACACATTTGGCCCCATTTAGGTACCATACCGTCTTGTTCCGGGACCCTTTGTATTTGGTTGTTTGAATATATATGTATAATTAATAAATTACTGTAATTAAAAAATAATCTGTACAGGATGAGATTAAATTTTGGGTCAGAAGTTTCAAGACCTAAATTGCTTCGTTACGAAAAAACGCGGTTAAATCACAACCATTGGATTGTATCCGCATCCAAGAAGAATGCCGCAAAGATCGAACCAGATGATATTAATGATGGAGTAAATATCAACATTAGTTCGGAAGAAAATAAAAAACCGACCAGGCGCGGTAGAAAAAAAAAGTCTTCAAAAGAAACCGAAGAAGAAATTATTCCGGTTGAAGGTACCACTGAATTAACCGTGGATCAAGTGGAGATAAAACCGACCCGGCGCGGTAGAAAAAAGTCTTCAGAAAAAACCGACGAAGAAATTATTCCGGTCGAAACTACCCCTGAATTAACTGCGGATCAAGTGGAGAAAAAACTGACCAGGCATGGTAGAAAAAAAAGGTCTTCAAAAGAAACCGAAGAAGAAATTATTCCGGTCGAAGAGACCACTGAATTAACTGTGGATCAAGTGGAGAAAAAACCAACCCGGCGTGGTAGGAAAAAAAAAACTGAAGAAGAAATTATTCCGGTCGAAGCTACCCCTGAATTAACTGTGGATCAAGTGGAGAAAACTATTGAACCAGCGGGCCCCACTGAAGAACTTCAGAATGAGAAATTTTATATGCGTAACCTAGGTATGTATGTACTACCAAGAAAAGGACAATTTTATATCATACTCTTGTGACGCGAGATATTTCTCACTTTGCAAGGCTATATATGTAATATTTTGATTTTACAAGGTCTGTTACTCATTTGCCTGAATAAATTTATCAGTCTTCTCCACATGGTTCTTTCAGATCCCGAGATAGAACCCGTCGCATCAATTTCAGAAGTTGAAGATGACAGCGAAAATGAAGAGAAGAACACCCGGCCCAAAAGAGGCTACAAGAAAAAGGCTACAAAAAAAACCGACCAAGCCGACCTGACAAGGTATGAAACCCTAACCCATGAAGACGAACAAGAGAAAGAAAGCCTGACCAATTTTGAAAAAACCGCTGTACAAGAGACAGTGATGAGGCCAGAAGACGACCCATATTACATTTCTGACATCTCATGGTATCCGCTCGTGATTTGCTTCGGGCCCGCAAAAGCCTCTTTCATACCATACGCAAAACCGGCTTATAGAGTATTCGAGCGGGACATGCATCAAAATATGCCGTGGTTGTATTGGTTGCCTGATACATTCTTTAGGGCACCGGGCAGTGATGCCTCCTCTGTGGCGATTGCTCTGGCACGTCTTGGCGGTCGGGTTGGGTTCATGGGGAAATTGGGTCTTGATAAACAAGGCATGGCGGTATTGAATGAGTTAAAAAAAAATCGTGTTGAGATACGGTGCGTGAAGATGGATGATTCGACTTCTACTGCTGTTTCCCGTATGAAGCTTACTCCGGTTCGTAACTCTTTGAAAGCTAAGTGTGTGGGGCCCGCTGCGGAGGATAGTTTCTCGAACTCTGATATTGACTTGGATGTTCTAAAAGAGGTGACATAATTTAGTTTAATTTATTTTTTTTGCAGCTTGTACAAACCAGATTTTCTATATTTGGTTAGTTTTTCACTGTTCGTTTAGATGTTTAGATTTTGACCTAATTTTCATTTTTACGAGGTTATCTACCACGATAGATCTGGTAAAAACCCAGCTGGTACTTTAGAGTGTTCATGGTTTTAATTTTACCAGAATAAAAAGAAAAGAAACCAGAAGAGGAAAGAATAAATGTTAGTTTTATTTGGTAGCGCCAGCTTCTTAACACCCCGTTGTATAACTACTTAAAATTTTTTCATATATAACCATGAAAGAAATGAATTTCATTGGTTGCACAAAGAGTCCTACAATTTTTTACATAAAATAATGAGTGAGGCTCTATGGTACTATGCATAGCGCGGATTGGTTGCACTATGGATCAATATCTTCTTTTTCAAAGTTCCAAGTAGTCGATCGGAACCTTTCAACATGATCTTCATATGAAAATGTACGTGAAGACTAAATTTTATATTTTTTAGAAACATTTTACTATTTTTTTAGATAGGTAGAAAATCACTACTTTCAAATGGTCTAGAGTTTTTAGATCCAGTGACTTTCTACCTATATGAAAAAATAGTAAAAATTTGTAAAAAATGTATAATTTACTCTAAAAGTACATTTTCATATGGAGATCATGTTGAACGGTTCAGATCTGACTATTTGAACTTTGAAAACAAAAATATTGATTCATAGTATCGACCAATGTGTGCTATGCATAGTACCATAGCCTCACTCTTTCACAAATTATCAAATTAAACTAATTCTCTATTCTTCAATGGCACAGGCAAAATTGCTATACTTCAGTTCATCTGCCTTACTAGACCCAAAATCTAAATCGGCACTAATGGAGGTGATTAGCATTATAAAATCACAAGGTGGCCTTATTTTCTTCGACGTAAACTTGCCGATGCCACTCTGGCACTCTTCCGAGGAAGCAAGATCATTTCTCAAGGAATCATTCGCTGTTGCCGATTTTATTGAATTGACAGTGCACGAACTCAACTTTTTACACGGGATCGAACAAAATGTGATGGAAAATGAAGGAGATGTGAAATATGTGCATAGGAGTAGAGAAGAGGTGAAGGAGGTATGGCACGATGACTTGGCGGTGCTTTTCGTGACCAATGGCGCATCGGGAGTGAGTTATTATACAAAGGAGCATGATAAGTTTTTTAGAGGTTCTGAGGATTTACAGATCGAACCGTCTAGTTGTGACATGTCAGCATCTGGCGATGCTCTTGTTGCAGGTATATTTAAATATATCTTTATTGGTTCTTGTTTTTTTTTCTCTTTATGTTCTACAAATAGCACCCATTATATGAGATGGAATCCCTCGACAATGGTTATTTGACAATCTTGGCAATATTTTGCCAAGTCAAGTTTATAATACTTGTAAATAAAAAAATAGTTTCTACTGGCCAAATTTGGTGCATTTGAGTGTTAATTGATAATGCATAAAAGGGTTGTTAAATTCTTTGAACATGATCAAACATACTACAAATTTCATCATTTCTCATTGGTACAATATTTGTATTTAGTAGATTATGCCAAGTTGAATTTCTTATTCAATTTCTGGCAAATACCATGAAATAATATTAGGTCTAATTCGCAGGGAAAAAATTAGTCAGCTGCACTTTACTAATTGTGAAGTAATCTAATTGCGAGTGCTACAAAAAAAACACTGATAAAATTACTAAAACTTGAAAAAAAAAATTTGGACTATGTGAGGGACTAATTAAGGAAGAAATTGCAAATAATGTTTTGTGTATTTATTTCAGCATTGGTAAAGAGCATAGTATTTGACCCCGAGGTGGCAACCGACCCGTATTTCTTGGAAATGAATTTCTTATTCAATTTCTGGCAAATACCATGAAATATTGGTCTAATTTGCAGGGAAAAATCCTTAAAAACACAGTTTTCAAGAAATGCAAAAAAAAAAGAAAAAGCAATTGAGCAATACTTTGATATTGGTACTGTGTTAGTTTGGTACCAGGCATGTTAATAAATTGCTAATATTATTTGTGTTTATATTTGAGGGACTAATTAAGGAAGAAATTTCTAATAATGTTTTTTGTATTTCTTTATTTCAGCATTGTTGAAGAGCATAGTATTTGACCCGGAGGTAGCAACCGACCCGTATTTCTTAGAAGAGAATATTCGGTACGCTCTCTCTTCTGGTCAAACTGCCCAGATAATTGCTACTGGCCAGTCTGGTTTCTATGATGACTATGAGCCCTTCCCGGACTATCAAGCAGTGACCACTCATGATGGTACCGATGACGAGGAGGGATCGTACCGAGATAGAGTAGGAGAACTTGTAGGTTGATTATATCTTTTTTTTTTTTTTATGTTTATAGTTTTGTCAGGTGAAAGTTAACTGTTGAGGTCTTGAGGATTCTCTGTAGAACAATTTTTGGGTATAATTGTTGCTTCAATTCATTAAATATTTTCTGAATACAAATTCATTAGTAAATGCTAAAATATTGGTAAATTATGCAAACAAATTGTTCTTCTGATGCATGGACTAACATATTTTTGTCCTCTAAAATATACATTTTACTTGCGAAATACAATTTTTTTTAACAAGTAATGTTGAATGGAAATATGTAATTTATGTCAACAAACCTGTTGCAGCATTTTCAGTTCTGCGAAAGAGAAACAACGCAAATTAGCATTTATCTTTTACCATAATGAGCATATTCAGATACAAGAAACCGGATAAATATGAATTCAACCTGTGATTCGGATCATCGGAGGTACCTGACGCGGTCAGGTTACATCCGAGCCGTTTGTTATGCCTCCACACGAATCTCAAAGCAGTCGTGAAATTAAATAGACCTAAATTCCTAACCGGCTGGGACTTAACCTGACCACATCAGGTACCGGAGAAAGAAAGGATGTTAAGTTGATAACTCTCAGAGAAGTTAAGACTGTCAACTGGACTAAATTTCTGAAGGCCCAACAGACCAGGATAGTAAATCGGGCCCAGAAATACTATTGGATCCAATTTTGACCCAATCCGATCCGAAATAGAATTTATCCACGGCATCTCCTCTTCTTCTCATTTCAAGTCAACAGAGAGAGAGAGAGAGAGGAAGCACAGCCATGGCAGCTCCAACTCAAATCTCCCGCTTCGATCCATTCATGTCCCCACCTCTCACCTCTCGAAAACCCAATCTCTCTTTCCCCCTCTTCTCAACTTCTTTCACATCTCTCTCTTTCCCTTCTTTCTCCCTCTCCCTCTCCCGACCCAAACCCCAAACCCAGCGCTCCTATAGACATCGCGTACACGCCTCCATTAGAAAGCTGTCAGAATCTGATTCATTACCTATTTCGAAGGATCCAGAGGATCTGGATGCGAGTATTCCGACAGGAGCTGGGGTTTATGGTGTTTTTGACGCAAATGGAGAGCTCCAGTTTGTTGGCATCTCTCGTAATATCGCCTCCAGTGTAGACAAACACAGGAAGTCTGTCCCATCCGATTTGTGTTCCTCTGTTAAGGTGATAATTATTATTATTTTATACTGGTAAATTTCAGGTCATTATCCTTAAAAAAATTTATCTAAAAATCAAGTTGGTCTCTAGAATTTTCATTTGCATCAAATGTTTCCTTGGGCTGTCCCAAGAAATGAACTGGTACAAGCATACCAAATAGACCTCTGAACTACGCTCGAAAAGAACCAAATGAATTTCTCTGACCTTTATTTTGTTTTTGTTGAATAAATTATATCTCATGAAGACCATAAAACCTACCGAGATTTATCTCCTGATATTGTATGTTCTGGCCAGTATACACGTATACTATCTTGGTTCACGTTTGCTTTATACTTCATTTTTTGAAGTATATTAGTCTTATATAAACATGTATCCTCAATAAAAGCCAATGGATATGTGAACATAATTTTTAGGAGCAGGGGAAGACAAAAAATATAACATGTTATGTTTTATAATTTAGCATACATTTCAAAAAATGTTCCACAATGGCCCTCAAAGCACCTTCAAGTTACTGTTTTAGTCCCTGAAGTTTCAAATTCCTGGTTTGGTCCTTAGCATTTCAATCTGTACCACTTTTGTCAATACTATCACATTTTTAGTAAAAGAAAATGATTTATTTTTGTACAGGGACTAAATTGAGATCGCGTGGTACTATAAGCCGTATATTTATAATTTGTTTGTAAATTGAGCTTGATTGGTTCATGGGTAGATGTGTTCTTTGCTAGATTTCTTCAAAAAATATATGCTAACTTTGATTACATCTATGTTGCATGGATACGGGTACGGGTATTGTATCGTATCGGATACGATACGGATACGGCGATACGGCAATTTTCAAAAATCATGGATACGATACGCCTATTAAATATATTATTTTTTATTATTTTAATTATATTATATAAATTAAATATCAAAAATTCTAGTGGGATGATACAATAACCAAATTATACATTAAATACCATAGCTACTCTATTTTAACAACAACAATGGGTTGGTGTAGTGGTAAAGAAGCATGATGCCTCACTCGGGGAGCCAAGTTCGATTCTTGCTGAGCGCTAGAAATTTGATTTTTAGAATTTGGTCCATGCGCGGTGTACGCAGAACTTGGATCTGGCGCTGGTGCATGCGCAGTGCACGGACCCGTTTCTAGTCCAAAGTATCGCTGCAGTATCGTGAACGTATCCTGGCCGTATCTGTTACAGATATCCGTATCCGTGAGTGTCAACGGCGTATCTGCGACCGTATCGGTTGAGTGAAGATACGCCACGTAAGCCGATACGCCAGCTGGCGTATCATATATGTATCGGGGCTGTATCGGACGAGTATCGGTATCGGATACGTGTCCGATACGGATACGAAGCCCAATCTGGAGTATCCGAGTAACATAGGATTACATCAATATTAGCTTATATGACTTTTTTCTCACATTAAAATAAACACACAGGTAGGTCCCGCAGACACGGCCACACCAGATCGTATGGTCCTGCAATCAGCATGGAAATCCTGGATTGAAGAGCACATATCAGCCACTGGCAAGCCCCCTCCCGGCAATGTACAAGGCAACTACACCTGGATAGGGGCCCCACCTGACATCCGCTTAACCCCAGGCCGCCATGTCAGCTTAACCATCCCATTAGAAGAACTAATTGACCGACTTGTTAAAGAGCACAAAGTAGTGGCTTTCATCAAGGGATCAAGACGGGCCCCACAATGCGGCTTCTCCCAAAAGGTTGTCAGCATATTAGAATCGCATGGTGTCGATTTTGTCTCGCTAGATGTATTGGATGAAGAACATAATTACGGATTGAGAGAGAAATTGAAGAGTTACAGCAATTGGCCGACATTTCCACAAGTGTTTGTAGGAGGCGAGTTGGTTGGAGGGTGCGATATCATATCTGATTTGGCTGAGAAAGGGGAGCTGAAGGCGCTTTTTCAGAAATAAAATTCTCGATATATTTTTTTTTTTTCAATATGAAGATATGTTAAGTGCTTGTTTTGGAGAGATATGTACGTGTAATCTCTGTTGTTTTAGAACAGATTGAAGTCACTGTGCTAACACTTGTATTGATGTTCATGCTCTGTAATGAATTTATATCCTCTCGGGTACCTGAGGCGGTAGAATACTCGCAAGTCTCAACCAAGCCAAAATCAATTCGGTACCTGTTTAAAATACATAAGGGTCCGTCTTGCGATGCGTGTTAATTGAAACGGATGACTTAGATCTTATCTACACGGTCACGTCGGTCAGGTATTGCACTAGATCTCAACGGGGCTGTTCGGCAACACCTCTTAATCCGCAGTAGGATTAAGTCTTAAAGAGGCTTAAGGAACCGATGTTCAGTTGTCTTAATTCGTAGGTGATAACTAAGGAAGTTAAAGGAAATGATAGAGGTGTCTTAAAACTCGGGCAGATGATTAAGATCTGGGTAAAAGGAGGCTAAAGGAAGTGATCTTAATCCGTGCTAAGGAACTAGTGTTCAGCAGAATTAAGCGGCTAAGGAAGTTAAAAAAGACTCCTTTAGTCTTAAGGAGGCTTAAGGAAACCGCACCAACTGGTGCAATAAAATATCAGGATCCAATTAAAAAGCAATTAGGCCCATAGGTTTCCGGCCCAACAGATCCATATAATATCAGGATCCAATACTTTGAGAGATCCATACCCGTATGTCGCACTCTCCAGTGATCTCTCCACTGTTAGAGAAAGTGCGATACTTCATTCATACTACCCCAGGTTAGAGAAAGGAGAGAGAGAGCTTCCACTGGAGACCACGCGATCATGGCCATGGCGGTTCCTTCACACCTCTTATCACCAAACCGCACTCTCTCTTTCACTCGCATCACGCCTCCGTCTCCATCCCTCTCTCGCACCTCTTCTCTCTTCCGACCTCAACCAAATTTGAGATCTCACCTACACCTTCTGTGCGCCTCCATTAGAAAGCTCTCTGAGGTGGAGTCTATACCAATCCCTCGAGATCCAGAACAACAACTGGACGAGAGAATTCCAGTCGGAGCTGGGGTTTATGGAGTTTACGATTCGAATGGAGCGCTCCATTACATCGGTACCTCTCAATGTATCTCCAATAGTATTAAAAAACACAGGCGATTGGTCCCTGGGATGTGTTACTCCGTTAAGGTAGCTCACTTTTACTACTTTAATTTTTTCTGGGGATTAAATTGCACTTTTGATTCAGACAATACTGGTTTAATTTTGTCAAACAAAGGACGCCAGAAAGGTAGAAATAGGGGTGTCCAAACTGTCCGTTCGGTTAAAACCGAATTTAAATTTTCAAACCAAAATTTTATTCAATTTTCAAAAAATCTAACCAAACCAACCGAATTAAACTTGTCAACTGAATAACAACCAAACCAAAAAAACCGGAGTGTATTTTTGGTTTGTTTGGTTGAACCGAATTAATAGAGATTAAATTTCAAAAGGTCAAAACTCAATACATACATAAATACATTTAATAGTCATAGATATACATATCAAGCTATATATCAGTCGAACCGAAATTAGTGATTAAACTGAACCAAATATAAAAAATCGAAGTAATTCAAAAATTCAACCGAACCATTTATACCGAAAAATAGAATGTACTATATTTTATCTTTTGTCAACTGTGATCATTCTGGACTTACTCTGGTAGTAATAAATAGAATGTAGTATTTACCAAATACAAAACCCTAGTTAATTTTAAAATCTCACTTGATCCGGCATTTATGGTGTTTAAAGTTTAAACCCAGGCTTTTATTTTCTGTTGCAAATAATTCTTTGTATTATTTTGAGAAGATAATCTTATCTTGTAAAACATTTAAAATGCCCTACCAGTATACTGTTTGTCATTGAAAAATATTGGCGGTGAAAGATCTGTTTCATTACAGGGGCATGGAACGTAAGGGGTACCAGTAAAGACAAATATCGGTCACATTTCAGTTTATTTTATCTTCTTTTTTTATTATTTGTAAACTACTCAAACAGAGGCACTGGTCTGGCATGCTGTTGGTACCAGTCTTTTACCGTACATGCGACATTTCCTTCTTGCTTAATCGTCATCTGTTACCAGTATTAACATAGCCGGTACTAATTCATCAACTGGTAAGTAGCAGTATGATTTTGACCTTTTCATCAACTGGTAAGTAGCAGCAATCTGATCAATAAAAGTGGAATCTCGCTTCTAATTTTAAAAAAAAGTTTACACACGCAGGTGGGCCCCACAGGCAAAGGCAAGCCCAAAAGCGATGCCCTCCGAAACGCATTTAATGCGTGGATCGGGGAGCACATGTCGTCGACGGGTGGTCGAATTCCTCCGGGCAATGAATCCAAGAGTCACATTTGGTCAGCCCCACCAAGGACTTTACTCCTGGAATCAGAGCACCTGGGCTTGACCGAATCACTGGACCAGCTGCTGAAGAAGCAGCACATGGTTGCTTTTATTCATGGCCCACCTCGGAAGGTAATGAAAGAACACGACATGGAGTATGGTGCCTCCACCCGGACTTTGGGTCTCTTGGTATCGCACGGTTTTGATTTTGTGACAGTTGATTTGGTCGAAGAATGCCACTCGGGTCTTGAAAAGTGCTTGCTTGACCGTTCTGGCTCTGATACATGCCCACAGGTTGTTTAATTTAATTTAATTAGTTAGTTTGTTGAGTGAGACTATAGTAATATGCATATTATGGATCAACCTGTACTACGGATCCATATCTATATTTTCAAAGTTCAAACACTTGATCCGAACCGTTTAATATAATCTCCATATAAACATGTACTTTGAGACCAAATTTTACATTTTGTAGAACTTGTTTACTATTTTTCTAGATAGGTAAAAATCACTCGATCTAAAAATTCTGGACCATCCGAAAGTGGTTATTTTCTACCTATTTAAAAAAATAGTAAAAAGCTTCTAACAAAATATAAGATTTGGTCTCCAAATACATTTTCATATGGATATCATGTCTAGTGGTTTGGATCGAGTGTTTGGATTTTGAAAACAGAGATATGGATCCATTATGCGGGTTGATCCATAATATGCATATTACCATAGCCTCACTCCAGTTTGTTCATGTAGTTATTATTTTTTTTTGTTCCTTTATCCAGAGAAAAATTGGCTTCAAAGCCATCTGTTTCCACTGAGTAGAAAAATATTTTTACAGAATATTTTCACACAGGTTTTTGTCGGAGGAAAGTTTGTCGGAGGAGAGGAGATAATATGGAAATTGGCCGCTAGGGGAAAGCTACACACTCTTTGCTGAGGTTTTAAGTTAAATGATTAAGTGCTTCAAAGCTAAATTTCATTCATCACTTATTTTTATTTTGCCATTTCCCTTGGTTGAATTATTGATTCGATCACGACTTTGGATGTCAAATTAGATGTTGGAACTGATATGAAACATAACCTTTAGGTGTCCTTTTGGGTATCCTTTAAAAAATAAAATTGTAGACTGGTTACATCAACAGATCTAGAAACTTAATCCATGATTTTGAACTTCAATATTTTAATATTTATTTTTGTAAAGAAGAAAGCAATTGGTGCTGTAATTTTTTTACTTTTGCTTTTTCATTTTGTTTGTTGGTAGCAAATAATTTGGGAATCAAATCACCTGCCCCCTTGTGGGTTAGAAATTTCTGCACACAGGGTTAATCCATCCATGGATTTTATACTTGCTTCCATCTGAACTGTCATATTTAAATATTGACCAATTCTACACTTTTTAGAGAGCAATAATTTGAGAGGATAAGCAAGAGAGCAAGTGTTTTGGAACTTAAAGCCCAATTTGTGGAGACAATTGTAACCTTTTCAGGGGCCTATGTGGTCTAATCAAATAAATCAAAATTAAATCTTTTGTAAATGCTATACCGTTACAGACATCATTACAAAATGAATTAAAATTTTGGGATCCGTTTATAATATGCTAGTTTGAAAACATTAACAATCGTTAAATGATTTTTAATTTTGAAAGTTGGTATTTGAATATAATTTTTACTATATATATATCACGCACAAAATATGATGAAATTGGGCCTTCAAGTTTATTTGTTATCGAATGACTAGAAATTTGCAACAATCTATCTAGTGGCTTTTCATGGTATATCGCATCAATTTCAAGTTGTACGAAGTTTATTACAATCAATATGCAAGACCTAAAATATTTTTGTATTTTTTTTATGATTTTTGAAAATTTTATTATTTGATTTGGAGATATTGTCAGGATTGCTAAACTAATCCATCATCAACGATCCAACAGTACAACCATTCCATCCCTATGAATTGGGAACTTGAGATCTGGTAAATGAATAATAATATGATTTCTACTGTTAGTTTAAATTACTTTGAGAATTTTAACAATTGTTAAATAATTCTTAATTTTAGAAGCTGGTATATGAATATGATTTCTACTGTATTTATATCATGCACGTAACAAAATAATGAAATTGAGTCTAAGTTGATCGTTTAACGACTAAAATTTACAACAATCAATATTTATTGGCTCTTATGGAATACTAGACGAAGCTCAAATTATATGATGTTTATTAATCAATCTACAAGGCTTGAAATATTGTCAAAATTATATGGATTTTTTTTTTTAAATTATATTATTTGATTTAAAAATAGAATAATGTTCGGGCCTCCTAAGCCCTCATCCCCATTCAGTCCTCCAAACAGTTCAACCGACTTTCTAATTTTGAATTGCACTCCCTTCTCCCTTCCTTCTATTGTCTCTCCTCTATTGTTGCCTCCTCTCAGTTTCATCTCTTCATTTAGCCTCTTTCACCACCACAGTATGATCCGACATATGGAGGATCGGCCTTTGTGCGGTCCAGAGAGTCTTCAACACGCAAAACATACTGGACTGGGTGGGAAATGACAAACGATCACCGGAATGGCAGATCCGCCTCTGACCTTCACTATTGGCCGCTGATGTTGGTTCTTCTTCGATTTGAGTCAGTCGTTGGCACCAGATTTGGATTGTAGACAAAGATTTAAAGGCTTGACACAAGTACTTTAAAAGGTTGTAGATCAATGTTAAAGACTTGCGAGTAGAACTTTAAAGGGTTGGACGTAGGCACTGGACATGGAGTACTCGAGAAGCACGCTCGGAAATTTGTTTGGAAGACAATTATCAAGCTCCTTAAAAATATTGTCAAAATTACTAAATTAGTCCATCCTCAATGATTCAATGGTCCAACACTTTCTCTGAGTGATAGTAAAATAATTCAAACAAAGAAAAAGCAGTTCAGAAAATTTGTGTTACATGCATGCATACGGTTCAAAGGAATGCATCCTTTGTTTTTTTGGTTTCCTGTATGTTTGAAGTCATTTTTTTTTTAATTTTGTATAAGAGAGGTTTGCTTTTCAGTTCCATGGTTCTTTTGAAATGTATAGCCTCTTTTAACTTAGAAAATATTTTATGTATACTTTTCAAAAATTTCAAAATTATGTATTTTCACTTCAAAAAAAATTATATCATATTTATCCTTCTAAATTTTAAAAACTCACAAAGATAATCAATTTATTGTCTTTTCTATTAAAGCTCATTTTAAATTTATAGAAATTCTCAATAGTAAAATTAAAAAAATATTAAGAGACATTCAATCTTTAGAGTAGAACTAAGGTGTCCTTAAGCTCACCAAGCCCCTTTGTGAGCTCAACTCAAAAACCTATCGGATTGACTTCAAACGATGCATCCAAACCGTTCAAACTGATATACTTCATGAGTGATGAGTTTACATGTCAAAATTTAAAATTTTTGAACTAATTTAGTATGAAGTCAAGCAGTAAAAAAAAAATGATTTATAAGTTAATTTTAATGAGTTCATTTTTCATCATTTTTTGACTGCTTGACTTTATACTAAACTAGTTCGAAAAATTATAAATTTGACATGTAAATGCATCACTCGTGAAGTAGACCGGTTTCAACGGTTTGGATGTGTTGTTTGAAGCTAATCCGATAGATTTTTGAGTTAAGCTCACAAAGAAGCTTGGTTAGCTTAAGAACACCCTAGTTCTACTTAGTCATTTGCTAAGGGGTACCTCGGGCAGGGCAGGGCAGTGCCCGAGGCGGGCAGCGGGTAGGCGGGTAGGCGGGTACAACGGGCACGGGTAGGCGGGTTTTTTTTTTAAAACTCCGCCCTGCCCGTCTCAAACCCGTGCCCGTTGCGGGTAGACGGGTACAACGGGCACGGGTATTTTTTTTTTTTTTTTTTTTGCTGTTAATCTGGACCGTTATTTTTAACTTGGAACGAATCTCAAAGCCAAATAATACTGCTCCCTGCGTTAGGCCGAATCTCAAAGCGGTGAGAGTTAATCCCAAACCGTAAAGTGAAGGGAATCTTTTACACCCAATAGGCGCAGTACCCCAATAGGCGCAGTACCCCAATTAATAGGCGCAGTACCCCAAGTCCCCAATAGGCGCAGTACCCCAATAGGCGCAGTAAACCAAATTTTTAAGTTGGAGAGAATCCTGCGCTACCACCCAATAGGCCAATAGGCGCTACCAGTACCTGAAAAGGGAATCTTTTACAATTACTTGATCTGCACCGTTCTTTTTAAATTGGCACGAATCTCAAAGGGCACGGGTACGCGGGTGCGGGTACACCCGTGGCGGGTGTGGGCAGACGGGCAGCGGGTACGGGTACACCCGGATTTGGCACCAAAACAGGCCACCCTGCCCATTTCAAGCCCGTACCCGCGTACCCGTTTACCCGTCTATACCCGGGCACGGGTACGGGTACCCCGGGGCACCGGGCACGGGCGGACCGGGCACGGGCAGCCCCAGGCGGGCAGTGTCAAACCACTAGTTCTACTCCATTCTTTAATTGCCTTTTAAGTTATTCCAACAGAACCTTTTGTATGATGGGCTTTTGTGTTGCATTTGCATGTGTTCTCTTCAGATGACATGTTGATACTGTTCGGCTTTGCTTCTGCAAAAGGTAATAAAGCAAAAAAAAGGAAATTTTGATCCCTTTGCTTTGATTTGATTCGTACATTAAAGGAATTAATTACTTGTACGTCGGTAGCTTTTAAGATAAAAAGGTAATTTATGTGGAACTACCTCTTCATACAACTTTAATTAATTAATAAATAATTAATTTAGTCTTTTCCAAGCTCGTAGGGGCGTATCTAAGAATGAATAAATTGAAACTGATGATAGAACAATTGTCTTTTTTTTATTCTGAATTGTTGTATGGATACAGACCTCCATACTTAATAAATTGGGTAAGCTAAACTCAATTTGACTTACTCTTTATGGATGTAATGTTTATTATATAAATTGAATATTTTAAATATTAGATCCGGTTATAGCTCGGTGGCTTAGTTACTCTTATAATTTGAAATTTTCTAATTATATATATTGAAACTTAATTAAATTTTTATTTTTTCTTAAGTTTTTATGTAGTTCAGCTGCCTCATAAATTATCACATGTGCGCTTATAGCTTAGTGTGGTTATGTAATTTTTTTTTTTTCTATATTGTATTGTCTTTTAGTTTGGCTTTTATTTTTTAATAGATTGGTTTATTTAATAAAAATGTTGATGTTTTCAACATAGAGATGAACATTAATATATACACTGCAATAAGATAAAGCAATAAATAACTGCTTATTAGCTCTGATAATATAATCTTCATCTTCAATAATCATTAGCTAAATAACAACTGATGCGAACCTTAATAAGGTCAAATTACTCAAATTGGATTTGGTCTCTGAGAAAAATTAAATTGCATAGATGCCCATCCTCTTGTTCTCCTCATTGAATTTGAGACCATGTCAGCCGAAAGCAACCCAAGACCAGATCTGTGCTGAGTTCACGAGGGATACCTAATATGGTATGTAGCGTGTGGAAATAAATCAGCTGAAATTTCGAAACCAATAAAAAGTACTCCTGAAATCTCTGCAATCCGAATTCAGCCATCGATTTTTTTCGAGCACGCATCTCAAAACAGCTGATTTTTTCTTGCACGCATCTCGGAACAGTTCGACGGCTGGATTCGGATTGCAGGAATTTGTAACCGATCTCGGATTTCAGCAGATTCGGATCCGTAGCGTGCGGTACAGTTCTATGACTCCGATAGTGTCACAAGGTGAATGAGATTGTTTCAAATATATATATGTGTATATATGTATGTATATATGTACGTACGTGTGTGTGTGTGTATATATATATAGGATAGTGCTACGGTGCTATGCATATATAAGGGCCCCTCCGTGCTACGGCTCACTTTTTGAGTTTTCAAAATTCTAACAGTCGATCCGAACCGTTCAACATGATCTCCATATGAATATGTACTTGCAAACCAAATTTTACATTTTTTAGAATTTTTTTACTATTTATTAAGCCACTTTGAAAATCGCTGATCCAATGGTCCAGCAGATTTTATTGTTGTGTACAAATTAGTGTTTTTTCAAAGTGGCTTAATAAATAGTAAAAAAATTCTAAAAAATGTAAAATTTGGTTTGCAAGTACATATTCATATGGAGATCATGTTGAACGGTTCGGATCGACCGTTAGGATTTTGAAAACTCAAAAAGTGAGCCGTAGCACGGAGGGCCCTTATATATGCATAGCATGCTAGCCAATTCCTATATATATATAGAGTAGAACTAGGGTGAGCTGTGCTCACCAACGGATTTGGTGAGCACACCTCCAAAAAATGCATTTTCAAAGTTCAAATAGTCGATTCGAACCTTCCAACGTGTTCTTCATATTAATATGTGCTTGGAGACCAAATTTTACATTTTTTGGAAATTTTTTACTATTTTTTTAGAATTTTTTAAAATCAGTGTTTTTTGAATTTTTTTTTATTTAATGAAAAGCTGATGATTTTAAAAAATTCTAAAAAAATAGTAAAAAATTTCCAAAAAATGTAAAATTTGGTCTCCAAGCACATATTAATATGAAGAACACGTTGGAAGGTTCGAATCGACTATTTGAACTTTGAAAATGCGTTTTTTGGAGGTGTGCTCACCAAACCCGTTGGTGAGCACAGCTCACCCTAGTTCTACTCATATATATATGAGGGATGCTTCTATGCACCTAAGGACTTATTTGTAAAATGAACATATTTTCATTTTCAAAGTTCAAACAGTCGATCCGACCATTCAACATTATCTCCATATTAAAATGTAATTGGAGGTCAAATTTTACATTTTTTTGAATTTGTTTACTATTTATTAAGTATTTTACAAAACTAGTCAAATTCAGACCATTGAATTTTGTACCCATCTTAATAAATAGTAAATAAATTCAAAAAAATGTAAAATTTGACCTCCAAGTACATTTTAATATGGAAATAATGTTGAACGGTCGGATCGACTGTTTGAACTTTGAAAATAAAAATATGTTCATTTTACAAATAGGTCCTTAGGTGCATAGAATAATTTGCTTATATATATATATATATATATATAGGAGTAGAACTAGGGTGCTCCTAAGCTCACCAAGCCCTTCGTGAGCGCGACTCTAAAACCTATCAAATTGACTTCAAACGACATTTCCAAACCGTTAGATGTTCAATCTATATCAAAATCTACTTAGAGACCAAATTTTACATTTTTTGGAATTTTTTTACTATTTATTAAGATGGTTTGAAAATCGCTGTTTTTATTAAAATTCTGCACCATTGGAAAACAGCGATTTTCAAACCATCTTAATAAATAGTAAAAAAATTCCAAAAAATGTAAAATTTGGTCTCCAAGTAGATTTTAATATAGATTGAACATCTAACAGTTTGGAAATGTCGTTTGAAGTCAATTTGATAGGTTTTAGAGCCGCGCTCACGGAAGGGCTTGGTGAGCTTAGGAGCACCCTAGTTCTACTCTATATATAGAGCTTGGCTACTATGCTTATATAAGCAAAAGCCCACATATGCTTAAATGAGCATTTTTGCGTTTCCAATGTTCAAATGGTCGATCCGACCGTTCATCTTGTTCTCCATATTAATATGTGCTTGGAGACTAAATTTTACATTTTTCTGAATTTTTTTACTATTTATTAAGCCACTTTGAAAGTTCTGATCTGGTGGTCCAGAATTTTGGAAACACTGTTTTTACTGTTCACCCAGATCAGCAATTTTCAAAGTGGCTTAATAAATAGTAAAAAAATTCAGAAAAATGTAAAATTTAGTCTCCAAGCACATATTAATATGGAGAACAAGATGAACGGTCGGATCGACCATTTGAACATTGGAAACGCAAAAATGAGTTATAAGCATATGGGGGCTTTTGCTTATATAAGCATAGTAGCCAAGCACTATATATATATATATATATGAGATGAGCTATGGTGAGACGTGGAGTAAACCAAGTTTTTACTCCATGGCACTATATTTCTATTTTGAAAATCCAAACAACCGATCCGAACCGCTCAACATGTTCTCTATATTGAAATGTGCTTGGAGACCAAATTTTACATTTTTTGGAATTTTTTTACTGATCCGGTGGTCCAGAAATTTTTACTGTTTTTTACTGTTCACAATGGATCAGCGATTTTCAAAGTGGCTTAATAAATAGTAAAAACATTCCAAAAAATGTAAAATTTAGTCTCCAAGCACATTTCAATATAGAGAACATGTTGAGCTGTTCGGATCGGTCGTTTGGATTTTCAAAATGAAAATATGGCGTGGAGTACAAATTTGTTTTACTCCACGTTTCACCATAGCTCATCTCATATATATATATATATATATATATATAGGATTTGGCTAATATGCTACGCGTAGCATAGAGCCTCCCCGTGCTACGGCTCATTTTCTGAGTTTTCAAAATCCTAACGGTCAATCCGAACCGTTCAACATGATCTCCATATTAATATGTACTTGCAAACCAAATTTTACATTTTTTAGAATTTTTTTACTATTTATTAAGCCACTTTGAAAATCGCTGATCCAATGGTCCAGCAGATTTTACTGTTGTGTACAAATTAGTGTTTTTTCAAAGTGGCTTAATAAATAGTAAAAAAATTCTAAAAAATGTAAAATTTGGTTTGCAAGTACATATTCATATGGAGATCATGTTGAACGGTTCGGATCGACCGTTAGGATTTTGAAAACTCAAAAAGTGAGCCGTAGCACGGGGAGGCTCTATGCTACGCGTAGCACGGTAGCCATGTCCATATATATATATATATGTATACACACGTATGTATATGTATGTATATATATACATGTGTGTGTGTGTATATACGTGTGTGTGTGTATGTATGTATGTATGTATGTATGTATGTATGTATGTATGTATACAACAGCGGATCTAGAGAGGTTCAAGGGTAAGCACTTGCCTACTCTTGGATTTGAAATTTTTGTTAGATCTAGTAGTAAATTAAACTTGTGCCTACTCCTGGATAGACTTGTGCCTACCCCTGGATCACGTGTCGTACCGTGACCAAGTCAGATTTTTACGTGTCATGATGTGCCGTGATCAAATTTGGAAGGATGGTCCAGGCATGTTAGTCACGCTTTTGACCACACGTGACCGGTTTGTCACGTTTGGTCATATTTAACTATTTTTTTCATAATTTATACTAGTTTATTCAAGATTCACCATTCGATCAAGATTTAACGGTCCTAATTACAAGTGACTCACGTGACCACGTGCCGTGCCGCGATTACGTGTCGTGCTAAATTTTTGAAAGATGATCACTTCACGCGAATGGTCACGGCACGGGACATGTGAGTCACGATACGTGACCGGCACATGTGTCGTGCCGTGACTGAAATGTACCGTGCCGTGACGTATCCGGTCACGCCATGACTTTTTTAAATTCTTGTCCGCTACTCCGCTCTTATTCGCCAGAAAAAAAAAATTGCACTATTGTCAGTAGTTTGTGCCTACCCCTGATCAAAATCTTGGATCCGCCCCTGTGTGTGTGTATGTATGTATGCATGTATGTAATTAATTTATATCTGTAATTAATTTGTATCTGTGTGTCCATAACTCAACGTCTCCATAGGGTTCAATGAAGAGCAACATGCACTTAAATTAATTAGTTCAACTGGTTGGATTTAAAATTTGTAGCCTCCAAGTAAAATAGAAATAGGAAAAGAAAAAGTCAAGAGGCATGGCGCACAACGAACTCTATTCTCGCGCGTGTACGCCCTTCATGAATCCTGGTATTCAATAATTTCTTCATTTCGTTTCATTTTAATTCATTGTTTGGAATTCCGAAATATATATGCTTAATAATTGCTGAATATATCTGCAAGGTTCTGGATAGAGTATATGAGTACAACTCAATTGCAATTTAATCAATTAAAACATAATCTAAGCATAAAATTAATTACTAAATGCACAACGGAGACTTCAAGTGATAGTTGTAACTTTTCTTCTCTTTCTTGTGTGTCAGACTAACACAACAATAACAACCGTGTCTCTATCGGTATTAACACGAACAAATAGAGGCGAACAGATGGAGGCATGATAAAGTTTGAGTTTACTCAAGCCAATTACGAGCTGAAGTGAGCTAGCTCGTTAACATTTCATTTGTTCTGTGAATCGCGTCATATCTCAAAGATTTTCTCTGATATGATGTTATGAGCCACACATCAACCTTGAACCTAGAAAGAATTTTGTGTTCTTCTTACAATAAGTTTCATCCCTTCATGATGGCCATGTAAAAAATAGTAACATGTTTTATCTTCTTCTTGCACACATTGGGATACAAATCGAACTAGTACGAGTTAAACTGAGTTAAATTTGAACTCGCTCATGACAAGGTAAATCAAATTCCAACGAGCTAATTTTGAGTTATTTTCAATTGGATCTCCAACAAGCCATGAGTTACGAAATCTTTTGCCGACCATAGGATTAACTAATATTAAAGAGGAGGGATCAAATGTCCTATTACTTCATGCTCAAATTGAAGATAAATATGTTAGAGTACGATTAGGGCATGAAGTAACGAGGCATTTGAGCCCTCCTCAATATTAAATTACATATTGAGGATGATTCAAATGCACTATGATTTTGTGCTCCAATATGCTCCACATTATTTATCTCTGTTTTTAAAGTCCAAACAGTCGATCCAAACGCTCAACATGATATTCGTGATAAAATATGCTTGGAGACCAAATTTTATATTTTTTAGAATTTTTTTTATTATTTTAGATAGGTACAAAATTACTGTTTTAAGGAGAATCTGGACCATCCGAAAAAGAGATATTGTACTTATGTAAAAAAAATTGTACAAAATATAAAATTTGGTCTCAAAGAATATTTTATTATGAAGATCATGTTGAGCAGTTCGGATCGACTGTTCGAAATTTGAAAACAAAGATAAAAAATATGGAGCATATTGGCCGAAATTTTTATTTCTACCATTTAAAAAAAGAAAAACCAAAACACCCTTGTTTCTGGGGATTTCGAATTCTACCCTGGCCGCACCGGTATTCTGGCTGGGGCCGCACAATGCCGGTGCGGCCCCATATATTTTTTTTTAAATTTACGCACCAAAAGTTTGGCCAGTATTCAAGGGAATAAATTAAGGGGCTAGCTTTTCATTTTGGCACTTAAAATTTCAAGTATTAGTTTAATTTCGAAAACAAAAATTTGTATCGCTCCTTTTAATATAATCGTACAAAACTTCAAATGATTAAAATTATGTTGATACTAACATGGTTATCTATGGAATCATGTATTGACTAATTATGAATAATATTTACATGCACTTCACTATAAATACTATCATCATATAAATAGTTTTTTTGAAGGTTAATAAATTTATCGAACAAAACAATATTTAAAAAGTCAATGTAGATTTTCATCTGGTTTTCAATCTATAAAAACTTATGCGACTAATTTAAAATATATTGGAGACTTTAGAATGTAATTGATATTTTTACACTTTCAATGATCAAAATAATAAAACATACTTTAAAAGGTTATCTATGTAATTTGTTTTGAATTATTTTATTTTCTGACATGCCACAACTCCTCGTTTCTCCCCTCCCTCCATGCACGCTGCCACGTACTCTGTCATTTCTCCCTCCACTAACCGCTGAGTTACTTTAAAATTTGCTGAACAACCAAAAACCCCAAAAGACAAAAAAACAAAATATGGGACCGCTCAGGCGTTCTGCGGCTCCATTTTAGGGGCCACATCGGCAGTCTGCGGTGTCCATCAAAAGGGGCCGCATAATGCCATGGTACATTTCGAATTTTCGAAAATCCGTGATTTTTTGGTTTATTTTTTTTTAAACTATGCTATAAAAAAAAATTTCGGACATATTGGAGCACAAAATCATGGTACATTTGAATCCTGAAATTTTTAAAAGAGAAAAGGTATTGTTCCCCATCGTTCTGTCCCCGGAAAATCCCCAAACTAATTTCTAACACGTTTTAAACGGTCAAACCCAACGACCTTCCTTTTTTAAACTCTCTCCAAAGACGTAAATTGCCTGGATCCGATCATTCTTCTACAAAACGTAAATTGCCTGGGATCCGATCTCTCTGCTCCGTCCACCTTGCTCTCTCCCCTTCCCTCTCCTCCTCCCAACTCCGCTATCAAGGCAAGTTCTTCTCCAACGACTTCGACCTCGCATGGATCCGCTCCGCCCCTCCCAGTCAACGTCACTGCTTGTCAGACCTTCGCAGCCTCATCTCTGATCTCCTCTCTCTCCCTATGCGGACCATCGCTATTACAGAGATCTCATCGCAATCAAAGATCTATACTCCGATTGGTGGATGCACCGTGACTGTATTTACCATTAGATGCGCCGTTGGAGGTAAATTGAACTTTTGACCTTTTCCTTTTGTTGTTATGGATGCAATTGTTGTGAAAATGCAATGCAGAGGCAATTGATTTCATTTGATTTTTCTAATTCTCCGTTGGATTAGTAATTGTCCATTAACTGTTTGTAGAAATGCCTCACAGAACATTCATATTTAAGTTTCTTGTTTACAGATTTCAATTGAAGAGGACCGCGGTCTTAAATTTTTGCACTTGGTTCATGTTTCTGTAATTAAAGCAAAGGTACAAAAGTTAATGTTAAATCATAGATAAATTTGTTACAGAAATTTTGTTTGCAAATTTTGAAGGGAATTTGTAATTGTCAACTATATTATGACTTATGATGCTCACAGTCACTGCCTCAGATGCTTTAAAAGAGTTGACAGTATTGTGCATTAATTGACCATCTATTAGTTGATGTAAGAAAAAAATGTAAGTCAGATTCATCCTAGACACACATCTGTAACTTTGCCCGCTAGCCTTAGCCGCCTACTGCTATTGGAACTGGTACATCTTAAATATTTTTTAATTTAACTGGTCCAGAATCGGTTTAGTGTGACTTGCAATTTACAATTATGCTTTTATGGTTTCAGTTTTAGAATTGGAAATTGAGGTGGATGTATTATGTATACTCAAAGATCGGTTTAGTGTTGATACATGGATTGACTGTTTTTCCCTCTTGAATAATCAGACTTTGAGGAATTATTATAGACAGTTGACTACATGGATTTCCTTGTTCTTTATATGAAAACACTTGGCAGGTCATGAATTATTAATTTTATTTTACAGGATTGATGCAATAGATTTACAGGTTGTAGTTATTATTTTACACGATTGTTTTGTTTAGGATTCACTTTGGATTCTGATTTAATGCCAGCAGTAGTTATTTAGTAATTTACAGGATTCATGCAATACATTTACAGGTTGTAGTTATTATTTTACAGGATTCATGCAAGACATTTAAAGGTTGTAGTTATTATTTTACAGGATGCATGCAATAGATTTACAGGATATATGTACAATTTTACAGGATTAGATTTACTGTGATTAGATTTAGTTTACAGCAGATGTGCAATTGTACAGTTTTACAGGTTACATAATTTAGACAGTTTTTACTGTGATTCACTTTGGTTACAGTATTCTTTTACTGTGATTCACTTTAGTTTACAGCATATGTGCTTATTTTACAGGATACATCTAACAATTTTACAGGATATATAGGACAATTTTACATGGTACATATAACAATTTTAGATTACAACTTATGTGCAATTTTACATGATAAATTTCACATGATACATCAACAATTTTGCAGGATACATATAACAATTTTGCAGTATGTTGCTTTGATTGTTTGCATCTGCTAATGGTTCATAACTCCAATATTTAACCTTGCTTATTTTTTTTTTTTTTTTGCAGAATGATATATCAAAAGAGCGTGTGGTTCTAGCGATGAAACTTCTAACTCATCCGAATAATGTGCACCAGAGGGTTATGAAGTGAAGAAGCCATGTTTGTATTGATGTATTAGCCATGTTTTTTTGTTGAATTTTTCTCTGTGCTTGTGAACAGTATGATGTTACAGTATGTTAAGAAGTGAAGAAGCCATGTTTGTATTGATGTATCAGTGGTAACAATTATGGGTGGTAACAGTTATGGGTGGTGACATCTTATAGTTGATTGTTATAGTTTATGGTTTTGAACAGTTTATTTTGTGATTAATATATGTCAATTTTATAGTTTGCATCTGCTAATTTTACAGTATGTCAGTTTATTTTGTGATTAATATATGTCAGTTTTATATTTTGCTATTAACATATGTCAGTTTTATAGTTTGCATCTGCTAATTTTACAGTATGTAAACCTTATTTTACAGTATGTCAGTTTATTCTGTGATTAATATATGTCAGTTTTATATTTTGCTATTAACATATGTCAGTTTTATAGTTTACATCTGCTAATTTTACAGTATGTAAGCCTTATTTTACATGATATAGATCGATATACAAATATTAATAATTGAAAAAAAAAGAGAAATACGAAAAAAATAAAAATAAAATTTTAAAATTTAATATCGAAAAAATAAAATTAATTTTGATGCAAAAAAAATAATTTTGCACAATTTTAGGTTTGTTTTTGAAACCTTCTAGAAGCCGTCAGTTTTTCAAGTACAGCCGGAAGTACAGTGGCTTTGCAAGTTGCTAACTGTTTGCAACTAACTTGGGGACCACTTCCAACTAACTTGGATTGTTGGACTTTTAAACTTCTTATTATACATGATCTGTCGTTGAAGTTACAGTATTGGTTGCAGAGTTTTACAGTATTCGCGCAAGTCAAATGACAGTTTTTTTGGGGAAAAACTGGGGATTGAAGCTTGGGGACAATTAGTCGGATCCTTTTTAAAACTACCATTGTCTTAAAAAAAAATAAACCAAAAAACCACCAAATCTGGGTATTTCTGAATCTACCACGGCCGCAGAACACCGGTGCGGCCCCAAATGCTCGGGACCGCACAGGCGTAATGGCGGCCCCAGACTGGAGTTCGCATAATGGTTTTACGGCCCCATATATATATATATATATATATTTTTTTTTTTTTGGTCAAATCGAATTGCTTCCGACTTTGAGATATCTCACACGGGACACGGATTTCACGAAAAAAATATATTAAAGTGATATCCCACGTTGCCCCTGTTTTAATTAGATAAAAAACCAAAAAATAAAAGAAGGGGCCGCAGAATGTTTCTGCGGACCTCTAGCTGAGGCTGCAGAATGCCGGTGCGGTCCCGAACATTTGGAGCCGCATAATCATTCTGCGGCCGTAGTAGATCTCGAAATACTCAGATTTCGTGGTTTTTTGGTTTTTTTTTTTTTTTGAGATAATGGTAACTTAAAAATTTCGGATTTAAATCTAGTGACCTAATATTTTATTCCTTGACGCTAACTTTAATTTTATTCCTTGACGCTAACTTCAACTTGAATTCAAGTACAATGAGCCCTAAATGCAAAAGTTTGGCACTTTTTGGCATACACCATATTCTCAAATCTCAATACTGTTTGATTTGATTAACATTTAATACCTATTTTGGAATAGTGTGCCCGCCAATAAATAAAATAAATGATAAATCCGGTGTAGTCTTTTAACTTTCGAATATTTATAAAAAAAAATTTTATCGGAATTTCGAATTCCCAATAAAGTGGATAAAAAACTAATTTTTACCTGGCACACATTAGCTAATACTATTAAAACTAAATTTGAGTTCCAAAAAGACCAGGGACAAACAACTAGCTACCAAAATTATACATGTGAATATGTGATATGCATCTAGTACTAGTAGTACCTAATATTTTAGTCCTTGACGCCAACTTCAACTTGAATTCTAGTACAATGTGAGCATTAAATGCTAAGGTTGACACCTTTTGGAATAGACAGTCAATTTTTTATATAGAAATTATTATTAAATAATAAATGAATAGAAAGAGTACTTACATTTTTTATGTTATAGATGGACTCGAAAAAAATTACGGATTCAATCTTTGGAACTGAAATTTTTCTTCGATCCAAGTGTTTTATTTTGTTTCAGAAAATACTTCAGCATTTTTCTATTTTAGAAAAAATTTAGCCACTCTTTCTGTTTCAAAAATTCTCAACTACTATTTCAGAAAAAATCTCAGTATCTTATCTGTTTAAAAAAACTCGACCACCATTTCCAAAAAAAAATAAAACACACTTTGGATCCAAAAAAAAAAATTTGATTCTAAAATTTGGACCCGAAACTTTTTCGGATCCATCTTCAGTCGAAAAATGAAGTTACTTTTTTCTGTTTTTATTTATTTCTAACAATAATTTCTATAAATAATAATTTCCCGAATAGATACTATATTCTCAAATCTCAATACCGTTTTGATGATTTGATTAAGACCTATTTTGGGAGTGTGCCCGCTAAAAAGAAAAATAAATGATAAACCAGGTTGCCTTTAACAGCCTTTTGCTTGTTAGGCACCGCATTTCCTATTTTAGCTAATTCTCAAAGTTCATATAAAAAAGTATGTATTAATTAAGTTTATATAAACTTGTCACATTTATTATATCATGAACAAAGTGTTAGCTGTCCAAACCTTAGCACACGAGTAGAACAACATTTGCAATTAGATTTATAACATTTGATATGAATTCCTCCACTGAAATCAAGTAGGGTATCAGATCAAATTCCGCCAATGTCGACTGATCGTAGCTATTTGATCAGCAATCTGATTTGTGTGAACTTGATTCGTACAAATTTTAAAAATAGCTGGACAAAAATCTGGATGCATGTTGAACAACTACGACCTGACATCAGACCGCTCCCTATTCCAATTAAGTATCCAAGGAATATGTTGAAAAATGAAATGCAAATTTAACTTAAGATAAATATAATTAATTAGGTAGTTAGCCTCGAAGTCATATGATTTGTGTCATCATTGGCTAAAAGAAAAATAAGAGCTAATTATATAACACTCCACTTTTTCCATAAATAGAAAGATATTGTTAGAGCTTATGTACTTAAATAGAAAGTCACTGCTAGAATTTTGTGTACAAATACACCATATAGGACATGTAAAGTAAGAGATAAAAACATACAACAAATACAAGTAATAGGGTGTGAAATTATAGTAAAAAGACTATATTTTGACTTAGAAAATGACCTAAAATAGTAGGTTAATTAGTGTTTATCATAGCAATCGATTTACTTTGTATTTTTGAGTCATTGTTGCAGATTGTGAGAAAGCTAGTGATTTTAGAACAAAAAAACGAAGCAAAAACAGCGCATTCTGATGCAGATGGCATCTCCATGCAGAATACGACATGCGTTTGGAGTGAAAAAGTGATAGGGTCCGATTTTATAGTAAAAAAGGCCATGTTTTGACTTAGGAAATGACCAAAATCGTTTTCATAGGTTTTCAATTACTTTTGTGTTTTTCCTTGAATTTAGCAGATTTGGAAGAAAGTGGTGATTTCAGGGCAAAAACTGAGCAAAAATAACGCATTCCGATGCAGGCAGCATCTATATACGAGATAGGACATCCCATGCGTCAAATGGCTTGCGGCATGGAGCAAAAATCAACATTATGCCGCACGGATAACTGCCATTTCATCTAGAGGTTTCTACCAGCCATGTTTTTGGAAATTAATTTATCTCCACGCTCCACTACTCTTCAGGTACCAATCAGAAGCCAAGCCACAATCTCCACACAACGTCCAGTAGCACCTGGGAAGCCTATATATATAGTCCATTTATCAGGCTTTCTTGTATCATTCAATTGTCAATTTAGTACTCTTTAGGTTAGGGTTAGAGCTTATTAGAGGCCAAGTTAGAGTGAAAATCTGCTAAGGGGTAGAAGACGACTCATTGGAGGCAAATGGAGGCACTCAAGGTGTACTCCTTCCATTTTCCTTCTTCTATTGGGTTGTATTATGTTTCCTTTATCTCTTTTCATTGTAATTTGTACACAAGAAGCTAAATACCCTTATATCTAGTGTGAGGCCTTTTAACTTGAATTCTAATAAGTTTGAGAAGAAAATGATGAATGAAAACTTTGTTATGTTTTGTTCTGATTCTTACAGCCTATATAAAGATCATTGTCCCCTAATGACCGTTGCTATGTTGCCTAATTACATAATGCTAAGTATGGTATAAAATAACAGCTGGGTACTAATCAATAGAGGCCAGCTGTCGGTTGCCTCTGTTGCCTTTGTGATTGGATTATGATCAATGATGAATAATCTCTGAGATCTGTTGGATATCACATCCCTTATTTGCTTTTGTATCAATATTCTCAATACTCCCCCTCAAGTTGGTATCAAACAGGTTGATTGATCCCAACTTGAACAAGATTTTTTCGAATGGTCCTTTCTCCAGTGCCTTGGTGAAAATGTCTGCTAGTTGATTTTGACTGCCAACAAATGGGGTCTCAATTTGTCCGGATTGAACCTTTTCTCTTATAAAATGGCAGTCAACTTCTATGTGTTTGGTCCGTTCATGAAACACTGGATTTGATGCGATGTGTCTTGCGGCTTGGTTGTCACAATACATCTGCATTGGCTTATCGCAATGAATCTTCATGTCTTCAAGCACTTGCTTGATCCAAGTTAGTTCACTTGCAGTTGATGTCATTGCTATGTATTCTGCTTCTGCGCTTGATCTTGCCACCACGTTTTGTTTTTTGCTTTTCCAAGTCACGAGATTTCCACCAACAAAAGTGCAATAACCTGTGGTTGATCTCCGATCATAACTACCAGCCCAATCTGCATCAGAGTAACCGACAATATTGTTAGTGTTATTTTTTCTCATACATATGCCTTGACCTGGTGACCTTTTAAGATACTTAAGTATCCTTTCAACAGCTTCAAGGTGACTGGTTCTCGGTGCATGCATGAATTGACTTACAGAACTAACTGCAAATGCAATATCTGGCCTGGTTACAGTCAAGTAAATTAGTTTACCAACAAGTTTTTGAAACTATCTTATATCCTTTAATGGTTCACCAGTTTCAGAATCAAGTTTTTTGTTAGGTTTCATTGGGGTGTTGACTGGTTTTGCATCTAGTTGTTTCATTTAGCAGGTCAAGAACATATTTTTTTTGAGATAAAAACAAAACTTTGTTTGAATGAGTTATCTCAATTTTTAAAAAATATTTAAGTTTTCCTAAGTCCTTTATATCAAAATTTCCTTTTAAATAATTTTTGACATTTTTAATTTCTTTCTCGTCATTTCCTGTAATGATAATATCATCCACGTAAACAAGAACTATGGTTGTTGTAAATTTTGTATATTTAATAAACATAGATGAGTCTGCTGAACTTTTAACAAAGTTATGAAGTAAAAGAGAGTGACTGAGTTTGCCATACCATGCTCGAGGAGATTGCTTAAGTCCATAAATTGCTTTGTGTAGTTTGCATACAAGGTTATTGTCATCATTCTTGTAACCTGGTGGTAATGACATATAGACTTCTTCCTCTAGCGTACCTTGTAGGAACGCATTTTTAACGTCCATTTGGTACAAATTCCATCCCGAATTCACAGCCACAGATAACAAAATTCTGACAGTATTCATTTTTGCCACTGGTGCAAAAGTTTCTTGGTAATCTATGCCATATGTTTGTGTAAACCCTTTTGCTACCAATCTTGCTTTATGCCTCTCTATTGTTCCATCACTGTTGTATTTGATTTTGTAGATCCACTTACAGCCTACAGGTTTTTTTCCTTTTGGTAAAGACATAATGGTCCAAGTTTTATTTTTTTTCAAGTACTTTCAGTTCTTCTTTCATAGCCTTAAGCCATGTAGGGTTGTCCTTGGCTTCTACATAATTACTGGGTTCATTTTCTTGTGAGATTGAGGTTAAGAATGCCTTGTGGTGTGTGGTTATATTATCGTACGAAATATAATTTTGAATAGGGTAACTTACATTGTAGGTTACAAAATCATGTAACCTAGATGATGGCCTTGTTGCGCGAATTGATCTTCTGGGGGCAAGTTCAACTTCTTCGGGAGAAGCTTCGGCTCCTGTACCTCTTTCTCCCCCTGAGCTCAATTCCTATCCCCCTGAGCTCAGGTCGTCTTCCACAGTATGTTGCTCAGTTGTTCCTTCAAAAAGTGTTAGTTCTGGAAGGACAATATTATTCCTAGATTTGTCTTGTGCGGAAAGGTTTTTCTCATTTTCTTTATAGAATGGTTCATTTTCAAAAAATATTATATCTCTAGAAATATATAATTTTTGTTTGATGGGATCAAAAACATTTATATTTTTTTTTTTGCGATGAGTAACCTAAGAAAATAGTTTTAACTGTATTTTTATCTAATGTATCTTGCATTTTAATATGTACAAAACAGGTGCATCCAAATATTTTAAGATGGTCTAAATTAATTTTTCTATCATTTATGATTTCTAAAGGGCTTTCATAGTTTAAAACCACACTAGGTATTCTGTTAATGAGATATATAGCGGTGAGTATAGCATCAGACCAGAATCTTTTAGGGACATTTGATTGAAATAGTAAAGATCTAGTGACTTCTAAAATATGTCAATTTTTTCTTTCTGAAACTCCATTTTGTTCAGACGTATTTATGCAAGTTGTTTGATGTAAAATCCCTTTTCGTTGTAAAAATTCAGAAATTTTTTTATTGATGTACTCAGTTCCATTATCTGACCTAAATTTTTTTATCTTAGTGTTATATTGATTTTCAATAAGATTTGTGAATTCTTGAAACATGGAAAAAACATCACCTTTTGTTTTAAGAAGATAAATCCAAGTAGTACGTGAATAATCATCAATAAAGGAGACAAAAAATCTAAAATTGTTATACGAAATTATAGGTGCAGGTCCCCAAACGCCAGAATGTACTAGTTCAAATAATTGAGATGTTTTGCTATCAGATAATGAAAAAGGTAATATAGTTTGCTTGGAAAATCGACAGACATCACAACAACTAGAATTTAAATTTGATAAAGAAAATAATTTATTCAAAACTTTATCGGATGGATGACCAATCCTATAATGCCATAGTTTATTAAGTTCTATACTAGCAGTAAAACAAGCTTTATTTGGAATATCTAAGACATAAAGTCCATTTCTTAATTGGCCTTCACCAATCTTCTTCCCCGTTGTTCTGTCCTGAAATATCATATTTTTAGATGAGAAAATCACATTGCAATTTAATTCTTTAGTTAATTTATTAATAGATAATAAATTAGATGTGAAAGTAGGTAAATATAATATATTAGATAATTTATTTGATAAAATATTAGTACTTCCAATTTTTGTTACAAGAACCTTTGAACCATTTGCTACTGTTACAAATTCTATATTATGAGGTTTTATTGGATCAGATAGAATTTGAGGGTTTCCAATCATATGGTCAGTGGCTCCTGAGTCTACTGTCCATCTATTTAATGTACTAAAACTTAAATTATCAGAATATGAATCTAAACAGTTACCTGTAAATTTACCTGAGGCACGCTGGTTCAGTTCTTGTAACAGTTGTGTAATTTGGGCCTGGTTCAGCTGGTCCAAAACGGGTTGGTTTACTTGGAGCGGTTCGGGTGTCGGTTCAGATCCGCCCTAGCCTTTTATCGCCGAGTCGTTTCCATTCTCACACGCCATCGCTCTCTTTTCTCCTTCTTTGGATCCCGTTCTAGGGTTGCGATCGCCACCCTTTTCTCCCTTCTGTTTTGGTCGGAGATGAGGGTAGAGGAACCAGCACCTCTCCATCTCGTGGCCCTCTTTCTTGCAGTTGCTGCTGTTTGACCCTAAAAAGTTGCTATTTAAGTTTAACATGATAGATAGCAATTTTGGGGCAACTTAAAATGCCAAAGTTACACATGGACGCTTCAAATAAACTGGATAAAAGGGTATTAAAATTCTTGGTAATATCCCACATACAAAACCATGAATTTTGATATATAAAATGGTCAAAATTATTAAAGGATCAATTTACTACAAACAAACAATGGCTGGATGGCAAGTCAGGTGTAAATAGTGGGATATGCCTAGCAAAAATCGTCTACTAACTGCTTTCCGGGTGCATTTCGGAGATGCATACTGGTTCCTTGATCCCAGGGGCCCCACAAGTCATTGACTTAAGTCAAATTTCGCTGGGCAGTCGATTTAAATGGACACGGTTCATCAACCTACAACTTATACACCTAACTGTCAGTAGCATGTCTTACGGTAGACCAAACCCATTCAAACAATAGAGAAACCAAGTTAAAATTGCGCTGGGGTGCTGTTGGCCCCTTCAACTCGGGTACTCCCGTTGTTCATGTGCCAATGAAAGGGACATAGTGCGGTCTACCGAGTACCAGGCGTAACCAGAGAGAAACCGAAGGTGAAAGGGAAGTAATACCCTGGTTTAGGGAGACTGACAATGGGGCCACTCGGGTCAGTTCCGCCTTCTCCTCCCTTCTTCCCGATTGCGCTAAGAACTGGATTTAAAATCGGATCAGAAACTGAAGCTCGTCAGGAGCCATTATCTGAGATGTTTGAAGGCTTTAACCCCTTTCTCTTTGAGTAAAGATAGAAGCTTTAAGCACTCTCGGCGAACCTCAATTGCACCCGAGAAAAGGATAAATTAAAAAAAGAGATCAAGCGATTGGAGTTGGTATAAGCTCTGAGACTTAGCAGGTTGTTGCCAAAGGGTCTATACGACCATGTATACGATGCTAATTGAAGCTAGGGAAGGCCAATTTGGTAGGTGCCATGAACCCGAACCTTGTCAGAACCGAGTTATGGCCACATCGCATGCTCATCTGTCTAGAAGATAAATTGGACTTGAGCCCATGATAAGGGAGTAGTTATTACGCTCTCTGTCAATTTCTTATGCTCAAAAACATTTTTAATCGAAAGAAGGAAGATTTAGGCCCAATATACCGCCGGTATAGCACACCACACACCCTAGAGCTGCTAAGATGCTCTCTGGTCCCCAGGGACGCGTGCCCTTCATCCCCAGCAACATGACAAAGATGGAAATTCCTCTCCCAGGGTGCTGGGGCACGTGATTGGAAGCTTCCCATTCAGAGGCCGGTTAATTAAAGGCTTTGATGGCACCCCCTGCATATGGGATCAATCCAAGGGCTATAAGTGACTCAAATTAAGATGAATGATGTATTAAAATGCTATTGAATGATCCCCTGCCAGCAAGGCATTCGAAATTGAGTGAATTGATCCAGACCCTTCATCAAACAGCTGGTGTGCATAGCAGATGACACCTCAGCTGGACCCTAAACCCTAAACCCATGCTTGCCTTATATAAGGCACCTCAAATGAATGCCATATACATCTTCTTCTCCAGAAAACCCTCTGTGCAAGAATCAAGAAAGAAACTTCCATTTTTAAAGAGAGTTTAAGTTAGGAGTTGCAAAGTTTCAAGCTTTAAAAGAAAGGTAATTAATACCTTGAAAAATGTAAGCTCAAAGCTGAGCAATGATCTGTATATATGCTATTTTAGTTGGAATAAAGAGGTTTTCTTTCTAATGGCTTTCTTGTTTGTTCTTTGTTTGATCTTATTCTCATCTTCTATTTCTTTTTTTTCTTTTTTTTTTTCTCAAAGCCATGGATGTGAGAGCTATATAATTTCTAGTTCATCTTAGGATGAGGAAAAACAAAAGAAATATATAGCTTGATGATCAATAAAAATGTTGTTTGCATCTTCTTTCCTTTTAAAGAAATATATATAAATGTACACAATAAAAATGTGTTATTTGCATCTTTCTTATTGGTGATCTTATAAAAAAAAAAAAATATAAAAAATGTCGAAATTTATCATTTTTTCTCTTTACTTTTACTTTCTACCTCCTCTTTCCCTTTATTTCTTTCTTTTTCTTTTTGTTTCCCTTTTCTTTATTTTATATTGCAAGGGAAAATAATAAAACACATAATCACATAAATATAAATAATAAAAGTGACATTTTCATATTCTAAGAAATATAAAAGGGAGAGATATCAAAGTTGATGTTTAGCTACATCCTTTGAATATTAATTTCTTATATAATTCTTTTAATATGAAAATTAAATTAAAAGTGCATAACAAAATGAAATTTAAATTAATTGACATGATGGGATTGATGTTTAACTACATCTCCCTAATTGTGACATTTTGAACTTTTTAAAAGGACTTCAATGCATAAAAGAGGAATAAAATGAGTAATATGTGAAGAATTGATGTTTTACTACATCTTTTTCCATGTTATGAATTTTATTACTTTTCAAAGGACCTAGATGCATGATTACTAGAAGGAGAGGGCAAATGAGAAGAGGGTAATTCCAATCCCCATGACATGATGCTCAAGGACCCTTTTACATGAATATGCAAATGACCAAGGACCTATATGCATAAATTTTATTGTTAGCAAATGACATATGTGATGCTAGCACCCCTTTTATTTCTTCTTTGATGCAATCTTTCATTCACAGCATTTTAGGACAAAATACCATAATCAATGAAATAGCACAAGCACAGAAAATTGCCCAAATGACCTGTTGGTACAAATCAGCCAGTACAGGCTGATCAAAAAACCAAATTAAAAATCTGTTTGAATAGGAAGATAGAGGACACAAAAACGATCAATTTAGAATCAAATTTTACATCTTTCTGATTTTTCTACTATTTTCTAGCCATTTTCAAAGTTGGATGTCAGAAAATGAGAAAACTGCAGCATGTACATTTGCATTTACACCCCTTTTGTTTTCTGCTCCTTTTAAAAATGGAAATAAAAGATATAAAATTCCCAAACTTCATACATGTATTCCCAAGATGTTGTGCTACAAGAGTAACATGAAATCATGCATATCATTTGATGAAATTTATAAGAAATAGGATGAAAGTGATATGAGTTTCATGCTTAACCCAAACCCGAAATCCAATGACCTAAATAATACCCAATGACCACCCCTCTGAGCATTGATACACTGCTAACCTCTCTCAAATGTGCCAAAACTATCATGCTCACTCGAGATATGCTACTGAAGCTGAATACCAGGTGTTGGTACCAGAACCGGTACCGAACCGTGAGATCAAGTCAGAAGGGTCACCAAACCTCTATGAAAAATGAAATTGATCTTGTACAAAGCTCCCTCATACTCAAAAGACGCTAAAGGAACAGTTAATTGGAGAAGAATGCGCCTGAAACCATGAAATTCAACAAAAAAAACCTTGATCGGTACCGAAGGTTCTAACCCAGCCGTGCCGCCACCTCCGGTGATCAACCACCGCCGATAACGCGCCCAATGGAACCACAAGCCCAAGGCGATCTCAGTGGTGTTCCCCGTTAGCCTCGCCGTGACCGGGAACTTCGTCGGAGTGATCATCGAACTAAACCCCAAATCGGGTCTCAAACCCGATTCTTATCCCATCTGCACGACTCTTGAAGCAAATAAGATCTGTTGGATCTCGGCGCCAAATAAATGTTCAAACCAAAATCCAAATCTTCATATAAGAGACGGATCCGAAGGCCCAGCATTAAAACCCAATAGACAGGGGACCCACTGTCAGAGGGGCCCATATGGCGGATTAAAAGAAAATCTCCTCAAACGAATCTTAAAGCTCCAACACACATCTTGAAACATTTGATTGCCTAATCCTAAAGCCTGGAGTGAATCCCCAGAACCTTAATGCACATATTGAAGGCCCAAACACCAATCTCAAAGCCCAATTACAATCTCTAAGTCCAGAAAATAATAAAAAGAAAGATTTTTACAAAGAGGCCCTTCCGACAAGAACTTCTTCACAAAGTAGTCCCTGATTATTTGCAAATAAGCCCCTGGATGTCTAAAACTTCTCCAAATGAGTCCCTGGAAGCCCAGTTTCCAGTACAAACCTTGCTAAAAACCCGAATCACAATTCTCAGCCCTTCCAGCTTTACAAATAGGTCCCTGGAAAGTTTTAAACCTCACAAATAAGCCCTTTCCAGTCCTTTTTGGCCATAACTTCTTCATTTCAAATCCAAATCAACTCAAATCAACTCCAAATGAACCCAAATCAAATCCTTCATGTCCCCAAATCAAAATCAATCATAACCAAACATCATACAACCTGAAAAATGACCAAAATGCCCTTTTCTCCATTTTTCTCACATTTAAATCATTTCTCTTAAAAATAAAATATAAATAAAGCACAAGTATATCTTTAAATGCAAATATATTTCTAAAAAAAATAAAATAAAAGAGTATAGTAAATATATTTTAATAATATTCATTGCATCTCATGCGCACATATTAATTAAATACCCAAAACAAGGAAAGTCAAACGAAAATAGAAAGATTAATTACATGAGTCCTCCCCTTTTAGCCCCTTTATTCAATTCACAATAAATAGGCTTCAAATCCTGGAATGAACGAGGTATTCAGTATGGCTTGGAAGGGTCATCTGATGTAATTAACAGCGGGGGCTTGCGCCCGCTGGGAGTTAAACGTCCCCACAATCATTAAACTCTCTCGATGGACCGACTATGAATCGTAGGTCTGTCGAGGGTGAACCGGAAGGAATAGCAGAAAGAAAGAAACGAATGTTTCAAGTTCGATGTTCTTTAACCAATCGAGAGCATTGAACCATGGAACATTTAAATACATATGCACACACCTTCCATACCAGCTGTGCAACTTTCTGCGCCCTACAGGTTTTGGCACGCCCGGTGGGACATTCTCCTCCTCACAGGTTCGGGATCCGATACGAAGATAAAGGGAACGTACTCAAGTAGCTAATGACTTCACAACACTCAAACAGCAAGTCATTAGACCGCTTGAGTTATGTCATTTCCTTTTATATTCAATATCGACGCCTATGGATTGAATAATCGGGCTAAACACTCATGTATAAGTTTACAAATGAAAATTGACTAATGAAATTTCGAGTTTTGCTTATTTGCAGGAATGGCTTACACCGCGATCAACGCACGCCCTTTTGCCCAAGTTGCCAGCCTCCCAGCTGGCGAAGAGGTGGTTTATTTTGGGACTTTCGCAGTCCCTGTTGATGAAGTTAAGGCATTCGAAGCCCCTGTTCCCGCTCTAATAAATGAACAACTGTCCCTCGGGTCTATCACCGAGGAGGAAGTTACAGATGATGATGAAATATGTTACTTCCTCACCCCTAAAGGGATGGACGGCAAGACGTTCATTCCTCTCTCCAAAACTAGGCGCGCAAGAAGACGCGCGTCTAAGAAAATTAACCCAACTCCAATGACCCCTCTATCGGTCACCAGGAAAAGAAATCTCCAAGCTTACCAGGATGAGCTGGTAGCTCAACCAGCCCTTCCCGTCAGCAACTCATTCTCCCCTCTCAGGATATGAGGAGAAATTCTTCTACTGCACACATACGTGCAGCGGGAGAAATCCCTAAAACCGTCTCGTTCATCCATGAACCGAAAAGGAGGAACACCAACCGTAAAATGGTTGATGACACTGCCATGGCCATTCATAGGGCCCACAAGCAGCTTCGCATGTTGAAGCAGCGTAGGAATCGATACTACGTGCATCCTGCGCAAGAAACCTCTACACCCCCTTCCGTCAAATCAAGATTGATGTTTCCAGCCCAAATGCTGGGGGCATCCAATGACGCCCAACCATCAATCAAGTCGAGACTGACATTCCCAGCCTCAAAACCTAAAGCACGCGACAGTGCTTTCTTTCCAAAACCAAAACCAATGTTCTCAGCCCCAAGGCTGGGGGCACATCATGGTGCCTCGTTAGAACCGAAACTCCGTCGAGAGATACGCTCGAACATCTCTCGAAGCTCAAGCAACGAGGGATCAAATCCGACCCCTCAAATTCTGAGGAGACCAACCAGTGTACATGATAGGCTGGGGGCACGAATAAATCCGTACCCCTCCAACACTGGAAGTTTGACAATAATGGCGCCAAATGCCACTCATAAGAAGCGAAGGGTCACTAAAACACACCCTAAACAAGAAGAAGAGGCGATGGTATTTATGGTAACCACTAGCAAAGACCTCGAAGAGGAAGATGATCATTCTGCTAACCCCACCGTATATATGGTGAGGAAGGGGAAAGATCCCATTGTCGAAAATCCGAGTGACGATGAGGAAGAATCTGACGCAGCATGTCTTCCTCCCATAAATGCCAAACCCAAAACCGTGAGTAGTTCGGATATAGGTCATATGGATGGACCTGCATTGGGTAACTTCCATACCGTCTTAGCAACTTCTCCATGCGCTGGTGAAAGTCAAACCGGTGCACAAACGCAAGAACAAATGTTATCCGCCTTCAATCAAATGCAAGCTGAGATACAAAGCCTTAGGGCTGAAGTACATCAAGCCCATGAAAGGGAACAAAGGTTGGTGGCGGAAGTCCGAGAGAAAGGCCTCGCTAACTCGGAACTCGAAAGAGGAGAAACGTCAAATCGGTCCAGCCCCATAAACGGGCTCGAAAGACCAGAAAAACCAAACCCTCAAGAAAGGCGTAGGGTACATTGGGAAGATGAAAGGCGAGAAACCTCCCCAACCTTTACTGCGGTTGATGTTCAAGAAATGATCAGCCGTCAATTACGCGAAATGGGGATCGCCCCAAAACAAACAACATTACGAATAGGGAAGCCGTACCCTCCCGAATTCGATGTACCAAAATACCCTCCAACATACACTGTTCCCTTATTCTCCAAGTTCTCCGGAAGTGGAACAGATGAGACTGGGCCAGAACAACACGTCAGCCACTTCATGATTCAATGTGGAGACTCTTCAAGAGAAGAAGCATTCCTTTGCCGCCAATTCGCTAGGAGTCTTTCAGGGCCAGCATTCCAATGGTATTGTTCTCTGGAACCAGGAAGTATAAGGTCCTGGGACCAAATGGCGCGTGCCTTCATAAATAGGTTTGCCACTGCGAGCAGTCCAATAAGACTAGCCGATTTAGCATGGGCCAAACAAGGGCCAAACGAAACTCTTCTGGCATACATCAACCGCTGGAGAAATATGAGCAACAAGTCGAGCCATCCTATACCCGAAAGGGAGGCAGTTGATTTGCTCATAAGAAGTACATCCGGCAAAATGAGAGAATGTTAATCGTTGCCAACCCCAACAGTTATCAAGATCTGGTAGACACCGTATCTAGATTGGGGCAAACGGATATAGAAGAGAAGTCATCTACTTCCTTCAAACCAAGAAGAGACTTCCCAAAGAAAAAGGAATCGAAAACGGTATACGCCGTCAAAACCAATAAAGCCAACAAAATCGAAAACAGCAATTCTGACTCTTCTGATGAGGAAACAAGGCAAGTCGATAGCCAACCCGCTCAACCAATTACTCGCGATAACCAAAATAATCGCTACCCCAGATCATTGGAAGAACAAAAGAACAAGAAATACTCCTTCAAAAGAGAGAAAACAGCAAAGATATTTAGACAAGCCTTGGAAGATGGTATGGAACTGCCCCAAAGTAAGCGTCCCGATCAGGCAGATAAGGTTGATCATCCCAACTATTGCCCATACCATAGGGTAATAGGCCATAAGATAGAAGACTGTTGGGTCTTTAAAGACCTAATAGAAAGAAGAATTCGAGAAGGTCGTTTGCAATTAGCGCCAAGTGCCGTGCAACAACCTGCGCCTCACGAACAAGTTAACGTTGTCTCTCATATCGAGATGATTGAAGAAAAAGGGTCTGAAGGTCCCGTAAATGAAGCATGGGAATTCCACATCTCCAAGAAAACTAAAAAGTTGCTGAAACAGCTTCTGAAAGAGCCTCGCGTCAAATGGGATAGCAATTTAAACCCCACTGTGCCAAGGCCCCTAAAACGGGTCATCCATCGTAAACTAAACAAGAACGGCAGCCAGAAGGGCAAGAAATCGCCTAAACCGACAGAGTTGCCTACACCTTCTGAAATCCAAAAACACATACAAACCTTAGATAATCATAAGCAAGGTACTCCGCTACCGTTGACCCTTTTAGACTTCTTAACAGAAGATGTATTGGCCTTAATGTTGGGCCTCAAAGCCGAGAAAGGGGAAACGAGTGGGGCCCCTCAAGAAGAAGAAAACAATGACGGTGACCATGAGATGTGTAACGTAGTTGTCTATGGAGGAAGTTCCTCAAGTGATTCAGATGATGGTGAGGTCATCTTTGTCAAAACTAAGAAACCTGATTGCCATACGGTGCTCCGCTCAGGTACAAATATCCCTGAGCGCCAGCCACCACAAGAAGATGAAATTGGGAAGCCAAAGGCCAAGGCAAAAAGGAAAGAACCCGCAGTACAAGATGAGCCAACACCTAAGAAATATATGGTGCAAGATTACAATATCCTTGCACAACTTAGAAAAATACCAGCGGCGGTAAGCATGTTTGACATATTGATGATGTCCGTTGAAGTGAGGGAAGTGCTCATTTATGCGCTCCAAAACCCTGAAGAGTTTCAAGCACATTTTGCCGAAAAAAAGATACAAGAAATAGCGCTGGTGGACAACAAAAACCCAACCATCACCTTTAACGATGATGATTTGCTCATAGGCACGCCTGATCACAATAGACCACTCTTTCTCACTGGTGAGTGTGATGGCCAAAAGGTAACCCGCATGCTAATCGATCCGGGCTCTTCCATTAATCTAATGCCTAAACGAACATTAGACCGTCTCACGTTGAGCGCTAAGTTCCACACGAAGGATAAGATCACTATCCACGGGTTCAATCACAAAACAGAACAATCCATGGGGGCAGTTAGCTTGCCTTTCAATATTGGTGGTATCCAAGAATGGATGAAATTCTACATTATCGATGCGAAAACCACATACAACGCATTGATAGGTCGACCATGGCTACATAATAACAATGCCGTCCCATCAACTTTGCATCAATGTGTAAAGTACATAAAGGACGGTGAAGTCAAACAAATCAAAGGAGAAATTAAACCGTTTGAAGTGCACGAAATAGGGCTGAAAGACGCCAAATATTTCTTTGATAAACCTACTCTAGAGGGAGAATGTTCGAAGAAACAACGAGATGAGAAAATAAGGCTATATGGAGCCGATACTGACTCGTCATCAGAGGAGGAAGCCGATGAAGCTAGGATACTCCCGTCATACATAATACCCTCAGAAAATGAGGAAGAAACAAGTCAATCCTCGTTGATGATTGAGAGGATACCTGAAAACCATCATAAAGAGCTCACACCAAGGGAAGTGAACCAAATCCAAGAAATGATATTATTCATAATACCGCCCAAGGAGGAGGCTACTGAAGAAGGGATCTTTAGGCACAAGCCTATTGTATTCTATAGAGCGTCCGATGGTAAAGATCGGTCTTTGGTGCTGAACGACGATGAATGGCCTTTAGAAGACGAAACCATGTCCAACAAAGTGGATGTATCTCTTCTGCCATATTGCCCCAAAAGCCTAATTAGGATTCTTGCAAACATGAGTCCCATGTCTCCAACCTACGCTATGACAAAGCGATTCGATAGGATATTGGCTCATCGTAATTCTACAATCATAGGACCAGATGGAAAACCAAGAAATACTCGAGGGCTCGGGTATGAAGAATCTGACGATGAATACGACGATCCCAAATGTCGTCCTATGCAATACCTCAGCAACAGTGGCAGTGACGATGAGCCACCGACTTGTGATCTAAGAAGGATCCAAGGGAGAGCTGCTCATGCCAATTTAGAAATGGCTTTAAGAGGCAGTCGTGGTAGAGGCCGTGGAAGAGGCCGAGGTAGAAATTCCTTCGCCAATACCTTGCCGAAACAACCCAAACCAAATCCAACCGAAACTTGCTCCTTCCAAGACCTGTTGAGACAAATAAAAGGTTTGGATATGCATTCCGAGCCTAAACAACAACAACCAAAAAATAATCAAAGAACCTCCCAAGCGTCATGTCATGTAATAGAAGCTGAAGACGATCAATCACCATTTGTCGCATGCAGTGTATGCGATAGGCCGGGAGAGGTCACAGAAATGACTTCATGTGTCGAATGTGGGGCCATATGCCATCCCCCTTGCACGAGGTTTAGAGAACATCCTCAAAGTAGTGATGAAAACCCAAAATGGAGCTGCCTACGTTGTTTCAAAGGCAAATGGGTATCAGAACCAAAGAAAGGTGAAGGAAAAACAGGATCACTACTTCCAGCACCAACACCTGAGTCTTTTCCACTTGAAGGCATGCTGGCTCAACTCCTAAAGGATTATTTGAAATTTCAATCCACAAAGAGACAAGCCCATACAGATTCAACAAACACGATCTCTGAATCGAAGAAACCTGTTCCAGTAATGCCAAAAGAAAAGAATACTCTGGCAGAACTTAAGAACAAAACATATTCATTTGGGCGAGATAAAGTTGCTAAGGCATTTCACCTAATGATGCAAAAAGGTCTCAACCTGCCAGTATGCAAACGCCCAGAACAAGCGAGTAGGGTAAACGAACCTGATTTCTGCCCATCTCACCGTATCCTTGGTCACACCATCGATGACTGCTGGGTCTTCAAGGACCTTCTAGAAAACAAAAGACAAGAAGGAACCTTACCACTCACTGTGGTAGCCCACTTAGAAGGGATTCGTGCGCCAATTCCCAACAAAGAGAAAGGGAAGCAAAAGATGAAGTCTATCCCTAAAAATGAAGTACCTTCACAATTCGAAGTAGGAGACATGGTATCCATGCTCAGCCAGTCTCAATCATCCAAAGACGGGCAAGCTAGAATTGAATGGAAAGGACCCTACATCGTTGAGCAAGCCTTAGGACGAGACACCTATAGGTTGCGAGAAAACAATGGAAGCAAGTTCGCGCCACCTATTAAAGGGAAGTATCTTCGAGAATACCAAGCACTTGGAATGCAAAGTCAAACCCGAAGTTTGAAGACTCGAGGCGACAACTCGGGAAATTCAGAAGAAGAACAGGAAGCTGAGTGCTACATGGCATCTCAAAAGTCCACTGACTCAGAATATGATTCACCCCAAGAAAAGGAGGATCATAGTAGTAATGGCCACACAAAGCAAGGCAAATGCATGAATTGCGATGAAATAGACGATTATTACGTCATGTTCAATTGCGACCGATGTACTAGGTACTCATGTACCGAATGCGCCACCGGAAGAAAGATAAATTCTGGGTATGACAAGAGGTTCTTCAACTGGTTTTGCACCTCCTACAAGTATATCGTAGAGGATGAGAAACAAAAGAAGAAGGAAAAAGTCAAGCAAACCTCCAAGAGGAAAGGCGAAAATCCCAAGTCTCACTCAAAGCATGGATCATCAAGAAAACCTAAGGGTGGTGATTCGAGCGACTCTAACATGGATGCTACATGTTACATGGTAGAAGTTGAATCTGAACAAGAAGAATTCGAGTTTGGATATATAACCCATTGCGGCATCTATGACCAAAAAGGAAATTCATGGGACATGTTTGAATGCAAAGAGTGTGGCAGCAGTCACCACCCTTCATGCGCGAGTCCAAAGGCAGCCATCGCCAACCACAACGATCCTCGATTCGATATCTATGAATGCCCGAATTGCATTTATCAACAAGTGCAAAAGGAGATAAGGGCGATAAAAGAATTCAAGGATCAAGCCATAAAGCCCAATTGGGTTGCAAAGGATATCGAAAGCACTTCAAAGCAGGAATGGGACGAAGCCCATATGCCACAAAAAGCGAAAACCGATGTCGAAGCAAGACAAGAAACAGTTCACGTGCTTGGCCCATTTGATGAATATAAGAAAGGGCAGCTTGTGTGGGTTGTCAAAGAAACATCAAGGTCACAATCTATCAGATTCTGGGGCCCGTATTTAGTGGATCAAGTCTTGGAAGGGTACCGATACAGGTTGATAGATAACGAAGACGGAGAGCCCGTTAAATCAATCAGCGGTCGTTATCTAAAACTCCATCAGGAGGGTGACACACCAAGCGACCTCTGCCAAGAATACGAAAGTGACTCGTAAACCGTCACTTACAAAACCACTCCCACTACAGCCATGATGGAGGCAATAATACGCATGAAGGGGTATGTCGGGTGTCGATGCACCCGAAGGAAAGATGATATATATACCCCACCCTTGGAGGAAGTCGACATCTCTGAGTCACAAATTTCCTCAACCTCAATCAGACCCTGCGTTAATGGCTGCTCAAAGGGCAATTCCCCACAACTGGGAGACCATGGCACTCACGCCGACGGTAAGAATGGGATATGGCCGATATCCAGGCCCAGGATCTCTCGCCGTCGACTTCCCCAACAAAGACGCACTGCCGCAAGAGAGTCGATGGTTATGGCGATCCGTCTTTATCTATGTCACTGGAGGAAGGAAAACCGAGTACACCAAATACCGCCTCGGTCACTACTTCTCAAACCAACTCAACTGTGAGTTCTCGAGCCTGATCATTGAGGAAGTCGACGAAATCGAGGCCGACTACATACTCATATGTCCAAATGACAACATAAAAAGGGGCATCCTTTCGTTGGGTTCGCTCACTTTAGAGGCCGACGTACCCGGTGTCATTCCCACCGATGTCCGAATGATAGGATGGACTTCTAGCCAAGGGGGCTATGACAACCCCCTCAATTACCGTGCGCGCATAAGACTCCGCAAGGTACCTCTACACTTATGGAATTCTGCTGATATTCATACCTTGGTGGCAAGATTCGGGTATCCTCTTAAGATTGCCCCATACTTCTCCAACAACAACTATGATACGCTCAGGCTCTTGATCGCTTGCGGACCGCCAAACACCATCCCGCACCAGTTGTGGTTGACCGTTGACCCCATCCGCAAAATTGTGGATGTGGAAGTCGAAGGATGGGATGAAAATGATGGAGACATGCCTCCGCCTGATGATGCAGAAAGCTCTGTTAGCAAGCCTCCTCCTCCACCACCAGCACCAGAGAATCCAAAATCCTCCAAGTCACCCAATTTGTCACTGCCCTCTGAACCAACCGCATTGGGCAAAGACAGGAGGCCCGCCAAACATGTGAGATCCAGGGCCGCTCCTTACTCACAAGGGGCAACAAGCCGCTTATGTTAAATGCGTTTAAGAGTTGATTTCCCTTTCTCGTGAACAATGCTTATATTTGCTTGATGATGGTATGTTTATGTTTGAATGCTTGTATATATGGTTGCATGAAATATGAATCCCGCGAGATCTCCTCTTCAAATTCTACTCCACGATTTCCAAATTTTAAAATTGAAAACTCCACAAATACCCAAAATTCCAATAAAACCTAAATATCCATAAATAAAATATCCCAATGATTATGCATAAGCGAAAACCTCTACGAATAAAAGGACCAAGTCGCAGCATGAGTGAAATTGTCTCGAGCGAAAAGTGAGGTCCCCCAACTATCCACAAAATCCATAAAGGCCTCTCGCCACAAAATGGGTTTTGTTAAGTTTGTACCCTTAAACAATTAACACTGGCAAAGTTTGTCCAGCCAGTTCTGAATATGGACAAACAAGTTTTATATTTTGTACTTTAAACAAAATAAGGCTTTGGTGTTGTGCCCATTTGAAACAACTATCACTGGTTTTGTCTTTCCTCCCAGTTTGAAAAAAGGAGAGACAAGGTTTCTTCATTGTCCTTTAAACAATGGAGTGCCTAATGATGATATCTCAAATAAAATCAAAAGATTAAAGAAAGTGGTCGTTTAGACTATTTAAATTCTGAAGGCACAAAATCCCTTTTAAAACAAAGTTTTCAAAAATAATGGTGTTCGCATTTCCTGCGATACCCTCGCCTAAGGATTGATGCCATATAGGCTATTCAAGAAGGCACGAGAGGAGTGAATAAGATGCCACCCTCAAACAGGTGCATGCATGCACCTAAATCCCACTACAGTATAAAAAAAAGTGGAGAGATGTAAGGCCCACAAAGAAAGCCTCAAGCACAAAATGGGCTTTGTCAAGATTGTGCCCTTAAAACAATTGTCACTGGTACGCTCGTCTAGCCAGTTATCTAAAATGACGAGCAGGCTTTATATATTTGTGCCGAACAAAATAAGGCTTTGATGTTGTGCCTAGGCCACGTGAGCACTAAAACAATTATTATGGCCCAAAATGAGAGAAACCGAGAGCCCAAAGGCAATAACCCTAATCGGGTTCTCACCAAACCAATCTCCGCAGAAGCAAGCCTCAAGTCAAGTCAACACCCATGAATGATATACCTACAGGTCAACGCCCCATGGGCCATAACCCAAACTAGAGTTTAAGAATGAGAACCCTTGACTCCACAGACTAAGGCCCATAGTTCGGCAAGTAAAAAATCCCATGAATGACAAGCGAATACCTAAAAAACCAAGCATGATTTGGCATACCCTGTTGATATACGTCCCATGGGTGACAGCTGAACCCAAAACAAGAGAATACCTTTCAAACACCAGAATGAAACCTATGACAAGCAAGCTAAGCTTCACTCGTAAGAGAAGCGTCGCTTCACTATATCGCATCGATCTCATGGAGATGCATGAACATCTAACCTTAACGGGTTCCGTATGACCAATGAAGCCTCTGAGCAGAATGGTTCTACAAAGTCTCCATATCGCCGGTAGCCTTTTTATGGGAGCGGCGCATGACTCATGAATGAAAATTCGACCTTAACGGGTCTCCATATCGCCAGTAGCCCTTTTGTGGGAGCGGCGCATGAACACTAATGAAGATTCGACCTTAACGGGTTCCGTATGACCAATGAAGCCTCTGAGCAGAACGGTTTTACATAGTCACACATGTCGGGGTAGCCTTTTTGTGGGGCTATTGTGTGTGAGAATCAGACCTTAACGGGTCCCGTATGACCATTGTCACCCCTAAGTGGGACGGTTTTTACGCAGTCATACATGCTGGGGTCGCCTCTTTTGTGTGGGCAGCATGAGTGAATGTTCGACCTTAACGGGTCCCGTATGACCGTTGTCACCCCTAAGTGGGACGGTTTTTACGCAGTCATACATGCTGGGGTCGCCTCTTTTGTGTGGGCAGCATGGATGAAGATTCGACCTTAACGGGTTCCGTATGACCAATGAAGCCTCTGAGCAGAACGGTTTTACATAGTCACACATGTCGGGGTAGCCTTTTTTGTGAGGCTATTGTGTGTGAGAATCAGACCTTAACGGGTCCCGTATGACCGTTGTCACCCCTAGGTGGGACGGTTTTTACGCAGTCATACATGCTGGGGTCGCCTCTTTTGTGTGGGCAGCATGAGTGAATGTTCGACCTTAACGGGTCCCGTATGACCGTTGTCACCCCTAAGTGGGACGGTTTTTACGCAGTCATACATGCTGGGGTCGCCTCTTTTGTGTGGGCAGCATGGATGAAGATTCGACCTTAACGGGTTCCGTATGACCAGTGAAGCCTCTGAGCAGAACGGTTTTACATAGTCACACATGTCGGGGTAGCCTTTTTTGTGAGGCTATTGTGTGTGAGAATCAGACCTTAACGGGTCCCGTATGACCGTTGTCACCCCTAAGTGGGACGGTTTTTACGCAGTCATACATGCTGGGGTCGCCTCTTTTGTGTGGGCAGCATGAGTGAATGTTCGACCTTAACGGGTCCCGTATGACCGTTGTCACCCCTAAGTGGGACAGTTTTTACGCAGTCATACATGCTGGGGTCGCCTCTTTTGTGTGGGCAGCGTGGATGAAGATTCGACCTTAACGGGTTCCGTATGACCAATGAAGCCTCTGAGCAGAACGGTTTTACATAGTCACACATGTCGGGGTAGCCTTTTTTGTGGGGCTATTGTGTGTGAGAATCAGACCTTAACGGGTCCCGTATGACCGTTGTCACCCCTAAGTGGGACGGTTTTTACGTAGTCATACATGCTGGGGTAGCCTCTTTTGTGTGGGCAGCATGAATGAATGTTCGACCTTAACGGGTCTCCATATCGCCGGTAGCCTTTTTGCGGGAGCGGCGTGTGAATTACGAGAATAGAAAACCGAACCCAAGCCAACTGAAGACGTTTGATCGCTTAGAACCCGATTGAATAGACGCAGAAGGCTTGAGGTACAACTTGAGTCCAACGAAGATGCCTTGTCGCTTAGAGCCCGATGGAGGAGATTCAGAAGATTCAGGATTGAGCCCTGACTTTACAAGTATATCTGGTCGCTTAGAACCCGATTGGGGAAAACTTGAAAGGTTCAGGAGAAAAACCGTGTTAAGCAAGTTTATTCGATCGCTTAGAACCCGATTGGAGAAGGCTTGAAGAACTCGTAGACAAAAAGAGAAAGAAGGAGAATGAGAAAGAAAACCGATTTAGACGAGTTTATTTAATCGCTTAGAACCCGGTTAGAGAAGATTCGAATAAATCAACCAAAAAAAGAAAGAAGGAGAATGAGAAAGCTACAAAAGCAAACATCGACTGCAAGTACGTATATCCAAGCATAATCAACCAAAACCACAATACACATACAAAGAGTGAGCTCGAAAGCACCCTCTCACAAACCATACAAAAGTAAAGTCTACCCTAAATGAAAGTGCCTAAAAGCAGGAGGCACGAAAGGCACGATGGCTGAACATGGCTCCACAACCACGGGAACATCATGGGGGCAGTCGAGAACCCCTCCTGCTCCAATGCTAGATGAGCCTGCTGTGACTGAGTCTGGCCCTGTGAATAATAAAGGAATGGGCTGAATACACGAAATCTGCGAGTCAAAAAGGAGATAATGGGAAAGAAGTTCGAAGAAAGTAATTGTACCTGAATGACCAGTCATCTGGACTGAAGGGAGCTCCTCCTTTCTTCTCTTCTTCTGCTTTCTGTTGCATCTCTTGGGCCCGGAATCAGGCCTCAAGAAAACTTGGGCTGGCACGTCACACCTGACTACCTGCTCGGGCATGGAAGAAGCCACTGTAGAAAAAGGAAAAGTAAGGTTAATATGTACGCAAAACCTGTATGCGAATTCAAGAAAATAAAAATGTGTCATACCTGCCCTAGATATAGCAGAAGAGTCAACGCCAGGAGGAGAAAGGCGGCTATCACGACTCTGAAGGTCAGGGGCTCTCTCCAGGAAAGGAACCTGACGCCTCTTTAAAAGGCTCTTCCTCCTGGTGCGAACCATCTCTAAAACCAAATCCTTATCAGGAACCTGGCACGACTGAACCATGTCGTAAAACCATTTCTGATAAGCAGCGCTGAATACGCTAACTCTCGAAGTGGAAGGTATAGTGAAACTCACGCGAGTGTCAGTGCGAAGAATGAACTCCCAGCACCGTGCAGCCCCAGCTAAATCAGCTGCCATGAGACTGCCAGTCCAAACCATGGCAGGAATGTCCTGATCAAACCCAAACTGGCGTGCACAACGATGGGGCATATAGGGCTCCAATATGACTCGATCACCCAAACGAAGAGGTAGGAGCCCATGCCTGAGACTGACCAGGAAATCCAACCTCCTGGAACCCCTCTTTAAACCCTCAGGGCACCTCTCGCTCCAAACCCTATCCAAGAGCTCCAAATCTTCACCTCTAGAGTTACGGCGGCAAGTCACCCAACTCTCTGGTGATCTAAGAAAACCTCTGCTGCGCGAGAAGTAGTCACAAGCCAGCCTAGGAGTCAAAGGAGTATGTCTAACTCCTGCGATCCCTGCTAAAAGAGGTAAATCGGCCCTCATCCTCTCACTCATCGAGGGAGTGTACAAACCGGGCCAATAGATGTGAGCCCAACCCATCAAGAAATGAAAAGGAACCACCTCATCACAATGCGAAGGATCCTTTGAGGTAGATAAGATCCTCATGCACCTGAAAACATTGGCCAACGCGGGAATAGCCAAAGACACCGCCTCACCTCTCGCCAAATTGTTTGCCATGATAAAACAATCTGGTCGAATAACACCCGCCGGCTGGCTAGGGATCACAAAACAACACAACCACCAAGCTAGAAAGGCAGTCAGGTAGGCCTCAGCACCCAACCTCTCGCGAGATGCGCTGACTGGAGTGAATCTCTCATCAGTGTGGAATATCTCCTCCCTGCCTGTACCAAATGGATCGTAGGGATGCGCAAAAACATGAACCGGATAACGAATCGCATCGCTGAAATACGCGATCCATCTCCTAAAATCTACCTCCCCAGCATAAGAAAGCTCATGGTAAACGTCAAAAACCCGCTGAAGAGATATGGGATGACGCCGACTACCGTCCGGCAGAAGCTCAGAAAGAGTCCCCTCTAAAGGGAGATACTCGTCATAAGGGACACCAAAAATAGGTAAACCTGTCAAGTGACGCATCTCCGCAAGAGATATGGTGAGCTCGCAATCCTCCATAACAACAGTGTTGGAAACATAATTCCATCGCTCCACCATACTCTGGAAAAAGAAAGGATCCCAAGTGTACTCAAACAGGGAGAGAAATACCGCCTCATAAATCCCCACCTTGCTCAAAGCATCAACCTCAGTCTGTAAGATGACTCTCACCCAATCAACCAAAAAGGGCATTCGCACAAGGCCCCCAGGTATGAAATCAGCAGATGCCCAAGGCACCGTCTGCTGACCCAACATCTCAGTGACAGGCAAATGTAAGGGATGAGGGACCCGATCCCTGGTAAAAGGATGCAAGCGTAAACCACGTACCTCTCGAAGGTGTGACACGCTCAAAGATCGCTTGAACCTGGTAGCGGTCCCTGCAGTGAGGAAAGTATCCGGTGTCCAATCATCCGGGTCATCCTGGAGGCGCTGGCCCATAGAGAAAGCAGAAGCGGGCATAGGCTCGTACCGAGTAAAAGGTACCCCTGCAACGAAAACAAAGTTCTGTCAGACTTTGCCAAACCACACTACCCTACCATGTAAGTGCAAGCGTATGATGAGTAAGGAAAGGTGTACCTCGGTTGCGAGACATGCCTGAAAACAATGATCAGAACCAACTTCCAAGCTTCAATACTCACCTAGGCTCTGAACACCTGCAAAGAAGCATAGAAATATGTTAATTCAGAGTTTAAAGTAACTGAAAGCATGGTCCGAAACGACCTTAAACTATCCCCATGGTCCGAAACGACCTTAAACTACACCAATAGTCTAAGGAGACTTTAAACTACACCAATAGTCTAAGAAGACTTTAAACTCAACCAAAACCAAATCCCAACCTGATATGCCAAGAAGACCCCGAGATACAGCTAAAACCAACCCTGGTTAGCCAAAGGCCCCAAAGAGAAGCACACGAGACAAACTGGATCAAAACCTGAGATTATACCTACAATCAGAAGGCCATTTTATCTAAACCCTCAATTTTGCAAGTTACCCGCATGGTTCCCATACTAGATCAGAGATAAAGTTCCCCTGTCTGTAATCCCTCCTCGGTTAGACAGGTTTTCCCCATGGATGTGAGTTTGGAGTACAGTCACTGCCTGAAGCCCCCAATGTATGAGCAAGGGACCGATTGCTCAGGCAAACCCCGAGGAACGCACATTCAGCCCTCACCCAGCCATGCAAGTATTAGCGAGATGAGATAAAGATAACATACCTTTTTGAAGTATATGTAATCGAAGAAGATGATCAGACCCGCTTCCGAGCTCAATGCCCAATGTGGAGTTCCAACGCCTGAGATTCAAACAAGAAAAGCAACTCAGAAAGAATTCCATAAAGTTCAAAAGGAACACTGGGGGCACCTGGCTAAGCTGTTCAATCCTAAGGTTTTCACACCTCACCCAGGTGGGGGGCATTTGTTTGACCCTAAAAAGTTGCTATTTAAGTTTAACATGATAGATAGCAATTTTGGGGCAACTTAAAATGCCAAAGTTACACATGGACACTTCAAATAAACTGGATAAAAGGGTATTAAAATTCTTGGTAATATCCCACATACAAAACCATGAATTTTGATATATAAAATGGTCAAAATTATTAAAGGATCAATTTACTACAAACAAACAATGGCTGGATGGCAAGTCAGGTGTAAATAGTGGGATATGCCTAGCAAAAATCGTCTCCTAACTGCTTTCCGGGTGCATTTCGGAGATGCATACTGGTTCCTTGATCCCAGGGGCCCCACAAGTCATTGACTTAAGTCAAATTTCGCTGGGCAGTCGGTTTAAATGGACACGGTTCATCAACCTACAACTTATACACCTAACTGTCAGTAGCATGGCTTACGGTAGACCAAACCCATTCAAACAATAGAGAAACCAAGTTAAAATTGCGCTGGGGTGCTGTTGGCCCCTTCAACTCGGGTACTCCCGTTGTTCATGTGCCAATGAAAGGGACATAGTGCGGTCTACCGAGTACCAGGCGTAACCAGAGAGAAACCGAAGGTGAAAGGGAAGTAATACCCTGGTTTAGGGAGACTGACAATGGGGCCACTCGGGTCAGTTCCGCCTTCTCCTCCCTTCTTCCCGATTGCGCTAAGAACTGGATTTAAAATCGGATCAGAAACTGAAGCTCGTCAGGAGCCATTATCTGAGATGTTTGAAGGCTTTAACCCCTTTCTCTTTGAGTAAAGATAGAAGCTTTAAGCACTCTCGGCGAACCTCAATTGCACCCGAGAAAAGGATAAATTAAAAAAAGAGATCAAGCGATTGGAGTTGGTATAAGCTCTGAGACTTAGCAGGTTGTTGCCAAAGGGTCTATACGACCATGTATACGATGCTAATTGAAGCTAGGGAAGGCCAATTTGGTAGGTGCCATGAACCCGAACCTTGTCAGAACCGAGTTATGGCCACATTGCATGCTCATCTGTCTAGAAGATAAATTGGACTTGAGCCCATGATAAGGGAGTAGTTATTACGCTCTCTGTCAATTTCTTATGCTAAAAAACATTTTTAATCGAAAGAAGGAAGATTTAGGCCCAATATACCGCCGGTATAGCACACCACACACCCTAGAGCTGCTAAGATGCTCTCTGGTCCCCAGGGACGCGTGCCCTTCATCCCCAGCAACATGACAAAGATGGAAATTCCTCTCCCAGGGTGCTGGGGCACGTGATTGGAAGCTTCCCATTCAGAGGCCGATTAATTAAAGGGTTTGATGGCACCCCCTGCATATGGGATCAATCCAAGGGCTATAAGTGACTCAAATTAAGATGAATGATGTATTAAAATGCTATTGAATGATCCCCTGCCAGCAAGGCATTCGAAATTGAGTGAATTGATCCAGACCCTTCATCAAACAGCTGGTGTGCATAGCAGATGACACCTCAGCTGGACCCTAAACCCTAAACCCATGCTTGCCTTATATAAGGCACCTCAAATGAATGCCATATACATCTTCTTCTCCAGAAAACCCTCTGTGCAAGAATCAAGAAAGAAACTTCCATTTTTAAAGAGAGTTTAAGTTAGGAGTTGCAAAGTTTCAAGCTTTAAAAGAAAGGTAATTAATACCTTGAAAAATGTAAGCTCAAAGCTGAGCAATGATCTGTATATATGCTATTTTAGTTGGAATAAAGAGGTTTTCTTTCTAATGGCTTTCTTGTTTGTTCTTTGTTTGATCTTATTCTCATCTTCTATTTCTTTTTTTTCTTTTTTTTTTTTCTCAAAACCATGGATGTGAGGGTTATATAATTTCTAGTTCATCTTAGGATGAGGAAAAACAAAAGAAATATATAGCTTGATGATCAATAAAAATGTTTCATTTCTCCTTTTGCATCTTCTTTCCTTTTAAAGAAATATATATAAATGTACACAATAAAAATGTGTTATTTGCATCTTTCTTATTGGTGATCTTATAAAAAAAAAATATAAAAAAATGTCGAAATTTATCATTTTTTTCTCTTTACTTTTACTTTCTACCTCCTCTTTCCCTTTATTTCTTTCTTTTTCTTTTTGTTTCCCTTTTCTTTATTTTATATTACAAGGGAAAATAATAAAACACATAATCACATAAATATAAATAATAAAAGTGACATTTTCATATTCTAAGAAATATAAAAGGGAGAGATATCAAAGTTGATGTTTAGCTACATCCTTTGAATATTAATTTCTTATATAATTCTTTTAATATGAAAATTAAATTAAAAGTGCATAACAAAATGAAATTTAAATTAATTGACATGATGGGATTGATGTTTAACTACATCTCCCTAATTGTGACATTTTGAACTTTTTAAAAGGACTTCAATGCATAAAAGAGGAATAAAATGAGTAATATGTGAAGAATTGATGTTTTACTACATCTTTTTCCATGTTATGAATTTTATTACTTTTCAAAGGACCTAGATGCATGATTACTAGAAGGAGAGGGCAAATGAGAAGAGGGTAATTCCAATCCCCATGACATGATGCTCAAGGACCCTTTTACATGAATATGCAAATGACCAAGGACCTATATGCATAAATTTTATTGTTAGCAAATGACATATGTGATGCTAGCACCCCTTTTATTTCTTCCTTGATGCAATCTTTCATTCACAGCATTTTAGGACAAAATACCATAATCAATGAAATAGCACAAGCACAGAAAATTGCCCAAATGACCTGTTGGTACAAATCAGCCAGTGCAGGCTGATAAAAAAACCAAATTAAAAATCTGTTTGAATAGGAAGATAGAGGACACAAAAACGATCAATTTAGAATCAAATTTTACATCTTTCTGATTTTTCTACTATTTTCTAGCCATTTTCAAAGTTGGATGTCAGAAAATGAGAAAACTGCAGCATGTACATTTGCATTTACACCCCTTTTGTTTTCTGCTCCTTTTAAAAATGGAAATAAAAGATATAAAATTCCCAAACTTCATACATGTATTCCCAAGATGTTGTGCTACAAGAGTAACATGAAATCATGCATATCATTTGATGAAATTTATAAGAAATAGGATGAAAGTGATATGAGTTTCATGCTTAACCCAAACCCGAAATCCAATGACCTAAATAATACCCAATGACCACCCCTCTGAGCATTGATACACTGCTAACCTCTCTCAAATATGCCAAAACTACCATGCTCACTCGAGATATGCTACTGAAGCTGAATACCAGGTGTTGGTACCAGAACCGGTACCGAACCGTGAGATCAAGTCAGAAAGGTCACCAAACTTCTATGAAAAATGAAATTGATCTTGTAGAAAGCTCCCTCATACTCAAAAGACGCTAAAGGAACAGTTAATTGGAGAAGAATGCGCCTGAAACCATGAAATTCAACAAAAAAAAAACCTTGATCGGTACCGAAGGTTCTAACCCAGCCGTGCCGCCACCTCCGGTGATCAACCACTGCCGACAACGTGCCCAATGGAACCGCAAGCCCAAGGCGATCTCAGTGGTGTTCCCCGTTAGCCTCGCCGTGGCCGGGAACTTCGTCGGAGCGACCACCGAATCAAACCCCTAATCGGGTCTCAAACCCGATTCTTATCATATCTGCACGATTCTTGAAGCAAATAAGATCTGTTGGATCTTGGCGCCAAGAAAATGTTCAAACCAAAATCCGAATCTTTATATAAGAGAAGGATCCGAAAGCTTAGCATTAAAATCCAATAGGCCGGGGACCCACTGTCAGAGGGGCCCATATGTCAGATTAAATAAAAGTCTCCTGGAACGAATCTTAAAGCCTCAACACATATCTCGAAGCATTTAATTGCCTAATCCTGAAGCCCGGATTGAATCCCCAGAACCTTAATGCACATATTGAAGGCCCAAACACCAATCTCAAAGCCCAATTACAATCTCTAAGTCCAGAAAATAATAAAAAGAAAGATTTTTACAAAGAGGCCCTTCCGACAAGAACTTCTTCACAAAGTAGTCCCTGATTATTTGCAAATAAGCCCCTGGATGTCTAAAACTTCTCCAAATGAGTCCCTGGAAGCCCAGTTTCCAGTACAAACCTTGCTAAAAACCCGAATCACAATTCTCAGCCCTTCCAGCTTTACAAATAGGTCCCTGGAAAGTTTTAAACCTCACAAATAAGCCCTTTCCAGTCCTTTTTGGCCATAACTTCTTCATTTCAAATCCAAATCAACTCAAATCAACTCCAAATGAACCCAAATCAAATCCTTCATGTCCCCAAATCAAAATCAATCATAACCAAACATCATACAACCTGAAAAATGACCAAAATGCCCTTTTCTCCATTTTTCTCACATTTAAATCATTTCTCTTAAAAATAAAATATAAATAAAGCACAAGTATCTCTAAATGCAAATATGTTTCTAAAAAAAAAAAAATAAAAGAGTATAGTAAATATATTTTAATAATATTCATTGCATCTCATGCGCACATATTAATTAAATACCCAAAATAAGGAAAGTCAAACGAAAATAGAAAGATTAATTACATGAGTCCTCCCCTTTTAGCCCCTTTATTCAATTCACAATAAATAGGCTTCAAATCCTGGAATGAACGAGGTATTCAGTATGGCTTGGAAGGGTCATCTGATGTAATTAACAGCGGGGGCTTGCGCCCGCTGCGAGTTAAACGTCCCCACAATTATTAAACTCTCTCGATGGACCGACTATGAATCGTAGGTCTGTCGAGGGTGAACCGGAAGGAATAGCAGAAAGAAAGAAACGAATGTTTCAAGTTCGATGTTCTTTAACCAATCGAGAGCATTGAACCATGGAACATTTAAATACATATGCACACACCTTCCATACCAGCTGTGCAACTTTCTGCGCCCTACAGTTGCATTTGGAGGCTCCTCTCGCCTCTGATCTGAAACTAGGGTTTCCCCCTTTTGCTGCCATGGCCTGGTTCTCGGTTACCTGGTACGGATCTGTATTTATGGCTTTACGTCTGGATTCCTCTTGTTCTATTGCGGCTACTATGCTGTCTAATGAAGGCAGAGTGGGACCAAGAAGGATTTGGGTACGGACTGATTCAAAGCTGGGGTCTAAATTGGCTAAAAGCTGGTAAATCCTATCTTGTTCTTTTCTTTCTCGAATTTTTTCAAGGTCTGTTGTTTCTGGTATATGGATATCTATCTCATCCCATTTTGCCTTCATTGTACCGTAATATTGTGTAAATGGCTGGTTTCCTTGTTTAATTTGTACAATATCTTGTTTGAGTTGAAAGATATGTGCAAAATTGTTCTTTTTGCCAAACATTTTTTGGATTTTGGTCCACATTTCACAAGAGGAATCTGCGTAACAGAATAACTCACTGATGTTTGGCTCCATGGAATTGAGTAGCCATGCCATAATCGTGTTGTCGCTGAGTTCCCAGGCATCTGCATCTGTGTCTGTTTTTTTCTTGTCCCCAGTGACATATTTGTATTTGCCTCTTCCCTTCAAGGAGATGGTCACGGCTCTAGACCAGGGAAGGTAATTCTTCCCATTGAGCAGCATGTTTGTAAGTTTTGGGTTTGTATTGATTTCATTGGGGCTTTTCTGGTTTTCTGTCATTTTTCTGTTGCTGGTAAGAAGGATGGATTTGGGTGGCCTTTACTGGCACTTGATTGATTTTGGTTTTCAAGTCAATTGACCCGCTCTGATACCATAATAAGTTTGAGAAGAAAATGATGAATGAAAACTTTGTTATGTTTTGTTCTGATTCTTACAGCCTATATAAAGATCATTGTCCCCTAATGACCGTTGCTATGTTGCCTAATTACATAATGCTAAGTATGGTATAAAATAACAGCTGGGTACTAATCAATAGAGGCCAGCTGTCGGTTGCCTCTGTTGCCTTTGTGATTGGATTATGATCAATGATGAATAATTTCCGAGATCTGTTGGATATCACATCCCTTATTTGCTTTTGTATCAATATTCTCAATAAATTCCTATGATGTTTAATTGAATTTTAACAACCAATTGTGTTGTCAACTCAACAAGATAGCTAAAAAAGAAATGCCATCGCTTTAAATTCAATTAAAATTCCTTTTAAATAAAAATTGATAATTGATAGTTGTGCTACATATGATATTAGTGTAGGGTTTTGACTGTTCAAACCCATTGATCTCGAGTTAAGTATGCGGAAAGATCGTAAAATAAAAATTTTACTTTTAACTTAACCCAAGAATTAAAAGAGTTACGTCGGAAAGCCAAACGAAAGTTCCCTTTTTAGTCTTTCCCTTGACGTAACAATTTAATCCTACGAGAATCTACTCTATGATTGATTTTCTAAAACTTAAATCTATTTAACAATTAAATAAATCAAGATAACATTTATACCGGGTATCCAAATTCCAATTTGATTGAAGTCGCGTCTCGTAGCACCAGACGTCTGATGCCTCTATCGGTTGTCCACCAGGAATAACCAGAGAGCGGTTATTTCTTTTGCCAGAAATACTATAACCGCGTTTTTCGCAAATACACTATTCACGAAAGGCGAAAACACTATTCACGGTTTCGCAAAAGATGATTCACGATCGACGGCAAAAATACTGCGTACTTCGCAAAAACACTATTCACGAATCCCGAGAACACTATTCACCGCAAACACTATTCACGACTCGCAAGATATACGTAATCAAATTACGTATTCTTTCTTTTCTCACGAAAACACTATTTGGGAGAGAAAAACTCGATTCGATTCGATCCGATCTGATTCGGTTCAAATGGAATTCTAATTTTTTCTCTACCCCTACCCCTCTATTTATAGGCTTTGAATATGGCCGAAATTACCAAAATACCCCTATAGGGCGGTTTGAATAGTGTTACTGTTCACTGTTCATCAAAATGACCAAAATGCCCTCGGGCCCAAAATTAAAGAATTGATTTTGGGCTTTACTATTTGGCTTTTAAATTTAATTCCAAAATTAATATTTTGGCCCAAATTTCAAATAAGCCCAAAATATAAAATATTAATTCATAATTAATATTTATAATTCTTTTATTTCTAATATAATTATTCTGAACAATTATATTTTCTTGCGATTCGTTGTTGCGATAAATTTATACAACGTGTCGTACACGCTTATAATTTTAATGTGTTTATGCTTGTCATCTAAATGACATTTATAATTTAATTATATCACGTATAATTAATTATAACCTTTTTATTATTAATATAATTATTCTGAACAATTCTGAACAATTATATTTTCTTGCGATTCGTTGTTACAATAAATTTATACAACGTGTCGAACACGCTTATAAATTTAATGTGTTTAAGCTTGTCATCTATATGACATTTATTTATTAATTATAACATTTATAATTAATCAAATAAATTAATTCTCTGATTACTTTCCTATTGGTGTGACCCGATAGGATCTATGTTATGTTGGCAATAGAATTAAAACTCATTTTAATTCTATAAATCATAAGCAGCACCTGACAGAATGCATTATGACTACCCAATTGACACAGATGATCTTGTACAATACAATATCACGATCCAGTAAACAATTTACTCGTGTTAATTCTTATGTCTCATAGTATCAGATCAGTTTCAAGGTAGGTACGTGTCATCCTTGCAAACTTAATCTTTTTCTCGATATTAAGTAGATTTATCAAATATGATTAACTCTTTAATCATACCGCGCGCTGATAACCCTACTTTATCAAGAGGCCTAGTAACTATTACTCGTATTAAATACGAGGGACAATAGTATTCTTGGTGAACATCTCTCCTCTGCAAAAGTCATGTATACTGAAGTGTCATTGTTATAACTACTTTTTACGGATAGCGTTAAACAACACTCACGAATATACATTTCTTATGTAGGAAACGATGAACCACCTCATACTTTAGAACTTAGCACTAAATGAAAACATTAATGACACGAACACATTTCTGTATAATGTTTCATTGAGGGTCTGTCAAATACCATGTTCTCTAACATGTATCTATGTGATTAAAATGACAACTCTTTGTCTATAGTTTGTAAAACTTAACCATCATTTAATCCACATACTAACCTTTAATTGGTTAATTAGTGTTCTTTGCTAATTACCTCGGTCAGTGACTATTAAGAGTATTTATCATCTATTATGTAGTTTTACAATTTCAAGTCATGAACTCGAAATGATTCATAATTCGATAAAACTCAAAGAACAAAATGATAATTTTATTAATCATCCATTACATGAACAAAATACATATAGAATAAAATTATCCTTTGATTGACTTCTAGATTATTACACTAACAATCAGTGGGAACAAAAATTTATAGATAACATAGACATAAATCGAAATTACCAAAATGTGTTAGTAGCCAATGGAATTAAAGCACCAATCAATGGTATAGAAAATTGTTGAATATTTCCTAGAAATATTAAAAATATTATCCATGTAGAATCATTTACTACAAATTTAATTTCAATTAAAAAATTAACCCAAGAGTTAAATTGTAATGTGTTTTTTCTCCAATATTTTAATATTTCAAACCGGGAAATCGAAAAAATAATTAATAAAGTTTTAGAAAATGAATTTTTTGTACAACAAAAAAAATATGGGACAAAAGATTTTGGACATCCTTGCAATAAAGTATTTATATCTTATAATTTTCATATAACAATTGTAATGATTGTAATGATTTGTAAAATTGCAAAACAAATAAGACCCAACATTTTTATTAATATCCAGAGTTTAATAGAAATTAATTAATATACCCAGATCCGATGGGAAGTTAAAAAAATATCCATACCGGCCAAAAAATGGCCGGTACCCAAATTTTTTTTTTTTTGGCATAGCATAGTTGGCTAGAAGAAAAGTCGTAGGAAACTCGGACTGAAGTTTGCACTTAGTTTGGCTAAGATCAAACAAATGCATTTGGTTGGATGCATGTGTTACATCGGTTGCATGTATCGGTGCATCATCGATGTTTTTGCAATGAAACATCGATGTTTTATTAGCTGGATAGTGCTAAAAAAACATCGGTGCGTCGCTGATGTTTTTGTAATGAAACATCGATGTTTTATTAGACTTAGCATTGGCAATTAAGCAGGGTAGTTGTTCGCTGGTTAGGGCAACGCAAGTTTCGGTACGCTTGAGGGCGTACCTTTTAAAACCGCGTTTACACTCCACGAGTAAGGGTTGCAAGTGCACAACCCCTATCGAGTAGTATAATCGGGTATCGATCCACAGGGACGGGCAATTACTAGGTTAGAATCTACCTAACTTGATTAAAAACTAGAAGTGTGAAAGGTTTGGTTTGGTATTTAATTTCCTAAAGAGGTCAATTCAAACAATTCAAGAAGATGTAATAAAATGCTAGAAGAAATGTAAATTGTGTTTTGATTATGGATAAAAGGCGTTTCCAGGGTTTCAGATTTCATCTCTGATCTGCCTCTAGTGGTACGGCCCGTACCAAGTTGGTACGGCTAGGCCGTACTCCACTTGGTAAGGCAAGGCCGTACCACCCTGGTAAGACCCGTACTGGCTTCCCAGAACAGAGCTTACCAGTTCGAGTTGATGCATTTCCTTGCTGGTACCTTGTGCTAAACTCTTTAGAAAGGTTCAATTGACCATACCTAAGGTTCCTAAGCCTCAACCGTCGTTTGTTGGATCAAGATCTAGGTTGGAATGCAATTGATTGCCTTTTAGGGATTTCTACACCTCAACTCTCGTGTGTTGGTACAGATCTACCCTAGCTGGTTGATTGGAGATCTAAGGCACCCTCTAATCTGTCGATTAGAGGAGAATTCAACCTCTCGGCTTCAATTCGAACTATTCTACCCTAAGCACTTGATTTGGATGAAAGATTGAGATGATCACATGACCTTGATAGGTTCGATCTAAACCTAGAGGTTCATCATACACAATCACAGCAAACAAAGCAAGAGATGACAAAGAAAATCACAATCAATCAATCAAAAGAGTTCATACAAGATACAAGTCAAAGAAAGTCAAAACAAATCAAGAATCCATCTCTAAACCCTAGAAACTGAAATAACTACTCACAGCACATGATCTGATCTAAAAATACAATAAAAGGGATAGAGATAGCCATGGATCGAAGGGATCGAGAGGAGGAAGCTAGATCCGTCGAGTTTCGCCTCTTCCTCTTCCTTCCTTCTTGCTCCTAGCTCCTTAGCTCTCTTTCTCTCTCTTACTGTGCTCTCAAATAGATCTGGAATGGAATAGATGTCGAAATTGGAGAGTTCCCCGCTTTAAATAGCCTCTGCCAAAATTTGAATCTGTCAGGCCGCCTTTATGTACGGCCCGTACCAAAGTGGTACGGCCTGGCCGTACCAGGCGTGAAGAGATGAAAACGGCTAAGTCTGGTGAGACCCGTACCAAGCCTGGTAAGGGTCGTACCTCATCATCTGAATCGCCGTTTCTTCGTGTGTTTTGCTCCAAACCTGCAGAAAACAAACAAACACTCAGCAGTACCAAATTCTAAAGATATATCGATGAAATGCACATGATTCTGGTGAATTATGGCACGAATCTGGTACTAAAACAGGCCTAAAATAGACTAAATATGCGAGGTATCAGTAGTGCTAAAAAAACATCGATGCGTCGCTAATGTTTTTGCAATAAAACATCGATGCAATTCTGCTGTCGTTATGCCGTGCATAAAACATCGATGCGTCATCGGTGTTTTTGCACGAAAGCATGGTTTTTTTAAAAAACTTCAAACGACCATAACTTTGGCTAGGAAACTCGGATTTGCACGTATGACCCCAATTTGGAAAGCTTGGGACGAGACGGGGCCAATGGCATTCTAGAGGTCACCACTAAGAGGCCGACGGAATCAGAATTGCAAAAAAACATCGTTTAGTGCCTCAAAAATTGAGTTAAAGTTTTTTATCATCTGTAGACACACAACGACCCGTATGCGGCTAGTGACAGTGTCGTATGCAGCATAGTGAAATTGTTAAAAGTTAGTACCTAAAAAAATCGTAGTTTAGTGTTCGCATGCGGCTAGTGAATTTAATTTGACAATAACCAACATCCTAAAATTGAATATCTTTCATTTTGTAATTATTGTAATTTTGCGTATATCTAACAAATATTTAAAAAAAATATTTGAATTTTTAATGTTAGATTTCAGCATCTTACTCTCATAGTCTCTAAAAAAAAAAAATTGCGTACTGGTCATTTTCTGGCCAGTAATGAATTAAATTGGGTACCGGCCAGAAAATGACCGGTATGGGTATTTTTATAACTTCCCAGCGGATCTGAGTATATTTATTACTTTGGATATTAATAAAAATGTCGGAAATAAGACTATCCTTTCGAGAATTTGTTAATTTACGAGAAACCAATTTAATACATGGATTAAATATTCAGATCCGATGATAGTACTAATTTGAAAATAATTATTTTACAAACTATCTGAAAATCAAAGACTTTTCCATCAAACAACGTGCATAAAAAATATGAATCACAGTGATAAAATAAAATATTTTTTTGCTTTTACGGCACGGTAATAAAACAACAAAAAGTAGATAAATAAGTTATAATAGATCTCCGTGCAGACAGAAGATCAGACAAGATTTACTTTGGATCCCAAATCCCAACCCACCTTTTACTGACATTAATTAATATCTCTGAATTTTTAAATTTGTGCTCAACATTTCATGCTGTCCATTCCGAGATTTTTATTAATATCCAAAGTTTAATATAAATTAATATTTATGTTCAGAATTCTAGGTTTTCACCAAAAATGTCCAAGCCGGCCATAAAATGGCCGGCTTATTTTTTTTTTCAATTTTTTTTTTTAGAGACACTATGAAAAGCAAAATAAAGAAATCTAACACTGAAAATTCGAATTTTTTGTTTAAATTTTTGTTTAAATTTTTTGTTAAATTACTTCTTTTGATTTATAATTGGCATATTTATACTAAAATACACTAGATTACTTGAAATTATGTTGAATTACACTATATTACAATAAATTATGTTGAATTACACTAAATTACAATAACTTCGCTAATTATGATGAAATACGGTAAATTACGCTAAACTACGCAAAATTACGCTAAAGTAGACCGATTTTGTGTCATTTTTCATGAATCATAAAAAATAGTAAAAAAATTTGAAAAATAGTAAAAATTGGTATTCTACAAGTTCATTATGTAACTAATTTACTGAGCTACTTAGATTGAATAATAGAAATAAAAATCTTAATCGGAAACTTCAACTCAAGTTTTGAAAGAAATTTTGTAATACAATTATGTAACTAATTGATAAGAATTTGATAGCTTAAAGCATGATTTGATATACAATTTTTTTTTGTCTAACAAATTTTGTAATAAATAATAAAACTGTTATTCATTTTTTTTTCATTTCGATTGAAAGAAATTGTGCAATAAAATGAGCTTTGTACAAATTAATTCTTTATTTTAGATATTCATATTGCATTTAGCAAATCTTGTTTATTCAACTTATATGTATTGTTTGTCAAAAATATGTTGGGTTGCTGAAATAAAAAATATTTATTTATGGTATATTTTTATAAAAAAATTATTTAATTATTTTTTAGATGAGGAGGGCTCAAATGCCCCATTGCTTCATGCTCCAATCGTGTCCCAACATCTTAATCTTCAATTTCAAAGTCCAAGCAAAAGATCTAAACCGCTCAACATGATATCCACATTAAAATGTGCTTAGAGATCAAATTTTATATTTTTTAGAAAATTTTTACTATTTTTTAAGATAGGTATAAAATCACTGTTTTTCAGGAAATGATGGACTATCTAAAAACAATGATTTTGAATCTATCTTAAAAAATAGTAAAAAGTTTTCAAAAAATATATAATTTGGTCTCCAATCATATTTTAATGTGGATATCATGTTGAGCAATTCGGATCGTGCGTTTGAACTTTAAAGAGCACGATTAGGACATGAAGCAATGGGGCATTTGAGCCCTCCTCTTTTTAGATTGCATATTTTGATAATTTAGAAAGTTGTCTTTTAATTTTTTTTTATTGATTCTATAATTGATGAAGTTATATGTTTCTTTATGTTTAAATGAAAACAAAATTAATTGTTTATTTAACATTTTTAAAAAGTAATAAAAATAATAAAAACAATAAAAAAAATTAAACCTCACACTCAAATAAAATTAAACCACCTGAAGAAGCGGGTTAGTTTAAGTCAATTTAGACTAGTCTAAAAATTAACTTATTATATCTTAATTCGTCTCAATTAAACTATGTTTGACAAAATAACTGAGACCTAAAACTCGTTCTATTGTTTAGTCCACAACTAAATATATTAAAATATGTTGTGATTTAGACATTTAGTAGTAGTTTATATCTGAACAGGTTATTAAAATCCCATTTGATAAGTTCCGGACCGGGTATCCTTCCCTTTATATGTTTATTTCTTTCTCTTCTTCACTCTTCCATTCAAAGTTCATGACACATACATTTTATTTTATTTTTTTAACTTTTTTCTTATTTTCTTATTTTTTTTAAATTAGTGACTTTTAATGTCTACTAACAATTTAATTGATAAAAAACGTATTTACAGTGAATCAAATGACCATAATTCCTAAATCTATTTTTTTATTCTCATAAAATCCTCTAAATTAATATAATATTCTAATCCTCTCGTAATAACTCTAATACCTTAATCATCATCTTGCTCCACGACCGGATCCGCTTCTTTGACCGCTACCGTGCTCCGACGACGACCGGATCTACTCACCGTTGCGCTCCAATTGAGATGTTGATCACCCTAGTACTTTAATCGCCATCTCGCTCTACGATCAGATCCTCTTCTTCAACCGCCGTCGTGCTCCGACGGCGACCGGATTTACTCACCGTCGCGCTCTAATCGAGATGGGAACTCTATGCTCCGAACTTCGATGATACCGCACTCTCGGTTCCGCTCGGCTCTGGTTCCTCCCCTCTCCCACATTCTCCTCTCCACTCGAGAAGGTAGAACCGAGAGAGGAGAGGTGTTGCTTCGAAATGAGGACTACAAGAAGTGAAAATAGTGGAATCGAGTGAAGGGAGAAAGAGGGGGAGGGGTTGGGGGCGTCTGTTGAAAACCCTAGGTTTTTTTGAATCGTCAAATTCGCTTTAGCAAAAGAGCGACTCTCTCCGTAATAATACTGGTCTAACAACGTTTTTAATTTTTTAGTTAGTATTTGTATCTTAAAGTTTATATGACTCAACTACACGTTTCGTATATGTATTCAAATCCATATTTGTAGATTATCCGCTCCGTATTCGTAGGCAGATTTGGTTTTAAAATTTGATATTCGTGTACAATATATATTTGTATTCGTATCCGCACATTAAAAATCATATGCAAATTTGATATTAGCATTATTGGCTCCGTTTACACCCCTATTTTTTTTTTTTTTCTATCTATAAAGTCTCATTACATGCTATGCATAAAGAGTCTGATTAGAGTTAATTAAAAGTCGTTCGGTTGGAGAGTATATTAATTACGTCAAATTTAATACACACTCGATGATTAATATATCTATACAAGAGTCTGAATCTGCTGCGATTCCGAGATGGATCGCAGGATCCTGAAATTTCGAGATCAACGGTTTAAACTTTTCCGTGCACGGATCTCAAAAACGTTCTTGAAAAAGTAAATTTTCATGCACGCATTTCGAGAAAACCAACAATTGAGATCGGATCGCAGGGTACTGTGATTCCCCGAGAATCACAGCAGATTTATTTTCATCTATACAAACAACCATATAGACTATAGATGCAATGACTAATCTATATACTCAACGACAAGTGTAAATATTAAAATATATAAACAACTAAAAGTAAGGTGAACTGCAGAATTAAAAATGATATGACATTTTTTAGGAAGATGTTATTAAAGTTGTTGTGCAAAGAAAAAATCACCTTTGTAATTTAGCAATTGGCACGCGCTGCATGGCATGGCTGACAGCACACCGGGGACTTGGGGTTGGGGGTACATTAGAGGAATATTCCAGTTTTGGTAGTACTGGAGAGCAGTTGAAGTTGCAAAATCCTGCGGTTGCCGACATTTTTATTAATATCCAAAGTTTAATACAAATTATTAATTATGCCCAGAATCGGACTCATTATCGAAAAATACCCAAGTCGGCCAGAAAATGGCCGACTTAGGTCTCTCCCTAAGCCGGCCATTTTCTGGCCGGCTTGGTACCTTTTTTTTTTTCTTTTTTTTAATTTAGAGAGAGACACTATGAAGATCAAAATATTGAAATCTAACTCTGAAAATTTGAAAATTTTGTTTAAATTATTTGTTATATTACTTCTTTGAGAAGGGATCAAGTTACAACAATCATTTTTTTTATTTGCAAAGTCCAAATCGTCGATCCAAACCGTTCAACATGATCTCCACAATAAATTGTGCTTCCAGATCAAATTTTACATTTTTTTTGAATTTTTTTACTATTTATTAAGTATTTTACAAAAAATAGTCATATTCAGACCATTGAATTTTGTACCCATCTTAATAAATAGTAAAAAAGTTCAAAAAAATGTAAAATTTGATCTGCAAGCACATTTTATTTAGATAATCATGTTGAACGGTTTGGATCGACGATTTGGACTTTGAAAATGAAAAAAATGGTCGTTGTAACTTTGTTGTAACTTGATCCCTCCTCTACTTCTTTTGATGTATAATTAGCATATTTATACTAAAATACGCTAGAATACTTGAAATTATATTGAATTACACTATATTACAATAAATTATGTTCAATTATACTAAATTACGTAAAATTACAATAACTTCGCTAATTATGCTGAAATACGGTAAATTACGCTAAACTACACAAAATTACGCTATAGTAGACTGATTTTGCTCATCTTTCATGAATCATAAAAAATAGTAAAAAAATTCCGAAAATAGTAAAAATTGGTATTCTACAAGTTCATTATGTAACTAATTTACTGAGCTATTTGGATTGAATAATAGAAACGAAAATTTTAATCGGAAACTTCAACTCAAGTTTTGAGGCTCTTCCCTTAGTTTTTTGGCGATTCTGAATTTCGGAATCCAGCATTTCCAACACGAATGCATGCGTATTTTCGCAAGCTTTCCGAAAAGTGGTCATTTGCTGAAATCGGACACTCGAGCGCCGTTTTATGACCGTTTGAACGTTTTTCTCCTTTTCAGTGAAGATATCGTCCCTATTCATACCGTATTTTAGCGTAATTTACCGTATTTTAACATAATTTAATGTAATTTAACGTAATTTAACATAATTTAGTGTTATTCAACATAATTTCAATTAATCTATCGTATTTTAGTATAAATATGCTAATTATACATCAAAAGAAGTAATATAACAAATAATTTAAACAAAAATTTCAAATTTTCAGAGTTAGATTTCAATATTTTGATCTTCATAGTGTCTCTCTAAAAAAAAAAAAAAAAAAAAGGTACCAAGCCGGCCAGAAAATGGCCGGCTTAGGGAGGGACCTAAGCCGGCCATTTACTGGGCGGCTTGGGTATTTTTCGATAATGGGTCCGATTCTGGGCATAATTAATAATTTGTATTAAACTTTGGATATTAATAAAAATGTCGGCTGCGGTTGTTGTGTATGAGATATTGATTATTTTCTTTCCCCGGTTTTTAAATTTTGAGACATTTGCTGTCCTTGTGTCACTTTAGAATTTCATGTTGGATCCTTAAATTTGGGAGGAATTCATAATTAATAGATAAATAAATTTGTATAGTTATATTATCTTATGAGATATTATAGTTAAACTGAAGTCCTTAAATACTCTTTTAAATTCCTCAACCATTTTAAAACTTCTAATAAATAAATAAATGTGTATTTTGCGTATCTAAGTATTCATCATACAATTGTTAAATGTCCATTATGCAGTAATTAACTTTGTATATTTTATTAGTGATTTAAATAATGAGTGTAGAACTGTCGAAGTTCAATATAATAAAGATATTCAAATAACAAGTTTAGAATACAAGACATCTAGCAACATTTGTCAAGACGTGTGATAGTTGTTTAAATTTAGGTCTAAATTAAAACAAATAAACGTACATTTTGATAAGCATAACTTCAAAATCTATCGGATTAACTTCAAACGACGAATTTATACGGTTGAAATCGATCTACTTCACAAGTGATGCATGTAGATACAAAATTTTGAAAATTTCGAATTAATTTAGTACAGAGTTAAGCGGTCAAAAATAAAGAAGAATGAATGTATTAAATAACTTATATAACTTCATTTTTTTTACTGTTTGACTTTATACTAAATAAACTATAAAATATCAAAATATTGCATGTACACACATCGATGTAAAGTATATCGGTTTCAACGATTTGAGTTCGTTGTTTCAAGCCAATTCAATAGATTTTGAAGTTGTGGTCACTAAACCATCTTGGTGAGTATAGCACACGCTAGCTTTACTCTATATACTAATGCGCATAATAGGGCATAAAATATATTTATAAGGGTGGGTATACAGTACTTTGCAAAGTACGAATCGGTCCGTGCAATGGATCCATATCTCTATTTTCAAAGTTCAAATAGTCAATCCGAACCGTTCAACATGATCTCTACATAAGAATGTAATTGGAATTTTTTGAATTATTTTTAAATAGATAGAAAATCACTATTTTCGGATGGTTCAAAATATTTAGATCATGTGATTTTCTATCTATCTAAAAAATAATAATTTTTTTTAAACATTTAAAATTTGATCTCTAAGTACTTTTTTATATCAAAATCATATTGGATGGTTTTGATTGATTGTTTGAATTTTATAAACAAAAATATTGATCCATAACAAATACCGTGTAGTGTAGCGTGACTTCACTCTATTTATAAAACGAGTTCATTAAAATAGTTATATATTTTGTTAGAATAATTATATTCATCCCCGTACTCCAGTCCCCTCTCTGTCCCCGCAGCTACAGTAGAGGAAGGTTGTATTATGGTCTCTACTAATTATATTGTCCCCCTTTCTCAGTCCCTGCACTTGTTACCTCGTTAACCTTCATAGGTATAAATACTTGAGTAATAACAGATTAATACTTGCAAAGTAAGATATTAATACTTGCATGCGTAACTTGATATGATGATCTCCCTTTTTCCAGTCTCTCAATGGTCCCCGCGTCAATCTCCTTTTAATGAAGTAGTGGGAACCTCGTATCCCCCCATCAGCTTTTCTATAACAAAAATATTTGACCTCATAGGTCTAAATACTTCAGTGCATATGTATCAATACTTGCAAAATAAGATATTAATACTTTGATGTATAACTTGATATGATCAAACGCCTGAAGATTAAACTTTGTACAATGCGTATACATATAAATACTTCAGTGCATAGGTATAAATACTTGATATTAATACTTTCAGACGTCATCTAGCGCTATAAGTAAAAAAATATTAAGTATTGTGGTCCCCCCATATAGTTATGGTAATATTGATATTTTTAGAAACATGTATAGTCCTCCCATTTAGTTTGAGTGGTCCTCCACATATATTTATGGTGCGAAACAGTTTGAGAGATTTAATTGGAGAGACAATTATTTACGTTAAATACTTTCATTAGTCCCGCAATGGAAAATACATGTTGTTTGGATTTTTTACATATAGAGGATGAGGTGTGTGTGAAGAGAAAAAGAAAGAGAGATGGACCAGCCACGTGGAGGAGATAAAAGAAAGGTGCTCAGGTTTCGAAATGGGCTCGCCAATGAGAGAAGATTGGGAATAGATATTTGGTTTGAGTCCGTATTTTTGAACCAAAAAAATACACTGAAATGAGAATTGTTGGGATGAAAATATCGGTTGGGTTAGAAAATTATTGGGCCGTACGAAGAGTGAAGGAAAAAAAAAAAATCAGAAATCCAATCCAATTTTATCTAATTCCTATGAATTAAATGGCAGCCGAACAAACCCTAAAGGTCTAATTAGAAGGGGAGTATAACAAAATTTCAATTTATTTAAATTGAATGGAGTTGAAATGAGATGATTAGGAATTGAAATTCGGTAATCGGAGTCGTTAATTTAAAAGGAAAAAATGATTTGGAGAGAAAGTAAAAAAAGTCATAATTATATATACAAGTTTTGGTAGTTACTCTAATTATATTCCTGTTGTTTTATTTCTTCGAGGTTAAGACCTCAATTATTTTTTTTGTCTAAAAATTGTAAGTTCGTAAACTTAGGTCTGTATGTTGTGTGGTGTTGTAAATACATGTATTAAGATCTCAGACATATCGTGTCGGGTTAAAAATGTAAAAATTAGGATATGATATGTGTCACCATGTCGTGCATGTGCCTAGTTTTATTTTTATTTTGAACTTGAAGAGTAGAATAAGGATGTTATTAGGTTCATAATTTTATTTGTGAATTTAATTTTAAAATCTTTCGGATTGATTTTAAATAATAAATTTAAACTATCGAAACCGATCTATCTTATGAGTGATGTGTTTATATACAAATTTTTTAATTTTTTCACTTAATTTTGTATAGAGTCAAGTGAACAAATGTGCAAAAAATAAATGCATTAAAATTAATTTATAAACCTTCTGATTTTTTACCGCTAGATATTATACTAAATTAATTTTAAAATTTAGAATTTTTTTGTTTGTAGAAGCATCACTCGTAAGATAGATCGATTTCAACGGTTTGGATTCGTTATTTGAAATTAATCTGATAGACTTTACAAAGGGACTTAGTTAACTTAAAAACATCATAGTTCTACTTGAACTTGAATGTTATTTACAAATTATATTTTATTCTAATCACAAGCGTGCCTTGGTAATAAAAAATTTAAAATTCAAATAAAGATAAAAGGGGGGCATTTGAACCTTATTAAATAAGATCAGTTATTTGAAATTCAGGTTTTGATCTAATAACAAAAGATAATATTTATAAAAAAGTTATTTGAAATGGAGAATTTTAACATATTAAATAATTGGCTGATTTAATTCTAAATATATTTATAAAAAAGTTTTAATTTTCGCAACATCCCACGATTCAATGGAAACATTATCAGAAAATAACTTCTGATATGAGGCCACACGTGTACGAATGCAGTCAGTATCAATCAGTTGTTCCACACAATTTTAACACGTTTGTCTTTATTTCACACAATTTTAACCCGTTTGTCTTAATTTTACGAAATCGAAATTTGTGATAGGATATTTCAACCGATTTTTATTTAACATATTTCAACCTCACTACTACGGCACAGGTGGGAGTATAGATGGGCTAGGACAGCCCCACCCCAGTTGTACAGCGACGGCTGCTCAAGGTCTGTCAGCAGCTGGAGATACATCATCGGCATCTGGTCACTGCTGGAATCAGGAAACATAATAGAACCAAAAAGGTCCATCACGTAGCCCCGTGTATATCTGCAATACAAAACATATAAAAATTCTAATAGAAACAATTTATAGTAAATGTAATAGAATCCTCGTATTGGAAATTGATTAATAGAAACAAATTATAGAATTTACCTCTGAATCTCCATCTCGGTGGAATCTGCCGAGAGACCCGTGCTGAAGTGCTCCCGTAACCTCGTCATCCGCATATGGAATTTGGACCTCCCATTTCCCCAATGATATAGAAAGGATCAGCTCCCAACAACTCGCTGACATCACCTATGAATCTGGTGCTGTCACGAATAGGTAAGCCCCAAAGGGCACTCACATCCTGGAGAGTCACTGTCATCTCTCCGAATGGCATGTGAAGCGTGTGTGTCTCAGGACGCCATCACTCCACCAGTCCTGCGATGAGAGATGCATTGATGATGTTTCTCTCTGCTCGCACGATGTCCACAACCTGGTAGAGACCCAAGTTGATGAGGTACGGGTCCATCATCTTGTAGTACTGCATGTGAACACACCGCAACTTCACATCTAAAAGAAACGTGTTCTGCGTTGAAAAAAGGAATCCGCATGGTGTTAACATAATAAAATTTAAACTCAACAACATTTAAAGAAAACCTAAAAAAAGATACGTACCTCACGAGAAGCCAGTGAGACTCGGTGATCGTCGTGGAAAATCCACAGGAGAGGACTGATGTGCTCCGTGCTGCTGGTACTGATCGGCTCGTCCATTACTGGATGACGGGTAGACCGTGCTCTAGGCATCTTGATGTAAAAAATAACCTAAAATAGGCCAATTGCCGTTAAAACATGCTAAAGCATGCTACAATAACCTAATTTCGGTAAAATATACTAAAAACGACCAAAATAGGCTTAATTCTGTTTAAACATGCTAAAATAGGTCAATTGCTGTTACAATAACCTAAAATATGCTACAATAGACTTCAGTAACCTAATTTCGGTAAAATAGGCTAAAAATGACCAAAATAGGCTTAATTCTGCTTAAACATGCTACAATAGGTCAATTGCGTTACAATAACCTAAAACATGATAAAACATGCTATAATAACCTAATTTCAGTCAAACATGCTAACAAGGGGCAAAAATGCTACAATAGCGCTTAAAAATGCTAAAATGGGTCAAATTGTGCCTAAAATAACTTTAAATATGCTACAATAGCCTAATTTCGGTAAAATATGATCAAATGGTCTAATTTCCTAATTATGCTACATTCGGCTAAATTATGCTTAATTAGCCTAATTATGGTAAAAAAGGCCAAAATACTCTAAATATTGGTCAACTGTGCTAATTACACTAAATTACAACAAATTACTCTAAGTCCTAACCCCTAAACCCTAAACCCTAAATCCTAAATTAAATAAATTTAAATTTAAATTAGATAAAAAAAAATTACCTCAAAGAAGAGAGCAAATTCGGTTGAGAGATGAGGGAGTTGTGAGGAGGAGAGAGAAAATGAGGGTATATATAGGGTAAAATGCAGATTTAAAAAAGAAGAAGAGGTAAGCCGGTCACAAAATGGCCGAGGGAGTAAGCCGGCCATTTTGTGGCCGGCTTGGCAGGGGCGGAACTAGGAAATAGAGATTGGGGGGCTGAAAATCAAATATAGTGCAATTTCATTTTATAAGGGGGCTAAAAGGTATTAATACATATGAGAATTATAAAATTTAATGGACTAAGTATAAAATGTTAATTTACAGTAGGTGCGTAGCCTCCTTTGCTCTCTACTGTGTTCCGCCACTGCGGCTTTGACATTTTTGGCGAAAATAAAAAAATCTGGACATAAATAATAATTTCTATTAAACTTTGGATATTAATAAAAATGTCGGCAGATCGGATATCGGTGTATAACATATAAAAATATTTTATCCAATGACCCTATAAATTGCCCCATTTAGTGCGCACGTCATTAAATTATTATTCATCTTTGCATTTAATTTTTGTCTAAACATAGATTCCCCGAGGATATTTCTATGTTCTGAGAATTGTTTCAGTTCTCCCAATATATATATACCCTAAGAACCCAATACCATCCACCGTCTTCCAATCTCTCACAAAAAAAAAAAAACCTAGAGAGATATGGAGAAAGAGAGAGAAAGAGAGGGAGAGAAGGGTGCCATGACCAAGTTATGGACTCCCTTGTCAAGAGCTAAGGCACCATTTTTTCATTTCAGACAATGGCTTTGGGGCAGCTCAGCGCCGCAAAAGAAACACAACCACAGCCGACACGACGAGTCATACCGAAAGGAGTTGGAGGAGAAGGTGAAATTCGACGCAGGCTCACCGCCTCCATTTAAAATCGGTGAGATACGCGCGGCCATACCACAGCATTGTTGGGTCAAGTCTCCATGGCGATCGATGAGTTACATTCTCCGAGATTTCGTCATCATTGCGGCTCTCGTGGCGATCGCAATGCGTTTCGGCAATTCACTCTTTGTGTGGCCGTTTTACTGGTTTGCACAAGGCACCATGTTCTGGGCTCTCTTTGTTCTTGGCCATGATTGGTAATAAATTAACTCCTAAAAATTTACAATTAAAGTTGTCATGCCCTTCAATTTTTCTACTATTAGATATATATATATTTGGGATTAATTCAGGCGATATATATGGGACATGAGATTGGTAATTAACCCATAAAATTCTACAATGAATTCACCTAGCTATGTGTATTAATTAAGCTTTCATGCTCTTTCTTCAATTTTTTCTACACCATTAGAAATAATTAAATATCTCACACATGGGATTTTTGAATTTTTGTACATATATGCAGTGGCCATGGGAGCTTCTCAGACAATGTATCCTTAAATAATTTTGTGGGGCACATGCTACACAGTGCTATCTTGGTGCCATATCATGGGTGGTGTGTATTCCATTTACATCCTTCTAATTTTCATACATTTTAATATTTTTTTTTTGGTTTCATGAATAAATTATTTTACTAGTTTTCTGTTAGATTTCATACATGTTGATTAACTAATTAATTAACAAACTAATTTTACTAAATTTGTGTTTATAGGAGAATCAGCCATAGGACCCACCATCAAAATCATGGTCATGTGGAGAGAGATGAATCATGGCATCCGGTTAGACATCTTTTTGGGAATTATTTTTCTATTTATATGTACTTGTGCATATCTATGTATACTTTTTGTCATTTTTCATGTGAATTATTCTATAACACCAACTAAAGTTAACTAAACTCAAATAAACTTTAATTCAAAGACAAGAATCTAATTTTACAGTTGTCAATTAATCTCTTTTTAAAGAAAAGCTAATTAACTTGTGGTAACAAAATACATATCAGGTAAAAGTTATCAAATAAAAAAAGCATTTTGCCACATATAGGTAAATATTAGTACAAGTTAGGTAAATATTAGTACAAGATACAAACCACATGTACTTCTTATTATCAAATTTTAATATATACATATAAAGGACAAATCATATCAAAATTTTGTGGTAAACAAAACACTTACTGGGAAAAAAGTATCAAAGGAAAAAACATTTGCCACATATAGGTAAATTTTAGTACAAGATACAAACCATATCAAAATTTAATATTTACGTCAAAGCATAACACGGAAGTATCTTTTGCCATTCAAAGAATCATATTCTTTTATTTTAGTATAATTCTCAGCCATAGATCTGATAACCCTACTAGGCTACAAGAGCCTTAGCATAAAGGAAAAAAGATTCTCTGAGCACAAATTACAAGAAAATAAATTCTAGTTAATATGCAGTACAGCAGATATTTTTGGATCTCTGACAAATCACATGGAGTTCGATTTTATTCACGTGCAGCGCAGGCGTTGATTCTCTGCAATTAAATTGTTTACCAGCATAGTGGGAAATGAATATTTCGGATTTGGTTCGGTAGGATAATTCAAAAAAAAATTCGGATATAATCGGAAATTATTCGGTACTATAAAGAAGTAAAAAAAAATTTAATTTTTTTTTGTGTTTTATTTGCAAATAAAAGATATTATACATTTTTATTTGCGTTTTATTTGGTGTTCGGTTCGGAAACGTCAAAAAAACGAATAACATGCGAATAATTAGCAAATTTCTCGCGAATCAGTCACTATATTTACAACAATACATGCAACTTTTAGATAAAAGTAATTGGAGGCATTATTATTAGTATTTCTATATTTTGCTGTTGTTTTTTTGTGAGCAATGAGACCAAGAATTTACTAAAATACAGAAATTAATTCTAGTGCTTTCAATTTTTAGTCTCTTCATTTTATATAAGAAGGTATATAATTTTACATGAATGCTTTGATTGTGATGGAGAAAAGATGAATAGTACAGATTTGAATCCTGACTTTATTAATATAAGAAAATGGGCCTTTTTTTTAACAATTTAGGACCTGTTCGGCGCACTTATGGAAACGGGAATGGGCCTGGGAAAATGAAAATTTTGAACTGATGTTTACTGTGCGCGTGGGACAGATTTCGCAAAGTTGAACTGAATTTTTTTTCCCACTCGCACAGTAACAAAACCGAACAGGGCCTTATGGTGTCTAAAGCTTGGGTCATCAAACTTTTCTGATTTGCAATTTACATAATTAAATGGGATGACAAATTAGAGCCTGTTACCATTATCCATTGGGCCTTGGGCCATGAATTTGATTAATTGGTTTTCTTTTTTCTCTTACTATTTATTTGAACAGTTAACAGAGAAGACATATAAGAGTTTGGAGGATAAAACAAAGAGGCTACGGTTCACCTTTCCATACCCTCTCTTTGCATATCCTATTTATCTGGTTAGTAAAATAATTTTAATCCAGAAACCCACAAAAACATTTTTATTCCCTTTTTTTTTTAATTTAATCAAAGGATAGACTGATGTTCCATTTATATTAAGTTGGGCAATTTCTCTGAATTAAGTAACAATTTAGTTTTTTTTTTTAAATGTTCTTTTCAAAATTGAAGAAATTATTAAAAACTAAATTAGCTTTTGTAAAAAGTTCCAAGGACCAAAACGAAGATTTCACCAAGTAAAATGAGACACCTTGACAGTAGTTTACAGTGGCAACAATTTTGAGCTCACAAGCAACTAATGCTTTAACCTCAAAGGCTCAAACCAATTGATTGTGATTATGTGGTTTTGACTTTTGATCATGGTGTAATTTTGTAGTGGAATAGGAGCCCCGGAAAGAGTGGGTCCCACTTCAATCCAAGCAGTGATTTGTTTGGTCCAAATGAGAAGACAGAGGTTCTGACCTCAACCATTTGTTGGTCCATCATGGTAGTATTGCTTCTCGGTCTATCATGGACCATAGGCCTCATTCCTGTGCTAAAGCTCTATGGTGTTCCCAACCTTGTAAGCACCAATATTCATTAATTTTTTTTTTTCTTTTTTCTGTCTTTGTTATATACCTAAATTGTTTTGGTAAATCATCATTATATTTTGACATGTAGGTATTTATCATGTGGATTGATCTTGTGACCTACTTGCATCATCACGGTCAACCTAATCTTCCTTGGTATCGCGGCAAGGTGAAACCTCTATTATTATTTCTTAATAAATCATAACTATTTTCAATCTTCTAATTTTTAATATATAAAAGTATAGTTTTATAGACATTTTCCAATATATTTTGGGCAATGAAACATAACTTCGTAATTACTTTCGAGCTCCAGAATATTTCATATTTTTTTAATATTTAGAAGTACAATTTTTGAGGTATGAAAAATATTTGAGGGCGGGGAGGGGGCATACATGTGGATATGCCCCTACTAAAGTATTAAAAATGAAAATTACATATATTTTCTTTATAATTTGGATAAGTTGTATATCAAACATGGTACAATTTAAAACGGAATTGAAATATTTTTTGCACTTGCTACTTCAATGATTGTCATTGTGAAAAAAAAAAAAGGACAAACGATCATCATTTTGTGAAGGAGATAAGGTGTATTAATTAATCTGTTGATTAATTATGATGTAGGAATGGAGCTATCTAAGAGGGGGGCTAACCACGGTGGACCGGGACTATGGATGGATAAACAACATACACCATGACATTGGGACCCATGTCATTCACCACCTCTTCCCACAAATCCCCCACTATCACTTGGTTGAGGCTGTAAGTCCTTTTTTTTTTCATAAAACCTCCCCCAAATTTTCAATATTTCAAACCTAATATAGCATATGTATATAACAAATTTACTGTACAACCGTGACAACCAATTAGATATTTATCAAAATTTTAAAAAAGAGGGTGAAATTACCGATTTTTTTTATTTTTATAGTTTGTCATTTTTTTAATTGGAGACTGATTGATCATCAATCGAGAAGTATGTAAAATTAATGGTTCCGTATCTTGTTGGTACGTGATTAATGACCCAATGATTTCCAAATTGCATGAAATTTGATACACGATCTATTAAATTACACATAACATATTTACATTTTTTACCATTTTATTTGGATAATCATTTTGTCAGTTGACATAATTATCAATAGATCCCTTCCCTTAAAACATAGCCTTGAAAAGTAGAAACCCTAACAAATGTTCCGTTGTTGAATATGTCAGACAAGAGCAGCAAAACCAGTGCTTGGCAAATACTACAGAGAACCAGAGAAATCAGGCCCATTACCAGTACACATTTTTGGGATTTTAATGAGGAGTTTAAGAGTTGATCACTTTGTTAGTGATGTGGGAGAAGTTGTTTATTACCAATCTGATCCTGAAGTAACAAAAAAATACAACCACCAAGATTGAAATTCTAGTTAAACAAGACTGCCTACAAAATGCGTGGCTTTTTAGCTCGAAATAAATGGTTGTAGTTGAAAATTGAAATTATTAAACAGGATAGGTTAAGTACTATATGCAAAGGGCTTTTTGTTAGAGTATGTATTAATTAATCCATGATTAGTTGGCTGCATATTGCAGATGGTCTTTTGTTGGTTTTGTAATTGAATAATTTAATTATTCTCCTATTATGAGCAAGTTTTGCTAAATTACCATTTTATACATTCTCAGTCTGTTCTATTTGTCATTGCTTTTAGTAGGAATGATATTCATTGCACAACCCAAAATGATTACTATAAGGTATAACTCAAATAATTCAAATACTCATCTGAAGAGAAGATCCAAATTGCAATTTGCAAAAAATGTTGGTGCCTCAATGCATTTTCCTTGCATGATTTATTCTCAACATGTGGAAGTTTATGAAGATGTCCTTATTTACATACAGTAATGCTAGCATTCGTTTTCATATCGATCTGCTTGGAAACAATCCTTAATATAGATATTTAGATAACAGAGAAATGAAATTGAGGACTAGCTTTTGGTCTAGTAGCAAAGATAATATTTTATGTGTAAAAAGTCGCATGTTCGAAATTTGAATGGAAGAATCTGTGAATATTAAATAGTTGGGTGGTGATTGGACCCATGACAGTGGATTTGTATAATAGACTTGAAATCATTTATGAAAAAATTTGGAATAAAAATACAAACACCTTCAGTGCTATTTTAAGAGCAACCATTAACCATTAGATTGTTGAGTACAAGAAAGAAAATTTTCTCTCTTCGTACCTAATCTATTATTCTTTAGAATCTTTTAATTATGGCATAAGCTTAATTAAGCTTTAATCAAATATGTAGAAGGAAATTATTAAATGGTATTGAAAGAGAATGAAAGAATGAATTGGTTTATTGTCTTTTTTTTTTTCTATGGCTGTTATTTAGAAAGTTGAATACTCAACGTATAGACATCAAGATTGATTCAATTCATTATATTTATGCTATAAGATTTTAATAAAATTCATTATATGAGGCTAGAATTTGATATCAAAATTTCATACTTAGCTGTCTGTACATTTTTATTACAGTCTATACTAACTAAACTTTTGCATGTTCAAATGTGACTCCAGCTCTGGCACCACTGGTCACTTGTACCACCTCAAAATCACTTTCTCCATCATCCAACGCAGTCCAGTGGCAAGCTCTGTAAGGGTATCAAAACCAAGTGTTCAAATGTTCTGCATATTATATAGAAATAGATCATACAGTTCTGTTGTGGATTTCATAAAAAAATAATTTAACTTAGCAGCAGAAATAGACCAAAGTGTTCAAATGTTGTGCATTTCATTATTTCATATAACTAGGTTCAGTCAAAATCAAATCACACTCGCCACAATTCATCTACAGTTTTTCTCAAATCACATGGGTCACAAGACAACTGAACTGTGGTTCTGAATTCACACATCAGATATCACTCCGTGACTAACATGCTGTGACTTTAGTCCCGTGCCGTGTCGTGACCAAGTTAATTTTTCACGTGTCGTGATCAAAATGCTGAGAGGTGATCACGTCACGCGAATGATCATGTCACGTGAGTCATGCCGAGCTCAAATGTTCCGTGTCCAAACATGACTGGTCATGTTTAACTATTTTTTTTTTCATAATTTAGGCTATTTTATTCAAGATTCACCATTTGATCAAGATTCTAATTACACGTGACTCATGTGACCACATGTCGTATCGTGCCAAATTTTTAAAAAATAATCACGGCACATAATCAACACGCTTGCCATACCGTTCCGTGATAGAGCGCGCCGACTCCGCCGTACTATTTTTTCCACTCTGATCACTTGTAACCATATTTGGTGAAGCCGAAACTCAAATGGGTTTCGGCCCATTAAGTCATTTTGCACGGAAATGATTTCCGAAGAGAACAAAAAGCGGAGAGAGAGAGACAAAGCTTACAAAGGTAGAAAGCCTAACAAATAATTTTTTTTTTTTCAAATTGTTAAATTTGTCAGACAGAGAGCAGCAAAACCAGTGCTTGGCAAATACTAGAGAGAACCAGAGAAATCAGGCCCTTTACCAGTTCACCTATTTGGGATTTTAATGAGGAGTTTAAAATCTTCTTCTATCTCTTCAGCCCAGTGAGTTGATCATTTTGTTAGTGATGTTGGAGAAGTTGTTTATTACCAATCTTACCCTGAATTAACCGAAAAATACAACCACCATGATTGAAATTCTAGTTAAACAAGATTGACTACAAAATGGTACAAAATTCTGGTTAAACAAGATTGAATAATTTTTTTTTTTAATATTATGAGCAAGTTTGATAAATTACCATTTAAACATTCTCAGTCTATCCTATTTGTCATTGATTTATATAAAGGTATAACTATTAATCATATATGAAATGATTTATTAAAAACAGGTGTAATTCCCCTCAATAATTTAAGTACTCATCTGAAGAGAAGATCCAAATTGCAATTTGCAAAAAATGTCAGTACCTCAATGCGTTTTCCTTGCATGATTTATTCTCAACTTACAGAAATTTATGAAGATGTCCTTATTTACATATACAGTAATGCTAGCATTTGTTTTTCATATCGATCTTCTTGAAATAAATAGACATAAATATATATATATTTAGACAACAGAGAAATGAAATTAATAAAATTATATCTACTCAAATAACAAGCCCGTCTACGATCGTCGAGTTTTTTAGAATGATTGTAATTCCTGATCGAATGTAGAACCCCTCAGATGACCTATCTGCCTCCTGTACACCCTGAAAAATAAATGGAAAACAAATGAAATCACACATTTTATATCTTATCAATGACATTTTTGTTTACTGAAATAGTTTTTTTTTAACAAAAAAAATTATCTCATTCGGTCATGTCTAACTAGTACAATGTACAATAAAACAGAGGCCATTTGCATCAAACAGAGTTGATATAAGAATCATGAAATTAAAAGGGTTAGCAATGGATACATACATCTGCATTGGCGATTGTCACATTTTTCCCTATCCTTGCATTTTTGTCTATGATGCAATTCCTGCAATGAGAAAAATAAGGTTAACCAAATTAACAGTATGATTTGGTTTTTTTTCAGCATTTTTATGGATTATATATGTAATATGAAGTAGAGATCTTGATAAAACATACAAGAGAAATATTATCAAAATATTAAAACAGATAAACTAAGAGCCCCAAAAGATATATATTTTATCTGCATTTTCACCATTTTATAAATATTTTCCTTATGTCAGTATGTGAAATCTTTTCCAATCTTTCTTGTATATGTAACCTCTTCACTGTTGAATTATTAAAAATTATAACATATATTTAAACTTATATATTAAATATTTAATTAACCTTAAATTTGTGTTCTCTCCGATTCCAATGGGAACCCGTCCTTCGGCTAGCATAGCCGCTCTCTCATCATCGGTTTCGTAGAAATCTGCACCCAACATTACTACGTCCTTGTATCGATTTCACCATAAAACAAAGTCTTATATAAGCTTAATTAATTAATTATCAAAATATCAATATATTGTGAACATCATTTTCGTACATAAACTAACATGTGGATTTTATAGTTGAATTGGTAACAGACAATTAAGTCTAATATTGAGCTATCAATTGCTGTTTCAAAAAAGTCACAAACCAACCAACATAAACAACTAATACCAAAAATTTAGGACAAATTTGAGAATAAAAAATGTCAAAGAAGATATGACTGGTTGCTGCTAAACTGACAAGGTAATATATATGGTCATATTAGTAATTAATCAAATTGAATTCGTGTTGAAATTACCACTTAAATATATATATGTCAAATAAATACTAACCTTCAAACTGACATTGGCACCTATTCGAGACCGAACTCCGATAACACTATGCTCTATGGAGCAGTTATCGAGGAAACATCCATGCGATAAAATTGAGTCCAAAACCTAAAATATTACAATGAAAAGTTTATTATCATTAGTTTTATTAGTTTGAATGGTTATAAACAAGAGCACTGGTGCTTAAAAGAGATATATAATATAACCAGTGTGCGCATTTTCAGAAAATTATGTGTGAGGGGACACCATTGTTTATTGTTTTGGAGGAGAAAAAATGCTTTTCAATTTTGATATTGTACTGTTTTGTAGGGTAAAAATCTAAATAATTTACAAAAGAATGTATTCTACCTTGCTATTGTTAACCATCGATGGCGGTAAGAGTCTTCTGGATGTGTACATTGGTTTATGCTCATCATAGAAACTGAACTTTGGTGGCTAAAAGTTCATTAAAAAATAATAATAAATATAAAATAATTAAATACTGGATGCAAGGTTAATTTTCTCCCCAAGAGTAGTTATACAAGCTTAATTTGTTTGGTAATTTTGCTACCCTGATTATTATGGAAAGCAGTACCTAATTATGGTCAAAACTGGTACCAACAAATACATGTATAAAGATCAATGAGTAGCAGCTCAGGTTTTGTACCATACCTACCAGTACCAATTGTCTACTTCTAAACCTGCTTGGAACCGTTAGGATATGCGTTTCACTAATTCTTCTTTTGTTTGTGTGCGTGCTAAAGTGCAAATGTATTGCTTTCAGTTGTAGGTTTTTCTTGAATCTAACCCAAAAACGGGTTAAACAAAATAAACTGGTAAATAGGGAACACATGCCTGGTCTGTAAGCGCCAAATTTGCTTCAAAGAAAGATTTAATAGTACCAATGTCTTCCCAGTAATCATTAAAAAGGAATGCCTACAAAGATATGGTAAATTAATTAACTTTATGTTATGGTTTTAACTTTTAACCTGATTATAGTTCTTGCTAGGGTAAATTTAATTTAAAAGAAAAAAAGTATATACGTCTCTTATTAACTTCTGCATTATTATTTGAATGATGGAACAGACCTTGATTTCTCTAAAAAAAAATATTAAAAAATGGAACAGACCTTGACAATGTATTCCTTTGCGGATGCGGGTATTATTTCTGATCCGAAATCGTTAGCAGTAGGAAACCGCCACCTGACCTAGCAAATTAATGTAGATCATTTGAGTACCAATTTAACAATCATTCAAATTTATTTTCTTCTTTAGATTTCAGTTATCAAATGTATCCAATTCAATAAAAGATTAATTGATTCACAAGAGGTTTAAATTAAGGTGAGACTTGATATTGGGCTATATTGAGCTTCATTGACCAGGGAAAGACAGTAACTGATCAGAATCAGATCAACAATTTTAAATTGATACATACCAATGTTCCAATCATTGACAAAAAAAAGAGGCAAATGCAAAGAATGATGTACCTGAGAAGGTTCAACAAGATCTCTTTTTTGAACACATAAACCCCCATTGAAGCAATATACGGTTTCTTTTCTGCTGCTTCTCTTGAGAGCCCCAAAACAGCAGTATCAACTTGCTTTGGAAACAAAATAAAATTAAGTATTGTAAACACATTTACAAAATGATTAAAACTGTAAACAGAAATGGAAAGCAAGCAGACAGGATTTAATTTCTATTTGAATATATTCTGTTACCATAGCCTTTAAATCATTTCCTTTGGGTTTCTCACTGAAAGAAATTACTCTTCCTTTGTTATCGATCTTCATCAATCCAAAATCCGAAGCGCGGCTGTCAAGCAAAGAATCAGTAATTACAAGTGTTGAGTTTTTAGAGAATAAGAATAATTTCCTTATTGCTTTTGTTATATTCTTATAGTTTCAGTTCTCCTCTATTTATATATACTACTCCTTATTACCGTTATTGGGTTGCCTAAATTACAAAGCTACAAATTTAGGCTAATTATAGAATGGCTAACGGCTAATTAATTATTAATCTTCTTAAGATAGCTCCAACGGTTATTTAACAAAATCCTTCTATATTCTCAACAACAAGTTATCAACAAATTTCAACAAAATTAAATATTGCAGATTAATTTTCTAATTACCTGTCATCCATAGGTAAACATGAAATTGTAATATCTGCGCCACTTTGTCGATGATTCTGCATGAAATAAAAAGAGAAAAATCAGCATGATTTTAAACTTTGTTTAGAAAGAAAATTGTTAGATGTTTGTAAATATTTAGTTAACCTGAACAAAGTCCATGTAGTCCATTCGATAAAGATGATCTCCAGATAAGATCAATACATCCTCTATGTCCTTTGCTTTTGCATCCTGCACATTTACATAATCAGGTACGTATTTCGATAATATTCTAGTATTTTTTGGCTCTTTGTTGGCAATTAAATCACAATTTATCATGCTCATTATGTAAAATTGGATCAGACCGATATTCAATAGAATCTTTGGGGCTAAGAACTGATTGCACAACCAGTAACTTTTAAGTACCGATAACACAATTGCAAATTTGCAATATTCCTTAATGACACAATTAAGGAATCACCATATGATACTTAAAAAAATACAATACAACAATTAAGGTAAGATATAAGCACCTCAAAGAGCCAGTGAAATTGACGAACGGCATCGGCTGTGCCTTCAAACCACCTCTTTCCCTGCTCTCCTGATGTCTGAGTTGCTGCTAATACCTGTACCAGATAACATCAATTAATTAAGTGATTAAAAAAAAAAAAACAACAACAATTTTGCAATTTGTCCCAACTGAGATTTTGGTTACTCACGGAGTGTACCAGAGTATATGGTACTGAAATCGGAGAGTGGATTTTGTTGGTACAACCTTACAAGTAACATGTAAAATTAAAAGGAGAGAAAAATGAAATGGATGCGCACCTCGATAAAGCCGTTGGAAAATCCTACGCCATTGCTGAAGTTGTAGGAACGGGAGAGATGTCGATTCAGAGAGGCTGAGTTGAACTGGGTTAGGACGTACACTTTATTAATACCACTATTGATGCAATTGCTCATTGGCACATCAATAAGCCGGTATGCCCCACCTATCGGTACCTATCACATAAGGAAAACAATATGACATAACATTGCCCACATGATACATTGGTACGTATTTGTATACATCATAGCGGTGTAAAAAGAAACTTACCGCGGGTTTAGCTCTTCTCTTGGTAAGAGGAAACAGACGGGTTCCAACTCCACCGCCTAGTATAACCGCCACAACCGTCCGCGGGTTTCTCCGATCCAAGTCTATATCTTCAAACTACACACAAACAAGCAACGATCAATCAAGCATCCATCAATCGTACATACAAGTGTCGTCATTACAAAAATAAGCATAGTATGTGATTCGGTGAAGACATTTGTTCTTTGCTGATAACTGAACACATATACCAGCACACTAACTAATACAAATTGTAAAATTTAGAAAAAACAAATTGTAAACCAAAGGAAAAAAAAAATATACCTTGACCTCTCCGGTAACTTCACCAGTGGCGATCGACATTCTAATGTTGCGAAATTTTCTACTCATCAGTGGCGCCACGACGACCTTGCCATGTGGCAAATCCATGTGCTTGCCCATAAGCTCGCATTCTCTGTGTACCCCACCTGCCAGTGGCGGCGCTACTCCGCTGTTCATCCATACCGCCATCTTAATTTTCTCTTTGTTTCTGTTAGAGTTTGTGAGGTGGAGAGAGAGATGATCAAGGAGAGAGAGACAGAAGAGAGCTCGTGAAAATTAGGTTCTTTACATAGTGCCAGCTGGCAATGATTTGTGGATGCTCCTTCTCCAACTGGATAAGTCTCAGACTAAACCTGTGAAGGATGCTCCTTTAATTGATTCAGTGTGTAATTTTATGTATATATAGGTTGTCAATGGATATTCCGATTCAAATTGGAATCAAATGGATTTTTTAAATTGTGTATCCGATAGTTAATGAATCCGGATATGGATTAGAAAGATCCATCTTATGATCCGCATCCGAAATCCACTTAAGATTCCATAAAACGTTAAACTATTATGTATCTACTAAATCATAATTAGTCATATAAGTTAATTTAATTAAAATAATAATTTGAAATTTTATATTTATAATATAAAAATATTATATTCACTCGTATTATATATATCTTATTAATTAGATTTTTTAACTAAATAATTCAATATGGTTCGAAATATACTCCAATAGTGGATATGAATCTACATTTGGATTATGAAAATTTGTATTAGATATGAAATTGTACTTAAATTTTAATAAATTCATATTTAAATTGTACTAGAATTCAAATCCGACCCATTGATAAACCTATGAATATATGATATGAAAAAATATCATGAAAAGGACTGCAGTGTGCTGGGCCAGGGGTGATTAATGAGCGAGCATGAGCGAGTTGGGGTATGCTCATGCTCGGCTCATTAGCTTAATGAGTGAGTTGTTAATGAGCGAGTTGTTAATGAACATGTTGTTAATGAGCGAGTTGCCGAGCGAGTTACCGAGTTGTTTAAAATACATCATTCAAAACTAATTTTCATTTATAGAATTTAACAAATTGTCCATAAGTAAGTTTAACAAAAAATTGTCCATAAGCAAATTAACAAAATCAAACAAACTATCTTCTTGTCATTCTCACGGCTTGTCACGTACCTACAAATTTGCATTATCAAAACAATAATAAAAATGTAGAATTTAGAAATATACAAACAGTAACAAAATGAATGGATATACTAACATAATTTAGAAATATACTAACCCAGTACCATACTGTATATGCCTAATATGAATGAATAAGAATAGCTCAGGAATATACTAACAGTAACAAAATGAATAAGAATAGCTCAGGAATATATCAGAAGCCAACCCAGTACCATACTGTATATGCCTACTATGAATGAATACTAAATTACTTAATGAGCTAATGAGTGAGTTATGAGCGAGTTGGGGTATGCTCATGCTCGGCTCATTAAGTTAATGAGCGAGTTATAGCGAGTTGCTAATGAGCGAGTTGTTAATGAGCATTTAGCGAGCGAGTTATGAACGAGTTACGAGTTGTGAGCGATTTACTCACCCCTACGCTGGGCTTTGTCTTTGCGGGTAAAACATTTGTCGGATTCGGATTTGTATAGGCCCCCCAGGCCTCAGGTAGATATTACCAGGATTCGGATTCGGATTCGGACTTGAGCAACCCGGATCCGCAGGCCTGAAGAGAAGAATAGACGGCCCAAAAATGTTACCGAAAGAAGGAACTGCGGCGGATTGTTTCAAGTGGGCCCAATTGGGAGAAAAAGGAAAGATTTTCATAACTAGTTTTCCGGTAATTTTATTTTTTCCATTTGATGGAAGCTCCAACATTTTTCCCGTCCTTTCTTCAGTGGTACCGCACTTGGTAGAATGAGGTCCCAGCCGAGCGATTGGAATTCAGACCTATTTGGATTATGGGATTCGCTTTAAGATCGTGTAAGATTAAAAAGAACGGTTCAGATCTCATTATTCCTCATGCGGTACCGGAGTGGATCGAACCCCTCTAATTATCTCTTCGTAATTTTTAGGAATATTTGATTTCCAATAATGCAACCATTCGATTAGATGGTCTTCTTTTCTCTCTCTCACCTCCGCCATCGAAGAGGAGAGGCGATGCGATGCTTGTACACCTTTCAGCATTCTTAGGTAAGTTTGAGCGCCTTACAATTCCTTTGATTTATCAATTTCTTCATTGATTTATAGTTCAATTTCTTATTTCCACATGAATACTATCAATATTTGACCTATAGTGAAAAAGATCGTCCTTTGTTGCCTAGATTTTGTACTGCATCAGTTGCGTCTTAGTTCTTTGTTGTTTTATAAGGAAAGATTGTCACTAGGAGCGCATTTCTATGGAGTTCACTAAACTAACCCTAGTCATGAATTGTTCACTCTGAATGATTGAATTTTGTTTCATAAGCAGCTTTTCTTATTTAAGGTAATTATATATAAACCGCATATAACGTTTGCGGTACCTTGAGCAAAAACCAGTGGAGCTGAATTATATGTGCGGAATTCAAAAGAAATACCTTAATCTGTGTTTTCATGCAAAAGAAATCACGGCTTTGGCAAGTTCTCTCATTTGTTGATTTTATAGGACAACTTCAAACGAACAAATTTAGAGACATCCTCTTACAGATTGGAATCGAAGGATCAAAGAAAGAAATTTCATTTGTTATTGTAAACACTAGAGAGCTTATTTGGAAAAAAAAATTACAAGTAAAAATAGAGACTTTTGGAGAAATAGGAAGAGAAAATAGATGAGAAATTTGGTCTAAGAGAGTTGTATAGGTGACTTTGGTTGGTATGAGATTTTTTTCCGAGCCCGGTGATGAAAGAATTTATAGGCAAATTCAATGGAATACAGTGTGCTGTGTGCCGCTGTTGGTTTTGTGTTGATTTCTATGTGCTTAGTAATTTGTCATCATTGCGTGGGACCCACTTTCATGAAAAAAAAGTATTAATTTCGGGATTAAAGTCCAGATTACAACTCTATTTATTTCAAAATTATCTTATAGAAAGAAGAACTGCATCACCTATAGCACTATTGATGCAAGCTATTGTGATGTGGATTGTTATATCATGAGTTACATGTATAAATATGATTGTACTTAATAATTGAAACCACTATATATTAACTCGCTAGATAGTCTAACTTTCCATAAGAATGCCACATAAGAGTCAGTTTCGGATAAGGAAAAACAGGAGTCTCCATTTCCTTCGATATATTCTATGTACTGCATTGAATGTAACTGATGTATTGGTTAAAATAAATAAATAAAGGAAACAAAATTTATTTCAAATTGGTATCAATTACTTTCCATAAATACTTCTACCATGTTTACATTCATTGCAATACACTTGATAATGCAATGGTCATATCTATTGCTACGGACTCAAATTCATTAAATGATTAAAAAGTTCAATGTGTGTTTACATGGCATTTCTCTGTGTCATTTTCTATAAAACATACACAATTGAATGTAATATATTGGGCATCTAACTTGAGAGATTACAACTTACTAGATTTGCTACTGATATCATCATATTCACACATTTTTAGTTATTACATTCACAAATTTGCAGGAATTCGGTTTACTGGATAGTTAACTATTAGAGGTATAATCTGATATCTTGCCTGATGCCCAATATTAACTGCAATATTAGGAATTCATATCACCTGAGTTAACTCAAATTTTGAGTTTAGATCTGGACCATCCGATCTGCTTTAGCATGAATATTAAAGGGTCCCGTGCTTCCAACTCGGGCCGGATTGGCCCGGATTCTGATCGGATGGTTGGGATCTAAACTCAAAATTTGAGTTACTTCAGAGGATCCGGACTCCAATATTAGGATCTACAGCTGTTTAGCGTAGGAAATAGTGCCCTTGGCGGTTATTTCTTTTACAGGAAAACCCAACAAGATTTTCTTTTCGACTTGGCAAAGTGAATAACTATTTTTTCAGATAGTAAGGACCAGTAACATTACTAAAACCCATTAGTCATTTGAATGAATGTAATTTATAGTCATGGAGTTGAGAGATAAGACCATCCTAAGTATAATATTACTGGAAAAAAAATATATTGCAGGGATGCAGATTGTCCAAAGTGCGAATGTTACATTCAGGTTTGTTTTCTTTTTAAACAAACTTCTTTTGGAAACAGTTCAGATTACACAAAGATAATTAATTACATAGCTTGAGAGAGAATCTACTATTTATTATGTTTTATTATTTAATCTTTGTGTTGATCAATTTTTCATTTTTATCTGCAGTGCTGGTAAGCTAATCATAATTGGTAACTGATAATTTGTTCTCTCAAATATCAATTTTTTTTCATATTTTTTTGTAATTTTATTGTTCTTCCATCATCAAATATCTAGTGTAAGAAAACTGTTATCTATAGTACGGTATTTTTTTCGGAACAACATGGCTTAATCAAATTCTACCACTTTAAACACACTGTATTCAGAGAGGCTAACCCAGGGGTAAAGATATACAGCGCAATTTTGGCTTATTGTCCGTGCACTGCATTAAGCAAAAACTGCTCTGTCAATATATTTATTCCTAACCCAGAGTATGAAATTATGGTGGGACAAATTTGTAGGGTGAAGCATAATTTTGAACTACAAGGATATTTTTGTAATTATTTCAGAAAAAAAAAAAACATAGTCAAAAAGCATATTTTTAAAAAAATTTGGTCTTGAGGGAGGTAAGTGCCACCCCCTGACCTCATGAATTCAGATCCAACGCGGTACCGTACCGTGTAGAATGAAATCTGAGTCGTCTGTTTTTATTCTCGCACGAACTCAAAGCAAACCCCTATATTCCAAATAAGCTCTGAATTGATTTTGGCTTGGTTGGAAGTATTTTCCACTAGTATTTGTATCTTATACATTCGTATCATCCATTAATTTAAAGAGTTAAAGAGGTAAGTCCAGTTGCAAACAGATTTCTAGTTTGGATGAAGTAATTTGAGACAAAATAGAAGAAAACAAGTGCAACTTCCAAGTTTTGTTGAGAGTCGTATAACCAACTGATGTTTTATGTCATAATGTCGCTATATTGGAGAAGATATGATCAGACTTTTGATAAAATTGCTACCAAAAACAAGGGATCACTTCGATCATTGCTAAATGCTAACGCAGTTTCTTGCATCGACTATTGAAAGTTGGTTTCTTGGTTGATCAATGATTGTTGCAAGTATCATCAAATATCAATGGATATGCCTTGAATGAATATTGGATTTGTATTTGTTTATTTTTGTCTCAAACATTGTTTCATCATAAATATTAATCTTTTGCAACCTCTTGTTAAAAACATGGAGAGAATCCTTGTTTAATTACTTGTTTCTCTACTTTGAATAGTAAAACAATACTTTGTTGTTTGGTTTTGAATATCCATTTATGAGATATTGACAAATTCAAGAGTTGAAATTATTGTGGAAAAAGAAGCGTATGAGTTAGTATTAAGCGTATGGAGTGGATAGTGTGTTATCAGTAGTTTTTTTTTGTGTACAGATTCTCACTGATAAGTGGGACCAATTGTTGTGATGTGTTCGGACCTGTCATAATTTCTTGAAAATTTTGTTGATTGGGATATAAGTATTTTCATCGGTAAAGATTTTAACAGAGCAGTTTTGGCTTCATGCAGCATACGAACCATATGCAGTGTTGTTTTGATTTTAGTCCGAGCGCTGCAGGAAGTCAAAACTGCTCTCATAAAATCTTCATGACCCTTTTCATCAGGTAAGATGAGAGTTTTGATTGTAGTTGTATTGCACCAAATATTTCCCTTTTTTGCAGTGTTGTTTTGATTGTAGTTGTATTGCACCAAATATTACCTTCTATACTGAAATCCACTGCAAAAATATAACCATTGTATCAGTATTTGCAGATAGTAATCGAAATTGAATAAAATATTAAGTAATTTTCTTTACCTTTTTTTTAGCTTTTGTTGCAGTATGTGTATTGCTTATATATTTTTGGTATAGATTAAATAAGGGCTAAGCCTTTATTTTTGATGTATTAAAAGAAGTACAAAATGTTACAAAAGGAGAGGAAAAAAAAAAGATAGAAATGAAAAACAGCTCAAAAGGTACGTATTAGCTGAAAAGCAAAACATTAGTAAAAGAAAATAAAAAGAGAGAAATTAATGAAGTCTTTTAAATAGCTATGCATGAAATTTATCAACCAGTTGCATGGAAAAGATCTTTATAAATTTATTGTTATTTATAAAAGTGTAACATACCGAACTGTTCCATATAAACGGAACCAGTTTTGAAATATTACATGTAATTATATAAATATTTTTTGAAATACTTATTAAGATAGTATTAAAAATATATTAATAATGAGGAGGGTTCAAATGCTTTCATTTTTCATGCCTCCACCGTGCCTCCATTTTTAAAAATTTTAATAACTCAAAATTTAAAATTTAAAAGTCAAAATAAAACCGTTTGATATGATCTATATCATTTTATCTGTGTGTTCATAAAAAATTATCACATTTTGATTTTGTTTTTATGTGAATCAATAAGTTGAAAAATCAACGTCTAGAAATTATCCACATTAGTATGTTTTTTACAAACTCTTGATGACAACCAAAACAAAATTGAAATGTCGTAATTTTTTACACGTGCATAGATAAAATGATGTAGATCATATCCAACGGTTTTATTTTGACTTTTAAGTTTTAAATTTTGAGTTATTAAAGTTTTTAAAAATGAAGGCATGATGGAGGCATGAAAAATGGAGGCATTTGAACCCTCCTCATTAATAATTATATTTATATGTTTGCTCACTAAATGAGACTCATACCAGTATCACACACAGTACTGGTAAGTTAATGCATCCAGCCACAACATCAACTATTTGAGTTACAAAAATGTAATCAATCTGCATTTAAAGATCAGAGGCAGTTCAATTTCCTGAATTGGAGAATTGCTCCATTTAAAAAAGGTAATCGTAATTTGTTGTTTTTAAAACATCATACAAAACTATGACAGTAAACTGTGCGTTGCGTCAGTTTGTTTTTTTTTTTATATTGATAATCTGTGGTAGATTATTTTTTTTTTCAAAATGGTGGTTATTTATGTTTTTTTTAAGAAAAGAGATGTATTTTCTATTCCGATCACTTCGATTCGAAACTAAAAGTACCAAAAGGTTCTTAAAATGTATTTAAAACGTGTATATTCAACGTTGTTCTTATTCTGTTCAACTATAAAAGACGGACATTTTGACAATCAATTTTTGGCATTGAAAAAATACAATAAAAAATAAACACATCTAAATATTTAATCCTTAAAAAATAAGCAGTTGTACATAATTAAGGGAAAAATAAGAGCCGTACTGCAAAAGTACTGAATTAATTTTGAGGTGCATGAAATTCTATGGTTGTATATATTAAAGGAAACCTTGACATTATATGGTTGTACATGCCCGATAGCAACCTTCCGGGTCTATATAGTTGAACATATACATAATTTGAATCGGATCTCAAACATAATGAATTACTCTGTTAATGAAAATTAGTCACGTCATTACCGGTTTCGTTACAGCATTTCACAGGTACCACATGGCACATCATGTTACGCAGGTTAATGAATTATTCTATTAATAAAAATTAGTCATGTCATTGTCAGTTCCGTTACGATACTTCACAGGTACGACACGACACATCACGTCACGCAGGTGACACATGACCCGGATGACATGACGAGATTCGCATATCGCGTAATGACGTGTCTTCCTTCGATTGACAATGAGACATCACACAAATTGATGTAGCCAAATATTTTAACATTTTTTGAAATATGAGTTGGAGGTCAAGCCTTCTAACACATTTCAAGGCTCTGTGTATTAATACTGAGAATTTCCTTACTTTGTGGATTTTGAACCTACATATATTTTAACATTGTTAATTTCTTTATTTTTAATTTAGTCTGATGTCTAATCGAAGCTATTCAATCTACATCAAGATTCACTCACGGACGAATTATAAATAAATTGTTCATACGAATTTTAAAACGGATTGAACGAATTCCACCGAACATAAGACCGAATTTGGACTGATTTCCATACATACGAACATCCCGATTCCATGCATGTATGAAACTTTATCTTGAAAATTCCACACGATAAATCTCTACAATATTTGTACAACAATTTATTCTCTACAAATTTTAAGCACTTTATTTCCTCCCAGCTCAATTTTTAACACAGAAATTAGTTAATTAATTAGCATTTGACACCACACTAATTAAGCAGCCTTAAGCGACTCAACTTGCAACTTGCCAAGGGGACCTCTTGTGCGCACATACATCCGATATTCGTCGAAAGTGATCGGATCGTAGAGCGGCTTAGAGAGGGGGTCCACCAGCTCCGGTGCTGATCCAATCGTCATGTCACCTCTCGGGTTGCAAAACAATGCAAAGGAGAATCGCTCCGACTGTGCATTTGCCACCACGCGATGCTCCACGCTCTTGTAAATAGCATTACTTAACACCTTAATTTAAAAAAATTATTGCTAATTAATCATTAATTAGTTGTATATAGAAATGCATTTTGGCATTCATTTATTTCCATGCTATATATATATATAGCATGCAGGACAACTATGCAGGACAACTATTATTCTGTAAATTAAGTATATGACATGCAGGACAACTATGCTTGTAAACATTTTTTTCTTTGTTGCATTCAAATAATATTGTCAAGCACTTGATGAATTATCTAAGTATATCTAGCTAGCATTTGTTTCTTCAAAGATAAAGTTAATTATATGCACTATATCTAGCATTTATTGCATTCAAATGTTGTCGAGCAGATAATGATGATGTATATCTTCTCAATTGAATGTCACATTAATTCTCATTAATGCATTTTTTTTATTTTTGGAACTATGATTACATCTCCCGCAATTTGTAGTACTTGTAATATTACTTGGCAATCAGAATTCAATATCAGTACTATATATAAGTATTTGTTGGTCCCAATTCAAAGATGAACAATGCAAGCAAATAAACAAAAGAAAAAAAAAATAACAATTATAAGAAATAAAAGCTTACTTGAATTTGGTCACCAATATTGACTATAAATGCACCATTTATGGGCTTGATATCCACCCATGAATCACCTTTCTTCACTTGGCAGCCCTTTACATGTTCATCTGCTAAAAGTACAGTTATAACCCCGGGATCGGAGTGTGGTGACAAACCGAGGGTTAACTCGGGTTGAGGGCATTTTGGGTAATAGTTAACTCGAAGAGTCTCAGCAATATTGTCGTCTCCGCCAAAGGCCTTTAACATATAGCTCTCATCCAAACTTAAGCTTTTGGATATTGCTTTGATTAGCACCTTACAAAGCTTCATTACCTCTTCACCATACTTCTCAGTGATTTCCCTGCATATATGTATATTTATAAGGTAAACTTGGTTATTTAACTTTATGAAATATATATCATTGGTTGCTTTTTGTAGTTGTGATATGCACCCTTTTGCACAGAGCTTGAGACTATTATATATGAAAACTTAACATCATGTGAATAATGTGTATAGAGATGATTATGTATGTATTACATATATACTTAAAATTTAATATTAATTCAAATAAGAAATGCTACGTACAGTACTCTTTTTATTGTATAAGTTTATGGAGGGCAACTTACTTTAATTGATGCACGTACGTTAGATATATATATATAAATATTTCTTTAAAATGCTATATCGACGATATGATTTTATTTTATATTAATTCTATATTTAAATTAATTTACCTTAAATTTGGGGGCAATTTAGGCCACTTATCAAGGTTCTTTGTCGACTCTGGCAACAAGTACAAGAAGAAATAATCGCCCCAATCTAAGATCGCCTCTTTGTCAACCCCGACACGACTACCGTATCCCTCATACGTCGTAGGATTATTTGAATATATCTTCTTCACAGCAATTGGTGAATAGAAGAACTCTCTCCACACATCTTTCATCTTTTGAACTAGATCAGGCGTCACGCCATGGTGCACTACTTGAAAGAATCCCCATTCTTTGCAAGCATGTGATATCGCATGTGTGACTTCGTCGGTGTGATCGGAACCCCTAATGAGGGGACTGATGTCGATCACGGGTATGTAGAGATCGGTATCAACTTTGGTTTCCAAGGATTCTAGTGAAGGACGCTTGGTAGGAGGTTTAATGTATTTTGCGGGGATTTCAGTAATGCCGCTGTTTGATATCAATTGAACTGGTACGACAGGCTCCGGCCATCCATTTAGCGAATAACCCATTGGGATCTTCTGTTAGAATTAGAAGGGGGGCAGAGAGAGGTTGAACAAATTAAACTATAGGGATTTGCAGCTAGGGTTCTGTTACAAAGGTGTTGTAGATGTTGTGTGTATGTGTTTCTCTTGAAGGTTGTTGCATTTTTATAGGGGAAGGTTATATTAGCCTCCTCTCTCTAAGGTTCCATTTGCTCTCCATTTTGGAAAACACTAGAGTAGTATTAGCATAATCTGTTTACTTTATGGGTAACTTTTTCATGAATCAAGATAAGTCCAAATTTTCTAATATCCAAGTAGAGCTGACAAATGATATCAAAATTTTAAGGAGATACACTTAAAATATGTCCTTAGATTAAAAAATCTTTTCATAAAATTCCAATATAAATAGAGACTGATATATCTATCTTATACTCCTCTATTTTTTTTTTATATTTGACTCTTGATTTGCATCTCCAATGGAAACATTGTGCTAGGGATATATAGTTTGTTAACTTTCAATTAAGGGGTTGCTATTTTGAGAGTATTAGTTTACTTTTATCTCTTTATATTTAATTTGTTCTTTACTTTTTTTTCTTTTCATATCTTGTGTAATAAATGCATAACAAAAAGGAAATAACGAAATTAATTAATTACAGTGAGATAATGTTCCTCAAAAGAAAGTAACTTTATGAAAATATTTTATAATACAAAAACAAAATACACAATAAGAATTTAACAATATGTTCTTTTCTGTGTATGTATGTTTATATTAAGCTTTTTAGAAATTAATTGAAATTTTGTTCGATATAGAATCATGATGTTGATGCTAATTATCACTAAACCTTATTTTAAATTTTCAATAAGCTATACTTAAGTGAGAATAATTGTCTATATATTTTCTTTGGTGAGAAATGAAAGCTCATAATCTAGTGCTATATATATAGGGGTGGAAACGGAGCGAATACGTAGTGGATAGTGGTAAAACCATATTCATATCTCTTTTTAATTTTTCGGATACGGTTTGGATATCAACCGGATACATATACGGATATGGATCAGATCGGATATTTATTAAAATAATATTAAAAAAACCGTATCTGTATCCGGATATTTATTAAATAATATTAAAAAAATATCAATCAGTTGTTCGGATACAGATAATTGAAACGTAAAACTGTATCAGTATCCATATCTACACAAATATTTGGATATCATATATCCACATCTAAATTTTCGAATACGGATCGGATATTATCCATACATCCATACCATACCGTATTCACCCCTACATTCAAATCATCAAATTCTCCTAAATTAAACTTGAAATATCTAAGTTATCCTTAGTTTTCTTATTCTTGTCTCTCTCTTTTTTCAATTCTTCTACCGTTGAAGTATATAAGATCACTAAGTATTCATAAAATAAATCAGAAAATAATGAAAATGGCCTATAGACATTATTAATTAAGAATGGATCAAAGAAAGAAAAAAAATCTATCTTTGCACTTTCTTTTTGAGATGTGTTGTTTACTTCATTGGCAATATATTCTATTGATATTTCTTTCTTAGTTAGATATGATGCGCATTCATTGTAAAAAGATAAGAAAAAAATTGAGAACAAATTGGATATAAGAAATAAAAATTTCTCTTTTACTCTCAATAATCAAAATCTTACTCTCAAAATAGCACCTTCATTTAATTAATACAATTTATTTCTTGAAATGAGACGCATGTCTCCATTTAAAAAAAAATTGGACAATACATAGCCTTGTAACATGACAAATGTCAAAACTAACAAGTGTTACACAGCAAGAGAGTTTAGGGACTATAATTTTAAAATTTATTGGAGTAGTTTAAACAAAGAATTCAAACTGTTAAAACTGATTTACTTCAAGAGTGATGCGTGTAATGTAAAATTTTGAATTTTTTTTAATTTATTTAGTACAAAGTCAAGTGGTAAAAAATTGTTGAAAAATAAATACATTAAACCTTTATTTTTACAGCTTGATTTTGTATGTATACACATCACTCGTGAAATACATCGATTTCATTAGTTTGAATTCATCATTTGAAACTAATCAAATAAATTTTAAGTTCTCACAGATTACTCGATCAGCGGAGCACACGCTAATTCTATAGATTATAAACCGTGTTGGAAATGAGATAAATAATGTTTGGAGTTTATTATATTTTAGCACATGAGATCCTAAGTGATGATCATTCTTTAATTAGGCCACACATGGAGCATGGGCATGGTTGGAGGTGACAATCAGACATGGCGGATCAGGTTTGATCAGGTCCAGTCAGTTTGATTTTGAAAAATTATTGGTTTACCGATTTAGATCGTCTAGCTAGTACTTGTCCAGTATTGAATTTACCACCTCTTAAAAATCATAATAATAAATGACCACTTAATTTACTAGCTAGGAACCCCTGAATAATTACTAAATTGTTGAAATTGAACACTGATATGTTCTATCTCAGAGAGATTAGGCCGTATGTGAGAACAGTAACTGGGTTGGGCTCGTCCTGCCTCAGGGGGGCAGGCCAAGGTTGGTGAAGTCGGTTCACCAAAGTGGGAATGGTTGTGGTTATGAGATATTCGAACTCTAGCATGTATAATATCTCGCTCTGACAACGCGGAATGGCGGTTAGGGGAGATCGCATAGGAGCGGTTACGCCCGCATGGAGGCGGTTATTCTCGCATAAGGGCGGTTAGGTCCGCATAGTTTGGCGGTCACTAAACCGCACCCGCCCTGTATGGGGCGGTGATTGTAAGTTGGGTCCGGACTGGACTCGTGTTGGACAAGGCTTTAAGGGGCCTTACTGAGCTTAGTTGCTAACGGATCCCGGGCTATTCGTATCGATCTCGTGTTGAGAAATAAAGGTTGAAAGGAAATAATCATAGGCTCAGACCCGTGAGGGTATTTTCCATCATCGCCTAGTTTAGAAAAAATAAAGAGCTCACTGTACTGTACAGGAACTTCAATTTATTTTTTCTTTTCTTGTTTAGGAACTGTACCGTTACAAATATGTACGGACAGAGTTTTAGGACCGTTATACCTTCTGGCTATAAAGCTTGTAACAAAGAGTGAGAAACAAGTGATTCAATAAGAAAGCTATTTCATCATATTAATCTCTCAAACAACCCTTATTAATTTCAACATCTCGGGTTGGCCCTTGAAGGGAGTCCGAATCCCGGTCTATTCATAGTCCGTGAGAGATCCGTGAGGACTCTTGAAACATGGCCCTATCAAACACAAACTAAAAGTTCCTAGTTGATGTTAAGAATTTTGATATGATATCTAAAAGAAATTTTGGAGTTGTTGGTACAGTGTGTTGCACGGGGTGTCTACAAATTTATATTCTCTCTTCTCTTTTTTCATGGAGAACAAGATAAGCTTTGTTTGAATCAAATTATACCATCTGATCAGTGATCACTAACCCTCCAGTATTATAAACATTGCACATCTCCAGTCGTCTGTTTTGACAGTCAAATTCAGTTCAGGGACACTTGGATGAAACCTGAACTGGAGAGATGCAACATATTTCTTTTAAGCACAATGATGCCAAACAGGAGCATAAAGGTTTTTCAAATTGAACTGGAGTGCAAATAGAATAGCCACCGAGATTTTTATTAATATCCAAAGTTTAATAGAAATTAATATTTATGCCCAGAATTATGAGTTTTCGCCAAAAATGCCCAAGCCGGCCATTTTTATGACCGGCTTACTCTTTTTTTTTTTTTTTAAGATACACTATGAAGAGCAAATTATGAAATCTAACATTGAAAATTTGAATTTTTTTGTTTAAATTAATTGATAGATTATTTCTTTTGATATATAATTAGCATATTTATACTAAAATAAGCTAAATTACTTGAAATTATGTTGAATTACACTAAATTACAATACATTACTCTAAAATACGGTAAATTACGCTAAATTACATATGAATAGGGACGATATCTTCACTGAAAAGGCGAAAAACGACGACAAAACTTCAAACAGTCATAAAACGGCGCTCGAGTGTTCGATTTCAGCAAATGACCACTTTTCGGAAAGCTTGCAAAAAGACACATGCGGCCGTTCCCGCTACGTCAGATTTCAAAATTCAGAATTGCCAAAAAACAAAGGGAAGAGCCTCAAAACTTGAGTTGAAGTTTCCGATTAAGATTTTCATTTCTATTATTCAATCTAAGTAGCTCAGTAAATTAGTTACATAATGAACTTGTAGAATTCCAATTTTTGCTATTTTCAGAATTTTTTTACTATTTTTTATGATTCATGAAAGATGGCACAAAATCAGTCTACTTTAGCGTAATTTACCGTATTTCAGCATAATTAGCGAAGTTATTGTAATTTAGCGTAATTTAACGTAATTCAACATAATTTATTGTAATATAGTGTAATTCAACATAATTTCAAGTAATCTAGTATATTTTAGTATAAATATGCTAATTATAAATCAAAAGAAGTAATCTAACAAAAAATTCAAATTTTCAGTATTATTCATTATTTTGCTCTTCATAGTGTCTCTAAAAAAAAAAAAGAGTTTGGCCGGCTTGGACATTTTTGACAAAAACCCAGAATTCTGGGCATAAATATTAATTTCTATTAAACTTTGGATATTAATAAAGATCTCGGGAATAGCCATCAGGTGATTTTTTTTTTGCATTGTTTATTTCTCAAAAAAGGGATATTTTGCATTGGTCCATCTATTGTCATTTGTCAGTCCTTTTAATTTACTATAGAGGATAAGTCAGTACTTTTTATGTATTTGAAATTTCACTGAACGAACTTTTTATAAATATTTAAAAATACAAGTTTTCATCTTTATTTAAAAAAAAAATACAAGTGCCAATGCAATATTATGTGGTATATTATGGACTGAATTAAGGATCAGGTAAAAGTGTAAAAATTGAAAACTTTGCCCTTGTTTAAAAAATTTCATGTACACAAGAATTGCTATACATAAAGGAATTGTTGTGACAAATTAAAAATTGAGTCATCTAGTTTCTTTAATTATCTTGTTCTTTCTCATGCATGCATGCATGCATGACATAAAATAATTTGTCATCAATCATGCAAATTCAAATATAACTTTAATTTGATACCTGACACCTCTTGAAGGTTGAGATTCTCTGTCCCTCTTGCTCTTGAATATATTAGACATTCAAGTACAATTAATCATGTTAAGAAAACCTAACCTATTAGATGAGGTATAGAATCAGGGGCAAATGAATGGAAGTGGAAGATATCTATCAGGGGCTAACCTATTAGATGAGGTATAGACCTAATCAGGTCTTCATGTATTCTAATTCAAGGATGGAAGTGGAAGATGTCTATCAGATTTTCTGTTGCAATAAAAATGAATGTGAGCTGATCTTTTAAAGGTTTGATATGATAAAAATATGAGTTGTTTTACAATAAGAGCGGAGCTAGTCTATCAGTCAAGAGCAGGTAAAAAATTAATATTTTCTGGGTTTTCTAAATTTTAGAAAAAATTGTCACTCGTCATTCATCAACTGCGGCCGCCAGTCGTTTGTCGTCACCACAACATTTGTTTTCTTTTTCTGTATCTTTACGGTTCTTTAGTGATGTTTTAGTAGTGATTTCAATGCCTATTAAATCTCAATTCGCAAGACTCGAGACAAATAGGGAGTGATTTTTCATTTTTAGTAGCAATTTCAACAGTTGAATTTTTGTATAGACAAGTCTCTAACCAGACCTAAAGCCCAGTCTAGATGTAGACAATTTATAGAACCTAGACAATTGAAGTTATATATGAGTCAAATGATGTTTTTCAAAATTCAGAAATAAACAACTATCTATCTTTGTCTCACTGTGGCTCTGCTCTACCTCTACATTAGGATGTTTGTTATTTTTATTTTACTTGTAAAATGTTTTTGGTATTTAAAAAGCAGTTAGTAGAACGTGGGTGAGCATTCTCCAATAAATTATCAATAATAGTTGAATATGAAATATATTGTAATTGAAAATTTACATACAAGTACACAAATACATACAAAATATACTTCCCTCGAAGACATCCTTTTGTTTGCCTTAAAAAAAACAAGCATCTCCGTTTAAAATTATTTATATGTGGTCACAGAAAATCCAATCTCAAATGTTTTGGAGCACGTGTGTGTTGTGAAAACATTTTCACAAGGAGGCGCCGACGACATTTTCATAAGGAGGCGCCGACGACAGCTTAGTTGACACGAGTCTCTTCATCTAAAAGTTCAAACAAGAAATGACACCAGCACTAGATTCTGTTTCCCAAAAATTAATAACTTTTTTCTTCTGAAGAAAAACTGATATATTTATCAAATATTTTGAATTTTTACTATATAGTCTTAAAATATAAAAAATTCAAAATATGTTTCTATTTCTATCATTTTTGCAATTTAATCACTTTTTCTTATGAAAAAAATAATATAGTGTTTTTTATACTATATAGTCTTAAAATCATCAAAAAAAAATTGATCAAATTATTATTTTATTCTGTGCAATTACAATGGATATCCGAAAGAGCTCCGACGTACTTCCAACAATGCGATGATTATTCCTAGCAATGATCCAGTAATTAATGTAGAAAAAACCACTAAAAAAGAAAAAAGAAAAATATATATATATATATATATATCATTGTGATCTAACTCATCTAAGTTACTATATTAATTTAAATTGAACAATAAAAGAATCCATAAAAAAATAGAGATGATGATAATCCATCTCATATTCAATGCTATTATAAAGGCAACCATCGTTGGATGACATTAGCAGAGATTACATGAACAGCCTACATTATCGATCATCAGAAAACACCCAAAAAACAAAAAAACAAACAAACAAACAAAATGTTCTTTTATGGCATATTTGAAGTACCCTACATGCATAAAAATCGCATTGAACTGGGCCTGGCCCACCTTAAATAACATATGAATCAAACTTTTTAGGCTAAACCATGAATTAATTTAGGCCCAATATGCTGTAAATCTGTTGGAAAAAATTATAGCCCAATACATAGTGTGGCATTATTCACAATGTTAAATCTACTTTCATATTTTAGACGAAAAAATTTACATAATACTTTTTTTCTTCAAAATATAGAACAAAATATCCTTCTCTTAAAATTCTTAACAAAATTTACATGTGAATCCCATATTTTCTCTCTCTTCACCTCCCTCCCACTCTTTTCTATTTCCTCCCCTTCATCCATAACACATTTTCCAAAGTTTTCTCTCAAGACATTTTTTGTATTCAACCCAAAAAAGAAAATAATATTTTTGAAATTCTTTTGATTTTCACATCTTATATTATTGACTGAGACTGATGCGTGCGTAGCTGACACTTAAAATTATATTTTAATTTTACTATATCACACTACCATTTCTTTTTTTTTGTCCTCACCAACATGGTTATATTTTAAAATTATTGTTCTATAAAGAACTTAATTAATTATTTTTCCACATCGGAAGTTAGCTTATATATATATATATATATATAGAGGTTGGCTATTGTGCTTCCATAAGCATATGCTCACATATGCTTATAACTCATTTTTGCGTTTCCAATGTTCAAATGGTCGATCCGAACCGTGGGCATATTCTCCATATTAATATGTGCTTGGAGACCAAATTTTACATTTTTCTGAATTTTTTTACTATTTATTAAGCCACTTTGAAAATTGCTGATCCGGGTGAACAGTAAAAACAGTGCAACAAAATTCTGGACCATATGATCAGCAATTTCAAAGTGGCTTAATAAATAGTAAAAAAATTCAGAAAAATGTAAAATTTGGTCTCCAAGCACATATTAATATGGAGAATATGCCCACGGTTCGGATCGACCATTTGAACATTGAAAACGCAAAAATGAGTTATAAATATGTGGGCATATGCTTATGGAAGCACAATAACCAACCTCTATATATATATATAGTATCGTGCCCGTGCGTTGCAACGGGGATATATTATAAAATTTAACAATAAGATTGAAAAGAAAAGCAAATAATAAATAACAATAAAAGAAACGAGCAAATGACTACTTGAATTCAACAACATTCTTTGTATGTCAATGCATACACAATTTTTTTTTATTTTTTAAAGAATTATTTACAACACAAGTGAAAACATATACTAAATTCGAAGTTGAATAGGAACCAATAATTGTTTTATTTCTTCATTTATGATGGAAAAAAATATTCTTATTTATTCAATTGATGATGTCATAGGAATATAATTTTCCTTACTACTTACAACAAGAAACAAAGACAAAATCGTTTGAGATCTACAACAAACGGATCAAATATAACATGAAAATAATTATTGAAGTATCATTGTCAGTGTGATCCTCTTCCATTTCAAGGTCTCTCATGAGAGGCCCTTTCACCAGCTTAGTGGTATTTATCTCCACATTAAAGGTGCTCTTCACCCCGAACAATACCTCGTTCGTCTCAAACTGGTCCCAATTCCTTCAACCAATGCAAGCACAGTTAAACACCAAAGCACACTTTATATATGCATAAACAGAGCTATCAAAATAGTATTGCTTTTTTAAACTGACCTGGACCATTTTCTGCCACCATACATAGTCTCCAGTTCAAGACAGTCTGATTCATAACCATTAGGGGCCCACCTCTCCAGTTCTCGCCCCTCTACATGGCGTGATTAAGATATGACTGAGTCAATCAACATGTCCTTTTTCCTTCTCAGAAATATTCGCAGCACTCATCAGTTCATCAATCGTCAGAGCAACGTCCTGTAACCAATAATAAATGTATGTATAAAAAAGTGTAAGCAAGCAAATCATTTTGCTGGTAGCTAATTATCATCTGTAACAAAGGTAACAAAAGAAAGCACAAAATATTAGATTATACTATTGATAGTATCCAACAGAGTAGACTTCAAGTTGAATTGATTTTTTTCATTAAAATACAATTGAGAAGATGAGAAGATGGACAGTAATGTCAACACTGTGAAGCCAATGGATTAATATAAGGGCATTAACTAACATATTGCTTTGCTCAATGTACTTCCATGTACCAAATATTCAAGACCCAAGATCTAAATTTTAAGCAATCTATAGTGATAGGAACAAGCATGCATAGCTTTTAAAACGGCATTTTGCTACTATGTCTTTGCAAAAAGGGCCAACTATCAGTATTTGCAGGAGCAGCAATGATATATATATGTATATATATATATATATATATATATATATATGTATAGAGATTGGCTAATGTAATAACGTTAGAACTTCGGCCGAAGTTCTAACGGGTCGTTTTTGCAATTTCAAAATCCAAACAACCCATCCGAACCGTTCAACATGTTCTCTATATTGAAATGTGCTTGGAGACCAAATTTTACATTTTTTGGAATTTTTTTGCTATTTATTAAGCCACTTTGAAAGTTTCTGATCCAACGGTGAACAGTAAAAAACAGCCAAATTTTCTGGACCACCGGATCAGAATTTTCAAAGTGGCTTAATAAATAGTAAAAAAATTCCAAAAAATGTAAAATTTGGTCTCCAAGCACATTTCAATATTTAGAAAAAGTTGAACGGTTCAGATGGGTTGTTTGGATTTTGAAATTGCAAAAACAACTCGTTAGAACTTCGGCCGAAGTTCTAACGTTAGCACATTAGTCTATCTCTATATATATGTATATATATTTATATATATATTGTGTATTTCATGTTTTAGTTGATTAAAATATGTTTCTAGCATGTTTGCTTGAAATAACTAGAAAAAGATTAGTAGAATATTTTATATTCTATAAGCTCAATTACCTAAAAATAACTATTAAATATGTACACATGTGTATATAAAGCACTGAATATATGTTCTATGTTAATGGGAAATATTAATGTGTTATTGGGAGATGGAAGAACATTTGCAAAAGCAATGAATATAAAATGAAAATAGATGTCTAGTTGGAAAAGAATTAGCAGCAAACTGTTGAAAAGGACTTTACATTTATAAAAATTATAATTACATTGTTCTTGTTGCAGGAACTAAAAAATATTTACATAACTAGTAAGTAAAATTTTGAAATATGTGTCCAATTATAAAACATAATAGATAAACGCTAACTTGTACACAATAAATGTTGAAGTAACTGTAAATCTAGAAATGTTATAACGACATTGTACTTGTTAAATTGGACAAAAAGAAAAATTTACAAAAAAAAGATGAATATATATCGAAATAATTGGAGATGCTAACATTAATTTTGCATGTACACGCATCACTCGTGAATTAGATTGGTTTCAATGGTTTGAGTTCGTCGTTTGAAGCCAATCTGATAGACTTTTGGAGTTGTACTCACCACACCCTCTTGTTGCACGCTAGCATTGCTCTAAATACCAAATATGTTAGATATAAATGCTTTATGTTATGTATAAATACTTGATATTTCTCTGGGTATGGGGGAAATTTTAAAATCAATGAATTGTTAATATTTTACATTAGCTAGTTCTACTTTTGATAGAGAGCATTTATGGAATATTTGAATTCAAATTAAAGCCAAACTAGCGTCAACTGTACAATCTCCATAAAGATTTGATATATCTAGTCTTTAGAAAGACTTGGTATGTTAGTTATAAATATTTGATATATTATATATCGACACTTGCATACATAGGTTTCAACCAGTGTTCTAAATAGCGCGCTATAGTGTTTTCAGATCTTAAAAGCAAAGCTATAGCACTATCAGCTGTTTTCGACACTATAGTATTTTTTTAGTATTTCCGCGATGACGCGATATTCGCTATTTATAACCTTAGTATCAACACTTGCACGCGCGAGCTTTAAATTTGCTGACAACATTATAGATGGTGATCCCGATCAAAAATAGTTAAAATTGAGAGCCTTTGATAAATTTTCTTTTCTGGGAACTATTATCAAGCCCGTTTTTTTAAAACATAATTTTATTCGTGTGCCAATCATACACACAAAACTAAATCATTTTTTCCACAAATAAATTCTATTGACACAATTCAATTTCTATGCATTAAATTAATAACCTAATAGACAAATCGAAGTCAACTAATAATCTAATAGATATGGTTAGCTATTGTTTCTTTTTCAGCTTCTGTATCATATTTATATTGCTTTATCTAAAATTAATATCCTGATATAACACATCTGGAATTATTTCAATTTCAAGCCCAGCGTTCTTCAAAGTTTAGTTTTATATTCAATTTCTATGCACATCTGGAATTGTTTGATTGCTTTATCTAAAAGTTATATACTAATATAACACAGATATTGCTTTATCTACAGTTATAAACACAAACTGAACAAGAGAATAATAGCATATTGTTTTTAAAAAATAAAAATAAAGAAACAATGTTGTATAAAAATACTTGTGTACAAAAATAAATTTATTGTACAAAATTTAAACTGTTATTCGAAATAAATAATGAAATAAATTTTATATTGTTTTGATCGCGTGTAGTCAGTTGTTGTACCATGTCTCCAAGCATGCCTTGTCAAGATTAGGTTGGTTCATGTGTAGTGTTGTGCGTTACAACACACGAATGAACACAGTACACTATATATTAATCACACCACATGACCAGAATGTGTGTCGTGCATTGCCCGGCCATGCCGTAACTTTTTTACATCCATAGTCTTCCTAGGCTACACAAGTTCAAGAGCCATGTTTTGAATACAAACCAGCACTTAATCAAGCTTTGATTGTATGAAATCTAGAGACAAGGGTGGATTCACGAATTCGGTCAAAATAGGACACTAATAAGGTTCAAATAACTAATTGAGTTCAAATCCAATAACTTTATTGGGTACATAATTGCAAATCAGTCTCAATAACTATGTTTATTATAAAATATGTTATAATCATAAAATCGATATACACAACATGAAACATTTTTCCTATACTAATTGAAAATTCGTTTGACGCAGTTCAAAGTAAGACTGTTCCTATCCAATTAGCAAATTGAAGTCAAAACTTAGATAAAAATTTAACCAAAATATATGTCTTGAATAATAAAAGGCCCAGAAAGCTCGGCTGACCCATTTCCTTAGAATTGTAATGATAGGTCTCATCGTCAGACCTTTCTAGAACTTCTTCTCTTTCATTCTATTTGCGAAATAGAGCATCGCAGATCCGAAAAAACAAAATACGAAGAATTGATCAAAGCTCGGAAGGAATCGGTTCAAAAAACGGACTAATTTGAACCAAGGGTAGGCACTACATTGAATCAAAAATAGACGCATTGAACAATTAATACTGGATCAAAAAAAAAAAATCCAGAAATAGACATTTGTCTACTCCAATTCCTTCGAGAATCCACGAGTGCCTAGAGATCTAAACAAGAGAACTAAACCTTTTATCCACATAACATATAACATCAACTGCTGAAATGTGAAAAAATAAAAAAATTGAAAACAATTATAAAATAAAGAAACTATATTGTTAAAATTATATTTGTGTACAGAAATAAAATTTATTGTCCGAACTTTTGAATAGTTGTTTGAAATAATAATGGTATAAATTTTGTTTCGTTCAGGTTATGTGTAGTCCTGTGCCGTGCCAAAGTCAGCTCATGTGTCGTGTCGTGTGTCATAGCATGCGAACAGATGCATTTAGCGACACGCAAATCATATCACATGACCGGCATGTGTGCAGTGATGTGATGTGTTCAATCACGCTGTGACTAGAGGTCTAAACAAGACAACTAAAGCTTTTATCCACAGAAGATAAGATCAATTGCTGAAATAATAATATAGCATACAAGAATTATTCGATTACTAACAACAAGACTACAATGTACACACGCTACAAACTTAAAAACACCCATTAATCTATTGACTTCCTATTACTACAAACTAGCACTTAATCCAATTTGATTTTATGATACCTAGATATCTAAACAAGGCAATTTGCTTGTAAATCCTTCCACGGCATCTGGTCCAGATGGCATGTCTTTTCAGTTTTATCAGTCTTTTTGGGAAATAGTTAAGGATGATTTATTTAGGTTGTTTACTGCTTTCTATAATCATACTTTAGATGTCTCTAAATTTAATCTTGCAGCTATTTGTTTGATCCCCAAAAAGGAAGATGTCATTACTGTCAGAAATTTAGACCAATTAGTCTCATTAATTGTAGTTATAAATTAATTACTAAATTACTAGCTGATAGATTGGCTAATGTAATGGATTATTTCATTGATTCATCTCAAACTGCTGACATTAAAGGTAGATTAATTCTAGATAATGTAGTTTGTGCACATGAAATCCTCCACCAAATGAAAATCAAAAAACATAAAGGGGTCTTGTTTAAGTTGGACTTTGAGAAAGCATTTGATCATGTCAATTGGGATTTTCTGTTAGAAGTGTTACATGCTAGAGGTTTTGGATAGAAATTTATTACTTGTTAAGTTGACTTTAGAAGGTAGTAGAACTTCGGTTAATCTAAATAGTTCATTAGGTTCTTATTTTTCTTGTAAAAGAGGAGTGAGACAAGGGATCTTTTGTCTCCTTTTCTTTTCATTTTAGTTACTGATGCTCTTAACAAAATTCTGACCAAAGCTAATAGAGGTGATTTTGTAGATGGATTAGGTAATTCTCTAATTTAGGCAATGTAATGAACTTACATTTTGCAGATGATACTCTTCTTTTTCTCAAAGCTGAGACAGTGATTTTGATTAACATCAAATGGCTACTTTTAGCTTTTGAAAATGCTTCAGGTCTCAAAATTAACTATGAGAAAAGTGAAATGTATCATCTGCACTTAACTGATCTTGAAAGTAATAATTTAGCCTCTGTTTGAGGATGTAAAGTAGCTTCTTTACCACTAACTTACTTGGGTGTTCCTATTAATAACAAATCTTTAACAGATATAGATTGGCAATTATTGATTGATAAAATAGAAAAGAGACTTCAAAGTTGGAAGGGTTCCTTATTATCACTAGGTGGTAGGGTAACACTTTTAAATTATGTTTTCTCTACAATTCTTTTATATTAGCTGTCTATCTATAGAATGTCTGCCAAAATCAGACATAAAATTGATAAAATTAGAAGAAAATTTTTATGGCATAGTGATAATTCAACTAGGAAAAAATATTCCTTAGTTGCATGGGATGTAGTTTGCAAAAGTAAAGATCAAGGTGGATTAGGGATCTTGGATCTTAAACTAATGAATAAGGCACTCCTAGCTAAATGGTGGATTAGATTTCTAGATAATTCGATTCATGGCAGATGGAAAGATATTCGTCTTAGTAAGTATGGTAATAAGACTTCTCTTACTGTTTGTTCTTCTTTTTGGAGATCAATCCTTAAAGACCATGTAGTTATTAATTTAGGGCTTAATAAAGAAATAGGGAATGGTAAGTCTACAGCTTTTTGGTTAGATAGATGGTGCACAGAACATGCATTACAACATCAATACCCTAACTTACTTTCTACTGTTACTCATCGATTTATTTCTGTAGCTGATGTGTTTGCTACTTCTCATTTGCATTTGTCTTTCAAAAGACAATTAACTGGTATATATCTTGTAGAATGGCTAGCTTTACAACATAGATTTCAACATTTCACCTTATCAGACCAGGTTGAGGAGAGATTGATTTGGAGATGGTTTAATGATGATCATTTTACTGTTCACTCATTTTATAAATGGTTAGAATTTGGAAGAATGCCTAATTTAGAATATACCACTATTTGGCAATCACATATACATTTGAAGATAAAAATCTTTTTGTGGTTACTAAGAAGAAACAAGATTCTTACTAAGGTTAATTTAGCAGCTAAAGGGTGGCCAGGTGCTACCACCTGTGTGTTCTGTGACTAATCTGAAAGTACAGAACATTTGTTTGTACATTGTTCTTATATTAAATTAATTTGGAATTGGATAGCTTCTTATAATAATTTTTCCTTTGATTGTGTTTCTTTAGAGGATTTATGGTTGTTTGATGCAGCTATTCCTTTAAAAGAAATATTGTTAGTTGAATTATTAAGAGCAACAGTTCTGTGGATCATTTGGCTAGAGAGAAATCGAGTATGCTTTAATGATACTCATCATCTCTCTATTAAAGCAATTGGTACTAAGATTATTTCATTAGCAACTTTTTGGTGTAAGTCCAAATCAGAAAAAAAATTACTTAAATTAAGCCTAATGCTTCCCTTTGATGTTAAGGACCTCCCAGATCTCATTCTAGAGAAAGAAACCAGCAGCTTAGACATATCTCAGGTAGTGGATCTTTTGTTATCAATAAACAGGGCGGGTTCCAAGGACACCTCTACTCGGGATTTTGGAGTTGGCAGCCTCCAAAATCGAATGTCTGGCGACGAGTCGAATAATGAGGATGAAGTTAATTGGGAAGAATTGGTTTAATATCTTGCAGTAGTCCTGTTTTACTGTCTTATTTTGGTGCTATTAGGATATTTGGTTGGTTGGCTGCTGTAGTTTATTTGGTTATGGTATTTTGGTGTTGTTAGCTTCTTTCAATATGTTCTTAGGGCTGCTTTCGATAGTTTCTAGGACTTATGTAAAATTCTGATGTATGACTCTTGTGTCTGGTTTTGGTACCTAATTTAAGTACTGATCAGGTTCATATGATTTCTATATGAAATCGGTGAAAATATCCACTATTTTTCAAAAAAAATAAACAAGGCAACTAAAGCTTTATCCACAGATGATATAAGATCAACTGCTAAAATAATATACCATACCAGAATTATCGATTACTAACAACAAAAACTACAATATACACACACTACAATTGCTTTCAAGCCCGAGTAATTAAAAACCAAGAGAACTGCGACATGCTACATATTATATACTAATTTAATTTCCTTCTTATGTAAGAAAATATACTAACAACACTACCATTCTACAAAGTAATTACACCCAATATCTACTACCTACACGGTTAGTATATAATAACCTTACATGGCAACAATGCGGAACCCGGTAAGTGTTCTCCTTTGCTTAGGAAGTCCTTTTCACAAGATACAAGCCTAAAAACAGCTGAACCCGGAACCCGATTACACCTTTGCTTCAACTCCCCGAAACTTGCACCCAAAACCATCTCCACCCATTCGCATATTGTTCTTCTCTCTTCTACAGCAAGTATTTGCTCCATTGCATCAATTTCAATCTCCAACTGACAACACACCGGACCAAATTTTTCGCAAAAGACCCTGTTAACATTCCATAACACCTCATCAGCCAAGGCGTTATAGTTAAAGGCGCTAAATTCGACCTTTTGGTCTAGTTTCTCAAATAATTCTTCGGCCCAAGTATCTGAATCATCTTCTGACGTGGAATTGTTCTCTGGTTCATCTTTTGTTTCTTCAATTGGTAAATTCAAGTCGAGTCCTAGGTGAGGTCTTTTTGGGGAGCCGTAACAAGTATCGCTCTTACGTTTGGCTGATTCACATCTCCGAGTTATCACAACCCTTTCACCCGAGGCACTCCCAATTGCCGCATTCGGTGATTCCATTACAATCTTCATTTTTCGCCCTTGTGCCGAGAGGATATTCTCCTCGGAAAAATTGGAATATTTCTTAGTAGAAGACGGTATCGATATACCCTTTCTTCTAGAAGATAAAAGGAATATTCTACCACTTATACCTATCTCCCGATTATACGAATCAAGAAGTTTGCCGTTGTTAACTGCATAGTCCAAACATTTTTGCTCCAGGATATCGGCCTCATCCACATTTTCAATATAAACAACTGCAGAGAGCATTTTTGTAATTTCACTCGCTATGTAATCAATGCTTGTCTTCCCATGATTTCTTGCATTGAAGCACTTGCTCAAATCGGACTTGCTCAAATCAACAGAAATCAAATTATCAGTTCTACCAGATATCATTTCAGCAAGTGCAGTTGCAACTCTCTTTTGTGCCCCTTGATCGCCACCTTGAAACCCTAACCAGATACCCCGCCGACTCATAGCCCTAGAACTAATCACAGCACTAATATGTTTCAACGCCTCCTCCTGACGACCGACCCGTTTAAACAGATCAGTGAAAAACGACTTGTAACTATTTACATCAGGGATAATACTCAGATTCTGACTCGTGGTAACTGGAGTTGCATTAAGGTTAACCTGTGAATGAGACTTAACTTTCGGGCTCTCAGTTTTCTCAGGAGGTGGTCCCCGAGGAGTCGCCAGTGCCAGATCAGTCGTAACTGAAGTTGCCGAAGAAGGGGATGCATGATCTTCAGATGCACGCAGGTGGAGTTGATCGCTTTTCGAGTGTCTCGGCTGGAGTTTCGAGATCAAATCTTCGTCTCTCGGATTAGTGCTTGAAGGAAGCGAGATGCTTTGAATGGGACGATTTGGTTTAGGCAGGGCGATGATAGCAGGGTTTTGGGTTCCCGGAACAAAACCAGGGATCAAGGGATAGTTATTCTCTGGTGCCGCTATTCTGGGAGAATAACTCGTGTGGAGGCGGTGGCAGTAGTCGGTCCATTTCTTCTGCAAATTTGCGATTTTGCCATTCAACACCAACTTATTCTCATCTGAGACCTGCACTGAATTAAATTGTTCATGAATTTTACCAAAAGCAAGAATAGTTTAAATCATAGGGTTTTGACAGTAAAGTATTTGGTACTCTAACATTTTTATCCTCTTGAAAACATTTTGAATTGATGTGTACTGGTTATGTTTTTACTGATACTACTGGTAAATTAAGAGAAAAGGCACATACCTTTGCAGTATCCCCAAACCCATTGGAAACAGCACCTGAGTTAGATTTCGGCATCCAAGAAGGCAAATTTGAATGGACTTGGTCTACAGCCTCCATTGAACTTGCCTTTAGAATCGTCATCGCCTCCTGCTCGTAATTATAGTTGCAGATCTGACACCTTGTACCAGGCTGGTACTGGTACGGGTTTTTCACTACTCCTACTGGTTCAAATGATTCACCAAAGAAACCCCCAAATGGAACAAAACTGTACCAAAGAATTGAAATATGAGTAACTAAACTAAGGTAAATTGAAATTTGTTAGTTTAATAACAATATTTTAACATAATAGAACTTTCGAACAAACAAAGAAAATCCCGCAGTGCCTGGTCGATTAATTTATCATTTATATGTTTTTCAACTATTTATATACACTAAAAGACAGGTATCAACACAAACAAGTGTTGACTCCTGTGAAATAGCAAGTATCTATTAAAGGAAACAAACACTACTATAAACAAATCAATACTAAATTAATTTAACAAGTTAAATAAAGATGCATAGACATAGTGTGTGTGTGTGTGTGTAATTAAAGCCTGAACTAACAAACAAAAGGGGGCCAACCTATGAGTTTTGTTAAAGCAACCAGCTGTAGCACCATTAGCCCTTGAGGAAGGAGTAATTGGTAAGATTCGGAGCTCCCAATCCTTGTCGACTAAGGGGTACTTGGACAAGAATTTCAAGTAGGTTTCATAGTTCACCGACCAACCCATAACCCAAACCCGGCCCCGTTTGAGCTCCAAAACCCGTGAGACCTCCAATACAACCCGGGCCACCATCTCCCCCTCCAGCAATTCGTTCAAATCTCCAACATTCAAAACCACCCCGGGGCCGGGTATGTCATCAAACCCGTTAACAACATCCTCAATCTGATCCCCTTCATCCAATTCCACATCAAAAATTCGAATTCCTTCGAGTTCCGGTGGGAACAGAGACCAGTTGCACCGATTAACGGCTCCAGCGAAATCCCTTGCAGCATCTCCTGCACCGGCTCCAACAAGCATCGGGTTACGTCCATTGCTCGAATCCCGGGACAATATCTCCCCGATTTTGCGACAGTGTTCATCACCTGAACTCGCAATGGACCCAATAAGCTCATCAGACCCGTTAGAGAAACTACAGAGAAAAAGCGGCGGGCACCTGCGGGGAAACCGAAGGATAGGAGGAGGTGCGGGTCGTAAAACGGCGATCTTTATATCCGAGCTCCTAAACCCAGCTTCTCCAAATACCCGGCTCACGACCGGATCATCCAAAATCGCCAGCATCAGTTGCTGCAACTCGACTTTCACTCCAGAGAAGGAACTGGAGCTGGCGCAACTCTGGCTCTGTTGCTGGTACAGATGGAAAGTATCGGGATTTCGTCTCTGGTTCGCCTGAGAACGCTTGATCGCCGCCATGAGGGAGTTCGAGATTGGAGGTTCATCCAGTGGTGTCCCGGTCGAAGAGGAAGAAGAAGAGCAAGAAGGGAGGCGCTCCAAGGCAACGCTGAAGCATAGTTCCAGGGCTTTGAACTGGAGACGAGGGGAGTAAGCGGTGCTACGAGAGCGGGAGAGAGCATCTCTAAGGAGCGGACTGGAGAGGAGACTGGAGATGAAATGGAGAGAGGTAGTCTGAGCGTGGGAGCGGCGGCGAGCGGTGGAAACAGCGGCGTCGAGCGCGGCGGAGGCCTCCGGCGTGAGACAAGCGCGCGCCGCGGTCACTGGAGTAGGCATGGAGGAGAGAGAGCAGAGAGCATGTAATAAAAGGAGAGGTGTGTAAGAGGTGAGAGAGATATTTTATTGTTTCTTCAGGGGGTGAATGAATAAAAAAATGGAGATGGAGAGAGGAGAAAGAGAGATTTGAGAAGAGAATGGGAGTGGTGGGAATGGGATTAAAAAAGAAGAGAAAATCTGTCGAATGAATGCTGCGATTTTTTCTGTGTGTAATTTGATGAGATAGTGCTGAGTCGTAAAGACGAATTCAAATCACCTACCTACAGTAACTCAAATTTTGCTTTTGGATACAAACTGTTCGATCTGCTCTGCCGCTAATATTAAAGAGCCCCGTGGGTCTGGATCTAAACTCAAAATTTGTGTTACTGCTGAGTATCCTCGTAAAGAAGGAGGTGAAAAGTGAAGACAGGACGGAAAGATGTGGTGGGACCCACTAGCTTTAGATAGAGAGTAAAGATTTTAACGGAGCAGTTTTCACTTCATGCAGCGAACTGACTATAGAATCAGTACAGCGCATATGATTAGTGCGCTGCATGAAGTCAAAATTGGTCCATTAAAATCATTACTCAAGGAGAGACGGAGAGGGAGAAACTCTACTGATGTTTCCTATAGACTGTAGACTGCAGTACAATACTACAAATCTACAATAGTCAATAGGTAAGAAAGCGTATATTTCTTTTTCCTTCACTTTTTCTCCTAGTTTTATCTGTTTTTGCTGGGGTCGGTAAAATACCAAAATTGGGAGATGGGGCCATGGGGGGCAGATGCTTTGAGCACTGGCCACTTGGAGGTGGTGGTGGGGCCCACTTTGGAGATGGTGGTAGTGACGGGTTCATTTACCACAGGGCTCCCGGATCTTCTGTGCCTCTAGATCACTGCTTAACTAATTGATATTTGTATTACTTACTACACTTCATTTACTGCCTAATCAGGCAATTAGGTTTGGCTGGTACATATCTAGATAAGAATCATCCAAATATTCACAAAATTTAAAAATTTGTTATTTCAAATGGAAATCGGCAGGATTTTTAAATCTGATTTTATCAGACAAAAAGTTATGCCAAGTTTTATAATTCCTAAAAATAATTATGTTTTTATGAAAATAGTTATTTCATCCCAACTAGAAATCTATTTTTCTTTTATCAAATCTATTTCCATCCTAACTACGAATCTATAGAGTTGCTATTTTTTTTTCTTTTTTTATAGATTTACCACTACTTTACTGAAGTCTCTCCAATATATAATAAAAATTTGTTACTATGGCTATAATAGTAACTATGCTAGACAATTAAAGTACAAATTAATAGTTGCATCCAATAAAAGCTACAAAAATTCATTGTTTTTCTTTTACTTTGCTTATTAAGTGGAGCTAACGATAATTAATGTAACAGTAAATGTCATATCACCTTGCTGAGTCATATTGAAAAATGTAATAGTTATCTAAAGTTACACACAATTTTCATGTACGCGAAAAGATAATTACCATTTTGATTTTTCAATTACTGTCTTATACGCAATTGTCCGGATAACATGGCGCAATATCGTTATAAAAGGAGTCAACCAAAAAGTCTTTTTTATAACATGTATGCTCTGTAGTATGAACAATCAAGTGTTACTTGTGTAATAGTAATAAGTTTCTAATCCACTAAGATTTTAAATTTATGAGTATTACATAATACGAATTTAATTTGATAATAATTTGTTGTATTTATAATACAAATAACACGGGATGATAACATATAATTTGCATAACTTGTCAAATTCAAAAATATTTGAGAAGGTGATAAAAATTTAATACGAATATTATTCAAAAATCTTGTTGGGTGTTACTAAAATACTAAAGAGTTCCTTACAGATTCTAAGACCCGCACAGAGATTGTAACAGATTGTTCACAGGAAATCTAACGACAGTAGCACGGACACGAGTCAGCCCCTTGCGCAATTGTGCTTTCCTTCCCCTGCACAGTGCACTGGGGGCGAACCCGCCATAATCTCACTAGACTCGGTTTAGATCAGACAAAAACAGTTCTCTCACTGCTAATGCGGACCCAGTTCCATCTTGCAGGATATTTCGTCGGTTCAGTGGCAAGTCACAATAATCGCTCGGCGCCCCATGCTCCGGTTTCATGTAATAATTGTGTTGCTTGTCACCTTTCCAGCACTTTTGTCCGAACAGTTGTCACATTCTCTCTTGAATTCGCGGTCTTTAAAGTAAGGTCTGTACGTCTGTACCACTCTCAGCATATTGTAGGTCCCACGTGCGGTTACTTGTAGGTACTCTATTAGCGTACGGAACATACCAGGCTCATATAAATAATTACAATCAGGCACGGGACCACTTGTTTAACGGTCTGGCTTATAATAGAAAGCGCGGTCTGCAGGGGTCGACTCTAAAGTGGAAATCTACTGCCACTTGTCGCTCTTTAATTGGTTAATTTCGCGATTGCTGCTCGGAGGTAAACATGGGATTGCTGATAACAGTTAGATGCGATTCTAGAAACAAGTGTAGGAATCCACTCTTTGATTGAAAAGTAGGATTGAGATCTGCTGCGATCCGAATATTGAGCACAGTAATTCTGCAATATCTGTTTTTTAAATCCAGCCGTTCAACTTTTTAGTGCACGCATCTCAAAACAGCTGGTTTTTCTGTGCACGCATCTCAAAATAATTCGACAGCTGGATTTGGAAAAGCAGGAATTCCAGGGTACTGTTCACAGTACCCGGATTGCAGCAGATTCTCACCCTGAAAAGTAACCCAGACATGTTTTTTATAATTAAATCTAAAAAACTCCATAATTTGCAATTTGAGTCATATTAATATTTAATTTATATATTAAAAATATTAAATTATTACCAATTGTCAACAGAATATAAAAAGATTACCATAAAATAACTGTCAAAAAATGTAAAAATTGAATTACTATTTAAAAAAATATTAGTTGTTTTTATAATAGTGAATTAACTTGGAATTTGGGAGAAGCGTATCTGGTATCGCCATCAGAAACTTTGGGTGCGTCTAATAATTTTGGTGCCCACCAACAAGAAAGTATTGCGTCATCATTTGCATTCTCCCACTCATTAAACATGAAGCAATACAAGATGCACTTGGTCTATAATTTAATAAGAGATAGAAAAATCAAGCAATTTTTTTATTGCTAAGATTTTTTTTTTGCAATGAAACGAGGATTAAAATGTTTGAACTCGAATAAAGAATTCATTGTGAATATTAAAAAATAAAAAATAAAAGATGCATATTAATTAAAAAGTTTGAAATAATATGAGCCAGAGACTCGCTCTTCTTGATAAATTTTTTAAAGACTTTTATCAATATTTTTTTATTAATCAACTAGTACGATAATTGATGTTTGAAATCAATCATACCAATAAAAAGTTACATAAAACAATCATGCATTTAATTGTAGTCTTGGTGTAAACATAAACTTTACTTTGCTATTATTTATACATCTTCCAACGATCAATAGACACACACTCACCTTATTAACAAGGTTGACCCTTGGAAGTGGTGCCTTTTTAATCATATCTTTTTGCACTCTTTTTGTTATTAAATTTCAGTGTAACTTTTAAGAGATCTAAGGCTCTGAGCTCTGGCTGCTGCTTCAATCCGGAGCTCAGATGGAATTTATTAATCCAAACAAACATCCTTTATTTTATTTTATTTTTTTGAAAAAGATGGAGGTTTGATCTTTCAAGAACCAGCGACCTCTCACATATAAAATATTGTTTTTTATCACTTGACCAATTTTTTTTATTATAGCTTATGTTATAAGTTATGTATTTATGAGACGAGAAACAATTATTTTAAAAACAAAATTATCTAGCTTAAAATATAAAACAGAAAAAATGGACAGTAAGTGTAAATTTTTGTTCAACATAGTGTTCATATCTCTTGAAAACAAGTTTCTTTTGAATTTTATTTTAGGCAGTTCCAATAATGAGTTTGAAAGTTTAAATTAGGAAGTAAAATTATCATAGATATAATTTTATTAAAAAACTGATTTGAATTTACATGAATGAATATGTATGTGAATCTACAATGAGAACTTCAGATATATCTTTTTTTTTTCTTTTGTTACTTACAAGATCCAATTCCGAATCTATTAATTATTTAATAAATAATATTAATATAAGTTTATTTATTTCTTCTAATTTTGATAAATAGGAAAATATATTTTGGGTCTTGTTACGTATTTGATAAATAATAGTGTAAATGAGAACTTTTTTCTAATTTATTCTAAACTTGATAAATAAGAAAATATCTTTTTACCCCTTAAAGGTCACAAAAGCGAGAACGGAGTAGGTCCGATGCCCATCGGACCTACTTTTAGGTTCAACGAGCATCATCACCGTCCGATCTAATTTAAGATTTGTGCGCACGCAAATTGAAACAGACATGCACGAAGTTTAAAGCATTCCGCACGAATCTTAAAGCAAATGACGGTGATTAAACCCATCAAACCAGTAGGTCTCAAGTGCACAAAAGCGGGTATATAAATAGACATTAGACAGCGTAAAGGGTATCTAAAAAGGAAACGTGTCTCGCTAAACAATGTTGTATTACTATTTCAAAAAAGAGATGTATTTTGAGATTATATGCCTCCATGGCAATGCTATTCGTCACCAACTTTATTCTCGAATCCTTTAGCCTTTATGCCTTTTCTTTTATTTTTTTCACCTTTTTTCTCTTACTTGCCATATCTCTTTTTATTGATTTTTTTTACGGTTATCAAATTTTCGCGAGTCGAGAATCAGTCTATGATTTGGTGACAAAGACAACATATTTTGTGTAAAAGGTCGCAATATCAAAACACGAACGAAAAATCACTTGTGGATCTTAAATAGTTGGATTGTTTGATAGCCAACCCTAACTAAATATATATATATATATTCACGAGTTGGACTACTGCCTATTAGAATAAATCATTGGATAGTTTGTAATTTGGCAGCTCATTGTTATGTGTATCGATCGACTTGGTCTTGGACGCAAAATTTGAAATTTGTTTTTAATGGTAATAAATTTAATAAAAAATAATTTCAGTAAGATATATTTTAGAGCGAGTATTCTTTTTTGTTGCTTTAATTAAACAAATATTTCATGAATACATGAAAAATTATGAAATTATATTAGAAATAGCAGAAATTACATAAGATGTTACAACTTTTTTTAACTATAGAGAAAACTTAGTCATCCATGAGCCTCTTTAAATCCGCCTATGCTCAGCCTCTCTATAAATATGGGAGGTAATTTAAAATAAAATTCATTGATTTATAATTTTATTAACACTTCTAGAGATATTGTACCATCATATGAAAAAATGAATCAATAAACAATAATTTTGTGATGTTTAAAAGGAAAGAGTTTGTATGGAATATATCATGTAGAAAGTTACAACAACTAAACCAATTATAGGAATTTTCTTTTGTAACATTGACTTTTATAGTTAAAATTATATGTACAATAATACACCCATATTTGTATGAGCAACATGTTTTACTATATTTTCATATGAATAATTTATAACAAAGTATTACAAAAGTAAAGAATTAGTCATACTATGATTGTTCCTTTGACTTCTTTAATATAATGATATATATATTTCATAATAAGTTAAATTTCAGTAATGATAATTTTTATAAAATAATCTTGCAGTTAAGTAAATTTTGAACATAAATAAATAGCGAGGCTATGATAATATGCATATTACATATCAACTCGTACTATGGATTCATTTATCTATTTTAAGTCCAAACAATTAATTCAAATCGTGAAACATAATCTACATATCAAAATAAGTGGAGACCAAATTATAATGTTTGTTTACTTGTTTTATTTAGATAGGTAGAAAATAAACCTTCGGTTGGTCCATAATATTTTAAGATCAAGTGATTTTTTCTACTCCTCTATGAAAAATAATAAAATCTTAGGAGTATATATTTAAAACATTTTTTGTTTTTTTAATAAGCACACGAGTATAGGCCACAGATGATCCGGAGAAAAATGGTGGGAAGAATAGAAACCTCCACTTTGAGACACCACAAGCATCTCTTTCCATGAGTTAAGAATCTAAAAGGCATTCGAGTGGGACGTGTGGGCCCCACCATCAGCACACCACACCCCCCTCTTTTATCTTTTCTCTCCACGCCACCTTTTTATTATCATGTATTTTTGACAAGCACCGCTTATAATGCGCTCCAATTTGCATCCCATCTACAGTAACACTACTACTCCTATATCACTAATTAAATGAGCATAATATCACCCGGTCAAAAATAAATAATAATTTTTATTAAATAAGTAAATGCGCCTCAGTGGTGACTAAGTGTTTTATTACATGGGAACCGACTCTGCTGTCTAAGAAAAGCAGAATTCTGTTTTTTAGATTCCAACCATTCAAATTTGTTGAAATTTGTGCATGAAAAAGTTTTTTTATCGAGATACGCAAATGAAAATTTTTGAATAGTTGGAATTTGAAAAGCAGAATTCTACTTTTCTAAAAAAAAAAACAGCAGAGTCGTATCCTACTACATGTAACACAAAAATGTAATGATCACTAGTGTATCCTATTCCGTGTGATAAGATAGTTAAAAAGATTTGGTAGCCATGGGAATATATTTTTTATTGCTAAATAAATATTTTTTTTTAAATAACAGTCAACAAAAAAGTAACTAACCACGTGGCTAAATTACCAATGTTTATTAATAACTTCAATATTAAAAAAAAATTAAAGAACTATGGTAGCTAGATCTAGGACATATCCTAGGAAGAATAATTAATTAATAAAAGATTCATTCTTCGTTACTTTTTTAATTTTCTCAAGTTGACTTGAGTGTGTTAAATTAAAAATCTCTTTCTATTTCTTGTTTTTTTATGAAGAGATCTTTAATGCTTTGATTGAAAAGTGTATGATATCTCATCTCTTGTCCGGTACTATTGCTTGTCAATGCTCCATATCTTGAAGCCTTTGATCTTTTGTGGCAGTCACATGTGTGTAATCAATGCAACATGTTTTTGATAAGGAAGCAACACCTTTGAATAATCTGGAGGTTCTATATTAGAGGCTCAATGATAACCATACAATCTACCAAAGCAACAAAAAAAAATCTATATTGATGAATAACATTGAGCAAACAAAAATGTATATGGAATAAAATGAAGATTTTTTCCTGGGTAAAAAAAAAATAGATCCTGACTTAACTAGCTGTTAAGCGAATCTACGTATTAATTAGGAGTGATTAAATCATCTCTATAATTTATAAATTAGTAATTTTGTCATTTATACTTTTTAACTAATATAAGTACTTTTTTTTGCCCATTGTTAATAAAATACAATGCATTGATTTATTCACTTTCTTTATCTCAATTTTCTAATTTCGCCTCTACCATCGTATGCTCTTACTTTTTTTTTTCTTTCTATGTGTAGACTAGACATAAAGAGGTAATAATAATGTGTAAATGCACAAAGTTATACAATCAAGAGTGCGAGAAGTTATAAATAAATGGGGCTAAATAACCTAATTTTCTGAAATGAGGGAGACCCACAAAATGGTGATGTCCCCTTCATACCCCTCAATTATTGTTCACGGTTCATTGTTAGAGTTGTACCCCTTGCTTTTGGATGATAATGAAGTCTATTAAAAATAAAAGGTTAAAATAATAAATCTGTATGGACCCATTTCTCTACGGCTACTAGTATACCTTCTTTTCACTATTTCACCATATTAATTTACTGCAAAAAAAAAAAAATGCATGGTTGCTTCTTCATTTTTCCCCTTTTTTCTTCCTTTCTTTTCTTTAGAGGTTAGGTGTCAATTTTTAGTATACACAGTGCAATAATCAAAGTAATTTTTAAACTAAAATATAAGATATTTTCAAGGGGTAAAATATTTATAATGCTTTTAGTCCGACTTAAAATTTCTAATAAACTAGTTGTTCTGAATTTGACAACAGATGGAAATTTGACTATTTTAAGATATTACAATAGTGAAAGTAAATTATAATTTACTTAAGAGGTTGAGTAACTTAAAAGCAAAAATAAGTAAAACAGGAAAGGGGAAAAGAAATGCTACTCATTAAAGCCTTGCAAAACTGGATCTTGTTTAATTGGTCCCCAGTAAATAATACATTTATATAGTATGACTACCATTATTATTTTCTAGTTCTATGCTATTATTACATATGTAGTATTTGTGACTAGATATATGTTTGTTTAATATATTTCTAGGGATGTCCTTTTAGTGGCACCAAAGCTTAAAATCTCAAGTCAAAAAAATTAGGGATATTTTTAACACAACTTAAAATAATATAAGAGCACAGCATCACATTATTTATACTATTTTGACCAAACGTTATTCATGTGCAATTTCTCTTGAGCATAGTGCCATGACTATGACATGTTTGGCAACAATTTTGGTGGCATTGTACCTGTCATTTTAGAAAAAGTTTTAAAATCTTGAACAACATTCATCAAGTTTATTAATATCCACATGATTTTTATTGGGCAACTTAATTGGGGTCATGATCCAACACACAAATGTGGCGGTGCAATTTGGGCCATAAAAGATCCGAGTCTATATTAGAATGGGCTAATGGAGGTCTCCTTGACACGCACTTCATCGATGCCATTTTCTCATGCTTGTTCTTTTGTAACACATCAATATGTAGTCCTATGTGTGGCCCATAAGAAGCTTCCATATTAGAGATTAAAACCCACATTAATGCTTCTTGTGATCATGTCCAATTTGATATCATAATGCACATAGAATGTTTTTTCATAGTCCCAAAAGTTTTAGTTGAATATAGTAAAAATTTATTTCTTTGCTATACCAAAAATTATTGCATTAGATTTTATCTATGTTGCATGGGTAAATTCTAACATCAAATTTCAACTAGTGTAGTGGTTAAGGCGTCTGTCGCTGATATCAAAGAATATGGGTTCGATTCTCACGTGGATTGCTAGAAATTATGTTTTGACGCGGTGCACAACGAGTATGGTGGACCATGAGCGTCGCTGGTGCATGGTGGATCATGCGCGGTGCACCATATCCAGACGTGTCATAGCGGTATCCAGCCGTATTCAGACGAGTCAATCCGTATCGGAGACCATATCAAGGGATTAAGGATACGCCACATAGGTCGATACGCCAGCTGGCGTATCCAATACGTATCGGGTGGATATCAGTATCGGATACGTGTCCGATACGGATACGGAGCCCATACAGGAGTATCGGAGTAACATAGGGTTCTATCAATATGTGAATATTTTATTGTGTAAATTTTTCTTTTGATACATAATTAAATTAATAAAGTGTACTTTATGAACAAACAAAACATATGTTGATTTTTTTTCGAGAATATATTCGAGCATTACTAATATTTGTATATAAATCTTCTGTATTGCTAAGAGCGAAAAAAAGCACCAACGTTTATATTGAAATCCAATATTAAAGCCTATGCATCTCCACACATAAACATACACTGGTTCCAACCACAGTAGATCCATAGTGTGTCTGTTGGGTTTCATGATCGGCCAAGAGCATGGCCTATGCGGTACGCCGCGTTGTACCGCAAACAAAACAAAAAACAAAAAACAAAAGAGAGAGAGAGAGCTTAAACTCAAACCGAAAGGTCACCACTCACACTCACCACAAAAGAAAGAAACGGGTCAAAAAAAAAATAATAACAGCACAAAATAAAAACCTAAAGAAGGGGATCTTTTTATGTTTGGTATACTTTTTGAACTGAGAGGAAGAGGCGTTTAGGTGATAGGGGATGGAAATGGAAATGGAAATGGCAAATGGCCCACTTGCACTTGCAGCCTCCCCTTTTTCATGATGTTGATTGATTGGAATCTGATGCCACCTCACCTTTTCATGTCATCCTCTTTTTTATAGTGTTCGATGTAGTGGGTCAACTTTTATTATTTGTTAGTGACAACTTAATGAATTGGGAAATGTTCGGCGGGGTAAAACATTCGTGATTCAAGAATAATTTAGATATAATTCGGAACTATACGTTGAGTCTGAACCGGAGATCTTAGTCTCCACGAGAGAGCAAAAAAAATATATATACTAGGAAGTTTTTTGGCCCAGGGAATAGTTCGGGTATATAATTCGTAAAATTCGCGAATAATTTGAAAATACCGAATAATACGCGGATTGATTCGCCAACGTCTCAAATTCGAATATTTTGCAAATCTTGTTACTATGTTTGTCACTAGTCAATTAATGCACACAGTAGATGCAAGTATATAGCAAAGCAAGGAGAGTCTGATGGGCATCGGGCTTAATTCAGTCCATTGTACGATATAGTATGTTCGATACATTTCAAGATTCACACGGCCTATTTAGGTTCACAGGTAATTATAATTTTAATTTTCTGCTCGAATCTCAAAGCGAATCAAACAGTCCCGATCAGGCGTTGGATCAAATTTGATCTAATGCTCATGTATTTTTTTTTTTTTTGTAGCCTTCCATGTAGCTGATCACTAGTGATATAATACATCTAGTAGAGGCGAATATATTGGAGAGTGAAGGGGGTCCGATGAGTATTGGGTCAAATTCGATTCAATTTGATATGGTCTGTTTGATATGCATTAATATTTGTGCTTGCTAAGAGTAAGGGTGGTTTATAATTTTAATTTTTCACACAAATCTCAAAATGAATCAAACGATCCTGATTAAACGTCAGATCAAATTGGGTCTAAGGTCTATTAGAAACCCTCTTCCCTAATATAGGGAGTTCGGTCCAATTTGATATGGTCTGTTTGATATACATCAAGATTCATGTCTGTTTAGATTAAGGATGGTTTACAATTTTAATTTTTCACACAAATTTCAAAGTAAATCAAACGATTATAAGCGGATGTCAGATCTAGTTGGGTCCAAAGTCTATTGAAAACCCTCTTCCCCAATGTATAGGGAGGGAATACAAAAGAGTGAGAGTGGAGATGCTATGAATTTTTTAATAAATAAAAAATATTTTTTAATAAAAGGAGTTGATTTTTTTTCTTCTTCCAAAAATAATTAGTACCGGATCAAACTTTCCGTAAAATATATAAAAAAAATCGATTATATTAATATAAATTTTTAATCCATAAAGACAACTTAGCTCTCTTATTTCCTCACTACCTTTCAAGCTTCTGTCCGCATGGAAATTAACCTCTCATATAACACTTATTTCATTCACAAATAAAATCATTAGTATCACCAAAATGAATCATATTTATCATCAATCATCATTGTATTTGGTGGCAACCTGTGTTGATGGCAATTAATATTGAGTCCACATTTGCTAAAATTATGAGAGAATTTCAGCCGATGTGAATTCATTAATATTAATAAGGCGTGACTTTGATTCTATGTTAATTAGCATAATTAATTATGAGTGCAAAACTTTAATCCTCAATTTCCGTTAAAAAGATATTCAACTTGAGATGTGTACCAAATAGCACATGATTGACACCACAAGAACTCTCTCTCTCTCTCTCTCTGACCTCCTTTCAAACGAATTTTTATAATGCAAGGCTCTATAATTTTTTGTTTGTCTTCTTTTTAATGTTGTAAAGGTGTTTTAAACAGGAAGAACTTTTTGACGCAACTTTTTAATCCTGTGTACGCATCGGACAGAGAATTGATGCGCTAAAGCTGTGTGGTTTTCAACGATTTGATACTTGATAGAAGTCCAAAAAAGGAAGAGAATCTGCTGCGATTTTTCACATGTGAATAGTATTTTGAAATTTTTACTTTTTCAAATCAAGCTGTCGAATTGTTTCGAGATGGGTGCACAGAAAAACTAGCTGTTTGGAGATGCGTGCACTAAAAAGTTGGACGGCTGGATTTGGAAAAGCAGAAATTTCAGGGTTACTGTGATCAATGTTCGGATCGTAGCAGATCCCAACCCGCCCAAAAAATTATTCACGTTTGACTATTTGTTGTTTATGAGTAGCTGCATATATTTAATTATAATATGTTATTTTGGTCAGGATGAAATTAATTTTTTTTATAATATATATATTTTTCTCATCAAATATTTTTAGTTGCATCTTTGATAATATATATATTGAAACATTTCTTAAGAAACTTATACTTGAATCTCATAAAAATGTGTCTATAGTTCTATTATTGACCTCCCCCCCCCTCCATAGTTGAAATTAATAATTTTGACATTATATCACTATTTAGTACGATACTAACATTAATTGTTCAACTTCTACTATCTTAATCAAACTCCATTAAATTATTTTGGCTCCGCTAATGATCGTAGTTAATATGAATTCGAGAACTAGTAACTTTGTAAATTAGTTTTAATTGTTATAACTAGTCTCACCAATATTAATGCAATTAATATAACCAATCTTATAATATAGGAAGTTACAATTAGTTTAATTAATCATACTATTGTAATTATCATTGTCAAGTTAGGTTTTTTACATTTATAATTACACAGAGCATCTACATCTCTGGTATTATTAGAATTTCTAATATGAGGTGGCAGTTTTTAATTCAGTTTCAGGAATGTGGGAGAGTTTCTTATTTAGAAACTATGCAGGAAAGTTTCTTATTAAGAAACTGTTTATAAATTTCACGTTGCCCAAATAATTGGTTCAAATTATTTTTCATTTTTAATTTATTGTTGACGTGGCTTAATAGAAACTCTAAAATAAATTTCAGAGATGTGAGGGTTTAGAAACTTTATTGATCTTAATTTCTAAAAAGTGATTAACAGTTATTTAAAAACTCATTTGAGTTGCTGGGATGTTTTTTTTTATAAAAGGCAACGAAGTGCCCGTTTCATATTAGAAACAGAGAGTTTTAATTACAGATTACTGCTAATGGCGCACAGCCTCTAAACACAAAAGCCCAAACAATGAGCCAGAACAAAACAAAACACATAAACCCTTCTTTTAACAATCCACCAAAATACAGAAATTGAAAAGTATATGATAGTTAAGCCTCCAAAACAGGGGCTGAGGTAATAAGTCCCTATCCCTAGATTGATACTAGATGTGGTATGCATCAGAGTGAGGTCGCTGGTAACCCAGCCTCCCCGGCTAGCTGATCCAGTAGCTCCTCAGTATCAGTGTTGCCTTGGAACAGTACCACTTGATGGTCGTTTGGATCCCAAACCCGCAAGGGAATAACCTCCAAATCAACAGGTAAGTAGTCACCCACAGCTGCTTTGATCCTCTTATCCATATGACCTGCCCAATATTCAAATACAGATAAAATGAGTACTACAAGCGATTTAATACTTTTAATGGAGGAACCTTGGAAGATAATTTCATTTCGATGTTTCCATACCGTCCAGCAAAAGGCACTGTAGATAACTAAAAATGCTTGTTGGTGTATTGTATCTAGAGAGCATGAGAAGTCAAATATATCAGTACATTTATCCCAATTCAAAGTTGCTGGGATGTAGATGTTCTAAATATTAGTTTTTTTGAAAAAAAATATGGAGGTCTAGTTCTCAGATTCTATTAACCATGACACAAGTAGTATCGAAAGAGTTTCTAAAAAAAGTTAAAAGGAAAAGAAATCTTAAAAGACCTAAAAAAAAATATTAGTTTTATATTCTTCTTTCAAAAACACGCTTAATTGCAACTAGATACGGATGGAGATCTTGTGCACACTCAGACATATGAAATTGTGAATAATAATATATAACATATATATACATGCATGCACATAAAAAAGGTATATAGATATGCAAAGATATGGTTTTGTCTGTATCCGTTAATTAAGGGGCCCTCTTCTCATGTGCCTTTTTATTGTCTTGTTCAGTTTTATTTATCATCTCACGTCTTATAAGTTATTAATTCTTTCTAATAAATTAATATGTGGTGAGCATGAGCCGACATTTTTATTAATATCCAAAGTTTAATACAAATTATTAATTATACCCGGAGTTCAAAATTTTCGCTAAAAATACCCAAACCGGCCAGAAAATGGCCGGTTTACGCCCCCCCCCTAAACCGGCCATTTTCTGGCCGGTTTACTCAATTTTTTTTTTTTTTTTAAGACTATGAATAGCAAAATAGTAAAATCTAACACTAAAAATTGAAATTTTTTGTTAGATTATTTCTTGTGATTTATAATTACCATATTTATACTAAAATACACTGGATTACTGGAAATTATATTGAATTACACTATATTACAATAAATTATGTTGAATTACACTAAATTACAATAACTTCGCTAATTACGCAAAATTACGCAAAAGTAGACCGATTATGTGCCATCTTTCATGAATCATAAAAAATAGTAAAAAAATTCCGAAAAATAGTAAAACTGGTATTCTACAAGCTCATTATGTAATTAATTTACTGAGCTACTTGGATTGAATAATAGAAACGAAAATCTTAATCGGAAACTTCAACTCAAGTTTTGAGGCTCTTCCCTTAGTTTTTTGGCGATTCTGAATTTTGGAATCCGGCATCGCGGGCACTGACGCATGCGTCTTTTCGTAAGCTTTCCGAAAAGTGGTCATTTGCTGAAATCGGACACTCGAGCGCCGTTTTATGACCGTTTGAAGTTTCGCCGTCGTTTTTCGCCGTCACTAAATTACATTACATTACGGTACACTGAAAAGGCGAAACTTCCAACGTTTACTACATTTTCATATATTTATTTGGTATTCATTTCAAGGGTGTGCATTTATCCTTTCCCATGTGCGGTTTTACCAGTTTAGTTGATTTTTGAGACTTGATATCTTTCAATTCTCTTGGAGGTTTTGGATGAAACTTCACAGTCTTGTTCTATGGCGTCAAGACTATGAGTCAGCCAATTTTCATGATTTTTCATGATGTTTAGCCATGCCAATCAATGGTGCGAAGTGATGACCTGAGCAGCAATTTTACAGATTTTTACAGTTTTCTGGATTTTGTCTTTTTCATTGTGATTTATCCACTTGGCCATTTTAGGAGTTCTTTATATGGATTTAAAGCTTGACAGGTGATCTACCAAATGGTCAAGTATCAGATTTTTCTGCCATGGGAGGCTATGATGAACAGTAAATTGAAGTTGTGACAATATTACAATTCATTTACTGGTTTTTCCTTCCTGTTCTTTTGCAGGAAATTGGACTTTGTATCACAGATTTGAAGCCTTTAAAGCTTAACTTTGAATGATTCGGTTGCATGGTTTCGAAGAGGGATTAACAAAGAGCAGTTCAAGGGTGAGTTTGAGACATTTGCATTTATACCCTTCATTTTATGAATTTTCAAAGAGGGGTACTTGTCAGTATTTTCTGCAGTGCAGCTCATGAAGCTGAGGGTTCAAATCTCACCTTGTTCTGGTTGCCTTTCATGTTCTTCTAGTTCCTTTTGTGTTCTACTAATTGTCTGTCATGTTCTATTGGTTGTCTTAATCTTCTTCTAGTTGTCTTTCATGTTGTACTAGTTGTCTTTCATCTTGTACTGGTTGTTTTTAATCTACTACTGGTTGTCTTTCATCTTCTTCTATTTGTCTTTAAGGTTCTACAATTTGTCTTTCATGTTTAATAGGTTATCTTTCATCTTGTACTGGTTGACTTTTGTGTTCTACTGGTTGTGTTTCATCTTCTTCTTGTTGTCTTTCATTATCTACTGCTTGTCTTTCATCTTCTTCCCATTGTCTTTCATGTTCTATTCGTTCTTTAATGTTCATCTAGTGTTATTTCAACTTGTTATGGTTGTCTGACGGCATCTCTGACGGCGAAACTGTACGAGAGGGACTCCATATCAGAAGTATCGAACCCCGCAGGTGATGGCTGTGACGGCATCTCTACCGGACGTCCATGCTCGTCGTACCATGCCTTCCACGCAACGTTGAAAGTTTCGCCTTTTCAGTGTACCGTAATGTAATGTAATTTAGTGACGGCGAAAAACGACGGCGAAACTTCAAACGGTCATAAAACGGCGCTCGAGTGTCCGATTTCAGCAAATGACCACTTTTCGGAAAGCTTACGAAAAGACGCATGCGTCAGTGCCTATGATGTCGGATTCCAAAATTCAGAATCGCCAAAAAACTAAGGGAAGAGCCTCAAAACTTGAGTTGAAGTTTCCGATTAAGATTTTCGTTTCTATTATTCAATCCAAGTAGCTCAGTAAATTAGTTACATAATGAGCTTGTAGAATACCAGTTTTTACTATTTTTCGGAATTTTTTTACTATTTTTTATGATTCATGAAAGATGGCACATAATCGGTCTACTTTTGCGTAATTTTGCGTAATTAGCGAAGTTATTGTAATTTAGTGTAATTCAACATAATTTATTGTAATATAGTGTAATTCAACATAATTTCCAGTAATCCAGTGTATTTTAGTATAAATATGGTAATTATAAATCACAAGAAATAATCTAACAAAAAATTTCAATTTTTAGTGTTAGATTTTACTATTTTGCTATTCATAGTCTTAAAAAAAAAAAAAAAAAAAAAAATTGAGTAAACCGGCCAGAAAATGGCCGGTTTAGGGGGGGGCGTAAACCGGCCATTTTCTGGCCGGTTTGGGTATTTTTAGCGAAAATTTTGAACTCCGGGTATAATTAATAATTTGTATTAAACTTTGGATATTAATAAAAATGTCGGGAGCATGAGCAACCAATTGGTGTGGCTGATTACTGACATTTAACAGATCTGAGTATAGCTTGCAAAATGCAAAGAAATTAATATATCAATTTTAATTAATTGCATAGATGTAGAGCAAACTTTGCAAGTACTAATTTTAGAGATGTAATGTTAATAATTGCAAAATTATTACATGTGAAAATTATTTATCATGTCAGAAAAATTGAAAGAGAGATAAAAACATTATAAAATAAATGTGAAAATTACTAAATTAATGTTGTGACAAATAAATTCAACTTTTTATACTTACAGGCATAGAGATGGTCTTATATCCCATTAACAAAATTAAAAAAATCTTATAGAAAGGCTAGTTAATCATGCATTTGTATATGAGTAGGGTTAAAATGCACCATTGGTTTTGTGCTCCAATCATGCTCCACGTCTTTTTCTCCGTTTTCAAAGTTCAAACAATCGATCCGAACCGCTCAATATGATCTTGATATTAAAATGTGTTTGGAGACAAAATTTTATATTTTTTGAAATTTTTTTATTATTTTTTTAGATAGGTACAAAATCACTGTTTTGGATGGTCCAGAATCTTCTTAAAATAGTGATTTTGTACCTATCTAAAAAATTAGTAAAAAAATTTCAAAAAATATAAAATTTGGTCTCCGAGCACATTTTAATACAAAGATCACGGTGAACGGTTCGGATTGACTGTTCGGACTTTGAAAATGAAAATAAGAATGTGGAGCATGATTGGAGCACAAAACCAATAGTGCATTTTAACCTTACTCTTTGTATATATTGATTGATTGAATTTTGAATTTATGTAATTTAACATATTGCAAAATTAAGATCGCGTACTGCTCACAATCTCTGGCATGAAAAAGTGATGATTGCTTTTTTTTTTTTATTATTATTATTTGCCATGCATAATTGGTGCTCCGAAAGTGATGCTGTCTGTCTCATCAAAAAGGATTTGCACAAGATTTACATAGGGAATTAGGAAATTAAATTTTAAGCATTTTACATAATTCCGAGTCATATGTATACTTTAAGAAATTCATATCACCTTAGGTATCTGACCGTTTGAGGTTAAACCCTCTCTGTTTGTGCATTACATATTTAAGAAATTCATATCACCTTAGCACAAAGCTTTAAAGAGCTTGTGCATTACATATTTAAGCTGGATTGGTCTGGATTGGTCAAACTTAAACGGTAAGGTAATGCAGAGGATTCAGACTCGCTACATAGAGAGGAGTCAAGCAACCATAACAACATTTTATATTTCCGATAAATAAAATAATTTAAAATTTGGTTTTCTATATTAAAATAGTAAAATTAAATTGTTGAATATGATTTACACATTAACATGCGAATATGCAAGTACTTGCATTTCTTTATTCCAAAGAACAGAATCATTTTTCAAATTAAAAAATTGTAAAAATAGTAGAATCTATTTAGCTACAAGATTTTGCTGTGTAAATTATGTTAAATGACTTGAATCCACTGTTTAGTCATTTTTTAAAATTAAAAAAATTCTTAAATCTAATTATGCAAAGATCAACACTGTGATCTAGAAGCCAAATATTTGAGGTTTATCTCCCTGTATTGTTCATGAAATGGATGTTGAATAAAACAATTGTTCAGGGTATGTTTGGTTGGATTGAGAATAGGCTATTCGAAATAACCTATTTGGTATTTGGTTGGGTTAGAATAGATAGAATAGTGAATCTAAACTTTTTATATTATTAGAATAGGTTATTCTTTAAGACTGTGCTCCAGTAATAAGAGAGGGAGGGGAGGGGAGGGGCTGGGAAGGAAGGGTAACTTTTTGATGTAGTTACTTTCTCCAGCTTCCAGGAAAGCACATGAAGGAAAGAAAGAGTGTGGTGTAATATTTTAATTTAATTTATATTTTATCTATTGTGACTATATTACCCCTAGCATGATGAATATGGAAGAAAGAATAAAGAAAGATTTTTTTTTATTATTCATTCCATATATGGCATTCCATTTCTTTTTTCCTCTTCTTCTGTCTCAGGGGAGGGTACTTCAAAAAAAAATAAAAGATTAATTCGTTCTTGATAGTCATTTCTTTAATCAGTGAATAGGAGCATACTCTAGATCGGAATCGTAGGGAAGTACTACTTGATCATTTCTACCAATTTCAAGTCCTTATTATGATCTCTTATTCATTGCTTCTGTACAAAAGAACGCCATTAACTAACTTTAACCTCAAAATTGTACTCCAATGCAAAACTAACTTTGAACCGGTAAATTAGTACCAACTATGTCACTCTACCTTCCAACACGATTTTTTGTTGGATATATTTTAGCTAGTTAGAGTGCATCCGATACAATACAATTTTTTTGTTGGATCAACTGCATGCATAAGTCACCATACAATACGGAAACAAATTTACATCTGAAAATGCATATATGGAGTAAATTGATTTAACTAAAGTCTAAAGTTACTGGATAAATTTGAATATTTTTTTAATCTTATAGTATGTGCCTGTAACCGTAAACAAAAAGGGAATGTATCTTTTTTTATTAATAGTTATAAATACCTATCAACTAACCTTGCACTTTTCAACATACAAACATGCATGCATATATATATTTACATGTTATTTACACCATATCACCAACAGTATAAGACTATAAGTGCCATCTTCACTAATACTACCAACACAAACATTCAAAACACATTTTCTTTTACCGAAAAAAAGACAAATTAAGGCACTTTTACAAGAACTGGGGGAATGAGGCTATACGAGGGAGGGACATGAGAAGATCACCAAACAAATCATTCGGCTTCAAATATGCTTTAGAATATCCATTCTCGTGCCTGTCTTTCTAAAAAGGATTCCCAAGCTGAAAAAGGAAGAAACTGATCTAAATTAACAGAAGCATTATATTGAATTGGATATATATATATTTTACAGTAATGGTGTGTGCTTGAAATTTACAAGAATTCCAGTTAGTTATAAATATTGCACATGGAAATAGATAAACTGTTCAAGTAGCTTAATTCTTTAGTCAAATTAACAAGCACAAGGCACACATTCCTGCAGCATCCCATCTGTCCAATTTCTTGCAAGAATTCTCAAGCTGCCTTCTCCACTGAGTCACCTCATCTGACCAATTTCCTGCAAAAATTCCCAAACTGCCCCTTCTCCCTAAGTCACTGCTTACATAATTGCAGTGATTGAACAAAGCATGATAAATTGGGTTTTTTTATTGCAAAATTAATGAAGGCAGGGTGTGAACATTTCCACCTTTTCAAGGTCAGACACATGATATTATCTTTCTTTATTGTGGCACCTATTTATGTCACTTTTATTCATAAATATACATGCAAGGAACCATTTCGCAACAAAAAAGAAATATATAAGATCATACCTGAGCTGCAGCTATGGTCATGTGCATTGACATTTGATGGCGACGATATCAGACTATTGATACTTCCCATACAAGCTTGTATTTTGCAAAATAAAATTTTCCAACCAAGTCACCTTCATCCCTTGACATCTATCAACTGTAAATTGTTTCCCAAAATAGTATAACCAACGTACCAGTACAACAGGTACAGACCACAAAGTACCGGTACAATTTAGAGAAAAACAAAATTTTCATAATTACACAAACTCAATTCTAATAATGAGAAATTTAGAGAAAATGACACATTACTCACATAAGTACAACTGGTACCGACCATAATGTACCAATACAATTTGGTACAGAGTACCAACCTTTTCATAATTACACAAACAAAAGATAGCACATTGCTCATCAAACAAAGTAGAGAGAAATTTAGAGAGAACCAACCTTTTTCATTTGTAGACAGGGTGTAGCTTTCTAAAATCACTTCATTAGTAGATACCACGCGATCAACATCTTCAATGGTATTATTGTGATTTATCTGTCTTGGATTTCTTTCTCTTTCCCTAATTTCAGCTAATCAAGTGAGGGCGCCAATGAGAGAAGGAGACGAACTGAGAATTTCACTTATTTGTTTGTTTACGGAAGGAGGGAAAACAAAAAATGCACAGTTGAAGAGGCGGGAAAAGGGTAGAATGAGTAAATTGTCGCTGGTGGGCCCTCTTTTCCCTCTGCTACACCCTGAATCGGGAGGGACAAATTTCGTCCGCGTAGAGTAAGACGGTAACTCTCGCTGTTTACTCTACCTCTCGATTTTGTTTTGTGGAGCGAGTAACTTCTTCATATTTCCCCGTTCCCTTCCCTCTGTTCTCCTTTGTGGAGCACAGTCTTAGGGTTTTGAGATTTGACTATTCTAATAAGACAAACAATAGCTATTTTTTATTTGACTATTCTAGCTATTTTTGTTTTATAACCAAACATACCCTGAGTATTTATTGTTAATGGATCATGTGAGTTTAAGACTTGAATTGTAGAAACTATGTGATAGAAATTATTAAATACTGTAAAGGTATCTAATTTTGGTAATTAGCAGGAACACCGATTAACCCAATATATAAGATTAGTAATGTGGATTAATTGATGGTTATGTTCTACTCGTCATGTGATAAGGAGTTATCCATTTAACCACGTAGATACAAGTTGGAGAACTTGATATTGGATAGATCGTAAATAATAAATTTGTGTCTTGAATTCTATAATATGAGATGGAAGTTTTCTTAGATTATATATATATATATATATATATATATATATAATCTGGCTAATATACTATGCATAGCATAGAGAGCCTCCGTGCTACAGCTTAATATTTGAGTTTTTAAAATCCTAACGGTCGATCCGAACCGTTCAACATGATCTCCATTTGAATATGTGCTTGTAAACCAAATTTTACATTTTTTAAAATTTTTTTACTATTTTTTTAGATAGGTAGAAAATCACTTGATCTGAAAATTCTGTACCATTCAGATCAAGTGATTTTCTACCTATCTAAAAAAATAGTAAAAAAAATTCTAAAAAATATAAAATTTGGTTTGCAAGTACATATTCATATGTAGATCATGTTGAACGGTTCGGATCGACCGTTAGGAATTTGAAAACTCAAATATTGAGCCGTAGCACGGAGGCCCTCTATGCTATGCATAACACCGTAACCAACTATATATATATTTGTAGATATTGTTCACATTGTCCATAAATGGTTGTTATAAAACTGATGTCTTAATATGTGTATTTCGTGTTGAGAATACTGATGTTTTTCATATTTTATATGTGAGTGATGGCCCCCCTTTATGAATTAATAAAATATGTATGTAATTGTGATTAAGGAGTTAATTATAAATACTAAAATTACTCGGAATCAAGAAAAAAATAAGTTTTCAGAGATGACACACTCTTACCATAATTTTTTTTCATGATATCACGTGACATGGAAATTAACACAAGACAAATATTGCTCGAAAATCATGGTACTATAGTAGACATATCATGTGTATATTTGAGTAATATAACACAGTGCTTATAATTTATAAAATAAAAAAATAATTTTATTTTTATTGTCAACATGACATTGTCATGAATCCCAATGAGTCACATCAAAACAAAGATACACTAAAAAATAATTATTTAGACATATCATATGGTGATGTGATTATGATGTTGATTAAATTAATAACAAGAGTTATAGTATATTTAATTATCATTTGATGTCAGAATAAATGACATAAATAATCCAAAGGAAATTTATTTGATATGTTGGATATGTCATATAAATTTGAGTTAGACTATGGTGCTTCATGAAGGGTCTTCTTTTACTTCATACTTATATTTTTGTTCTTAAACTCCAAAAGTCGATACGAACTACTCAACGTGGTCTTCATATTATAATGTGTTTGCAGATTTATTTTTACATTTTTTAGAATTTCTTGCTATTTTTTCGATAGGTTGGAAATTCATGAATCTGAAAGTTTCTAGACCATTCAAAAATATGAATTTTCTACCTATCGAAAATAGTAAAAGAAATTATAAAAAATGTAAAATTTGGTCTCCAAGCACATTTTACATGGAGATCAAGAGAATTTGGATCAATTTTTTGAATTTTGAAAACGGAGATACGAGCGTGAAGTAAAAGAGAACCCTTAATTCATAAAGCGTTGTAGCCAACTCTATAAATTTATTTCTTCACAAAAATATGGCATATAATTATATGGTTATTGGCTTAATATTTAATTAATTATTTAATCATAGAAAGCCCAAATGACAAATTGATAATTAAGTGGGGAATCATTGGAGATGCCAACCACACCTAGAAAATATTTCCTAGGTGATCCTATGAGGTAGCAATTAAGGATAAATACAAGTGAGTTATACTATTTGAATGACTAATTAGTCTTATACTTATCCTTTCGTAATTTGAATTCTATAAGGAATTTTAAGCCAATTCAAAAGGCATCGCCTGTTTTCCCCAAATTGAACCAACCCGATTTGAGTCAATTTGACTCTAAATTGACTCAAATTTGAATCTACTTTCTCTCATGTGTTGAGATCAATTTTCACATAAAATAAATATTGTTTATTGCCGCATAGAAGTTTAAGATTGGAAGTCTAGATTGAAATTTAAATTAATTCAGTACTTTCTGGCAAAAGAAAAATTAATTTCTAATCAATTTCTTAGTAGATATCACAGAGAACATCTAGTTTTGTGTTATCAAGTAGAGGCCAGTCGTCATAAGATGACATAGCTCAACCTAAGACAGTGAAGGAGCTTCAACCTTATACCTCAAGAATCCTATTATCTGATTTAGAAATCAAATCTTGAGGTATAAAATTTAAACAAGTAAAATTACTAAATAAATTCATAATTAATCAAATAGTACAAGAATTTAAATTTTTTGTTTTTACACTGTTGGTAGTGCCTATTAACTTTCGTTCATGTCATACGTGGATCTATCTGTTTTGAAATGTTTTATGTTCAACTTGCACTGTAGTTTCCTAATACCACTTTATGCCATTTGCCTTTTCGGCCTAAATTTTCAAAGCACACTTGGAATGAAAACCATAAAAGGTATTTCTGGATGGGTTTGAAACTTGAAAAGGTGCAATTATTAACTTTACCTCCCTCAAGTGGTCAAACATATCACAACAATACATATTCCCCATCGCATTAATTCTACTTTTAATATATTTTACCCAAATTAAATCTATTTTTTCTTACGCAGTCCCCACCAATATTTTTTTTTTGGTCATCATCAGGTTCATGGTATTTCATTTTGGAATGAAATTTAATTCTCTATATTTTTATAATAATAATAATAATGAGTAGAACTAAGGTGTTTTTAAGCTCACCAAGTTCAAACGGTTTGGATGCGTCGTTTGAAATCAATCCTTTGTGAGCTTAACTCAAAAACCTATCGGATTGACTTCAAACGACGCATCCAAACCGTTGAAACCGATCTACTTCATAAGTGATACGTTTACATGTCAAATTTTTAAAATTTTGAACTAATTTAGTATAAAGTCAAGCGATAAAAAAAAAATGATGTATAAGTTAATTTTAATGAGTTAATTTTTCATTATTTTTTGACTGCTTGACTTTATACTAAACTAGATCGAAAAATTATAAATTTGACATGTAAATGCATCACTTGTGAAGTAGAACAGTTTCAATGGTTTGGATGTGTTGTTTGAAGTAAATCCGATAGGTTTTTTAGTTAAGCTCACAAAGAGGCTTGGTGAGCTTAAGAACACCTTAGTTCTACTCAATAATAATAATATCATCGGTTCATCCACCAAGATTTTTATTAATATCCAAAGTTAATTAGAAATTAATAAATATACCCAGATCCGTTGGGATTCGATAAAAAAGTCCATACCGGCCATTAAATGGTCGGTACCGTATTTATTTAATTACCGACCATTTAATGGCCGGTACTGTATTTATTTCATTACTCTTTGATCAGAGTCAAAATGATGATGAATTACGTAGGGTTTTGGCTTAGGTTTTGCATATTATCTCGCACTTATGTTCATTTAATTAGAGAAAAATGCTACTGTCACAATTCTTTATGTTTTACTGCAGAAACAGGTTTCAGGACTATTTTACATCAAATAGAGCAAGAATCGGATCAATCGGATAAGCGACGCTCATCGACTAAGGCTCTGTTACGGCCCGTATTGCCTAATACGGACCTAGCCGGATACAGACCAGGAGATAGCGCAATACGCATTAAACCCTTCAGCGACATGGTCTCAATACGGACCGTATCACCTAATACGGTCCGTAACCAAGGTGCCCTTTGGGGAATAACTGCTAACAGTTGTATCCAGATCATGTTTCTTGGCCTCCACTCAACTCCAGACGTCCCTCCACTCCTATATAAGCACCCTGGACAGAATAGTTTAGTATCTTTGTAATTTGGGTTATATTTGATTAAGTGAGAAAGAGAGGAGTGATTGTAACAATGCCGTTCCGTGGCTAAGTTCTTTTCTTAGGGGCTAGGCAGTAAACCTTGTTACTCATGATGCTTTGATATATATATTTTCTGTTGATTATGATTTCTTGTTGTTTAATTGAAATGCTTTTGTGATTTATTATCCCTTCATCTAAATTCGATGATCTAGTTTAATCCGTTAGGGTAGTGACAGTACTTTAATGGTAAGAGAAACTATGTTGCACGAGTTAGCCTCGTTGGGAGTCATTAGATTTATGTGAAGAAAACCTTAGCGGGGAAACCATAAATTGGAACAACAAAACGCGAACCAAGTTCTATCATTTGCGTAAGATAATTCGCAGTGATCTATGTAGTAACTTGTGTATTTAGAGATCTGTCATTTGCGTAAGATAACTCGCAGTGTCCTATGTAGAATCTCGATGAAAGATTTGTCATTTGCGTAAGATAACTCGTAGTGACCTATGTGGTGTCTTTCATAAAACAACAACATAAAATCAGACCCGACAAAAGTAGAATATCAAAGTGGATAGAGTAGCAATGGTGTGCCGAAACTCTAGGAATGCTCATCTCTATCTTTATTTTAATTACTTTTAATTATTACATTGATCACAACTTCAACTCTCAAATTTTCAGATTTCGTCTAGCCTTTCGAAAGATTGTGATTTGATCGCTCAAGACTCTGAACCAATATTCCCTGTGGATCGACCTCGATTATACTACTCGATAGGATTGTGCGCTTGCAGTCCGAACCGATAGCATTTCCGAGTTTATAAATTTTAAAAGAAAACATCGCTCTCTTTTGAGTGATCACTCTTATTTTTTTTGCTGTTTTAGACCCTATAAATACCCATCTTTCTCTCTCTCCCCCTCACAACTCACAACTCCAGCCGAAAATACTCTCAATTCAGGTAATTTTTTTATTTAATTAAATTTATTTATTTTTTTAATTATTTTTCAGTAACCTATATGTGTAAATTAGTAACCTGACAATTGTTTACCATTTTTCAAAATGTAGTTTGTTTGCCATGGCCATGATTTCATTACACTGTGGTGGGAAGGTTCTTAGTAATGCATACGGGGCTTATTACAACAAATAGCCAATTAATTCATTTATGATTCCCGATGATATCTCACTTTGGGACTTGAAATTCATGATTTACGCATGTACTGGTTATAACCCAGAAAAATGGAACTTAGAATTGGCAACCCGAGTTTGCCATGCAAACACCGGGAAATATATCATTGCAAAACTACTACAATGAAAGTACTTGGAGAGGCATGTACGGCCATTCAAAGGCCACTGGAATTTTAATAATAGAAATCTACGCCAGAAGAGTTCCGATAAAGCCAGGAGTTGGATTCATGTGGTGTGCAAGAACCCGCGTTGTGATTACGAACTTAGAGAAAAACCAACGGAATATGGAGATACATGGGTTAAATGTATCCTTATAATTGGGTTAGAGATTTCAAATATTCTCATGTAGTAAATCAGTGATATTAATTTATCTACAATATAATTCTTTTGTCATAATAAAAATATATTTAAAAGATAAAGAAATTTTAATAAATTCAGTAGGGTCAATTAACCCGGCTCAAGTCAATGGACCACATGTGCATGTGTGTGTATTTCATTTTTATTGTGACAAAATGCATCCTTATCCTTGAGGTTAGAGACTTCACGTCTCCTCATTATTCATGTACTTTGCTCACGATCAAGATCGGTTATTTCGAATTTTAAAACTGTCTTGACTCTTTAAAGTTTTATCCATACATTGATCGAAAAATATTACCCAATATAATTAGATTTCACTACTACTACATAACTACATACTTTTAACGATAAACAATAGTCAACAAGATAGAACAAGAGAGCACAATTTCTAGCGTATTCTCACGTTAGCAGAGGAGGTACTCTTTTCTAGCCGTATTGTACTAAAACTGATAGAAAAGGGTTGCTCTATGCATAAAAAAAATTCCCCTCACAAAGAGGGTACAAACTTTTGCCGGCCATAACTTTATGTAGGAATTTCCGTTTTTAGCGTTCGATCACATTTCGAAAAACTTGTAAAGAGAAGATAAATATTTTAAAGGTAATCAAAGATTTACCTTAAAGGTGTGGTCAGCGCAGTTAGAATTGCAAAAAGATATCATTTAGGACCTCAAAACTGCAAATGAAGTTTCTAAAAAATAACATTAAGTTATAAAATTGATTTCAACAGAAAAAGTACATTCATTATGCTAACGATCAACAATGCCACACTATTTCAAAAGGCAAAAGTAACTAGACAGATAAAAAACCAGTGCTCAAATCGGCTAACAAATTATAGAACATATATAGAGCTACCTTCATTGTGCCAACGAGCAACAATCCCACACTATTTCAAAGAACAAACTGATTAGACAAATAATCCTTGTAAGTTATTGTAGGGCGCAGAAAGTTGCACAGCTGTTGGTATGGGAAGGTGTGTGCATGTGTATGTAAATGTCTCGTGGTTCAATGCTCTCTGTTGGTTAAAGAACATCGAACTCGAAACATTCGATTTCTTTCTTTCTGCTATTCCTTCTGGTTCACCCTCGACGGACCTACGACTCGTGATTGGTCTATCGAGAGAGTTTAATGATTGTGGGGACGTTTAACTCCCAGCGGGCGCAAGCCCCCGCTGTTAATTACATCAGATGGCCTTCCCAAGCCATGCTGAATACCTCGTTCATTCCAGGATTTATGCCTATTTGTTGCGGATTGAATAAAAGGGCTAAAAGGGGAAACTCATGTACTTGGTTTTCGTGTGTTTCTTTGATTCACCATTGTTTTAGGTATTTAATTACTATATATGCACAAGATGTAATGATTATTATTAAAATACTTTTATTACACATTTTTATTTATTTATAAACATATTTTAGTACTTGAGAAGGTATATTTATGCTTTGTTTATGTTTTTATTTAAGAGACAAATGATTAAAACATGAAGAAAAGTAGAGAAAAGGGTATTTTTGTCATTTCAGGACATGGCTGATACTTGGACATGTTCAATTTTGGTTTAGAAAGGTGGAGGATTCAATTTGGGTTCATTTGGAGTTGGTTTGAGTCGATTTGGGTTTGAAATGAAGAAGTTATGGCCAAAAAGGACTGGGAAGGGCTTAATTGTGAAGTTAAAACTTTCCAGGGACCTATTTGTAAAGGTGGAAGGGCTGGATTTCATGATTTGGGTTTTTAGCAGGGTCTAAGGTGGAAATTGGACTTTCAGGGACCTATTTGAAGAGTTTTTAGGCAGCCAGGGGCTTATTTGCAAATGTCTAGGGACTGCGCTATGAAGAGGCTTTATCGGAGGGGCCTCCTTGTAAAAGATCCATTCTTTTTATTATTTTCTGGGCTCGGAGATTGTAATTGGGCTTCAAGATTAGTGTTTGGGCCTTTAAGATATGTATGGCGCTTCAGGATCCGTGTAGGGTAGTGGATTTCAGCGATAAACTTTGGGATTCGGCTGCTGTGCTTTGATAACCGTGCTGGGCCTCAGATCATACGTTATGATTCGCTGAGAGGGATCATTGGCTTTACCCGACATGCGGGCCCCGAGTGGTGGCGGCTTATCGGCCTAAAGATCTGGTTTTCTCCCCAAGATTCGAACTCCATTCGAATTCTCCCTTTGGCGCCTAAATCCATCGGCTCCTGTGGGCTTTAAAATCCGTGCTTGGGATATGAACTGGGGTTTCGCCGAAGGTAGGGTTTTCAGCCCCGGCGAGCTCTCGGTCACGGCAAGGTCGAGGGAGGGTACCATTGGAATCGCCTTGGGGAGATGAGCATGGTAGGTGTGTTGTCGGCGGTGATGGATCGCCGGAGAGGGGTGGTACACGGCGAGCTTCAAGTTTCGGTACCGAGTGCCTCTGTAATCCGATTTCTTCGATTATCTCATGTTTTTCTTCAATTACTCGTCTCTTCAATGTTGTTTGAGCATGATAAAGCTTCGTATGAGATCAATTTCTCATTCCATCAAGCTTTGAGCATATTTCCGATTGTATCGTGTAGGCCTGGTACTGGGTGTGAGCTGGTACAGGGCATCTTGGCTTTGGGGTGCGCTTAGGATGTGGAATACCATGATTTGGAGCATGTTTCAGAAGCATCAAGGTCGACAAGGATGTAATCTCGGGTATGGTGTTGAATTTGGGTATGAACTTAATATTGGGTTTCGGATATGTACAAAGGATATGAATTTCTCATGGATTTCATTAGTGACATATGTATGTTTTATGTTATTCCTGTAATATAACATCTCAAGAATAGGTACATGAAGTTTGGGAATTTTTATGCTTTTATTTTTATTTTTAAAAGAAGCAGAAAAATTCAGAGGGGTGTAAATGCGAAATGTGCATGTTGCTGTTTTCCCATTTCTGACATCCAACTTTGAAAATGGCTAGAAAATAGTAGAAAAATCAGAAAGATGCAAAATTTGAGTCTAAATTGATTGTTTTTATGTCCTCTATCTTCCTATTCAAACAGATTTTTGATTTGGTTTTTTGATCGGCCTGCACTGGCTGATCTGTACCAACAGGTCATTTGGGCAATTTTCTGTGCTTGTGCTATTTTATTGATCATGGTATTTTATCCTTAAATGCTATGAATGAAAGATTGCATCAAGGAAAAAAGGGTACTAGCATCACATATGTCATTTGCTAGCAATAAAATTTATGCATATAGGTCCTTGGTCATTTGCATATTCATGTAAAAGGGTCCTTGAGCATCATGTCATGGGGATTGAAATTACCCTCTTCTCATTTGCCCTCTCCTTCTAGTAATCATGCATCTAGGTCCTTTGAAAAGTAATAAAATTCATAACATGGAAAAAGATGTAATAAAACATCAATTCTTCACATATTACTCCTTTTATTCCTCTTTTATGCATTGAAGTCCTTTAAAAAGTTCAAAATGACACAATTAGGGAGATGTAGTTAAACATCAATCCCCATCATGTCAATTAATTTAAATTCCCTTTTTCATTTTGTTATGCACTTTTAATTTAATTTTCATATTAAAAGAATTATATAAGAAATTAATATTCAAAGGATGTAGCTAAACATCAACTTTGATATCTCTCCCTTTTATACTTCTTAGAATATGAAAATGTCACTTTTATTATTTATATTTATGTGATTATGTGTTTTGTTATTTTCCTTTGCAATATAAAATAAAGAAAAGGGGAAACAAAAGAAAGAAGAAAAATAAAGGAAAAGAGGAGGTAGAAAGCAAAGAAGAAAAATAATAAATTTCGACATTTGTTATATTTTTTTTTTTTTTTTAGAGATCACCAATAAGATAAGAAAAATGCAAGTAACACATTTTTATTATGTACATCTATATATATTTGTTTTAAAAGGAAAGAAGATGCAAAAGAAGAAATGAAACATTTTTATTGATCATCAAGCTATATATTTCTCTTGTTTTTCCTCATCCTAAGATGAACTAGAAATTATATAGCTCTCACATCCATGGCTTTGAGAGTAAAAGAAAAAGGGAGTAGAAGATGAGAACAAGATCAAACAAAGAACAAACAAGAAAGCCATTAAAAAGAAAACTCTTTATTCCAACTAAAATAGCATATATACAGATCATTGCTCAGCTTTGAGCTTACATTTTTCAAGGTATTAATTACCTTTCTTTAAAAGCTTGAAACTTTGCAACTTCTAACTTAAACTCTCTTTGAGAATGGAGGTTTCTTTCTTGATTCTTGCACAGAGGGTTTTCTGGAGAAGAAGATGTATATCTAGCATTCATTTGAGGTGCCTTATATAAGGCAGGCATGGGTTTAGGGTTTAGGGTTCAGCTGAGGTGTCATCTGCTATGCTCATCAAGTGTTTGATCAAGGGCTTAGATCAATTGGTTCAATTTCGAGTGCCTTGCTGGCAGGGGATCATCCAACAGCGTTTTAATATACCACTCATCTTAATTTGGGTCACTTACAGCCCTTGGATTGATCTCATATGCAGGAGGTGTCATCAAAGCCTTTAATTAACCGGCCTCTGAATGGGAAGCTTCCAATCACGTGCCCCAGCACCCTGGGAGAGGAATTTCCATCTTTGTCATGTTGCTGGGGATGAAGGGCACGCGTCCCTGGGGACCAGAGAGCATCTTCGCAGCTCTAGGGTGTGTGGTGTGCTATACCGGCGGTATATTGGGCCTAAACCTTCCTTCTTTCGATTAGAAATGTTTCTGAGCATAAGGAATTGGCAGAGAGCGTAATAACTACTCTCTTATCATGGGCCCAAGTTCAATTTATCGTCTAGACAGATGAGCATGCGGTGTGGCCATAACTCGGGTCTGACAAGGTTCGGGTTCATGGCACCTACCAAATTGGCCTTCCCTAGCTTTAATTAGCATCGTATACATGGTCGTATAGACCTTTGGCAACAACCTGCTAAGTCTCAGAGCTTATACCAACTCCAATCGCTTGATCTCATTTTTTAATTTATACTTTTCTCGGGTGCAATTGAGGTTCGCCGAGAGTGCTTAAAGCTTCTATCTTTACTCAAAGATAAAGGGGTTAAAGCCTTCAAACATTTCAGGTAATGACTCATGATGAGCTTCAATTTCTAATCCGATTTTAAATCCCGTTCTTGGCGAAATCGGGAAGAAGGGAGGAGAAGAGAGGAAGAGAGAGCTGACGGGAAGGGGCCCACTGTCAGCCTCTCTTTCGCTCGGCCAATCATGTTTTAATCTTTTCATATTTACTTCTTTTGGGCTTGGTCTTTGGTGAGCCGTTCATGAGATAAACTACGGTGTATGAACACCTAGTCTATTTCGGTCGAAGGGGTCGGATATCGTTTGAGTTAACCCGGCGCGTAGCACTTGCATTTTGCTTAGTCACGGCATATCATGGACCCAATCACTGACAACTCGGTGTATCATGCTTTATCTTGGTACACCGTGCTCATTTTCCGAGTTGGGTTTGGCGCAAAACCGCCTTGAGTCGCTGATGAGTGGGTCCCGTGTTGCCAGATGCGTCTGGTATCCCCAACTTGCACCCAGAACAGTCCCAAAGCTCGGTTTGCTTAGGTGTCACCCTGTTTTGCACCCAGAAAGCTATCATGAATTTTAAAATGCTGTACTCAATTTGTTTTTGAAGGGTCTGAGTACAACCTTGGCATTTTAATCCCCATAAATTACTATTTATCATGCTAAGTTTTAAATAGCAACTTTTTAGGGTCAAACAGTTATAAACCCAACGTTCAAATCGACCTACATTTACCAAGTGGCTAGAGTTTGAAAAGAATCAGATCTGGGAGAAGCGGCTAGGGTTTGAGAGAATCAGATTTGGGAGAAGAGAGGACACGAGATGGGGTTAGACGTCGAGATGGAGAAGAGAATTCAAAATGGTATTATTCTATCGGTTCCAAGTGTAGAACCGATATTAGAAATTGACAGACTTATTCTATCGGTTGTATAGTAAAAAACTGATAGAAAAATATTATTTTCTTCTATCGGTTCTAATTGTCATAGAAGAAATGTGACACTTATTATATCGATTCTACGGTAAAAAACTGATAGAATAAGGCCATCTTCTTTTATCGGTTCTAAGAATAGAACTGATGATCTTCTATCGGATGGATGCTCATAGATCAATGCACAATGTGGCATCCTGCACACACTACCATAATTTCAAATATGAAGAAGCCATCATCAACTCTGAGAGCAAGTCAATCAGAAAGCTGCAAATGACAGTTTGCTTTGTTGTACGGAGGAGATGCAAAAACATATTTAGAGAAGAGAATAAAACGGCACAGCTGCTCATCCATAGTTTTGGTAGATTTTGTAGCATGGTTCAACTTGGAACAAGATCAACAATAAATAAAAAGGAAATTGAAGGCCTGAAGGGATCTTTTAATAAAGAGGTCTACAATGGCGAAATTGATTACATAATTTCTATTTCTATTGTAATTTTTACTTATTTTACTTTCAATTGCTAGTAGGAAAATATATGTAAAAACTCTCTGACACTTCTGGTGTATGTTTAATGAAACTTGGAAGGGGGACCTCTATTTTTCTCTAAAAAATCAAAATAGAAATCACTAAAAGTAGAAAGGCCAAAACTCTTTATTTTAAATACTTAACGTAATGTAATGTGATGTGATGTGCTAAAAGTATTTTTTCGTTACGTGACTGTTAAAAATTACAGAGAAATGCATGTTACTGTTAATCACGTCATGATTATTGTGACATATCGGCCCATAAACGTACTGTGTCGGGTATTAAGGACAAAATAAAAAAATTTAGATTGAAGAGTATTGAAACGTAAATCACATATTTAACAACACTTGTGACAATTATAAAATGTATTGAATAAGTTACTATTTTGTATTCATGAGCACCATTTAAATCTGTCCCACGGATCACGTTAATATTTTTTGAATGAATTTGAAGTTATTTATTAAAAATAAATTTGCCAACAATTGTGTATATGTTGAAAAACATATTTGAATTTTTTTGTCCAAAATAAATTGTTAACTGAAAAAATTGAAAAGGATGGTCCGCAATATTATGTTTCATCATATGTCATGACCGCGTGTATATGTATGATCACGTAATGTGACATGATATGTCAAAATTGCTTCACGTAACGTATCGTGCTGTGTCAATTTTTTTTAAAGCCATCGTAACAACTATCAAGTTGTGTGTCAAAGTTTTGTCAAAAGTGAATAAAATCTCACAAAATAGTCCGTCATGCAACAATTTGATCGGAAAATTTGTTGATGGTGATCTAAATATTATTCTCTGTTTTTTTTATAATACACATATATGATTGATTGAGGAGTCAATATTAGAGATTCCCACCACTCTTTTCGTAATATCACAAAATCTCTCATTTTTCATGTTCTTGTGCCAACATGCTTTAGGACAGAGGATGCCCCCCACCCACCCCTATAAGATGTTAACACGTGTCGGGATCAAATAGTCAAATCGGCCATAGCACGCCACGTGACATATTTGGCCATTGGCTCTCTCATAATTGGTATCATGACAACAAACGGCTCCGAGTTGCTCAACAATGTCTTCCAGCATAGTCGTAGAATGTCTGTGGCTGCCATAGTGGATGATACGTTCTACAAGTGCAACAAATAGTTTGTTCAGCGGCGACAACGGTCAATGAAATTAAAAGACAAGAAGCAGGTTATTTCCGACTGGGTTTTGCAAAAGATCAGAAAACATTGGGAGAAAGCTGCAGTAATGCGTTTGGTCACTTATACGCACGGCCTAGGTCAGTACCAAGTTTCATCCCCAAATGAGTACGTTCCTTGCACCCACAGCGACATAGGAAATATGAAACTTAGTCTCAGGGAGTTTGTGTACATTGTGACACGCGGTCCCTGCAACCAAATGGAATGTACTTGCAGAGGTATCCAATTAACTTCTATTCCGTGCGCTCATGTCTTAGCGGTTTGTCGTGACCAAAACTAGTGCGAGGACCAATTTGTTGCAGACTAGTATAATGTGAACTATCTTGAAAGTACTTGGAGTGTGGTGTTTGTTCTAATTGACAATATGCCAGAATGACCTGCTAATACTGAAGCAAGAATTCTTCCGAGCAGGGACTGGATTAGGGTTGGAAGGCGAAAACACATCCGTCATGTAATGACCATGGATGAAATGGAAGGTAGGCGAAGGGGCATCAGACTCGCCATTCCACTACCGATAGGCAACAAAGAAGTACGTAACATTCATCAAAAATTATATTTTTTTTCAATTTATACCAACTTACTAAGTAACAAATGCAAATGCAGAGGCAAGAAACGCAAAAGCAATTTAGATGCTTCTGTTATGTTTGCAAAAACAATAGGAGAGGCAGTTGCCATAGGAGGAGAGGCGGTTGGAGTGTAAGGGGAGTCATTTGGAAGCCAACCAAGTAGGTCAACTAGTAGGCGTACAACAAGGGCATCTGAAAGCCAAGCAGGACCGTCTGGAAGCCAACCAGAGACATCTGGTAGGCCATCTTCCGGAACTGGTTTGTTTTGCAAATTTAGTTTTAGGCGTAGTAGTAATAGTTGATTTAGATGCATGTTGTGAACTTGTTTATTTAGATGCTGCTTTCAGAACTTTTTTATTTGCAATTTGTGTGGACTTTATTGCAAAGTGTGTGGATTTTTTTATTTGCAATTTGTGTGTACTTTACTGTTTTGTACGATACGTCTAATGCATGAATAGTTTATTGAGGTGAATCAGATTGCCTCCTTTGCAGAAATTGTTGGAGATGATGCAAGTCTGACTTGGCTACGAATTTAATTGTGACTCTAAATTCTTTCTCACGCCTTCATTTTTAAAAGAAACAACACGTGACTACTAAATAAAAAGTAATTCTAAAAAATTCATACAAATTTACAACCTAATTTTACAACCCTAATTCATCAAACTACAATAATACTACTTCTTAGAACCCAGCTCGAATGCATCAGAATTTTAAACCCTAACAGTACTACTTCTTAGAACGCGCTGATTTTGCCGACGAAGTGGTAGCCTTACCAGTATAAGTACACGGAACAAACTCATCGTCCGATGCTGGAGGCTCTGGATCAACCTTCTTCTTTTTTCGAAAAATAGTCATAGGGGTTTTCCACAAAGTCATCGTCCGAAATTTCATAGCTAAGAAATTCCGACTGTATGAATGATTGACATGTCTTTTTATCAGGGTTGACACTTGATCTTTTTTCTCTTATTTTTATCCCGATCACTACTTGACCCTCCTCTCGCTAGGCCACGATGACCTACCCCGGTTGCTATTGTTCATCCTTTTGGCCCATTCAAATATTGCCCTTTTCACCTAAAAAATCGCATTCTCTTTCTCTCTGTCCCTTCCTCCCTTTCTCTTGACGGAGTTGAGGTAATTGTGAGGGGGAGAGAGAAAGATGGGTATTTATAGGATCTAAAATTGCAAAAAAAAAATAAGGGTACCGGCCATTTAATGGCGGGTACTGAAATAAATACGGTACCGGCCATTTAATTGCCGGTATGGACTTTTTTATCAAATCCCAGCAGATCTGAGTATATTTATTAATTTCTAATTAACTTTGGATATTAATAAAAATATCGGTTCATCCATCATAATAATAATTTTAAATATAATAATAAAAAAATTAGATAATATAATATAATATCAACTGGGAGCGTTTAATCATTCACAGAAAAAAGCACATGCGTGCACATTGAAATGAAAATAATTTTGATATTAGAAGGAATACACTTTGAGCTCCATTTGAGGAAAATGGAATAATAATTGAATCTTTTGGCCTTTTATAAAGTGCTGACTAGGAAAACGATTTGAGTACACCAATAACATACTACATAGCTTCACACAATAATAGTTATTATTAACACAATACTGACCAACTTTTTTTAGTTGTGGGGGGACAATTATATCTTTCTTAGTTATTTTTCAAACAATGCAATCCCTTTCTCTTCATCAATGGGTTGATTTAGTTTCTTTAATATTATATTTTATTAAAATGAAAACGATTTCTTGTTTGAGATTAGATATTTTTAAATCATCTTAAATGAGATAACTTTCATATTTAAATTCTACTTTTCATAACTAGACCTCTTCATGCTCTTTGTTAAGAATTTATGCTTGCATCTCAAAATTATTAATTATATAATGCCATACTAAAGTACATTTACTAATACTGAATTTTTTTTTGTCAAAAACAGTACAAAAAAATACTGAGACTAACTAAAGATTTTCATTCAAATGAATGATGCATCAATAAACATTTAATAAGTTTGGTTTTTTTTTTTCAGCCTAACCATTGTTTTAAAGTAGAAAAAAATGTACATATATCGTAGAATTAGAAACTTAGAGCGATAGCCATAATCCATAAATAATAAATATGACTAATAATTAGTAAGATAAGATATTTTTTCTTTTTGAGTAAAGGATTGAAGTTAAACCACAAAAATGTTTAACATCCATAAGAAATTCTTCGCTCAAATTTCGACTATGCATGAACTTTCATATGGAGGATATTTTTTATTTTCCAAAAGAGATTTAATAAATAGAATAGATTTTTATATGTGTAATATAACTTGGCATTAATGAAATGAGATGCACACCTCTGTGTACATTTAGGGGACCAACTCCACTCACCATCGGGCCCACCTTGCCTTGCACTCTCCGTGTAGAGAGAGAGGGACAAATCATGCGCTTTTAAGTGGATGGTAGAGAGCTTTCAATGGGGTAATCTCAATCTGTTTGGCATTTGAACTGATTTCCACCAAAGGAAACACATCAACAGTACCCTTTCATGCATTATTGGTGTGTGTCTGACTCTAAACTCCAAATAGTATGCTTTTAGAGTCTGTTTCCAAATTAGTGAAACGGTATAAATCAAGAGAAATATGTTAATTTTGCTCTTCAGTTGTCAATAATTATTAAAAAAAGTTCTCTTAATTTGAGGTAACAAATTTAACTATCCTCACATTTTCGTCCATTCTTTTCCTTTTTTTTCTTCCGAAATTGAGAGGAGACTTAAGTGGAAATTTTAAACTTACAATAATACTTATTATATTGCAGTAGAACTAAGGTGTTCTTAAGCTCACCAAGCCCCTTTGTGAGATTAACTCAAAAAATATATCGGATTAACTTCAAACGACGCATCCAAACCGTTAAAACCGATCTACTTCATGAGTGATGCGTTTACATGTTAAATTTTTAAAATTTTGAACTAATTTAGTATGAAGTCAAGCGGGCAAAAAAAGATGATTTATAAGTTCATTTTTCATTTTTTTTACCGCTTGACTTTAAACTAAACTAGTTCGAAAAATTATAAATTTGACATGTAAATGCATCACTCGTGAAGTAGAATGGTTCAACGGTTTGAATGTGTCGTTTGAAGTCAATCCGAAAGGTTTTTGAGGTAAGCTCACAAAGGGGCTCAGTGAGCTTAAGAACACCTTAGTTCTACTCCTTATATTACATATTTATTTATCAAGCGTAAAGATTCATTGACAATGGATTAATTACAATCTTGACAATCATTAAAAACATTTGAAACATGATATGTAATATACGAATATCAAATACATATATATCATTATTAAAGGTTTAAATACCGTTTATAGTGTCATAGTGAAATGGATAAAAAAATAGCGTTATGCCACACTATTGCATCGCTATAGTGCCGATAGTGTCATAACTTTTATGGTCCAAAAACGCTATAGCGCGCTATTTAGAACCTCTCATTCTTTATTTTTAATACCCACACACTTATTTTTAATTCTAATATCAAACGTGCGATCTATCACACTGAGAGCATTATCTTTATCACTAAATCAAATATTAATTTCTCAATTTCATCCTTTATTTAATATTAAAATTTGAGTATGGAGCAACACGAACGATCACACATGAAGATGAAGCAGAGGATTAAAAAAAACAATGTGTGAGTAGTGTTCTCTCGAGGACAAGTATCCTCTCCAATATTATAAAAGATTCCCTTCACTTTACGGTTTGAGATTAACTCCCAGCAGCTTTGAGATTCGGGCTAGCGCATGAGCAGTATTATTGGGCTTTGAGATTCATGCCAAGTTAAAAAGAACAGTCCAGATCCAGTAATTGTAAAAGATTCCCTATTACGGTACCAGGGAGGATCTGAATTCGTTCTCTCAATTATCATCCTTTATTTAATTTAAAAAAAATGAGTATGAAGCAACACAAATGATCAAGTTGAAAATGAAACAGAAGATTAAAAAAAGGCAATGAGTGAGTGGTGTTTTGTCAAGCTTTCTCCCAGAGTCAAGATATCTACATTTACTCGATTAAGCACCAATCAAACAACCCTTGCATGTTTGGGTTTGCTCCATTTGGGTCTGGTTTGGTACCTGTTATCTCAAAACCCGGTATCTGAACCTCACTTGCAGAACCACCTATGAGATTTTTTTTCTTTTCTTTGGGTTTTCAAAGGAAAAAAAAAAAGTAAAAAAAAGTACAATTTTTTTATTTTTAGAAATTTAATAAAAAGTTTATCAGGAACAAGAAAGAGTTTTTTTTTTATTCCATAGAAAGAACTGATTCATTGATTTGGTTCTTTTAGGCTGTGCTCCAGAAGGGGGTACACGGAGGGAGGGGAAGGGAGAATTATTGTGTTTAGGTAGGATTTCGCCATACCGTACCTGACCGGTGTCGCTCATCCGCTCTTGAAGGGGAAAAATTGGAGAGGGAGCGGAGGGGAAGCTATGCGATGTTTTGGCGAAATCCTTCACCCCCAAATCGGGGTGGAGACGAGGTGAAATAGCGAGCTTCACTTTCCTTCCCTTTCCTTTAATGGCGATTTCACCTCATTTTGTGGAGCAGTGTTAGGTATTTTTTAAAAAAACCGAATAATTAATTCAGTTTCTTTGGTAATGTATACAAGAGTATTTTTTATGGATAAATTTTTTAACAATGTTATTTTGACTTCATGCAACACATAAGTCATATACTTTTTTATTTTGACTCTATTGTCTGTGTGCAGCATGAAGTCAAAACAACGTTGTTAACAAAACTAAAATAATTGATCAAAAGAACCAAATTATAATTTTATTATTTGACCATAGAAAAACCAAAATAATTATCAAAATAACCAAATCAATTCGTTTCATTCTATGGAACCAAAAAAATCAAAACACTCTTTCTATTCCCGATAATCTTTCTAATAAATTTCTAAAAATAAAAAATTCTGTATAGAGCGTGAATGTAATTACGTGTTGCTAATTGCACTAACATTGGATAGTAATTAGTTAACTAATGATTTATATATTTACTGGTCTCTCACTGAAAATCCAAAATTAGTTTATTGTATTCATCCTACATAGTAATTTGATAAGGGTTAAAACTATAGATAAAATCTTGTGAAATCTTGTAAGATTTAGCGTCACGAGCTAATAATTAAAAAATAAAAATTATTTTGAGATATGTGTAATTTATTAACTTTGCTCAAAACAAGAAGAGAAAAAATGATCAAATAGCACAAATTTTCTACTTATATTGCAGTCGTTACTAACTTTATTACAATAAATTACCAATTAAGAAAGGAAAAAATGGTCAAAAGCTCTTACCAGTGGATTAACATGTTTTTGTTACTTAAAAAGAATGAAGTGTGATGACAGTTCTTTCTCCTTTTTTTTTTTTGAGGAATCATGACTTTTTCCTTGTTTCCTTTCTATTTTTTTTCTGTAAAAGTTCAATTTAAAATTACTTAACAATTTAAAATTTTGAAACTAATTAACAAAGCAATGTTGTTCTTTTGTATACAGTTGAGAGTTTAGACACAATGCGTCAATTTACAAAAGGGTATTTGGTAAGCTCACAGCTTTTTATGATTGTGATTTAATGTCTTTCAATTTCATATACTCATGTATCTGTGCTAAGGCAGCGAATATTCAATTTTTTTCTTTTCAAAATTGAATATTTACTTGTATATAATGGTGAATTTTGATCACGTGAAGTTAATCGAGAAGTCCACTTTCAACCATTTGAGTTGGCTTGCTATGAGATTGTATGATTTCAATATTAATTTAACACAAGAGAAAAAAAAATAAGGTCTACAATTGAAATCCAGTAAGTGTTTGTAATTTGTATATACACAACCACTCCAACTAAAGAACAAGAACCAAAAATCTCAAAAATAAAAACAAAAATTACACCAAATGAAGCAAATGATGTTTACAACACAAGCAATAGAACCAAAGGAGACCCTTCTGAGTAATTGAGACCACACCTTATGCCAACTATTATATATCAAAGGTGTGTGTGTGTGTGTATCCAATATAATTATATTGATTGCTGTTTCAACAATCAATAATATCACCTCTTTTGAAAAACTTGCCAGAACTCACACAAATTTAAAGCGCATGAGAAGCCTTACAGACTTATATACAGAGCCCTTTTTGTTGTACAATGGAACGGCACGGATGCCGGGCCGGAGTTCTGAGACGGGCAAACAACTCTGACCACCAAAATCATGTTTTTCTGACATGTCGTATTCTTTGACCTCGATTCTAAGCAGTGCTAACTCGGGTACAGTTAGCGGATATGAGAATTCCTCATCCCATACCGGGATCCAGTCGTCTTCTATTACTTTTGTTTTCTTCATCAGTGTGTCATCTGGTACACCTTCAATGCCTACCTGTTGTTCATTTGTTAAGTACAAAGTTTTTAACTACTTTTGATTAATTTTTTTTCTTATTTTTATCTTAATTTTTAGGTACAAGTATAACAAAGGTTTGGAGTATCTCAGATAACAGAGCAAAGGTGTGCTTTGATGCAATGGGTACAGTTACAGGTATACTGACAGTTCATTTCTGTTTTGTCATGGTGAGTGTTTCTGTTAGAAATGTCCTGCAGGCCAAGTTATTTTAGGCTGAAACTAATAATTTAATTTCTAAAATTAAATATGGATTAAACCATATTGAGCCGCATAGATTCTAGGCCATAATTTCTACACCATCTCTGATTATGTGCATCTGAATAGGTGCGACCTAATAATAGGATTATAAATATGCTGTAGCAGTTGGGATTTTAATTAATCCATCTGAATACACACATATTACACATACAAAGAGAAAGTGAGAAAAAGAGGGGGCTAGCACACCGGCTGATAGTTGTTTTCAACTTGTTCGTGTGGATACCATTGGGAAACGCAACTGCTATTGTTGCGTGCATTCGACACAATAGTGTGGAGAAGGAAAAGTATGTCTAAAGTTGCAAAAAACTTTTGCTGCTCTTCTATTGGTAATCTCTATTTTGGATTTAATTTACACATGGATTTCTGATTCGGATAGAAACTGAATTGAATTGTAAACCTATATTCTTATCCGAATTCGTTACAGTTTCTTCTAAGAACCACAATTAATTGCACACAAATTGTGAAATAATTTTAGGTTGATCTCCAAAAGTTGGTTACACCACTACTCTTGTTACTTCTTTATGGAACGGAGAAGCTCAAAATAGACATTAAACTGAATTAAATGTTGATACCTTGACGTAGAAGTCAGGAGGGGAGTAGGCATCAAAATGTGTTTTACTAAAATCCATTCGCCAACCATCACCCATGTAAATCTTCACCTGTTTCCAATTATACCGAGAAATCATTATCACCATTTAAAAAAAAAAATCAATTTTTAAGTGGTAAATTCACATCGTTTTGTCCATTTGTGACATATTTTTAAATCTTAGTATCCATGTATAAACATTTTAAATGGAAGCCTGCAAAAATTGGAATTCGCATCGCATCCCCTGAGATATCTCAAACTTTCAGTTGATATGTGGAAAATCAGGACTGTTCAAATCCTTCCTGCACGAATCTCAATGCACAATAATACTGCTTCCCTGCAATTCGAATAGGCACCAAAAAAAATTTGACCCGGTTTTAAATAAATTGAAAGTTTGAGATATCTGAGAGGATACCGGACTCAATATATTGAACGTGCTCTTCTCTTAAATGTTATGATTTCATACACTTTCAGAATATAATTATTTTAGATTTTAGAAAGATTGCAAACCTTCAGAGTTTGTTTCACTGGTAATGAAACAGAAGGGTCAAAAACTTCGCCATTTGGACCCATATTCATCAAGAAATCAGGCTTTCTAACATAACCGCAACCACCATTGGCTCTGAAAAATCCTTGCATCAACCTAAGTTGTTTACAATGTCCCTGTGTAAGTAAACAAAATCCAAAAATCAATATTTAAGCTTCAGAGGATTAAGAGAATGGGATTGCATTACCTTTTATTTTAGTAGAGTATAAATGTCGTTCAATTTTCAACCAATACCGAACTTTACGCAGTTTGACTATTTTAGTAGAGAGGAAGTATTTTTGTTGTTACTTGTTACTGAACTGATCATATGGCTCAGGGTGAACGAACATATAATCAAAGAAAAGACAAAAAAGGTACCTAAAAGTATAACCTTACAAAGATAATTAACTATGGACAAAATGAGATCACAGCACAATATTGCAATATATTCCAGATTTCTTTTTTGAAGCAATTTGTGTGTGTGTGTGTGTGTGAGAGAGAGAGAGAGAGAGACCTGTGTGTTGAAAGCAACCATCTGCGCACCGTGAGTCCACGCAAGCATCGGCTTGTAGTTTGTAGATCTGACACGGGTACCCTTCGGGTACACCCTCAAGAGGTTCCTCTGTGTAAACCTGCATTGTTAAAAAATTCGTCAACTCAAATCTCCACCAACTTATATTTTATAACCACCCATTTTTATCCATTTTACTATTTTTTTTTATTAAATAGAGAACGGGTACACGGGTCCTAGTGCACCCCAGCATCTTTTAGATGCTATTCTCGAGAATTGAAATTGCGTCTCTCCAAAGAGAGATGAGGGCTCGTGCCACTGCACAAAGTCCACGGTTCTTATCCATTTTCTATATTTGCTTTGATGTATTTGATGTTGATGTTGTTATCACTCGTTTTTGAAATTCAAACCACTTGGTTGTAATTTTCTTTTCGTTGACCACCAAAAGAATCAATAACAAGTACCTGATGACATCAGCACTATGGGAGGTACACGCCTTAGTGAGCTTCTGTTCGCTGAGGCTGAGGCGCCTGACACAAGTGGGGTCGACCTGCAGAGCATCCTTTGTTGATGAGGCGCCTTTGGGTTTGCCCGCCTGGATCGTTATTAGCTTTCGGTACTGATATGCTGTGTCCTTCCCAAATTTCGGGTCTTCTTCGTCCTCCTCCGATTCATCTTCATCCTATATCAATTTGGGTGTTACTGTTAGAGATGACAAGAAGTTGCACAAATGAAGAAAGGGAGAAAATAAATCTCCGGTTGAGCACAGAAGTAAATAATTGGTATTTTTTTATGTGAACTTGTGAAGCAAAAAAAAATGGTTTGTTTTTGTAGCGCAGGTTCAAATGTCTTGTGTCTTTGTATGCCTGACATTCTTTATCTTCCTTTTCAAAGTTTAAACATTCGATTTGAACCGCTCAAAATGATCTCCGTATTAAAATGTGCTTGGAGACTTACCATAAAATAAAATAAAATGTGCTTGGAGACCAATTTTTTTTATTTTTTTGAATTTTTTAACTATTTGTTTAGATATGTACAAAATCACTAAACCAAAACAGTGATTTTGTACCTATCTAAAAATATATTAGAAAATTTGAAAAATATAAGTAAAATTTGGTTACCAAGCACAAAAATATGGAGATCATGTTGAGTAGTTTGGATTGATTGTTTGGACTTTGAAAACGGAAATAAGGATGTTGAGGCAAGAGTGAGACATGAAAGACACGAGGCATTTGAATCCTACTCATTTTGTAAGAGTTATCAAATTTAACTTTTCAAGTAATACACATCTATTCTGATGCGTTTTTCTTAACACATTTCAATTGCCCCCCAATAAAGCATACTTCTAATGGCTAGTTGATCCTTTTATCAAAAAGACACACTGTACCAGTACAAGCCCATAAAGAACTTTACGTGCCTTGTCATTAGATGACTCAGACTTCAAATCCGACAAGTCCTTTCCGCCGGCATCATCTGCCTCTTCACCTGAGATTCTTTGACTCGTTGCATTGCCATTGGAACTTCTTTGAGATCCAGTCGTTTTGGTTTGATCCTTTGATTCGAGGTACTCTTTGGGGGGTTTTGTGGAGATGATTATCCGGTGCTTTAGATCTTCAGGAGAGGGGAATACCGTCAGAGGCTCATCATCGGGGATATATAAAATATCTCCAAAGGTTTCCTTGATCATCTATATTGAACAAGAATGCATTTGTAAATATCTAAGAGTGAGGCTACAGTACTATGCATAGCGCGGATTGGTACGTACTATGGATAAATATCTTTGTTTCAAAGTTCTAAATAGTTGATCTTCACCGTTCAACGTGATCTTCGTATAAAATTCGGAGGCCAAATTTTACATTTTTTATAATTAATCACTACTTTCAAATGGTCCAGACTCTTTAGATCAAGTGATTTTTTACATATCTAAATAAAATGGATTTTTTTTTTTCAATCCATTTACATTTTCATATGGAGATTATGTTGAGCGGTTCGGCTCGTCTGTTTGATTGTTAAAAACAAAGATATTGATCCATAACACAGACTGATCCGCAATTTGCAAAGTAACATAGTCTCATTCTTTGTAAATATCTAACAAGGTAAGGAGTAAAAAGAAGAAAATAATTGAAGTAATTAATTACCTCAGCTACTTTGGCTTGGAGATTGGGTGTGAGGTGATCTTCAAGAGTAATCACAACAGGATACGGTGAGGCACAAAAGGCATACTCTTTAATAGACCGTAAGCATTTAATTATTTCTACTGGAGAAGTCAGTGTCCTTCAAAGGAAAAAAGTAAAAAAATGGAACTATATTATTATGAAATTGAAGCTTCAATGAACAATTACATTTCAAAACAAACAAGGGAGCTATAGTTTTTTTGAACTTGAAAGTTCTATATAGTAACATGCTTACTGTTGCAACTAAAAGTGTGCTCAGTAGATTTTGTATTGGATCCCTATTTTTGTTAGTCTTTACTTGTATTATTGTTTTGTTTTGTCTACTAAAGCCAAATTTTTTTTTCCTGTCAATTTGTTAATTCTTTCCTTTTCTTTTGGTTTCTTCCATGTTAGTCACATTTGACAGAAACAAACTTATTTTTCTGGACAAATGAGCAACTTTTTTTTGTTTCTTTTACATAAATAAAATAGAGAACATAAAAATGCTCCTAAAAGGGCAAATCAATACCTTCCATGAAGAATATCAACATTATCTCTGGTAGAATTAGGCCACATATCGAGTTCGATAACCCGAACACCTCTCTGTAGTGCTTTAATGATCGGGATATCACTACAATCACTACTTAATTGGTTACCCGTTAAATATGAATTATGCCCCGTAAATATGTAATAGTGCGATATAGGAAGTGTCATATCTTGGTGTACCTGAAAAGAAAAGGCAAGATATCATCATTGACACATATTCAGGTTCAGTTTTGGTATGTGGTAGGTACCGGTATACCGTTCCCATGTGACAACCGAAAAAAGTTTCTCATCCAAATTATCAAATATCAAATACCAATACAAGACCAGATAAGTGAATTCATATCACCTAAGGTACCTTACTCTTTGAGTTTGAATCTAATCCGTTCGTATATATTGGCACAAATCTTAAACCATCCCCAGCATTATCAGATTGGCACAGATTCTCCAGATTTAAATTCAAACGGTGAGGTAATGCAGAGGATCAGGACTCCCCGATAAGTTGGTACCAGTATTATAACAGTTAAGCTCCTACTGCACCTCTTTTTTTTTTAAAGATTTAATATGGCCAGTTTTGGTGACATCAGATACCAGCAACTCGTCTACGGGTGAAAATGGAAATCCAAATTGTTGTATAAGAATTACATCCCCACACTTTTGAGTGAAGTATTTGGTTATCAACGCAATTTAAAATCCTACCAAAATTTCAATGTGAAGAATTAGATGTATTGTTTTTTCTTACCCATTTAAACTTCAACATAAGAAAGTGTCAATGATATAAATTTTTAAGCATGTATTTACAAGTACTATTTGTTAGATTTAACAGTTAGATTTGTAATTTGGAACTCAATTCCTCCTCTTTTTCTAACTAATTTTTCAATGTGAACAGAATGTCTGATTTAAGTAACTAACAGAGGTTATATGTTGCAAAAGCATGCATTTGGGAGGTCAAAATCCAAGAAAAGATTGCAATCATATTAGTTCTTAACCAATCTAATCTTCCAAATTAAAATTAACGTTGATAGCAATACCACTAGGTCCAGTACCCTTTACATTAAATTTGGTACCAGTAGGGTAACAGTCAAAGCACTAAGTTTGCAATAATCTCTTAGTGCTACCATAAAGCCTGACAAAGGCAGTAGTACATTCTACCAATGGACCGGAATGTATATATGTGGCGTAATTAGTCACGATGTGACTTCAGTCAGGTGTCGTGTCGTGTTATGACAAAATCATAATTTTACATACCGTGCCATGCTGTGACCAAATTGGGATGGATGGTCATGGCATGTTAGTCATGCCGTGACCACACATCTCGTGTCCAAACGTACCTGATTGCGTTTGCCACGTTTGGTCATGTTTAACCTTTTTTTCGTAATTTAAGTTAGCTTATTTGAAGTTCACCATTAGATCAGGATCTAACGGTCCTGATCACGCGTGATCACGTGCCGTGCCAATTTTCCGAAGAATGACCACGGCACAGAACATGCGAGTCACGGCACTTATAGGCACACGTCCCGTGCCGTGACGGAACCATGCCGCATTGGCCACAACGTGACTTTTTTTTTCATATATACCTACCAATGTTTAGTGACTTACTGTACATTGGCTTAAAATTAATGTCTCCTCACGAATTAATTTAACCTTAAAACCCATTAATGTGTTTAAAATTTCTATCACCAAGTAGAAAAAAAAAGAGGATATGAAATGACAAACTAACCTCATGTTTTATAGGTGGGTTAATTTCAGGAGAGAAAAGGAAATGATAGAACTCTTCAATGGTCAGGAAATTTGAACCAGACGGTTTGATGATCTTCTCCAGGTAATGCTTCGGGCCTGTCGCATCGCCACCCCGCAATTTCTCCATCAGTCTTGTCACCTCAGCGGAGCTGATTCTCTTCTCCCCTTGCGACTCCACAAGAAATCTCCTCAGTCCATCGGCACTGATTGTGGGGCCCCCGCCACCTCCCACCCCGTCAGCATAAGTCTCAAAAGCCCTGCGCACATCATCTGGAGGTTGTATCTCGGCGATCTTGAACTTACGCGTGAAGCAAAAACAATTGTATGTTGAGATCGCCATTGACGGGAAGAGGTGTCAATGGCAATTGATCGGTCAATGCAAGTACGAGATGTAGGTTGATTTGATGAATAGTTGGGTTGACCTTTGAGGTAAAGATGTGGGCTTTGTGGACCCCCTCTCTCTACCTTAATCGAGGTGCCTCAATGGAAATGAAAAGGATTTAGTGTCAGAGTAGAGAAGTACAGAAATCTCGTCAATGGAGATTGATTTAGTGTCAGAATAGTAGTAGGTAAATAAAGAGGCGATTACAATGGAGGTTTAGGTAATCGATAAGTCTTAAAATAGTAATATATTGCAAAGTAAAGGAAATGCTGCATCTAGTCACTCTTATCTAAAAAAAATAGAAAAGATGCGGAGAAATTATATCAGCGTAGAGAGCGTGGTATGGGCGTCTGGCAAGGTGACGAGCATGTCATCGTGATTCGTGAGGGGGAAGACGGCGACCGTTGACCGGGATGTACGTAGGAGCGGTCTTTTGACAAGTGGTAGAACGAAATTCTCACTTGAATGTGGGATCCATAAGTCACAAACTCACAATCTGTAAACCACTTCTAATTATCATGTGTGAGTCCGTATTCTCTGCATTAATGCACCGTTTGAGTTAGCTTTGGACCGTCCAATCAGAATCCGGGTCAATCCGGTCCATGCCTGTAGGGCACGGTGTTCCATTAAGATTCGTGCTAGTATGTAGCGGACGGAGTGGATCTAATCTCAAAAGGTGCGTTATTGCAGAGGATATGAATAAATCACGTGTTGTACAACTCGGATTTAAGATGAAGCGTATGCACAAGCGTCTTTTACAGTTGTTCACTTGAGATATACGTGTCGGGTTTTAATTGGTTTTCATGAAGTATTTAGTCATAAAGCAAACCATCTTTTAGCAAGGAGTACAAGTTTGTATAAACTCGCTTCACTTTAGTTGATAGGATATTTTGTTCCTTCCTGAGGAAACAGAATCTCCTCTCTGGGCACCTTTATACGACTTTCTACTGTTTGAATGAGGTGACAGTCTCTTGTTCTAAACATTTCCAATAATTTTTTACACGTACTTCAGTAAGATAGGTCGTGCGCAACTGTTGGTATTTGTAGCATAGATTCTAAGAAAATGGTCGACTTTACAGTTCCTGGACAAATGGCATTAGAACTAGTTTATTCTGTTGCTGAGTTTATCCTCTCCGTTTCTAAAGAACTGGATTATTCGGTTTCCTTGCAAATTACAATAAAATGAATAGTCTTGATTTGTTTTGTGTTGAAAATAATAAGTTAGAAGGAGCAAATTGATCTCAGCCATCCATCATTGATCAATCAAATAAAAATCAGATTAGAAGAGAATGTACAGTACCAACGGATCTGTAGCTACAGTAGAATTAGAAACTAGCCGTTAGAAATTTTGTTATAAATAGATCATAGGAACTTTGTAAAAAATAACAGTTGAAATATATTTTTCTCCTCAGATCAATCTGTCTCATAAAATTCAACATGGTATCAGAGCAACTGATATACTGATATACTGATAACCGATAAACCCAATAACCCAATAATCAGCAATTCACCAGTAAAACTGGTAAACATCATAAAATAGCAAAAAAGGCTTCTGATAAACATTCAATAAGCAGTGCAAGAATGGATCAATGGGGGCAGCCATCTCATGAGTCTACCAACCCATCGAAACTCTCTCCGCAACTGCTAAACGGTGCGAATTATCTATCATGGGCCAAATCTGTTACAATCACTCTTAGCGGTAGAGACAAGATTGATTTCATCACCGGAGACACAAAAACACCTGAACCAGCAAACCCACAGAACATTACAGTGGCCGAAAAAGCTCAAATTCGAAAATGGCAAAAAGAGGATCATTATGTAATGTCTCTCCTATACGGGTCAATCGAGCAACAAGTACTTGACTTGTTTCTCCAAAATTGCAACACATCCAAAGAATTGTGGGATGAAATTAAATCGTTCTACGGTCAACAGAAAAATCATTCACATGTTTATCGTCTTCAACTCGAAATTCAACAAGAGAAAAAGGGAACCAAAACTCATTTAGAGTACCTTGCTTCTCTAAAAAAGAAGTACGATGAGCTCGACGTTTATCGGCCATTCACAACCGATGCACAGGATCTCAAAAAGAGAAAAGAAGAAGATCGAATTTTCTCGTACCTTGCGGGTCTTGATACCAGCTATGAAAATATTCGATCACAAATCATCCGAGCACCTGATCTCCCTTCCTTCTCTGAGGTAGTAAACCAAATTCAGCGAGAAGATAGTTTACGGGAGGCCATGGAGGGTCCACAAGCCAGCCGTGGCGAAGGACACGAACCCCATGGCCATGCCGTTCGAAGTCACCAAAACCCTAGTTCTCAATTTCATCAAAATCGGCCAAATCACAGAGGTGAGAAGTGTACTCATTGTAAAAAGGAGGGTCACAAGGAGGATCGGTGCTATTTCCTGCACCCTCACCTGAGGCCGAAATGGTGGAAAGATCAGGAACCAAAGAAAGGAGGCGACTGGAAAGAGGAGAAGCGGAGAGAAAATGGCAAAGGAAAAGAGGGGTTCTCGGCGAAAAATTCATCTGGACCGAGTAATAACCAAACCAGCGCCTCTGTTGAACCGGGTTTTAACCAAACCAGCGGCCTAAGTGGTTTTTTCGCTGGCGGGTCGGCTCCAAGCGGGTCAGGAGGAGCTGGATCTGCAGATCAAGTGCAAAACATTCTTCAGCAGCTCTCTGTGCTGCTATCCAATCAAAACAATATTCAAAGCTCATGTGGTATTGTATCTCACTCAAAAAATTTAAATTTTAGTGACCAAATAATTATAGATAGCGGTGCAACGGACCACATGTTTGGGAATAAAAAATTTCTTACCAATTTGAAATTACCAAAAGGTGACCAATATGTTGTAGTAGCCAATGGTATGAAAGAAAAAATAAATTACATAGGAGAGATTAATTTGTGTAATAAAAAAATTAGTAGTATTCTATTTTTAAATTCTTTTCCTATAAATCTACTTTCGGTTAAAAAATTAACACAAGAATTTAATTGTAATGCCATCTTTTCTTGCAACAATGTTGTATTTCAGGACCGGGTAACCGGGGAGAAGATTGGTGAAGGTTTTCTCAAAAATGAACATTATTTATTGAATTTACAAGAATTAAAGTTTTGCGCTTCGGCAAGATCAATTGATTATGAAAGATGGCACAAAAGACTTGGGCATCCCTCCAACAAGATTTTAAGTAGTATTTTGAATTTTCCAAAATCAAATTGTATTAATTGTGATGTTTGTAAAATGGCAAAACAAACGAGATTTCCCTTCTCACTTTTCAATAGTAGAAGTGAAGCATCGTTTGATTTAGTCTATTCCGATGTATGGGGTCCGGCCCCAATTAACTCGTATAATGGATTTAAATATTTTGTTATATTTATCGATGATTTTTCTAGAGCTATATGGTTGTATTTATTAAAATCAAAAGATGAAGTATTTAATTGTTTTCAAGAATTTCTTTGCCTTATAGAAACTCAATTCAATACCAAACTTAAAATATTTAGATCGGATAATGGAACGGAATTTGTAAATAAAAATTTTACAACCCTTTGCAAAGAAAAAGGAATTATTCATCAAACTACATGCATTAATACTCCCGAACAAAACGGAGTATCGGAACGTAAAAATAGGCACTTGTTAGAAATGACACGTGCACTATTATTTCAAAACAATGTTCCAAAAATATATTGGTCGGATGCCATCCTTTGTGCCACGCATTTAATTAATAGACTACCAAGCGTCATTTTAAAAAATAAAAGCCCAACCGAAATTCTTTATCAACAAAAAAAGAATCTTGATTATTTAAAAATTTTCGGTTGTGTGTGTTTTGTTCGTATTAAACGAAAAGATAAATTCGATTATATGTCAACCAAAGCTATTTTTCTAGGGTATTCATCTTCAAAAAAAGGTTATAAATGCTATGATCCAATAAATAAAAAAATATTTATTTCTAGAGATGTAATATTTTGTGAGGATGAACCGTATTTCAAAAAAGGTGAGATTGAAAAAAATTTACATAACCATTATCAAATAAGATCTTCAACATTTCCTTTAGATGATTTAGATTTTTACCAAATATAAATCATGAACTTGAGGTTGATAATGAAGAAGAGATAGACAATAATATGTCAAATAATGATAATGATAACAATAACGAGGAAGTAGAAACTACAAATGTAAGAAGAACCTCAAGGATACCTATACCATCTACTAGACTTAGGGATTATGTAACCTATACGGTACAATACCCCATACAAGATTTTGTATCATATGAAAATGTCTCACCCGAGTATAATGCATTTCTTACTTCTATTCATAAAGAAGAAGAACCTAATAACTATCAAGAAGCAATAACCAAACCGGTATGGTGCAATGCCATGAGGGAGGAATTAAAGGCATTAGAAAAAAATGATACATGGGTAATCGAACAATTACCAAAAAATAAGAGAGCCGTAGGGTGTAAATGGGTATACAAAATAAAATACCATAGTGATGGTACCATAGAACGGTACAAGGCTAGGTTAGTGGCAAAAGGGTATACCCATATGAATACCGTTAGGATCTTATTTTCTATTGCGGTAAATAATAATTGGAATCTATATCAAATGGATGTAAAAAACGCATTCCTTCAAGGAACACTTGAAGAAGAGGTTTATATGAACCTACCACCCGGCCATAAAATGGAGAACAAATCTAATCTAGTTTGTAGGTTAAACAAGTCAATCTACGGATTGAAGCAATCTCCTCGGGCATGGTATGGAAAACTTAGCTCATATTTAAATTTTTGTAATTTTAACACTAGTAGTGCCGATCATTCTTTGTTCACAAAAATAGAAGGAAAAAATATAACTATGGTGCTAGTGTATGTAGATGACCTTATAATCACCGGAAATAGTCTAGAAGAAATTAAAAAATTAAAAATTCAATTAAAAGAAAATTTTGACATCAAGAATTTAGGATACCTAAAATATTTTCTAGGAATAGAAGTAGCATTTTCAAATAAAGGTCTATTTATTTCACAACGAAAATATACATTAGATTTGTTAAGAGAAACGGGCAAGTTAGGTTGTAAGCCAATTTCTACACCAATAGATAGCAAATATAAATTAAATATTGAGGATGGAGAACCCTTAGATGATGTAAATAATTTTCAAAGATTAGTAGGAAAATTAATCTATCTTACGGTAACCCGACCGGATATCTCCTTTTCGGTAGGTCAAATTAGTAAATTTATGCACTCTCCTAGAACACCTCATTTAGAAGCCGCAAATAGAGTTCTAAGATATCTAAAACAAAACCCCGGGAAAGGTATACTTATGACTAACAATAAATCTAATGCAATATGTGGCTATTCCGATGCAGATTGGGCCGGTAGCTTCGATAGAAAATCTACCACCGGCTTTTGTACATTTGTAGGCGGGAATCTAGTCACATGGAAAAGCAAGAAGCAAAGTGTCGTGGCTCGTTCAAGTGCGGAAGCGGAATACCGAGCCATGGCATCTACCGCAAGTGAGCTAATATGGATTAAGCAACTACTCAAGGATATGGGAGTTGAAATTGATCAATCGATGAAAATGTATTGCGACAATAACTCCGCTCGGCATATTGCCTCGAATCCGGTGTTTCATGAGAGGACAAAACACATAGAAGTTGATTGCCATTTTATTAGAGAGAAGGTCCAAAACAAAGAAATAGAGACTCCGTTTGTTAGAAGTGAAGATCAATTAGCGGATGTCTTCACCAAAGGATTAGATTCAAAACAATTTGAAAATATTTCAAGCAAGCTAGGAATGTACGATATTTACATCCCTAGCTTGAGGAGGAGTGTTGAAAATAATAAGTTAGAAGGAGCAAATTGATCTCAGCCATCCATCATTGATCAATCAAATAAAAATCAGATTAGAAGAGAATGTACAGTACCAACGGATCTGTAGCTACAGTAGAATTAGAAACTAGCCGTTAGAAATTTTGTTATAAATAGATCATAGGAACTTTGTAAAAAATAACAGTTGAAATATATTTTTCTCCTCAGATCAATCTGTCTCATAAAATTCAACATTTTGACTCTGCAATAAATCCACACAACTGGAGAAGAGCTTCATCCTACAAATATCATGGCACTCGTTATCTTTAAACGATCCTTCGAATAAAATTAACTGAAAGTAATTCTTTTGTAAATTTAGAAAGTACCCTCGTTTTTTTCACAAATTATTCGCACAATTTTGGAGACAGAGGGTATAGAATTTCTGAAAGGTCATTTTCGCATAGTTCTTCATTGTGGCAAAAATATTTTTCTTGATATTGAAATTATTTCTTGATTGACTAGGTTAGATATTTGATTTTGGAATAATAATTGAATAGTAATATTATTTGATTGTAAAGTTGTATGTTAGTGACACAATTTAATGATAAGAGTTAAGCTAAAGTGCGCTTAAACTCACCAACGTGGCTTCAAAGTAAAATTTCAAATTATTTATCAGATTTATATCTGGCGATATATCTTTGTTATTCGAGTTTTACAAATTAATATGATCTTAGAAAAGGTATGAACTCACTTGATAATTACTTATTTTAAAAAAAAATTGATAATATTTTCTCAAATCAATTGGTTTAAGTTTTGAAATAAAAAAATAAACTTATATTGTTGAATGTACAGATAGAATCAGGGGCGATGTAAGGAAGTTATGGGGATCAATTGACCTCCATTCTTTTAAATTATTTTTGCATTTAAGTATGATTTATATAATTTAGAGTAAAATATTATGAAACTGTAAAATTGATTTTCATTCTACGTAAGAAAATTTTATATGATTGACTCCATATGCATTTTTGATCCCATAGTTTGAAAACGTGACTCCTTTCTCGGATAGAATGTCAATAAATTTCATGCATTTTGAGTACACCTAATGTCGATAAAAAATAATATCATTTGTTAAATGGTAAAACATACATCAAAGTTCTCAATAACTTAATTTACTCAAAACAAAAATCTCATTATTGTACGACATATTGAACATATACATTCAGAAAATTCTACTTTTGTTTAGCAACAAAAACAGTAAAGAATATTAAGCATAAAATTATTTAAATCGTCGTATCTTGATTTTTATTTTTACAAAATTATAAATCAAGTTCCTTAATTAGAGAGAAAATCATCTTCATTTAGCAATATAAATAATAATAACATACTATCTTTAGTAATGTCATTTAAAAAAAAAAATAGATCTATACAAATCAGAACCGATTCTCAAATTTTTATTAAAATATGAGGTAAACGTGACAAGTAACTAAATAACATAAAATCTATCATCACTAAATGTCAACAGCTGTATATCAACATATTTTCCACCTAGAATTCAATATAAAAAAAGAGGTCATTTGTCACATTGATGAAATGATGAGTCATGAGGATATGTTTTATGGGTAAATTTTTCTGTAGATGTATATCATATTCTTCCGAAACATGTTTCACATTATGGTCACGTTGGTGTTTGGAATTTAAAGTCAACCCCAACCAAGTCAATCTTTTATATTTTACATGTCAGATTTTGATAAAGAAACCCATTCTCTGTCATTTCTTGATGGTCCCACCATAAATCAATTTATTGAGCAATAAATATTCAAGAACGCGTCAGATTTCAATTTTGGTTTGACAAATTGAAAAGATACGATATTTGGTCACATTTATTAAATTGACATGTTAAAAATTTTATTTGTTGCACAGTCATTTGAGTCATCTCTTAGATCAACCACAACATTTTTTTTAGGAAATCAAATACTGATGCTCATTCTAATCTTAAAATATAAATAATTGTTGGCATGTTGGTCACATTTATTTCTATATGTAGCATTATTATTTTTTTAATTATGTCATTACATTAGAGTTATTTTCATTAATGACAAGAATACTAGCATTGTTATCATTTCGAACATAACGAAACATTAACAACAACAACGTTTGGTCATATTAAAAATTTTAAAATAAAATTTCACCAATATTTTATATATAATAAGGTACGAAACGCTAATATTACTAGCGTATGTCAAGTTCAAAATACTAGCGTTTCAATTCATTTCGTCTCATTTCAAAATACTAACAATGTCAACGATTTCGTCATTAATAAAAAATAGATCTATACACCGATTATTTTTTATCTGTCAACGATTTCGTCATTAATAAAAATGTTACTGATTTAGTGACACATTTTTTTTTTTGTAAATGTTACAGATAAAAAAATCAACCCAAACGTCCTATCCTAATAGGAAATAAATCTGTTGTGATTTCAATTTATCTTCATTTGCACAAATATTAACAATACTTATTTTTTTTTGCACGACTCTTCAAACAAATAAATGGATGAATTTGGAATATGATTCCAAAGCAGATTTGTATGAGGAACTTTTGGAAGTGGACTCACGTGGCAGGGCCACTGGGAATTTATGAAATTTGGCATTACATGTAGCATAGCCTTTTGTGAAGATCCCCACTAAGCAGCATTTGGTGTGCTTTTTATCAATTGTTATTAGTCTATTACTACGGTTGCTTGTCCATGAAGACAAGGGCATTTTTATGACTATTTTTTATCAAATTGCTATCTGCATTGCTTCTTTTCTTGATTGACGAATTTTATGTATTTTTTTATTTTTTTAAATTATGTATTTTCTCTAAAAATTTATAATATTATATTTAACATTTTAATTTTAAAAACTCTCATATTTATCCAATTTATTATCTTTTCTATTAAAACTAATTTTATATTTACAGAGTTTTCATTTTAATTCTTCATTGAAATATAAAATATATGTGGCTTGTGTAAAAAAAATAATAATCAGCCTTTTAATTAACAGGGATTTTCCTATATGATTGTACTGATACAGGGCTTTTCTCCAAATTCAGTTGCCAGATAACTGGTATATTATAAATTAAAAAAATAATCAGCCTTTTAATTAACAGGGATTTCCTATAGGATTGTACTGATACAGGGCTTTTCTCCAAATTCAGTTGCCAGATAACTGGTATATTATAAATTAACATGTGCTTTAAGTGTTTAACCTTTTAGCCAACAAGATCATATTAATATGGGGAAGCAGGTGATGTGGTCTATCAGTGGAGAATTTGGCGCACAGAGCCCGTTTCTCTATTTCTATTTTTAATTTGTTTTTTTTTTTTTTGAAAATTTATTTTTGTAAGCACCACTTACAAAAAAAAAAAAAATGCTCGTTATGTGCATACCAGTTTCTGGTTGATGTCCTGAGTTTATCAATAGGACTATAACTGGAAACAAAATTTAAAGTTGTCTGATGACCATCAAACTGTCATGATTCCTTTTAACATGGCATTGTATTCCCTTCTGGCATGCATGATAGCCAAGCTGTGCTATGTTGCCTTGGTTATCTAATTTTCTGTAATACTCGAATTGTTCATACAGAAACTTGCATGAGAAAGCTGATACCTATGTGGAGACAATTAAAGCTCAAACTATTTCTAAAATCTGCACTTATACACTGAGGATGAGGATCTGATTAATTTTTTCCTCTTTCTGAAATAGTTTGAGCTTAGGCTGAACTAACATCTGCTTCAATTTCACAAACAATGTATTTGCTCAACGATCCAACAGTGATCGATGTGAAGGTTATTACATTTCTTATCGTACATAAAATTTGATAATTCTTATTTCAAAACTCACAAATGTTATTCCCCAATAAACGCATGAACAACTCTGCTATCGAATTTTATTCCATCTATATGAATTTACTTTCTGAGTCAATTTTGTAGTACAGCCTTTCATATTAATTTTACCTGAAGCTACCATTTCCATTTATTAGGTGAACTAATTATTCTGTATGTATTTATTAGTAAGAAGAGGGTTTAAATGTCTCTTGTCATTTGTGCCTCATATCTTTATCTCCGTATTAAAATATGTTTGGAGACTAAATTTCATATCTTTGTCCTCATAATTTAAAGTTGTCTGATGACCATCAAACTTGTGACAAATCAAAAGTTTAATAAGAACATTACAGATGTATTTTTTGTTTAATTAAGAACATTACAGATATAACACAATTATGACGACACCACCTTGTTATATTTATTAATAAGCACAATTATGAGGACACCACCTATATTTTGCCATATCTTTGCTTCTGCCGTCATTTTGTCCCGCAAACTGGTGTATTTTTCCCAATATTAAAACCTATCATTAGATAGAACCATAAAAAAATCATGCCAATAAAAACAGATGGATGCATAAAAAAATAAGATAATGAAAAGTAACACAAAACCATTCCGTGTTCGTAGATTCAAGTAGATTATTCTCACGAGATTACATAAACTGAAAGTACCATCCTAAAAGTATAACAATTATACACAAAAGTAAATAAATTCTGATCGAGGAGGAAATGAAAGAGATTAAAAACTGGCATTAGAGTGGGTAGTACATTAAGATCTAAACACATTATGAAAATAAAGCTGAAAATTAATTTTGTGTTCGTTTTTCCGTTCCTTAACAAGGCCTCAACATTCACGGTTCTGCTCATCTTCTTTTGGGTACGGTACAATGTAGATAACTACAGTTTAGTTTTAAGTACCTCGTAAGAAAAGGCCATATGAGTTGCTAAAATGAGTTTTTTCAGCAAAATAAAATAAAATCCACCTTGATGATATATTGATACTAATTTTATTATTCTGCTAGCATAAAATCACAACAAACAGATAGGGTTAGAAAAGGAAACTTAGCTTCTTATAATGTTAATGGAACCCGAGAAGGACCCCTGCCCCCTTCCACATACATGTGATGTCACATGAGCTCGCTCGTATGTCAACAGAGTTTTGCGCCTGTCATTCTTTTAGCTTCATTCAAGAGAAATTAATGAAAAATAGTCAGAAGTGTGGTTTCATTTCGATATAACAAAATCAATTTAGGGTTTATCAACAAAAATAAGGCACTATTGATCAGTGGAAAAAGTGATACATACTTCTATGCAAATGATACAAGATACGGCATATTTAATAGGTAAAGAAGCTAAATGGGTTGGGTTCAGGTTTGGCCAAGTCAGTACCATAAAATAAATATATGCTATATAAATAAGTTGAAAATTCACATAAAAAGTATCACAGTAAGTAAATTATAATTTACTGATTGTTCCTCTAAAAATTAAACATTACCTTGACCCTCGACGCAGCTCTGGAATCTTTCATCACAATCACTCGGCAACCATTCCAGTATATATAGGGAAGTCTTTGTATTTACCACATGGCATATGATATCTCCAACTTCCTCTCAATTTCCAATAAACGCAAGAGTAAATTTAGTGAACTGCAAATTAGATATGTAATTTTTTAATGTTTTCAAATTAAAACGATAAAATATTGACACAGTATATCCATCATATCAAGGTATATATGAATCACCCCAATTGTCAGCTTCACATCCAGCAGTGTTGCATCATTTTTCATAAAATACAATTATGGTAAGGTAATTCATCGTTTCAATACAATTTCATACAGGAGTTGTGCTTCAATAGCCTAAATTATCTTCACTTGAAAGAAAAAAAGAAAGAAAAGGACATTTAAAGAAAGAACTAACCTTGCAGACTAGATTGTGTTCGAATCACAACCAAGTCTAGTTACATCAAATTGCTGACCATGAGCCCAACAGAGCATAAGCTTATGCTCAGGAAAAAAGGATATACTGGCCCATTTTACAACTGATGCATCTCCACACTCCTTTTGTTCTTACTAGCTAACAGTCAAATCAAACAATGACAATTATGAACACTATGAGGAAAGAGTCCCAAATACAGTACGGCGATAATAATAAAAACAATAAAAGGGTTAAGTTAAACGGGCCATAATTTACTAATTCTGGATAGCCTGCATGCAGTGATTTGAGTTAATGTGGGAATGTTGGAAGAAGCTATAAAACCCAAATCAGGATTTGGGCTCGGCAAAGTGAAGCAAACACATGAATACTAAGGAAGGTCTAAATTACTGTAGGCTACTACGGCAACCCAGACTCTACTGGTCCTCATTTTTTTAAGCAGTAATTATTCTCAGTAAGCTAGCTGAAAGAAGGAATATTTAAAGAAACTAAGTCTTATGTTTGATTAATTTGTGCAAATCGCATTCAGAGTAGCACCTCGTTGAGAACATACATGGTCTCTTGAGACTTGTTAATTCAGTTCAGTTCGAGAGAACATTTAACCACCAAAAGTACATGCTATATATGATATATAAAAAAAGCACATGAAGGAAGCATGAATGGTTTCAATTTCCAATTTATCTAACTAGAAGGGGAAGGAAAAAGAAAAATATAAACAAGAAACTTATTTTGTATATATATATATATATATGCTCTGAAATCTGATAATAATCTCTGTTCTGTGCTGTGCTCTTGAGACTGCAACCCTGACAAACTTAGTGGGTCCCACCAACCACAGAACCAACTGTTGGTTTTACTTTGTGAGTTTTCCTAATTACTTTAAACCACAACCAAGATCTACTCCTTTGTAAGAAATTAAACTTAATGCACAGCGGAACTTACTTTCCATCTTCAAAGGCCTCCGTATGCTATCAGTCAGACAACTTCCAAGGCTCTGGGTTGATACGCTCCTGGTCTTGACTTGAGTTATTGGCTCTCGAGTCCTTCCAAGAACTTGCAATCCTTTTCTCTGGCTACCCTAATGTTATGACAGAGTATCTTGTCTTTCAATGGAGCAGACAATTATGATGGATTGATGCAAGCCTTGGAGACTCAGCCCTTTTATAGCAGTGCAAAACCCTAATCCTAGGGCAGCCGAAATTTGCTAATACTTGGAAAACAAGTTTTCCAAGAAATCTTGATTTCGGATTTTAAGGATCTGGAAATCAGGAACTTCCAGAAAAACCGAAATAAATCAGAATAAATTCTGATTTCCTTATTTAGCCTATATTTATTACTGCTATTATTTTAATCAACTATAATCGGTCCATTAACAATTATATTGATTAACATTGTTCTATATGTATTTGTATCCAAAACCTTATATATATATATATATAAATACGTATAATGCCATGACTTAATTAATCACATTATTTGGCATATTTTAATCATTACATAAATGTAATCTTGCGACAGTATTTGATATTATAATCATAATGCACGCATGTCCAACTTTATTATTGTAATTAGACGTCTCTAAATCCAACAATCTCCCACATGGACAAGTGCAACCTTTTGATTATATATCCTTAATCTTTATTGCATGCAGCTTTTCTGTCTTTACTTATCGTATTTCTTAAACAATTCCGTCCATCAATTATGCTAACAAAGGACTTAAGCGGCATTTGTCACATTTATTCGCAACTAAACCGACATAAATCACGCTGCCAACATAACTGAATGACATGAATCTGATTTGGACATATAGTTTAGAAATTACACGCAAGTGTGATTAGACGTGCCTATTTCTAATTGAGTCACCTTCACTTTACTGTATGAGGCCAAGAATTTAAACTTTAAAGAAAGAAATAATGAAACTGAAACTGAATGCAACTTGTATATATCATCAAAATTGTTTACAATTGCATTACATAGAACATCAAAAAACAGAACTTAAAACATATTCAGACTCCCACATTTTCTAATTATCTTAAACAGATATTACACCCATACAAGCAACATGTTGGTGAAACTTCTTGGGTGGTAGTCCTTTAGTAAGAGGATCCGCAATCATGGAGTCTGTACCTATGTGTTCTATATATAATTCATTTTTCTCCACTCTCTCTTTTACAACCAAAAACTTAATGTCAATGTACTTCGACTTTGACGAACTTCGGTTGTTGGTGGCGTATAACACTGCTGAATTGTTGTCACATAATAATTTGAGTGGTTTCTGAATAGAATCCACAATTTTCAGCCTTGTGACGAAGTTCTTCGGCCATACGCCATGATTAGATGCTTCATAGCATGCGACAAATTCAGCTGCCATAGTGGAGGAGGCTACCAATGACTGCTTAGCGCTCTTCCATGACACGGCACCGCCTGCCATCATAAAGATGTATCCTGATGTTGACTTCATGCTGTCGACACATCCTCCAAAATCAGAATCGGTATATCCAATGACCTCGAGCTGTTCCGATCTCCGATACGTGAGCATATAGTCCCTAGTTCTCTTTAGGTATCTCAACACTCGCTTGGCTGCCTTCCAGTGTTCCATACCTGGGTTACTTAAATATCTCCCTAGCATTCCAGTAATGAACGCAATATCCGGACGCGTGCATACTTGTGCATACATGATGCTACCTACGGCTGAGGCATAGGGAATATCTTTCATGATGTTTTTATCTAAGTCAGTTTGGGGACATTGTTTTAGACTAAACTTATCTCCTTTTGATACAGGGGTATCTCCTGGTTTACTGTTTTGCATGCCAAATCTTGTTAGAATCTTATCGATATAGTTCCTTTGGGATAACCTTAGAATACCTTGAGATATTTCTCTAAGTATTTCAATCCCTAGAACAAATGATGCATCACCAAGATCTTTCATTTCAAAATTCTTAAATAAAAAATTCTTAGTTTGATGTAACATGTCCTTATCGTTACTGGCAAGCAATATGTCATCTACATATAGAACCAAGAAAATAAATTTACTCCCACAGAACTTAAGGTATATACATTCATCTACTATGTTAGACTCAAAACCAAATGAGCTAACAACTTTGTGAAACTTATGATACCATTGTCGAGATGCTTGTTTTAGACCATAGATAGATTTCTTAAGTCTGCAGACCATAGACCCTGCATCACCTGATACAAAGTTTTCTGGCTGCTTCATATAGATCGTTTCATCAATGTCACCATTGAGAAATGCCGTCTTTACATCCATCTGATGAAGTTCTAAATCATAATGTGCTACAAGCGCCAATATAATCCTTAAAGAGTCTTTCGATGAAACTGGAGAGAAAGTCTCTTTATAATCAATGCCTTCTTTCTGTGTGAAACCTTTCGCAACAAGACGTGCCTTGTATTTTTCAACATTGCCTTTAGAATCCCGCTTAGTCTTAAATATCCATTTGCAACCAACGGGTTTCTTGCCTTTAGGCAACGGAACGATATCCCAAACATCATTGTCGTACATAGATTTCATTTCTTCATTCATGGCATTAATCCACAATTGAGAGTTAGAGCTTTCCACAGCTTGTTTGATATTAACAGGATCATTTTCAAACAAGCCAATGTCAAACTCATGTTCTTGAAGATATGCATAATCCTTCGATTGTGTAGATCTTTTCTCTCTAGTAGATCTCCTAATTGGCACAGGCTCTAGATTTTCTTGAGGTTCAATTACAACTTGATCTTCAACAAGAGGAGGAACATCATTACCAACTTCTGAATCTCCCACAGGCCCTAGGCCATCAACATTTGTCATGTCAATGTCAGGGTTTGGGTTGGGTTCAGGTCCATTTGTGTTCTCTATTCCATGTTGAGTTTCTAACTGAGTTGTTTGGGATGATGTAGTTTGCACATTGTCAAAAGATGTATTTCTAAATGCAATCGGAATTTGAATAAAACTAGGATTTTGGTCCATAGTCTCATTCGCATTCGTCTCTTCTTCTTCTTCAAAAATACTATCTTTTGTCATATCTCCCCTTACAAACTCATTATTCTCAAAAAATTTTGCACTTCCTGACTCGAAAACTGTATGTTCTGTTGGATTATAGAATTTGTACCCCCTAGATCGTTCAGAATAGCCTATAAAGTAACAACTAACGGTTCTTTCGTCCAGTTTCTTTTCGCTTGGCTTATAAGGCCTAGCTTCACATGGACATCCCCAAACTCTCAAATGATTCAAGCTAGGCTTGCGCCCAACCCATAACTCGTAAGGGGTCTTGTTAGCTGCTTTAGTAGGCACTCTATTAAGTATGTATGCTGCAGTCTTTAAGGCTTCTCCCCACAAATTCTCAGGTAGAGTTGTACGAGCAATCATACTTCTCACCATGTCTTTAAGGGTGCGATTTCGTCGCTCAGCAACACCATTCATTGCAGGCGAACCTGGCAACGTATACTGAGGCACAATTCCGCATTCCTCTAAGTATTTTGCAAAGGGACCTTGACGCTGTTCTCCTGATCCATCATAACGACCGTAGTATTCACCACCACGATCAGAACGAATGGACTTTATACGTTTGTTAAGTTGTAACTCAACTTCCGTTTTGAACTTTATGAACACGTCTAATGCTTCCGCCTTTTCTTTTATTAAGTAAATATGACCATATCTTGAATAATCATCTATGAATGTGATAAAGTAACGGTGACCATTTCTTGTAGCCTTTGGAAAAGGACCACAGATATCCGTATGAATCAATTCTAAGACATCATTACACCTTTTTGCATCATACTTACGTTTATTAGTTTGTTTTCCTTTTATACAATTTACACAATCACTTAAGTTTGTAAAATTTAAAGGTTGGAGAATATCATTAGACACAAGACGTTCTATCCTTTTCATAGAGATATGTCCTAATCGCTTGTGCCATAATGTTGCAGATTTCTCGCAAGTTAATTTACGTTTTCTATTATCTATGTGCAGTGCCTCTGAATGTGAAGTGTCTATATCTAGAAAATAAAGATTATCATAAGAAGACAGGATACCAGAAGCAAGAAGCTTAGAATCTTGACACAAACTGAAATTTCCATTACTAAATGAACATACATAACCAATTTTGTCCAAATAAGATACAGAAATTAGGTTCCTTCTGAAAGATGGAACCACTAAAGCATCAAAACTTAAATAAAATCCTGTCTTACATAATAATCTAAATTTTCCTATGCTTTCCACTTCTACTTTGTTGCCATTTCCTACGTAAACGTAGCGCTCCGCCTCACTTGGCTTGCGATGGCTTAGGCAACCCTGCATCGACATACTGATGTTAGTCGTTGCACCTGAATCTATCCACCAAGTATATCTAGATACAGAACTTAAATTAACTTCAGAACAAACTAAAGCAAGAGACACACCTTTCTTTGCCAACCATGCATGATAGTTGGTGCAGAATTTCTTTGTATGTCCTGGCGCTTTGCAGAAAAAACAGTTCTTTTCATCTGCTTTCGCAGAAGTATCTTCCTTCTTGCTTTTCTGCGCGGTATTGTTTGCAGCTATCTTGGTAGGAACCTTTTCCTTGGCAGTAAACTTGCGCTTTTTGACTTTACCCTTAGGATTAGATGTTACTACATGAGCACTTTCTCCCTTAGTCATTTTCTGTCTCTCTTCCTCCTGCACCAACTGAGCCTCAAACTCAGGTAGTGTCCATGTCTCTCTTTGACAATTATAAGTCATCTTGAATTGACTAAAGTTAGACGGGAGAGACAGAAAAATGAACTCAATGAGAACCTCATCAGAGATGTCATAATTATGCCTTTTTAAGGCACGTTGTAGTCTTGTCATCTCAATAACATGCTCTCTAACCCCTTCTTTTCCCTTGTATTTTATTGTTGCTAACTTCACAAAAAGTGTACTAACTTCAGTCTTTTTACTCTTTGTGAATTTTTCTTCAAGGGCCTTAAGGTATTTAATAGCGCCTGTCTCTGTATCAGGTATGATGCCTCGAAAAGTCTCATGGATCGTTTGCTTCATCACCATTATGCACATGCGATCTGAATGCTCCCATCTTTTAATGTCAGCCGTCTCTTGGGGAGTTTCCTCACCCACTTTATTAGGCTTGGGGCGATCAAATCTCAGTGCAGTGTCCAATTGCATGATCCCTAAGACTAATTTCAGCTTTTCCTCCCACTGTTTGAAATTGTTCCCCATGAGGGGCTTAATCTGACTTAGACTAGACATTATGTTTAGATCTGAAAATTCAAGAACAAAGAAATAATTTAGATACATGCTTCACGATTTGACCCTTAATCATAATTCTAAAATCTATCTGAAGGCTTGTGTAAAACTATTTTCTCCATTAAATCTTTAGCCAAAAAGACCATTCAGTAATGAAAACACCTTTGGGTGCAATCATTACCTTCAGGCACTTTGGCGTAGTGAATAAAGTACAAACATGTAACATTTTTGTTAATCAATCTTTGGGTCAAATTAACATATCCATGAACTAACGACCAGGCCAGTCAACAGGGGGAGGAGGATCACAGACGGATCACTTATGTTCCAAGCCCCTAATGCTTTTCTAGACATCGCTAGTCCATGTGTGTTGCAACTTATTTTTATTCACTACCCTTATGCACCAAACAACTTAGTAGGCGCCAACCCTCCTTTGGGAAAGCTAACACTCACGTCCATTGTCAGCACGTCATTTCAACTTGTCATGAGTCATCCTTGCAATCGTCTTACAAAGAGCGGTTCGTTTGCGAACATCAATGCTTGACTCATGCGAAAAACAGCACATGTATACCTAAAACGCCTTTAGTTAGATTTCAAAATTATGCCTAAAACCTAATCTAGGACGTACCTATAGTATCTACTCGTCCTAAATAGAATACAGTATCTTATAGCACTTTTAAATTAGAATATACTAATTTTATATGTCAACTATATTCATCAAAATAATTATTAGGTTTTAGCAAATCTTTAGCAATTTCTACAATGATTATCTTTTAGAAATGCTTCAATAATTTTATTTAGCTTCTATACTTAGTATAAATTTTATGCCATAATAAGCGTTGGCATAAAAGGTAATCTTAAAATTATGAGGCAGAAGGTATTAACGTTAATACATAAATTATATGCCATAATAAGCATTATTGTTATCAAATCAGAATTTAGTATTATAGCCTTTAATTGGTGTTAATACCAATTTTAAATAATATCTAAATTCTAATAATTAGGCTAAATGTAGCATAATATATATATAGTAATTATAGTAATTATAGTAATTATAGCAATTATAATTATTATAACATAAACTACAATTACTCACAATTACTCCTAAAGTCCGAAAATTTGGTAACCGAAAAAAAAAATTCTAGAGTCAATAAATTTTCAGATATGGAATTGAGGGAAAACCGAAATTTTAAGGGTCGAAAAATCTAAAACAGTCATTTTGAGGGTTTAAACAGCATTTTTTAGGCCTGAAAAATCGTCTTTAACAACAAAGTTGTTAATGGCTGGCTAGATCCTTTTTCAAGGTTTCCGAATTGTGGTCGTGCGTCCAAATCGAAGCTACGAGTCAAAAGTTTGATCTGTTTTAAGATCACTACCTCAAATCAATTGTTTATGACTAGATCTGAAAATTCAAACCTAAATTACTTTCTCTAATTCGAATTTAAAACCTTAAATTGTTGCATAATTAATCCTTAAATTACCTTATCGTTACTGGCAAGCAATATGTCATCTACATATAGAACCAAGAAAATAAATTTACTCCCACAGAACTTAAGGTATATACATTCATCTACTATGTTAGACTCAAAACCAAATGAGCTAACAACTTTGTGAAACTTATGATACCATTGTCGAGATGCTTGTTTTAGACCATAGATAGATTTCTTAAGTCTGCAGACCATAGACCCTGCATCACCTGATACAAAGTTTTCTGGCTGCTTCATATAGATCGTTTCATCAATGTCACCATTGAGAAATGCCGTCTTTACATCCATCTGATGAAGTTCTAAATCATAATGTGCTACAAGCGCCAATATAATCCTTAAAGAGTCTTTCGATGAAACTGGAGAGAAAGTCTCTTTATAATCAATGCCTTCTTTCTGTGTGAAACCTTTCGCAACAAGACGTGCCTTGTATTTTTCAACATTGCCTTTAGAATCCCGCTTAGTCTTAAATATCCATTTGCAACCAACGGGTTTCTTGCCTTTAGGCAACGGAACGATATCCCAAACATCATTGTCGTACATAGATTTCATTTCTTCATTCATGGCATTAATCCACAATTGAGAGTTAGAGCTTTCCACAGCTTGTTTGATATTAACAGGATCATTTTCAAACAAGCCAATGTCAAACTCATGTTCTTGAAGATATGCATAATCCTTCGATTGTGTAGATCTTTTCTCTCTAGTAGATCTCCTAATTGGCACAGGCTCTAGATTTTCTTGAGGTTCAATTACAACTTGATCTTCAACAAGAGGAGGAACATCATTACCAACTTCTGAATCTCCCACAGGCCCTAGGCCATCAACATTTGTCATGTCAATGTCAGGGTTTGGGTTGGGTTCAGGTCCATTTGTGTTCTCTATTCCATGTTGAGTTTCTAACTGAGTTGTTTGGGATGATGTAGTTTGCACATTGTCAAAAGATGTATTTCTAAATGCAATCGGAATTTGAATAAAACTAGGATTTTGGTCCATAGTCTCATTCGCATTCGTCTCTTCTTCTTCTTCAAAAATACTATCTTTTGTCATATCTCCCCTTACAAACTCATTATTCTCAAAAAATTTTGCACTTCCTGACTCGAAAACTGTATGTTCTGTTGGATTATAGAATTTGTACCCCCTAGATCGTTCAGAATAGCCTATAAAGTAACAACTAACGGTTCTTTCGTCCAGTTTCTTTTCGCTTGGCTTATAAGGCCTAGCTTCACATGGACATCCCCAAACTCTCAAATGATTCAAGCTAGGCTTGCGCCCAACCCATAACTCGTAAGGGGTCTTGTTAGCTGCTTTAGTAGGCACTCTATTAAGTATGTATGCTGCAGTCTTTAAGGCTTCTCCCCACAAATTCTCAGGTAGAGTTGTACGAGCAATCATACTTCTCACCATGTCTTTAAGGGTGCGATTTCGTCGCTCAGCAACACCATTCATTGCAGGCGAACCTGGCAACGTATACTGAGGCACAATTCCGCATTCCTCTAAGTATTTTGCAAAGGGACCTTGACGCTGTTCTCCTGATCCATCATAACGACCGTAGTATTCACCACCACGATCAGAACGAATGGACTTTATACGTTTGTTAAGTTGTAACTCAACTTCCGTTTTGAACTTTATGAACACGTCTAATGCTTCCGCCTTTTCTTTTATTAAGTAAATATGACCATATCTTGAATAATCATCTATGAATGTGATAAAGTAACGGTGACCATTTCTTGTAGCCTTTGGAAAAGGACCACAGATATCCGTATGAATCAATTCTAAGACATCATTACACCTTTTTGCATCATACTTACGTTTATTAGTTTGTTTTCCTTTTATACAATTTACACAATCACTTAAGTTTGTAAAATTTAAAGGTTGGAGAATATCATTAGACACAAGACGTTCTATCCTTTTCATAGAGATATGTCCTAATCGCTTGTGCCATAATGTTGCAGATTTCTCGCAAGTTAATTTACGTTTTCTATTATCTATGTGCAGTGCCTCTGAATGTGAAGTGTCTATATCTAGAAAATAAAGATTATCATAAGAAGACAGGATACCAGAAGCAAGAAGCTTAGAATCTTGACACAAACTGAAATTTCCATTACTAAATGAACATACATAACCAATTTTGTCCAAATAAGATACAGAAATTAGGTTCCTTCTGAAAGATGGAACCACTAAAGCATCAAAACTTAAATAAAATCCTGTCTTACATAATAATCTAAATTTTCCTATGCTTTCCACTTCTACTTTGTTGCCATTTCCTACGTAAACGTAGCGCTCCGCCTCACTTGGCTTGCGATGGCTTAGGCAACCCTGCATCGACATACTGATGTTAGTCGTTGCACCTGAATCTATCCACCAAGTATATCTAGATACAGAACTTAAATTAACTTCAGAACAAACTAAAGCAAGAGACACACCTTTCTTTGCCAACCATGCATGATAGTTGGTGCAGAATTTCTTTGTATGTCTTGGCGCTTTGCAGAAAAAACAGTTCTTTTCATCTGCTTTCGCAGAAGTATCTTCCTTCTTGCTTTTCTGCGCGGTATTGTTTGCAGCTATCTTGGTAGGAACCTTTTCCTTGGCAGTAAACTTGCGCTTTTTGACTTTACCCTTAGGATTAGATGTTACTACATGAGCACTTTCTCCCTTAGTCATTTTCTGTCTCTCTTCCTCCTGCACCAACTGAGCCTCAAACTCAGGTAGTGTCCATGTCTCTCTTTGACAATTATAAGTCATCTTGAATTGACTAAAGTTAGACGGGAGAGACAGAAAAATGAACTCAATGAGAACCTCATCAGAGATGTCATAATTATGCCTTTTTAAGGCACGTTGTAGTCTTGTCATCTCAATAACATGCTCTCTAACCCCTTCTTTTCCCTTGTATTTTATTGTTGCTAACTTCACAAAAAGTGTACTAACTTCAGTCTTTTTACTCTTTGTGAATTTTTCTTCAAGGGCCTTAAGGTATTTAATAGCGCCTGTCTCTGTATCAGGTATGATGCCTCGAAAAGTCTCATGGATCGTTTGCTTCATCACCATTATGCACATGCGATCTGAATGCTCCCATCTTTTAATGTCAGCCGTCTCTTGGGGAGTTTCCTCACCCACTTTATTAGGCTTGGGGCGATCAAATCTCAGTGCAGTGTCCAATTGCATGATCCCTAAGACTAATTTCAGCTTTTCCTCCCACTGTTTGAAATTGTTCCCCATGAGGGGCTTAATCTGACTTAGACTAGACATTATGTTTAGATCTGAAAATTCAAGAACAAAGAAATAATTTAGATACATGCTTCACGATTTGATCCTTAATCATAATTCTAAAATCTATCTGAAGGCTTGTGTAAAACTATTTTCTCCATTAAATCTTTAGCCAAAGAGACCATTCAGTAATGAAAACACCTTTGGGTGCAATCATTACCTTCAGGCACTTTCGCGTAGTGAATAAAGTACAAACATGTAACATTTTTGTTAATCAACCTTTGGGTCAAATTAACATATCCATGAACTAACGACCAGGCCAGTCAACAGGGGGAGGAGGATCACAGACGGATCACTTATGTTCCAAGCCCCAAATGCTTTTCTAGACATCGCTAGTCCATGTGTGTTGCAACTTATTTTTATTCACTACCCTTATGCACCAAACAACTTAGTAGGCGCCAACCCTCCTTTGGGAAAGCTAACACTCACGTCCATTGTCAGCACGTCATTTCAACTTGTCATGAGTCATCCTTGCAATCGTCTTACAAAGAGCGGTTCGTTTGCGAACATCAATGCTTGACTCATGCGAAAAACAGCACATGTATACCTAAAACGCCTTTAGTTAGATTTCAAAATTATGCCTAAAACCTAATCTAGGACGTACCTATAGTATCTACTCGTCCTAAATAGAATACAGTATCTTATAGCACTTTTAAATTAGAATATACTAATTTTATATGTCAACTATATTCATCAAAATAATTATTAGGTTTTAGCAAATCTTTAGCAATTTCTACAATGATTATCTTTTAGAAATGCTTCAATAATTTTATTTAGCTTCTATACTTAGTATAAATTTTATGCCATAATAAGCGTTGGCATAAAAGGTAATCTTAAAATTATGAGGCAGAAGGTATTAACGTTAATACATAAATTATATGCCATAATAAGCATTATTGTTATCAAATCAGAATTTAGTATTATAGCCTTTAATTGGTGTTAATACCAATTTTAAATAATATCTAAATTCTAATAATTAGGCTAAATGTAGCATAATATATATATAGTAATTATAGTAATTATAGTAATTATAGCAATTATAATTATTATAACATAAACTACAATTACTCACAATTACTCCTAAAGTCCGAAAATTTGGTAACCGAAAAAAAAAATTCTAGAGTTAATAAATTTTCAGATATGGAATTGAGGGAAAACCGAAATTTTAAGGGTCGAAAAATCTAAAACAGTCATTTTGAGGGTTTAAACAGCATTTTTTAGGCCTGAAAAATCGTCTTTAACTACAAAGTTGTTAATGGCTGGCTAGATCCTTTTTCAAGGTTTCCGAATTGTGGTCGTGCGTCCAAATCGGAGCTACGAGTCAAAAGTTTGATCTGTTTTAAGATCACTACCTCAAATCAATTGTTTATGACTAGATCTGAAAATTCAAACCTAAATTACTTTCTCTAATTCGAATTTAAAACCTTAAATTGTTGCATAATTAATCCTTAAATTACCTTATCGTTACTGGCAAGCAATATGTCATCTACATATAGAACCAAGAAAATAAATTTACTCCCACAGAACTTAAGGTATATACATTCATCTACTATGTTAGACTCAAAACCAAATGAGCTAACAACTTTGTGAAACTTATGATACCATTGTCGAGATGCTTGTTTTAGACCATAGATAGATTTCTTAAGTCTGCAGACCATAGACCCTGCATCACCTGATACAAAGTTTTCTGGCTGCTTCATATAGATCGTTTCATCAATGTCACCATTGAGAAATGCCGTCTTTACATCCATCTGATGAAGTTCTAAATCATAATGTGCTACAAGCGCCAATATAATCCTTAAAGAGTCTTTCGATGAAACTGGAGAGAAAGTCTCTTTATAATCAATGCCTTCTTTCTGTGTGAAACCTTTCGCAACAAGACGTGCCTTGTATTTTTCAACATTGCCTTTAGAATCCCGCTTAGTCTTAAATATCCATTTGCAACCAACGGGTTTCTTGCCTTTAGGCAACGGAACGATATCCCAAACATCATTGTCGTACATAGATTTCATTTCTTCATTCATGGCATTAATCCACAATTGAGAGTTAGAGCTTTCCACAGCTTGTTTGATATTAACAGGATCATTTTCAAACAAGCCAATGTCAAACTCATGTTCTTGAAGATATGCATAATCCTTCGATTGTGTAGATCTTTTCTCTCTAGTAGATCTCCTAATTGGCACAGGCTCTAGATTTTCTTGAGGTTCAATTACAACTTGATCTTCAACAAGAGGAGGAACATCATTACCAACTTCTGAATCTCCCACAGGCCCTAGGCCATCAACATTTGTCATGTCAATGTCAGGGTTTGGGTTGGGTTCAGGTCCATTTGTGTTCTCTATTCCATGTTGAGTTTCTAACTGAGTTGTTTGGGATGATGTAGTTTGCACATTGTCAAAAGATGTATTTCTAAATGCAATCGGAATTTGAATAAAACTAGGATTTTGGTCCATAGTCTCATTCGCATTCGTCTCTTCTTCTTCTTCAAAAATACTATCTTTTGTCATATCTCCCCTTACAAACTCATTATTCTCAAAAAATTTTGCACTTCCTGACTCGAAAACTGTATGTTCTGTTGGATTATAGAATTTGTACCCCCTAGATCGTTCAGAATAGCCTATAAAGTAACAACTAACGGTTCTTTCGTCCAGTTTCTTTTCGCTTGGCTTATAAGGCCTAGCTTCACATGGACATCCCCAAACTCTCAAATGATTCAAGCTAGGCTTGCGCCCAACCCATAACTCGTAAGGGGTCTTGTTAGCTGCTTTAGTAGGCACTCTATTAAGTATGTATGCTGCAGTCTTTAAGGCTTCTCCCCACAAATTCTCAGGTAGAGTTGTACGAGCAATCATACTTCTCACCATGTCTTTAAGGGTGCGATTTCGTCGCTCAGCAACACCATTCATTGCAGGCGAACCTGGCAACGTATACTGAGGCACAATTCCGCATTCCTCTAAGTATTTTGCAAAGGGACCTTGACGCTGTTCTCCTGATCCATCATAACGACCGTAGTATTCACCACCACGATCAGAACGAATGGACTTTATACGTTTGTTAAGTTGTAACTCAACTTCCGTTTTGAACTTTATGAACACGTCTAATGCTTCCGCCTTTTCTTTTATTAAGTAAATATGACCATATCTTGAATAATCATCTATGAATGTGATAAAGTAACGGTGACCATTTCTTGTAGCCTTTGGAAAAGGACCACAGATATCCGTATGAATCAATTCTAAGACATCATTACACCTTTTTGCATCATACTTACGTTTATTAGTTTGTTTTCCTTTTATACAATTTACACAATCACTTAAGTTTGTAAAATTTAAAGGTTGGAGAATATCATTAGACACAAGACGTTCTATCCTTTTCATAGAGATATGTCCTAATCGCTTGTGCCATAATGTTGCAGATTTCTCGCAAGTTAATTTACGTTTTCTATTATCTATGTGCAGTGCCTCTGAATGTGAAGTGTCTATATCTAGAAAATAAAGATTATCATAAGAAGACAGGATACCAGAAGCAAGAAGCTTAGAATCTTGACACAAACTGAAATTTCCATTACTAAATGAACATACATAACCAATTTTGTCCAAATAAGATACAGAAATTAGGTTCCTTCTGAAAGATGGAACCACTAAAGCATCAAAACTTAAATAAAATCCTGTCTTACATAATAATCTAAATTTTCCTATGCTTTCCACTTCTACTTTGTTGCCATTTCCTACGTAAACGTAGCGCTCCGCCTCACTTGGCTTGCGATGGCTTAGGCAACCCTGCATCGACATACTGATGTTAGTCGTTGCACCTGAATCTATCCACCAAGTATATCTAGATACAGAACTTAAATTAACTTCAGAACAAACTAAAGCAAGAGACACACCTTTCTTTGCCAACCATGCATGATAGTTGGTGCAGAATTTCTTTGTATGTCCTGGCGCTTTGCAGAAAAAACAGTTCTTTTCATCTGCTTTCGCAGAAGTATCTTCCTTCTTGCTTTTCTGCGCGGTATTGTTTGCAGCTATCTTGGTAGGAACCTTTTCCTTGGCAGTAAACTTGCGCTTTTTGACTTTACCCTTAGGATTAGATGTTACTACATGAGCACTTTCTCCCTTAGTCATTTTCTGTCTCTCTTCCTCCTGCACCAACTGAGCCTCAAACTCAGGTAGTGTCCATGTCTCTCTTTGACAATTATAAGTCATCTTGAATTGACTAAAGTTAGACGGGAGAGACAGAAAAATGAACTCAATGAGAACCTCATCAGAGATGTCATAATTATGCCTTTTTAAGGCACGTTGTAGTCTTGTCATCTCAATAACATGCTCTCTAACCCCTTCTTTTCCCTTGTATTTTATTGTTGCTAACTTCACAAAAAGTGTACTAACTTCAGTCTTTTTACTCTTTGTGAATTTTTCTTCAAGGGCCTTAAGGTATTTAATAGCGCCTGTCTCTGTATCAGGTATGATGCCTCGAAAAGTCTCATGGATCGTTTGCTTCATCACCATTATGCACATGCGATCTGAATGCTCCCATCTTTTAATGTCAGCCGTCTCTTGGGGAGTTTCCTCACCCACTTTATTAGGCTTGGGGCGATCAAATCTCAGTGCAGTGTCCAATTGCATGATCCCTAAGACTAATTTCAGCTTTTCCTCCCACTGTTTGAAATTGTTCCCCATGAGGGGCTTAATCTGACTTAGACTAGACATTATGTTTAGATCTGAAAATTCAAGAACAAAGAAATAATTTAGATACATGCTTCACGATTTGATCCTTAATCATAATTCTAAAATCTATCTGAAGGCTTGTGTAAAACTATTTTCTCCATTAAATCTTTAGCCAAAGAGACCATTCAGTAATGAAAACACCTTTGGGCGCAATCATTACCTTCAGGCACTTTCGCGTAGTGAATAAAGTACAAACATGTAACATTTTTGTTAATCAACCTTTGGGTCAAATTAACATATCCATGAACTAACGACCAGGCCAGTCAACAGGGGGAGGAGGATCACAGACGGATCACTTATGTTCCAAGCCCCAAATGCTTTTCTAGACATCGCTAGTCCATGTGTGTTGCAACTTATTTTTATTCACTACCCTTATGCACCAAACAACTTAGTAGGCGCCAACCCTCCTTTGGGAAAGCTAACACTCACGTCCATTGTCAGCACGTCATTTCAACTTGTCATGAGTCATCCTTGCAATCGTCTTACAAAGAGCGGTTCGTTTGCGAACATCAATGCTTGACTCATGCGAAAAACAGCACATGTATACCTAAAACGCCTTTAGTTAGATTTCAAAATTATGCCTAAAACCTAATCTAGGACGTACCTATAGTATCTACTCGTCCTAAATAGAATACAGTATCTTATAGCACTTTTAAATTAGAATATACTAATTTTATATGTCAACTATATTCATCAAAATAATTATTAGGTTTTAGCAAATCTTTAGCAATTTCTACAATGATTATCTTTTAGAAATGCTTCAATAATTTTATTTAGCTTCTATACTTAGTATAAATTTTATGCCATAATAAGCGTTGGCATAAAAGGTAATCTTAAAATTATGAGGCAGAAGGTATTAACGTTAATACATAAATTATATGCCATAATAAGCATTATTGTTATCAAATCAGAATTTAGTATTATAGCCTTTAATTGGTGTTAATACCAATTTTAAATAATATCTAAATTCTAATAATTAGGCTAAATGTAGCATAATATATATATAGTAATTATAGTAATTATAGTAATTATAGCAATTATAATTATTATAACATAAACTACAATTACTCACAATTACTCCTAAAGTCCGAAAATTTGGTAACCGAAAAAAAAAATTCTAGAGTCAATAAATTTTCAGATATGGAATTGAGGGAAAACCGAAATTTTAAGGGTCGAAAAATCTAAAACAGTCATTTTGAGGGTTTAAACAGCATTTTTTAGGCCTGAAAAATCGTCTTTAACAACAAAGTTGTTAATGGCTGGCTAGATCCTTTTTCAAGGTTTCCGAATTGTGGTCGTGCGTCCAAATCGAAGCTACGAGTCAAAAGTTTGATCTGTTTTAAGATCACTACCTCAAATCAATTGTTTATGACTAGATCTGAAAATTCAAACCTAAATTACTTTCTCTAATTCGAATTTAAAACCTTAAATTGTTGCATAATTAATCCTTAAATTACCTTATCGTTACTGGCAAGCAATATGTCATCTACATATAGAACCAAGAAAATAAATTTACTCCCACAGAACTTAAGGTATATACATTCATCTACTATGTTAGACTCAAAACCAAATGAGCTAACAACTTTGTGAAACTTATGATACCATTGTCGAGATGCTTGTTTTAGACCATAGATAGATTTCTTAAGTCTGCAGACCATAGACCCTGCATCACCTGATACAAAGTTTTCTGGCTGCTTCATATAGATCGTTTCATCAATGTCACCATTGAGAAATGCCGTCTTTACATCCATCTGATGAAGTTCTAAATCATAATGTGCTACAAGCGCCAATATAATCCTTAAAGAGTCTTTCGATGAAACTGGAGAGAAAGTCTCTTTATAATCAATGCCTTCTTTCTGTGTGAAACCTTTCGCAACAAGACGTGCCTTGTATTTTTCAACATTGCCTTTAGAATCCCGCTTAGTCTTAAATATCCATTTGCAACCAACGGGTTTCTTGCCTTTAGGCAACGGAACGATATCCCAAACATCATTGTCGTACATAGATTTCATTTCTTCATTCATGGCATTAATCCACAATTGAGAGTTAGAGCTTTCCACAGCTTGTTTGATATTAACAGGATCATTTTCAAACAAGCCAATGTCAAACTCATGTTCTTGAAGATATGCATAATCCTTCGATTGTGTAGATCTTTTCTCTCTAGTAGATCTCCTAATTGGCACAGGCTCTGATACCACTTGTTGGTTTTACTTTGTGAGTTTTCCTAATTACTTTAAACCACAACCAAGATCTACTCCTTTGTAAGAAATTAAACTTAATGCACAGCGGAACTTACTTTCCATCTTCAAAGGCCTCCGTATGCTATCAATCAGACAGCTTCCAAGGCTCTGGGTTGATACGCTCCTGGTCTTGACTTGAGTTATTGGCTCTCGAGTCCTTCCAAGAACTTGCAATCATTTTCTCTGGCTACCCTAATGTTATGACAGAGTATCTTGTCTTTCAATGGAGCAGACAATTATGATGGATTGATGCAAGCCTTGGAGACTCAGCCCTTTTATAGCAGTGCAAAACCCTAATCCTAGGGCAGCCGAAATTTGCTAATACTTGGAAAACAAGTTTTCCAAGAAATCTTGATTTCGGATTTTAAGGATCTGGAAATCAGGAACTTCCAGAAAAACCGAAATAAATCAGAATAAATTCTGATTTCCTTATTTAGCCTATATTTATTACTGCTATTATTTTAATCAACTATAATCGGTCCATTAACAATTATATTGATTAACATTGTTCTATATGTATTTGTATCCAAAACCTTATATATATATATAAATACGTATAATGCCATGACTTAATTAATCACATTATTTGGCATATTTTAATCATTACATAAATGTAATCTTGCGACAGTATTTGATATTATAATCATAATGCACGCATGTCCAACTTTATTATTGTAATTAGACGTCTCTAAATCCAACACCAACCTGTTACAAAAATCAGACAAGAACATAAGCTAAGCATGCAAACTAAAAGTACATATTAAGTGAAACCCCTTTAACCCAAACTCGACAATTTTTTAAAAACAGAAAAATAACCCCACAAAAAAAATAATACCAAATAAAATGAAAATAGGATTTCTACCAGAATATCAACCCAACCAGCCGACGAAAAATTCCAATTAATTAACCAAGCATAATGATTACATGCAACAACCGTTACAGTAATTCTAATACCCATGTCAGAAAAGAAATAACACATTTAGTTACGTGAATAACAACTGTTATGTTATCATGTTTACAACTACACGGTGTTAACATACTCGTGCCAATAAAAATGGAGGCATGCATTAATGCATAAAGAATTAAGATAGATAATGGGAAAGTAACACAAAACCTAAAAGTAGATTATGCTCTGCGCCAACCTAAAAGTATACCTATTATACAAAAAAAAAAGTGAATTAATTCTGAAAATGAAGCTGGAAAATTGAAAAAGGAAACAAAAATCGCCTTTCGTTCTCTTGATCATGATGCAATAAAAATAATAAAAGAGAATAAATAATATTAAATTACTTGTATGATTTTTTAAGACGTCAACCAACGATATCAGCGTCTCTTCCGGTGGATCTCTGGTACAAGTTTGGAGACACCAATCCTTTTGTTACCTCCCGTTGCAGTTGGATTCGGTAATATTTTGCAATTAACTTCGAATTAAATATAAACTGTTAATAAAACAGAACTATCAAATTCGAATCGTTCACAAAATTAAATTTAAAGTGGATCCAGTTCGTTTAAATTTAATTCGTGAATTGAATCTCCTCCATATATAATGAAATTTTAGACTCAATAATAAGAACTGCAATCTAAATATTTTTATCTGATATAAAAAATTATAATTTAAGTCTTTGAATTTTCTACTTCGAATACAACCATCAATATATTCAACTGTTGGTTCATCTGGTAGCGATCGCAACAAAAGCAGACAACCTTTTTATCCGTGAAGTCCATATCCTCTGAAGGTAACAGAATACTTCTTTTAGATCCGATTAAAACAAAAACATTGTGTTGAAATGTAGGGATCTCCTTAATATTTGTGCATATTCTGATCGAACGGTCCAGATCTAAACAAAAACATTATGTTACATTAGATGATATGAATTAATGAATTCCCAAAGGAGCGATCGCATATGGAACAGAGAGTTTCACATTTCAGCAATATTATCATAATTAACCGCTGATTTTCTTGTCACCACTTAGGGCCTGTTTGGCGGTAGAGGAATGGGTATGGGAAACAAAATTTGAACTGAAAATTACTGTTCACGTGGGAAAAAAAAATTCACTCTGAGTGAATTTTTTTTTTCCCATGTGAACAGTAATTTTTCAACAGCAGCTGAACAGGCCCTTAATTTATAATAGAAAGTTAATGCTCCAAATAAAAGTATTTAACTCTTGATTAATTTTAGCCAAGTGCATGTGTTAAAATGTATATCATCTAACTAATACATCATATCAAAGTTATTTTTCTAATGGATAAGAAAAATAAAATAACAACAAAGTTGAAAGACTAAAGTTGCAATTATAAGGTTAAACAAATTCCCACTCCATAATAAAAATGTGAAGCTTTTAAGTTTTTCTGCTTAATTTTTTTATAGAACCGTAACATTATTTTAATGTTAAAAGATTAATATAATCAAATGTATAACACATAATTATTAAAAAAAAACACATTAAGAACACATTTTTATGGCTAACCACATAATTATTTACGGCGAACCATGACATTATTTTCTCCTTAATATTAAAAGGTTAAGATATTTAAAATGTGAAGCTTTGTCAGATACATAATTATTAAAGCAAAACACACACACAAACATGTATAACACAAAAGGAAGCATTGAGTTGTCCACAGAAAAAACCTGTCAGATGCTTTTGCCTTTTTGAATAAAGGAGCCGTTGTCCACAGAAATAACCTGTCATACTTCAGAATTTAAACAGAAAAAGAATCGGTTTTGGATTGAGTTGGTTCACACTTCACAGTTTAGAAAACCGTCCGGATTTTAGTTTTTTGCCCGGGCTATATACTCATTCGGTCTTTGATAAGAACCGAACCGGATTAGGTTCCGGTTCAGCTTTTTCCGATCTGTCCGTCAGATCCAGTCCGGTTTTAATAACAGTGCATTTCAACGAATCTGTTGCCTATCATTTTCGAATGGTTTCGGACCATAAAAAAACAGTGATTTTGAAATATTAAAAAAAATAGTAAAAAATTTTCAAAAAATGTAAAATTTGGTCTCCAAGCACATTTTAATATGAATATCTTGTTGAGCGGTCCGGCTAAATTGTTTCCGGAAGCACCTCGACCGAAGTGCTTACAGGTCAAATTTTAATATTTGATGTTTGAAACGTCGATCTAAGTAGCTCAATAAATTGGTTATATAATAAACATGTAGAGCACTGATTTTTACTATTTTTGAAATTTTTTAACTATTTTTTATGATTTTTAAAATATGGTATCTTTTGACTTAAAATACTTACAAACTTGGTATTAATAAGTATGCTGATCTTACGAACTCGGAATTCATGGCTAAATATGCTAATTATATTCCCCGTAGTGGATCGAGGAATCAAGTCCAATAAAGTATGCAACATCTGTTCCAGCACCGGCATCAGTTGACTGGCAGTCTGCAGGTGCCGTTACACCGATTAAGGACCAAGGCATTTGCGATGAGTAAAACTATAATTTTAATTTACATAAGATACACAAAGAGTCTATGATCATGATACAAAGAGAAATCGAGGGTAATGATGTTAATATGGATTGGATTTGAATAAAAAAGCCCAGAAATTAAAAAAGGTATAAAGAGGTATAAAATCTCACATAATCTCACTTGATCTGAAAATTCTCTTCACACAGTACACAGAGCCGAGTACAAAGAGGTATAAATCTCACATAATCTCTCTCTAGCACAGAAATGTAAGCTCCTAAAAAGCAGTTAACAGGATCTAATCCAAAGGCGCGCGTACCTCATGTCATGTGCAGTATCATTTAGAAGGATATCCATTGCTCTCGCGCGATTGGAGAAGTACCTGTTGTTTCTTCCCCTCCATAAGGTCCATGAACCAGCGAACCAAATGGTATCCCATAATTTCCTCGTTAACCCTTGCAAAGTGTCTCTATGCTCCCACCATATCCATTGAAGTGGCCTCGCTGTGTTCAATGGAAAGGTGATGTTGAATTGCACCAATAAACCTCGCCAGAAACACTGAGAAAGCACACAGTACCAAATTAAGTGGTCTCTGTCTTCCAAAACATTAATTATTACCACACAGTAGGCATTTCGGCACAATTGAACAACCCCTTCTGAACTCTAAGACATCCTGAGTTAGGATTCCATAATTCACGCCAGTACACACATAAAACCACACTGTTGTGGAGGCTCCTGTAGGCGGATGCCGTGCAGAATGAGCCCGTACGTAGAAGGTTAAATGATATAAAGATTTATTAGAAAAAGAAAGAAACATTATATGCTACATCCCATACTTTAACCGTCAATTTTATTCCAATTTTCTTTGGAAAATGTTATGTGGGAATTGCAAGCAATAAAACACTAATTAATACTCATTTATATTCTCTAAACAACATATTAATATTTTTCTTTTCAATTACGACAACAGCTGGTTGTGGAGCATATGCAGTCGTGGCTGCTCTCGATGGGCTAAACAAAATTGAAACTGGAAGTTTGGTATCTTTTTCAGAGCAGGAGCTGATAGACTGCGCTTGTGGGGATCATGTTACGGAGGAACCATGGACGATGCCTATGAATGGGTGATGAAAAATGGCATCACAACTTCGACCGACTACCCATACAATAGTACTCGCATTTGCAACATAGCTAAGACCATGCACCATCAGGTTACCACTACCGGTTATGTACACGTTACCCCCTACAACGAGTCTGCTCTCATGAATGCTATCGCGATTCAGCCCGTTTCTGTAGCCATTCAAGCAAGTGGGTCTTCTTTCCAGTTCTACATGGGCGATAGTGAAGAACTCATGGGGCACATCTTGGGGCCAGTGCGAGTCTGGATATATGAGGATGAACAAAGACATTACCAGCACAGCTGGTTTGTGTGGTATTGCAATTGAATCTACTTATCCTATCAAGTGATTTCGAAGATGAGCACAAGTGCAAAAAGTTGTTGTTGTTGTTGTTTTTTTGTTAACTTTTTTAATTGGTTATGGTTGCTGGTTTAGTAACTACTAAGCCAATGAATAAAATTCGATGTCCATATGCTTTGAAAATAATCTATCAAGAAATTAATAAAAATAATGCTTGTTATTTATCTATATTAATTATTCTTAATTTGTTCGTTATGGGTCTGTGCCAGTCTTTTGAGTTTATTTATCTCTTTTTAAGTAACAGTCCCGTTTTTAAGAAAAAGATATAAAGTTGAAAAAATTTCATTTTTATCTTAAAAAAAAGAAGATAATTGTTTGGATAAACTCAATTAAAACTGTCTGATCTAAAATAAAGAGTCTCAATTTTTCTGAACTGGAGAACTCCAATATAACGATAATTGTTTTGACAAACTAAACAGCTGGAACTGTCCAATATGCTGTAAAACTGGAGAAGAATTTCATCCAATTTGCTTCCTTTTCATGTCAACGATTTTATCTTAATAGACATAATGTAATCAGACTTTAGAAAAATAAATTAACCAACAACATAAAAATTAAGATATTTCCATTAAAATTTTCGAAATTTCTAACTTTTTCTTTAAAACGTCAAAATATTATATTTACCTATTTAAAACTACAAATATACATATATTCTTTTTTTATCCCATTTCTTCATTTAATTATAATATTAGTCTCTTATTTGAATCAAATTGACCAATTTGTATTTCCTTCAAAAGTTCATTTAACAATATATTGGAAATAAATCAATAGTCTCCCCGTAATAAACCAAACTACTGATTGTTTTTATATATTCCTTTTTATTCTGTACGTTGTAGTAGGCACAAATAATTTTTTTTCTGTTGTTTTTGTTTTGTTGAAAATTAACGTAGAGAGACTGAGACGACAAGTGTTTTAATATTCAGTTCTTATGTGGTATTCAGAAGACCACTACATACCGCATATACGGTATGCGGCCGAATATGCGGATTTTTTATTAAATATTTAATCTCACAGTACTTAAATACAATAAGGCAGCATGTAGAGAGGTTATAACAAACTTCTGAGTGGGACGATTGAAGAGAACACTTACCTGGCGGATCTAGAACTTATTTAATGGGTTATTGATTCGGGTTCAGAACTCTTTTAATGGATTTTGAATTTTTTTTAATTTTTTTAAAACATAGATTCAATATTCGGTCCGATTTAAAACACTGGAGACGACCTCCGTTGAATAATTTATCTATTTACACTCTTCACACAGTCTACTATAACTAGTAAGAGTTACATTAGATCCAGACATCCAGCAAAGTTATCTACGGCTACGCTATCTTCGGGAAATGATTTTAACAGAGTATTTTTAGCTTCATGCAGCGCAAGAACCATATGCAACGCCGTTTTGATATTATAGTCCGTGCGCTGCACCATATGCAACGTCGTTTTGATATTAATTCATATTATAGTCCGTGCGCTGCAAGAAGCTAAAACTACTCTGTTAGCATATTTACCCCTATCTTCTCCATAGCCATAGGCACCTCCGCACTTCTCATTTCGCATCTCTTCTCTTTCCCATTCTGACTTCGTTCTCAGTTCGCTTCGCCTCATGTCTGATACAGTGAGAATCTTGTCAGAAGACCTAATTTCCAGAAATAATATACAAAGGCGAGTAAATTGGATCAGAACCGGTTCGTCACCGGTATATTCCGGTCTAGCTGGGTCGCGTATCCGACTAGGGATGTGTCGAGTTTCCAAACCCTGTATGAAATCTCATCTCAGAGCTGCTACAGGGTTTACTGACATCATATTATCACCAATTCCCTCGAGAAGAAGAAAAAGAGGTAATACGAACTTACAAATTTACTCAATTTACTGTTCTAAATTTCAAAAGCTCACAAATTTGGCCAATTTATTGCATTTTCTTTTAAGACTAATTCTAAATTTATAAAATAAAATAGGTAATTAATTGGGTAAATTTGTGAGTTTTTTAAATTAGAAGGGTTAATATGATATTACAAATTGTAGAGGGGAAATACTTAATTTCAAGGTTTTTGAGGGGTATACATGAAATTCCCCCTTTTTATAAACCTGATTGTCTTGATTCAATTGATTCAAGTCAATAGAATGGCAAACTATAATTGAATAATCTGGTGCCATTATTGCCATACCAATTAATTCTCCGGTGAAATAATTAATTAGTGCAGCATGGGAATTGCGGGTTCTTCCATTAACCGAGGAGAATGTAGAGACAGTGTTAGATGAGGTGCGGCCGAGTCTGATGGCCGATGGAGGCAATGTAGCGTTGCACGAAATAGACGGGTTAGTGGTTGTGTTAAAATTGCAAGGGGCATGCGGGTCGTGCCCCAGTTCCACTATGACGCTCAAGATGGGCATAGAGACACGGCTCCGGGATAAGATTCCGGAGATCGAGGCGGTAGAGCAGATTGCCGATACCGAAACCGGGCTTGATCTCAATGCCGAAAACGTTGACAAGGTTAGAACTTAGAAACTTAGAATAACTGGGCCAAAAATTATTTTTGGTGCTTATTTAGATGCATGAGGCAGTATTTAATATAAAATGGGTTGCTTTATGATTCGTGCTGAACGGTTTAGATTTTGTACGGATCAACTCAAAATTTGAGATATCTTACGGGATGCGAATTCCCATAAATCCTGACAATGGTAGTAGTGTTTGCACATGCAATTGGGAGGTCAAAATCCAAAAAAATATTATTTGGATTAGTTCTTAACCAATCTAATTTTCCAAATTATAGTTAAAGTTGATAGCAATACCAGTAGGTCCAGTATCATTTACATCAAATTTGGTACCAGTAGAGTACCAGTCAAGCACTATAGTTTGCAATAATCTCTTAATGCTACCATAAACCGGGTCCGTATCCTCTGAATTATCTCAACTTTTCAGCTGACATCAAACCGGGCCAAAAAGTATTTTTGGTGCCTATATAGATGCACGGGGCAGTGTCTATGTAAAATGGGTTGCTTTAAGATTTGTGCTGTACGGTTCAGATTTTGTACTGATCAACTCAAAATTTGAGGATATCTTAGGGGATGCGAATTGTTGTTGGATTGGAAGGGAAAAAAAATGTTGTTTTACCAGTAAGAAACAGTACTGTGTCGGTTACTTTCTGAACAGTTGACTAGTTATCCAAATTTGGCCTCGTGACAACTAAGCCCCATTGAGTTGTATTCAATTAAGCTTCAAATGTGAATTAAACCGTGTTTATAAGAGTCTGTATCCTCTGAGATATCTCAAATTTTCAGTTTATCTAGAGCCGGGCCAACTTTTTTTCGGTGCCTATTCGGAATGCAGGGGACCGGTATTATTGTGCTTTGAGATTCGTGCAGAAAGTATTTGACCAATTCAGATTTTCCACATATCAACTCAAAGTTTGAGATATCTCAGGATGCGAATTCTGTTATACAACTCTTTAATGGTAGAGTTAAAACTAGTGAAGGTCAAGTTAAAATCTCAGTTACCCAATTTCTAATTGCACGATTAAGACGAGAAAACAAGTCAAAAGGTGGACAAATAAATGGACACTGGAGGATACGCATACAGTCATGGGTCCGGATCCTCTAAAGTAACTCAAAGTTTGAGTTTGAATCCGGACCGTCCGATCAGAATCTTGGCTAATTCGGTCCAAGTTAGAATTTACGAGTCTATTTAATATTCGTGCAGATTCTGATCGTATGGTTTGGATTCAAACTCAAACTATGAGTTAATTTAGGGGATCCAAATTCTACAGTCACCAGGTACCAATACATATGGTTAAACTAGGACTGACATAACCTTAAATGTTAGCTACAAATGGTTTATTGTGCTTTGTTCATTTGGTACAAAGAAATAACATGCAGTTCCTTGTTTTAAGATTTTCAGGTTTTGGATGAAATCAGACCGTATCTTTCTGGTACAGGAGGAGGTACCTTAGAGCTAGTTCAGATCAATGGTTATGTGGTTCAAGTTCGAATCACTGGCCCGGCTGCTGGAGTAATGACAGTAAGAGTTGCTGTAACACAAAAGTTAAGGGAAAAGATCCCTTCTATTGGAGCTGTTCAATTAACCGAGTAGCAACATTAAATCTTGAGTGAGGCTATGGTATTATGCATAGTGCGGATTGGTATGTAATATCGATGAATATCTCCGTTTTAAAGTCCAAACAGTCGATTTGAACCATTCAAGATGACCTCCATATGAAAATGTGCTTGTAGATCAAATTTTACATTTTTTTAATTACTTTTTAGATAGGTACAAAATCACTTGATCTAAAAATTTTAGACCATTCAAAAGTAGTAATTTTCTTCCTATCTTAAAAAATAGTGAAAAAATTACAAAAAATGTAAAATTTAGTCTGCAAGTACATTTTTCATATGGAGATCATGTTGAACGGTTCAAATCGACTATTTGAACTTTGAAAACGAAGATATTGATTCATAGTACGAACCAATCTGTGCTATGCATAATACCATAGCCTCACTCTTTAAATCTTTGCAAACCCCTGTAAAGAAAACAGTACATTCGATGACAGAGTTGAGATTTTTAGTGATTCAGGCAACTGAGTATTGACTGGTTTGTGAAGGAGCACTTTCAAGCATAGAAACTTCAAATCAAATGTTTGTAATTCAATTTTGATAATTCAATATTGCCAAACAGTAGTACAGAAAATATTGTTGTAACATTTATTTACTGGAATGACCTATCTTCTCTTGTCTAATATCAGATGATGAGTAGAAAACTGAGGCATTTCTAATTTTGTACAAATTTCTATTGGAAAACATCATCTCTTGGAAATACAAATTTTCTCTATTTTCTCTGATATTATACAATCATGTGCAGTAGATTTCATTTTAGTGCTTATAAGCCCTAAACCCTAAATCCTACAAATCAGAACTATTATTCCCCCATTAATGCATAGTAATGTATATATGTGTTGTGTCGTGACTAGTCGACTTGGGGTGCCATGTCGTGTCGTGACCAAGTTAGTTTTTTACGTGTCGTGTTGTCCCTTGACTAAATTCCGAGGAATGGTCACGACCCATTAGTCACGCCATGCACATGTGTCGTCTCCAAATGTGATTGGTTATGTTTGTCACGATTGGTCACATTTAACTACTTTTTTTTTTTGTAATTTAAGTTAGTTTATTCAAGATTCGTCATTCGATTAAGATCTAACGGTCCTGATCACACGTAACTCGCGTGACCACTTGACATGTTGTGTTGTGACCATCCTAGTTCGCGTGCATTGCCGTGCCAGTTTTTTTAAGGATGGTCACGACACGTAAAAGCTACATGTTCTGTGACAAAACCGTACCATGCTGTGACGTATCCATTCAAGGTGCGACTTTTTTACATTTCTATTAATGCCCTATAAGCCAGACGGTACTGTTCGAAGTGTCTGGCTGATTTTTTGTTACTGTAATCTATTTAGTCAGTAGAAAATTCAGAAATATTATTTTCAAAATAGACATTTTTTTTCGAAGATGTGAAATTATTTGTCCATAATATTAGATGTGGATAGATAGTAAGATATACGTTTTACACAATTGCATGAGGATTTAATATTTAAATTGATTACGAGAATTTTAAAAGACCAGTGTATATACCATTTGATCTAGAGAAACTAAAGAAAAATTCAGGCCAAGAAAGTAAGAGGAAAAACATTAAAACCTTGGCATTTTCCAAGCATGTATGTCAAAATGAAGTTGTTATAAAAAAATGTTATAAATTGCAACTTCATTAATGCTCAATATTCATAGTCCTTTTTTTAATGAGTGCTCCAGATCCATACTCAACACTATAAAAAATGAGGGTCTGCACCCTGAAGAAAAATGGGGGCTTAGGTATCATTGATCTGCGCTGTCAAAACGAGGCGTTACTTGTCAAATGGCTGTGGGCCATGGACAATAATCCGACAGGACTTTGGGCATCAACGATTACCTCATTGTATGGTATCACAGCAGCATCCCAAATAGACCGTCTCGAGCATAGCGGTTCCTTTTTCATCAGAGATTTGATCGAATTAAAACCTTTCTACTCCTGCTCGCTTGATATTGACGGTGGAATCAAGAAATGGGGATGGACAACAACGGGGCTTTTCTCGTGCTCTTCAGCCTATGAGGTACTACACAATACGGGGATTCTGTCTCCCTACCATACCAGCCTATGGAAAATAAAGGCCCCAATGAAAGTGAGAATTTTTGTCTGGTTAATGCTCGACCGGAAAATATTAACGCAGGATGTCCTACTGCATAGAGGGTGCAACGTACGAACAGGCTGCCAGCTGTGTGGGATGAGCATTGTGGAAACAAGGGATCACATTATGTGGGATTGCACTTATTCAGTGAGATTCTGGGCGGGCCTTTTTTCCAAATATAACTTCCCGTCATGTGGAGCGACAAGCATACAACAAATATGGCTACATATGGGCAGGCCTCTATCTAAACAACAGCGAGACACTTGGAACATTGTTTGGGCAGCAGGGGCATGGGCATTATGGAGAGAGCGAAACAAGAGACTGTTCGCTAATAAACAAAGAGTCTCAAACTATTTGGTCGGAGAGACAGTCCTAGAGATCGAGAGATGGCGGAGCATCAGATGATTTCGATTTTCTTTTTCTTGTTTTTGTTATTGATAGTTTTCATTTTCTCGAATTGAGGCTCGTAGGATTCTAGGAGAACACTTCTAATCCTCACGAGTATTTCTTTTCTCTTCTTTTCAAACTTGTGTACATAACCTTTTCACTTTCTTATATCAATATAACCGTTGACGACATTTTGTCGTCAACCATCAAAAAAAAAAAACACTAGAAAAAATGGAAACTGTGGAAAGCATAGAAGTAAAGATGGAGACACAAATGGATAAAATCAACACAAAGAAAATATTAAAAAAAATGAACTTGATCAGATTTATTTTTTTCTCACCATCATCTATGACAGGATAGAATGACATGAACTGCCTCACTTCTTTTTTTATTATGTAAGTTCTGGGTACTGATATTGACACTAAAATTATTGTTATCAGCACAACACATTTCAAAAGTTCTAATTAATAGACAACTTTACCCTCACCTATTTTCCTTATTTTAATTTATTTTGCTTCTTTAATTAGCAAGTTTTTTTAGAATCTTTTCAAAAAGAAACAAATCACTATAGTAAGATAATTCAAAAACTTGACCGCATTTGTTTTAACATATAAGAGAAAAATTCAAACTTATATGTATTTTCTTTTATCATGTTCTCCCATAAATTAGCAATTATAAACACAAATCACCAACTAGAGTAGAAATTAAAGATTATTTTTTTTTCTTTAATATTTTTGAAATTAAATGAAAGGAAAATTTAAACAAAATATTATGTTATTTGATTATGAAATAACTTTTGTCTTTTCATATGGCTTAATTAGTCTGTTCCTTTTAGTTTAGTCGACTGTCTTGTTCTTAAAAACTTTTAATATATGCTTAGTGCATTATTTTTATGTTTGTAATTACAGGTCACCATATATAATGAACTTGTAAATAGAAAAAATATGCTTGTCATGATATTATAAAGGAAGCCTGATATACTTTAAATTTACAATAAAATTACGAAAAAGTAAAAAAGATTTACTATAAGCAATAATTGTACAAGATATTTATTTCCTTTATGGGATTGTCTCTTAAGGAAATTAATATTGAAAAACAATTATGGAAAGATGATCAAATATTTGAGAGGCGGTAATTGAAGGGTAAATTCGTCTATTAAATTAATCTTTGTAATGATATTGTGTCATTAACAAATTATGTTGTGCGGATATCACAATTTATATGATTGTAACCTCCCCCACATAAATAAAAAATTACAAGCAGTAAAAATCATAAACATTACCATAATCAGTAATGCAAAGATAATCAAGCAGACAGGAGGATATAGATATATACGGTACAAATCGTACCAGTGCACGCATGCAAATAACTGCCAGAAAAACAATAGTGGAGGGAGGTGTTTTTTTTATGTTAAAGCTAGTCCCATCGAATTTTACGGTGATAGGTCCAGTCGGACTGGTTGATGGTGGATTTACCGTCAGGAGCCACCACGTAGTAATCAGAGGGCTCTGCAAACTCCGTCGGGAGGGATTTCCAGTACAGAGAAGGTTCCCATTTTGCATTTTTAATCACCTTAAATATATCCCCCGCCAACAATTTGCTTGCTTCCTCTGTCAAATGTATTCCATCACTCCTGTACAAGTGTTACAATTTTATGATAATTCAATTTCAATTCATGGATTTTTTTTATATTATATATATCTTAGTTAGTAATTACATGATGCAGGCAGTCTCCCAGTCGTCTCGCCTCTGAATCGTGTGGAAAGCATCGATAGCTTCGATTTTCATCTCTTTGCATAGCATGATTAAAGCATCAGAGTATCTTTTGCCAACTTCATTAGTCCTTGACACGTTGGTAAGTGCACCTCTGTCACGGTACTTACTTTTAGCTACTTAATTATGATCAAGTTTTATACTAATCGAATGATCAAGTTCAAGTACGTACCTTTTGTTGTTTCGAAGAATGTTCTCGTTGACCGGAGGGCAACTGAGCATAATTAAGCGCGTCGTTTGTGAAAGACTCTGCGTATATGTATCAGAAGCAGCTCATGAAATTTTTACGTAGTTAAATCACCCATAATATATATACTAATCAAAATTATTTAAAAAAGAAAGTACCTTGATGTGATTAGCAATTTTTCGCATGTTTTCAACATACTCTTCAAGAGGCACATGGGGGCCAAGGCCAGACGGGTGCTTCCCGATCGAATCGTTTCCGCCAAAGTACACTATTACTAGAGACGGCTGCACCGCTGCGTCCTAAGACCAAAATAATGTCAAAAATAACCCTTAAAAAAATAATAATGTCAACAATAGAGTCTAATGTCCTGTGGACCTTGCTCAAGAATTAATTAATTTCAACAAAAAAGCATTCAACTCCATAATCAAATGGATTATTAAACAGATTAGTACAATAACTTGCAGAGATTGTGCAGGGCATTGGATTCATAATTCTTCCAATGAATTTTGTCGTTAATTAAGATTACGATCTTTAGCAGAATTTCATGTATGGATCTGTTTATAATTGTGTTATGTTTATGACATTCAGTTGGATGCAAACATAACCCGAGTACAGATAGTGTGGCGCCATGTGGAACACGCGAGAAACATTGCCGGATTTCTCGGCAAATCTCACTACGATCACCACATGCAAAACTAACAAACAAGAAATCAAAGATAATCTACCTTTGGGAAAACTTTGTCGATCACCTCAAGTGCACGTCTCGAGTTCCATCCCTGGTACCCTCTAACAACTATATCAGCCTGCCGAATGGAAAAGAAAATAAAAATAAAGGAAGGAACTTCTTTCTTTTCTTTTCTTTTTTTATTACTTTTATGTAGAAGAAAATTAATTATTCCTTTATTCCTAGTTGAAACTATATTGTAAAAGCATGAAATGGTCGACTAAGAAGAAGATATACTATATCACACCATAGGCCCACTTTATCCTATTACAAATAATAATTGAGATTGTTCTCAAAATTCTAAATAAAAATGGTTATTAAACTGATATGTCCATGTGAAATAAAAGTGCATGTTGTTGTAAGGAGGCTATGAACAAATTTATTTAAACTCCTCATATTAATAGTAAATTATATTTTGTGCCATTGTTGTGCAATAAGCAATATGTTAATCCCTTTCTGGATAAAAATAAAATGCTTTAATTAGTTTTCTTTAATAGAAATTTATGGACCAAATGTACAAACTGTGTGCTTGTGAGAATTTTTTTTGTGTGAGCGTGGTTGAGCACCAGACCTTGCGGGCATAGACGTCAGCTAAAATGGCGCCCCATCCACCGTTGCTAAAGCTGTATTGCACGAACGAGGACCCGAACAGCACTATCACCGGTCTCTCTGGCCCTGCCATTATATTTTTGTTGTTGTTGTTTCCCTTACCTTAAGACTGCACCTCTCTTAGGTTTCTTTCCTCTTATATGTATCTGTGCACTGATCGATGTGTATGCGTGCACATCTATATATATAGTAGCCGTTGAATGATTCTATTGGATGTCTAAGGATAAAAGTGGATAAAATAATGCAATAATAGAGGAAAATTTTCAACTTGTCATAATTGAGCAGGTGCGCGCATGTCTGGTCTCATTGCTAGCTCCTGGAGCCAAGGAAATAACTACATAAATCATTCTGATAAATTATAATTCAATTATGATTGGATACATTTCACATCAATCGCGGTATCTGCTGTCATAAGACGGTCCCAGCTGGTCGCGCTCAATCCGTCGATTATTGCTGAGTGGTACTCCCAAACAGTATGTGGCACGTGATTATGCTGTACCATGTGGATCTAATTGAATCTCATCTCAACTGGATTAATGTGTCAGATCCAGTGCTGGCATAGGTAGATCTGAATCTCCTTAGTGTATATCCTTGTTGATTGTTATACCAAAAAAAGTAATTCATTATTTGTCTTTCTGACATGCTATCTGTCATCAAATAAGAGGTACATAGAATATATGATAAGATAGGAAGGTAGGATAGTTTAGTGTGCTTACCAAAATATAAGGTAGCAAGTAATAGCATGGATAAGTAGGTGTGCTATTTTCATTTTTTTTTTCTTTTGATAATTCAGAATTTTTCATTATTGTTTTATCTTTTAGGTGACATGTAAGAATTGTAACATTGTCTTACTTGAAATAAAAAAGAAAAAATAAATTTACGTGATATATATAACACTATTTTTTTTGTCATATTAATTAATTAAAATATGAAACAATCAAACTACGTACCTTAACAAAATTGGGTTACTAGAAGAGTACTCTACTTATCAAGAGTTGACAAAGTCAATATTCTTCAATTGATGTTAAAATATTCTCCATTTGCTCTGTACTTACCAGAATTTTTAATTGGTTTTCTTTTCCTATTATTAAACGTAATTGGCATGACTAAGACACAAATTAGAGAAATTTCTTATATACCAAACTAAATGTTCAAATTTACATAAATCTCCTTTAAATTAAATTAAGTAGTCATTTAATATATGCAAAACATATATTGAAGTGTATATATATGTATATTTTCTTAAAGCAATTGAATGGAATGCTGAATATATATATATAGAGATTGGCTAATGTGCTAACGTTATAACTTCGGCCGAAGTTATAACGAGTCGTTTATTAGTTTTTAAAATCCAAACAACCGATCCGAACCGTTCAACCTTTTCTAAATATTGAAATGTGCTTGGAGACCAAATTTTACATTTTTTGGAATTTTTTTACTATTTATTAAGCCACTTTGAAAATCGCAGATCTGCTGTGAATAGTAAAAAACAGCAAAATTTTCTGGACCACCGGATCAGTATTTTCAAAGTGGCTTAATAAATAGTAAAAAAATTTCAAAAAATGTAAAATTTGGTCTCCAAGCACATTTCAATATAGAGAACATGTTGAACGGTTCGGATCGGTTGTTTGGATTTTGAAATTGCAAAAACGACTCGTTATAACTTCGGCCGAAGTTATAACGTTAGCACATTAGCCAATCTCTATATATATATATATATATATATATATATATATATATATATATATATATATATATATAAATGAGAAGATAAGATTGGAAAGATTCTGTGGGCTTTGTTGCTAAAGAAAGAACAGGGAGGAAACAATCAGGGAAGCATCGATCAACCCTCCCTCCCTCTGCTCTGCTAAAATGTCATGAGAACATGAACCACAAACTCAACCGGTAGTGGTCCAAATAATCGGCATCCTACCATGAATGTGTATGGCATGTTGGCATATTGGCATATTGGCATGACATCAATCATCATCTCAACAGGGGCAAATCCGATAGTGGCCACGCTTCCAGAACCAGAAGGAAGGTTCACTAACAGGCTAACAGCCTCATTCTTCTATCAATATATATATATATATATGAGCAAGACTAGCGTGTGCTAGGCTCACCAAGAGGGATTGGTGAGCGCACTTCCAAAAAGCGCATTTTCAAAGTTCAAATAGTCGATTCGAACCTTCCAACGTGTTTTTCATATTAAAATGTGCTTGGAGACCAAATTTTACATTTTTTGGAAATTTTTTACTATTTTTTCAGAATTTTTGAAAAAACTAAACAAACTAAACAATAATTTGAAATTTGAAAAACAAATCATTTTCAAAAATTCTGAAAAAATAGTAAAAAATTTCCAAAAAATGTAAAATTTGGTCTCCAAGCACATTTTAATATGAAGAACACGTTGGAAGGTTCGAATAGACTATTTGAACTTTGAAAATGCGCTTTTTGGAGGTGTGCTCACCAATCCCTCTTGGTGAGCCTAGCACACCCTAGTCTTGCTCTCTCTCTCTCTCTCTCTCTATATATATATATATATATATATATATATACGAGGAGGGATCAAGTTACAACAAAGTTATAACAACTATTTTTTTCATTTTCAAAGTCCAAATCGTCGATCCACACCGTTCAACATGATCTCCACAATAAAATGTGCTTGTAGATCAAATTTTACATTTTTTTGAATTTTTTTACTATTTGTTAAGTATTTTACAAAAAATAGTCATATTCCGACCATTGAATTTTGTACCCATCTTAATAAATAGTAAAAAAATTCAAAAAAAATGTAAAATTTGATCTGCAAGCACATCTTATTTAGATAATCATGTTGAACGGTTTGGATCGACAATTTGGACTTTGAAAATGAAAAAAATAGTTGTTGTAACTTTGTTGTAACTCAAATTTGTTGTAACTTGATCCCTCCTCTATATATATATATATATAGAGTGGCTAATATCAAAACGTTTGCACCAAGGCTCCCGTGCAACCAAGTTGTTTTTGGATTTTCAAAGTCCAAACAGTCGATCCAAACCGTTAGATGTTCAATCTATATTAAAATCTGCTTGGAGACCAAATATTACATTTGTTGGAATTTTTTTACTATTTATTAAGCCACTTTGAAAATTGCTGATCCGGATGAACAGTAAAAACAGTGCAACTAATTTCTGGACCATGTGATCAGTAATTTTCAAAGTTGCTTAATAAATAGTAAAAATTCCAAAAAATATAAAATTTGGTCTCCAAGCAGATTTTAATATAGAGATCACATCTAACGGCTCGGATCGACCGTTTGGACTTTGAAAATCCGAAAACGACTTGGTTGCACGAGAGGCTTGGTGCAAACGTTTTGATATTAGCCTCTCTCTCTATATATATACACACACTCTTTTGCAGTGGTGGCAGGTGTGATCTCTCCTTAAGTACACTAGCTAAATGCGACGAATATATAATCATAAAGTTTACTAATGCATCGATTGAATCGTTTAAGATATGTAGGGTTAGTACAGCTAAATTGGAAAAATTAGGGAATAATAATTTCGAAGCAGGACAGTATGTCAAAGAAACTTAATTTGTTTCTAAGCATACTCTCAAATGTTAATTAAAGAATATAAAATCCAAAGACGTATGGAATTGGAGAAGAACACAGTGAGATACAGTATAAGAAATAAGGGCAAAATCGTCCTTTCAATTTTTCAATTTATTTTCATCTTTATTTTTAAGTGGTTGAATAAAAAATGAGGATATTTATAAAATAAAGAGGAGGGTTCAAATGCCTCTATTTTTAAAAACTTTAATAACTAAAAATTTAAAACTTAAAAGTCAAAATAAAACCGTTGGATATCATCTACGTACATCATTTTATCTATGCAAGTGTAAAAAATTATGACATTTCAATTTTGTTTTGGTTGTCATCGAGAGCTTGTAAAAAACGTACTAATGTGGATAATTTCTAGACGTTGATTTTTCAACTTATTGATTCACATAAAAACAAAATCAAAATGTGATAATTTCTTATGAGCACATAGATAAAATGATGTAGATCATATCTAACGTTTTTATTTTGACTTTTAAGTTTTAAATTTTGAGTTATTAAAGTTTTTAAAAATAGAGGCATGATGGAGGCACAAAAAATGGAGGCATTTGAACCCTCCTCTAAAATAAATGAGTTTATAGGGGGAAATAACTAATTTTAAAAATCTTAAAAATTATAGAAAAATAACTTGTATATTTTAAAACTGATAAGCAAATCATATACATAAAATATATTAAAATTTATGCAAGTTTCACAATTCATCAAATATCATGAAATTTACGACAGTTAATATTTAACTATATTGAATGAAATACTAAATGATACTTAAATTGCATAAAAATTGATACATAATCAATCGAAAAACAACACGTGTAGAATTTTTTTTTCTATTTTTTATTATATTTTTTGACATGATTTGAGAAACCGTTGTTAAGAATTGATACATAAACCGTTCATATTATTTTTACTAATAAATTCAAGTCAACAGAAACTAATTACATAGCACTAATTTAAAAATAATGTATTGATTAAATGTGTACGTCAACTAACTTATATTAAAAAAGAATCAATGATTTGATTATCATAAACAAATTACATTTGTCCTTAATCAATTGTAGCTAGGCGGTGTTTTTAAATTGATCGATTTTGTTTGGGTTTCTAGATTATAGGTATAGCCGAAATTTTTAAAGTTAGCACAGTTTAAAAAAAAAAAAACCAAAAAACTATTGTTTTTGGAAAATTTGAAATCTACCACGGCCGCAGAACGATTTTGCGGACTCAAATGCTGGAGACCGCACAGACGTTCTGCGGACCCATTTTTTTTTTTTTTGTGTTTTATCGAGGCACCACGTGCAGTATGAGATATCTCAATTTTTTTGGTTTTTTAATATTTTTTTTGTTCTAGGAAGACGTGCCCCATTTATGAGAATATATCTCAAAGTTTGAAAAAAAAAAACGGGTCCGCAGAACACCTGTGCAGTCTCCAACATTTGGGTCCGCCGAGAATCATTCTGCGGCCGTGTTAGATTTCGAATTTCTCAGAAAGGATGGTTTTTTGGTTTATTTTTTTTTTAAACAATGGTAGTTTTAAAAATTTCGGTTTGTATAGAAGGAGATCGAGACGCCTGTATAAAAAGAAACAAATTGAATTATGATTTCCTAATTATATGTTACAACAGAGCTCCTTATATACATGCAGTTAATAATTTTTCTATTAACTATTAAGTAAATCATTTTATACATGCAGTAAATAATAATGATGCATTTACACCCATACCGTAATATTAATAGTGTACCACTATATAAATTTTTATTTAGTAAAGATTTGATGTCAAACCACTCGTATAGCTAAATATCTTATAAGAAATCTCTTATTCGAATTTCAAATCTGCGATTTTCTCTTTTGTTACTAGACTAAAGACTAATTTTTCATTCTTTTTTGTCAATTTTAATAGTGTTGTGCCATAACAAGTTATATTGCGTGGCAATTCAAAGCAAAGTATATTGTGTGAAATTTAGGTATTCAAAATTTTATCATTAAAAATGGATAATCTCAAGTTCTTCAAAGAATTCTTTGAACTACTTGTTAATCTCATGATTGGAATGTATGTGCTAGAGTTAACGTGTCAAACATTTACACTAGTTAATTATAAATCTTAACCTCTTTAGCGTCCAAATTAATTAATACTTATTTTATTTAGAGGCGGAATTCGAAAATTGACATTGAGGTGGTTGGAAAATCAAAAATGCAGTGTCATTTTATTTTATTAGAGGGCTACAAACTACTAATGCATACAAAAAAAACAAAAAACAAAACGGGTCAAATCTTTAAGCAAATGTACTGTCATTTCATTTTTATTTGTGCCGGCTTATCTAAATTAATCTTAGAAGCAAAGCAAGCGGGTCAAATCTTGAACCAAAGCGTACTTAATTATGTTTTTGACATAATTAATTAAGAGTGAGGCTATGGTACTTTAAAAAACACAGATTGGTTTATTGTATAGATTTATATATATCTATATTTTTAAAGTTTAAACAATCGATCTGAACCGCTTAACATGATCTTCCTATATGAAGCTGTAGTTGAAGACCGAATTTACCTCTTCTTCTTTTTTTTACTTTCATACTATTTTTTTAGATATATTGAAAATAACTTTTGCATGATACATAATTTCTAATTTAGGTGGTTTCTACTTATTTTAGAAAATAGTAAAAAATTCTGACAAAAAATGTAAAGTTTGATCTTCAAATACATTTTCATATAAAGAACAGTTCAGATTGACTGTTTGGATTTTGAAAACAAAATATAAATCCTTAGTACGGATCGATGTCCACTTGCAAAACACCTTAGTCTCACTCATTAATTAATGCATTAGCATCATAAATTAGAAAAAAGCAACAAAACATGCATGTAATTGACATGCGTCCCTGTGTGCGATCTAGTTCAAACAACTTAGGATACTGTGAATATATAGATTTGCATTTATATTAAAAAAAATGATTAAATCCAAGACCAATTCTATTATATTTTTTTCTAATTCATAAAAAATTATCCGATGAGAAGATATGAAGAAAAGGGTGCGAGAGAGAGATTTATATTTAATTTAAATGAGGATTAAAAATTATTTATTTGTATATAGAAGCCAGTTTAAGAATTTTTAAAAATACATATGACTTTGTAATTTTGGAGGATATACTAAATTTTAATATTTTAGAAGGTTACATATGAAAATTTTATGTTTTATAATTTAATACTTTAATAATACATGATTTGAATATTCTAGAAAAATCACTAGTAGATTTAGATTCTTTGAATATTGAATTTTCCATGAATCAATGAAATCCAAAACTTAAAAAACCCCATTAATTAATTGAGATCCAACCGGATCTTTCCAGCTAAGCACCAACCATATCTGGTCCACTTGTCAGAGATATACAAGAACAACCTAGATATCCTTCACTAAGATCCTCTCACCACCAATTTGATTCAAGTCTTTAAATTTTGTGGGGCTCTCAATGGAGCATTCATTGCATGTGGGTCCTTCCAAAACATCCAATTAATGGCAAGAATTAGAATCATTACAGAGTAGATAAGTTATAGTCTTATAGACGCTGAGGTGGATATACTGTACGGAAACATGTATTTGCTTCCTCATGTCATTGCTGGGGTAGACAAGTCTGACTAAACACCAATAATTGTATTGTTATATTATTAATTAAATGCAAATAATTGCCCTTCATTATTGAAACAAAATAGTTTGTAATTTTTACAAATAATGTGAAATACTTACGTATTATTTGTAAAATTCAAAATATTTGAAAATAGTAGCAACATAATATAGATATTATTCATGAACCTTATTGATTATTATTCTAAGCCATCCCATTTGATAGGAGCCTCTAGGTTGGGATTTCAAAGGGAATAAGAGCCTCATATTTGGGGTTTCACGCGGAATAAGAGCCTCTAGGCTCTAGGTGGTTGAGAGAAGAGGTTCAAAGGGAATAAGAGCCTCATATTTGGGATTTCACGCGTAACGTCAAAAAAAAATAAAAAAATAAAACAGCCGTTGCCATTTAATGCCTTCTACAGTGAGAGAAATAAGATAAGAAATAAAACACAACAAATTGATACTGGGTTGCGAGTCCGGTTATTGTCGTAACGTTATAATTTCAGCCTAAGTTATAATGTGTCAGTTTTTGCGATTTTAAAGTTCAAAAAATTCAATCTGAACCGCTCAATATGTTCTCCATATTAAATTGTGCTTGGAAACCAAATTTTATATTTTTTTAAATTTTTTTACTATTTTTTTAGAGAGATACAAAATCATTGTTTTCAAATAATTATGGACCATCCAAAACAGTGATTTTGTACCTCTCTAAAAAAAATAGTAAAAAGGATTTAAAAAATATAAAATTTGATCTCCAAAGCACAATTTAATATGGAGATCATATTGAGCGGTTCAGATCGACTATTTAGACTTTGAAATTGCAAAACTGACTCGTTATAACTTAGGCTGAAATTATAACGTTATGACATTAGCCGGACTCCTGAATTGCAGTCAAGGTTAACGGATATTTGAAATCTAAAAAATTATCTGTATCCGTATCTGCATAATTTATATCTGTATTTGCATCTATATCTGCAAATTATATGTATCCGAATATCTGAATCCACAAAATTTTGAATATAAATCTGGATCCGAACGGATAATATCCGATGTGTTTGCACCCTAGATTGAATAATCAATGATTAGGACTGAAATAATGTGTTGCTTTTCCGTTTAGTTAATTATTTTGTACTTACATTGTTTTAATAATCAATTATTAGGACTCAAATTTTTATCAGGGTTAGAAAACAATACTTACATTATTTGGATAGGTCGTGCGCAACGTTTATTTTGTACTTACATTTTTTTTTTATTATTTTTCATTTAATTTATTATTATTTTTATTAAAAACTAAATTTGCCAACGTTTCCTTTTATATTAAAACAATTTAGTAAAAATGTTAAGTTAAAATAACCTATACTAGCTAGTATGACCCGAAATTTTTATTTATACCATATTCCAAAAAAAAATAAACCAAAAAACCATGATTTTGGGAGAATTTTAAAAACACTCAGGCCGCCAAGCCAATCTGCGGCTCCAAAAACGGAGGGCCGCCAAATGAATCTGCGGACCCGACACAACAAAATCAAACCTCAGAATTTGATTATTTTGGATCAAAGGGAAATAATAATTGTTTAATAATTTTCAGAAATAGAAAGAATAATTAATAATTTAAATATGTTAGAAAGAAAATTAAATAAAATAGATAAAACATCTTATAATTTAGATTACTAGAAGGACTACGAAACATTTTTCAGACAAAATTTTTTCCGATTGTAAAAAAATTAAACTATTTCGTGGTGTGTTACTGGAAAAAAATAAAAATACTTTGTATTTGAATTATTGATCTCAGTTCAAAAGTCACTTCTAGTAAATATAGAAATTATTGTGTTCTTTCTATTTCGGATAATTATTAAACAAATATTATACAACCAAACGAATTTGAGGTTTGCTTTTGATTAATCGGGATCCGCAGATTCATTTGGCGGCCCCCGTTTTTGGGTTGCAGATTGGCTTGGCGGCCTGGGTAGTTTTGGAAATCCCCAAAATCAGAGTGTTTTGGTTTATTTTTTTTTTAGATTATAGTATAAATAAAAATTTCGGTAGTATGACTCCATCAAACTAAATTGAAAAGAATTGAGACAAGGTACGGAGGCCTAGTCACAACAGATAAAACTAGGGGTAAGAAAATCGCTCACAACTCGTACTAAAATTTTTAAATATACCTCTGCCAAAAAAAAAAACCAAAATTCTATTATTTCTGTAGAATTCGATATTTACCCGGACTGCATGTAAATTTTAATATATTTGTTTAATATTTTTAAAAATAGAAAGAACATCTAATAATTTGAATATGAATATGTTAGAAATAACATCAAACAAAATAGATAAAACATATTATAATTTAGATGTATTAGAAGGACTCCGAAATATTTTTCAGGCAGAATTTTTCACGGCTGTAAAAAAATTAAACTATTTCTTGGTGTGTTACTGGAAAAAAATAAAAATACTTTGGATATAAATTATTGATCCCGGTTCAAAAGTCACTTCTAGGTAAATAAAAAATTATCATGATCCTTCTAGTTCATTCAAATTGTAAGATACTCCATCTATTTTAGAAAAAAAAATTGATTTGACATTTCGTACTAATTGCAAATCATTTTTTTTTTCAAAATAGATGGAGTATCTTAGAATTTGAATGTACTAGAAGGGCCACGATAATTTTTTTATTTACTAAAAGTGACTTTAGAACCGAGATCAATAATTCATATCCAAAGCATTTTTTTTCCAGTAACACACCAAGAAATAGTTTAATTTTTTTTATAGCCAGAAAAAATCTTGCCTAAAAAATGTTTTGGTGTCCTTCTAATTCATCTAAATTATAGGATGTTTTATCTATTTTGTTTTATTTTCTTTCTAACATATTCAAATTATTAGTTATTATTTCTATTTTTAAAAATTATTAAACAAATATATTAAAATTAACCGTAACAAGCTGAATTTTTTGTTTTGTGGGTCTGCAACGACAAATGGCAGCTCCAGTCTTGGAGTCCGCCATTTCACATTGCGGCCCGGGTAAATATCGAATTCTACAGAAAATAGTGGTCTTTTGGTTTACTTTTTTTAGGGTATATTTGAAATTTTTGGCAACTCGTGACTTGTTCATAATTCGCTCGCTAAAAATTCGTTAACAACTCGCTCGGTAACTTAATTAACCGAGCATGAGCATACCCAACTCATTCATTGATAAGCCTCAATTATATATACTTTCGGTCGAGATTTTACCTCTTAAACTGCACCAAATTCCTTGTATTTTAGCTTAGTTTAGTATATAATGCACCGAAGAACCAAGTTACTGTCTTTTCCTTGTTTAAATTGCAGAAATCGAGCAAAAGGAGCAACTGCGAGTTGTGCGGGTCGCATCGATTTGTCCGAGAGTTTTGCGGGTGCTCGTGCGGGCCGCAGAGAATTTGTGAAGGCCGCACGACCCCTTTTTCCTTAGCCATTTCCAGACGAATTTCAACTTCGTGCGGACCGCACGAATTCTGTGCGGGTCGCATCGATTTGACCGAGAGTTCTGCGGGTGCTTATGCGGGCTGCATGAAGGCCGCACGATTCCTCTTTCCTTAGCCAATTTCCAGCCGACTTCCAATTTCGTGCGGGCCGCATAGAATTTGTGAAGGCCGCAGGAAGGCCGCACCAATGCCAATCTTGCCTTATTTCACGATATCTTCTCAGATTTGCTGCCAGATTCTGGGGGATTGTTTCCCAAGACACGAAAACAGCTATATATGGGCAGGGAGGCAGCAGGAGAAACCATCTTTCAACTTAGGTTTAATTTACACATCTCTCTACATCTTTTCTCTCTTCTCCTCGTGATCAAAGGCTATTGGAGCGAAGGATTGAAGGATTTCTCGAGCGAGCAAAAGTGAAGACAAGGGGCAGCGAGCGAAGAGATTGGTGTACTCTATTCTCTTACTTGATTTTCTTAGTTTTCATGATGTTTTCTCTTTTGTCTTTCTTGGATGTTAACGTACCCATGAGAAGCTAGATTTTCTCTCTAGGGTCTTAGGCTAAAAACTTGAACTTGTGTTGAATCTACTTTAGTTGGATTAATTTCTTTATGATGATTGTTTGCTTGTATGTTTATTCTTGTTGAATTTATAATTCATGTGCTTGTATAATTTGAATACTTGTTAATTAGCGTCCCGCTTAGGTTTAACCAACTTAAGATGCTAGGATCAAAGAATTGATGGTACCAAATTATATACATGAATAACCCTAGGATTGAGATTAGAAATGACCAAATCTATTTCTTAGTCCGGAACTACAAGAAACAAAGGTTGAATTGAGGTGAAGGACTTAATCGTGAAGCCTCATATTTAATTGGGACACCTAGAATTGAACCGAATATCGTATGAAGAACTTAATCGTGAAGTATTGGTATTTAGGGATAAACTAGGCTAACATATGCTTATGGTCTAGATAGCTAGGGTGAATGACTTAATCGTGAAGTCCGAATTATCTAGACACGTCATTAATTCACGAAAGTGACCCTTTTTGATATTTATGGCTTAGAAACCCCATAATTGCAAACATGAATTTAGAAACCAATTAAGTGTGAATTTGACCAAGTGATTGTGTGCCGATAGCCCCTAGACTCTTATCCATTTGAATCACAAACTCATTTTATTTGTTTGTTTTAAATTGTTTTGTTTTAATTCAACTCTCAATCGGGTATTGAACCCAAAACCAATTTTACAACAACCCCCTTTTACTTTATTTGCATTATTTTAGGATTAATTGATTTAGTAAAAAGTAATATTTCTCGTTATCTTTGGATCGATACCTAATTACTACAAAAATAGATTGTGCGCTTGCAATTCAATCTAACTTTGCGTATTTAGGGTTTTATAAATTTAAAGCAGAAGTGTACGAAATAGTCCAACAAAATCTATACCCAAAATACACAACATTCATAACTTGCGAATTAAGAACTGAGTTACATGAAATCATACCACATCCAATCTCAAGTAGTTCTCAACTGGATTCAAATCAAAATTAAATTAAAATTACAAAAGGACCCACCAACAAACGGACCCTAGCCCAAGCACGCTGTTTTGAATGATGTATTTGTTATTCTTTGAAGAGGATCTTATTATGACAATTTGTTTTTTTTTATTAATAATCTGGTGTAATTATTCGTTAATTCTGTAAAAAGCTGCAACATTAAGACACGTTGTATGGGTTGATGGACAAAAACAATTTCAAAATATTATGCAAATATTTTGTTTTATGTGGGTTAATTAACTGGTAATTTGTGATGCTTAGGTCTGGTTGTACAACTCGATATGTCAGTATGTCAATATTTTTTGTTGGAGGAATTAGCTATCATTTATCAGTTGTCTAGTTCTGAAACAAAAACTCGAAACAAAATTCAAACTTGCCTACATGATTGATTTCTTAACGAGTACGAGTCAACTCGAGCATTTAACGAGTTGAGCACAAGCACAGTTGTGAACTCAGTACTGTCTTCTCAACTCGAGTTGACCCACTCATTAACTTAATGAATCGAATACGAGTATATTCAAACTCGGTCGAACTCAGATCATTAACAGCCCCAGATAAAACTTAGATCTAGTAGTAGATAAATTCAGATTTAAGCGAAATATATACGAATCTGATAATACTTTTCAAAAATCAAGAGTAGACAGTAACCTTTTCCGTGTGGCTTTTGCTCTCCCACTGAACACAGAGTTAAAACGGGCTATAATTTTTTTTTGCGGTAATATTTGAACTATGTATACCAATTTAGTATTGTGTTGTTTGAACAAAAGATTATGGTGGAGAAGAGGATGGTGGAGTGGGGTCCTCATCAGTATATTATGGTTTGCACTTACGTGCAACCCTCCTCCTTCCATAGCATATTAGCATGGCCCCAAGATATATAGAATGGAGATGGAATACCTATCAAGTATCAAGTCAACCTGACTGACTTATCTCTCTTCAATCTCTCTCCTCTTTCCCTTGTCAACAGGACTTATCCACCTCCTTATCTAGTTATCCCTCATATTGTCACTTCCAATTTGAGCAATCAACAAGTAAAACACGAATTATAAGCCCAAACTTTTAAGGAATATTTGGTTTCAGGTAAGATAAATATGGGCCTGCTAGTGAGCGAGTTTAGGCCCAAACTCGGCTCAGCTCAGATTCGACCCTCCAACTCATGCTCAATATTTTCTCTTAGATGCCATGTTTTCTATTTTTCTATTTATTAATAGCCAAATTAGAAATCAACAAATATCTTTATTAGTACAAAACACCGATATTTTTATTAAAACCCCCAAAAAAAAACAAATTATCAAATCTGCTCCCACCCCAACTTTATTTTTATTTCTACCCAACCGCCCGTGGGCTGGGCGGTCCTATTTCCCCACCTGACCGCCTAGCAGCCGGGCGGTCCACTTTTCAAACCTGACCGCCCAGGGGCTGGGCGGTCTGCTATTGTTTTTTTTTATAAGGGTTTTATGTTTTAATTGTTTGAATGTTTTATATTAAATTGTTGTAATGATTTGTTTGAATGTTTCATATTAAATTGTATGATATATATTTATTATTTGTTGACGATTATATTTTTATAATTGACGATTATTTGTATATGTTATGTAATTGTCTAGCTTTAATATAATTGATTAGTTTTATATTAAGTTTTGTTAATGTTTAAATGTTTCTAAATGGTAATCGAAATGGTAAGTCTAAACAACAAAAGTAGTAATCGAAATGGTAAGTCTAAACAACAAAAGTAGTAATCTAAATGATAAGTCTAAAAATGAAACATAACAGTCCAAACACGAAATATAATAATCCAAACTAAAATACTAGAAACCTATCAAACTAAAAAAAAATATAAAAACCCTAACGGCGATGACGAGGGCGAGGTCCGGAGAGCTCCAACCTAGTAGGTGCATGGCGGTCCCTCTGCGACGGCGGACGCCTCTGGGGAACCTCATCCACCTGCATGTCATCGTGTACGGCCTCGCGCGCCCATGGGTCCGCCCCCAGGTGTAATGCATGCTCCCCATGGATCCCCGCCTGTGTACGCAACACCCACGGATCGGCCTCCCAAGTAGGAGGATACGTGGCCGGAGGCGGTGTGCCAAATATAGCAGCGGCAAAGCCATCTGCAGTCTGTGCCCCACTCCCACTAGCCTCGCCGTCGTGCTGTCTGGGCTCCATATACTGCGGTCGGTGGGAGATAGCTGGCTCCCATCCGCCCTCATCTCCAGTGAGGTCATCCAATGAGAATGTGGCGGCGGCGGTGGCGGCAGCAGCTTCATCCTGCATGTAAACAATGTTAAATTAAAGACATAGAAGTAACGAGTAAATTAATTAAATAATGAACTTTTGCTACCTCGGTAAGCTGCACTGGAACTCCATGCTCGTTGTAGTACGCGTTCCACGCGTTGTTGTTCAACACCCATTGGTGGATTGCCCAACCCGAGTCATCATCTGCAGAAATGAAGATAAATTAATAAGAATGATCTTTTAGAGAGACACTTAATAATGATCATTTGTATGACATATTATTACCTGCAGGAGGTGGCGGCATCTCCGCAGCGTAGATAGGGGCTCCAGGCTGCTCCGGATCTGGTGGTGGGGCCTTTATCTCGCGCCAATTGATGTCCTCCCCGGCATCGTGCAACATACCAACGAGGCGCCCGTCCCAGCCATAGTCCTCCACGATCGGTGCACTGTGTTGGAGCATTTGACATCATATCGCTCTCCAACTTTTTCTCGCCATGCACACCAAGCTGTGTGCCACTCCTCTAATAGCGGTCAAAATCTGCACACAATGTATTTTTATTATTATTATTGGAAGATGAATAAATAACTATAATTTTTTAAGCATTTCAGTTTCATTTAAACATACCGAACGAGTATGGATCGGGCCGAAAGGCAAGTAAGTCCTAGATCCGTCACCCGTGAGTCTCCGTCGAAGAGCATCACCATAGTCCCCCTGTAGATAAACCGTCGGCATGCCCCATCTCTGGTACCAGACTAAATATCGTAATCTCCAAGGCCCGACCGGCATAGGGGCATCAATAGCTGGAGGCGGGGTCCATAAGTGATCCCCCGGTGATGCAGCACGCTGGTAATGCTCCCAGAAACGCGTGCTCCAGTTGACTTTGGGCTTGTTGTGTTTAGTGCTGCAATATAAATTAATTAGTAACGTGTATGGCTGAACAAGTAATAAAATAGGCAAACAATAAGGCAGTGGGTAGTTACCTGTGCAGCTGGGTGGTCTGCTGCTCGCCCAACTCTGGAAAATCAGGGACATAGGCATCCAAGCCAAACTGACGGGGCACTCGATCAGGATAGTGATACTCAACTATCCAGAAGCATACGCAAGGCCCCCGATAAAACGAGAGATGTCTCTGCTCTAATGTCAGCTGGCACAGAAGGCCCCGATCGTAGAACAGACGATAGGGGTACCAGGTGATGCTCGCCTCGTGAAGCATCTGGAGCTGACCTCGGACATACGAAATCCCCACGGTCCTCCCCCTGCCCATGTCCTCGTATGTGTGGGGAGGAGCCCATATGGCACCGTACCCCGGACGTCTCTCGGGGTCATCTCCCGTCCATAACCCATGCTGAGCTGGAGGAACAGGCCGACACACCGGTATGTGCGACCAGGACCACTGCTGGAGTAGAAGAAGCGGTCCGGCAATCTGCTTGTTCGTCGCCTAAATTTTGGACATGCGGTGCACTTCTGGTAAATATGGAACCCTAATATTTGTAATAAAAAAATTAAAATATTTGTATAAACTTACCAGACAAGCATGACACAAGCCCCGGTATAAGTGGGCCAGCACGGCTCCACCCCAGTTCCACTTCGACGGCCGCTGAATGTCCCTCAGCAGAGAGAGGAACATAATCGGGACTGCGTCACCGCTGGAATCGGCAAACATGACGCTGCCACATAAATCCATGACAAACGCCCTCACGTACCTGTAATATAAATTAGAGACATAAATAACTACAATTTTGTTGAATCCATAACATATTTTAATTTGCAACTATTTGTGATTACCTCAGAACGGCCTGCTCGTCACGTGTCTCGGGGGTGATCCTACGCTAGTGGAAGTAACTGCGGAGCGCCGCAAGACTGATGCAGTATTTGGAATACCGGTACTCCTCCTCCTCCTCTCCTTTCTTCTTCTTCTTCTTTTGCAAGTCCGTCGGAGCGGCCCCCAGCAGCTCCAGTATCATGTGCATCAGGTCCGGATCGTCTGAGACACCACCGATGGGGTCGCCATCTATCCGTAAACCCCACAAGGCGCTGACGTCACCTAGTGTGACTGTCATCTCCCCAACCGGAAGGTGAAATGTATGCGTCTCCGGTCGCCATCTCTCCACTAGACCGCAAACGAAAGCCTGGTCAATATCGCAGTGAGTCATAGTGGCCAGCTGATACAACCCGAGATGCATGAGGCACTGCTCCATCAACGGGTGACGGACGTATCGTATCTCGGGGGTGCGATGTCTCACTGTCATCATCGTCGTGTCCTGCATTTTACAATGATTTCAATATAAACGTCTAATTAAATAATGCTATTTAAATTAGGAATACAAAACCAATGTACCTCCATAGATGCAAGTGAGACACGGTGCCTGACATGTGGGGTCCACAGAAGAGGACTAAATGTGTCAGGATGGTGAGGGGGATAATCTCCAAAGGGAGCATCTGCACCGGACGTCTCTGCACCGGGTGCCTCTGCACCGGATGCCTCTGCACCGAATGTCTCTACACTGGATGCCGCTGCACCGGATGCCTCTGCATCGTGATCATGTGAACTCTCCCCCGTCTTCAGAGGGGCATCCCATGCACGTCCCCGTCTAGTTCTAACCATACTACATTTCAATAAACAGAAGATTCTATCTTATAAATCCTGATTTATAAACCCTAACTTATAAACTCCAATTCTGTCAACCCTAAACCCTAATTTAACAATTCAACCCTTATCTAACAATTCAACCCTAAACCCTAATTTAACCCCTAGACCCTAAATTAACAATTCAACACTAAACCCTAATTTAACAATTCAACATAATTTAAACAATTCAACCCTAATTTAAACAATTCAATCATAAACCCTAATTTAACAATTCAACCCTAATTTAACAATTAAATCGCGACGGGAAAATCAACAACCCGCACACGATAATTAACAATTCAACCATAATTTATAAACTTCAGTTTTGTCAACCCTAAACTACAAACTCTAATTTTGGAAACCCTAATTTTGAACAATTCAATCGTGTCGGGAAAATCAACAACCCGCACAAGATAATTAACAATTCAATTCTACCAATCGTTCCAATGCCAATACAAGATACAAAATATAAATTCAAAAATTTATTTAAAAACTTACCCGAAAATAATCGGATTGTCGCCGAAATGGCTGAAAATTAGGATTCGGGTGAGAGAGAGGAAGAGGGAGAGGAAGAGAGAGAGCTCTAATGGCAGATTTGAAGAGAGAGAGAGAGGAAGAGAAGGAGAGAGAGAGAGGAAGAGAGAGAGAGAGGAAGAGAGGGAGAGAGAGAGAGAGAGAGAGAGAGAGAGAGGGAGAGAGAGAGAGAGAGAGAGAGAGAGAGAGAGGAAGAGAGGGAGAGAGAGAGGGCCGAGTGGGGTTCGGCTGGGGTGGTTTCGGGCGGCGACGCGGGCGGCGGGGCAGCGGGGCGGCGGGGCTGGAGGCAGAGAAGAAAGAGGAGAGAGATAGCGGTCTGCTGGGGGGCGGACCGCTTATAAAAAAAAAAAATTAATAGTGGACCGCCCAGCCCCTGGGCGGTCAGGTTTGAAAGTGGACCGCCCAGCCCCTGGGCGGTCAGGTTTGAAAAGTGGACCGCCCGGCTGCTGGGCGGTCAGGTGGGGAAATAGGACCGCCCAGCCCACGGGCGGTTGGGGTAGAAATAAAAATAAAGTTGGGGTGGGAGCAGATTTGATAATTTGTTTTTTTTGGGGGTATTAATAAAAATATCAGTACAAAACACAAACAGAATATATATATATATATAGAGAGAGAGAATGGCTAATATACAAACGTTTGTTCCTGGACTCAGGAACAAACGATTCGGTTCTCCGATTTTTAAAGTCCAAACAGTCAATCCAAACCATTAGATATTCAATCTATATTAAAATGTGTTTGGAGACCAAATTTTACATTTTTTTGGAATTGTTTTACTATTTATTAAGCTGGTTTGAAAACCGTTGTTTTTCAATGCTGCAGAAATTTAATAAAAACAACAGTTTTCAAACCATCTTAATAAATAGTAAAAAAATTCCAAAAAATGTAAAATTTGGTCTCCAAGCACATTTTAATATAGATTGAAGAGTGAGCCTATGGTGCTATGCATAGCAATGATGGCTAGTGTACTACGGCTCAATATGGTACTTTTTAAAATCCTAACAGTCGATCCAACCGTTCAATGTGATAACCATATGAATATGTACTTGCAAACTAAATTTTATATTTTTTCGAATTTTTTTACTATTTTTTTGGATAGGTAGAATTTTGATGGTCCAGAATTTTCAGAAAACACTGATTTTTCTACCTATCCAAAAAAATAGTAAAAAAATTCGAAAAAATATAAAATTTATTTTTGCAAGTACATATTCATATGGTTATCACATTGAACGGTTGGATCGACCGTTAGGATTTTAAAAAGTACCATATTGAGCCGTAGTACACTAGCCATCCTTGCTATGCATAGCACCATAGGCTCACTCTAGATTGAATATCTAACAGTTTGGATCGACTGTTTGAACTTTGAAAATTGGAGAACCGAATCGTTTGTTCCTGAGTCCAGGAACAAACGTTTGTATATTAACCATTCTCTCTATATATATATATATAGAGAGAGAGAGAGTTGGGCTACGGTGCTTCGCGAAGTAAAGCGAGTGTTTTACTTCACACTCATATTTTGCAATTTCAAAGTTTAAAATGTCGATCCGAACCGTTCAAATTGATCTCCATATTAAATTGTGCTTGGAGACCAAATTTTACATTTTTTGGAAAAAATTTACTATTTCTTTAGAATTTTTTAAAATTGTTGTTTTTGATGGTCCAGGATTTTTTGAAAAACAGCAATTTTCAAAAATTCTAAAAAAATAGTAAACAATTTCCAAAAAATGTAAAATTTGGTCTCCAAGCACAATTTAATATGGAGATCAACTTGAACGGTTCGGATCGACGTTTTGAAGTTTCAAATTGAAGATATAGACGTGAAGTAAAACACTCATTTTACTTCACGAAGTACCGTAGCCCAACTCTATATATATTATATAGATGAGCTATGGTGAGACGTGGAGTAAAACAAGTTTGTACTCCATGCCATATTTTCAGTTTGAAACTCCAAACAACCGATCCGAACCGCTCAACATGTTCTCTATATTGAAATGTGCTTGGAGACCAAATTTTACATTTTTTGAAATATTTTTACTATTTATTAAGCCACTTTGAAAATCGCTGATCCACTGTGAACAGTAAAAAACAGTAAAAATTTCTGGACCACCGGATCAGCGATTTTCAAAGTGGCTTAATAAATAGTAAAAAAATTCCAAAAAATGTAAAATTTGGTCTCCAAGCACATTTCAATATAGAGAACATGTTGAGCGGTTCGGATCGGTTGTTTGGATTTTCAAAATGAAAATATAGTGCCATGGAGTAAAAACTTGGTTTTACTCCACGTCTCACCATAGCTCATATATATATAAATCACATGCTTTGTATATCTAGCTATTTGTTTGATGAAACTTGATACCTGCGCGCATTAGATAGCTCTAAATAATCCTAACATACGACCTCAACTGAACACAAAACATGAAAATAAATAAATGATGCTAATAACATGCATGGTTACATGTTGACTACCGCTCAATGCCTAAATTGACTAGTTACATGTTGAATTCTAAACTAAAATCCTTGGGGTTTGCTGCATTATGAAGGAAACATGTGAAGAACATAAAATTAAAGCTGCTACTTTTGGTCTCCCACTATCAACATATTAGAATTGAGTCAACTGACCTTGTATGTACATTAGTGGTAAAACTAATGTTGTCTTTTGGTCTTCAAGCATATTTTAATATGGATATCATGTTGAGCAGTTTGGATTGACAGTTTCAAACTTTGAAAACAAGAATATAGGATATGAAGCACGATAAGGCATTTGAACCCTCCTCTTAACATTATTGCTTTTTGTTGTTGTGAGCAATATTTTGCGTTGTTTGACTAATTTGCAAAACATATAAACATTGAATTTTATAGTTTCTTTGTTTGAGATGTGTGCATGTTAATTGCTATATCCGAAAGTCAAAGAAAGTCAAAGATAAATATCACGACAAGTTGACATGACAAGTTACATGGAATGATCGGATGCATGATCTACGCGAACTATATGGAATGATCGGATATATGATCCACACGAGCTATATGGAATGGTCGGATATTGATTGGATGCTGGATCATGAAGATCACAAAGATCATGAAGATCAAGATCATATTTTAGAGTTTATTTTTATCCTTTCTCTATGATTGAGTTTTTATTGATACTAGTGCTCGATCTAATGAGCCTGGTCTAATTTTTCTGCATTTACTTTGTAGTTTGTTGTGAATAAATCTCCTTACTTTGTTTCTAAACCACTTAAGGTTTATTTATTTTCTGTTACTGTTATACATGATCTTTTCCTTGAGCTGATATTTGGTGCTTGATTAATAAATCTGATATGTGAGTTGATTGCGATGAATTTGCTTGGATATTTTCTAGACCAGAATTATAATGCTTTTCTGATTTTGTTCAAGCCGTTTTGATAAAAAGGTGTTGTACACCCCTATTACTTGCTGTTACCGCATCCGCATGTACAGACCTTTGAATTCATTGCTGATGTGTTGTTAAGTGTAATCCTTATTAGTATTTGTCGGTATCAGTGAATTATGCCTCTTAGGTTCTGTTATGATGTTCTAAAAAGTTCCTTTTTTTGATACCTCGACATGCGATCCTTTGGTACCTTTCTATATATATAAACCAGTAACAGTGTAATAATTGCTTTGTTTGGTCTACTGTCAGTATTCTGGCACTGGTACCAGCCTGTACTAGTGTTATTCTGGGTACTTGTTTGCTCTGTTCTGATTCCAAGGATTTGTATGCAAACTTTCTAAAATTTTGGGGGTTTAATCTGAAATTGTGGCGTAGTCCCTTGTCAGAGGGTCTTAAGCGCAAAATTTAATAGTTGCTGTGATTTCGGGCTTTTGAATGTTTAAAAGAAAAAGGGAAAATGAAAATAGAATTGGGCTGGTTCTCTTGGAGCCGGTTCAGAAATTAAAGAGTAAACAAAAAGGGCTTGTGCCAAGAACTCAAGTTCTGGAATTTTGGAATGATTATTGGACTGGAAATATTAAACAATTTGAATGAGACCAAAAAAGAAAGTTAAATCTAAAATTACCAAACATGAAATATATGATTTTTCAAAATAAAAGTTCAACACTAACAAGTAAAATTAAAAATCAGTTCTTTATTACAAAAAGAAACTTGAAACAAAATAAAACAAGGAGAGACGTAGTGCTGATTTGATTATATTATTTTGACATAGGCGTAAATCCTGCTGGCCGAATCACTAGAAACTTTTGAGGCACCTGGCCCCAATGACTTGTCACTTACTACGTGCCCTACGAGACCTGGTGCCAGGTTATTTGATTAGTTTCAATTTTCATTTTTTTTTAGAATTAAATCATTGTTCGTTTTATTACATGTTGAACAATTGTTTGTATGCATTAATTTTCTGAACATCATATGAACGAAACACAACAAAAATTAAATTGAATTATTTCTAATTATGATGATTTGTCAGGTAGAAAAATCATTCTAAAAAGAGGAGCTCTCAGGGTGATCCACTATCACCGTTCCTTTTCATTATTGCTATGGACTTTCTTACGAGATGGTTCAAAAAGCTGGTGACAAATGGTGCCATCAGATTACCGTTTGAGGGTATGAAATCTTGTCTACTCTATGCCGACGATGCGCTCTTCTTCGTCAAGCCAGAAATTCAGCAGCTTCAAATATTAAAAATTGCCTTTTTGCTATTTGAGGATTTATCGGGTTTAGCGGTAAACCTACATAAATCGGAGCTGTTACTTTCAGCGAATCTTAATCAACAAGGAACTGATCTTGCACGAATGATGAGATGTAATCTTGGCACCTTTCCATTCACATATTTGGGACTCCCTTTATCAAACAGAGGTTTGAAAAAGGAAGCTTTTTTACCTTTAATCCAAAAGTTCAACAAGAGATTGGAGGGATGGGCGGCCAAAAGTCTATCAATCGCGGGAAGATTGCAATTGCTAAATTCGGTTTTGTCTTCCTTACCAACGTATTATATGTCGGTTTTCCGAATACCGATCTGGGCAATTCAAGAGATAGACAAAATTCGACGAAGATTTCTTTGGCATGGGGTGGCTGTAGAATCTCACAAACTAAACTTAGCCAATTGGAGCATCGTTTGTACTCCAAGAGAACTTGGAGGACTTGGAGTATTGGATCTAAGGGTTTTTAATATTGCAATGCTAATGAAATGGTGTTGGCAGTGGGCAAAACCAGAATGGAAATTATGGAAGTCCATTTTTTATTGCACACATTGGCAATCAGACCTCCACCCAAATTCAACTCTCTTCACAAAAACACTCAAATGTGCATACCCTTTCTTTGATACTTCCACTATCAGAAAACCTGGTAATGGTAGAACCATACGGTTCTGGCTACATGAATGGGGATTTGGAATTCTGCAACATAGATTTCCGATACTGTTTTCTTACAGTATTGATCCGCTTGTCACATTGTCGGAGGTCATGCAAACTCAACCTTTTAGCTTATTGTTTCATGGGACCTTGTCAGAAAGGGCGATGTTGGAAGGGAAAGTTTGCAACAGCAGATTTTGCAAGCAGTTCGGCTGGTACAAAATCAACATGACGATGTTGTCTGGAAGTTGGAGGTAACAGGGATATTCTCGGTTAAAACGGCATATTTCGGTATGATGAATGAACATGGAATGAAGACGGATAACAACAGAATCTGGAAATTACTTGCACCACCAAGAGTGAAGGTCTTTGCTTGGCTATTGATAATTAATAGAATTCTCACAATTGACAATTTAAACAGAAGGGGATGGTGTCTTGTAAATCGGTGTGTTATGTGCAAGAGTGAGTCCGAGACAACAAAACACTTGTTCAATGATTGTTGCGTTGCGCGGGCACTATATGAAAGAGTATCCTCACTGTTAGATGTCAGATTACCGATGGCCCAAGGCTTTACCAACATGGATGCCATCGCTGCACTAACAGATAGGAGATACACAACGAAGGAAAGGTCAATATTGCTAATCTCACAATTTGTTTTATGGAGAGAAAGGTGTTGCAGAATTTTTAGAGATTCTGAAAAAGAGATTCAGGATTTAGTAGAACAAGTTCACACACAGTGGAGTTATAGTGTGTTGGCTAAGAGAGTATAGAACTCATAAAACAAAGGAGAAGCGATAAAGAAATACGGAAATGAGACTAAAATTGGAGGTTAGAAAAGGGAGTGAAGATGATGAAACAGATACAAGCAAACTGCTGCTGGAAAACCCGTATCACAGCCATATTGGTGATACTGGTACGATTGGGCTGCATAGGAAGGTCGGTATTATTGAGAGGAGGTGCGGCTTCATCAATATGCAAGGAACTTGAAGAATATTTTCGGCTCTCTTAAGGACTTCAATGCAATAATTCTATGTTCTCTTTAATTTAATTTTCTTTTTCCATTATTTTCATTCAAATGCTCAACTGTTTTGAGCTCTTTTTGTTTTTATTTCACTATTACATCACTTATGTAATGGACCATATCATGAATGAAATACGGGCTAGACCCATATTTTTCTTCAAAAAAATTATGATGATTTGATATTTTGGTACGTTTATCGAATTTATCTGTTTCCTTTGTTTCAAATAACCGATTTGAGAGGCAATGTTCCTCGTATATAAATGCCTCTAGTTTATGTATGGTTTCCTTGTGGGACTGAGCATGTTGAGCTCCGGAGCGGCACTTGCATTACTAAAAAAAGTTTGTTTTGATTGTAATGCTTGTATTATATTATTATGAATGATTATATGAGTGTAATTTTTTGTCTTCACATATTTTTTGACAAATTATTTTTTTCCTATTTTTTATTGTAAAACAAACTTTTGCTAATAAAATCCGACTTTCCGATGCCGATTTCAACCGATTCACCCGATCCGATTCTACGATCAAGTGACTGATTTTGGTTTTCAGAGCCTTAGTCTGGATGAGTAAGATGTTTGAACATCTGCCTATAACAGCAGACCATACAAGCACGAAGTATGTATAGAGTAAGTTAATTTGTCTGAAAATATGAAATAACTCAGTCTGGATTAACTCACCTCTTGCTTCATCTTACGTCTATTTTATTTTTTACTTAGCAGCTGAAGTAAGAGATTGATCCACATCTTATGCCACAACCAAACATAACCAATAGATAGAGAGGTGTGTATAATCAACATGTGGATATTGATATGAGAGTGCATTTATATCGTCAAACTAGTAACGATAGGCAAGATGGTATGACGTCAGAAAATGCCTAGCTCGTTGACCTTTTTTTTTTTTTATCAAGTCAAGACAGTACTCACATACAATGAACGTGATGTCCTTGGGACTTGGGGAGATGCTAAAAATTTAACACAGTCTTTATTTAAAAGTGGAGATTCCTTTCTTCTCGCTCAGCTTTTCATTACCAGAAGAACAGGAATTGTGCTTACCAAAAATGGTTTGGGGTTGCTTAGTTCTTCTGGTACTAACCGTGGTAATAACTGGAGTCCACAGCCAGCCTGATTCTCTAGGTAACACTGCTCTACATGTCTAGTATATATCTATTACATTAACCTAGTATCTCTCTGTATTTTGTCTGTTTTTTTAATTTATTTTTCATGATTTTATTCATACAAAACGACTATATAAGCACGAAACAATCGAGCCCAGATCTCCACGGACACAACGTGGTAAGCACGAAACAATCAATCCAACAAACTGTAAAATTCAGGAGTGCAGTTAGAGCTTCATTATTGGAGAAAAAATTGTAGGTATATATGTAGACTTGAAAGTTGGTTGTTGGTTTACTTCTAGAACTGTTTTTATTGACTTAATGACATTATGTCCGTTTCATCTGTCTCTGTTGCTTGATTATCATCAATGTCCATAAATTTACGAGCTCTGTCATTCAGAATTTTCCATTTTTTTTTACTGGTAAACCTTGTGCAGGTAACTTTTAGAATTTGTTCAAGTCTTGATAAAATGAAATAAAACTGACAAAGCGCAAAGGAGAAAATACTGATCAAATTGCTTTTGGAATGATTAGATAAGAAGCCAAATTAAGGAATACAAATCATAGGATATATCAAAGATATTTGGGGTCACAACTTGATTTAGCAATATAGACGAGCATGCATTAACATTCTTAGTGAAAAAATTAATGAAACAAACTAACCCCACCCTAAGAACTGCTTTCTAGTCTATCTTCTCTCATTTCTTTTCTTTTACATGTTGAGAAAGAAATATGAGATGTAAAAAAAAAGGAAAAATCAGAACACATGAGAAATCAATAAATTCTAGTTAAGGGTACGGTTGTGTGTGACCGAGGCAAAATATGGATATCTCACAAAAGCGGTTTAGTAGTACCGAAATTATTCAATTTATTCTCAGTTAGTTATAGTTAGAAACTTAGAATTAATATAATAGAATAGCTGTAACAACAAAATAGTAATACAAATTTGTGCTATATATACTAGCCTTTCTTTCAAAAATAAAATAAAAAATAGGACATGCGAATGACTCTGAAAATATTAATCTCAAGGATTCTGCAAAAATCATAATAAGGACTGACAGTAGCTTTCAAAATAGCAAAAAAAAATTTATCATATGAAGCGAGCTTGCTGTAATTAATTGAGAACTTAATTGTAGAGCTGAGCATCTTGGTAAGTTTGGCCTTTTAGATTTGTTCCAAAAGAATTGGTGGTTGCTTTATGTTTTTCAGGTTTTATAAGCATTGACTGTGGACTTCGTGCACATTTATCCACTGTTGCGAGAGAGACAAATTTGATGAGCATTTCATTGATACCGGAAGAAACTACTATATTCAATCCGAGTATATGTCGGACAAGGTAGAGAAGGAGTATATGACACTCAGAAGCTTCCCCAGTGGAATCCGAAATTGCTACACCTTAAGATCCTTAACAATAGGATCAAAGTACTTTGTAAGAGCAGCATTTATGTATGGGAATTACGATAACTTAAATAAGCTCCCCATCTTTGATATCCATTTGGGGCCCAATTGGGATACAGTTCGCACAAGTACATATGAAATTTACTTAACTGAGATTATCGTCATGACCACTTCAGATTACCTACAAGTTTGTCTCATAAATAAGAATTAGGGTACTCCATTTATCTCTGCGCTAGAATTGAGGCCATTGGAGACGAGCATTTATAAAGATGCAAATTCCACACAATCATTGGTTAGTTATCACAGGTTGAATTTAGGGGCAAACGATTATCTAAGGTAAAGAGACAAATTAATTCCTCAAGTTATTATTGCTTATTGCTGGAACATATTATATATAATAATTTTTCCTGATACTTTTTGCTCTTTCTTTCAGTAGTTTATATAACAAGTCTAGATTAATATCATGAGCAAGTTACAAAACAATGATGTAAACTTAAGGCATTTGGCTAGTAGCAGATGTAAATTTATGTACTTTAATTGGAATAAGTATGTTCTATAAGGGAAATTTACCATATGCAATTTTACATAAGGGAGAAGGAAAGAGTGACCAGATAAGTAAGATATACTTCAGTCAATAGATAGTTAATTAAAGTAGTATAATGGTCAGAACTCAGAATCTCATATTCCTCTTCTTCTGCTTGGTCAAAAACTAAAATAGGTACCCTTACGATCCGTACGACCGGTTTTGGGACAACTTTACACTAGACACATGGACAAATATCTCAACCAGCTCCACCGTGTCCCCAGACACAGAATATGCGACCCCATCTCTCGTCATGCAAACTGCTGCCACCACTTTAAACACCAAACAATCCCTTGATCTTCCTCCCTGGACCAGTAAGAATGAAACCGTATTTTTAATAATTCTTCATATCGCTGATCCAGGACATACCACGCACTTTTTTTAGGGAGTTTGATATATTTGTCAATGGAGATCTAGCATTCAACTCTATTGTACCTAGTAAACTTCATTCCGGATTTACCAAATGCACCCACACAGGTAACACTATATATAATGTGTCGCTTAAGGCTACTTCAAATTCAACTCTCCCGCCTCTGTTGAATGCGTTTGAGATCTATGCCATTAAGCCCACCAGGGTTCCAACCAATAGTGGAGATGGTAAGTTTGATCATATGTATTAGTCTCATCTAATTTATTTATATTTTTATAATAGGTGGGGGATAACCCACTGGTTCCATTAAAACTAAGTGTTTTATTAGATATCAAACCTCTGGTACTTAATAAAAAATTTTACAGCTATTACCTAACAAAAGAGTTACCTAGCTCAAAAGTAATCTAATTTATTTTGCTTTACCATTCATGCCATGATCATCTACTCGTCTTGAAAATCCCTCAAATGCAAGAATTTTGGTCTAATTAATGGAGACCATGAGATGGCCCGACTCAGTGTTCCTCAAGGAAATAACAAATAATTTATCCTCTCCTTTAGATCTTTCAATTTTATCTCCAGTTATCATAAAATTTAGTTTATTTATTTGTTTCCTATGTTGTTTTCCACAATTCTCATCTTTTTCAGTTGATAATTTTGATCTCTTTTGTAAAGACGAAGCTTGATGTTGAGCGCAGCGTTGCTTCCTTATCACACTAGAGAATTATAATATAATATAACTATATATTGAATAGAATTAACTATGATGACAAATGTTTAGATTGCATTAATTTGTTTACTTAAAGTGATGCCATAATTAATGTTTACAATTTTAATCGCAGTTACTGCCATTAATACAATTAAGGCGAACTACGAAGTAAAAAAAGATTGGAATGTTTGAGCTCAAATTTTAATCGCAGTTACTGCCATTAATCGCAGTTACTTAATTTAATTTTTATTTTCATCTTCTCTTTACTGCAATCTTGTGTTTCATTCACTTTCCCGGATTTTATTTTCTGAATTCAAAAGAGCTCAAATGTTTGAGCTAGTTTTCCTTTTCCTTTTTATTTTAATGGTGGTTACCATCCTTTTGTAACAGAACCTTAATATTAATACAAATGGGGACTAGACCCTCTTATATACTAAAAAAAAAAAGATTGGAATGGTGATCCTTGTGTTCCTACAAAACTCTCGTGGACTGGTGTCACCTGTACCAATGATTCCACCAACATTCCAAGAATCACAGCCCTGTGAGTATCTATTTTAATACATGAATTTCATTTTCAAATAAGAAATGCTTTTGACTTATAAGATCATTTTTATTTTCTTTCAGACCCCTGTCATATAGTGGATTGACTGGCGCAATAATATCTTCTTTTGGGAATCTAAGCTCTCTCAAGTCATTGTGAGTTCCTTTTCAAGTTCAATTATATATGTTTTTAATTAAGATTAGTGTCTTTGGAATCCTAACTTCTGGCATGAATTAACTCTCAGAAAACGTAGTTGAAATCAATAGTTTGTAGCATCTTCATTTGTTTCTTTCCTACATCGATAGATCTCACTTTTTTTTTCTCATATTATTTTTTCTATAGCATGATTGTTCCTTCTTTTCCTTTTTCAGGGACTTGTCTAGTAACGACTTGTCAGGAGGTCTCACTAATTTCCTTGAACAACTAACAGCTCTTAGAGCATCTGCATCCCTAAAACTATTAGAGTTTCTAATCTGACGTGGCAGTTGCTAAATCAGTTTCAGAGATGTAGATGGATTTCTTATTTAACAACTTTGCTCAATAATTTCTTATTAAGAAATCGTTTATAAACTCTGACGTGGCAAAACGATTGGCCTGTATTCGCTAAAATTAGTTTAATTTACTGCTGATGTGGCTTATCAATTTTAATTTACTGATGATGTGGCTTATCAATTTTAATTTACTGTAGGTTTTCCGCATTGACCTATATTTTGTTCAAACAGTAAATGTCATTATTTAATTCGTAATTATTTCATGAAACATTCAGGGACATAACTGGAAACAGCAAGATTTCTACCACCCTTCCTCCTGGTCTTCAGAAAAAACAACAAGATGGAACTCTAACATACAAGTATGTTATTTTTTTTACGGGTTTAATTAATTTGTGGTCCATTTTTAATGTTATAAAGTAAAATGGATGAAAAAATTTCTTTAGGTTACATAATTTATTACAGTTCGTCACATATTTAGCCCAACAGAAAAGATCAGTTGAATGAAACAAGTTCACAAGGCATATTATCATCACATATCTACATTAAAAATAAAAATATAAAAAGAAACGTAAAAGAAAAATTACCTGTGTTGTTCCAAATTCTGAAGACAACATCAAAGCACCTCTTAGACATTTCACCGAACAGGTTTTGTGCACATGATAAAATATCCACCAATATAACAATTTAATAAAATGGTGCAATATACGTAACAGGCTAACCCATCTGTACCCTTCTACCTTATTGAGGAAACATCAACCATGAAATTTTCCTAATTATGCATTGGGGTTAAACAGTCTATAGAGAGCTGAGAAGATTGACACTTTGACAGTACATCCAGTATCATAGAGGATATTAATTGTGCACACCAGAAGGGTTTTTGTGGGCTGGGCTCAAATAAGAAAATATGGAGAGATGGGGCCACTTGTAAAAATGAGACATTTAGGGCTGCCTCCACTTTTTCCTTCTCTCCATTTGGTCCCAAACCCATCAATTTCCATAGTTTTTTGCATTTGCTTTTGAATTGTTTTTCCATATTTCCTACCTCCTTTTTGTTTCCTTTTCTTCTTTTATTTTTATAGGGATCAAAAGTATTTTATTTACAATTTTTTTCCTATTTTTTCAATACAAAATAAGCTTCTATAAAACAAACCGGGTTTCTGATTTGACCGATTCATCTGTTTCAGATTTCACGGTCAAGTGGCCGGTTCCGATTCTGATTCTGATTTTGCAAACCTTTATTGACAGTACATCCAGTACATTTTTTAGTATCATAGAGGGTAATTGATTGTGCACACCACTTCTAATTATGTTAGCCTTTTCAATGTCTTTTTGCTACATAGGTTTGGAGATTCTATTAAGTCGAGTAAGAAAAAGAAAATACCAGCAGTTATAATAGCAGTTGTGGGGGTGATTGTGGTGCTTCTCATTGCTGGTGCAATTATACTAATACGGTGCTTGAAAAGAAACAAATCGTAAGTCATCCAATTTTTGTCAGTATTATGAAATTTAGGTGCTTTATGGTCAATTTGGTTGATTAGAGGAAACTAGGGACGAAGTGGCAAAATAATTAGTGAGAGATTAGTGAGAACTACTTCTAAACGTTTATACTGAAATTATATCATGCGCGTAACAAACGTATTAACCTTTTCTACATAATCTACCCGTTTTATCCTTCCAGAATAATATACTAGGTTTTGGTACTGCTGAAGAACAGGCTCCTTTACTGGTGAATGTAATTTCATAATCCTAATAGTTTTTGGGAAATAAGAAATGAAATATGTTTCCAAGCTGCACAGGTGAAATCATTCAGAACTATTATTTTATTTATTATTTTTTTTGGTGACATATTGGACAGGTAATACTAAGCAGAAGACTAAAGAAGCCACTGCAGATTGGATGCCAGAGGTGATTGAGGCCATTCCTCTTAGGGTGTGGGACCCAAGGGATTCACAGGTGATACTCTTTGGATGGTGAAGTTGAAGATTAAGGATATACCTAGTTTGTTAGCTGTTAAGCTACGTATTTTGTGGATGTTTTACTTGCTTTGTAGTTAGACTACTTACCTGATATAGCTACCTTTTTGTGCTAACACAGTGCTATGCTGTTTTGGAAACTTAACAATATGATGTGGTGGTTGTGGTGATCACACACACTACAAAAAAATTTGGATGTCCATAAACAGTCAGTTTCAGCAATGAAACAGAGCGCCAAGCATTATTTAAAATAAAAAAAATTGTTTTTGGTGTTGCATTTCGATGTAATAGCTCATTGTCCAGTTATATTTTTAGATATCCAATACAATTAGGGTACTTCATGGATCCTATTTCTTAATTTTGGAAGTTTTTGGGTGTTTTATTTCCAGGTAATGTACTGGATCAACAGTGCATTATATTACAAGAAGAGAAACTGTGTAGAAATTCATCTCTTTATTTGCTCATCTATATGTTTATTTTCTATTTACAACAAGAGAAAGTGTGTACTGAATTTGATTTATACATTAGCAGTGAATGTTAGATTTCTTTTCTATTTTCCTTTCTAATTATGTACCAAGTTACTTATTTACTTTGGTAGCTAATGGAGAAAAGTCGAGGATGATTGTAGGACTCGATCTTCAACTTGACAGTAATTCTGTATAAAATAAGGTTTAAATCTCTTTAATTTTTCTTTTTAATTTCACTTGTTATTTTAGTCAAGTTGAACTTGAACAATGACATATGGAAGCGCAGCGGCGGTCAAAGAAGCGGATCCGGTTGTGAAGCGAGATGAGCATTAAGGTATTAGGGTAATTAAAAAATATTAGAATATTAGAGTAATATAAAGGTTTTCATGAGAATAAAAAAGTAGATTTAGAAATTACGGTCATTTGAACGATTGTAAATATGTTTTTATCAATGAAATTGTTAGTAGGTATTTAAAACCACTAACCTTCAAAAAAAGACATATGGGATTTGTTGAGCCTTAATTGAGCTTACAAACTGATTTCTGGCCAAAAACAAATCTTCTTGAAAGAATATTAAATCTGTATTTTACCAGCCAAATGTTGTACAAGTTAGATGTTTGGTACAAGAATCTTGTAGAAAATGTTGCACTAATAATATAATTGTGGAACAAAAACATGACTATTCCCAAAAATGAACTATGGAAGATAATGGAATTATGGAAGGCCTTTTGATAAAGGATGTGTGGACATCCTTTTGCTCAACAAAATATTTTCCTTAAGCTGAATGATAAATCTGATATGTGAGTTGATTGCGATAAATTTGTTCGGAAATTTTCTAGAGCAGAGTTATAATGCCTTTCTGATTTTGTTGGCCATTTTGATTAATGCGGTGTGCGTGGATCGGACGGCAGAGGAACCCTTCAGATTCAAATTTGAGTATGATGGGCTTTTATATGCTTTTAATAAAGAGTAAAATGAGTATTTTAAAATTTTAGAATGAGTTTAAATATAAAAGACAATAAAATGAATAAATTTGTGAGTTTTTGAAGTTTAGAGAGGGAAATACGTAATTCCAAAGTTTAGAGGGGTATAAGTGAAATTCCCCCTTATTGAAAAGGGTCCATGGAATTATCTTAGATGATTCGTATACAAAGTCCATATTACATTGAGACATCCACTACCTTTTTTATCTCACGAAAACAAAAATTCAATTAAAAGCATTTTCTATCATTTAAAAAAAATAATGTATTTTCTGCCAATTTAAAAAAAAAAAAATATTGTTGGGTCCCTTAGTGATCCAAAAAAACTTTAAATTTGTTGTATTCTGAGCCATTTTAACAAAAACTCTATAGTTGGTCCTCTATTAATAAAGAATTTATTTAATTAATGCAACATAACTAAATGATAGTTAATTATTATTGTCTACACCTCACATATTTTCATACTTGAATAATAATTCTTCAATCATAACTTCTAAATTTTAAACTATTGAGGAGGGTTCAAATGCCTCTATTTTTTTTGCCTCCACCATGCCTTCATTTTTAAAAACATTAATATATTAAAATTTAAATTATAAACCTCAAAATAAAACTGTTAGATGTGATCTATGTTATTTTCTCTATGTGCTCATAAAAAAATATCACATTTCAATTTTGTTTTTATGTGAATCAATCATTTGAAAAATCAACGTCTAGAAATTATCTATATTATTATGTTTTTACATGCCCTTGATGACAACCAAAACAAAGTTGAAATGTCACAATTTTTTACATGCGCATAGATAAAATGATATAGATCATATCCAATATTTTATTTTGACTTTTAGTTTTAAATTTTGAGTTATTTAAATTTTTAAAAATGGAGGCATGATGGAGACACAAAATATGGAGGCATTTGAAACCTCCTCTTTAAACTAATATATATTCCATATTCGGTTACTTCAGGTAATATTTTTGACATTTTTCCCTGAAGTACCCGTCAGCTCTCTTCAATATTACTCTTGGGTGTACAGCCTAGAATGAAAAACTCAGTCAGTGCAGATCCATGCAAAGTAAAAAATAAAAAAATAAAAAAAAATAAAAACTAGGTCAATCTTGTAAACATCATAACTTAGCGCCTTAAAAGGCATTGCTAGTTGTGTAGCTAATTTGGTCCATTTTGATAAAAAATGTTGATATTTCTATCATATCAAATACCAATTTTCCAAATCAACCTCTCTATGAATTTCTTGTGCCCACTGACAGATTTACCGAATTTTGTGCGATTTTCTCTGAATTTTCTCTGATTTTCTATGGATTGTACTCTACATGTATCCGTGTTGCGAGTCAGTAGAAAAGATCAAGCAGGTAAACAAATCAACCGTTTCACGCTAACGGCGGCATATATCATGCGGTGATGCAACAATCGGCCTCATTGAACATTAACTAGTGCTAAATCTGAATATTCATCACAAATAATAAATAATTTCATCCAAAATATAATAAGTTCAAAATTTGAGAATCAGTCTTTAATTTAGTAGCAAAAGATAATATTTTTTATGTATAAGATCACAGATTTAAAATGTAGATAAAATTCTTTCGTAATTATTAGATAATTAAGTGACTTCACTCTCAACATCATCTAAAAGGTAAAAAAGAAAAGAAAACTAAATTTAAGATTGGGAATAGAAAGTTTCAAATTTTTCACACCTATGGAGGAAGGTTCCTCTGAGGTAACAGAATATTTCTGTTTGGATCAGAACCGTTCAATTGGAATCTAAACCAATCTGGCCTGAGGTCGATTATTGGATTTTAATCGGACAATCCACATCTAAACAGAATATTTCTGTTACCTTGGGGGATACGAATTCGACTATGAAGTATTATATGAGCCCGCCTCATCCTGTCTCGGAGCAGTTGGGCCAATCTTGTCTTGATTAGCCCACATGATCTAAATTACCTAATCAATAAATAACCACTAAAATCAAAATTCCTATAAGACCAACTATAACCCCTAAACTTCAACTTACTAAATTGTGTTGTGCCCAAATCCAATACATTACGTACACTAACAAAAATGCATAAGCATCTAAATCTAAAATTAAGTCATAGCTTAAATTATCCACTAAAGAGGAGAGAGAAATTATGAAATTAATCTTTGTCTATGACATTCGATTTACAAATGAAGTTAATTTGAAGTAAGTTAATCCGTTCCGAGAAGGTGATTAAACTTATTCCACTGTAACTCCATCTTATTCCATCTGTTTACACCTTGTTTGACAAATTAAGTATTGAGTAAGAAGTTTACTCCACCTCCTCCATAATCAGACATGAGTATTTTTTTTCTAACTGCTTAGTATATGTAAACATGAGCAAAGCTGAGATGTGTGTTGTCCCTTAGGCACCACTAAATTCGAAGTAAATTAATTATTGCAAATAAAATAAAGTAAAAGAGTTTAGAGAAATTTGACACAAGGAGTGATAACGGAGTTCGGCTTAAAATGCCTACGTCTCCGGGGCGTCGCAACCGCTTCTCGGTGCGCCTTTCTATTATCCAAAAGAGAAAGGTTACAACTTGTGAACCGGTGAGCCCTTACAACCAATGGGAAGTCACACGGCCAACTAGAGTCGAGAACGAAGTCTCTAAGTTCGAAGTCTCAAGAGAAACACTCAAGTAAACACTCTAATCTAATCTAACTCAAGATTAGTGAAGTGGATTTGAGGTTGTGTTGAGGGATATTGAATTTCGTGTTCTCACAACAATGGAGGAACTTGCTCTCACAGAAAATTAGGTTTTGAATGATTAGGGTCGGCTAGATTAGTTTGAGGAGAACCCTAAGGTTCTATTTATAGTGGCAGCTTTCAAACGAGTATTCTGCCATAAAACGTCCCAACGTTTTGTAAAACGTTGAAAACGTTTTAACTCAAATTAGGTCAAAATTCAAATTTCTGTGAGATATCATAAAACGTCCCAGACGATTATAAAACGTCCCAGAACGTTTTCCTCTGAAGATTTATCGATTGAAAAGTTATTTTGAAGTTTTATAATTTAATTAAATCGTCCAGACGATTTGACAATCGTCTGGAACGTTTGAGGATATTTTTCAGGTTTCAATCGATTTAATCTCCAGATTTTCTTCATACAAAAACGTCTGGAACGTTTGATAAACCGTTCCAACGTTTTATCCCTGTTTTTCAACATCAAAGCTACTTTACCAATTATAAATTTACAGTTTGTATTCTTGATAAATAACTTGATGATTTCTTCAGTCCAAGAGCTCTAAATTGCAATTCCAATTGTCTTGAACCTGCATTCTTTCTAATCATAGAGAAAATCGTAAAATTCAATAATTATATGTTTTGCAAATTAGTCAAATAGACTATAAGAGAATTGCTTGAAACAACAATCTCCCCCTTTTGACGATTTGCAAAACATACAACGCAAGTAAGTGCATATATCGATTTTTTTTTTTTTTTTCAAAATTCCAATTTTCCAAATAATCGGTGTTTGCATGTCTTGCATTTAAAATCGGTGTTTGCATGTCTTGCATTTTCTCCCCCTTTTTGGAAATCGACGAAAGGGAGATAAAAATACAATCAAATAGCACAATTAAGAGTGCTCCCCCTCAAAATATGCACTCCCCCTCAATGTTATAATATGTAAACTGAATTGAGAGGATTAGGCATGTCATAACAAATATAAAATCATGGAAGATAAACAATTGTGAATTTAGCATGCATTTGATATCTAGCAAAGTTCAAGTTCAAACATCATAATGTAGAAACAATAAATGTTCATGCAACACAAAATAATAGAAAGGAGTTCATGCAACACAAATAGCATAGCATAGCAGTCACTTAGCAAATTTTAATTTAAAATGAATTCAAAAAGATTTAAAATTCGGGGTCATCTTCATCATCTCCTTCGGCACCCTCTTCATCATCTTCCTCATCCTCATCTTCGGAAGGGATGTAAGGAGCACTAGTGGACGCGCCACCAGAGGCACCATATTGCTTCACAAAGCGCCGAGCGAGTTCAGAAGTGGTGAGATCAATGTCATATAATGCTTTTGCGTTTTTGCGACCTCGAATTTGGATTTTGCGTTGATTTGCCTTCAAGATTTTAATATCGTTGTTGATTGCGGTAAATTGATTGGTATTGGCTATTTGATATTCTTGCATGTGTTGAACAAGCCAAGCCAATTGGTTTTCCGCTCCTTGAGGAAGCTCACCTTGAGCCATTGGCGGTATTGGTGGTTGATCTTCTTCTGCCTGCGGTTCTGGTTCATACGGATCCCAATATTAGTTGGGTAGGGCATTGACAGCATTGATCCAATTATTGATAGGCCTATAATCAGGTTTAAGCAGTGGTAAACCCGAGGGCGAGGTACCGTGCAACCAACCATGTTTGGGTAGGATATCAAGTAAGTGTTTAGGCTCATTTTGAATGAGATGACTTGGGACGGTTATGCCATTGAGGCGAATCATACGATGAATTAAATGACCATAGGGTAGAGAGGCAACAGAGCTAGAATAGCAAGTAATCATGTGACGAAGAATAATGAAAGGAATGTTGAGTCGTTTCTCATCCATAGATATGAGGTGCCTCAAATAGTACATTGGACCCCACTCAATGTTTGCTTTGATCGTTGCTTTGGGTATGAGAATATTATTTATGAGAAGAAATAGCAAACGATGTAAGGAAGGGAGAGAGGATGCATAGAGGGGTGCACCACCAAAGTTGCGGCGAGCAAACCAGGTTTTGTAATGATCGGCATTTTCTAAGGCTTGAGTGGGCCAATTTCTAAGGATATAGGTTTCTTCACCTTCATTTACCAACCCAAGCCAATTGGCTACATTTTCCAAAGATAGAATAATTTCTTGGCCACAGACATAGGATTTTACGAGAAAGGGGTCCTTGGTGTAGGTGAGATTGCAATAGAATGTTTTGGTAAGCAGTTCACTGTATGGTTCATCGCAAGTGATCAAAGATTCCCATGGCCAATGTCGAATAAACCCGATGACTTTGTCATCTTCGGGATATTGAAAGGTAACCGAGGCTTTGTTGAAATAATAGCAATTGGATAGTTTTCGATCCGAAAATTGACCCGTGAAATTGGTATGAGCAATTGGGTTTTTAAACAAGTAGGTGTTGGATCGAAAGATATTGAAGTCGGGTTCAATTTCAGTGGCACTAGATTGACCCGAATCATTGCGAGCCCTCTTCTTGCGAAGGATAGCCATTTTCGAGGCTTTTGGTTTAGGGAGCGACATGAATTTAGAGAGAAATGAAAAAGTACCGATTGAAGAAGGAAGCACAAATCCTTGAAGAGAACGACTCTACGAGTGCGTTGGTGAAGACGGATCGTCGATTTAACGGTCGGATTGCCGGATTTCGAAAGGTGGCGAGATGTAGGGTTTTGGTGGAGAGAGCAAAGGAGGGAGAAAGACTTGGTTTTGAAAGGAGAAATGGAAGGGGGGTTGAGAGGAGAGGAGAAATCACTTTAAACGAAGTGATTTGGAGATTTGTAGAGGTGGGAATGGTGAAGAAGAGGTAAGGTGGCGGATAGGAGAAGAGAAGAAGAGAAGAAGAAAAGGCGGCTTGAGAAGATAGAAAAAAATTGGCGTCGGTTCGCAGATTTATTGAAGGTGCTGCGTCGAAAACGTCTTGGACGTTTATAAAACGTCGCAGAACGTTTTAGTCTAGTCATTTTGAGACAAAAATTTCGATATTGAATATTGATTTTGCATTTAAATCGTCCTAGACGTTTTACAAAACGTTGAAAACGTTTTGTATTTTAGGTCAGAGTTATTTGAAATTTATGAGAATTTAATATTGAGTAATAACCGTTTTGACGTTTGACAAAACGTTTGAAACGTTTTAAATGATGTTTGATGAGTCAAAAATTTCGCAGACAAACGTTCAGACGATTGACTAAACGTTTCAACGTTTCAAGATAGTTGTCATGCAGGAAATTTGAAGAAAATTTGGAAGATCAAAAACAATGAACCGTTCAGACGTTTGGTAAAACGTTTTGGACGTTTTAGGTCAATTTTCAGATGAAATTTTCGAAGTATTTGGAATGAGCAAATCGGCCAGACGTTTTACAAAACGTCGGGGACGTTTTAGGTCAGGGAGATAGAATCTGGAATCAATTTTATAAACGTTCTGACGTTTCAGAAACGTTTTGAGACGTTTTTCTCTGGCATTTTTGTCTTAAAATAAGCTAATTGATTGCTATGCTTCCAATAAAAATGCTCACTCCTTAAGTTCAAGCATGCCTAATTTAAACCGCAATTCATTGTGTTGTTGAGTGTTTAAGGGCTTGGTAAAAATATCGGCAATTTGATTTTTGGTATCAATATGAATGAGTTGGACCTCACCTTTCTCAACATGATCCCTAATAAAATGATGCCTTATTTCTATGTGCTTAGTTCTAGAATGGATAACGGAATTTTTAGAAATCATAATGGCACTGGTATTGTCACACATAATTGGTACGTTGCGGAAGCGAATTTCATAATCAGTTAAAGTTTGGATCATCCATAAAATTTGTGTGCAACAACTACCAGCCGCAACATACTCGGCTTCCGCGGTGGAAAGCGCAACCGAGGTTTGTTTGCGACTTGACCATGAGACAAGTGATCCGCCAAGGAATTGACACGTACCACTTGTACTCTTTCTATCCATTCTGTCTCCGGCAAAATCGGCATCGGTATATCCTATTAAATCTAATTCCGATTGTTTGCCATACCACAATCCCAAATTCAAAGTGCCTTTGATATATTTAACAATTCGTTTAACGGCTTTCAAATGCACTTCTTTAGGATTTGATTGAAACCTAGCACATAGACATACCGCAAACATAATATCGGGTCTACTAGCAGTTAAATAAAGTAGGCTACCTATTATAGCTCGGTATTGGGTGATGTCCACGGGTGTGCCGCTTGGATCCGAGTCAAGATTTGCATTTGCAGCCATTGGTGTTGGGCTTGTCTTGCTCTCAGTCATTCCAAACTTTTTTACCAGCTCCTTGGCATACTTGGTTTGGCTCACAAAGGTGCCATCCGATAGTTGCTTGATTTGTAGCCCCAAGAAGAAGTTCAATTCACCCATCATGCTCATCTCAAATTCACTACTCATAAGAGAAGAAAATTCCTCGGCAAGTGCCGCATTAGTTGAACTAAAAATAATATCATTTTACCCCTTGTGAATTTGTTTTTAGTTAGAAAGAAAATAAAAATAAATCCACCATACCATACTCTTTGTTTAATCTCCCCCATTATTGACTTTAGCAATTTGGGTGATTTAGAGAGATTTGAAGCACAATATTACATTAGTTTAGCTTTAGGAATCCAAACAACATTTGCATTGTTGTTTCCTTTCCTAAACCTACATTCTAATGAGGAGTGACCAAGCTTACAACAATAATTGCAAAATGTAAAATTCGGCTTAGCACCTAATGCCGGACCCATTTCAAAACGAGTTTGGAAATGACTATTTAACTTTTGAGTTCGATTCCAAGAAGTATTTGAAAATCTATTTGAAAACTTGGATGAAGAATTTTTGTTTTTGTGTGAATCAAATTTATTGTTATATCGGGAGGCAATTCTTAATGTACTATTTCTTTGACTTCCATTTTGTGAATCATTTTTATCCTTTAATTCATAAAACCATCCATCGGGTCCCTTAAAGTAGATTTTGTTTGACCCTTGTGGTGTGAATGTATTTTTCAAATTACTATGTGCAATTTTATCCTTGTATTTAATATTATTGTTCCTATACATAAACGCGTGATTTTGTTTTCTAGAACCGTAATTCTTGGCATTTGAGTTTTGAAATTGTTTCCCTTTTGGAATTAATGTGCGTCTACCATTGTATTGAATATCATATTTATCCATGAAGTTTTTGCAATTGAAACCATACCTAACTCTATTTTGGTTATTTTTATCTTTTAAATTTTTATTGTATTCCCTTTTCTCTTGAGATTTTGAGCTTTTGGCATCAAGTGAATGATCCTTCTTATATCCAACACCCGACTTATCATTTGGATATCGTCGTTTCTCAAACATTCTATCCACTTCATCAAGATTTAAACTAATAGGATTAGTGGATTCAATTTGAGACCTTAGAGCCAAATTTTCGGTTTTCAAATTTTGTACTTTCACCTTTAAAATTTCTATTTCACCTACATGTGATTGACATATGTTGGTCCCATTTGATTTTTGTAACTCCACAACTTTGGACTCAAGCTCAATAATTTTGGATCTTAACTCTTGAATGATACCATCTTTTCTAAGTGATATCTTATTGGATTCATCAAGAATGGTTGTTAATCTAATTTTCTCATTATGTGTTTGACCCTTATCCAATAAAGTGCTTGTATCAATTATACAATCACATTCTTCACCTCCTTCTTCTTCATCTGTCATTTCAATTTCGGACTCATAATTATTATTCTCAAGTTCTAGTGTTACCTCTTTAGACAGAATTGTTGAGGTTTTACTTGTATCATCCAACTCTATGTTGTTGTTCTTAACATCCACCATCATCGGACTCTCATTATCATTTGCCATCAACGCAAGGTAGAGATCTTGATCATCCATCTTTGTCTCAATCCGTTTAATCTGAGTATTTTCTTCATAACGATTTATTAGATCCTCCCACATTTCGTGGGCACTACTCATATCATCAATTAACACTCCAACAGATTCACTAACACTAGCAATTATATAATTTATTGCATAAATGTTATCTTTCTTTTCAAGTTTGGATTCAATGGTCAATTCATTTTTGTCATCAAATTTTGGTACAAACCCTTTTTCTACAATATCCCAAACCTCATGAAACTTTAGGTAGTTGACCATATTTCTTTTCCAATATCTAAAATTTTCGGTTGTAAGGCCAAAAATTGGGGGTTCCTTCACATGTCTCATGGGTGCCATTTCTAGATCGGTAAACTCGAATTAAGTGAGTCTTAATTTGAGTAACGCGCTCTGATACCACTTTGTTGTCCCTTAGGCACCATTAAATTCGAAGTAAATTAATTATTGCAAATAAAATAAAGTAAAAGAGTTTAGAGAAATTTGACACAAGGAGTGATAACGGAGTTCGGCTTAAAATGCCTACGTCTCCGGGGCGTCGCAACCGCTTCTCGGTGCGCCTTTCTATTACCCAAAAGAGAAAGGTTACAACTTGTGAACCGGTGAGCCCTTACAACCAATGGGAAGTCACACGGCCAACTAGAGTCGAGAACGAAGTCTCTAAGTTCGAAGTCTCAAGAGAAACACTCAAGTAAACACTCTAATCTAATCTAACTCAAGATTAGTGAAGTGGATTTGAGGTTGTGTTGAGGGATATTGAATTTCGTGTTCTCACAACAATGGAGGAACTTGCTCTCACAGAAAATTAGGTTTTGAATGATTAGGGTCGGCTAGATTAGTTTGAGGAGAACCCTAAGGTTCTATTTATAGTGGCAGCTTTCAAACGAGTATTCTGCCATAAAACGTCCCAACGTTTTGTAAAACGTTGAAAACGTTTTAACTCAAATTAGGTCAAAATTCAAATTTCTGTGAGATATCATAAAACGTCCCAGACGATTATAAAACGTCCCAGAACGTTTTCCTCTGAAGATTTATCGATTGAAAAGTTATTTTGAAGTTTTATAATTTAATTAAATCGTCCAGACGATTTGACAATCGTCTGGAACGTTTGAGGATATTTTTCAGGTTTCAATCGATTTAATCTCCAGATTTTCTTCATACAAAAATGTCTGGAACGTTTGATAAACCGTTCCAACGTTTTATCCCTGTTTTTCAACATCAAAGCTACTTTACCAATTATAAATTTACAGTTTGTATTCTTGATAAATAACTTGATGATTTCTTCAGTCCAAGAGCTCTAAATTGCAATTCCAATTGTCTTGAACCTGCATTCTTTCTAATCATAGAGAAAATCGTAAAATTCAATAATTATATGTTTTGCAAATTAGTCAAATAGACTATAAGAGAATTGCTTGAAACAACAATGTGATGTGCTCACCTAGAGGTTTGGTGGGTACAACTCCAAAGTCTATCAAATTTGCTTCAAACGACGAATCTAAACCGTTGAAATCCATTTGCTTCATGACTGATGCATGTACATGAATTTTTTTAGAAGTTTCAAAATCATTTAGTACAAAGTCAAGCTGTAAAAAAATGAACATTTTATAAGTTATTTCATGAGTTGTTTTATGCATTTATTTTTCATTATTTTTTTACTGCTTGACTTTGTACTAAATGAATTCGAAACTTTTAAATTTTTTAATGTACATGCATCACTCGTGAAGTAAATGTATTTCAACGGTTTGAATTCGTCATTTAAAGCCAACCGATATACTCACAAATTCTTTTGGTGAGCACATCATACCCTAGCTTTACTCGTGTAAACATATACAAAGTGCACATATTTTAGATTCAAAAAATGTTTTAGTATGTCTAAACAAGACAACATTACTAATAATAACTATTTACGAACTACACAAATTTAATTTATAATATCCCTATTAACTAAATTATGTACAACAACTAACAAAAGAAAAAATAAATGGTAACCTTAAAAGCCGACGAGATCGAAAGGAGTCGAAGAGCAGAACAAAATAGAGAGAAATCTTGTGTAGTAATTTTATTTGAGTGAGGCTACGGTACTATGCATAGCACGGATTGGTCCGTGCTACGGCTCAATATTTGAGTTTTCAAAATTCTAACGGACAATCCAAACCGTTCAACATGATTATAAAATGAATATGTACTTGCAAACCAAATTTTACATTTTTTTGAATTTTTTTACTATTTTTTTAGATAGGTAGAAAATCACTGTTTTTGGATGGTCCAGAATTTTCAGATCAAGTGATTTTCTACCTATCTAAAAAAATAGTAAAAAATTCGAAAAAATGTAAAATTTGGTTTGTAAGTACATATTCATTTTATAATCATGTTGAACGGTTCGGATCGACCGTTAGAATTTTAAAAACTGAAATATTGAGCTATAGCACGGACCAAACTGTGCTATGCATAGTACCGTAGCCTCACTCATTTTATTTTATAAGACTAGACTGTCTTTTTTTTTCCTCACTACAATCCGTCCGTGGTAGTAGCTGATTTGTCGCACAAAATCTCCTTTCTTCTTTCTTTGCGCTTAAATTTTCTTTTAAAAGTCTTTTTTTTAGTAAGTTTGATTTATGGGAGAGAAGGGCGATGACCTATTTGGCTATTTGCCTAGAGGATGTCACAAATTAGAAGCATTTTATATGAACCTGAGAACACTTTCAATATTAAGCGCTCATTATAAGAAAAGAACACACTAAAACTTATTAGCTTGTATTCTCTAATATTTGAAGACACTGAAACTGACTAGCTAGTGTTCAGTGATGTTCTTATGGACACCAGCGTACAATTTAGATTTGAAAATCCGGCTAAACTTGCTTCAGAAGTATAATTTCAGTTTTTTTTTTGGGGCTTTGAATAAAAGAATGGGGAGTGCTATATTGAGTGCATGTATTTTAATTTGGAAGCTGATATGAGTACCCGCACTGTACCCGCACATAAACTATCATAACTGTTTTTGGGGACCGCACCTAAACTGTCATAACTGTTTTTGGGGACCTAAACTGTCAAAACTGTAATTTTGTTTTACAAGTATTAATAGTAACATTGTGAAGTATTTATATCTATACAAGACAAGTATTTATATCTATACAATGAACTACATATATGAAAAATCCACAACCAAAAAGTCACGTGTCAGACTGCATTGGGGACCATTACTGAATGTCAGACTGCATTGGGGACCACAACCAAAAAGTCACGTGGATCACACCACCAGTGCTACATTCATGGTTTAAATTAATTCACATACAAAATGGAAAGTATTTATACCTAAATTATCAAGTATTCATATATAATTCATCAAGTATTCATACCTAAGATATCAAGTATTTAAAAAAAAACTGGACACAATACCTACTTATCTTTTACACGTTTTTCAAGGTGGTTTTTTTTTTCTCCGTTCAATCTAACCAATTTTTGGGACGATCTATGAGGAATTTTACAAATTTAAAACCACGAACGTGTTCTACACAATTTTCTCTTTCAAATGAGATCCATGATGACATACTTTTACACGTTTTTCAAAGTATCAAATATTCAAATATGAAAAGTATTCATACAAAATAGAAAGTATTCATACCTAAGATATCAAATATTCATATATAATTCATCAAGTATTTATACTTAAGATATCAAGTATTTAAAGAAAAAAACTGGACTCATCTTTTACACGTTTTTCAAGGTAGTTTAATGATTGACAAAGTTAGTTATACCGTTATGGAAGTTAATTGGGAAAGGAATCAACTGCGGGTACAATGCGGGTACTCAACTGCGGGTACCAAAATAATTATTCTTTTAATTTTGAGAGCTAAGAGAATTTTTTATACTTCTATATCCAATTTACCCCTTATTCTTTAAATCTCTAATAATCTCACATCTTTTTATTTCTATATATATCTAGATTCATTAATACCTTCAAGTGTACATGAAAGGAAATAATTAAATGCATTTATATAATAAAAAGAAAGTTTGTTGCACAATTTTTTTTACACGCCAACTTTTTTTCTATTAAATGCTGAAATTTTTTATGTAAAAGAACTTGTAATTTTACTAAAAAAGACTTAGGTTCTTTCCCCAATATTCATTAATATAGCAGTAAAAATCAACAACAAATATTTTCAGTTCATTGTGCAGAGATAGTAAAGATCATCACATATTTATATATAGTATTTGTAAAATCGATAAATTAGGAAATGACCTTCTCTGACGGACCACCGTGTTATGAATTTATAGCTCAGTAAAACTAACTAAAACTTGTAAAGCTAAAAATTATTAGGCTAATGAAAATATAGAATTGTGTGTGTGTGTCTCTCCCTCTCATATATATATATATATATAAGTACCGACAAGTCATTTTACAATAGCATGTAGTGTAAAAATATCAAAGTATGGATCAAATTGTCCAAATGAATAAATATATTTGTGTCATTTTTCTTCTAGTGAACTCCAACTTTATAAATTACTAACTAATTAAATATCATTTTACATCTACTTTTCAGAAGAAAAGAAGGTCATTGGACCAAAAATAAAAACGACAAAAGTAAATATTATTACGTACTATTACATATATTGTTGGAAGTGCGAATAAATTTTCAATTGTTGTTATGCTCAATGAACATGCACGAAAAATAATTTAAAATCAAGAATAATGAAAATTAGAAAAAGTAAAATACAAGAAACTTACATGTAACATTTGCGATCTCATCCATCCAATCTTTTCTTATTTTTTGTCGGAACAATTCATGACTCGGCATAATTAATTAAAATAAATCCTTGGTATAGAATATAGATGAAACTAGTATTTTTTTCTCTAAAAATTTAATTTTTAGCAAAGATAATATTAATATATCATTATCAAATAAATCATAATCCTCTGTAGCAGCTAAACTATTTTTCATTATAGATTATAGTCAACACCATATGAATGTAAGCCATAGAAAATCAAAATTTTCCATTAGAATTTACTTCCATATAAAGAGGGGCCTAATTAAACCGCTGGCAGGTATGATCCTTTGATCCTATTAGATAGTTATCTTTGTAAAGAATCAATTAATTAAGTTTAGAATATAAAAAAAGGAAGGTATTTATTAGGGGCAAAGGTGGTATAAAAGTAAAAGAATTCATTGTGCGCTGAATATTTGAAAGTAAGCCCTCAATATAGCGCTACCCTAAAAGAATTGGCAAAAAGTACACATGGATTATATTATAATTTTGATTCTTCAAGGAGTTTCCGAGTAAAATTTGTCTGTCACTAATCGTATCGTACTGGTCTTTTTAGTCTAGATAATTAAATTTTCCTCGTTTTCTTCGAATTCTCAAGTCGAAGACATTCTTCCTCTTCGTTATCTTAACTTCTTCTTGTGTTCTTTGGTCCTTAAAAAAAGTTTATTTTCTTGATCCAGACTATTGAACACCACCTCGGAGGTAATTAAAATTAAATTTACCTAACTGCTCCCATTAGAAAAAGTACGAGGGTCTAAATGAAAAACACCCGTCCTTTTCTCGCTTGTCCGAATTCCTTCGCTTTAACGGAGAACTAAATTGCAATTATAAAAGCAAAAACAATACAACCTCATAACCTCATTTTTGTTATATTCTGTTCGTTTTAGATCCAATCTCTCTCCCACACCACCCCTCGCTCTCCTCTTTCTCTGTCTAGATCTGACTCTGGTTACTTGATCGGAAACCTGGTTGGATCCATCGGCTAGCGATGGCGGCGGCGAACGCTCCGATCGCCACCAGAGAGGCGCTTACGGTAAGTTCCTTTCTTTCTTCCTTGGCCTGTGTTACTCACTTCTGGTCGGATCTAGAAGGATCTGTTGTTTTGTATTAGTTGATCTACTTTTTGGGAAGGTTTTTGTCTGGTTTTATTGCTTTGGATTAAGTGTCGTTCAATTGTGCATGAGAAATGGTCACTCTATAGACTGAGAAGATCTCTGGAGTGTTTAGCCATGCTAGCTTGAGGTTAAGTGAACTGGATCGAGTTCCTGTTTGGAGTCATAACCGGTTTCATAAAGGGTATTGGGTAAGATGTGAATAAGAAACTGCTTATTCCAACCTAATCATAAGCTTAAATCCACGTGGAATCATGATTTGTGTTTAATCTTCTTCTTCTGAGAAACCCGCATATATGAATGTTTTATGTCATAATTTGAGAGAGAGAGAGAGAGAGAGAGAGAGAGTATGAGAACTGGATTTTGAGTTTTCATTGCATCATTGTTCCTAGGATGTCTGGAATTGCTTTTCAATTTATTTTTCTTGAGGATCCAAAGATTATCCTATTTAGAATCAAAGTGCTCAAAGCTGTTGATGAACAAAATAGTATTTAGTTCTAATCATTGGCTCCTTATAATTGCAATTTAGTTCTCTGATAAGTGTGTTCTAATTATTTGTATTACTAATTTCAACTGATAAGTACTGTTGGTCTGTTGATGACCTTAGACTTTTTATATAGTTTGACATAAGTTCCAAAAGTAAATATATCACTGGAATGTACTTAACTGACCTCAAAGCTGTCATCTATTTTCAAAAGAAGCCCTTTTCTTAAGGCCATTTTGTTCAAAAACGCCATTTTGTTTTAGGCACTCTGGTGGAAATAAAATTGTGTCATTTTATAAAACAGATGTGTAATACTCATACAAAACATGAGAAATATCCCATTTACCTGTCACTTTCTCATCCACTTTCAGAGATGCCCAAAATTACCAGTTACTTGCCAGTGCTTATTGCACAGCTCTCCATTTATGAAGACCAAAAGAGGGCAAATGTCTTACTTGTTATAAAATCTGGAGAGAGGGGGATATACTCGATATATTCCATAATTGGATGGACATGCTAGATATTTAAATTTTTGCAGGGGCATTTATGAAATTAAGTGCTTTATACTGGCATGAATGAACTGATCCCTTTTGCCTTAATTTTTGGTCATCTATCCAATTTTGGGAATGGTTTGTTGGTAGGTTTTATTAACAAGAACATTTCATTTTCAGCTGCCGAGCCTGGGGATAAACCCACAGTTCATAACATTCACCCATGTTACGATGGAGTCAGAGAAGTACATATGTGTCAGAGAGACATCCCCACAAAACAGTGTTGTCATTATCGACATGACCATGCCTCAGCAACCATTAAGGCGTCCCATCACTGCTGATTCAGCGCTCATGAACCCTAACACTCGCATCCTTGCTCTTAAAGGTTTTATTATCTAATATACTGGTTACTAATCTCTCTCTTAGTTAAGTTCCATTTTGGTCGCATCATGATCTATTTGTTAATATCGAGGCTTTCACTTCAGACTTAACTGCAGGACAAGGGTTAAATTATGGTTTAATTTGGCTAAGCTTCTGGTTAGTATAACCATATTGCTAAGTTACCCAAATATGCCTATAAAGGCTCCGTACCTATATCTGATATGTATAAGATATGGATACACTTCTGATATGTATCAGATACACTGCATGATTTATCTGATTAATCAATATATTTTGACTGAGGGATTCGGCCGCCGATATGCACAGATACACGTATCAGAATGTTTTTTATGTTCTGTGCAGAATGTTTCCAAAACTTAAACCAGCGTTGTAAATGTTTTGTTTGCCTCCTAAATTTTCAATTTTTTGTTTTCTACATGAATAAACCTATCTCCCTCATCTTTTTTTATTAATATTAAAGAACAAGAGTGAGTCTATGGTACTATGCATATCACGGGTTGGTCCGTAATATGGATCAATATTTTTCGTTTTCAAAATTCTAACGGTCGATCCAAACCGTTCAACATGATCCCCATATTGAATATGTACTTGCATACTGAATTTTATATTTTTTAGAATTTATTTACTATTTTTTAAGATAGTTAGAAAATCACTTGGTCTGAAAATTCTTGACCATCCAAAAACAGTGATTTTTTACCTATCTTTAAAAGTAGTAAAAAAATTCTAAAAAATATAAAATTCGGTCAGCAAGTACAAATTCATATGAAAATCATGTTGAACGGTTCGGATCGACCGTTAGGATTTTGAAAACGAAAATATTGATCCGTATTACGGATCAAATCGTGCTATGCATAGTACCATAGACTCACTCAAAGAATAATATATACATATATATATTTTTTTAAGTTTGTATATTGTAGTCTTATTTATTGAATATTAGGACTTTATTTTTTATATTTTTAAATAATATTAAGTATTACATGTCAATTATATATATGTGTGTGGGGTGTGTGTTTGTGTGACTAACCGTATCTGTAGATTTTGAAAAATGCCATATCGCCATAATCTGTATCGTATCCGATATGATACTTTTACCCATAGCTGTGCAACACGGCCATATAGTTATGCAGGACCATCTGAATTATTACACTGTGCTTGTTAGACTGGTATGACTACATAGTTGGCTTTCTGGTTAAGTTAAAACCCCCTTTTCCAAACTCGTCAGAGTGGCACAACTACCAGCTAAAGTGTCTCTTTAATGGTTATCTAAAACCACTAGTTCTAGTTGTAACTTGATTTGTAACACTTTTTGTCAGAGAGTTACTCCCATTAGTATCAGTACCATATTATCAGAATTATAAATACTCTCTTTTTATTAAATGATGCCACTTATCAGATATTTTATCTTATAAAAAGAATTTAAATTAACTTTGACAATGCTTGAAATATTCAGCTCTAATACCGGGGACGACTCAGGATCACCTGCAAATATTTAATATCGAAGCAAAGACCAAAATTAAGTCTCATCAAATGCCTGAGCAGGTTATATAATTTATTCTATGTTCTTTCTTTTTATCATATTATCTCCAAATTGAGGTTTCAATTAGACCTGATCCTTGTAAATGTTTTTTTTATCTTGTAATTTCTTTCTTGCATAGGTCGTATTTTGGAAGTGGATCACCCCGAAAATGTTGGGTCTTGTTACACAAGCATCCGTGTACCACTGGTCAATAGAAGGTTAGTTTCCTTCTGAGTTTTAGTAGAAACTAGTTGAGAATTAGTTGTGTGATCAAATTATGAAATGTGTGGTTAAAAGATAGTCATGTAAAGCTTGCTTATAACATATGACAATTAGAATCTGAGGCATTATTTTGGAGAGTGATTGAAGAATATAATGTGACTGATGCTTATGATGTATATTTTAATATAGGTGAATCAGCACCAGTAAAAGTGTTTGATAGGACTGCTAATTTGGCAAACAACCAGATAATTAATTACCGGTGCGACCCTACTGAGAAATGGCTTGTTCTTATTGGAATTGCACCTGGTGCTCCTGAGGTAAGTGTTCTTCTTCCTTTATCTTTTATTTGTTAAGTCACCTATGACCATGTTTGCTAGTGAGATAAAGTATAGGGATGAAGGTCTAACTCTTATCCCATGTAAGAGTTAAGTGTTATTATTAGGATTTCACCTGTAATATTGTTGCCTCTGATTGTTCTGCCATTGAAGTTCTCATGTGCACATGATAAAACTCAAACAGACCTAATTTAGACTTTTTAGAATTGGGTTATCGATTGTTCTTTTATCAATTATAGAGGCCACAACTGGTCAAAGGAAACATGCAACTCTTCTCTGTCGAGCAGCAACGAAGCCAAGCTCTTGAAGCACATGCAGCAACTTTCAGCACTTTTAAGGTTAATAAACTACAAGTTCCTGTTAGCTTATTTTTTTAATCCCCTTTATTATATTTCATTGTATCTGGTACTGATTCCTGACTGTGCAACTGTTTTTTTTTATAATTCAGGTTCCTGGAAATGACACTCCTTCTACTTTGATCTGTTTTGCCTCAAAGACTACCAATGCAGGTCAAATTACCTCAAAGTTGCATGTAATTGAACTTGGCGCCCAGCCTGGTAATATTTGCTTATGAATTCTAATACATTTCTATATATAATCAGCTTCTGTTTTGCTAGCCATTTCATAATTTGTTTATTTATCCATTGACAGGAAAGCCTGGTTTCGCAAAGAAGCAAGCTGATCTCTTCTTCCCACCGGATTTCCAAGATGACTTCCCTGTAGCAATGCAGGTGTAGCACTTCTTCCCTAATTCCCTTATCATGGAATAATTTAACTTAAACATCTCCAAAATTTTGATATTGTGTCTATAAGCTGAGTAAAAACTAGAGAGTAATTATTAGGCAGTGCTGACCTTACCAATTCGGCACTCTTTAGAAAAAAGACTTTTCCAAATCACTGTGCTTATATGATATAGCCAATCAATAGTAATTTCCCATTTGGAGGGTATCTCAGGTTGTATACTCTTAACTTAGTTTCAACATTATTTATATGTGAGGCCAAATCATCAGGTGTATTGATTTTGCAAGAAGGCCTTACCAATAATATCAGAACTACTTTGTCCCAATTGATGTCCAATTATCATAAGTGTGTTCAATTTCCACACTCGCATTGTATATCTTCTGGTTTCAGTGGCTGTCTTGCATATAAGTGCACTAATGCATCTCTTCTAAGGCAAGAAAACTAAAAAATAAGTTAAAATGAAAGAAGAACGGAATCGTCTTGATTACATGTATTCAAAGTCTTTTTTATTTTTATTTTTGGATGCAGGTTTCACATAAGTATGGCTTGATCTATGTGATAACGAAGTTAGGTTTACTTTTTGTTTACGACTTGGAGACAGCTGCTGCTGTTTATAGAAATAGAATAAGTGCAGATCCAATTTTTCTCACAACAGAAGCCACGGCAAGCGGGGGCTTCTATGCAATTAATAGAAAAGGCCAGGTTCTCCTCGCAAATGTCAATGATGCTACTGTTGTGCCATTTGTTAGTGGTCAGGTATGCAGCTTGCTAGCCTTTTTCTGTTGGTGCATTTTTTTTTTGTGATTAAAAACCTGTAGGCATGGTTCATTTTTTTAAGTGATGCTTGCTATAATTTTTTTTTTTTTTTTTTTTTACTGCAGCTGAATAACTTAGAGCTTGCTGTGAATCTCGCAAGGAGAGCTAACCTTCCTGGTGCAGAGAATCTGGTAATATAAGTTGATTTGTGTTAATAATTTTTTCTATCTCAACTCCTTTTGTACTTCTATTTTTGTGGTAGTTTTGTTCTTTTATTGATTTTAAGTTAGGAGCTTAATGGATTAAAGACATAACATTGTAGTAATAAAAGAAATATTAATAGTAATAGCGGCGATTACTATTATTGTTAGCATTCTTACAATAATTGTTACTATTATAATTATTTGATAATTCAATCACTTTTTTGTTGTGAACAGGTTTTGCAAAGATTCCAGGAGCTATTTGCACAGACAAAGTACAAAGAAGCTGCTGAGCTGGCAGCCGATTCTCCACAGGGCCTCCTTAGAACTCCTGATACAGTTGCCAAGTTTCAGGTAATACCTAATTGTTTTCATGTAATCTGTTCGTAACGGTTTCCAATAAAGTTTCATTTTACTAACAATAATTTGGCAAACTGCTTAATTTCTTTATGCTTAATGCAGAGTGTTCCTGTGCAATCTGGTCAGACACCTCCACTGCTGCAATATTTTGGCACACTGTTAACCAAAGGGAAACTAAATGCTTTTGAATCACTCGAACTATCTCGCCTAGTTGTTAATCAAAACAAAAAAAACCTATTGGAAAATTGGTTGGCTGAGGATAAGTTGGAATGCAGTGAAGAGCTTGGAGATCTTGTCAAGGTATGCATATATTCTTAGCAAAAAAAAAAATACTACGAGTGAAATGTTTCAAGTGTTTTATGTATTTTCTTGTTTTTGCTTTAGACTGTGGATAATGACATGGCATTGAAGATCTATATAAAGGCAAGGGCTACCCCAAAAGTTGTTGCTGCCTTTGCTGAAAGGAGAGAGTTCGACAAAATTCTTATATACTCGAAGCAGGTTTGTTTGAGGAGTTGTTCTTATATACTCAAGATTGCTTAATGCTTTTATGAAAGACCTTACATTTCATCTTGGTGTAATAGGTTGGATACACTCCAGATTATCTTTTTCTCCTTCAGACAATCTTGAGGGCAGATCCACAGGTATATATTTAATGTACTTACATTTATGATGGCTATAACAATGTAGTTTCTAGTTATTAATATTTATTCCAAACATAAAACAGGGAGCAGTGAATTTTGCACTCATGATGTCACAAATGGAGGGGGGCTGTCCTGTAGATTACAATACAATCACTGACCTCTTTCTTCAGGTACAAAATTCATTCTTCATACTGTGATTTAATAATCCACATCAGAATTGTATTTTGGTTAGTGCTTAACATTCTATTTGTTTTTTCCTTGATCACCTCCCAGAGAAATTTGATCAGAGAGGCAACTGCATTTTTACTAGACGTGTTGAAGCCAAACCTGCCCGAGCATGCTTTTCTTCAGACTAAGGTTATCTTTTTTTGTCTCTTTACTATTTTTAATATTTTATTATTTTTGTGTTTGTGTGCTTAAATCATTCTGGTAATTATCCAAATGTTATGTTATATTCTGAAAATAATATTCATTGGGTTGTTTTGTAGGTTTTGGAGATAAACCTGGTAACATATCCAAATGTTGCTGATGCAATCTTAGCAAATGGCATGTTTAGTCATTATGACCGTCCCAGAATTGCTCAGCTTTGTGAAAAAGCTGGTCTCTTCATGCGGGCCCTTCAGGTTTTTATTTTTATTTTTTCAGACTCGTGTTAAGTCTCCTCCTTCCAGAAGCTTTTGTGCTGTTTTTGTAACAAGTGAATTTTTGTTGTGCAGCATTACGCTGAGTTGCCCGACATCAAGCGTGTCATTGTCAATACTCATGCGATTGAGCCTCAGGTAAACACTCTTGAGCTCTGTGCCTTAATTTACTTATTTAATGTCGTGTTAAGTTATATGTGCTTAAAATTTTTGCAACACTTGTTTCAGGCATTAGTAGAGTTCTTTGGTACGCTTTCAAAGGAATGGGCTTTGGAGTGCATGAAGGACCTTCTACTCGTCAATCTAAGAGGAAACCTTCAAATAATTGTTCAGGTGAGAAAAAAAAAAACTGATTGCTTATGTTGTTATTCAGGTACATTACTGTTTTTATTTAGGGAATTAATCATGCTGAAAATATATTTCCTTTTAGGTTGCAAAAGAATACTCTGAGCAATTGGGAGTGGAAGCATGTATGAAACTCTTTGAGCAGTTCAAGTCATATGAAGGCCTTTACTTCTTCCTTGGTTCTTATCTGAGCTCAAGGTATCTTTCTTGTGCTATTTAATGATCTGTTTACTGTTTAGTAATCAGTTGAATTTGTGACAATAATGGAATTTGTATTTTTTCTACAAGTCAAATCGTATAATTAATATTCCTAAAAAGCAAGGGAATAATTTTATTAGCTTGATTATGGGATATGTTGAATTAAAAGAAGACTTAAGGCAACTTGTTCTTACTGTAACAGTGAGGATCCCGATATTCATTTCAAATACATAGAGGCAGCAGCCAGAACAGGTCAGATCAAAGAGGTGGAACGGGTCACAAGAGAGTCCAACTTCTACGACCCAGAGAAAACAAAGAATTTCTTGATGGAGGCCAAACTGCCAGATGCACGGCCCCTTATTAATGTCTGTGATCGTTTTGGCTTTGTTCCCGACTTGACTCACTATCTTTACTCAAACAACATGCTTCGGTATATCGAGGGATACGTACAAAAGGTACACTTTCCCTCTTGTTCCTTTTAATAACTGACATTATTGGTTAAAGCTTATCTATGCTAAAATATATAAAAGAAAGCATTTTGGATAGAAAGTGGATATTATTAAATGCTTGTTTATCCGAAAAGAGATTGAAATAGGTTAACAGTAAGTAACCTGAGAAGAGAGACATTGAATTATTAGAAAGCAAAAACAGTTCTTTATTTTCCCTCTGACAGTTAGATATATGATTAGTTCATATGTCCATGTTCCAGTTTATTCTTGTGGATAATATTTTGTGTATATTTTATTCATAGGTTAACCCAGGAAATGCTCCTTTAGTTGTTGGTCAACTGTTAGATGATGAGTGCCCTGAGGACTTCATCAAGGGACTCATACTCTCTGTTCGTTCTCTCCTTCCTGTGGAGCCCCTTGTGGATGAATGTGAAAAGAGGTTTGTAACACTATATGCACCTTTTTTTTTTTTTAAATTGTGCTAGGTTAAAAAGGATGATGCAGATCTCCTTCTACACAGTAGGGTACCCCATTGGATCTGAATTTAAGGTCTTGTGTCCGCAAGGAAAAATCCAAAATACAATGTAAGCCAAAGCCTGAATTCCATTGCACATAAAAACACAAGTCTTCGTATGAAACACTGGCAAAAAAGAAAAGCATAGAGAAAGCTAAGTTATACCTTTCTTGTTCCAAAGCCTCCAAATAATCACGTGCTATGTACTTGTTTTTGTTATTGAAGGAATCGGCTGAGACTGTTGACGCAATTCCTCGAGCATTTGGTGAGTGAGGGTAGCCAGGATGTGCATGTGCACAATGCCCTCGGGAAGATCATCATAGACAGCAATAACAACCCTGAGCACTTCCTCACAACCAACCCATACTATGATTCACGTGTTGTTGGTAAATACTGCGAGAAGCGCGATCCTACTCTTGCCGTTGTTGCGTACCGGCGAGGCCAGTGTGACGATGAGCTTATTAATGTTACCAATAAGAACTCCCTGTTCAAGCTCCAAGCACGGTGTGTTGCCCTTCTTTTTTCATCTCTCAAATAACATTGAATCTTTTTTGTTGACACGTTTAAGGTGATAGATACATGTGCACTATGCTAATGTTGCGTGGTGTGTCAGTTTTTAAGTTGTGAAAGGAATTGAAATTAAAATATGGGATTAGGGTTTTTAATTTTCTGGAACTTACTAGAAAATGTCCTGTTATATGAGGCACAAAGGACATCACATCATACTGTAATTTGGTTGAGCTAGCTAACAAACTATTAAGCACGTACTATGACACGCTATTAAGGTTGGTAAATGCATTTATGATTGTTAATCGATATTATTTCAAACTTCAAATGATGTTCTAACTCTTTTTTAGCATCTTAAACATGGACTTTATCTTGATTGTTTAAAATAGAGTTGTACTCGCACCTGAAGGTATTCTGATTGTTATTCAAAGTATCATTTTAGTCAACTTTATGAGATGTGGGCCAATTCCATGTAATGCACTATTCCTCAACTACATCAAAATATATGGAAGATAGATAGTAAATGTTTGTACTTGTGTGACAGATATGTGGTGGAGAGAATGGATGGTGATCTGTGGGACAAGGTGCTCCAACCTGAAAATGAGTACAGGCGCCAGCTCATCGACCAGGTCGTCTCAACCGCCTTACCAGAGAGCAAGAGCCCTGAGCAGGTCTCTGCCGCTGTCAAGGCCTTCATGACAGCGGATCTCCCTCATGAACTCATTGAACTCCTTGAAAAGATAGTTTTACAAAACTCTGCGTTCTCCGGCAACTTCAACCTTCAAAACCTCCTCATTCTCACAGCCATCAAGGCAGACCCATCTCGCGTTATGGATTACATCAACCGGTTGGATAACTTTGATGGGCCTGCTGTTGGTGAGGTGGCTGTGGAGGCCCAACTCTACGAGGAGGCATTTGCCATCTTTAAGAAGTTCAATTTGAATGTGCAAGCAGTGAACGTCCTCTTGGATAATATCCAGAGCATTGAGAGAGCTGTTGAGTTTGCATTTAGGGTTGAGGAGGAGGCCGTCTGGAGTCAGGTTGCGTTGGCTCAACTGCGTGCAGGTCTTGTCAGTGATGCCATTGAGTCGTTCATTCGGGCTGATGATGCGGCCCACTTCTTAGAAGTTATCAAGGCAGCTGAGGATGCTGAGGTATACGATGATTTGGTTAAGTACCTCCTCATGGTCCGGCAAAAAACCAAAGAACCCAAGGTTGATGGTGAACTTATCTTTGCCTATGCCAAAATTGACCGGTTGGGTGAAATCGAGGAGTTCATTCTCATGCCGAATGTGGCAAATCTGCAAAGTGTGGGAGATAGGTTGTATGACGATGCACTTTACGAGGCAGCCAAGATTATATATGCATTCATTTCTAACTGGGCCAAGCTGGCAGTTACTTTGGTGAAGTTGAAGCAGTTCCAGGGGGCTGTTGATGCTGCACGCAAGGCCAACAGTGCAAAAACTTGGAAGGAGGTTTGTTTTGCATGTGTCGATGCTGAGGAGTTCAGGCTCGCCCAAATTTGTGGTCTTAATATCATTATTCAGGTACTTTTCTTTTTCTTTTTTATGGATAAAAGCCTACTGAGCAATTTATAAGTAGCAATTTATTTGCATTTTCCATCTGGTATTACTTGCATATTTTTTACATGAATCACAAAAATAAAGATGCCAAAAATAATAAAAAGACGAAATGCGTTTTTGTATTCCTTTCATGTATTACTTGCTTATGTTTCTTTTTCTTTGTTTTGATATTTTGTTTTACTTGAATTTTGGTACTTTTTTGGTTGGTCTAGTTTATTGAAAAATGTCCACCAATAAAACTGCAGTCCAGTTATGTTTTGTTGTTATACATTTCAGTGTTTTGAAAGAGTTTTGACATGTTGAAGCTCCTTGACAAAGGAGCACCACTCTAGTTTTGTACTTTTACTATATGCAATATCCAAGGAAAACCCTGTCATAACTTAAATTCTATGATTTTTCAGGTGGACGACCTTGAAGAAGTGAGTGAGTATTACCAAAACCGCGGTTGCTTCAATGAACTCATCTCCCTCATGGAAAGTGGACTTGGCCTTGAGCGGGCCCACATGGGCATCTTCACCGAACTCGGCGTGCTCTATGCCCGTTACCGGTATGAGAAACTAATGGAGCACATAAAGCTTTTCTCGACCCGCCTCAACATTCCAAAACTCATTCGTGCTTGTGACGAACAACAGCACTGGAAAGAACTCACCTTCTTGTACATACAATATGATGAGTTTGACAATGCGGCCACGACTATAATGAACCACTCTCCTGATGCATGGGACCACATGCAGTTCAAAGATGTGGCAGTCAAGGTGGCAAATGTGGAGCTTTACTACAAAGCGGTTCATTTCTACTTACAAGAGCATCCTGATTTGATCAATGACATGCTTCATGTGTTGGCACTCAGGCTGGATCATACTCGCGTAGTTGATATTATGCGCAAGGTTTGTATTATTATTGAAGGTTATATTACTCAATTCTTTTAGGCATTTTTTTTTGGACAACATCATGTCTGTACTTCAAACATGAGAACAATTGCATCTGCCCATTGATAATATCACCTACATACTATTCTGAATGATATTTATTGTGTGCTCTTTCAGAGAGTTTGCATGACTATCAATGTTTTTCTTTGTAGAAATGGTAATAGGAGTTACTATTATTAGTATTAGTACTTCAAGTAACATTATTATTATTATCATTGTTCTTTTTTCTATTATTTTGCTGAACACTAATTATAAATCAGCAGTAGTTTCAATTATTTACTGTCATTTTTGTTTAATTTAGGCCGGACAGTTGCATCTGGTGAAGCCATACATGGTAGCAGTTCAGAGCAATAATGTGGCTGCTGTTAATGAATCACTAAATGAACTTTATGTCGAGGAGGAAGACTATGACCGCCTCCGTGAGTCGGTCGATTTACATGACAACTTTGACCAGATCGGCCTTGCTCAAAAGGTATATATGGGCATTACTAACAACTGATTGTGATGTTTTTGTGTAGTACTCTGGAGGAGGTCGGAAACAATAAGTTAGCTATGGGTGTCAATGGGTATGAAACGGGTCAGGTTGAAGCATTTTCATACCCTTGCCCATTAAGTTAATGAAAAAAAAAACTTTACCCATACCCATATTATTGAATATGGTATGGGTCGGGTAAATGGATAAAAGGGTGCCATTGAATAGAGATGTATATATGCCATGAATAGAACTATATCATATCATGCATCATCCCCATATAAACATATATATATAATTTTATTTTTAATAATTACCATATAGGTTAACTGGTACAAAATAATCTTTACCCGTACCCGGTATTAATGAAAAAAACTTTACCCTTACCCGTACCCGTCTTATTGAATACGATACGGGTCAGGTAACGGATAAAAGGGTATCATTGACACCCCTAAAGTTAGCTTGGGAGTTGACCTGATATAATTTTGAAATAAAGGTTTGAAAATGTAAATTGCTTAAGCTGGCTGCAGATCAAGAGATCATAACCTGACCCCACCCATTAGACTATGGTGGGGTAACTCATCAACCTTTTTGTGGGCTTTGAATAAAATAAAATTCTTTCTTCTTTTATGTGTTCTTACTAAGAGATAGAGGGAACTAATTGTTAGTGCTTCCAATGCAAAGCAAATCATACATTATTGTAAATGGTCGGGTTGAACTTCACCAAGCTTGCCAGCTGGTTATGAGACATTGACCTTAACCCAAACACTGATTATAGTATGGTCTTAATTAGTCTGAGTGAGGTCAACAATTGCAAGCCCCCAGACCTAGACCCCACTCATACCTACTTTTCATGACAAAGAAGAGAGATATTGCATTCGACATAAGAGTCATAGATTAAAAGATGATTTTAAGATGAAAAAATCATATGAAAATACAAAATGCCTTGCTGTATTTGTTGGAACTTGGAAATGTTTGGATACCGATTCTCAACTTAAATTTGGGACTATGTAAACCTGTCATATTTAGGAATCTTACGGGGCCTTGTTTGGTTGTGGAGTAGGAAGTGGAGTAAACCCCTTACTCCTCACTTAAGTAGCCAAATGAGAAGTACAATAGTAGGAGTAAAATGGAGTAAGAGGTGAGTTAATTAGGAGTAAGTTACTCCACCTCTCCAGGCGGATTAACTTACTCCACACTTACACCACTGTAGGGCCCACTGTCATAAGTAGAGGTTCATTTCCCAACATCTTACTCCAGATGGGTTAATTTAATCCATGACTTAAACTACCAAACGAGGTGTAAAATATGAGTAAGATAGAGTAAGCAATTTAGTCATTAACTTTACTCCATAACCAAAAATGACCACGGTGAGTACTTTAAACCTTAAACCTAATTGTATAATTTGAGGGCTGAGGTCAATATCCTTTTATTATTTTTGAATGGTTGAGGTCAATATTTTTAATTAATCCATCCGGCTTCCACTGTGGTGTCAGTTGGAGAAACACGAGCTACTGGAGATGAGGCGCATAGCTGCGTATATTTACAAGAAAGCCGGGAGGTGGAAGCAATCAATTGCACTATCCAAAAAAGACAATATGTACAAGGATGCCATGGAAACTTGCTCTCAGTCTGGCGAACGCGATCTATGTGAGGAGCTGCTTATTTACTTCATTGAACAGGTATTAAATTGACAGTATTACCCTTCATAGTATCTCATCTTGCAAACTAAGCCAGAAAAGTCTATTAAAAGCCCTAGATCCTGAAATACTTGGCAATTTTATACTCGACATCCTTAAGACTTGGATAATGAGCTAAGGTACCCAAGTTAGGGAATTCGTGTCCCCTAAGATATCTCAAATTTTGGGTTGATCCGTACAAAATCTGAACCATTCAGCATGAATCTTAAAGCGACACATTTTATATTAAGAGTAGTACTAGCGTGTTCTTAAGCTCACCAAGCCTCTTTGTGAGCTTAACTCAAAAACCCATCGGATTGGTTTCAAGCGACGCATCCAAACCGTTGAAATTGATCTACTTCACGAGTGATGAGTTTACATATCAAGTTTTTAAATTTTCGAACTAATTTAATATAAAGTCAAACGGTAAAAAAAATGATGAAAAATGAACACATTAAAATTAACTTATAAACCATCTTTTTTTTTACCGCTTGACTTTATACTAAATTAGTTCGAAAATTTATAAATTTGACATGTAAACGCATCACTCGTGAAGTAGATCGGTTTCAACGGTTTGGATGCATCGTTTGAAGCCAATTCAATAGGTTTTTGAATTAAGTTCACAAAGGGACTTGGTGAGCTTAAGAACACCCTAGTTCTACTCTTATATTAATATTGCCTAAAAAGGCACCGAAAATACTTTTTGGCCCAGTTTTGACATTAACTGAAAAATTGAGATATCTCAGGGGATGCGTATTCAAGTTATAGGACCTAGACTTATAAACAAAGAACTTGCTATTTAGGCTTCTCACTAGATGTCTGTTTGTAGTCATTTTAATCTTTTCTGAAATGCTCCAGGGAAAGAAAGAGTGCTTCGCTTCTTGCCTGTTTATATGCTATGACTTGATACGCCCTGATATCGCATTGGAGCTTGCCTGGTTTAATGGCATGATCGACTTTGCTTTCCCCTACATCTTACAGGTTCATATTCATCTGTTTTTGTTCTTTTCTGATATTATTTTCATCTTCCTTGTACCTTGTTGGGTTCCGAAAATTTCATATAAAAATGTATCAATGCAGTTTATTCGCGAGTATACTGGCAAGGTGGATGACCTTGTAAAGGATAGGATTGAGCAACAAAATGAGGTCAAATCCAAAGAGCAAGAAGAGAAGGAACTTGTTGCTCAGCAGGTATATACTCATACTCATTGGATTTTTTCATATATTGACAACATATTTACATAATTACTAAACTAATGAATTCTCATTTTTATTTTTATTTTTCTTTGACAGAACATGTATGCACAATTGCTGCCTCTTGCATTGCCTGCACCACCTGGCATGGGTGGCCCACCTCCACCCATGGGACCCATGGGAGGTATGGGAGGAATGGGCATGGGTCCGCCTCCCATGGGTGGCATGGGTATGCCTCCCATGCCAGGATTTGGCATGCCCCCCATGGGAACTTATTAAATGGAATGAGCACAATATTGTCATATCAACCCGGACTTAGGCATGGTGTATTTTTTGGAGGAGAAATTTCTTTCTAGGTTTTTGGGCAATGGGTCTGACCGAGGCCTGCTTTTGTATAGGATATAAGTTGTCTTATGATACAGTATATGTGACTTAGGTTTTTGCATCTCTATATGTTTTGCTTGTGGTGCTTGTTTTCTTTTACCATTGTATTTGCCATTTGTGAGAGTTTTACCTGTAGGTGAAGTATTGATCCTTGTATTTCTATTATCTCTCGTACATTTGTTGTAGCATCTTGGGAGATTAATTACCATAATAATCTCGGGATTGTAGACGGTTAAATTTTGCATGTAATTTATGTTGTTTTCATCACGTTTCAAGTTCCTCTTTTGACCCGTCAAAATCAGAGACCAAGGTGATGATTAGTGAAATATCCGGTATCATACCAACAGGAACAAAAAATAGTTCCACACAATGACACAAGGTGAATTTTGGTTAACAATTTTTCTTAATCGACCTAAATACGTGTTCTAAGCAATTTTCTCTTTAAATAATGGAAAAGAATTATTGATTCGACTTAATCTAATGCAGGTGCACTTGATATGTATCATACGTGTATGCACTGTACGGGAGCTGCAGCTGTTCTGCCCAATCTAAGCAGTACAACTTCAGTTAGATACGAAAGTTTGAATAGTTCTCATGAATTATCTAAATATTACTCAAATTTTTCTTCTCATATACCTTTATATTCTTTCTTTCATTTCTTATTAGCTACTTCATGTACCGAGACATCTTAATATCATTCAACTCACAAAAAATAACTAAGGTACATGACATGCATATTTCATAATGAGCCTAGGAATCTAAACAACATAATCATCTAGAAATTTTAAATACATTGGTCAGTAACTTTTTTTAACAATTTATTAATGTGAATCAAGTTTAAATCCATTTGCTGTTTGCTCTCTATTCGTCACATGAAATGACATCTCTATTCTTGTTATTCTCATGTATGAGAGCGGGCAGCAATTCATAGCAACTACATAATAGTTAGTCCATCTCTATGCTATTGGTCTAACCAAAATTCATCTCTATGTTTTTTTTTATCCTTCTTCTCATTCTATAGATCTAACAAGACATGTGCTAAATATCATTTAACTCACACAATAACCAAGGTACATGGCTTGCACGTAATATTTTTATCTTAAAAGAAATCTAAATAATTAATCCATCTAGAAAACCTAAACACATCAATCAATATACGTCGACCATTCTACTAATTGAAATTAAGTTTAATATCAAATGGTGCATGAAAAAAACACATTCATGCAGATAGTGAGGTGCCTATCAATTAATTTACCATACTTTAGTTGCACGAACAAATAGCAACAAATAAATAAATCTCTCGCAAAAAAATACATAAAATGCTGATCTAAAAACGGAGACAAGTGTACCGCATCGACTCAATCTCAACCCACACTTCCTTCACAAGGTCTGGCCGGTTCTCCCTCAAATGATCACTGCACTTAAGACCCAATAGCACCATTCTCATATCATACATGCATAATTTAATATGTCCACACACTTAAGAACCAATAGCACCATTCTATGAATGAATAATTTAATATGTCCACAAACTGATAGAATAGGATACCATATTGTGAAAACCAATGAACACGACCAATAAGACTTGAACCGTCTATTGATGTAATTAACGGCGGGGGCTTGCGCCCACCGAGAATTAAACGTTCTCACAATCAATAAACTCTCTCGATGATTGATCATGAACTGTAGGTCATCGAGGGTGAATCTTAATGTAGCAAAAAAATGTCCCAATACTCAATGCTCCCTCCCCAAATCCAAAAATCCACCAAAGAGGTAGGCATAATGTCAAGGAGCACCTAACCTTGGAACATAAACAAATTTTCTGCACCCCATAGTTTTTCTCTACCTTGATGGTTTCCTTATCGATAATATTCTTGTTTGCAATAATTGAATTTACATCCTCCATTACTGTGCTCTCATCTACATTAGCCATTAATGCAAGGTGTTGCTCTTATTGAATCTTTTCCTCAAAACTCTGCAAGTGAGCATATATTTCATTCAGTGTAAAGGCGGTTTTTGTTTGCAATAATTAAATTTACATGGTCACTGGCTCGAGCCAGTGACGATATAATTGAATTTGCCATACTATCTGTTCAAAAAGGTAAAGTTCTATTTGAACAAATAGTACAAATGAAATTAGGGCTTTTGCCTTTTTGAATAATGAACTAATCATTCAGAACGTTTCTACCCGTTCCGAATGGATAATATATTTCATCCCAATTCTGTGTTACCTGAATAGTGTCCGTACGAATTGGCATCCATTCGGAACGAAAACAATCTGGATGTTCCCTAAAGCAAACAAAACTGATCCGTTCTGAATGGTTGCTATCTGGAACCATTTATTATGTACTGAATGATTTGCTTCCATTCCAAACGGATAGTTTCAGAAATCAACAATCTCAAATTTACTTTACTTTTTTATTTGATATTACAATTTTATAATCTTAATCTTCGTAAAGTCTTGTTGATTTTTTAGGTTCTTCAATTAATCTTACAATTATAGTGTTCATGAACATGCAAACTCACTCATACAAAGAAATCATTAAATTAAAAAATTATATGATTTGCAAATTAGTCAAACAACGTAATAAGAAGATTGCATAGCACAACAAAGACAATCAGTAGAACATGAAACAACCAATACAATATGAAAGACAATTAGAAGAAGATGAAAGACAACAAGTACAATATGAAAGACAAATAGAAGAAGATGAAATACAACCAGTAGTAGATGAAAGACAACAGTAGAACGTGAAAGACAACAAGTAGAACATGAACGATAACCAGTACAAGATGAAAGATGACTAGAAGAAGATGAAATACAACCATTAGAAGATGAAAGACAATCAGTAGAACGTGAAAAACAACCAACATAATATGAAAGACAACCAGTACAAGATGAAAGACAACTAGAAGAAGATGAAATACAACCAGTAGTAGATGAAAGACAATCAGTAGGACATGAAAGACAACCAGCAGAACATAAAATATTATGAGGAAAATCCTATTAGCTAATAAAATTTATAACCCAGTTTCCTATACGAGTCAGATTACAAGCGCATAATCCTATTGAGTAGTATAATCGGGTGTCGATTTGTAGGAATATTGTTTAGAGTCTTGAATGATCATATCTCAACCTTTTGAAAGGCTAGACAAAATTTGAAATTTTGAGAGTTGTTGGTTTGATCTTGAATTTGACAAAAATTAATGGTAAATAAAATAAATAAGATAGTGATGTGAATTCCTAGGGTTTTGGCTTACCATTGCTACTCAATCAATTTTAATAAGGTCTTATTCGATGTTTGGTTTTCAGATGTTGTTTAAAGGTTTATAATACAATTTAGTGACTGTCGCATCGACACAGCCACCCTACCTATCAAGAGATTCGGCTAAGGCTTGTCTTAATTGGTGCAAGGAGTTCTGTGATTAGCATAAAGATTTCGGACTTCACTTAACTAGGTTCTTTGCCCTACTTTCTGGTTCTATTGGGTGTCCTCATGGTGAGACAAGACAATGTGACATTCGTCTACAAATGGCAAGACTCCCATGTATACTTTTGTTGGTCCAACTAATGATATCTCCGGCTAAGGTCTCCACCACTAATCTAGTATTTTTATTTTCCTTATCCTAACTCGATTGGCCCAATGGTGTCTAACTTCTAGGTGTGTCCATCACCATGGCGGACTAGACTAACAAACAAAATTAAGTAAGAATGAACATAAAGCACAAAAGCAATCGAACAACAAAAGACTAAACAAAAACCAAATAAATATATACTAAAACATCATGAGTAACAAGGTTTACTACCAAGCCTTAAGAATCTGAACTTAGCCGCGAAACTACATGTTTACAATAGAGAGATAAGAGAAAGATACAACCATACAAGATAGCACCCTCCTACTTAGTCTCTATGCACTCTCTTCTCACTTAAGAAATAAACCTAGATCTAAAGATACTATCCAAGATATGTTGTGTGTCTTTTATAGGAGTCTAGGGCCCGTCTAGAGATGATTGGAGTCCAAGTAATCAGATCTGGATACAACTGTCATGAAATCTAACGAAAGGTTGCCTCTAATACGGACCGTACAAGCTGGTACATACCGTATTTCCCCAGTGTAGAAGTTGGGTGCTCTAGGAGTTAATGCGTATTCCTTCCTGCTTGGTCCGTATTGGGCTCTTGGTCCGTACTGGCTGGTACAGATCGTAACAGAGAGTTCCTTTTAGTGTTATGTTATTTCGATTGACCCGATTCTTGCTCCAATTGATGTAAAAAGCCCCAAAACATGGTTTCTGCGTTAAATCATAAAAAGACGACCAATATAAGATGAAAAACAACTAGAAGAAGATGGAAACAACTACTAGAAGATGAAAGACAACCAGTACAAGATAAAAACAACTAGAAGAAGATGGAAACAACTACTAGAAGATGAAAGACAACCAGAAGTAGATGAACAAAAAGTAGAATATTAAATACAACTAAAAGAAGATGAAAGACAACCAGAAGTAGATGAAAGACCAGTAGAACATGAAGGACAACAAGTAGAAGATGAAATACATTCGATAGTAGATGAAAGACAACCAATACAAGATGAAAGACAACAAAAACAAGATGCAATACAACTTGAAGAAGATGAAATACAACCAGTAGTAGATGAAAGACAATCAGTAGGACATGAAAGACAATCAATAGAATAAGAAAGACAACCAGTACTATGAAAAACAACTAGTAGATGATAAAAAAATAGTAGAATATGAATAACAGCTAGAAGAAGATGAAACACAACCAGTACAAGATTAAAGACAACTAGAAAAAAATGAAATACAACTAGAGGAAGAAAAAATACAACAAGAAGAAAATGAAACACAATAAGTTGAACATGAAATACAACTAATACAATATAAAAGACAACTAGAACAAGATGAAATACAACCATTAGTAGATGAAAGACAGAAAGACAACCAATACAAGATGAAAGACAACTAGAAGAAGATAAAAACAACTAGTAGAAGAAGAAAAATAACAAGTAGAACATAAAAGACAACCAACACAAGATGAAAGACAACGTGAAAGTCAATCAGTGGGACAAAAAAAACAACTAGAAGAAAATGAAAGACAACTAGAAGAACATGAAAGACAACCAGTACAAGATAAAAGACATGTAAAAGTAGATGAAAGAAAACCAATACAACATGAAAGACAACCAATACAACATGAAAGACAACAATAACAAAATGAAATACAACCAGTAGTAGATGAAAGACAACCACTAGAACGTGAAAGACAACTAGAAGAATATAAAATACAACTTAAAGAAGATGAAATATAACTAATAGTAGATGAAAGACAACAAGTAAAACGTGAAAGATAACCCAGTAGAACATGAAAGACAACCAGTACAAGATGAAAGACAACTAGAAGAAAATGCAAAACAACTAGTAGAAGATGAAATACATCCAATAGTAGAAGAAAGTTAACCAGTAGAACGTGAAAGACAACCAGTATATTATGAAAGACAACTAGTAAAAGAATAAAGAAAACTAGAAGAAAATAAAAAACTAGTAGAACATGAAAGACAACAAGAAGAAGATGAAATACAACTTGCAGACGATAAAATACAACCAATAGTAAATGAAAGACAATCAATAGGACATGAAAGACAACCAATAGAATATGAAAGACAACCAGTACAAGATGAAAAATAACTAGAAAAGATGAAAAACAACTATTAGAATATGAATTACAACTCGAAGAAGATGAAAGACAACTAGTACAAGATGAAAGACAACTAGAAGAAGATACAACTAGAGGAAAATATGAAATGAAAGACAACTAGAAGAAGATGAAATACAATCAGTAGTAGATGGCAACCAGTAGAAGACAAGATGAAAGACAACTAGAAGAAGATACAACAAAATAACTAGTGGAAGATGAAATACATCAAATAATAGAAGAAAGACAACCAGTAGAACGTGAAAGATAACTAGTAGAACACGAAAGACAACTCATAAGATGAAAGACAACTAGCAGAATATGAAAAATAACTTGTAGAAGATGAAAGACAACTAGAATAAGAAGAAATACAACTGAAAGAAGATTAAATAAAACCAGTAGTAGATGAAACTAAAATAGTGGGACATGAAAGACAACCAGTATAAGATAAAAAACAACTAGAAGAAGATGAAATACAACCAGTAGTAGAAGAAAGACAACAAGTATAACGTGAAAGGCAACCAGTTGAACATGAAAGACAACCAGTACAAGATGACAAACGAATAGAAGAATATGAAATACAACTTGAAGAAGATTAAATACAACCAGTAGTAGATGAAACACAACCAGTACAAGATAAAAAACAACTACAAGAAGATGAAATACATCCAATAGTAAATGAAAGACAACCAGTAGAACGTGAAAGACAACCAGTAGAACATGAAAGAAAACTAGTACAATATGAAAGACAACTAGTAGAACATGAAAGACAACTAGTAGAATATAATAGAGACAACCAGTAAAATGTGAAAGATAACTAGTAGAACATGAAAGACAACTTGTGCAAGATGAAAGACAACTAGTGCAAGATGAAAAAAAAAACTTGTATACAACTAGAAGAAGATGAAATACAACTTGAAGAAGATGAAATACAACCAGTAGTAGATGAAAAGTCAATCAGTCGGACATGAAAGACAACCAGTTGAACATGAAAGATAACCAGTACAAGATGAAAAACAACTAGAAGATCATGAAATACAATTTGGAGAAGATGAAATACAACTAGTGGAAGATGAAATAAGACAACAGTAGAAAGTGAAGGACAACCAGTAGAACATGAAAGACAACTAGTACAAGATGAAAAACAACTAGAAGAAGATGAAAAACAACTAGTAGAAGATGAAATACAATTAGAAGAAGATGAAATATAACAAGTAGTAGATGAAAGACATTTAGTAGGACATCTAAGACAACCAATAGAATATGAAAGACAATCAGTACTACATAAAAAACAACTAGTAGAAAATGAAATACAACTTGAAGAAGATGAAAAACAACTAGTAGAAGATGAAACACAACTAGAAGATGAAATACAACTTGAAGAAGATGTAATACAACCAGTAGTAGATGAAAGACAATTAGTATAACGTGATAGACAACCAGTAAAACATGAAAGACAACCAGTACAAGATGAAATACAACCAGTAGAACGTGAAAGGTAGAACATGAAAGACAACTAGTACAAGATGAAAATAACTTGTAAGATGAAATACAACCAGTAGTAGATGAAATACAACCAGTAGAACGTCAAAGACAACTAGTAGAACATGAAAGACAACTAGTGCAAGATGAAAGACAACAAGTAGAACATGAAAGACAACCAGTAGAATATGAAAGACAACTAGAAGAAGATGCCAAACAACTAGTAGAAGATGAAATACAACCAGGAGAACGTGAAAGACAACTAGTAGAACATGAAAGACAACTAGTACAAGATTAAAGACAACTAGAAGAAGATGAAAAACAACTAGTAGAAGATGAAAGACAACTAGAAGATGACGAAATACAACTTGAAGAAAATGAAATACAACTTGAAGAAGATGAAACACAACTTGTAGAGCATGAAACACAACTTGAAGAAGATGAAATAAAACCAGTAGCAGATGAAAGACAACCAGTAAAACATGAAAGACAACCAGAAGAAGATGCAAAACAACTAGTAGAAGATGAAATACATCTAATAGTAGATGAAAGACAACCAAGAGAACAAGTAGAAGATGAAGGACAACTAGAAGAAGATGCAAAACAACTAGTAGAACATGAAATACATCTAATAATAGATAAAAGACAGCCAGAAGAACGTGAAAGACAACTAGAAGAAGATGAAAAACAACTTGTAGAAGATGAAAGACAACTAGAAAATGATGAAATACAACTTGAAGAAAATGAAATACAACATGAAGAAGATGAAATACATCCAACAATAGATGAAAGACAACTAGTAGAACGTGAAGACAACAAGTAGAACCCGAAAGACAACCAGTACAAGATGAAAAATAATTAGAAGAAGATGGAATACAACTAGTAGAAGATGAAATACAACTTGAAGATGATGAAATACAACCAGTAGTAGATAAAAAACAACCAGTACAAGATGAAGGACAACAAATAGAACATGAAAGACAACCAGTACAAGATGAAAGACCAAGAATAATGTGAGAGTTTGGTTTTGATTTTACAGGGATGCTGCGTATGCTTGACCAAGAAGGAGAGGTATGAGTTGAGGCAGTTGTCATGCTCCCTCGTGTCACCAAAGTTGTGGTGACAGGTGGCTCAAGATAGGGAACAACAGTTTACCAGTGGGCATTGGACCGAAATCTGTTCAATCCACGTCACTAACCTCAACCCACAATGAATCAAAACTATTTTGAACATATCTCAATGCAGATCGAACAGCTTAGACCAGGTATTGAATGATCTGATTCCCACTGGAACCCCTCCTCTCCCCTCAGTATCATGTCTTCTTGTCCCCCTTTGCAAACAAGAGCCAAGTAAAATATACATATTATCACATTCCACAGTTGAACAGCATCCCTAAACTCTAAACACTTGACAATAGATTTTGCCAAAAGCTATTACATTACCTTTATTGAATATTCTTTTCTTCTTTTTCCCTCTTCTTTCCATTCTTTCAACCAGAAATTAGTTACCATGTCTAATCAAATTAACAAATCTTATATACTGCATTTGTTTCTGTATCACTGAAGTGAAATGCTGGTATGCTGGTACTGAAAGACAACTAGTAAAATATGAAAGACAACTAGCACAAGATGAGACAACTAGAAAAAAATGAAAAACAACTTGTAGAAGATGAAAGATAACTAGAAGAATTTGAAAACAAGTAGTAGAAGATGAAAGACAACAAGAAGAAGATGAAATACAACTAGTGAAAGATGAAATACATCCAACAGTTGATGAAAAACAACCAGTAGAACGTGAATTACAGTAGAACATGAAAAACAAATATAAGATGAAAAACAACTAGAAGAAGATGAAAAACAACAAGTTGAAGATGAAACACAACTAGAAGAAGATGAAATACAACTTGAAGAAGATGAAATACAACAAGTAGTAGATGAAAGACAATAAGTAGAACAAGAAATACAAGAATATGAAATACAACCAGTACTACATAAAAAACAACTAGTAGTTGACAATATACAACTTGAAGAAGATGAAATACAACTAGTAGTAGACGAAGACAACCAGTAGAACGCGAAAGACAACCAGTATAACATGAGAGACAACTAGTACAAGATGAAAGACAACTAGAATAAGATGCAACACAACTAGTAGAAGATGAAATACATCCAATAGTAGATGAAAGACAACCATAGAACGTGAGAAATAACAACTAGTACAAGATGATAAACTACTAGAAGAAGATGAAAAATAACTACTAGAGGATGGAAGACAGCTAGATGAAGATAAAATACAACTTGAAGAAGATAAAATACAACCAGTAGTAGATGAAATACAACTAGTAGAACATGAAGGACAACAAGTACAAGATGAGAGACAATTAGAAGATGATGCAAAACAACAAGTGAAAGATGAAATACATCCAACAGTAGATGAAAAACAACCAGTAGAATGTTGAAGACAACCAGTAGGACATGAAAGACAACTAGTACAAGGTTAAAGACAATTAAAAGAAGATGCAAAACAATTAGTAGAAGATGAAATACATCCAATAGTTGATGAAAGACAACCATGAGAACGTGAAAGACAACCAGTAGAACATGAAAGACAACTTGTACAAGATGAAGGACAACTAGAATAAATGAAATACAACTTGAAAAAGATGAAATACAAGTTGTAGATGAAAGACATCCAGTAGAAGACAACATGTAGAAAATGAAAGACAACCACTACAAGATAAAAGACAACATGAAAAAAAAATATAAAACTAGTAGAAGGTGAAACACATCCAACAGTAGATGAAAGACAACTAGTAGAACGTGAAGGACAACCAGTAGAACATGAAAGACAACTAGTACAAGATGAAAGACAACTCGAAGGTGATGAAAAACTACTAGTAGATTATGAAACACAACTAGAAGAAGATGAAATACAACTTGAAGAAGATGAAATACAACCAGTAGTAGATGAAAGTCAATTAGTGGGACGTGAAAGACAACCAATAGAATATGAAAGACAACTAGTACAAAATGAAAAACAACTAGAAGAAGATGAAAGACAACTAGTATAACGTGAAAGACAACCAGTAAAACGTGAAAGACAACCAGTACAACATGAAAGACAACTAGAAAAAGATAAGATACATTTAATAGTAGATGAAATACAACCAGTAGAACGTGAAAGACAATTAGTAGAAGATGAAAGACAACCAGTAGAACATGAAAGACAACTAGAAGAATATAAATTAGGCCATTGCGTAAATAAAATATTATCGGGGACTAAAATGCAAATGAGCATTTTGAATTGGATTTCGGATGTGGGCTTGACCATTTTGAATAAAATTATTTAATTAAGCTTTGGAAATTTATTTAAAATATGCTTGGCCCAATTTGAATAATTAAAAAGAGGACGGATTAAAATCGGCTTTCGAAAAAGAAGTGAAGTAAAATCGGATAAATTTACTTAGGATCTCGAGTCTCCTTCGGGTTTGGCTCGATCCGAAGTTTTCACTTAAATACAGGAAATGATTATAAAAGTCCTGGATTGACGACTCATGACATACTTTGAGCAGATACTAGATTATCCAGACATGACACGATATGATCCCGAAACACACCAAATTAAAATAATTTAATTTCACACACCGTAGTTAATTAGGATTTTAATTAATTAATAAATTAATTAGTTAGGATTTTTAAATTAAGTAATTAGAATTTTACAAATGAAGTAAATAGAATTTGTAATTAAAGAAAATGATTTCTAAATAAAATATGTTGTTAATTAATAAAGGACAATTAATTAACAACATATTAATATTTTCGAATCATTACGATTACAAAATTGCGTTCAGTAGGATAATTAGATAATCACGTATTATTTTATACTTATAATTAATCAACACGTATAAATTATTAAAATAAATTGTACGACTTTAAAAGTATTAGAATAATTAAGTAACTAGCGTATTTTAATTAATTACGTACTTAGAATTTAATTTAATTATAGCTAAATTAATTAGGAAAAACACATTTACATTACAAATATTTAATTAAGGTTAAGTAATAGCAACCTAAGTTACGTAATTTATACCTTACATATTTTATCGTAAAAGTACGTAATAACATCATTCGAGTATTTAATTAATTAGTAAAACAGTTTATCTTCAAATTAAAATATAACGAATATTTAAATTACGTTAGTTTAGTTTAAACTAAGTTAAGACCAAATTTCACGCTCAATCGGAACCGAGTCAAATCGACCGAACCGATTGAGTAGATTTCGAACCGTATTTAATTAATTAAATTTGAACATTTAGTTAAAAATAATTAAACGGGAAAAAGGGTTACGAATGTTAGTTTAGAAATTAATTAATTTACGTTCGAAATTACAGGTCAGCAGACCTACTTTGATTCCGACCCGTGGTCCGATCCCGCTGACGGCTATACCGGAGCAGGTGAGGATCGAGGGGATTGCGGAGATTATTAGCTTGCGTACGACCACTGATGTCTCCTTATTTGATCTATTGTTTCGACCTATTTTCAGACCAGACATCATGTTTTTAACCACTAAATTGCATTGTTTACATTGAATATCAATAGAATATGGTACTGCTGCATTTTGTGGTTGACTTTGCAGGAAATAGGCGAAAACAAGCAGAGTTCTGACATCCCCCATGCGAGTCGCGTCCCACCTGACGCGGGTCGCATCACAGTCCAGACGCGACCTCAGACGCGACCCTCATTGCTCACATCAGTTCCACCTGACGCGGGTCGCATCCCATCTGATGCGGGTCGCGTCGAATTAATTGCGCCAGGGCCCAATTGAAGCCCGTTAAGAAGCCTATATATACAGAGGGCCCTGTGCAAATCAAACGGGCCCCGAGACATTTTCCCGAAAGGGGATCTGATCAATCCAAAAATTTCACAAAAAAAGAGATCTGATCGGGATTTTGAAGAGAGAGCTGGGCGCGCAACAGAGAGAGGCGATCTGGAGCCGATCTGGAGCCGAGAAGGATTCGACTTGGAGAAGAAGATTCAGCCAGAAGCTTCGATCCTCTTCAATCCTTCATCTCTCATCATGATTTTCACTCTCTTTCTCTCTTTTATTTCGTTTTTGATCATGTCTGAGTAGTTTTGTAGTTTCAGGGGTTTGGATGTAGTCTTAGACTTTGCTTGACAATGCACATTGATTGAATCTGAATGTTATTCGTGTTTCTTTGATTCTTGTATTATTTGTGATTGCTTGATCTAAATTGCTTGATTGATTCTTGATTGTCTACTGTTGAATGCCTTTGGTATTTCTTCTTGTAATTTGGCCTTGATGTTTCTTGCAAGTTAGGTTAAGTATTTGAGGTAGGTCTGAGACCCGAAAGGTGAGGTCAATAGTAACCGAGAAGTGAAATTTCTACTTGTGGATACCTTTAGTAAACAGAACTGAGAACTTAGGTTTGATTAAACCTAGGAATGTGAAATTGCATTTCCAAACCAGGTCTGTTAAGCCAACACACGAGAGTTGAGGTTTAGTGACATTAGGTACGGTCAATCGAGCCTTACACGACTTAAACAACCAGAAACAGACATGTGCAGACTCAGCTCAAGGGGCCATGCGGGTCGCGTGTGAGAGCACGCGGGTCGCATCACAGGGGTCGCGTACGAGAGTACGCGAGTCGCGTGACAGGTCCAGAGTAGCTTGAGGGCCACGCGGGTCACATGCGAGAGCATGCGGGTCGCGTCACAAGAGTTGCATACGAGAGTATGCGGGTCGCGTGGCAGGTCCAGAGCAGCAAAGTTGAAGATGAAATCTGAAACCCTTGAAACGCCTTTTATACAGTAGTCCAAAACAAAACATTTAATTGATTTTACTTTCTGTCATTACATTTGTTCATTACATTTGTTCATTATATTTGTTACAAAACCTAGGAATAGACAAACACACAACCTTCAAACTTCTAGTACCTAACTAAGTAGAGTAGAAATTCAGAATTTGAGTCGTCCCTGTGGATCGATACCTGATTAGACTACACGACGGGATTGTGCACTTGCAATCTTAGTCGAGAGTTGAATAAGGTTTAAAAGGTACAGATTCGTCTGTACTGAAACTTTGTTCTACCATTTGACACGCGAACAACCACTACTTGTCATCAGGTGTGAGATATCTGAATTATCTTTTTGTGGCGTACTCTTACCAGTCGACCACTTGACCTGACATTCGTACCGTTAATTTTGTAGTTGCATTAGAGCATGTTTAATCCTTTCTGAACTGTAATTAGGATTTTGCATAATCCCTTATAAATGATAATTTACTGCTTTCTTAGGAGTAGTGTAAATTAATATTAATATATTAGGATATTAGTTGTCCTCTTCTCGTAGAGGACAACATAGTATTTTAGATAAGCATGTGCATCGGTGAGTGTGAGATAGAAGACCGAATGACTGCGTTCCGTTCTCGTAGTATGGGATGCGAGGCGGCTCGTGGTTCATTGGGCTGAGGGTTCACTTGATCCCTTAGAGGTCTTATTAGGATTATATTATTATATGCATTGAGTTATTATTATATTATTTTTGATCATTTTACCATTACGTGCGGACCGATCTCGAGTCCAGAGGCATAGAAACAGTTTGGGAGTTATCCCCCCTACATTAGGAGCTACAGGCCTAGTACGGCTTCCGCGGTTGCAGTGGCAGATTTTATTTTTATTGTTATTATATGGGCCGATCGTGAGCCCTTGTCCCATTGGTCTGGCCGGACGGTGGAGTTCTGTTGTCTGCTCATGAGGAAACGGATTAACATATTCTTACGCTTGGCTTGTATGTTTTCTCCTATTGGATATGTTTGGATGAAGAATCTTTTTAGAGTAAGGAAAATACGCGAAATTTAATATAATCATCGGCTAGCGTGCCTTTCTTGTGGGGCAATGCTCGATGCTTTTAGGCATCGAGTATCATTGCCCCTCTGATCGCAGTCCTTGGATTATATTGGTTTGGAGATATAATTTAAATTGGCACGGCACGGGGTGACAAAATTATCCGTATTATTATTATATTAATTTGTACACACAGTACCTATTGTACTGGACTCCGATTGGATATTAATACACACTTTCGTTGTATTTTATTTTGGGAAATATTAATCATGTTGGCATAATAGGGTAATCGCATCATATCATCTACTATATGTATTTTCTTTTGTAGTTATTATGATAGGTTTTAATTCCGCAGCATGCGCATTGAATGTGAACAATTACCGACTTTACGTAAATTTCAAAATTTAAATGTGCTTTGACTTAAGAGAATCCCTGAAGGGATAATACTGGGTCACATACTGGGCGATCGTTCCCTCACCCACCTTTTGATGTGGGATTTCAGGTACAGGGTCTGGCAGTCCACAGCAGGAGACGTCAGGAGCTGTCTCCGATGGCCATGCCGTATGATATAGATTTAGGACTTTTGATTAGGATTTGCGAGTCCGATGTTTTTGTTATACACATTGGACTCGATAGATTATGTATCCCTTTTTGATTAGACTGTGTTTATTTTATCCCGGTGGGGATTGTATGGATGATGTATATATTATGTTACGTTTATTTGATATTTATGACTCTTGCTTGGTTGTTTAATTTTCGTTTCCGCTGTGTTGATGGTATGTATTTGTTTAGCCTTGCGTGTCATTACGATTATTAGACACGGGGCGGGGATTGATTACACCCTAATCCGGAAATCCTGGTTTGGGGTGTGACAAGTAGAACGGGAAAGACAGCCAGTAGAACATGAAAGACAACTAGTACAAGATGAAAGACAACTAGAAGAAGATGGAAAACAACATGTAGAAGACGAAAGACAACTACAAGAAGATGAAATACAACCAGGAGAACGTGAAAGACAACATGTAGAACATGAAAGACAACTAGTACAAGATGAAAAACAATTAATAGAAGAATATAAAAGACAACTAGAAGAATATAAAATACAACTTGAAGAAGATGAAATACAACTAGTAGTAGATGAAAGACAACCAGTAGAAAACAACATGTAGAACATGAAAAACAACCAGTACAAGATGAAAGACAACTAGAAAAAGATGTAAAACAACTAGTAGAAGAAGATATACATCCAATAGTATTTGAAAGTCAACTAGTAAAACATGAAAGACAACAAGAAGAAGATGAAAAACAACTTGTAGAAGATGACAGACAACTAGAAGATGAAAAACAACTAGTAGAAGATGAAATACATCCAACAGTAGATGAAAGACAACCAGTATAACGTGAAAGGACAACAAGTAGAACATGAAAGACAACTAGTACAAGATGAAAGACAACTAGAAGTAGATGAAAAACAACTTGTAGAATATGAAATACAACTAGAAAAAGATGAAAGACACCAAGAAGAAGATGAGATACATCCATTAGTAGATGAAAACCAGGAGAACGTGAAGGACGTGAAGACAACCAGGAGAACGTGAAGGACGTGAAGACAACCAGTAGAATATGAAAAACAACTAGTACAAGATGAAAGACAACTAGAAGAAGATGAAAAACAATTAGTAAAAGACGAAACACAACTAGAAGAAGATTAAATACAACTTGAAGAAGATGAAATACAATAAGTAGTAGATGAAAGACAATAAGTACAACATGAAAGACAACCAGTACTACATAAAAAAAAACTAGTAGAATATGAGTGACAACCAGTAGAAGATGAAAGACAACAAGTACAAGATTAAAGATAACTACAAGAAGATGAAATACAACTAGAGAAAGAAAACTACAACTAGAAGAAAATGAAAGACAACCAGTAGAACATGAAAGACAACCAATACAAGATGAAAAACAACTAAAAGAAGATGAAAATACAACCAGCAGTAGATGAATGACAACTAGTAGAACTTGAAAGACAACCTGACAAGATGAAAGACAACTTGAAAAAGATGAAAAACAACTAGTAGAAGATGAAAAATAACTAGTAGTAGGCTAGAAATGATACCCAATCAGAGTCTTTTGGGTTCTCCATAAAAGGATTATTTTTTTACCGCTGGCTCGCCACGCTTATGATGACCCTCCTCTTTTTTTCTGGCTTGGGACAGGTTGTGCGGAAACTAGTAGTAGACGAAAGACAACTAGAAGAAAATGAAAGACAACTAGTAGAACATGAAAGACAACCAATACAAGATGAAAGATAACTAAAAGAAGATGAAAATACAACCAACAGTAGATGAATGACAACTAGTAGAACGTGAAAGACAACCTAACAAGATTTTCACAACTAGTAGAGGATGAAAAATAACTAGTAGTAGGTTATAAATGATACCCAATCGGAGTCTTTTGGGTTCTCCATAAAAAGATTATTTTTTTACCGCTGGCTCGCCACGCTTATCACGACCCTCCTCTTTTTAGTAGTAGACGAAAGACAACTAAAAGAAAATGAAATACAACCAGTAGAACATGAAAGACAACCAATTCAAGATGAAAGACAACTAGAAGAAGATGAAATACAACCAGCAATAGATGAATGACAACTAGTAGAACGTGAAAGACAACCTGACAAGATGAAAAACAACTAGTAGAGGATGAAAAATAACTAGTAGTAGGTTATAAATGATACCCAATCGGAGTCTTTTGGGTTCTCCATAAAAAGATTATTTTTTTACCGCTGGCTCGCCACGCTTATCACGACCATCCTCTTTTTTTCTGGCTTGGGACAGGATGTGTGAAAGCTAGTAGTAGACGAAAGACAATTAGAAGAAAATGAAAGACAACCAGTAGAACATGACAATACAAGATGAAAGACAACTAGAAGAAGATGAAAGACAACCAGTAGAACATGACAATACAAGATGAAAGACAACTAGAAGAAGATGAAAGACAACCAGTAGAACATGAAAGACCACCAGTACAAGATGAAAGACAAGAAGAAGAAGATGAAATACAACAGTAGTAGATGACAGACAACCAGTAGATCGTGAAAGTCAACCAGTAGAACATGATCGACAAGCAATATAAAATGAAAGACAACTAGACGAATAAATATATCTCTAGCAAAGAAAAATATGAAAAATGCCTATCTAAAAATGAAGAGAAGCATACCGCATCGACTCAATATCAACCCACACTTCCTTCACAAGGTTTGGCCGGTTCTTCCTCGAAGGATCACTGCACTTAAGACCCAATAGCACCATTCTCTTAGCTTCCTCAATTGGCCAATCCGCAGCGAAAGCATCAACAAAAAATTTCCTCAATTTTAGTGCATCCTTCACCCTCTTGATCCCATCACGTCTCTCCCAGTAATTAGTTCCAGCAATACAACATCAAAAGAGTACACATCATAGTAAAGATCATGGGTTCTAATCTCCTTCAATGCAAAATAATCTATGGATTTTTTCAAATTCGCATGACCGCATATGCGGATCATGTGGCTGCATATCAAATCCGCATGGACCGCATATGCGGCCTCATATTCAAAACCGCATAAACTTAACTGCATGAGATTTTGTATACGAAAAGTCACCGCATACGCATATGCGGTTGGCGGCCGCATTTAAAAATGGAGTAGTCATTTCACCGAAACTAAAATATTCTGGATCCATGTATGGAGCTATTCTCTTTAAATGTATGGGGTAATCATTTGGCAGAACGTGTGTGCGCGCGTGCATGCGTAACAAATAAGACAGATTTGAATTATTTTTGTTGTACCTTTTGCCATTAGTTTTTTGGGTCAATTGAGGGTTTCCTTTTCATTTATTTTCTATTATCTGTAGAGCAATGTTCTGGACAAGACAACATTACAATAACGAGCATCCGTAACAAAAAAAATTTTGAACAAAAATAAGAATCTAGTCCTTATTTGTTTTATTAATAGAAAGGTTTCTAAGGGAAACCTTAGTACAAGATTGAAAAGAAATTCAACAATGTTGAATTTAATGAAAACATTGAAATATTAAAAGAAAAGCAAAATTTAAAACACTTCTCAACCGATAACCTCCCAGACCACTAATGTAGGAGATTTCACTGCTCCTGTACTTCCAACACCAAATCGTGTACGTTTTTATACTGTTCTTCGAAGATCCTGGAGCATCTCTCCCTCCAGCCTATAAACATTGCCAATAATAACAATTCCTTTGACTGTTGCTCACCGCCTTTATGCACAATCCATTTGTGAGCCTCCATCCTTCTAAAGATCACCTTCCAATCTCCAATACTCAAGCTGAATTTTGCAGAAACAGCATTATACAGCTCCAGTGAGAAAAAACACTCAGTAAACAGATGCCTAATTGATTCACATTGTGATCTACATAATACACACATGCTGGACATATTCCAACCTCTTTTCTGTAAGTTTTCCGCTGTTAGAATTTTCCTGTGGTATACAAGCCAACCAAAAATTTTGATTCTAGGTGGAATCTTCATTTTCCAAATTCTATGCACATATGTAGTAATCGTAGGTTCATTCTTAAGCCCAAGATATGCCGATTTAACAGTAAAGGACCCATTGGCTGTCAGATTCCACATAACGTCATCTTGTTCTGAAAACTGATGCTCTTGAGACTCCAACAAATTCAGGAGATGCACTAATTCTCTTTGAAAGTCGTCTGATGTACCACTATTGAACAAACTCAATATATCTTGTGTTTGAAAAACTTGCTGGTATGTCAAATTGGGCTCCCTTGCTTCTTTGTATAGATCTGTAAATACCGTACTAAAAAAACCATGGCCCCAATTATGATTCCAAAATTAGATTGTAGAACCATCTCCCACTCTTCTTGTCATGAAACATTCACAAAAATTCCTTACCATCTTTAAATTTTGTTTAAAGAATCTACAATCTGGCAATTCACTTGGCCTATCCATTTCAAACATAGAAAACATTAAAGATTTCCAAAGCCGCCTTTCCAGTTTGATCCAATACCAGTACCATTTAGCCAATAAAGCCTCATTAAAGACACGAAGATCAATGACACCAAGACCTCCCAACTTCTTTGGTTTGCAAACTAATTCCCAATTGGCCAATGGAATACCTGTCCCATGAACTGAACCTCTTTTCCACAAAAAATTCCTTCTGATTTTGTCTATTTCCTGAACTACCCATTGGGGCATCTTGAAAACAGACATGAAATATGTTGGTATTGAGGATAATACCGCATTGATAAGTACCAGTCTTCCAGCAATGGACAACTGTGCAGCTGCCCAACCTTGCAAATTAGTGAGGTAACTAATGAGATTAACTAAATCTGTAATATAAATTACCTCTTGATTGTACTCACTATCCTCATGGGATTGCTCACATTTTGGAATCTTGACAGCAACTGTCGTATGCTGCAGGAATGCCTTGTACACTATACCGTACCCGCCCTCTCCAATCATATATGAATCATTAAAATCATCGGTTGCTGCCTTGATCTCTGCATAGGTAAACTCTTTAAAGTTGGCATCCAAATGACTGCTAGAAGGAGCGAAGGCTATCCACATTCAGAACTTGAGTTTTCTTACAATTTCATCTTTCTCAGTTTGTAGCCTGGTGTTTTGCAGTATTAATCCTTCAATTTCATTTACCATTTCCTGATTTAATTTTCAAATATCATTTAGCTCAGTTCTATGGCATGTGAATTGTTCCTCTGTTACTTTCCTCCTTTCTGTTTCTTCATGGAGCAATTTCTCGATTTCTTTCAGATGCAGGGAAGAATATTGGTCTCTGATTTTAGCTTTTAAAAGAATTAAGTTTTTGTAAATATATTCTTTACTAAATGGGCAATTATACCAGAAAATACCAGAATACCTGTCTGGTACAAAAACTGAATCCAACTAAGAACTTCAAAAAATACAAAAAATTTAGTTGTTCTTATGTCCTGGAATATATACATAAGTTCTGCAATTTCTATATTTATTCTGAATATATATTTATAAAAGACTTCAGATAAAATTTAGCAATAAAAGATGTCAGTCGAAAGATGTGATTTAGCAATAAATATAGAAATTTAGCAATTTCTTTATTTATTCTCTATATAAACTTATTTCAGTTTTCGTAATTATGGAAACATTTGTAAGAAGACTTCAACAAAATTTGGCAAATATAGAATTACACTTTCCTTAAATATTGTCTCTAAACCCAATTATATTACTATAGAAACTTTATTGTAAGTTGATCTCCAAGCCCAAATCAAGCCAAAAGATGTCATCAACTGTGGAGATCAATTTTAAAGTACTTAATAGTGTTTTTGCTTAAAATTAAATGAATATATAATAATATATGATCATTAAATTTTGGAGAAAGAATGGGGTCAATTGATCCCCATTTTCAATTAAGTGATAATGGAGTTTGCAGATTGAGAACTTACCCGAGAACTTGGGTTCTCTATTTTGATATCAGCACATCTTCTTGTTTCCTGGAAGAATTAAAATATATATTTTAACCATATTAAATAGCAAACAGGGATGGAAAAAAATGAATCAAAACTAAAACAAAGCAAATGTGGGTCTATATTGATCTTCTAAAAACTGAAACGTAGAACAAAGGCCCTTGCAATTTGTGACATCATGAGTGCAAAGTTTTCAGAGTTCAGATCCCCTAAAATAACTCAAAATTTGAGTTTGAATCAGGACCATCCGTCCCTTTAAAGGGTACCGTGAATTTCCAAATTGGCCCAGAATCTGATATGATCATATGACAGTTCGTATTCCAAACTCAACATTTGAGTTACCTTAAGGGATCCGGACCCAATTTCCCAATATTTGTTAAAACAAAGTTTGATGACAACTAGAAACTACATTCTTATAGATATCACAAAGCTAATTAAGTTCACTATATATTAATGATATTCCTATCCTATGGATCTTATCTCAATAGTTATCTCAAGCGGGTAAAATTAAATCTGGAGTGGGCCTGACACCTTAATAATTTAAGGTATAGATAAATGTCCTAATTAATAACTAAATGTTTTAGAAAGTTGGGCTCTATAAAGAAAACGGCTAAGTGTTAACACTTATTAATCCAAATTCTACAATTTTATATTTATGTCTAATGAAGAAACACAGAATATTAGAAAATAATTTTCCGCTTCTGAAAAAGATAATACATTTTTTAAATAGTGATAGTATAAAAATAACAAATGGGCTGGGTTGGAGGATTTAACTCGAAAATTATTTATGAGAGAACAAAAATATTTTTTTATAATAATATATTTAATATAACTTTGTTTAATTTGGAAGATATATATCTAAATAAATCTACATGAAGGGCTCACGCTCGAACTGGCCCAGAGCGGTATCAGAATGTCTTTTGGAACCAGAACGGTACCGGACCGGAGTCTGAGCTGAGTTCAAGTTCAATTAGTTCAACGGCATGACTTGCCTTCGAACTGGCCATCTTACTGACCCAAAGAGCGACTACGACAGTCATGATGGCTATCCTACCGACCCATTATGTTCAAGTACCGAATAAAAAAGTTATTTTTAGGACATAACATGAAACTTGAAATGATATAAATTAGAAAAGGAATCTTTTATATCATGGCATCTTGATAATAATAGTTAGATTAATTGAGGATGTTAAAAGATTATGGATAGCAAGTGGCAAGTGACAGTAGATTTAACCAAACAAGACCTGAAAACACATCAATGCCCAAAAATTTGAATACCTACATCAGCACTATTCAGCAGTAACAACTGATTTTTTTAAAGAAAACAAATATCAAAAAAGGGATACATTCCTACAATGTCATACACTATAGTGGATACGATAGACATTCTCGTCCTTCCTATGAAACGAGATTTCATAGGAATATACCCCTTTATCGATATATTTTTTCTTTTTTCTATTAATAAAATTTTGCAGTAACATACTATGAGCATTTTAGCACATGGGGTAATTGTTACTACTACAAAAAAAAGTTTCACATCATTGTCAGAAGTTGAAATTTTGAAAAGCTAACAGATATTATTGCGAAGTTATCAGAATCAGTCAAATAATCTGAGAGTTTGGTTTTGATTTTACAGGGATGCTGCGTATGCTTGACCAAGAAGGAGAGGTATGAGTTGAGGCAGTTGTCATGCTCCCTCGTGTCACCAAAGTTGTGGTGACAGGTGGCTCAAGATAGGGAACAACAGTTTACCAGTGGGCATTGGACCGAAATCCGTTCAATCCACGTCAAGACTCATGCAGGCGAATTTAAATTTGTACTAATCTCAACCCACAATGAATCAAAACTATTTTGCACATATCTCAATGCAGATCGAACAGCTTAGACCAGGTATCGAACGGTCTGATTCCCACTGGAACCCCTCCTCTCCCCTCAGTATCATGTCTTCTTGTCCCCCTTTGCAAACAAGAACCAAGTAAAATATACATATTATCACATTCCACAGTTGAACAGCATCCCTAAACTCAAAACACTTGACAATAGATTTTGCCAAAAGCTATTACATTGCCTATATTGAATATTCTTTTCTTCTTTTTTCCTCTTCTTTCCATTCTTTCAACCAGAAATTAGTTACCATGTCTAATCAGATTAACAAATCTTATATACTGCATTTGTTTCTGTATCACTGAAGTGAAATGCTGGTACTGATATGACAGCAAGTGTGAACAGATGCTGATTAATTAAAAATCCATAAAATAACAGAATCAGATAAGGTTAGATATATAACTTTACACATACATCAAAAACCCCTAATTCTCGAGAAAACAAAAATAACAAAGCAACAAAAATGACAGCTGTACTTATTAGAGCGGAAAACAGAAACGAAAAGGAGGAGAATAATGTCAATATCAAATAAAACACTCAAAATTATTACGGGACAAGCCTCTGGGGGTCACGAGGGAAGAGAGAAGTTTTGCGGATGTTGTTGAGGCCGCAAAACAGCATGACAACTCTCTCCAACCCCACTCCAAACCCACCATGTGGCGGTGCACCGTACCTACACAAGTATAACCAGAATACAAATAAGCTCCAAAAATACACCATTGAATATATAGGGAAATCTGGAGATTGTAAGATACTGCGGTACCTGAAAGAGTCAATATAGGTAGAAATAGTCTTGATATCAATACCACATTCCTCTGCACGCTTTGTCAGTAACTCTGGCAGGTGTACCCTTTGCGCTCCAGATATGATCTCCTCACCTATCATTAGCATTTTAAAAGATTATTAAACCACAAAAAAAAAACTCAAGACCTGTTAAAGATGATAAAATGAATGGAGAAGGAATGAGGGTTACCTCGAATAAAGACATCGAAAGAGTTACTATAAGCAGGGTTATCATAACAGGGCATGGTGTAGAAGGGCCGCACTCCCAGTGGATACCGCGTCAGTATATAGAAGTCTGTATTGTATCTGTTTATAGCTAGCAATGTCAAATGCTTGCTATGATATAATCGATTAATTGTTACATTAAGTAGAGGAGAAAAAGAGAACTAACTTCTCGCTAACAAGCTTCCCCAATTTCTTCTCAGACTCGGTGTTAAGGTCTGCCATTGGTTCCAATTCTGTCCCTGCTTCCTGCTTATGTACCAACGTATCATTAATTATAACTGGGGGGAACTTCATGTATACCCCTCAAAAACCTTGAAATCACGTATTGCCCCCTCTAAAATTCATAATATCATATTTACCCTTCTAAATTTTAAAAACTCGCAAATTTAATCATTTTATTGACTTTTCTATTAAAACTCATTTTAAAATTATAAAGTACCTATTTTATCCTTTATTAAAAAATAAAACTATATAGTTTGTATAAGAAAAATAGTTGTCTTCTAATTGATATGTTTTCGAGGACGAATTGTTCATTTCACTACCTGAGATGCATACTCAGTGGCATTTAGGCGTATGGTTTTGTGTGCGTCACGAGTAAGAAAATGAATCATTTGCTCTCAAAATCGACCAATTAGAAGACTAAATACTTTTCTTAAACAGGTTACATATCTCCATAGTTGTCACACATCTAATTAATAAAGCTTTTGCTATTATTTAATCCATGGGATGTCTTCTGCAATCAGATAAAAATCCCATGGATACAGCAAATAAAGAAAGAAACACTATCTATTGTATGTTTAAAACCACACAGAGAGCCAGTAAGTAACAAAGCATCATTTAGTGATAAAAAACCGAGCTAGTAACAATTAATCCATCTAATGGAGCAGATATCAAGTATAAATGAAAAATGTAATGCACCTTGAGCATTTGAATACCCTCTGCATAAGTTAGCCGAAGCGTCTTACGCAAGTACTGCAAGCAAAATCAGTTTAAAAACCATAAGAAAAAGCCTCTCTAAGAGAAAATATACACGTGATACTTGTTCTTTACCACTAAAAGCATACTACAAAACAAAGAGATGCTAGACATTTACCTTAAGAGGTTGAAACGGGTACTGATGATTGATTGTCTCAAGCTCTTTACTGCAGTTCTTGTTTAAGTGGTCAAACATTGCCACAAACAATCTATCCACTATGTCACAAACCTGCATTGCATCAATTAAATTAATAAATTCAAATCAAGGAAAGATACAATGAGCATTTTATAAAAAAAAAATTGGATACCTACATCAGTAGTAACATACAATGAGCATTTTAGAACATGGGGAAATTGTTACTACTATTATAAAAGAAAAGTTTCACATCATTGTCAGGAGTTGAAAATTTGAACACCTAACGAATACTATTGCTTGGTTAACAAAATCTGTGAAATAATCTGAGAGTTTAGTTTTGGTTTTGAATTTAAAGGAACAACACAAATAACATTGCCACAAACAATCTATCCACTATGTCACAAACCTGAATTGCATCAATTAAATCAATAAATTATAATAAACAAAAGACATAAAAATTGTAGTGATCACTGTTAGTACCTCAAAATAGTGTTCTTTAATCTCCATCTCAACATCAAGACCTACAAACTCGCACAGATGCCGGTGAGTGTACGAATCCTCTGCTCTGAACACAGACCCCACTTCAAAAACACGGTCAAATCCACCACAAAGTGCCATCTGTTTGTAAAGCTGAGGCGACTGTGCCAAGCATGCCGGCTGCCCTTTGTAGTCAAGCTTGAACACTGCTGCACCGCCTTCACTAGAACCTGGGGTAAGCTTGGGGCTATGGATCCCGACAAAGTTTTCTGACAGCAGGAACAGCCTGAACACATTCTCGACCTGGCATTGGATGCGAAAGGTTGCCTGGTTTGCAGGGGTACGCAGGTCGAGAACCCGGTAGTTAAGCCGGGTGTCCTGGCCCACACGTACCAGTTGCTCCCCTTTCTCCTCGGCCTTTTTGAAGTCGGTCTCGCTTCGTGATGCGTCTTCTATGTTTATGGGGAGGTTCGGTATTGCTCTGTTGATGCAATATAGCTTCCTCACCTGGATCTCAACCTATAATTTTGATACAAGCAGATCAGGATATTAGAGGAGAAAGTGAGGCTCTATATGATGCGCAGAGAGAGAGAGAGAGATTTGGTTAAGAAGGATGCAACCAAAGGAGCTGATGGAGAGTATTGTTGAAGACACAAATCTTTGGTTAAAATGGGTGTAGGGGTGCAAGCATCCGCGTACTGGGGATTGCTGCAAATAGTTTCTAATTTTTTTTTTCCGTTTACTATTTCTGTTGTATTTGTTCATTTGTACCTCAGGTTGTTTGTATTTGCATATCGGTAGATGTGGGGGTGCTATGATTAAGCACAGGGATGCTTTGATCTTATGTGCCAGGTAGTGGTTTTTAGGATGTGAGGTGCTAGTGACAGTAGGTAGATGTGATGTTTTTATTTGATGTTTTGTAAGACTAATTCTGATTTAATATTAATCTTCGCAGCCACTGCCAAGCTATTCACAAAAAAAAGAGAGATTTGATTAAAAGTTTGACAAATTTTCAAAATTAGATAGATTTAATAATTAAATAAAAACAAGGTATAAGATTTAAAAAAAATGATTAAAAGTTTGACAAATTTAGAAAAAAAAATTGATTAATAATTTGACAAATTTAAAAAATTAGATATAATTAATAATTAAAAAAGAACAAGGTAGCCTCTGTCAAGGTTTTAAAGAGAGAGAGAGAGAGTATCACCACAAAAACTTGACAGCGGCTGTCAAGGTTTTAAAGAGAGAGAGAGAGAGAGAGAGGGTTTCAAAAAACAAAAAGCAGAGAGAGAGAGTACCTGTTGGGTGGTGCCTTTGATGGGCTCGTTGGGGACAGAGATGACACCCTCGACATCCACAATAGACTCCTTGCTGAGTGAGGTGGCAAAGCGCACCATCTGGGGACTGACGAGATCCTTACTGACAACTAGTACACACTGTACTGTGCTCATGCTCTGCCGTATCACCAGAAATGCCATCTTCTTGCTCACTGGCCGTATCACCTGTGCTGCTCCTCTGATCAGCACACTCTTGTCCTTCATCTCAGCACACAGCTCCCCCACACCTTTATCATTTTAGTTTTGAATATATTATAACAGGAATTGAAGAAGAAGATGAAAAATCATACGAGCAATGAAATAAAAGAAGGTATGGCAGTTAGATTTTTTAAAACCGAATAAAATTTTGGTTTGACTATTTTAATTTCGTTCACCTGTCCAGGTACGCCCACTGATGAATTTAGACTGGATGTCTTCTACAGGTACGTCGCCGTAATTGGAGGAGAGAGGATCAGCTTCACCAGATTCAGACCCTCCTGCTGCAGCAGAAGCTGCTCCTTTTGCCTGTTGCTGGCGCTGGGCTGCCTTCTCCGCTTTCTCAGCCTTCTTCGCATCCTTCTTTGCTTTGCTCTTGCTTATGTTGGCTCCTTCGCTTTCTCCTTCCCCTCCCTTTTTGACGGAGCCTTCCGCTGGGGAGTTTAACCCAAGGGAAGCATCAATTTGGGCAGCAATATCATTGGGATCCCCAGGTGTGTATGGGACGAGTGACTCCAGGTCCATCGACTCTATTGTTTTGGCTAGCAGGTGGGGCCCACGGGCAAAGAAGAGATGCTTTCTGTTTGCCAGCTCCTCTGCCAGCTCAGCTTGATGGTTGTCCATCAAATCTTCGTTCACAACAACAACTAGGGGTTTATTCAATCGCAACGTCTCAAATATGCTCCCAGATCCTGTCACCAACAACCAACAGCACTTCAATATCTATATATTAAATCAAATTTATACACAAGCTAAGTCATTTTATTCAATCAATTCCAATTTAACAACTTCAAGCTGAACTAACAGTAATTGTAAAGCTTTTAGTTGTAACTGTAATTTGTGTCTAATAAATTTGAAATGCTGAGGCACCACAAAGGGCAAGTAATTATTAAACTTGTAGTTGTGAACAGTAATTTGTGTATAATGATAGATTGGAAACACAGAGGCACAAAAAAGAACAAGTGTATCAGCTTACCAGCATGGCTTATAACAAGAGAAGCAGCTTTCAAATGATCAGCAATGCTAGGTGAAAATGTGAAATAATCAACCTCCAGGCACCCCTCCTGTCCCGATACCTGAATTAAAATTTCTCATTATTTCTCAAATAAGTGAAAAGACATCATTACTTGTTGAACTAAAGATTAAATTGGACAGTTAGGGAGACTAAACAATATGAAAAAGAATAACTGTCCTTGACAAAAACAACTAATGCTGACCCATTGTAAATTATTTTCTTGATGAAACTTTCGTCAAGGCAAGAAACTGGTTCAGACTCTAATTAATTTACAAGCCCAAATCAATTATTCAGTACTGTAATAAACCAGTCAGAATTGAACTGAAGTCCGAACTCTAATTGACCAATTAATAAACCGACTTGACTGAACCTTTAGTAAACTTGAACTACATAACAGGACCACACAATTATTTTTGAAATTGCATCCAAGGTCCCACTTTCATCCAACAATTAGTGAACATTTTCAAAATTTCTCACTTTAAAAACTTCAGAAGAAATGGCTTTAACAATACGAAACAAATGGAACGAAATGATCTACTGTTGTGAAATAATGCTCTGCTGGGCTCTAATTTTAGCTAGTTCCACACTATATCTGTGTGGTTACAATACAGACGAATGAAAGAAACATTTTACAATTATTTCAGATAAATAACTAAAATTGCCAGGGAGTTCAGTAAAAAATGGAATTCAGTAGATTGGTGAGAGAAAATGAATTGCCACCACGGAGAGAGAGAGAGAGACCTTGGAGGGGAGGTAGGTGCCGCGACCGATCTGGATTTGGAGATGCGAGAAACCTCGGCGAAAGAGCGCTTCTTTGACTGGCGCCGAATCCACAGCTTCCACCAGCTTGTCAAAGCTCGTTGTCCCCACCGTCACAAACACTCCTTTTCTCTCCCCCATCTCTCTCTCTCTCTCTCTTTCCCTTGGTGTTCTCCCTTTAGAGCGCCTGGCGATTACTTCAGTTGAGGGTTGCGACTTGCGATTGGCCGATTACTTCAGTCGAGGGTTGCGACTTGCGACTTGCGACTTGCGACTTGCGATTGGCACTTGAGGCGATCAGATATGGGCTATTGGGCTTTAGGCCGGCGCAAGGGTTTGAAGGGGTTTAGTGGGGTCTTTAGTGGAATTCAGATCATCCCCCGGTACCGTAATAGGGAATCTTTTACGATTACTTGATCTGGGCCGTTCTTTTTAACTTGGCATCTCAAAGTCCAACAATACTGCCCCCTCCGTCGGCCCGAATCCCAAAGCGGCTGGGAGTTAATCTCAAACCATAAAGTGAAGGGAATCTTTTACGGTATCAGGGAGGACAGAGATTTTTATTAATCTCCAAAGTTTAATAAAAATTAATATTTATGCCCAGAATTCTGGGTTTTCGCCAAAAATGCCCAAACCAGCCACAAAATGGCCGGTTTACCCTCCCCTAAGTCGGCCACTTTTGTGGCCGGCTTACTTTTTTTTTTTTTTTTAGAGATAATATGAAGAGCAAAATAATGAAATCTAACACTGAAAATTTGAATTTTTTTATTTAAATTATTTGATAGATTACTTCTTTTGATATATAATTAGCATATTTATACTAAAATACGCTAAATTATTTGAAATTATGTTGAATTATACTATATTAAGTTAAATTACACTAAATTACATTATATTACGCTAAAATACGGTAAATTACGCTAAATTACATATGAATAGGGACGATATCTTCACTGAAAAGGCGAAAAACGACGACGAAACTTCAAACGGTCATAAAACGGTGCTCGAGTGTCCGATTTCAGCAAATGACCACTTTTCGGAAAGCTTGAAAAAAGACGCATGCGTCCGTACCAGCATGTGCAAAATTCATAATTGCCAAAAAACTGAGGGAAGAGCCTCAAAACTTGAGTTGAAGTTTCCGATTAAAATTTTTATTTCTATTATTCAATCTAAGTAGCTCAGTAAATTAGTTACATAATGAACTTATAGAATACCAATTTTTACTATTTTTGGAATTTTTTTACTATTTTTTATAATTCATGAAAGATGACACAAAATCGGTTTACTTTAGCGTAATTTACCGTATTTCAGCATAATTAGCGAAGTTATTGTAATTTAGCGTAATTTAACGTAATTTAGTGTAATTCAACATAATTTATTGTAATATAGATTCAACATAATTTCAAGTAATCTAGTGTATTTTAGTATAAATATGCTAATTATAAATCAAAAGAAGTAATCTAACAAATAATTTAAACAAAAAATTCAAATTTTCAGTGTTAGATTTCATTATTTTGCTCTTCATAGTGTCTCTAAAAAAAAAAAAAAAGTAAACCGGCCATAAACGTAAGCCGGCCATTTTATGGCCGGTTTGGACATTTTTGGCGAAAGTCGGGAATTCTGGACATAAATATTAATTTCTAATTAACTTTGGATATTAATAAAAATGTCGGCGGGGAGGATATTTACCCGTCTTTAGTGAGGGCTGCGGCTAGGTTTGGCTTCGTACTTGCTGTCTTTTATCTGGACCGTCTAATTCGAAGAATGACCGGTTGCGATTTATTCTCTCAATCGATGCGGAGCAGCGGTGTAAAATCTTGCTGCCCTCTTCTCTCTCCTAGCGTGCATTAATACCAGCGGAAACAAACTCAATCCGCAATCCGGTATCTAACGACATAGGAGTCCGTCTGCTTTGGCACGATTATTAAAGAAGCTTCGTCCATTTTACTTAGAACTGGATTGACCAGAATTTTAATTGGACAATTCGAATCTAAACTCAAATATTTTATTGATTTTAGTAATTTTAGAATAAAAAATATGACAAAATTAACTAAAAATAAATATTTAATGTATCTGTATTTAGTTAGTGTGAATAAATTTATACACATAACTTGAATAATAAGTCTAGTATCGGTTATGATGGGTATTATCTCACTTTGAAGATACTTGTCTTGTTTCCTCTAAGAGAAACAAAAAAAAAAATGTAAATAATGGGTCTTGTATTTATATATAATTTGGTATGAGGCAAGTAAAAAGGTTAGATTTTTAAGAACCGAATAAAGTACTAAAATATTTAATTTTTCTCGTAATTTATTTAATGCAATGAAATGATTATGCTTAACATGCGACAAGTATGTCAATTAACATTTGGTAAAGTCTCTATGCTCTCTTAAGGTTCACTTTGGGTATATTTTTTTGTTTTAAATGATGGTTTTGTTTTTGAATTTATCTAATGATTTCAATATTGAGTGTATCCTCTGTAAAATAATGCTCTCGAGAGATTATATGTTCCAAATTCAGCACCTGTTAACGGTTAATGAAAATGGATGAGCTTGACCTCTCGGTATATTGGCATAAAAAGAAGAGTTCAAATGAGCAGCTAACCGTACTATCTTATATGATTAATAACTTTACATATTAATATAACAAAGTGGCTGTAGTTTAGTGGTTAGAATTCCACGTTGTGGCCGTGGAGACCTGGGCTCGAATCCCAGCAGCCACAATTCTGCTTTTTTTGTTCCCGGAGAGAGACTGAGAGAGGGTGAAACAAGGACGGGTCCATTTTGGATCCGGATTTGGGTTAATTTTGGGGATCCGGATTCAGGAAACAACACCCTCTTTGGCGGTAGTGCATACTCTGAGATATCTCAAATTTTGCGTGACCAACGTGTCCGGTGCCTATTCGGGGATAGCGCGGGGGCCAGTATTATTTTTGCTTTGAGATTGGTGCAGAACGTATTTCAACGGTTGAAATTTTCCAAAAAGTCACGCAAAATATGAGATATCTCAGAGGATGAGAATTCCTTTGGCGGAGCATGCGGTGATGGCTTCTTAGTCGAGGATCTCCTCGACCTCGCTTATTTCGCTAACCAGCTGACCCCACAAGAGAAAGAACCCGAAAAGGACAAACCCAGAGCGAGAGGAACTCAGCGAGGAAGTCCAACTCTACTGGTACAAGAGCGATAGAACCCATGTACAGACTGGTACAAGAAACAACTCTACTGGTACAGGAGCATGAGAACCCAGGTACAGACTGTTTGATACTACGAGATTGCTTTTTTGAAAATTCATGCAAGGTTGTCGAGAAAATTATAAGGATATGAGACAAATTTAACTGAGATTATTTGTGATTATGTAAAACACTGTTAATTATAATTTATAAGTGATACAAGGTTAACATGACTATCATGTCATAAATATATGATTATACTCGCGAAAGAGCTCTAATGGATATCGAACCAAATTCGATTTAAGGTCATGTTTAAATTCATGAAATAATTTATAATTTTAATTGTCTGCTCGAATCTTAGTAAATATCAAATAGTCTGCAAATGTCTGCAATGGACAGAATTTGGTCCTATGCCCTTGTAAAGTGTGAATTAAAATTATTGTAAGCTTTAAAGAAACCCCAAGTTGACATGAAAAACAAAAATGATGAAAATATTCAACTTCTGAAAATTGGGTCCCAGCTTTTGACTTAGCACTAGCAACCAAGGAAATGGGATTAAAACTCATGAGAAACATGTTCAAGCCAGAAATATAATTAAGGTATTATAAAATTAGGCCTAGATTATTATTTATTGAAATATTTTATTAGGCCTATAAATAAGCCCAAAATTAGCTTCATGGGCCTAGAGTGGTCCACAGAATCGGTCTGTCTCTGTATATATAAACACAAATTAAACACACAAAGATTATATGTACCAGTACCAACAAATGAAAAAACAATCAACCTGACCCAGTTATCGTCTGTACCAAATGTAACAAGGAAGTGTACATTGTTTACTCACACTGCCATTAAACAAATTATGAACAGAAAAAAGCTCTTTAATACAATAATAACACAAATTATGAACAGAAAATAGCTTAGTGGTTTGAATTCTACTTTGTAGTTGTAACGACTTTAATTTAATTTCAGCTTCACACATTATGCACTTTACATTTCAGTTTCTCCAATTTAAATTTTCTAGTTCTGTCTCTGCTTTCTTTTTGCATTAAATATATTATACAAACTGCCATTGTTCACATTAAGAGACTACTAAAATAAGATCAATACACATGCAGTAAACTGTCACTTTAGAACAAGCTAGCTAGTATTAATATTGAAAGGGTGGTTGACACATAGGCATCATGCTAATTATCAGTCTATCACCAAACCAAATTGGTATGATGCATGATTACATTTTGAGACATAATAAGTTTGGAGCCTAATTTGGCCTCACTTGGCTACAAAGAGTAGGACACCTCACCTGAAAGTTTCACTTAAATTTGTAAGGCCTTAAAAAATACAACACATATATATGCTTGAGACATGTACAGTTGAAGCGATGCTTATCAATTTATATATTTAATGATCACATGTACTAATAAAATATGCCACATTAGTTTTATGAGCATAAGATCAGAAAGTATAGATAATCAACAAACTTATTTGTTAAAATAAGTGGCACCATCAATTTTTTTTTATTACACGTACTGATCTATACTATAGATGTAATCAACAAAATTATTGGTCTATCATAACAATTAACTATGCAACTTGTGAAAGTTTCACTTGATTTTTAAATCCTAAAAATATACAATGCACACACACACACACATGCTTGAGACAGTTAAAGGGATGCTTATCAATTTGTTTAATAATCATATGTACTAAAATATGTCAAAATAGTTTTTATAAGCCCAAGATCAGATTGTATATATATAGATAATCAACAAACTTATTTGTTAAAATAAGGTGTCCCCATCAAGTTCTTTTAATTATCACACACAGATCTATATACTAGATGCAATCTAGAAAATTATTGGTCTATCATAGCATTTAACTATGCAACTAGTGATCATGATGTTTTAATTAATATTTGATTGAAAAAGACAACGGTTTCATTTAAGGTACGCGCTTATCTACTAGTTAGCACTATTGTTAATTAGTTATTAGTCAGTTTGATAGGTCCATATATCAAATGGCTCTTAAAAAGTCCAGGCCTGGCCCAATAAAGCACTCTAAATACAAATATACAAAAGACCGGCCCAAAACAGGACGAAACAGAATAGGCCCTCTCCCAAAAAATAGGCCACGGCCCAAAAACAGCCAGGGACTCGGACCCCCTCCCGGGGCCAGCCCGAGGTTAAAAACAGCCCGGGACTCGGACCCCCTCCCAGGGCCAGCCCGAGGCCAAGTACAGCCCGAGATTCGGACCACCTCCCAGGGCCAGCTCGGGACCAAACAAAACAAGGCTCAAAGCCTAACATGCCGAACATCCAGAGAAGGCCGACGCACGGCCTCGCTGTTCGATTTGAGACAAATTATGCGAATATTACAGCCTATTATGCGGGCGCCCTCAACAGTATGCGGACCTTCGTCATTAATGCTGACAAGACCCCGCTACAGTAGGGCGCCCCCTATTTAAGGCAGAGAATCCCCCAGAAAAAGGGGATCGCACTTATTACAGCCAGAGGAGGTATTAAAAAGGGTTAGAGCGTTAATACCCCTCCGACACCCCGCGTGTCCACCGTCTCGGCCCGTTTCGCTCGAATCGGGACGAGCTACACCTTCTGTCGCTAACTTCTGCATGGCCTGCTCCCTAGGAACATGATGTGCTTGCACCTTACTGGACCAAATCCAAGTACGGCCCGGCCCCGGGGAAGGGACGTATCACAGTTATATATATAATAATAAGTTAATTAAAATAAAGAAGAGAATTTTATAACCATAAGAGTTGGTGAAGCGTATTTTTTTAATTATGGGATAGCAAACTGCAAAATGCACAACCTAATTAATTTAATTTTCTGGACTTTTGTCGATCTTTGACTATGAATTTGTAAAAAATGTGCAAAGCATAATTGGATGCTCGTCTTATTACATGCCAATAGCACTTCAACGCATGTTGTGTGTGTGTGTGGGTGGGGGGGGGGGGTGGGGCGCTTCTTTCTGTTACATTCTTCATTAAAATAAAAATTACTGGTGGACAAACCAATCCTATCTAAGTTCAGTACATATTTTATTAATTTTTAATTAACTAGTTTTGTCTAGTAGATAGATTGATTTCATTGAATCCAACTATCTGTGCAAAACAACTTTATATGTTCTTTGACAAGTAAACATTTTTTATTTTCTTTGATTGCATGTTTGGTGCAAAGGTAATTTATCCGAGGTGCAAAGATAGTACTATCGATCATTGATTTCCACTATCGAGGTGCAAAGATAGTACATTTTTATTTTCTTTGATTGCATGTTTGGTGCAAAGGTAATTTATCCGAGGTGCAGAGATAGTACTATCGATCATTGATTTCCACTATCGAGGTGCAAAGATAGTACATTTTTTATTTTCTTTGATTGCATGTTTGGTGCAAAGATAGTACTATCGATCATTGATTTCCACTAACACTGAAAAATAGTTGAGGAATAAATTGGGAAAATTATTATAATCCAAGAGATTGCATGATTTAGTGAAATTATAAAACTTTTTTGGCTAGAGAATGTCTTAAAACTAGCACAACTTCAAAAAGAGATGATATTTGAATTCTCTGCAGTACTTATATATAGTGTGATCTTTCTAAATAATCTATGTATTATAAATTAAATATAAAAGTTTAAATAGCGTTTATTGCGTCATAGTGGAATGGCTAAAAAATAGCGCTATGTCCATATTGCGCCGCTATAGAGCTAATAGCGCCGTAACTTTTATGGTCCAAAAACGCTATAGTGGCGCTATTTAGAATCCTGATTAATTAATATAAGAAATACAAGCAAAATTTCAATATTTTATTTTCTTCTATATATTGTAAACAATTAAAGATCTGCTTGATGATCCTTTAAATATTACCAGTTAGTTTGATTTTTTTTTTTTAATTTGTACAAGATCTGTAGCAGTCCACCCCCTAACAACCATACAAAAATTCTGTTTGTTAAATTAGTATATTCCCTCTTTCTTTAAGAAAAATAAAATATCAAGAGCATTAGAGAAAAGAAGAAGCAACCCCCTACAATTTGATGCTTGTGGAATCTAAAGATCTTCGTAAAGAAAGAAAAACAACCAAATCTTTTTGTTTATGTTTCTTAGTTTTTCTTTTTAGAGGAAATGATCTCACAATCGCATCAAGAAATAACTAAATAACAGCTCTTTTAATTTCCATTATATTAACAACTCTCCATATATTTATATCTGATTTTCTCTCTAGAACTCTCTTGGATCAAGAAAAATACTGGTAGATGGAGGCATAGTGTTCCAATCAAAGCTTTCTCTTTCTCCTTTTCTTAAATCTTTTACACACCAAATATCTGACGAAAATGACAAATCTCTTCTATGAGGTATGAAATATCTTATGCCATCGTCTCCTCCGACCTCGGCGAGTACAATTCTATAACCTTTCTGCTTCACCGCCATGTTGTGCACATGCTCGCAAAGCGCTTGCATGAGCGGAGCCGCCTCGGGGCCAACCATGTGTGCACCGTATATAATGTAAAACCGAAAGAAAGAAAAAATGTTTGGAATCCCTATCCCCTTGAAGCATGGAATTAACCGCTCGAGATGCCTCAAGATCTTTGCTCTAAACAAACACACAAACGGAAGCCTCGCAACCCTGATCCTGTATGGGCAATTCCACACACTAAGCATGGCCCAATTCGACGCATTCAACCATGACTCACCATGTCGGCATGCGACCCATGTCCCCAAACATAGCTTGTTTGATAATACTTGGTCAATGTCTTGAGGAAAAAACTCAAGAGAGCTCATGTGCCTTGTGTAGAGTGACTTTGCTTGACCGATTTCTAACCTAGTGATCGCCACATTCGGGTCTAATCGTTCTGGTTTGTGCCCAACAGGGTTCACCAGGATTCTAGGGGTTCTAAATTTGGTGTAATTTAGCTTGTATGTGAAGAGCTTGATCGAGGCCTCGTTGCTTTTCTCAGTGGCCATATAGGCATAGTCTACTTGGTTATAACAAAACCATTGTTCCATTGCGAGAACAAGTCTCCTCCCGATACCTCTACGACGATGGCATGTAGGAACCCTAAGGCCAAGGATGTACCCTAGTTTGGCTCGACTCTCCAGCGAACTGCCAATCGTTGCTACCTTGATCGAGCCACACACCACACCCACCAAATCCTTCCCTGATTCAGCAACCTACAAAAATGAAAAAAAAATAATAATAAGTTTGTAGTTGCAACCTTGAGTCTGATATGATGTATGAATTTCAGTGCAAATTGTTTCATTTTTTTTTTAAAAGATGAGAAGCTTAGTAGATATTTTGTAGCGTAAGTCATAATATATACATATTAATGCAATTAATGTCTGACAAGAAAACTATTTTCTTGCCAAGAAACTGTCTAATGAAATAAAAAAAACTTTAACAATGGACATTATTATGAACATGTATTTCATTACATAAAAGTATATATTGATGTTAGAAAGAAAAATTACCAACATATGATAGAGTGGACTATTTCGGACCCGGCACAGAGGATCTCCTAAACAGTCTGTGACCAAAATTGGTCTCTTCTTTGAACCAACCTCACAATTTCTCTCCAAGTCCAAAACTTTTTCCAAATCTGTTTCCTTGTTATAAGCCCGGATTTTTACATAGTCCCTAGCTTCCTCATTTCTCATTGACATCATTAAACCTTTCACTTGTATACCCTTATAATCATTTGCTAAGTAGAGTTGGTTGGCAGCCGTTGCATTTCTTATTTATAGAGCTGGAAATGAAGGTAACCCAATCATTTTTGGAAATAGACATATAATAATAAAAGTGGTTTTCTTCTTGCTTTTGTTTTCTTTCTGAAAGTGATGGCCATTTGACCCAAAAGAAGGTCTAGCATTTAATTCTAACACCATGATTCAATATATGGCATGACGTAATAACTACAGAGAAGCTTGACAATTTACCACCCAAATTTAGACACTAATTGAAATGCATGTTCAATTTTCGTAAAAAAAATATCAATTGAGTTTTAATTTGAAAAATTGAAATGTTCTTAAGGAACATTAAACATGAAAGGAGAGTGTGATTATGTTCTTGTTTTTTTTTCACTCTAAAACTATTTAAAAGAAATGGAGGTTTGCTTCAATATTCTACATTCAACAAGTCCTTTTATTTTCTTTTCAAAATACACAAATCACAGAATCTATAAAATTTAGTGGATAACATATATATTTATATATTCCTTAGGCCGCTAATCAACATCTAGAAAAAGATTTCATATTTAAAAGAATATTTCTTCTACATCTTAAAATTTGCTAGATTATGAAGATAAAAAAGCACATTCAAATTATTTATTCCAGAATCGCCTTAGCGGCACTAATCATGAGCCATCTACTTTTTTTTTGTCTATTTTATATCACCGAAAGTAAAACAGAAATGTATTTTAATAAAGCAAAATTTTCTTCCTATATGATTAAAATTGGATGAAAACCAACATAATTTTTTTTTAAATATATGTAAGTTTTTTAAGTATCGACATCTGAAAAAGTTATGGAGAAAGATGTCTTAAGTATGAGTAGTACAAATTAATTACTAATTTTATAATGATATTATTATTAGTTCGACATTTTAATTAACGAGACAGTACTTCCTCAACATTTGATGTTTTAGAAATGTTGTTCACTTAGAAGAAACTACATACTAATTGAAAATGTAACATCACTCAGTGAATATTAATTATAGGTTTGCTCAAAATCAAAATAATAAATATTAGTAAAATCAATATATCAATAATGACTACACTTTCTCAACATTTAAAATTAATACACAACATTCAAGTATAAATTAGGTAAGACTGTTTAGGTATTTCAGCTAAAAAAACAAATTGGACCTGGGTGTACTGTACATGTTGGACCAAGTCTATTCAATTAATTGTTGAAAGGAGTAGTTATCCATTAGTATTATTTTAGGGTTGATCAATGTTAGATATCATTCTCTAAAGTCTCAATCCCATGCCACATACTACTACTATATCATCCCCTTGTTTTATGTTTCTAGTTTCTGGGATTCTCTCTTCTATGGGCCTATCAGGTCCCTTCATTGCCATGAAACTTTGCTTTCTAATCAATCATATTTAATCAAACAAAAGATTACACTTTTAGAGGTCCCCCCTATAAAGTTTTTTTTTTTTTGTATACCCTACATGTTCTTCTAACCACATCCCTATATGCCTACGGGCCGTTCCCTCAAAAAAAAAAAACCCACATCCCTATGGGAAATGATTTGTATCTCAACTTGGCTCCCCCATTTGATCGATCTCTAAATAATTAACAGGAAAGGGCTAAAAAAAATGTTTCTTCATAATCTAAAATACATTATTGATCCCTGCAAATAGAATAATGGATTTGTGAAACGTATATTAATTAATAAATTATCTCTAAGGAAAAACAGATTTTCAATGCAAAAGAAATCATTCCTCTCAATTGATCATTAGTGACCAAGAAAAAGTATTCATGATGTATATTAAATTATGAAGAGTAACGCTTATAGATATGTACTTAAGTTTACTAAGATGATTGGTGAGTTAAACTATAAAATTTATTAAATATGTTTCGAACTATATATGAATCTAAATCATTGAAATTAATTTATTTCATGTGTAATAATTTACATCTTAAATTTAAAAAAAATTCAATTTGTTAAGTCAAGCTTAAAAAATGAAGGTTTACAAGTTATTTTAATACATTTCTTTTTCATCATTTTTTTACTGTTTGACTTTACAGTAAATATAATTAAATAATAATAATTTTAGCATATAAGCACATCACTCATTAAATATATCGATTTCAAGGTCATTGTGGACTTGATTTTATATTGCTTTTGCGGTTTCTCTATCTCATTTTATGGAACAAGAACTATGGTTACTTCATTTGCTTTTGGCAAACATCATCTTATATAATATATTATGATTTATTTGCCCAATAATTTTTTTTTCTGATATCTTTATATCATCTTACATAATAATCTTACTACTAATGAGTCGAGTATTTTTTTTTTAATTTATCAACAATATATAATAGATGGTTGCTATATATATCTATTTACTTTTCTTGGAAACGTTCATATTAATATTTCCAATCTTGTTGGGTTGATTTACCCAACATAAAATTTTCAAACATAACGTCAATCCTTTTCTCAAATTTTTTAAGTGAAAGTGAAATTAACTTCTTGGATAAAAAGCATAGGAATTATTATTGTAATAACCTATTTTAGGGAATTCATTGGAGAACATTAGTAGCCTTGCCAGAAGCGCATTTCTTTGTTTTATTCTTGCATCTCCCCCTTCAGATGGGACGTTAATTTATGTTATCAAATTTGAATTATTCGTTGGTTATTTAGTTCCCCTCAGAAACCAGCTCCCCTCCATTTCAAGAAAAACTTAGCATGTCATTTTCCTATGATCATGTTTGTATACCTTCTATCATGTTCTATGTCATATGTGAAGAATTAAAATGTTAATTGTCAAATATTTATTTAATCATGACTAGAACTAAGGTGTTCTTAATCTCAGCAACCTTTTTTATGAGTTTAATTCCAAAAGTTATTGGATTTTTTCAAACGACTAATTCAAATTATTGAAACCAATCTATTTTAAGAATGATGACTTTTTATATAAAATTAATAAAATTTTCAGTTAATTTAGTATAAAGTCAACCTCTAAAAAATAATGAAAAATGATTGTATTAAAATTAAATTATAAAAAAAAATTGACTGCTTGACTTTATACTAAATTAGTTTAAAAAGTTTACACGTAAATACATCATTCGTGAAGTAGATCGGTTTCAATGATTTTGATTCATTGTTTGAAGCTAATTTGCTAGGCTTTGATAACTTATATGATTTGCTATTTTTGTAATATATTTATTTCAAGCATTTTTTTAAATTAGAATTAAACAAAATATTCTTCAAACCAAAATGAGCACTGCTTGGATGTAATTTACAAAAAACAGCTCCATCGAAACAACAGTTCGGTAGAGGCAGAAAACATATTTATCCACTGAAACAACGGTTCGATGGACTAAATTTTTGACCCAGCCAAAACACTTGCCACAAAAAATCCCACCAAGGGGACCCTTTATTTCAAAATTTCCGTCGGGTTCCCCATCTCCTTCCTCACTATTCTTCTTCTTTCCTTCTCTTTTCTCCTCTTTCCAAACCGAAAATGAGGAATCATAACAGGTTTGGTTTGTATGTTGGTGCGCTTCAGCTACTAATTCTATGATCTTAAATCTAGCCACTTGAGCTGTAGTTTATTTAATGGTATCACAAGTTCTCTCATTTTCTATTAATTCAAAATAGAGAGAAATGGTACAATTCGGGTCTTTTCTGTATTCATTCGTACCCTGATTGTTAATTTGACTCGACTGGGAAGCAATTTAAGTCCAACAAATATTTGTCGTCTTACAACAACAAAATTGGTATCGTCGGAAACAGTAAAGATATATGCATGCAACTCTATGTCACAACCAACACTTGTTTGAGTGATTTGGATGCTACAACCGTAATACACATTGATCAATAGCATGGACATTTTCTTGAAAAAAAATGAACACTAACTTAACTGTAATTAGGTTTTGAATTTTACAACACTAAATATAAACGTACGAGCTTAAAAAAAACTACAATAATAATCAGATGAGGATGACGAACACAATAGTGAAGGCGATCTGTTGATATAACTACTCCACAGATACTTTGAAGAGAGAAAATAATGAAAAAAAAAGCTGAAAATGAAGTTTGGGAAAAAAAATGGTGGGTGTGGAAGAAAAGAAGAAGGGGTTATTTATACAACCTTAAATTGATGAAGATGGTACTCCACCGTAACAATGGTTCGGTAGAAGAAAATTTAATGTGGCCAAGTGTGTTGCACTTGTAGCCAGGTCAAATTTGTGGTCCACCGTATCGTAATTTCGGTGGAGAAATCAATTTCCTACTAACGATTCACTAGAATTGTTTTTGAGTGAGGCTACAGTACTATGCATAGCACGGTTTGGTCCGTGCTACGGCTCAATATTTGAGTTTTCAAAATTCTAACGGTCGATCCGAACCGTTCAACATGATTATAAAATGAATATGTACTTGCAAACCAAATTTTACATTTTTTTTGAATTTTTTTACTATTTTTTTAGATAGGTAGAAAATCACTTGATCTGAAAATTCTGGACCATCCAAAAACAATGATTTTCTACCTATCTAAAAAAATAGTAAAAAAATTCAAAAAAATGTAAAATTTGGTTTTCAAGTACATATTCATTTTATAATCATGTTGAACGGTTTGGATCGACCGTTAGAATTTTGAAAACTCAAATATTGAGCCGTAGCACGGACCAATCCGTGCTATGCATAGCACCGTAGCCTCACTCATTGTTTTTTGTAAAAAATTTCCAGCCGATGCTTCTTTCATTTGAAGAATTTTGTTTAATTATAATTTAAAAAAAAATCTATTTCAAGCGTGAAGAACAAATACCAAGTGAAAAAAATGGCCATCTCCAGTTTTGTATTAACTGGAAAAGTTAGGTAAACGGTTTTGGTTAGTATCCCACCTTTTTTTTATTTTTGGGATGAAAAGAGTTAGTTAGTTGATATGATTTTCACTTTTCAGATGCTTCCCAAAGAGATGACGCACACGTGTGCGTTTCGTTGTTGACTGCCAACTCCAACACTACACGTGGCGCGCATGGGAGTTGTACCATTATACTGCGCATTTTATATTTGTAGACGTGTTCTACCAAATCATCAATTAGATTATATTTAAACCGGGATGATGATGACCTCTCTTGAAAAAATGTATTTCTTATATCCCAAGTACTGTGATTATTGATGATTTAGTTACGATTAAAATAAAAGTGACGAAAACCGCTTTAGTTCTTTGCTAATGTAATTAATGGACGGAATTGGTTTGAGAATACAGAAGGATGACAGAAAAGTATGTGCGCACATAAGGTTGATAATACATAATTAAAAGAGTATGACATATTACTCAAGTGGGAGATTGTTGGATCATAATCCAACGTTAAGCGTATATGTAATATAATTATGAATTGTATATTGTCATATATGATTATCACAATTAAGTGATCTAATATGGAATTAAGATATTAGACATAGGTATTCAATAGATCAAATCATAAACGTGTACAATAATTTAGGCAAAGATCAAATCATTGATGGACTGATTCTGAGATTTGCAATTCAGAAAACTGTCATTTCAGAGGTTTGAGGCGGCCGCACGGATTTTGATGTGACAGCACGGTTTTTGATGCAGTCACACAAAATACCTTTTTCAAGTTGGCAGATAACCAGATAGGTTACTATATATAAGGATTGGTCCTCAAGGCACAAGATAACATAGAAAATCACGAAACGGAACAAACGTTTTTCTCTTTAGAAAAATATAACTCTATGTGCCTTCTCTTCTTCTTCCACCATCAAAGAATAGAGAAGATAAATTTATTAGAAAATTTGGAGATAATTTTTCAAGGACCATATCTTGTTGTCTTGGAAGACTTGATCCACGACCATACGATGAAAAGGCGAAAAAGGCTTCTTGCCATTGAAGACTTGTCTCGTACTCACGGAGACGGTTGTTGCTCTACCAAGGCTTTGGATATTCCATGAAAAACGGCATGGAATCAGGTATTATGTTCCGCACTTTCTGATTTATGTTTTGGGTTTTTTTGACATAGGACAATCCTTAGCTTAAGGTGAGGAATTGTTTCTCCTTCCCCATAGTGTAAGTGTTTGACCTCTAGATGAGATGTAATTGTTTGATATCTAGATAAGACGTAATTGTTTGACCTTTATGATTCCCCAACATCAATTTCTCCAAATGTAACCTCATTTGGATGAGAAAATAAATTGATCAGATTAGGTCCAAATAAGATTATTGTTTGAAATAGATTTTATGTAAAATTGGAAAATATCTTTTGTGTTTTTGGAGGCATGTCTGCCCCTAAATTTGAGTCGGATGAATCAGATGCCCTATAAAAATTGGGACAAGATATTTGTAAATGAGAAAAAATTATTCCTTCTTAATATGGAAAATTTCACTGTTTAGAGGTTCCCCACTTCCTTCATTTACACCAACAAAAGGTATTAGTTAATCTAGAGATTTCTAAAGTAACAGGGATGGCACTCAGATTTCATTTTGAAATGACAGATAATGATTAAGGAATATATCCTTAGTTTCTTTGCATTCAAAATTATTCTTAGATTATATATTAATCAGGGGAGGATCAACATTTATTCACAGAGATAGTTAGCCACCCCTATAATTTAATTTTTTTAATTATGCATATTGAGATTTAATTGAATTTTATTTTATCAAAACTTTTTATATATTTCACCATCTTCATAAATTATTAAATGTTTATTTGTGTCCTAGTTGTTAGAGCTCCACTTTATTGTTGCGGAGACTTGAGTTCAAATTCCGTATACTACATATTGTGTATTTTTTAGTTTTATCATTGTTGATAAAATTTTCTAGTTCCATCCCTGATACTAATTTTAACTTGACTATTCATGGAAGACAAATTGTTAGCTGATTGACAAAAATTAAGTGGTCAATTATTAGCTGATTGACAAAAGATTACTTGCTCTAAAAAAGAAGAAGAGATTTCTGTACTGGCAAATTGTTGTCCTTCAAGAATGGAGTTGATGCACTAAAATAATTTTTGCTTGGCTGGAGGGAGGGGGTAAACTGGTAATTTTACTGTTATATTCTTTATTCTTTCCTTTAATTTTAGTAGTGTTAGGGTACCAGTTGATATATAAATTGTTTTAGTGCATCAACTTAAAATTATGTGTTTCTATTTGATTGGCCAAAAGAAACATAATTTAACAAGAAATAATTTTCTTAACAAGGAATTAGTTGGTGATACATCTTGCTTATGTAAAGGTGCGGGATTCCAATCATCTTTTGTGGCACTGTACAAGTAGTACTAGGGAATTTGGCAATAGATGAGTCCGTATTCTTTGCGGTACCGCACTCGGTTCACTAAGCTGCAATTAACTCTTAGCCGAGTAATTAGAATTCGGTGCCTATTTAAACATAGTGAGTTTGTTTTTGAGATTCGTACCACAGTTAAAGAATGGTCTGAATTTAACAGTGTTCAAAATAGCATGCTATAGTGTTTTCGAATCTTAAAAGATCGATATAGCGCTATTAAGCATTTTCGGTGCAATAACGCTTTTTTAGCATTTCGGCGATGACTCGATAATTGTTATTTAGAACCTTAAAATTTAGTAATTCTACGTACGATACCGGAGTGATCCAAATTCATAGATTTTGCTAGTTGGTGGATCCAAATTCATAGATTTTGCGACTTGATGCTTTAAGACTTTGGTATGATAGAATTACTTTGAAAAATATTGACTTTCATCAATTCAAAATTTTTATTTGTAGAAATAATATAAAAATAATATAGTATAATGAATGAATTGTATGAAAATTTTGATTTCATAGAGAGAACTGGATTTTTTTCGGTTTCTTTAGATTCAACGTACCATCCACCTCATGCTACAAGAAACTACATACCTAAAATAAAATAAAATAAAATAAAATTTGTTTTCAGTTCTTTCTATAGATCAAAATATCTCCATCGTATCCAACCCATCTATTATCCTATTTATTTTTATATAATTTCTATAAATTAAAAATGTTGGATTCTCTATTTTAAAAGAATTTAAGTTACTTTTAATTTTCAACATCCAATGACATTTAGATACTGTCAGACATCTAGATCCTTAAATGTATTTTTTTTCTCAAGTTTGTCAGACATTTAGATACTGTCAGACGCAAAAGATTTTTGTTAATGGATTTTTTTTTTTACACATACAAGACCAATTTAAAATAGAGTAACCATCCAAGACCACGCTTTTTTCAGATCAATTCAAAAAAAATTAAAAATTAAAAACATAATTATAAACTCATATTATCATAGGTTAATTAATACTTTCGTTAATCTATTCCATATTCTAGATACAAATTAATTTTCCTATTTCCCAGCTAGTCTAGAACCACATCCAAGAATTCTCATTTATGTAATATTTATTTAAATTTACATTAACTATTATATTTTTTACTGACATATTAATTTTATATTTTTTAACAGAAGCTTGATTAATTACACAGTAGAACTAGGGTGTTCTTAAGCTCACTAAGTTTTTAGTGAGCTTAACTTCAAAATTTATTGGATTTGACTTCAACGACGAATCTAAACCATTGAAACCGATCCATTTTCACAAGTGATGCGTTTACATGCAAAATTTATAAATTTTAGAATTAATTTAGTATAAAGTCAAGAGGTCAAAAGATCGATCTTTTAGACTGTTTGACTTTATACTAATTAATTAATCCGAAAATTTATAAATTTAACATGTAAACGCTTCACTCGTAGAGTAGAATAGTTTCAACAGTTTGGATTTTTCATTTGAAGTCAATCTGATAAGTTTTGAAGTTAAGCTCACCAACATATATACTTGCTGAACTTAAGAACACTCTAGTTCTACTCTTAATTTCAATACAATTTAGTAAGCATTAATTTGTGTAATTTCTTAATATTGGACCACCAACACATTAATTTGTGTAATTTTTTTAATTTAAAAACATGTCAAGATCAAGTATGTCACGTGTTAACAAAATACTAATTTGTGTCCATCAGATTGAATAGGTGTATAATTAATAAAAAGCAAGGGTCATAGAGCTAGAAAGAAAGAAGACAAATTTTAATTAATGCTATAATAATTAAACAAACAATTAATTGAACGTGCATCAATTATTAATAACAACTGGCATTAAATTGTTTAAGTAATAAAATTTAGCATAAAAGAAATATGTACAAATACATCTAGCAACCTTAAGCTTTTTCTAAGGTTTTTTAGGTCTTGACAGATAGACACTTAATAGTAGACTAAACTAAGTCAAAAGATAAATCAAATAAATAAAGAAAGATGATTGGACTTTTGAATACCACATTAGTTCTAGATTTTTTTTATTTTTATTTTGTTTGCTGGTGCTAACAAGGCCAATAATATTTTGTATTTTATAGTGATAACTAGACTCATATATAAAACATTTTCCATCTTCTAAGTCGAAATTAGATAAAAGATTGATGATCACATACCAACATATGGCTTACAAGTATTGACTAATTAATGCATTTTTTTCTTTTGAAAGAAAGATGGAGAATTTTGAAAGATAGATGGAGGAGTAATTAATGCATTTGTAATGGGTTTTTCATTTTGAGAGAGAAAAATAGAGGCCTAATTTAATCTTCCAAACTATAATATTCATATATAATGGACACCTATTTGAGTTTCAAACATGTAATTAACCTCTTATATTGATATTGAGGACATTGTCTTTTGTTCTAAATTATTCATAATTTAGTTGATATGCAATGTCTACCAAAACTTTTCTCTGCATTTCAGCATGCAGTGATACAATTAAATTTTTGAAAATTAAGGATTTAACAATTAAATTTTTTATATTATAGAATGTACTATAGATTTTTTTACTCTTAATTTATGCATGCATTGTTGTTAAAATACACAGTAGGGTTGCGTCCATCTTTTGATTGGCACTAAGCTGCGCCAATGATCTAAAAGGATTGATGCTTAAAATTAAAAGTGTTCATATTTATTTGTTAATGATATTTAGATTTTCTTTAATTATCCTTCTTATGTACATGCATAGTTATTCTTCTTCTATTTTGTTTTTGCAACTTTTTTATTTTTATTAATATTTAATTTAAAATTAAATCTTTAGAAAATAAAATAATGAAATATGAATTATAGGCAGTACGAGTTGCAATTCCGTGAACAGATGAGATTTCCTGATACATTTCACTTTTTTATTACCATCCGCTAGAAATGAATAAACCAAATTAACATGGTTTAAAAAAAATCAAATGTACCCGAGATGCAGATTTATGATCCCATTTTGAGTGGGGCACAGAAAACTGTGCGGTTCTGGTTGTTTCTCCTTAACAATCTGAATTAGATAACAATCTGAATATCATAATCCACATATTACCTAGTGGCCACACTTGACAGCCCATATGTACCTATAGATATATATAGTATATTTAAATCAGATTTTAATTCCAATATGCTCTATTGACAAATACATTAGTAATAGAGTGTATCCATCATTTATCTTACTATATATAATATGAGGAGGGATCCGATTACAATACTTTTAAGTTACCACAAAGTTACACAATTATTTTTTTCATTTTCAAAGTCCAAATTGTCGATCCAAACCGTTCTACATGATCTCCACAATAAAATGTGCTTGCACATCAAATTTTACATTTTTTTGAATTTTTTTACTATTTATTAAGTATTTTACAAAAACTAGTCAAATTCAGACCATTGAATTTTGTACCCATCTTAATAAATAGTAAAAAAATTCAAAAAAAAATGTAAAATTTGATGTGCAAGCACATTTTATTGTGGAGATCATGTTGAACGGTTTGGATCGACGATTTGGACTTTGAAAATGAAAAAAATGGTTGTGATAACTTTGTGGTAACTCAAAAGTGTTGTAATCGGATCCCTCCTCATATAATATATACACTACTGTATAAAAAACATAGATTTCAAATTGTGGGGAATCCAAACCTAATTAATATTTTATCATTTGCATGATCTCATTTTATATCATTTTATGAGATAGTGTCATGAGAACTTCCAAGTTTGGTACATGGCAATTAACCCATCAAAGTATCAAACTTTCAATTTAAACAAATACTTAAGAAAATTTCAATGTGACAATCACCTCTCAATGCCAGCTAATTTAACCTAACTTAATTAATATTTGGAGACAATCACTATGATAAGCTTATCCTTGTTCAGATATTTTTGGGAATTATCATATTATTTTTTTATTTCATTTGTAATATCTTTTCATATTATCTATCCTTGTTCAGATATTTCAGAGTCACGTCTATTTATTATTTTATGAAACTATATATATTTTATATAGAAATAAAATAAAGCATACAAAAATAAAAAAATATAAATTAAAACATATTTATGTATTATAATATGTAATAAAATTTCCATACTTTTGAATAACTTCTTACTAATTTAAATAAATTAAACGTCATATTTACATATATTTTAAATAATATACTATAAGTATAAAAAAAATCACATCTATTTAAATAATATACTATAAACAACAAAAGATATTTTGATCACTTCAAAGATATTTTGATAATTTCGTGTTCAAAATTGAGCATTTAATAGTGCATTAACTGTCAGGGAAGTCTTTTTCATTGATTGCACATTTAGAGAACAAAAAACAAAAAAATGAAACCTATTTATCCTCAAGTACCTAGCCTAATGCACCTTTTAAAATTTGGATTTTGAAAAAGGCACAATTGTGTAACTTTTTGGCGCTTCGAATAAATTCGGCCTTCCCTTTGGAACCTCATTCCTTTTCTTTTCTGGCATGCATAAATTATATGAACTTCAATTATTCAACCCAATTCTTGATTCTTGATTCGTCGATCTATTCATTTTTTTTTTATTTCTAGCCCAAAATTGTGATGCAGCTTCGTATTTGTGTGTTTTTGTTGATGTTGTTAATAAATTATAATTATATTTATGATTCAAATATCATTGAAATATATGTCCGTTACATACCCTAAATATATTGTTCCAATTTTTTATTCTTTATTTGTCAATCGATTTATTTTGAAATTCTAGCCCAAATTTGTGATGTAAAATTAGAACTAATTAATTAGGCCCGTTTTGTTTTGGGCCCAGATTCTATAAAATAACTCAAATTTTGAGTTTCGCTCTGGATCGTCCCATTAGAATCCTAGTCAATCCGACCCAATTTAAAAAATGAATTTCATTTTATTTGTGTCAAAAAAAAAATCGGACAGTCCGGATCGAATTTAGGATCCTTTAAGATCCGAATTAGTTTCTGAACAGCTGCTCTGTCAGATCAGAGATGGCAAAATCTCACATCCTACGCCGAACTGATCAAACCACAGATCTTCCAATTACACTCGGTTCGTAATTGTACATTAAACACCATATTATTATCATGTCAAGAATGGCTGCCGAAATGGTTTATACTTTATAGTTATACTGCAGGATCGTGAACCGCTCTACCATCCGATCAGAGAAGGCAAAATCTCACATCATACACCGAACTGTTAAAAACCTAGATATTTTAGTTACACTCGGTTCTCCACCGTACATTGAACACCAGGAAAATATTAAAATGGTATACGAGATGGTTTAAACTGCGCGACCGTGCACCAGATCTCGGTGATCTTTCGCCATACATAGAAAGCATCCTTTCCTTTCTCAACACTTCTCTCTCTCGGAAAAATAGGCTTTTAAATTCATCCGATCTCATATCGCAATTATACATTTTTATCCTCCCTTCTATTGTAATTTTGTCGAGTGATCTGGAATTATTACACGATGAATTTAGGTATTCCGCCTCAGAATCCGAATCTTGCGGGCTCGCAAGAAGCAATTGGCTGTCATGTGGGGCCTAGTGTCAGACTGTCAGTCACTCATGGACTCAAGCAGTACGATGTCGCTGTACCTCCCCAAATCAGCATTGGTAATGTCTCGGTTATTCTTACTCTAATTATACATCCTTCAGATTTATTTATTCTTTTCTTTTTGTTGTAGTTAAATTTAGATGTCGAGGGTTTTAATTGATCTTGTAGCAAGTTGTTTGTTGAAATGCTTCTTGTTACTGAAATGTTGTGTGCGTATAAAGTGAAATTTTTGATCTGGTATACAATCAGAACAATAATTAGACTGTACTGATGTAATACACTCAGTTAGGTATTTCTTGGGATTGGTACTGATAATTTATCCCTGGATTCATGTCTGTCCAGTACAGAAATCAAAAGTTTTTGGATTACCTTTATAAAATTGGTATGATTCTGCACCAATGTAGAGGTAGAGTAACTGAATAGACATGCTTTAGTATTCATTTATTAATAGTTTTGCTTGCATCTAATAATTATATGCACTCCAAGTTACATTGTGATTTGCGGGGCTGACAATGTAACCAAAGTGTTTGATCAAATGCTTCCTTGTAGTTTTGTTTTAAGTCTTCACCCTTGTCCTTTTGAGTAGATCCATATGTTACTGGAAACCTTTCTAAATACAAATGCAAGGTCTTTGTTGTAGTAATAAAACAGGAAATGAATAAAATATGATAATACTGGTGTAAGAAATTACATAAAGGAGCTAGAGTAGAACTAGGGTGCTCCTAAGCTCACCAAGCCCTTCCGTGAGCGCGACTCTAAAATCTATCAAATTGACTTCAAACGACATTTCCAAACCGTTAGATGTTCAATCTATATTAAAATGTGCTTGGAGACCAAATTTTACATTTTTTGGAATTTTTTTACTATTTATTAAGATGGTTTGAAAATCGCTGTTTTCCAATGGTGCAGAATTTTAATAAAAACAGCGATTTTCAAACCATCTTAATAAATAGTAAAACAATTCCAAAAAATGTAAAATTTGGTCTCCAAGCACATTTTAATATAGATTGAATATCTAACGGTTTGAAAATGTCATTTGAAGTCAATTCGATAGGTTTTAGAGTCGCGCTCACGAAGGACTTGGTGAGCTTAGGAGCACCCTAGTTCTACTCAAGGAGCTAAGTATAAACTGATAAAACAAAGCAAGCGATGTTGGAAGATCTATTACTGGTACATGTGTCGTATCAATCTGTACCAGCATAGAGAACATGATAATTTATGCAAGTTTTAGTATTGAGTGAGGCTATGGTACTATGTGTAGCGCATATTGGTCTGTACCATGGATCAAAATCTTCATCTTCAAAGTCTAAACAATTGATCTGAACTGTTCAACATGATCTCCATATGAAAATGTACTTGTAGATCAAATTTTACACTTTTTAGAATTATTTTGCTATTTTTTTAGATAGGTAGAAAATCACTTGATCTGAAGATTCTAGACCATTCAAAAATAGTGATTTTCTACCTATATAAAAATAGTAAATTTTTTTTTTTTAAAATATAAAATTTTGTCTGCGAGTACATTTTTATATGGAAATCATGTTGAACGGTTCAGATCGACTAACTGAACTTTGAAAAAAAAAATATTGATCCGTAATACGGACCAATCGGTGCTATGCTTACTATGCTTAGTATCATAGCCTCACTCTTTAATATTGTTTACTATTTTTTTTTTTCAATTATTTGTTTTGGTCCAAAGGTGACTTGAAGAAAGTACTAGCACAGCAGTCTGGTTTAGATCCGGCCAATCAAAAGCTGTTATTTAGGGGAAAGGAAAAGGAGGATAGTGAACGATTGCACACATCTGGAATAAAAGACATGGCTAGGCTGGTTCTTCTAGAAGCTCCCAGAAGCCAAGAAGAAAAGCCCCAGGAGGAGAAAATAACCCCAGAGGTTGCACGTGCATGCGAAGCCATTGCACGTGTCAGAGCTGAGGTTGATAAGCTTGCAGATAAGGTATACTGGTACAATAAGCAAATAAGTAAGCCTCGTTTTAAATCATGTGCAAATGCAAATTCGAAGAGTAATGTTACAATAGGGGTTCCATTAGTTTATCATCAAAATCTGAAATCATAACACATATAACCCTAAAAAATATGGGAACATGGGAATATTATGCCTGCACCTAGAAAGCCGAAATATATCCTATCTACAAATTACCCCTCTTTTACTGTTTATGTGCTCAGAATTTGGTTAGGAAAAGGGTTTTATTTTAATGAAATTAAGAGGAGATATATGCAACATTGCTTTCTTATTTAGATAACCATGTGAAAAATTTCTAGTTTTGGAACTCTTTTATGAGCTAATTCTTTGAACAGGCATTTCATGAAATTAATTTTTATTTCATAATAATATCCCATTTACTAGGTTTCTACATTGGAAGCTGCTGTAAACGGGCATAAGAAGGTAGACGAGAAAGAATTTATAGTACTGACAGAACTGCTTATGGTCCAGTTGTTAAAATTGGATGGTATCGAGGCCGAAGGAGAGGCTAAAATTCAAAGAAAAAACGAGGTACTTAATATTTTAAATTTCACGTAAAATATATATGTATTTTCTTAGCATTGATCATTCATATTGGAATATCAAAACTATTTGTGCAAATAATTTTGAAATTAGCTTCAATTTTTTTTGCCCTTTTTGCCCTCAGGTGAAACGCATTCAAAACTTGGTAGAGGCAACAGATGTACTAAAAGTGAGATATAACAACCCATTTGTGGACCAAGGCAGGTCTGTCCAGGCGACACCTCAGACTGATTGGGCGACATTTGATTCTGGGTCGGGTCAGACACCACAACCTCATGCTCCACAACCCGCCACTCAAATTACAGAAAATTGGGAGCGCTTTGACTAGACATAGTTCTTTCATCAGACTTCTCCATTTAAAGGAGACAATTCTTGTACTTTGGATTCTCATTGATACTTGTTAAAAACTACATATCATGCGTGCCCAAGGAAATCTTTGTATCAACATAACTGTGCTTCAAATTTTTATATTTCTCCTTTTTTTTTTTAATTTGAACTCGAGTGAGGCTACAGTACTATGCATAGCGCATATTGGTCCGTACTATGGATTAATATTTCCATTTTGAAAGTCCAAACAATCGATCTGAAATGTTCAACATGATCCCAATATGGAAATATATATATATGTAAATCAAATTTGAAATTTTTTGGAATTTTTTTTTATTATATTTTTAGAAAGGCACAAAATCACTTGATTTAAAGGTTCTAGAATCTAGACTATTCAAAAGTAGTAATTTTTTACCTATCTAAATTTTTTTTTTAAATTATAAAAAATGTAAGATTTAGTCTGCAAACAAGTTTTATATGTTGAACTGTTCCGATTGACTATTTGAATTTTGAAAACAAGAATAATATTGATTGACTATTTGAATTTTGAAAATAATATTGATCGGTAGTATGGATCTGCACTATGCATAGTACTATAGCCTCACTCTTTGAACTGGACCCAATTTCATACTGAAATACTCTATATAAATCTGGGGAAGATTAACCTCTTTGATCATGAGTTTGGTCCAAACCACGGCCATTTTCGACATATTTAGGAAACCCTAAAATAGCATAAGCCTCTTCTCCATGAATTGCAATATCTCCAGCTGACAACTCCTCTTGACTCAACCTCAAGGGAAGAAAAACCCTAATGAAAACCATAATAACTGATGTAATCACCACATTCCATGCAATCACAAAACATGCACCCACCAACAGTTTGACGAATTGCATTCCACCAGATGCACCACCATAGAAAGCACCTCTTGAATTGGTCACTGGTAGAAACATGTTGCTGAGGCCGGGATGTGCAAAGAGACCGGTGAGTGCCCCGCCTAGAATACCTGAGATTGCATGCGTGTGAAGAATGCCTAAAGCATCATCAACCTTTTGTAATACCGCCCATTTGCGGTTTAGATGTGTCATGGTGTACCATGGCACGGATCCTGAGGCAATCCCCATCACCACAGCAGCCCACCCTTGTACAAGGCCTGGCGAGAAAAATGTAAATTGCACAGAACCAAAACAAAACATAAGCTGTATAGGAGCAGCAATATGTTACAGTGCCAAATCTGGCACCAGTAAATGAAAATCATTTATGATGAATCTGACAGGTTTGATGTAAGTTGCAAACCTGCGGCTGGAGTGATGCAAACAAGCCCAATTATCATTCCCTGAATTGCACCTACAGTAGTTGGTTTTCCTGAAAAAGCAAAATCCAGGGAAACCCAGACCAAGATGCTGGTAGTTGCACAAATATGTGTATTTAGCACGGCGACTGATGAATCCACATTAGCTGAGAATGGATCGCCGCCGTTGAATCCTGTCCATCCCAGCCATAGAGTCCCAGCTCCCATCAATGCTACTAGGAGATTGTTTGGAGGAAAGTCTTCCCTGTCTTGCTTGAGCCTTGGGCCCACCTGTCATGTTGAACTTGAATTCCATATGTATTGACAGTATAAAAGGGTAATTTTTGTTGTTTGTTTTGGTGAATAGTAGCAAGGGACTACTACTGGTAATTCCTGTTTACTAAAGTACTGGTAACATAATGTGAAATGAAGAGAACAACCAACATTGGCAAACATTTGAAGCATAAAATCAACTGCTCTGTAGTACTGGTACATGTGGACATTGAAAAACAAACAACAGAATAGTAGTACATATATACCCAATAAGCAGCGGTATATCCTGCCACACCCGATGCAAGATGCACCACATATCCACCCGAATAATCCATCACACCCCAATGGAACAAGAAGCCGCCACCCCATAAAGTATAAGCACCGACCGTATAAGAAAATGTAATCCACAACGGCACAAAAACCATCCATGCTTTTGAGGCTCATTCGGCCCAGCAAGGCCCCAGCAACAAGCCCGACCGTCACGCCGGCAAATGCCCATTGGAAGAAAACCATGCTTGCCTCGGGATAGAAAGGTTGCACTGCTGCCGTCTCTAGCTCACCGTCCGATTTGTAATGGACGGTCGATGGGAGGATTGATTGCGCAATCATGAAATCCTGTGTCAAAGCTGGGCCCGGCTGGCCCACAAAAGGAAGGAGCCTTTTTCCAAAGGCCATTTTGTGGGCCCATAGGGCCCAGCATGGCATCGCGGCTGCCATGGCGTAGAGCGCCATGAAAGCCGAGTTGAGGGCCCACTTTTGCTTGACCAAGCCGGCATAGAGCATGGCCAGGCCCGGGAAGCCCTGTAAACCGACAAGTGTCGCTGAGACCATTTGCCATGAGTTGTCTCCTTTGTTCAACCAGTCTGGTACCACTGCTGAGGTGTTGCTTCCCTGGTATGCCATTGTTGAGAGAGTAATGCTTTCACTGTTTCTCTCTCCTCTCTATCTCAAAATAGTCATACGAGTGTGATAGTCTGAAAAGGTATCATAGAAATTTATAAATTTCTCAAGTGATATGAGACTGGCATGGAATTGTTGTTTACTAGTCAAAGTCAATGCCTAAATGTGATTGTTAGTAATTAGACATTGGGTCTTGGAGGATCATAAAATGTTTGTGTACTGTGTAGAATCTCATATGCATTGAGATTCCAAATTGATTCTTTTCTTAGTTTTTATAAGTAAAATATTAGCATGTGTTCAGCGTTGTCCAAATATTTAATCTCCCGCGGTGCAAGCAGGTAATATTTTAAAAGAAGCAAATTAAGACTAGAAAAAAATACAAATGCAATCAATCTTTTGAGCATTGCTTTTACAATCAGATGCGGATATAAAATATAAGTCAATCCAGTATACTGGTAATGCCTTTAATACATAGAAGATGAAAGAAATTAATGAAATTTTATGATCATATATCTCATTATCATAAATACTCTCAAAATAACAGACTGAGAGTAGTATAAATGGGAAGTGATGAGAAAAAACAACGAGGAATCAGGATATTGTTGTAAAATTAAATAAGTTGCAACAAAAATAAAGTAAATAACAAGAGAGATAGAGAGAGCAATAACATAATTTTATTGTCTACTTTGTATGTTCAATCTTGCTTTTACAAAGCCTCTATTTATAAGCTAGAAAGATATGTTACAATAATAAAGAAGAAAATGAATGTCCATAGTAGTGTAGTAGTGGAGTAGTGGAGCAATGAATTGAGAATTAATATTGGGAGTTACAAAATGAACATCCACATAAATCATATTAAATTTGATTTACAACATATATATCTAAATGCTAGCATTTTTTTTTCCTTCGCTTTATATGCAATGAAGATGTCTTGCCGCCTTTTAACTTTAAAATACAACAACAAAGATTTGGACTTAATTATGATTTGTATCAATTTTAATGACGAATCACTTGACAATTGTTTTTTTTTACAAACTTAAAAACAAAACAAAATTATAGATATTATATTTGAACATATTAATATATAGTCTAACAATTAAATTTAAAACAATTTTAATATTGTTTGATAATGCATTAACAACCGTTAATTTTGAACTTCTTTGACATTATCTTACAACTTTTCAATTCAACTATATTAATAAATCAATACTAGAGTAAAATGCTAAATTTTGCAATATCAACGTCTAATTACATCCTTGGCTATTTCCTATAAAACTCAATTTATCATCAATTCTTACTGTATTTTAAAATAAGCAATACTATACTGACAATATCTCAAAAAATTTGTGCTACCATTGATCATAACCAAACAACTTTTAAAATAGGAAAAATTACATCTTCACAAATTATTAGTTTATGTTAAAATGAGAAATAACTATTTTTCAAGCCATATTAAAATAAATGACTTTTCAAAAGTAATAGATTGTATATTATTAGGGGCTCACATCTGTAATGGAATACAATATTTATTATCAGATATCTAGCTAGTCACTTTATGTTGGGTTTAAAAATAAAAGGTAAATACATGAGCGGTTGGTGGATTTGTTAGGCGAAATAAATGCGATAATGGTGGATCGGTTAAAGTTGGTTTATAGAAGTAAAATATCGAAACATGTATCTTAGGATGACTTTTTTTGTTATTATTAATGTAAAATTGAAAGATAAATATTAAGGTTATATGAAAGCATTTCTTTGAATTGTGTAATTTTATTTTAAATTATAGTTATATTTTACTTTATAAATCTGATAATATTTATTATATTTATTATTCATATTAAAAAACTGTTATTCAATGTTTGAATAGCTAATTGCAACGAAATATTGATCGAAAATATATTGCGTAAGCATACCAATTTTGTTACATTAAAATATTTATCGTTGTATTAGATTTATTAATTGCAACCATATCAATGGCAACAATATATTTTTGATATGGTTGTAATAGATTTTGCTACGCATTTTTGGCAACAAAAATTTGGTCGCATTTTTTAACCAGTTACAATCATGAATTTCGTTGCGATACACTAAATTATTACTACATTTGTCGGTTGCGTTAAATTCGCAATAGCAACTGTTTATTTGGTTGCAACAAATTATTGCTACACATGTTTTACAACTAAAATTTGGTTGCATTTAATTGACAAGTTGCAACCATGGATTTTGTTGCAATACACTACCTTATTACTATCATTTTTCGGTTGTATGAAATGCGCAATAGCAACCGTTTATTTGGTTGCAATATTTTATGACTACGGTGATCTTACAACGAAATTATAGTGGCAATAAACAAATACAATTGCAACCAAAAATTAGTTGCGAATATATTGCAACGGAACCTTTTACAATCATTGGCAACCAATTTTGTCGTCGCAAAATTATTTATATATGGTAACCAATTTATGTCTATTGCTGCAAAAAAATTGGTTGCCTGATCACAAAAATAGTGTAGTGTTTGATGATTATTGATGATATTACATTATTCAATAATTTTGAATTGGTTTTCTCCAATATCTTTTTTTTTTCCAATATATTATTTGAATTGTGAAAGTTTATACTAGAAGTTATTATTTTGGTTCCAACATATGAAATTACATCGAAAGTCACAAAAGATAAAACTCTTTCAAAATGATAAAGTTCATATAAATATTGTGATATGTCATAGTTATTTTATTCACATTTCATTACAAAAGTGTGTTGTCACAGTGTCACTTTTCTATTTTCATATTCCATTTATTTATTTTTATTTTTTTAACGCTAAGTGTGCATGGAATAAGTAAGATACTAAACATACTAAGAGATTGTGAAGTGGCCTCTTTTTCTCTCTAAGAACAAAACTCGGTATATATGGAATAAATATTTAGAAAGATGTTCATTCAATTGATAATTTTAAATAGGTTACTGACAACAACTTTTATCATATCATCAATAATTGACAAAATAATTTCAGAAGAAAAGGTAGAACTACATAAATATTTTCCATATTTTAAATAGGTTGTGTACATTTATTAAGTTTGGATAATCGTTATTTAAAAAGAGAGTTGGGGACTGAGAAGGAGAAATTAGTATATATATATGATGGATGCTTCTATGGACATAAGGACCTATTTGTAAAATGAACATATTTTCATTTTCAAAGTTCAAATAGTTGATCCGACCGTTCAACATTATCTCCATATTAAAATGTACTTGGAGGTCAAATTTTACATTTTTTTGAATTTGTTTACTATTTATTAAGTATTTTACAAAACTAGTCAAATTCAGACCATTGAATTTTGTACCCATCTTAATAAATAGTAAAAAATTAAAAAAAATGTAAAATTTGACCTCTAAGTACATTTTAATATGGAGATAATGTTGAACGGTCGGATCGACTGTTTGAACTTTGAAAATGAAAATATGCTCATTTTACAAATAGGTCCTTGTGTCCATAGAAGAATTTGCCTATATATATATATATATATATATATATATATAGGATTTGGCTAATATGCTACGCGTAGCATAGAGCCTCTACCGTGCTACGGCTCATTTTTTGAGTTTTCAAAATCCTAACGGTCGATCCGAACCGTTCAACATGATCTCCATATTAATATGTACTTGCAAACCAAATTTTACATTTTTTAGAATTTTTTTACTATTTATTAAGCCACTTTGAAAATCGCTGATCCAATGGTCCAGCAGATTTTACTGTTGTGTACAAATTAGTGTTTTTTCAAAGTGGCTTAATAAATAGTAAAAAAATTCTAAAAAATGTAAAATTTGGTTTGCAAGTACATATTAATATGGAGATCATGCTGAACGGTTCGGATCGACCGTTAGAATTTTGAAAAATCAAAAAGTGAGCCGTAGCACGGAGTGCTCTATGCTACGCGTAGCACGCTAGCCATGTCCCTATATATATATATATATAGCAAACAGAAGGCAGTCTCTTTCTTTACTCATAGTCATAGCATAGCCCAATTTGAGCCTTCAAGCCCAAAGGTATTATTCAGTCTCTCCAAGCCCAAAATACCAAGTCAACTTTCTATCTGAAATGAAAATTCCAGAAACATTAAATACTTAACACGAGGCAGTTGAGATGTTCGTTGAAAATCTGAACCATTCTAACAAATTAAAGCATTCAACAGGTCAACAAACAAGTACTCCTTACACGCTTTTCCGAACTTGCTGGGATGCAACAATTATTTTGTAACTTCTCGTGCCTTTCCTCTACCACCTTAATCCTTATATATATACACATACACCCCCAACATGATAAATACACCAATCAGGTTAGATAAACACACCAAAGATTTGACAAAAAGAACAGAATAGAAACGCAAGAAGCCATGAGAAAGCAAGAAACCATCAATATTGAAACCGTGTCAGTGTCATTTTCCCCGTACATTGAATTTGATCGAATCTTTCGTTCATTCGACAGAGATGGCGATGGTAAGATTTCAGCCACCGAGCTGCAACTCTGCATGGAAGCCGCAGCCGGCGAACACATCTCTTCTGATGATGCCGAGGCTCTAGTTGCCTCGGTAGACTCAGACGGAGACGGGTTGCTAGATGAAGAGGAGTTCATGCGTTTGGTGTATGTAGAAGAGGCGGAAGAGGAGACAACTAGGATTTTGAGGCAAGCGTTTTGGATGTACGAGATGGATGGCAAGGGTTGTATCACACCGGTGAGTCTGAATCGCATGCTGAGCCAGCTCGGGTCTCCAAGCGATTTGGATGAGTGTAAGGCCATGATTTGTAGGTTTGATTTGAATGGAGATGGAGTGCTCAGTTTTGATGAGTTTAGGATTATGATGATGGCTTAAGCATTCTATATTTTATTGTAATTAATCTAGGATATGTAAGTATAAAGAATTATATTTATTTCAGTCTGATGTTGTACAAATAGTAATTCAATAAATTCTTTGATTTGTTTGCAGTGTACAAATTTACTGAATTAAATTATCATGACAGCAAAGGTTAAAATATCATGACAATAAATTCTTTGATCTGTTTGCCTCAAATTCTTTCCGTTTTTAAGTGAGACACACACGACTCTCTCTGCTCTACAGTTTTATTTTCAAATTTGGAGTACACGGTTAGCTGGTTCGCAATCTTCTACTTGACAAAGTAAACGGATTCTTCCAGTTATACATACCGTAGGCATGGATTGTACAAAGGGACACAATTAAGTCCTTTTAAATTCCTGTTAATTTTTTTTTCTTTTTCATTTCCTTCTATTTTCAAAACCTTTTCTCTTCTCCTTCTATTTGTACGAACCACTACTCCATACACCGCATTATCTCCTATTAAACCCCTAATTAATCTCTCTCTCTAATCTCCATCTCTCCACAAATCGACAGCCTCCCCTCTTTCTCGATTGAAAAAGATCCGGTATTTGATCATGGAGGCAAATGATTCATTGCCTGAGAGAGAGAATGAAAGGGATAATGATGAAGTCAATGGTTCTTTCTTCCACTGGACTCCAGTTGAAGATGAAAAGCTCATGCGACTAGTCGTAGATCGAGCATGGTGCAGAAAAATGGAATCTAGTCGCTGAACAATTAGTCAACTGAAGACTAGATCGGAGACAGGGAGAGATGCAGCTAGCCAACTGGAAGATGTAGCAAGATAGCCAAAAACCTACTTGTAAGCAAATAAAAAGTATGGATGAGCACTAAAGTAGAGATTTACATCAAGGAAGAATTGAGCACTCAAATACATAGCTTATTATAATCTAAAATTTTATTTGAACCTAATTAGTCCTTGAATCGTAGAACCTTCAGATTCTCTCAAAATACCCAAGTCCTTCTATTGGTCATTTTCAAAATTAAGCTCAAGGACCAACTTGTCCTTATCACAAATTTGGAAAAATGAACAAAACAAAAATCAAGATACATCTAAGGAAACAAATGTAGCACTAACTTCAACCAAAATTGTGTTTGACATCTATGTTGGAAAAAGTTCCAATGGTGGTCACTAACATACCTGCAAGGTGATGTCGATAAATTCTCCGCATTTCCTAAACCACTCATGCCGAAGTAGAAACGTACAATTTCCAAAATGTAACATAATGTAACACTCAAATGATCTTTTTCTTTTATCTAGAATCTCTTCATTCCAAATCAATTGCTATTCAGATATGTTCCATTAGATCGCATCATACATGATCATTGGCAACATTCCAAAATAACTAATCGAAAAGAAACTTCAAGTATTTAGTAAAAAATCGAAGAGTACTATGAGATCCTTTTTATCTCTCGGGTCTCACACAACAAAGAAGAAGAGATCATATCTTCTGTTGCCCTGTTGGTCAATTGCACATATGGTATGAAACATATGTTACGGTATTATTCTCCATTTCTTATGGAGCGTATGTCTAAACTAAAATTCAATACCGTACAAGTGATAGTTCAGATATACACAATATCTAACTTGAGTCCACATCTCTACTTATCATATAAATCCAATAACAAGACTCCCACTTGGCATAAGACAGTTAAGGTAAATAGTGGGTTTTTCACCTTCGGTCATAATAGTATATTCATATGACCTCATCTTGATTCTCTATCAAGGCGATATATATTTTAAGCACTTGCTCTCACATTTTGTATCATGTCTAGCTTAAAATCAATCTCATTTCTATGTCCTACTAAGACATAGAAGCGATTGCCTGTGTGAGAAGGCCAATCAACTGTCTGACATACCTTTCATTTTATATCTTATGTGTTATGCTAAATATATTGGTATTAAATAATTTGTAACAAAAATGAATAAGAAAATAGCATTCATTGCATTTATCCCACAAATACAAATATACATAATATACTGTTCAATCAAAAATATAATTACAATCTACGTAACCCTAGAGACTTAACATGGCCAATAAACACATCTCTAGGTATTGCCTTTGTAAAAGGATCTGCCACCATTTTGTGTGTAGATATGTACTGCATGCAAACTTGCTTTTTCGCCACCATGTCTCTAACGAAGTTATACTTAGTATCAATGTGTTTGGTCTTTGAGTGATACTTGGGATCTTTTGTATAAGCGATTGCTGCTTGGCTATCGTTGTATACCAATACTGAGTTAGTTTCATTCTCATCGAAACCCAAGTGATTCAAAAATCTTTTAAGCCAAACTGCTTCTTGTACTGCTGCTGAAAATGCTACAAATTCAGCTTCCATTGTGGATAAGGATATGCAACTCTGTTTCTTACTACTCCAAGAGATAGCTCCATTACTAAGTAAGAAAACATAGCCATAGGTAGATTTTCTTTCATCTAAATCTCCTCCCCAATCAGCATCTGCGTAACCCATGAGTTGCAGATTTTCTCCTTGAAAACACAATGAATAATCTGCAGTACCTTTCAGATATCTAAGTATTCTTTTTACTGCTTTCCAATGGGACTGTCCTGGATTGGCTTGATATCTACTCACCATCCCAACGGCGAAACTGATATCCGGCCTAGTACACATCATAACATACATGAGGCTTCCAACAGCACTTGAGTAAGGAACTTTTTCCATTTGTGCTTTTTCATCTGGAGTCTTTGGACACATTCTTAAACTAAGACCTTCGCCTTTTGCTATCGGAGTATCAATGGGTTTACAGTCTTGCATATGAAACTTTTCAAGTACTTTCTTGATGTAATGCTCTTGCGATAGAGCTAACATCTTCTTGGAACGATCTCTTTCAATCTTCACTCCAAGAATGTATGCTGCTTCACCCATATCCTTCATATCAAAATTGGAGGATAACCATTCTTTAATGATTTTCACATACTCTTTATTGTTACTAGCCAACAGTATGTCATCCACATAAAGCGATAGAATCACAAATTTTTCTTTGGATCTTTTGACATACACACAATGGTCTTCATCAATCATTTCGAAATCAAATGATATGATTGCCTGATGAAACCGAATGTACCACTGTCTGGAAGATTGTTTGAGACCATAAATAGATCTCAACAATTTGCACACTTTGTGCTCTTGACCTTCAGCAACAAAACTTACAGGTTGTTTCATATATATCTCTCCTTCCAGATTGCCATTTAGAAACGCAGTTTTAACATCCATTTGATGCAATTCCAAATCTAAACTGGCAACAATAGCTAGTATCAATCGTATAGAAGTAAATCTTACAACAGGAGAGAAAGTCTCTTCATAGTCTATCCCCTCTTGTTGTGTATACCCCTTAGCAACAAGACGTGCCTTATACCTCTCAATTGAGCCGTCAGCTAGACGTTTAATCTTGAGAACCCATTTGTTCCCAATTGCCTTACGTCCTTCAGGGAGATCAACTAATTCCCAAACATTATTTGATCTCATTGACTCCATTTCTTCTTCCATTGCTTTCATCCATTTCTCTTTAGCAGGACAAGTGAGAGCCTCTCGAATATTTCTTGGCTCTTCTTCATCTTGCATGACAATCATGTAAGATTCATTTTCGATTGGAAAATGACGTTTAGGAACTCTAGCACGATTGCTATGCCTAATTTGTGATTGTGCTGAACTTGGCTCAGCATCATCTACTGACTTGCTCCCACTTGGATGAGATACTGTTGGAGGTTCAGGAATATGCACCAAACGATTCGCTACAATCAAATCATCTTGCTCCTCTTCTTCATATAGAGAAAATTCCTGACCTATCTCACCCTTTCTTGGAAATTCATTTTCCAAGAAAATGACATCTCGGGACTCAAATTCTGTTACACTCCCACTCGATTGTTCACCAATGAACACATAACCTTTGGAATGTTCAGAGTATCGTATAAATATACTCTTTTTACCTCGTGGACCCAATTTACCATGTTGATGAGACGAATCATGAACAAAGGCTGTACATCCCCAAGGTCTCAGATTACTAAGATCTGGTTTTCTATTATTCCAAAGTTCGTAAGGAGTTGAAGAAACAGATTTAGAGGGTACTCGATTTAGAATATAGGCAGCAGTCAATAATGCATCACCCCAAAAATTGATTGGCAGATTTGCTTGAGCCATCATTGACCTAACCATTTCCAAAAGAGTCCGATTTCTCCTTTCAGCCACTCCGTTTTGTTGTGGAGTATATGGTATGGTTAGTTGCCTTAGTATTCCTTTTTCTTCGCACATTTGTTTGAACTCATCAGACAAATATTCGCGACCGCGATCCGTTCGTAAGGCCTTAACCTTTCTGTCTAATTGATTTTCAACTAAGGTTATAAATTTCTTGAAACATACAAGAGCATCAGATTTATGAAAGATCAAATAGACGTTACTGTACCGCGTATAATCGTCAATGAAGGTGATAAAGTATCTACCTCCATGTCGTGCCCTCACATTCATTGGTCCACAAATGTCAGAATGAATTAATTGCAATGGAAATTCAGATCTGGTTCCTGTTCCAAATGGTTTTCTTGCCATTTTTCCTTTTAAACAATTTTCACATGTTGGTAGACTAACCCTTTCAATCTGGCCTAACATGCCTTCCTTGGCTAATCTATCCATTCGTTGCTGTCCAATATGGCCTAATCTCATATGCCATACATTCACATCAACATTTTCATCAGCGTATGATGTAATTAAAGAAAAATGGATATTAGAAGAAGTCATTATATTAATAACATCCAGAATAATAAAACCATTCGATACATATCCATAACCATAACACACATCATCCAGATACAACTTAATACTAGTGCCACACATGTTCAAAGTAAATCCAAATCTAAGAAGAACAACTACAGATACAAGATTTCGTCGAATGTCAGGTGCAAAGAGAACATCATGTAAGAGGAGGGTTCGACCATCACGCATATCCAACTTGCATGTGCCTATACCCTTGACTGGTACACGAGAGTTGTTTCCTACATAAAGCCATTTTGAACCTTGCGGAATTCGACGAAAATCCACAAACAAGTCACGATATTTGGCTACATGGTCTGTTGCCCCTGAGTCTACAGTCCACAAAGGATGAGAATCAGCAATAAAAACAGAACTGGAAACATATGAAAAATTTGAAAGTTTTTCTGTAATTTGTACCTTGCGGGGCTCTTTGCATTCACGAGCATAGTGACCCTTATTGCCACAATTGAAACACTTGATCTTGGCTTTATTATGCTTCTTAAAATTGTTCTGAGAAGCCTTTCCCTTGCCACGATCCTGCCCCTTATGTTTTTTCTCTTGTTTGCCCTTGCCCTTGTAACCATAATTTGACTTACGCTTTTTGCATTGCCCTCCATGAGAGCTTGAACCAGCCAAATGCACAGCAGTTTCATTTTCTTGAGGCTTTGATGCCTCAATACGATCTTCCTCAAGTTCCAGATGCCTTGTTGCATCGTTGAGAGTTGTAATATTCTCGTTGTGGGTCAGATTCACCTTCATGTGTTCCCATATATGAGGAAGTGAACGAATCACTGCTTGAAGTTGTTGTTCATCAGTCAAAACATGGCCAGCGTCCTTCAACTCACTAAGCATATTTGACATCTCCCTGAGATGTTGCCGCATGCTATGATTAGGACGCTTCTTGTAAGTGTCAAACTTGATGGTGAGTTGTCTCAGGTGCAAAGAGAACAACTACAGATACAAAGAACAACTACAGATACAAGATTTCGTCGAATGTCTGGTGCAAAGAGAACATCATGTAAGAGGAGGGTTCGACCATCACGCATATCCAACTTGCATGTGCCTATACCCTTGACTGGTACACGAGAGTTGTTTCCTAAAGAAAACCATTTGGATCAATGATGGCTCAAGCAAATCTGCCAATCAATTTTTGGGATGGTGAGTAGTCTCAGTTTTGTAACAGAAGTTCCACCGAACTTCTGCTTTAAAGCAAGCCACATCTCTTTGGCAATCTCATATTGCCTAAACTCACGCATCACATCATTGTCCATACTGCTTAGCAATGTAATGCGAGCAATGGAGTTCTTCTTTTTCCAGGACTCATATGCAGCACTGTCAGTAATGTGCTTTTCAGTTGTACCTTTTTCTGGTTCGGTTAGGATATGATCCAGGACCGTAAGAACCTCTTGTTCTTCCAGGACATACTGAATTTTCATGGCCCAAATCTCATAATTATCGCCATTCAGTTTTTCACCCTTATTCAGTTCTGCCACAATATTCCTAGATGCATATGCCATTTCACTAAGAAATTACAATTAAACTAAGTTAGGACATATCACAATTCTGATGGCTTAATAGAAATTATTTAATACCTAGCATAACACTTCCAGTTTTGCAACAACTGTGAAATAATTTAATAATAATAATACCTATAGATTAAAATCGAAAGATTACTAAGTTTCACAATCATCTTTTAATTCCATAAATTTTATTATTAGTAATTATTTCACTATGCAAAACTCCCACTTAAAATTATACATTAAATGTATAATTTTAACAAAAAAAATTTTAACAAAAAAAAATTTCGGTACTGAATTAATACAGTAGCAAATAAAGTATACTGCAAATAAAGTAGCAAATAAAATATAATGGAAATTCGTACCCAAAAAAAAAATGTGGATTAAAAATTTGTACTGGAAATTATACTGTTTTATAGTGTATATAATATATAGAATCAATACAATAGTATCAAATTCATTGTGGTATAGTGGAAAAGGTTTTGTCTCTTATTCCCCATGACATGGGTTCAAACCCCACGGGCTACAAAAATAAATTTGAGTTGGGGAGAAAAATTTGAGTGTGATCTCTCCATTTCCCACTATAATGGATCCATCCATTATCTAACTTTAGAAAGTAAAACTGGATTTCGTACAATCTGGAAGTATAGAAACTATCCACACCAAGTTCCGAAAATTCTGTACAAAAGACGGTTGTCATTCATTTGGACCAAAAAACTGTCCAACCCAATTGTACAAGATCCAAAAAAGAATTAAAGATGATGGGTAAGAAATCTCCCCAAAAATACTTCTGCTTTCACTGTTTCGCATCTCCAAAAGATGCATTTAAAAAAATCTTCAAAACAGTGAATTGTAAACTTAATTAAATTAAATCTAATAAAAAAAAATTCGTATTTAGGTTTATCAGATTTACAATAACAAAATAAATTTTCCAAATTAAATTTGGAAATTTCCATACAATTAAAAAACAAATTGCTTCCAAATTCTTTGTTTCGAATTAAACATTTCTGATTCATGAATTTAATTTTTGAAAATAATTCCGTAGTATGTATTAAAATACAAGAATACAAGAAATTAGTTTTTCAAAAATTTATTCTCATGTATAAACAGATTCTTCTTTTTTTCGAAAATATTAATTTGGAAAAATTTCGTGATTATTAAAACCAGAATACATGCCATTATTGGGCTCTGATACCAATGTTAATTAACGGATAGAACTTACAAATTACTCCGTTAATATTCGTGCGGAAGCGGATCTTGCGAGCGTAGCAGTATCACTGGTTCTGCAAGGAATCACAAGCCGAAGCCGGAAGCCCTGCGTTTTCCACGACCTAAGACCTTCAAGTGTTAACAGAGTTTCTTGGTGCGTTTTTCTCTCTTTCTTTTCTGTCACTATTCTGTTATAATATCTGTTAGAGAGACATGGACAGGATGTAGTATATATAATACTAACACACCTCTTCATGAAGGGTCTGCACCTCTTCATAAAGGGTCTGCACCTCTTCATAACGGGTCGGGTTTTGGATTCAGATTTCCCATAACGGGCGTACCATTTAATAAATCCAACAATACATATTTAAAAATAGTAATCCAAGTACCAAAAAGCTAGCAAACCTCAAAGCTAATAGTCCTAATATAATTATGTTAAGCATACTTGCAAGTACCACTAAACCAATAAGACATACTTAGGCATACTTTTCATATATACCACTAAACCAAGAGGACTCAACAAGGACATTTTTGCAGTTGTAAGAATTTCCCAACAATGACTTCTGTTCTTTCTATAGAATAAAACATTTGTTTATGCCATAACCAATTTTTAAAATGCTAATGAAATTTAAACTTTTACTAGAGTTGTCCATTTCTATCAATATGAATTTTACCGCAAATATTGAATGCGCAAGAAGTATCAATAGGAATTTTACCGCAAATATTGAATGCGCAAGTAGTATCAATAGGAATACAGCAGAACTTAACACAATGCTTAATGACGAGTTCATTTTTGGAAGTAAATGGTGCTTGTAAATCTCACTAATCAGAATGCAAAACAAGAAAAAATGGTGCTGATGGATCTAACTAATCAGAGAGAGAGAGAGAGAGAGATCAAAGTATATACCGATTTAATTTCGCTGGAGGCAGGGCAACAAGGGAGCGATGGAGAGAGAGATGAAGAAATTTGGAGAGGTGCTGTGGGGTTGGTGGAGACCCTTGAGGATGAAATATATAGTGTTAGCACCAAGGGAAAATAAACGATGGGAAATTATTTGATTTTAGATCCGACGGTTAAAGTTGATCCCATCAGGGTGCATATAGTGGAAGGGTGGGTGCATGTATCTAAATTATTAGTGTATATCTTTAGAATCGGAGTCATGCATTATCAGAGAAGTGCAATGTGAGCAAATTCTTGTGTATCTTAAGAATTGAATAAGAACGTTGAATTTGCACGAATTCAGTTTAGAGATTTATACAATATTTTTCGTATGGTCATGTTCTACAAATTAAGATCTTATGTTATATACAGAATCCAAGTCATTTTTGAACTGAATAGTTTCAAGCTCACGCAAGAGGGAACAAAAGCAAATGCTCTTAGTGCAAAGGATTGTTGAAATACATGCTTGAAAACACAGAATAGTTTAAAACAATTAGATTAAAGAGAAAAGTAAAAGGCAATACAGAACAGATTGCTGCGGAGAAATTGGGAGCATTGAACAATGTTCTTCAGCTTCTATTGCATCCTTTTATAAGTTATAACCATATCCACGGCCTGTCTCTGAGCCTTCAATTGGAAATTCACATTTGAATTTTATTGGATATGAATCATTCGAGCCTTGAATACACTAATTTGAGCCTTCAAGGCCCAAAGATATAATTGATGCGCTTCAAGCCCAAAACAGGAAACTTTATTCTTCTGAAATGAAATTCTAAAAATAATAAATACTTCAGACAGTTGAGATGTTCGGTGAAAATCTGAACCATTCCATAAAGCATTCCACAGGTAAAAAAAAAACAAAGCACACTCCCAACAAGAAATAGACCAATCAATCAGGCTAGACTACACTGGAAAATAAAGGGAATGAACTCTTCTAATCCTCTTGGAAACACTTATCTGGTACAAATTCAGCTCATATGACTCTGGTAATGTACTTCCAAACTGCATCAATTGCATTTCAGATAATTTCTTTAATTCAAATCAAAAACCACATCTTCATCAAGTTCTTGAAAGATATACAGTACATCTTCCTCACTTCCAAAGTGATTCCCTATGATTCCTTTTTGAACAAAAATCATGTAATATGAATGAGTGAAGAGCTTTAATTATCTTGGTGCCTTTATCTTGAGCTACCATCATATCTTGAAACAATCTTACATAGCCACATGATTAATAATTATAACCACTGACATCTTGTTTGCTTTCTGATTTTTGTATCCATGTCTTTAATTGGTGAATAACAGAATACTCATATAGAGGAGCAAGTAAAGATCATATCCTCTGACTACATTTATGAGACAGGGATAGAGCCAAGTGGTTTTTTTCAAAAATATACTTTTAGTTTTTATGTTTTTCTAAACAAAAAATTATAAAAATATACCTCGATTCAGACAATTATAAATTTGTCTGTTTCTGAATTTTTTTTTTCCAAAACATACTTCTATTTCTATATTTTCTCAGAAAAAATTAGAGAAATATACTTAACATTTAAGATAATTATAAAATTATATCTCATCTAAAACTTTTGTTCCATCTTATTAATTATCATATGTCTCTGCCATAGCAGGAGATATAAAACAAGAAAATAATTGAGGGTTTGAGACTTTCCGGTGCATGTCCTTGTCCAGAATTAATATCACCTAATGTACAGAATATTTATATTTAGACTTAGACCGTCCGATCAGAATCCGCACAAACATTAAAGAGATCTTATGCATTTTGTCTCTCGCAAAATTAGTTCAGATTTTGATCAAACCGTCCGGATCTAAACATAAATATTCTGTTCTCTCGGAGGATATGGACTTCCCTATCCATACCAAAAAAATAAAGAAGAGAACATAGGAGAAATCAAAATCCAATTCGCAATCCATACTGACAGGGACAATATTAGCCTGTGAGTCTGTGACCCATATCCAGTTCTTATGTCGATCCGATCCGTGATAATTAAATATAGAGCAAAGATACAATGCTGCCATGCATCCTGCCACAATGATATAATAATTAATGCGACTGAACAAGGCCATGCAGGTAAGAAATGGGCAAATGGCTGCTCAGACACTGTCACAGCTCTTTTGAAAAACCAGAGACAGACATATAAGAGTAGTGTAAAAATGTGTTTTCGTCCTTTAATCATCACTACTATAATTTTGACTTCTTACACGTGAGTAAATATGATATTACAAATTTTTAAAGAGGAAAAATATATAATAATACAGTTTTGGAGGGAATACATGAAATTCCCCCTTCACATTAAACAAGAGGAAAAAAAAAAACTTTTCATAACAAACGTGTACCAGAAGCATACCCTTTCTGCCTAACGAATTGACCATCCAATCAATATATCACCAAATCCAACAGAACACAAGTTATTGTCTGGTCCAACCAATCAAAAAGAATAATGATTAAAGAAAAGACGACAAAAAAATAAATTGTTTCTATTATTCATATTATTCATATCGTCACCATCTCATATATGAGAGAGTCCGGTGTCCGATCTGAACCGTTTGAATTCACATCTAAATATATACGTTCGGCATATATTTATGGGACGGTTTACAACTTCGATTTTCTATACGAATCTCAACATATTGGATATCGAACTGAAATTAATCTGATACCCATCGGATTGATACCGCCCTTCTCTCATATATGGGTAGCCAAAACATCACTCAGGCAACGTTTTCCAATTCTGACATGGTGTCACACCACTAAAAGGGCAAAAAAAAGAAAAATATACAAGAATTTCTAATGGCAAAGTAATTTGTCATGTTTTCTTTATCACCTAAATCCAGTAATCAGAACTCATCAAAATGTTTTGAGGGCTGGGGGTGTAAAAGAGGAAGAATATTAAGAAATAAATGAAGAGAGATCTAGAGCAGCAGAGGGTAATAGAAAAGGAGAAACAGAGAGAAGGAAACAAAATATATAAAATTTTCAATTTTCTAACATTAATGATCCGGCCTTGCTTCCTCTCTGATTCTTTGAATGCGGCTTTTTTCGGATTCGCTCGGTCTCATCTCTTTGCAACTGTCGTCGACGGTAGCACACATAGAACCAGAGAAGAAGAAATAAGAGTAAAATAGCAAAGAGCAATACAATCACAATTAGAAACACCTCTCCATGCATCTTGTACCTCTTATCTCTTGTTACATTCACCTCCTCTTCATTATTGCTTGGACTTGGTGCCATTTATGCCAAAGAGGAAATAGAGAGAGAGAAAGAGAGAAAGAGAGAGGGATGTTATTCCACTATACCTAGTTATAGATATTTATGTGAAGGAGGGTATTAGATGTTGATGTGCAATTTGGGACCATAAACTTAGAGACACGTTTTTCATTCAAGTAATGTGAAAACAAAATTGATGAAAACGAAATCATAAATCATAATTTTTCGAAACTAAGAATATTCTTATACAGCATATGTGAATCTTTTTATCACTGAGAAAAATTGATACTTCATTTGGTCATTTTAAGCTTCCAAGCTTCAATTTAGTTTTTTTTTTATTAGATGACTCTTGTCATTGGTCATTTTAAATATAGGGGAAATTTCATGTATATCCCTCAAAAGTTTCAATATTACGTATTTATCCCTCCAAAATCAATAATTACATATTTATCTTTAAAAATTGTACAAACTCACATATTTGTCCAATCTAACTCTATAACATATCAAATATCTCCAAAAATAATTAAATAATATTTTTTAAAACTTTAAAATTTATTTTACAATATTAATTAAGAATACATTGACCATTAGGCCATTTGTTTCTGTCTCTTTAGTCTGCCTGAGTTCTCTTCTTTTTAAGGCGCCAAATCTCTCCCACCTCTCTCTCCAAACGTGCCAAATCACATATTTCTCCCCGTCTTCTCTCGTTGCCTCCCCTCTCATAAATTTTTGTCGCCCCTCACTGCTTTAATTTTTCCATCTTCGTTTGGAGAGAGAGGCGGGAGGTTTGACGTCTTAGAAAGAAGAAAACTCAGGCGGACTAAAAAGACGGAAACGAAGGGGCATAATATTATTAATTAATATCATAAAATTAATTTTAAAGTTTAAAAAAATATTATTTAATTATTTTTTGAGGTATTTGATATGTTATAGAGTTAAATTGGACAAATATGTGAGTTTCTACAATTTTCAAGGATAAACATGTAATTACTTATTTTGGAGGGATAAATATGTAATATTACAACTTTTGAAGGATATACATGAAATTCCCCCTTAAATATAAGTTTCCTATTTAAGAAAATTTATATTTTAAACTCCCATTCTCAATAATGTAAATATATATAAAAAAATATTGAAAATTTTATGTGTTTGATGTGTCTAATGTGCAATATAACTCTTAAAATAATTAAACCTTTTGTATTCTTCTGTTGAATTTCCATACAATTAATCGTACTTTTTACTATATATATATCTTTAATGTTTGAAAAAAAATATATAGTTATCTGTGTCTAAAATTTTCTGAATGTAAACTGTGTTCTAAAAAAAATTAATTTTTTTCTTTTTGAGTGAAATCCAATAAACAACTCTTATAAATTAACAAACATGGTCCCAAAATGTTGGATAATCCCTTCATAACATGTATAGGGGTCAATTTGTTCTCTTTTGCAACTTTTTCAATTGTAAAGTTGCTCGACATAATTTCTTATGAAAATTTGTTCTCATTTGGGACCACTTATATAATGGGAGAATTTCATATATACCACTCAAAAATTGTGAAAGTACGTATTTACTATTCAAATTTCTACAATTACGTATTTACCATCTAAAAATATAATAACTCACGTATTTATCCAATTAATAAAAAAATGAGATTAATTAAGTTTAATATTATATAAAATATAATTAATAAGTTATTTAGTCTATTCTCCTTCTCTGCCCCTTCCTCTTCTGCGCACAAATTTCCCTCCTGTCTTTGTTGACGTAACTTTTTCCTTCCTGCTGAAAGTTTCTCCTCATCTCGTCTCTCCCGCTAAACTTGGAGAGAAGGGGCTCGGAGATTAGATATCACAACAGAACAACTCGTCTAGAAACTCGAAGATTAGGATATCAGAGAGAAGGGGGCACAACTTGATCGTCTAAAAACAAGGTAACCACTCTATTTTTTCCAACAAAACAACTCGTACTTAATTCAATGTTCATATCGCAACCCGTTATCAAAGTAGTAACTGAGTTTGAGAACTGCGTTTTTTTCTGGCTTAGTTAAAAATAGTGTGGGTCTTTTAGCTGATGGGAACTCAAAGGGTCCTTTCATTCCTGATGATTTTTTGTGCCCGATTTCACTGGAGTTGATGAAAGATCCTCTTATTGTTTCCACTGGACAGATCCATTTGAGAATATTAAACACCAGCTTATTATTTTTAATCTCTTATATTGGATATAAAGGAGAACGGGTCTAAGGAGAGAAAGAGAGGGTGCTAAGATAATCCTTGATTAATTATAGTTTTAAGAATATTAAACATAATTAATATGATTTTTGAGTATATTTGATATATACTAAAGTTATATTGGATAAATATGTGAGTTATTAGATTTTTAGATGGTAAATACGTAATTACAAAAATTTGGATGATAAATATGTAATTTCACAGTTTTGGAGTGGTATTTATGAAATTCTCCCCTTATATAATTGGGTGGTTGGGACTATGTTGTTGTACTGAGTTGTTTGTTTGTTACATCAATATTGTTTTTAATTAAGTTTTTTTAGATAAAGATAAGAATTAAGTCTTATAATTTTAAATATTAAAAAAAAACCGTTACTTAATCGAGTTCCTATGAAAAAAAGTATATCAAATTAAGATTGGATCTCATTTTATTAACAAGTTGAATTAATAGCCTTTATGGGCTTATTAATTAATGTTGTTGAAGAAAATCTTAAAGTTCACATGTAATGAGGGTATTCATCATTTAATGCAAAGAGTATTATATATGGCGTACAAGCATAGTATTTGAATGATGATACGCAATTCTTTATTATCTTATACAAAAGATGATGTTGAATTAGTAGATGTGGCAATATAACCACAAACTTAACTCAATTATTTGGGAACTAATTAATGAAGATGGTCCCAAAATCCTTTCTGCCTCTTTCATTGTTAGTCTTCATATGTTATTATAACCGGATCAAATATCAATCTGGTTCAGATCACTTGGTTTACCGATTAGGCCGTTGGGTCTGGTTCGGACCATCCGGTCCAGTCCATGTTTAATAACAGTGCATTATACTTTTGTTAGCTTTTTATTATTATTATTATTTTTTTTATTTTTTTTATAAAGAGGTCTTGTCTTACTCCACGGCGCCACCATCAATTCAGATCCATTGCAATATTTGGATACATTAGACGAGGAATTCGTATCACCTAAAACCTTGTTTGGATGGAGAGTAGAGAAAGAGAAGAGAGGTGAAGAATAGAAGATAATGGAACGGAATAGAAAAGAAGATTAATATATTTAATTTTTTTATGTTTGGATGATTAATGAGAAAAATAAATTTAATTTTAATTTCCGTCTTATTTTTTGTTTGGTTAATTAAAATTTAGAAGGTTAATGAAAAATTCGGTGGATGTTGTAGATTTGTGACAAGAAAACTTAGATAGGAATTATATAGGTAAAATATAGGGTTGGGTATTTGTGTCATTTTTCTGAAAATATTTGCAACAAAATTTCTTTCCATCTGTTACACCCCAAATTAGAAGGGAAATCAATTATATTAATTATAATTATGCAAGGTTAAACATTTTACCTCTTGTACTCTTCACCTCTTGATATAATTTTATCAACCAAACACAATTTGAGGAAAACTTTTCTTTTCTTTCCATTCCCTCTCTTCCTCTGCTCTCCATCCAAACCATCCAAACAAGGTGTAAGGTAACAGAATATTTCTGTTTGGATCCAAACCGTCCAAATAGAATCTGCACCAATATTAAAGGAATCCACAAAACATAGACCTTTCTCGCTAGCCCAATTAATTGGGCTTATAAAGCCCGGAAACTCAGATCCAGGCCTTATAGGCCAGAAATAAAACCCAAAACCCTAGTTACTTCGGAGGAAACCCTAGAAATCGCAGAAAAGAGAGGGGAGCGAGAGAGAGAGAGCGGGGGCGAAAAAAGGCCGTCAAACTTGTGGAGCGAGAGGAGAGAAAATGCCTCTATCAAAGCGCAATCGAGAAGGTAGTTTGGATTCTCATTATTTGTAGAAATGGATCTTTTTGTTTCGATTTTAGTACAGATTTGCATATTTTGAAGGTTTCCACTGACTTACGATCCGTTTTCATCAAGCTCATTGTAGAAATCCCTTGTTTATTTCTTGTTTGAAAAATTGATAGTTTGTCTCTTGATAGATTCATTAAAAATTGCCCCCTAGTTGACCAATAATTGTTTATTATTCTCTAATTCTAGTACTGTTATTGGTACCTGTTATGTGGACTTTAGGAATTAGTTGATTTTCATACACCTTGTTTCAAATTAATGGGAAATAGATTTTGCGGGTATTAGTTTCTTATATTACTTAATAATCATGGCGCTCTCATTACAATTTAAGGATATATAACCTGAAAACCAAAATTTTTGCTTATTGTGATTTTATCTAAAGATCTTTAGCCTTATTTATTTTTGTTCTTTTTTTTCGAATTGCATATTGAAACATACAGTGACTTTGTCGAAAACAAAAAAGAAGGGAAGGGTGGCCAAGGAGTCGTTGGTAAATGCCATAAAAGAAGGGCTTGAGCAGTATAAAACCGCTTATGTTTTCACTTATGAAAACATGAGAAACCAGAACTTCAAGAAATTTAAAGAACAGCTCAAATCCAGCAGCAGGTACTCCTCATAAACCTGCTTTCTATTTGTATTTTCTAAATGATTTATTTGGAAGGCTATAGTTTAATGGTGTACTGTTTTGTTTGCATTGATAGGAAGATTTAGCTATTACTTATTATTTGCTTGAACTAAAAGTTAAATTTCTAATGAAAAAATTGAAGGTTTTTTCTTGGATCAAATAAAGTAATGAAAGTAGCACTTGGTCGGTCCCCGGCTGATGAGGCTAGACCGCGTATACATAAGCTCTCTAAGGTTAGTTTTCACATCCATCTTATTTTTATAGTGGATGCTACAGTGAAAACCGTAATATTTCTGTTTTAATATATTTTATTTTGTTTTTATTAAAATTACAGTTACTTCATGGTGATTCAGGTCTCTTTTTGACTAACCTACCTAAAGAGGATGTTGAAAGGTAAATACTCTCTGATTTAATTTTTTTTTCTTCTGTAAGGTGGATATTTGTTAGAAAACAATTCCCACGTAAATTTGTTCCGACATTTCAGAATATTCAGAGAATTTGAGGAGCAAGACTTTGCAAGAACAGGGACTATTGCTACAGAAAAGGTTGCTACTAGAGTTATTTTTATTTTTTTTGTTATCGAGTTCTTGATTAATTACCATTAAAAGTAATAATGATATTTTGATTCGATTAACAGATAGAGCTTAAAGCTGGGCCTTTGGATCAATTCTCGCATGAAATGGAACCATTTTTGCGTAAACAGGGGTTGCCCGTTCGATTGAATAAAGGTAAAAAATATCAAATTGCCCTTTGCTAGATCTGTTGTAATATTTCATTCTATATATATGTTTAATATATATCAAATTGCCCTTTGATGTTTAATATATATGTTTCATTTTATTGAAATACAGGGGATATAGAATTAATATCTGATCATCTTGTGTGTGAAGAAGGGGAACCCCTGTCTCCCGAAGCTGCTCGTTCTTTGGTATGGACCTATTTTTATTCAATTTTATTATTTGTTGTTCTTGTAGTTTTTTGTGCTTCCATTTAAATATCCAAAGTAGTGGCCAAGGTGTTGCATGCGCATATTTCATCCAATAAAAAATATTTTTACTGTGAGGAGGGTACTGTTTTACAGGAGTTTGTAGGTGACATATACTGTTATGTAAGGGTGATGTGGTTTTTCTTACTTGTGGTGCACAATTTGCCCATCTTTTAGAGGACTTGTTCTGAATTTGATATAATTTTTTATTTTTTGTTGATATCACTGTTTTTCTTTGGCAGAGACTACTAGGGATAAAATTGGCAACATTTAAGTTGAACCTACTGTGTAGATGCTCAGAGGATGAATTTGAAGTTTACAGGGAGGGTTTGGATGTATCTGATATTGAATCCTCTTGATTGATATCATCAAGAAAATTAAATTGCCTAGTGTATGATTTTTTTTGAGATCGTAGGTCAAGGATTATGATCCTGCAATTTTGTTCTCTATTTCTAAGTTAGTACTGCAATTTGTTGCTGGATTGGTATTTGATAAACCATCTTTCATGTATTTTAGAATCTATGACTGGTTCTACTATTTGTGTTCAACATTTAACCCATTCCAAAAAGCAAGTTTTAGATAGATTACAGTTAGAATTTCTCTGTTTTATGAATAATATCTCTGACATTGCCATAGTTAGTTCTCTGTTTATTGAAATACTCCTATATCAGGATGCAATATATTTAATCCTTGGATTTGGCATTTGGTGATTGCTCCTGTACCAGACAAATTTCCTTTTGCTTTTCAGAATTATGCATATATAATAATATGAGATTGACCTGTGTTAGGAATGTATATCTTCATTTTGACAGTCTAAATAGTTGATCTCAACTGTTCAATATGAGATTGACCTGACTTTGGGAGTGATGTTTAGTTTTGTTGGTCCAAATCATGGTGATAGAATGAGGTACTCCTTAAGTAGTCTCATTTACCAGAAAAGAACCAGGTCAAATCAAATCAATGTGTTTCAAAGTCCAAAATTCCCTATCATGTGGTGGTTCTTACAACACTCAGGTTGGAATATGAGACTCTGGCTTAGAAAGAAGTTGGGATGTTCATCGTGTCTCGTTTAATTGGTTTTATTAGTTATGCTGAGATTTTACAAATAGACAGTCTGAGACCTAGGCCAAAAGCGGAAGAGCAGAGGAATCTCGACCCAAAGATTTTTCATTAGTTATGCAGAGATTTTACAAATTCTATCGAATTTGTATCCTCGAGTTTAACTCAAATTTTGGGAAAATATTTGGATTGTCTAATTTAAATCTGCATTAATATTAAAGAGTCTCGTGCATGTTCTGTATGGATCGGATTGGTTTGAATTCTGATCGCACGGTTCGGCCCTATCAAGAAGTAGCCAAATTAGTTATGCAAGCTCTTCAAACCAATCCACTACTTATCTAAATAATGTATGCATATGCTAAATTTAAAAAAAATTCTGGTAAAAAAAAGATAAAAAGTAAATGCATTACAATAACCTAATTTTTATTTATTTATGGACCGATTAACTTTATACTAAGAATGTGTTTAAATGAGTGAGATAATGAGCTATAAATTTTGTTTTGCTTTTGAACACGAGAGCTATAAATATTAATTAGCATCGTCGGGGTGTTCGAAATAGCCGCTAACTTCATTGTTCTACTATTCCAACTAAAAATTGAGTGACTTTTCCAAACCGTGTTCGTGCGATAAGCTTACTAACCTATTTTACATTAAAAAATATTCTAAAATAACAAAAAAGTTCTAGAAATTTAATATATCAACATATTAATAGTGAAATAAATTTATTTTAACGATTCAGTATCTTCGTTCTAATGTGATTAAAAAAATTAAAATTATATTATGAACCTTATTGATTACTTCATCTCATTCTTGTTTTACTCAAAGCACATCATTTTTTTTTTTTTATGATAGCCGTAGGCTTATACTCAAAACACATCATTAGAATGCCATATGTTGTAAAACAAATCCATATTCTCCACAGTAACATGAAATTTGTGTTTCGAATCCGGAACATTCGATCAAAATTTGAACCAATCTGAACCAATTTAAAAATTCATAAGATCCTTTAATATTCATGTTATTGCTCAAAATTTGAGTTACCGTAAGCTATACTAATTACTAATTAGGTTAAAAACAAGAGGAAATTTTGAAGTTTGAACCCATGACTTGAGAAGGAACTTGAAGCAAATAGCTACAACTCGGCTGTTTCAATAGTAGTGAGAAAAATTTATAAGAAATAAAATAACAGATTCCTCCGTATCTATTTACATTTTTGCAATTTTGTATCAGCTGCCTCTCCTACAGCCTGGATGCTTATCAGCTTGTCTCAAGTCTCAACAACTAAATCATATTCATAGAGCAGCGCATTCTCTCTTCTACCACCTCGTAATTCTTTCCAATTAATTCTACCTCCTCATCATAGATGTTATTATTTGACTCTCAGTTTGTTGTCATATTTATCATGTCAATACAAAATGTAATATGTGATATGAACTGTTCGATTCAATTGGCACAGATGACAGATATGTATTTTTACATGCCATCTATTTTTATTTTTGTTCCAGGGAGTTATAAATTTAAATAGGATATGTTTCATATCATTTTCTAAGCTATTTAGCGGGACATAAAAATATTCCGATTTTGCAGGGGTATATTTGATATTTTGAGACTTAGCACGCGTCAGGTAGAATTCACATTACCTACGGTAACAGAATATTTCTCTTTAGATCCGTAACGCCCAATCAGAATCCGCACGAATATTAAGGTGGATCGGACGGTTCATATATAAACTCAAATATCCTGTTACCTCAGAGGATATGGACTCCTCAGGTAGGCACCTCCCGTGTCTCCTCTCCCAGTGCCTCCCTTTCTCTTTCTCGTTTCTCCCTCTCTCTTTCTCGTCAAACGGCCAAACCACCTCCTATCGGATCTCCTTTGCAAATCAGCACAAATTGCGAAAAACACCCTTGTACATTTCCACATTCCCCCCTCCAGATCCGCCTGCGAGGGGCCATTTTGCAAACCCCGCGTAGAAAATGGGGGATTTCAATCTCGCGCTGGTGATCGTGGCGGTGGTGGTGTCTGTACTGGTTCTTCTCGTGAGCTTCTACCTCTTGATCAACTATCAACACCCCGACGATGCTAATCAGGCGTACTTCCCCAAACTGGTGGTGGTTCTCGGTCTCGCCGTGGCGGCGATCTCCATTCTCATGCTTCCTGCTGACGTGGCTAACCGACAGGCGTGTCGACATGCTATCTACAATGGGGCCTGCAACCTCACTCTCCCAATGAAGACCCTCTGGCTCATCGTGTACATCGTCGACGCCGTGCTCGTTTTCCTCGTTATTCCTTTTGCGATGTTTTACTACGAAGGAGATCTTGACAAGTGCGTTTTAAAGTTCCAGTTTTTTTGGTTAGTTTTTGCGTCAATTTGTTCGGAATTTATCTGATTGGATCTGGGATTTTGTCGCAGGAGCGTTGGAAAGAGATTGAAGAGTGCGTTGATTTGGGTGTTTTGCTCGGCGTTTGTCTGCGCTCTCTGCCTTGGAATTCTTTACAGTACGTGCTTCTATTGTTTATCTGTTGTTACTTATCCCATTTTTTTCTTCTGAAATATAGCTTACATTGATAAATTGAGAAAGAAAATAGTAGTTTGTGATAAACATGACTATTTTCTAATACTGCATTTGTTAAAGTTTATTTACCATTCAGTGCTTAGCACTATGGTTCTGCTCTGTGCGCAAGTTATGCATGGAATGAATTATCTCCAAATAGCATTAACACTAAAATAGATAAGTTAATTAAGGACATGACTTGCCCCTCAGAAGTTAACATTTAATTTCCAGCTGCAAAATGTCACAAATTATAGTGTAATTGTTAAGAAGCCCTTTTTGGGATTTTTTTTAGTTTTAGTGTAATTTCCTAAAAAGATATCCTGACTGATACACATGGTACAGCTATATTGAAGCATTAATATGCTGGATTTTACTAATCTAGATTCAAGCATTACTACGCCAGATTTTACTATTTGTATGTAACACCTTTCCTGAATCTGATACCTGTATGGTACCATAATGGTTTGACCAAATTTTTTTATGCAATTAAAGCCGGGTAACCTATGCTGCATTGGGTTGACTAACTTCTAAACCTGGTATAAGTACTGGACATTCCAGTACCTTCACAAAAACAGAAATTTGTAATCCTTGATAATAGACAAACCTGGTATAAGTACTGGACATTCCAGTACCTTCACAAAAACAGAAATTTGTACCTTCATACTGCTTTTGGAAATTGCAAATAGGCAAACTTAATACATCTTTTCTTTGTTATCAGCATTGATTGGTAAAGTTGACTTCACTGTCAGACACCTCTCATCATCAGTTCAGACTTTTCCAAGCACTTGGAATCAATTCTCCAGTGGCCAACCTTGCATCAGCCCCTTGACTAAGCAGGTTTTCTTTTAACATTTATAATCCGAGATGATTTTTCGTATGTACCTCCAATCTATTGATTTTAAATTTCTATTTTATATTCCAGATGATTTTTCATATGCATCTTATACAGAACCTTGCACTATTGTTGGTGTATATATGAGATAAATAAGTTTGTCATCTACTTATTCTATTTTTCTTTCTTGCCCTTTAGTGTGATGCCTATGTGGCACCGCCTTCGTCAGAGACAACCTGGACTATGCGTACCTCCTTCCCAGAATACATCGTCGCTCTTGCCACTATCGTTGGCTCTGTGTTATTTACTGTACGTTATTTTTTTCTATATTCCAGCACATAGATTTTGCAAATTACAATTGACATTTTCCCTCATTTGCAATCAACACGAGAAACATGTCCTTGATGTGTTTATTTGAGAAAATTTTAGCATTTAAATTTTCTTGGCATTGTTTTAGGTCAGTTCATGCATGGGAGAAAATGACCTTATTAGCTAAGTGTAATATTGTCAATACTTGAATAAACATATGTGTGCCGTAGCACAAAGTTGCTTTGTTTTGGTTACAGATATCGGTGGGATGCGAGCTCTTAATAGCAAACACGAGAAATTTTATTGCACAGTAAGATGTCATTGTATTATTGCAAAGGACCTGATTTCATTCTTAATAATCTGTTATAGATATTTGGAGGAGTCGGGATAGCTTGCCTTCCATTAAGCCTCATTACCGCCTTTGTAAGGCGCCCCAAGGCTGTCATAACACGCTCTCAGTACATCAAGGTCTCATTTGTTCTCCTCAAATTCATTTGTTCACTGTTTTTTGTGCTTGCACTACTCATATGCCCATCTGTTTGAACTTTGTTAGGAGGCGACTGAGATGGCAAAGAAAGCAAGAGAGCTGAAGAAGGCTGCTGAGGCACTTCACCAGGAGGAGAGAAATGGTAAAAAAGACCGGAAATGGCGTAAAAATGTCAAATCTGTGGAGAAGGCAAGTTTTCAATTTTTTTTGTACCAACAACCATTTTGAACAAAATTTCCAGTTCTTGTACTTGGATGTGAATCGAAGATTTCTTCTTTATTCAGGAATTGCTTCTTTTGGAAGATGATATGAAAGCATTGGAGGAGATGTATCCCCAAGGAGAGAAAGTAATAATAGAAGAAAAATAAAGATAAATAATTAATAAGTACTCCGTGTAAATAATTTGGGCTCACTTAACTCTTTTTTCTTGCATAGGCGGAGACTACTTGGGCTTTGACTGTCCTTTCTTACATGGGGAAGCTCGTACTCGGAGTTGTTGGGTAGTGTTCTTTAATAGATCATACCTTTTTCATAATATTCGAAAGCAATTCTTCTCAATTTGGATTTGGTTAGTAATTCAATGTAATTCTCTTTTTCAGGTTAATTGTATCAATTGCATGGGTTGTGCATATCGTGTTGTACTTGCTGATTGATCCTCCTTTGTCTCCATTCCTAAATGAAATCTTCATTAAGCTTGATAGCATCTGGGGTATTTAGCTAAATAAACTTAAAAATTATAAGATTGAATTTACTCACTCTCTCTCTAAAAGTCAATACATCTTTTTACCAGGTCTTCTAGGTACAGCGGCATTTGCATTCTTTTGCTTCTACCTTCTAGTTGCGGTGATTGCTGGTGAAATGATGCTGGGGCTTAAACTAGTTTTCATCACCATTCACCCGATGAAGTAATAAGCCATTATCTTCTTTAACCTTCCTCAGAATCTTTTTTTTTTTTTTTCAGGTTCTGTTTGACATAATTTACTTCTATTTTTGCAGATGGGGAGCAACTCTCATGAACTCCTTTCTCTTCAATGTTGGCCTTATACTCCTTTGCTCTATCAGGTGAGAGCTTGAAATATTAAAATAGTTGGTACCTTTCCAGTTAACTGGCTATATAATTCTTCAAAAAATGTATTTGACGAAAAGTATAATGCCAATTTAGGTGGTAGTGAGATGGAATAAAGGCAATTGTGTAAAGTAATATGTGCCTAATATTTTTGATCAAATTTACAATTTAATCCCTTTTCCAGTGTGATTCAATTCTGTTCGACGGCTTTTGGCTACTATGCACAAGCAACAGCTGCTCAGGAGATATTTGGGCACACACTAGAGTCCTTGCGGGGAATTAAGTACCTTTACAAGTGAGCCTCATAAAACACAAAATGAATTTATCTTTAGTTGTGATTTCTTTTCGTTTCTATCAAAACTTATTCTGAACTGTGCGTGTTTCAGGTACAATGTGTTTCAGTATGGATTTGTTGCTTTTGCCATTATCACACTCTTCTACTATTCGTGCTTTGTAAGCTATCTCATCTTATTTATTATCACCTCATTTAACCAAGATAAGACTACGAAACGTGGAATATGCCTTGTATGACCATAAAATTATGAGAAATCTACCCAGATGATCCCTTAGTCTACATATTTTGAAAGTGGATCTATTTTCTCTATCCCTAGTTGCAGAGGGGCTATTGAAAGTAAACTGGACACAGTAAAAAGGTCTCAACATCAGGTTTTGTTTGTGTCAGTGTTCTTGTTTTGGTTTTAAATAATCTGATCTTTGTATCATTTTGGTCCCTATCTAATTTGTCAAAATCATGAATGACAATCTTTGGGTCAAAATCATTTTGTTTGTGTCAGAGTTCTTGTTTTCGTTTTAATTTAATCTTTCCAGCCTGTGCAGGGTTACATTGGGCATTTCATGTTTTATACGATGTATTTGATAATTATGGCTTTAATAGGGAAAACATTTCCTTTGTCTAAAATATTTTCATTTATATATGTTATTAGGGATGGAGAAAGAAGAGACACACAGGGCGGTTTCAGCTGTCCAGTTAATTAAATTCTACAAGTTGTTAGGTTGTGTGCCGGTTTGCATTAATTTCATGCGGGAGTGATAGATGTCAGCTGCTAGCAATGTACATTGGTACTTAAATCACTTAATTTGAGGGATCAAAAATCACACACCGATGTAAATTTAGTGAGGTTGAGATTGTGTGGGACGGGGCAATTTTCAGCGTTTTACGATCTTTTGGATGTCCATTTTCTTAACCTTTCTTGTATTTCTGTACTATTGTATCATAGTTGTTTGATGTTTTCTTCTTTGCTTGCCACAAATCCTTTGACGAAATCCTTTGTGCCACTGTTTATACCGTTTTCTTTCCGTTTTGATCTTTTTTTTTTCAGTTGGAGAATTAGATGATTTTTGTCTAGGCAGAGTCACATTATTCTTTCATCATTTGCTATTTCCTTCAGTTTTTTTTTCTTGTGTCATTGAACTGTTGTTAAAATTTAGAGTTTTTATATTTGGTTTCCTAGGTGGTTATTGAAATGCAAACCCAGTCTTATCTGTTTAAATTTCTTGCTAACTGGTTACAAAAGTTCTTATAGTTGTGCACTGTTGTATCTGATTTGCTTGATTGATATATTAGCTGTTATGTGCAAACGAACTCAGCTTGTACCTTTTGCATATTAAAAAAATGAATACGAATGAAGCATGCAGTGCAACCAAGTAAAATAACCTGATATCTGTTTCTTTTTTTTGGAAAAAAATGCAGATACTGATAATTATCTATATTAACTTGTGTAATTTAAAATTATGTCAGTTTATTTTTAAATTTTATTTGTATCCTACTTAATATTTGTATATATATTTGTATCTATATTAACTTTGCGCAGCAATCTGAACTGCCTAAATTCTCATCTAATTGTTTTGAACTATTCTGTGTTTTCAAGTATGCATTTCAACAATCCTTGGCGCTAAGAAAATTTGCTTTTGTTCCCTCTTATGTGAGCTTGTAACTATTCAATTAAAAATTTATTTTAGTTTCGGCTTATAACATCTCTTAACAACGCTTAATTGATGTCGTGCAAATTGAAAGAAGCTATTTAATTCTTAAGATACACTAAAATTGCTAACATTGCACTTCTCTTAAACCATTTAATCCTAAAGATATACAAATAATTGAAATAAATTGAGTCACCCTTTTACTATATATACCCTAATAGGATCAACTTTAACCGTCGGATCTAACCTCAAATCACGCACACAGCCTATATATATTTGTCTGATTTGTCTCTTCCCACTCGTCCCTTGTATCATTTCCACCTCTCCAAATTTCTTGATCTCTCTCTCCATCGCTCCCTTATAGCCCCGCCCCCAGCGAAATGAAATCGGTATATACTTTAATCTCAAGCTTGGTGGAAGGAGATTCTTCTGGGACAAATGCGGTTGTTTGTGCATGGTACAATGGTTATGCTCTTTCTATTGTTGCGAGTTGACAAGGTAATAGAGGATGAGTTAGAGGCCTGATTAGTTAGCTAGTTAGATTCAGATGTTGACCAAAGTCAAACATCATTAGTTAGTCTAATTGATTATATTAATTAGTGCGTGTGTTACTGCTTATACAAGCATCACTTTGTAAACATATTTTAATTAAGCAATACAAATCAGTTTTGATTACTCTCTCTTCATATACTTCTCTGTTCTCATGGGTTAGGGGCTTTGGAGGAAGAGGAAGGATCACTGCAAGAGGAGGCCTTCTCCCATTCACAACTTTTCTCATGTCGCTTCTACTGAGATTGATTGATGATTATTCTGTGTGCACCTTGGTAGTCATTTGCTAACGGGTACCTCGGGCAGGGCAGGGCAGTGCCCGTCCCGGGCAGCGGGTAGGCGGGTAGGCGGGTTTTTTTTTTTAAAACTCCGCCCTGCCCGTCTCAAACCCGTGCCCGTTGCGGGTAGACGGGTACAACGGGCACGGGTACAGCGGGCACGGGTATTTTTTTTTTTTTTTTTTTGCTGTTTTCTGTTTTGTGTTTTGATTTGTTTTCTTATTTTTTTTACCGTGTCGTACGAATATTATTACGTGTTTATAATTCGACTTTTAAAATCTGAATAGTTCAATATCAAATATTGTATATATATATACATAAAATTATCAAGTCACATCTTTATAATTCCTAAATAAATAAAATTTGTAACTCATATATAAAAATTATTTGTGCGAAAATTTGTATATTTATTCGGCTAAGTACAAGTCTAATTATTTATTTCTTTACAGGAGTAATTTTATACTAAAATACGCTAGATTACTTGAAATTATGTTGAATTACACTATATTACAATAAATTATGTTCAATTATACTAAATTACGTTAAATTACAATAACCTCGCTAATTATGCTGAAATACGGTAAAAAAAACACTAAACTACACAAAATTACGCTATAGTAGACTGATTTTACTCATCTTTCATGAATTATAAAAAATAGTAAAAAAATTCCAAAAATAGTAAAAATTGGTAATCTGCAAGTTCATTATGTAACTAATTTACTGAGCTACTTGGATTGAATGATAGACATGAAAATCTTAATCGGATCGGGCTGGAAAGTTCATTATGAAACTTCAACTCAAGTTTTGAGGCTCTTCCCTTAGTTTTTTGATGATTCTGAATGTCGGATCGGGCTGGAAAGTAAGTTAGCTTGGTTTTGGGGCTGTGGAGCTCATGTCAAAATTTCAGCCCGATCCGACAGACGGATCAAAAGTTATGCCCTTTTTTGTCAAAATTTCATTTTAAATTGATAATATATTTTCTAAACGTTAATTTATTTTTAATAGGTTAAATAAAATATAAATCAAAAATATCTTAAATCAATTACTTTAAAACAATAAACATTTTAAATTGATAATATATTTTGTAAACGTTCAATTTAAATTGATAATATAAATCTAAATCTAAATTAAATAAAAATTCAAATCTAAATTTATATGCAAATTAAATTAAATCTAAATTGAATATAAATATAAATCTAAATTAAAATTAAAATTGAATCCAAATCTAATTTAAATCTAAATTAAATTAAATAAAATGAAACTACTCAGTGCGCAACATTAACAGAGCAATATTCATGCAGCGCAATATTCACAGAGCAGGTTTAGCTTCATGCAGCGCAATATTCACATGCATTGCTGTACTCAGTGCGCTGCCTGTAGCCAAAACTGCTCTGTTAACAGTAGCCAGTGGGGGGAAAAAATTCAAAATTTCTGGTTTCGGCGGGCAGCGGGCAGCGGGCACGGGTACGGGTACGGGCACGGGTACGCGGGTACACCCGTGGCGGGTGCGGGCAGACGGGCAGCGGGCACGGGTCTGCCGGGTACGGGTACACCCGGGTTTGGCACCAAAACAGGCCACCCTGCCCATTTCAAGCCCGTACCCGTGTACCCGTTTACCCGGGTATACCCGGGCACGGGTACGGGTACCCCGGGCACCGGGCACGGGCGGACCGGGTTCGGGCAACCCGTTAAGGGCACTGTCAAACCACTACACCTTGGTATCAATCTTTTGAAGACAATTTAGTAATATATATTATCAGCCAATTGGAACTTGCTGTTCTTTTCATCATTGTAAAGGTTGAGAATTGTTTTGAATTTGATGCAATCATGTCATTAAAGCTTACAGTTTTGAACACATGCGGGCACTGTTTTTCAGTCCTTCAAATTATGATCAGCAATTAGGCGACCATTCTGTAAGCATCATATCGACAAATTAAATTAGTGTTATCAGCAGCTTTTGTTTATCAGATCACATAACAGTTTAGTTCATTGACTAAATGTATGTAATACACACTAAAAACCGGACCCGGTTATTTGGTTCTTTTAAAAGATCGTTCCTGTTATTAGATCGGTCAAAATCGGTTTGACCAGCCAGTTTTAACTGAAAAATCATATCGAAAAACCCGGTTCAATACAATTTCATTTTAGTTTTCGATTCAGAGCAAAATCGATCATGAAAAAACAAATAGCCAAGGAAAATGACAAGAGAAGAAGGTTCTGACAATGTGGAACCCATTAATATAAAAATATATGTCAATCATTTCACATCCCACCACCAACAGCCTAGCCTTTTAAAGTATTTTAATAGGACTCGATTCTCGAGAAAGAAGAAAACCAAGTGGCATTAATTTAAGTTTTTAAACTTTAAAATGAAAATCAACTAAATGGCGGATGTCTGATAAATAATTAATTTTTATATATTACAAAAAGAAAAAAATATTTTTTCTTTTTTATATATCAAATATAAGTTTCCTTTTAATTGCAAGAAAAAATATATTACTTATATTCTCAAATGTGTTTATTTTTATCATGCATGCAACCTTTTTAAAAAAAAAATAGATTTATAATTTAACTTCATCAAACTAATCTAAAAGAGTCTGGTATTTTTGATGTGAAAATGCTAATTCTTGGTTTTTCTAGTTTCTTGTTTGTGTATTTTTTTGTGAAGAGATCACATATCAGGTTTTTCAATTTTCAATTTTATGTATATGTGAGAACAGCGCTTAGGTCATATTTGGTTGTAGGTTAAAGTTACAATGACATAAGTTATTTATTTCAAATTATGATGGCATAAGATATTCTTGATTGGTTGTGAGTTAAAGTTAAGTCATAAATTAAATACGAATAGGTGGTTTAATTTAAAAGAAGAGACGTGACATGAGTTATGCAACATAAAGAGGTGGATCAATTTATAACGGCATAAGTAGAGCTGCAAACGAATCAAACCGAATTGAACTTAACCCAGTTCGAGTTCGAGTTCGAATCAATTTCGAACCGAATTGGTTCGAAATTGAAGTAGGGTTTCAAACTGAAAAGAAGAGTTCGAGTTTGATTCGGTGCAATTCGAATTAGTTTCGAACCGAACTGGTTCGAAATTGAAGCAGAGTTTAGAACTAAAAAGAAGAGTTTCAAACCGAGTCAGACTCAGTTCGAGTTCGATTCGAATCAATTTCGAACCGAACTGGGTTTGATTCGTTTCAGATCCGAGCTGGAAGATTTGTTTCGAACCGAATTCTTTTTCGAATCGAACTCAATCGAATCACAAGCTACGAGTTTTTTGTGCACCCTTGAGCATAAGTGATTTTTTATGCTATACTATTTTATCGCACTTTATTCATATTTGACAGTATAAATGCAGAATAAAATATTTATTCCATGATTTATGTCAAAATCAACATGGCCTTAGTGCTTAGAGAGCACATATCAGTTTTAATGTTAATTTGAGTTTTTTTTTGGGTTTTAAAGGAAGTTTTATTATTTCATGTTTTTAACAATTTTTGGTGGATTTTCTGTGATGGGCCAATATAGTTGTATGTTCTTTTTTTTTTCTTTTCTTTTTTGGCAGAGAAGTCCGTAGGCATGTATTGATAGTGTTTGTAGCACATCGATTGCATATTCTGCTATACCACATATATTTGTATGTTTTTTGCTAGATATTCTATGTGTATATGTGTATCCTATATAAATTATGATTGTTTTAAATAAAATCAGCGGTTGAACTGGTTGACCTACCGGTCCGATCGATAAATCGTTGATCCGGAGCTTTACCGAGTTGATGTCCGGTCTAGTTCTGATAACATTGGTCTGATGCATACCTACAGATTTTTTCTCAAAAAAAATTAAGATGGTTCACTAAATGTTCAGTCAATGCATCTAAAACTCAATTTTTTTTTTCAATATATGTGATGTTTTACAAAATACATTCATTGACATGGCTAATCCTCAGCAAACACATATCTATATGAGAAGTCAACCTAGTTGCTAACAACATAAAGAGTGAGGCTACGGTACTATGCATAGCATGGTTGGGTCCGTGCTACGGCTCAATATTTGAGTTTTCAAAATCCTAACGGTCGATCCGAACCGTTCAACATGATTATAAAATAAATATGTACTTGCAAATCAAATTTTACATTTTTTCGAATTTTTTTACTGTTTTTTTAGATAGGTAGAAAATCACTTGATCTGAAAATTCTGGACCATCCAAAAACAGTGATTTTCTACCTATCTAAAAAAATAGTAAAAGAAATAAAAAAAACATAAAATTTGGTTTGCAAGTACATATTCATTTTATAATCATATTGAACGATTTGGATCGACCGTTAGGATTTTGAAAACTCAAATATTGAGCCGTAGCACGGACCCAATCCATGCTATGCATAGTACCGTAGCCTCACTCCAACATAAATCTTCATAAAATGACATAGATGAAGTACATAAACCTAAATAACACAAAGTACAACAAAAAGATACATGCACACAACTTCTCCAAGAAACAATCTATGCTAACAATAGAAACTTCAACCCTAAATCAACCAAAAAGAACCCCTCCCTACCTCAAAAAAAGTTTGTCAAATTATTTGCTTAATCAACATCCATCGTGATAGATTCGTACAAATGCGGGCTCTCCCCAACCTCATGTCATGCCCCCACCGTCGGACAGGAACGCGACAACATAGTGGCACCATTGCATTCATCAGATGTCCCATCAACCTACGCCAACAAAAACAAACACAAGACAATACATGATCAACTACAAAACTCAATAACCAGTTATTTAACGACGCACTTCTCTAAAATTGACTTAATAAAACAACCATTCAAACATGTTAGATTAATCCACACAAATTCGCATCATAATATGCCTGCATATTTAACCAGCGATAGCACCTGAGTCTAGATTATCCGTAAAAGTCTAGGTTATCCGTAAAATAAGTCGGGCAATATTCACATATTTGGAATGCCCACAGACAATTCTCACATTCTCTAAACACACAATCTCATCAATTTACTCAACCTTAGACCTACTATACCATTAAATATGTCCTCGTAATCCAATACCCAATTCAAATATTCAATTTTATAATACAAATCGAAAACACAAATTTTGAAGAAGTCCAATTATCTGATTACATAAATTTAAATCAAATTACAACGACTGTTCAATATCAATGCGACATAGTCGAAATTCCAATCCGAATAATAATTAATATCAAAAATTTTATCAAAATAGTTTTTTTTCTCTATTTCTTTCTAATTAGCTTTTTTTTTTTTCTAGTTCTCTCCTGAATTTAGAAGGGAGAGAGGCTTTATATACATGGTTTAAAGGGAGTCAAAGCGGCAGGGGGTGCCATGCAGCCGCGTGGCAATGGGTGCCACGTTGGTTTTTTATTATTATATTTTAATTAAAAGTTTTCCTTTTTATTATTGGGACCTTTAAATTTACAAATATCATATTTAAATACAAAATAATTTCAAAGAAAATTTATTAAATTACCGGATGTTAATCCTCATCCATTTCCCAGGCCTCGAGCTCTCAGAGCCCAGAGGGAGTAACTTTAAGGAGCGTGAGACAAAGCGACGAGTCAAAACCTCCAATTAATTCGTCCATGGAATGCCTGATCTTGATTAACAGAATCAGGATCGACTGAGTACTATATGTCCGATCTTGATTATAGTATCAGGATCGGTTAAATATAAAGTTCGATCTTGATTATAGAATCTTGTTTATTAATAGTTTGATTTTGATTATTAGAATCATGATCGACTGCATATTAATGTCCAATCTTGATTCTATAATCAAGACCAGCCGTACGTTCGATTCTAATTAGTAGTACAATTAATATCGTCTGAATCAGAATCGCATTCAGATCCGATTCTGATAGCTGTTTTTCACTTATTGCTGATTTTCCACTAGTGAACTTTGCACAAATGTGGTGATATAAAAAATAAACTCAAAAGGGTGAAAGCATAAGAATCCATATCCTCTGCATTAACGCACAGTTTGAGCTAATTTTTTCGGCCGTGTGATCAAAACTCAGGTCAATCCGGCCCACACCTATAATGCACGTGTAGGGCCTTTAATATTAGTGTGGAATTAAATCGGACGGTACAGATCTTAACTCAAAATTTGAGTTAACTCAGAGGATACGAATTGGAAAGGAATCAAAGGATAATAGATTAATAGGTTAGTTTGATAGATTAGCTTGCTGATTGGACAGGCCTTTTTGCAAAGGAAAGTTCCCATATGGGCCTCAATTCTCAAAGGACCCAAATCCTCTACCTCAGCCCATCAAAAGGTAAAAGAGGACAGTAGCAATAGGCCTACATAAGCCCCATTTCTTTATCTCCTTTTAATATTTTTTCTCTAAATTTTTCTTTACCTCAGCCCATCAAAAGTTAGTCCCAGAGAACCCGAGTTCAAGCTCAGCCCATCAAAAATAGGAGAGGAAAAGGAGAGGGAAAAAAGAGCAGTAAGCGCGAGATGTATGAACAAAGGAAAACCAAATTACTTTTGTATATCATCTATCAGAGCCCATCAAATTCAAATAACAAGAGAAATTTAGGGTTATGATTCTCCTTTCTCTCAATCCATCTGATTTAAATTGTTAGATCGAATCTACATTTTAGCATATATGGCACGACAGTTTGTGGAGAAGCTGGTTATAATTAATCACATATAGTTGTAAGGTATTGAATTAACAGAGATGAAGTACATAAACCTAAATGCTAACTAAAATAGCACAATATACAGCCAAAAAAGAAGAAGGCAATATCACAACTTTTTCAAGAAACAATAACAGAGACTTGAGGCCAACAAGAGCTGTTTGAACCCCTAAAACAATAAAAAAAGGAACTCACAACAACAACAAAAAAAAAGAAAAAATAGAAAATTGTCAATTTATTTGCTTAATCATCATCGATCACGATTAATTCAAGCAAACGCGAGCTCTCCCCAACCTCATACCTTTCCCTGGCCTCAAGCTCTGCAATGTCAGAGGAAGTAACATTAGGAAGCCCGAGAGAAAGCGACAAGTCAAGACATCCATTTTCATCCCTGGAATGCCTTCTACTGTCAGCATCAGCGAACATGTGAGGCCCAGAACCAATGCCCAGGGACGGACTCAAGTCGGGTTGGTTGGATGTCCCTACTTCGTTCCTTTGGACGCTGCTCAATGGGGCCCAGTTCTCATTGACAGATGGAGATGACTGGGTCGAAGGCAGGGCGAGATTAAGGCTAGCTGGAAAAGCGCTCAAAGTAGGGAGCATATAGTTCAAATGCATCGGTCCTGGATGTGCGGAGAATGCGTAGGTGGAATTGTAGGAAACTCCACTTTCGGGAGGGCCAAAATACCTTTTGTTAGCAAATAAAATGTATGTATGACCATTAATATAAACTATATATCAGTTACATCAACAATAAAGCATTATTATTGTGCAACATGCATACATGATTTTTCTATATTGTTGGATTTTGCCTTCGTATATAAATGGCGTAATGACATATACCCAAAATGCTAAACTAAATTATTTACCATTAGAATTTATATTGCTTGACAACTTGACAGTGTGTACTTTTGTTAACTATATTAATTAATTATCATCACTTACTGACGTGAAATTAACAGTTCAGAGCTTATGATCATATGCTAGATCCTTAAACCTCAAGCCTAGATTCTTAACTTATAATAGAAGTTTCACGATCTTAATTAGTTCTATGTGTGATTAAGAAAATTGATCGCAACTGCACTTTTCTTCTTAATCAAATTGTCTTATTTTCTTTCTACCAGCATAGGTCCTGGTGTACTCATACTATTTTTTTCATCAAATATACAAGAACTTTCATTAGTTTAATTACCTTGGAGGAGCTAGGAAACTCCAATGCACAAAACTCGACGAAAATTGTTCCATTCCTCCTCTAAAAAGTACATGAAAAGATTAGCTATTAACAAAAAGATTTAATAGAACTCGATTGAAAATTTCATATTAACTTGGAGCTTGAAGTACGTAGATTAGACCTACCTATTATAGCATTGTTGCCAATCATCATCCTGTAAATCTGCAAAAATCCAAAAGAGAAGTAAGTCAAATGCATACCAACCAACACAACAACATTTTGAGACACGCCTGGCAATAGAATACAGCTGAATCAACTTTATTTAAGGATAAGATCTTATCTTTCTCTATCTCCAATTTTTTCAATGATGTTTGATGACATATTTAGGATAAATGCTGGAATAATATTGAATTAAATAATGATTGTTATCTCCCAAAATCAGGTGCTATCCATTCTTTTCTCTAAAAGCTATCTCTTAGTTGGTAGAGATAGAAGGGACAAATTAATTACTTTATACCCTTAACATTCTGATGCCTAACAGATCGGCTAGATTAATAATGATTAAATACTGTAAAAATCATTCAAATAGAATATCGAAAAAGAAGTGCAATCAAAATAATTCTTATACTACAAGATAGCATGTGACATTTGAGATCGTTAGGCCAGGCGCCCGCATAGTTTGCACAACCATGGCCGGTGTAGCTCCTGCATTGATCATAAAAATTGGAAAGTGGACAAAAATAATTTTAAAATACTTGTAAATAATCAAATCTAGCACTCAAACCAAAGTTGTTTCATTTTACTTTCAAAAATCAAAGTTATCATACTAAATTTGAACTTACGATATGGCCCCCCTAAATAATTAACCATCCAAATGAAAAACTCCTCGATTTCTGGAGGCCACTGCCTTTCCATCAAAGACATGAAATACTGTTGTTGAAGCCATGGCCCTGACCTCGCATGGAAAAACAACTCGTGCGGCTGGTTCCGTACCTCCATTCGGTAGCTGCCAGAGTCTCCGCAAGCACTCATTTTCTGTGTTTACGTCTAGTTTTGATTATTTGAGGGAGTTGTGAAATGGGGTATTGGGGATTAATTGATTTTGGGACGTCCTATATAAGCCGTGACGGGGTAATATCTCCTCGTGTTCTCCGCAAACCTCGTGCCGTGTGTCGGTGGGTTCATGCATGTTATTTTTCTTGGATGTACTCATTATTTGTGGTGTTATTGTTTTGGATAATATGTTAATACTTGACCTTTTTTACTTCAATTCAATATTTATACTGAAAGAGGAGCATGACAGTTGTCCTGAGATGCAATTTGAGTTGGTACTCCATGTCCAAGGATGAAGTTGGTCGACTCACACGTGGAATGACAAAAATAACCAGACTGGCATGGACCCTTCTTTCCAAAACGACTATTTGGTTAAAAGAAAAGGCAACCAAAAATTCAAACCCTGGATTAACCCTAGACCTAATCCTCCAAAAACACGTATGACTGCGCTCTGAATTGTCCAAAACTACTTTGCAAAAATAAATAAATGTAAATGTCCAAAACTATTTAAATTATATTAGTCGGACTGCTTGATGTGTCAAAAAGAACACATATTGTTGGCGTCATGTTGGTTCTCTTCTAAAAAATAAAGATGATAACTCGTTGTACATGGGAGTTACATGCACCTCATATATTATATTGTTGGCGCCATGTTGGCTCTCATAATATGGATTTGTGTTTTTACCAATTGTATATGGAAACATGGGAGAGGAAACCAATTGTAAATTGGGAAACATTTTAAATCTTTAATCTCTTTGTTTTCTAAATAATTATATATTCAGATTTATCAGAAACAATTTTTTTATAAAAATAGTGCCTAGATCTCTACTGTCATGCGACCAATCTGAAGATAGTAAATGAGATTACACATGACTCTCAGCTGAAAATTGAGCACCTTGCTGAACTGGGGCCGTGCCAGTACAAGTTACTCAACCAGGACAGTGAAGCAAGCTGAGTAATCTGAATCTGACATAGCGAGTAAGACATATTAATTTCTTTGTTAATTTAATTCCAAAATTAGACTTGGATGTACAGATTTAAAGATTCGTATCATCTAACAATATCAGTCAAAAATGCAATTTTGCAACTTCTAACCTCTTGATCTCCTCATGATAATCTATTCTCATTGATCTCCTCAGTTTGACTGAAATTGCATTGCAGCCCTTTTGTGGCAAGTTTTCACTTCTTTCCTTTGAACTTGGTGTGAAAATGCAGCCTTGAACTTTTCCAGCCACAGTTTGAGCACAGTTCTGACTTCCAACTGGTTATCACATATATCAAACAAGGGAAGACATAAGAGCCCTCGAAGAGCTCCAATATGAAAGTTTTGTAAAGAATTACTGAAGGAAACCTTAAACTAAAACAACTCAAAAAAGGGACAATATACTTTATGTGTGCATAATATATGGTATTATGATTCGAAACTCAACCACCCAAAAACAAGGTCAATGCAATCAGTTTATGTTCCTTCAGAAAAGACAAAGTCAATTTATATGTGTGCATCCATAATTATTCGCAAAACATACCTGAAAATGTAGTTTAGAATGGTACCTTGTTTCAGTGAGAATTCATCAGGTGTGAGAGTTGAGATCTAGCCCACTCTCATTAAAAACTCTTGCATCATTTGGTATAGGTACTTTACCAGTATGGTTACAGATGCAGTTTAGTTCAGGATTGAACTGGGACAACATACTTTCTTATCCAATTAAAGACATAGGTGGACTAAAAAATTTGAAAATGTGTTTCTCTAAAATTTAAATAAAAAAGTGAAGTATAACAGATAGCTTGGATACAAGGAGAGAAATATACCTGCATGGAAAGCCACTCTAGTAGTTATTTGTAGTGCATACAAGGCCACTCTGGACTATAACACGTATGCAACAGTTGAGTTGGCAACTGTTATGTGGTGGGCATCAGAGATCTTGCACCATTAATAACCAACGACATTAGAGAAACAGGTAACTCTGGGACCTCCACCAGAAAATCCATTTGATTGATAGATAGGTGTTCAAGGGCTGTGAGCCCTGCCATTGTAGAGAAGCAGGTAACTCTGGGAGCTCCTCCAGCAAATCAGCTCTCCATATTTCTTGCATTCCAGATGGTCAACTCCCCAATGACTTTCTAGAGTTGTGATAGGATCATGTTCCACAGGCTCTTTACTTGTTTTAAACTGGGCCATAAAAGACTGGGATTCGGACCTCTCTAAGAGGCCAACCCGACGTCGTATGAAAAGCCCAAAGATTCACTAAACCGGGGCCCAATACAGCGGCCTCAAATCGTATAGCCCTAAAATAGACTCATGCCAACCGACATACGGGATAGTCGCGGAAACGGCTAGCTTAATGCCCACGTCCCAGTAACGGCTGGCATAACTGCCCACGTTCTCCATAAACGTCCGAGATGACAGTTATGGCTGGACTATATAAGGCAGAGATTCCCATTAGACAGGGGACGCAATTCTGACTAAGAGAGAGCTCATGCAGGTTAGAGTCCGAATCTCTCACAATTCTTTCCGAGTTCCTAACTCGATCCACATCTCGACCTGCCATCATTTGGCAGGGCGCATCCAACCCAGTCCAACTTTCCATACAGCCTCATCTCCCGAGATATGACGTATCAAGTTGCACAAGAAACAGAGGAGGGGAGAGAGAAGAGGGAGAAAGTGGAGGTAAAATTGATTGAGTAAAAGGAATGTTTTTTGTTTTTTACTGGAATTTTAAGCGTTTCGGGTTTGAGAGTTTCGGATTTGCAATTTTTATTGGGTTGAGATGATAACTGTTTTTTAGTTTTGGGTCCGTCAAGGGAAGCTACTGGTGGGCCATGAAGGCCATGAGCCCATGAGGGCTATATCACCTTTCTTAGTCCTTTTTTTATGCATATTTTCAAAAACTTAAAATTACGTACTTTCTCTTCTAAAATCCATTAATATCATATTTTCCATTTTAAATATTGACAAATTTATCCGAGTTATTGATTTTTTTATTAAAGCTCATTTTAAATTTATAAAGTACCCAATCTATTCTTTATTTAAAATAAAAGTACATATTTATAAAGTACCCATTCACAACCGACTAATTAGAAGATTGAACATATTTTTTTTTAATAAAAGATGAAAAGATACTTTATAAATATAAAATGAGTTTTAATAGAAAAGTCAATAAATTTGATAAATTTTGAGTTTTTGAAATTTGAAGTGTAAATATGATATTATGAATTTTAGAAGGAGAAATATGTGATTTCATTGTTTCTGAGAGGTATAAAAGAAAGTCCCCTTTACTTATAGGAAAAATTTCATTGTTTTAATAGTATGTCTTCTATCTCCTTTTAATGATTTAACATTTTATTTAATTATTTTAAAAATAAATTAAATTGATCAATATATTTTCTGATTTTCTTGGTTTTGCTTAGACAGACACATACGAAGTAGAACCTGGGGTTAAAAAGCTTTTATGTGTGATCTCTGGGGCTAAAAAACTTTTATGTGTGATCTCCTTCAAATAAGCGTGAAGTCCATTGAGAAAGATAGGAAGATGACATTCAGAAATAATGAACATCTCCAGTTAAAATTAGAGATCATATTTGTCGATGAAATTTGTTAAATAACTAAAAGAGTATAGAAGAAAGAATATTAAATATTATAGTATTTTGTTGAAAAAATTAATTATTCAAAAGTTTACATGGCCACAATAGAAATTTTCTATTACGTACATATGAACATTTCATTACAGCGAATTTTCGTCCGAAGGGAACCAATAGCCAATAGGAAGATGTGTCTCGGTCTGGAAGTGGGTCCCACTACCAGCGAAATCGAATTAAATAAAACGGGCAAAAGAAAGGAACGAACTTTTCATGGACCAGATCTTAATTACTTTAGAGATAATGGCTCAGATTAGGCCACGTTTCATTCTGGAAAGTGATTCCAAGAGTATGTTTAATTGGCGAACCTCTTGACATCATTTTATCATATACAACTCTTATTCGTAGGTATTGGTCGAAGAACGAAGACCCTTCCAGAACAGGCAATTGAGGTGTTTGATAAAATGACAGCTGCTGGACTGAAACTGAACAAAATCACATATATATAACACACTAATTCATACAAGTGTTTTGTGAGGCAAGAAGGCTATATTTCTTTACCATGGGGAGGATTGACGAGGTAGTAAAGGTGTTTGACAGAATGCCTGAGTTACATGTAAGGCGGGACTCGGCAAGTTAAAGTACCATCCTGTGTGCCCTGTGTGAAGTGAACTAGTTCCAAGAAGGTGAAGATGCAGGTATACGAGTTGCTTGCAAATGAGGTGTTTATAGAATACTTGTGCAAATATGGTAAAACAAAATAAGGAGAGGATACTAATGAGACAGCTATTGGATAGAAGAGCCAAGGTTGATATTGTTGCTTTTAAAACGGTTATCTTTGGTCGCTATCCATGATTAAACAAGAGATGGTGTCTGATTAAGAAGTTTATATCAATCTAATTGACGGTTATTTGCAAATGGAGAAATGGCACAATGCTTGGGAGGTACTTGAGAGGATGCTGAATAGTGGCCGTCGGCCTAGAACTTCAGCTTTTCATTTGGTTTGGTTTTGGCTGGCCTCTTGAATAAGGATGAATTATCTAAGGAAGCTGGTATAATTATCAAGGGACACCTCCATTTCAATTTAAAGGGTATAGTAGTCAATACAATTTTTAAAATAATTAAATAAAATATAAAATAAATGGAAGGGGATAAAAGAAAGAAAGTTAAATTTAGATGGGATATTAGCTAGCTATTTTGATGTATACATAGTAAATTGGCTATTTTGAAAATTTGGATGGGCACGCGGGAATTTTTTTTCAAATAATATGGAAATCATGTTGAGCGATTCAAATCAACTATATATTTGGACTTGAAAAGTAGAGTTGCAGCCGACGAAGTTTGTCCGTATTGTTGGATGCCCAAAGGTCGAGAGTTCGAACCCTTCTTACCACTTCGCAGCCTCTGCAAAGATGTCAAAAACAAAACAAAAAAGATATAGTATATATTTATGAGTGAGTCTATAGTAATACGCATAGCGCACATTGGTCCGTACTTTATATCAATATCTCATTTTTTAAAGTCCAAACTGTTAATCTTTTCATCAAAAAAAACTGTTAATCTGAACCATTCAACATGACCTCCATATGAAAATGTACTTGAAAACTAAATTTTTTATTTCTTGAATTTTTTATTATTTTTTTAGATAGTCTAGATTAAGTGATTTTCTATCCATCTAAACAAAAGTTAACTTGTTCGGAGAGCTGCAGTTGTTCTTTATTTGCATTTTTGTATCAAGATGCACTAATTATATAGTTTTGACGAGAGCTTATTAATTTCTACCAGCCGTAATTATTATTTATTTGCACTTTTGATATGTACTGAATAAATTAAATCATATCATTATTTTTTACGGATCATTTGTAAATATGGAATGGAGTGAGGCTATGGTGCTATGCATAGCAAGGATGGCTAGTGTACTACGGCTCAATATGGTACTTTTTAAAACCCTAACGATCGATCCGAACAGTTCAATGTGATAACCATATGAATATGTACTTGCAAACTAAATTTTATATTTTTTCGAATTTATTTACTATTTTTTTAGATAGGTAGAATTTTGATGGTCCAGAATTTTCAGAAAACACTGATTTTTCTACCTATCTAAAAAAATAGTAAAAAAATTAAAAAAAATATAAAATTTAGTTTGCAAGTACATATTCATATGGATATCACATTGAACGGTTCGGATCGACCGTTAGGATTTTAAAAAGTATCATATTGAGCCGTAGTGCACTAGCCATCTCCGTGCTATGCATAGCACCATAGCCTCACTCTATGGAATGCATATTATTTATTTTTACCTAATAAAAAAAAAGGTTATCTATGCTTACATTATTTTAAAATCTTTCTTATCGGTTGGGTAGATAGAATAAGCTGTGAGTGAATAACTATTAACTAAAAAGGTTAACAAATTGACACAAAAAAAAAATTGAATCCTACAACTCTTTATTTTCTCATTTTCATCTGTACACATTTCTACATGACATTTCTACATGACATCTCTAATTTCTCATTTTCAAATTCTAGAAACAAACTAAAGAAAACCCAAAATTGATGTTGTTAGTGTTAGTTAGTACTGCAACCATAGGAAGTTGAAGCATCGTTCCTTCCCTGTACAATAACACCTAACAGGCACTGTTTACAAAAATGGTTAAGGAAAAGAATAAAAGCTACTAAAAGAACCCGTCACTGGTCATCTTTGTGAAGCACCGGGTAATCTTCCTCTTTCTGTCGTTTCCAGGTGTAATTGGCCTCCTCAATCCACTGAGGGGTGACCACAAACTTGTTGTTTTCTCTTGCCCATTTTACCCTCCCGGTGGTGGGGACTTTCGCCACGACATGTGTCACCGAATCAGTCAAGGCATTAAAGCATCTGGCCCCCATGGACTCAGCAAATTTCCAAAGCTGCTGTTCTCGAGGCCACACTCTGGAAGCGAATACATTACTAAACACAATTTCACACCCCTGTAGTATCTCCATTTTGATTAATTGCAGTATCTACAGAAACAAGGAACAGAAAGAGAGATCAGAGAATACATCATTGAGAAATTAATAAATTTAACTAAATAAGAGTGAGCTGCTATCACCTTTCTCACATCTCTTGTAGGAAGATCAATTTGAATCTCCTGCAAAAACAAGTAACCAATCAAAAACCAATTTTATTGAGGACATTAGCAATTTTTAACAGGTACAATGTTTTTCCATGAAAATTTCAGCAAAAATTTTACACAGGTTGTTATGTAAGTAGGCAGTTACGCTAACCGGGTCAAAGAATAGCTTATGGGCCCGCTTTAGAACATTAAGAATACTAGCAAGGATCCCGTCTGATTCCCTTTCATCTTCTATTTCCTCCGATAGGGACTCACTGCTGGTATCGTAGTGTCTCGCGCCATGAGCGAAGAAATGATACCTCTTCATTAGAATGAGGTTCTCCTTGTGCTTCTGCCAAACCTGTCAGAGAAGAATAAATTATGGATTCTCTACTGTCATTCCTGGGGTTGAGAAAGAAAATGTGGTACCACCAAAATCAGCGCCAAAAAGTCACTTACAAATCTTCTACTGAAGAAAAATGAGTGCCCAAGAAAGAAAGCATCATAGTTGCAGCAATGTTTTTTTCTCCAGACAAAAAGATAAATTAATAAAATAAAATAACGACTTGAGCTTACTTGTTCGGTATCATCAAGAATAATCACCAGATTTTCAGATCCGATCACAACATCAAGCCCCTTCTGATTCATTGTGGTGTTGTCTGACTTACAGATCACCCTAGAAGGGAAATACACACCTTTAGGGTCAAGCAGATTTGCACATTCGTCAGCATAACCCCGTTCGCCCATTGTGTATATGTACATTTCAAACAAATCATTGGCCTCCTTCAAGAAGGTATGAACAAAGGGTCGCAGCTTCGTCAGCATGTGGTATGGCTTAATCAGATAGAGGGTTTGGTTCAGGTCATCTGATTTGTTATATATCAAAATACAAATAAGTACTGGAAGCGTGGTATCTGTAGTGTACAATTACTTGCTATTTCTAGTTTTTGGGCACAACAGCTTCATGTTTTACCTTCATCTTCGAGATTATCTAATAGATAAGCCTCCTTGGGAATAACATCAGTGAATCTAGCCGAGTTAAGCAAAGTGTAGTCTAGATCCAAAACCAATATCAGTTTCTTATTCTTCAAAAGGTCTTTCATATACTCTTGTCCTAACTTCTCAATCTCTGATGCTTCAACCCTCAAATCCTGAAGTTCTAAAACAATCAGGTCTTTCATAATTCATAGTTTGACTGATCGAAATTATTAGTTGTAGATTTGGTGAGAAGGTATACCTTGTGAATATATTTCAAGGCCACACTCGATCGAGCTTCTTCAACAACCTCACCACAGTGTGAGCATAAGTGTTTTATAACAACTGGATGAGAGCATTTGACATTACCTGCTGCTGAAGAAGAATCCATTTAAATAAATCACATTGGATAAGACCATGCAATTTTACCAGTCATGCTCAATGCAGTGGATAAATCCGCAACTGGTCGAATTCAATCTTCGTGGATGAATTTTTCTCACAGATACCGTAGTTAAAAATTATACCATCACTAATTTCTCCATCCACCTCCTCAACTGTCTCTGACTCTGTTTCTTCATCAGTACTTTCATCCGTAAACTTTATTCTTTTGTTCCTGCACAAGCATTAAAGTACATCTGAGCTTCTGAGGAATCAATATTTGTCAAGGAGAAATGTCAATTTATGACACTGCAAAGCAGCCATCCATACATGATAAGAAATATCATCTATTCCTACAAATATAAAAGATTATCTATTTTACCCTTCGCCGTTCATCTTCAAAGATTTTCGAACTACAATCAAAACTTGAAACATCTTTTAACTAGCCTTCCCCATGTTTGTAGGCCTAAAGAAATTAGTCTTTAACCAGGACATCAATGAAAATTCAAAAATTGAAGGGAAAAGCATGGAGTACCTTTGTTCTTGAAGCTCATTCTCCTCTTCCGTCTCTTCTTCGATTTCTTCTTTTAACTCTTCTTCGATCACTTCTTCGATTTCTTCTTTGATCTCTTCTTCGATTTGTCTTTTTATCTCTTCTTCAAACGCTTTTTTTATTTCTTCTTCAATCTCTTCTCCGGTTTCTTCTTTGATCTCTTCTTCAATCTCTTCTCCAGTTTCTTCTTTGATCTCTTCTTCAATCTCTTCTTCGGTTTCTTCTTTGTGCTCTTTTTTTATTTCTTCTTTGATTTGTTTTTCAATTTTATTTTCTATGTAGGTAGCACATTCATCAGTGCTGCCTGAAGAGCATGATGATCGAGATTTAGCTGGTAAAGTCATCTTAGAAAGCCAATCTAGTGACCTAAGAAAAGAAAATACAAGATTACAAGGTTTAATGAAATAGAAATAGGGACTTAGAATACTTATTGGAATTCATATGAATTGAATGCAAAAATAGAAATCATACGATTATACATAACAATCCAGCAATACTTTCAAACCAAGAAATTTGAACAGGTGCAAGAGATCAAATACAAAAATTAACTAAACCATAAATGCATCAGTAAACTAGCCTAATTGGTACCAAATCAGTACTGAACAGTAGTGTATCACTTATCAATGCAATGGATGACTTATATTTCTTGCGCATCAGTAAGGAGAAACAGAGGAGTGTTCCAAGAAACCTAAATGAATCCGATTACAAAATCAAGAATGTTCCAAGAAATCTAAACTACAAATACACTGACTATGAATAATAAGATCCGCCTCAAATCAATTGAGGTACTCACATTTGCCATAACTCGCATCAAATTGTTAAAAAAAACGAACTAAATCCAAACCCGAACCAGAAATAATGCGAGATAAAAGTAGAGAGAGAAACCTTGGAGAAGAAAGGAGAGGAGACAGGCGCCTCTCTTGAGTTGTACAAGAAACAGAGGAGGTGAGACAGAGAGAAGAGGGAGAAAGAGGAGAGTAAAGGGAATGTTTTTGTTTTTTTTATTAAATCAATTTAAGTAACTAATTAAGTCGATAGCGGAGGCGGTTTCGAGTTTCACCGTTTCGAATTTGCAATTTTTATTTGGGCCGAGATGAGAACTGTTTTGTAGTTTTGGGCCCGTTATGGTGGGCTATGTGGGCTAAGAATGGGTTTATATTGTTTTAAGTAATCAGTAATCACAAGCTACATTTTATCTTATTTTTTTAAATTAGCACCGTTAGATTATTTCAAGTAAATACGAAAAAAAAAATTGACTGCTCTAATTTGTATAAATTGGAGTAATCTAGATTTTGTGATTGGTCAAGTCGACAACAAGCTCATTAAATTCCCATTATATATTATTCTACATACTTCAAATTTGGTTCACCAATATATAATAAGTAGGGTTACTTCTCGAATTTCACTTTGAAAAATATTTATTAAAATTTTTTTTTTACAAGAAGACAATTTTCATAAAGAAAATACTTTCAGAAAAAAATTCCCATAAACAAGTATCTTTTTTTAAATTTAAAAACATGTATAATGGTAAGCAATGCAATACGATTACCGCACAATTCATCGTGCAAAGGATCATAAAATGATTGTATTTTTTTTCCAAGAGTTGCGTTACCCCGTTGCAATACAAACATATATGAGCCGTCCGATTAAAATGAAAAAAAAAAGAGAAAAAAAATTAAATGGATGAGATTTTTTCCACACAAGTAATTTATATACCCGCACTATACCCATACCATAACTACCATAACTTCTGGGGGGCCGCAAAAACTCCAGCACTCTTTTTTTTTTTCTATATTATTAATGCCTACAAGGAAGTATATATGCACAAAAGTATTTATACCTATGAGGTGAACAATTTTTATGTAAATAATTGTCTCCTTAAACAAATCTCTCAAACGTACCAGCATCATAAATATATGTGAGGAACCACTCAAACTACATGGAGGATACACGTATTTAGATATAGGTTTTTTTTTCTCCGTTCAATCTTGTCCATATTTCTAACGATCTGTGAGAAATTTTGCAAATTTAGAACCACGAACGTCTTCTACATAATTTTCCCTTTCAAATGTGATCCATAATGACGTATTTTCGGACTCGTCGTCACACAAATATTTATAACTCATCGTGCAAATATTTATACCTATACTTGTAAGTATTTTTTTACATATGACACTGGATGACGTTGTGAAAGTATTAATATCATGTACTACAAGTATTTATACCTATGCACTAAAGTACTTATACCTATGTGGTCAACTATTTTTGTTAGAGGAAGATTGACGCGGGGACGATTGGGGAAGGTTGATGCGGTGATACGGGGTCCCCACTACTTCATTAGAGGAAGGTTGATGCGGGGACGATTGAGGGACTAAGAAAAGTGTTGATCATAACAAGTTACACATCAAAGTATTAATATCTTATTTTTCAAGTATTTATATCTATGAAGGTTGATGGGGGAACGAGTGCGAGAACTGAGAAAGGAGATCATATAATATCCTTTTAGAATAATAATTAGTGGGATCATATTAGTAGAAACCATAGTATATAATTTTTTTAAATGAGGTGCGAGGATTTTGGAGTAATGAAGTGAGGATTCTCAAATAATTATTCATTCTGTTAACATAATTACAATAATCTGAATTTAATTTTGTATTATGATCCCTCCATGTTAGGGCTGGGCAAAATTGCTCGAACTCGTAACTCGCTCATTTACAGCTCGCTTTAACTCGCTCATTTACAACTCGAGTTAGTTCCAACTCGAGTTGGCTGACTCGTTTAATAAATGAGCTGAGTTTGAGCTGACCCCAACTCGCTCATTTATAACTCGAGTTACATAAAGTTACACAGTCTTGGACACAAAAAATCTCAGAATAACCAAAACCAAACCCAAACTCGGCTCAAACTCAGCTCAAACTCGTTTATAACTTGTGTTGTATTGATTTAACTGGTTAAACGAGTTTATAAACGAGTTGTGAGCCAACTCGAGTTGATAACGAGCTGAGTTCGAGTTGGCTCTACAACTCGCTATTACCATCCCAACTCGAGTTGGCTCGCTCATTTATTTAATGAGCTGAGTTCGAGTTGGGAGTAACTCGCTCAAACTCGGCTCATTTACAGTCCTACTCCATGTGCTTTGTTGAAATAGGTTGAAAGCTGGATCCACGCCTTATCACATGCCATGTTCTCCCCCAAACGGTCAAATTACATTCTCCTCTCAATCTAGCCAAATGAATCATATGCCAATCTTATCATATCTCTATTGATTGTATTGATTAATTAATCCACTAGTATAAATATTTAGACTCTGGTCAATAGAGTGGTGCTAACTTGTACTATGATGGTTGATCCTATATATTTTGTCGAGCTATTTATTTACCTTGAAATATTTTCAAAAACGTGTGTTATTTAATGCCGCAATTGATAATTTTTGCTATTTTCACTTTATAAAATTTTGTGAAGTCGAATGTTAGTGATAAAGATAATATTCTTCACAGGAGATTAATTTTTGTCCTGTATTTTATTTACAAGCATATCCATATAATCTAAGAAATAGTTTTTAGTTTCGTAACAAATGTCATGTCATGTCGTGAATGTCACAGGTTTGAAATCCAATTAGGTGATTCCTATCTAGCTCTACTAAAAAAATTATCGGTTTGATCTAAATGTTGTTAATATCATAATAACAAATTTGACGTGGAGTTAAATTATTTAATTTTATAAATTTAATTCCATTATTCTTCCAAAATCAGATCAATATAAGAAAAAAATTCTTAACAAGTTCGGATTTGATAAATAAAAGAGCTTATCTCTAAAATAAAATTTGTTATCTCCATCACTATTTTTCTAATCTGTCACTATTTCAAGCGGTGAAGTGTCCCTCCATCAAAGAAAAGGTCAAATTTAGTTGTATAAATATTTCATCAAAACTCTAACATGAGTGCAGCATGATGATAAAATAGTTATAAAGATGAATATAAAAAAAAATTAATAGTAAATATAAATAGTTAAAACTGAAATTGTTATAAGTTCACATGAGAGGCGTTGGTGCCAATCAGAAGAAGGCGGAAATGAATTTATATGATATAATTTTAAAAAAAATTCAAAATTGCAAATACTTAGAAGAAAAAAAAACCTCCAAATAGTTTACGCTGCAAGTCTAAATAAGCAATATGACGACAGTTAAATTACTTCAATTTTATAATTTTAATTCCATTAATATTCTTCCAAAATCTTATCAGCATAAACAGAGAAACAAAATTCTTAGCAAGTTCGGAATTGATTAAAAAAAAACTTATTTATAAAATAAATTTTGTTATCACCATCACTATTTTTCTAGTGTGTCACTATTTGAAACGGTGAAATGTCCCTCAGTCAATGAAGAGTTCAAATTTAGTTGTATAAACATTTGATGTAGTTATTATAAATATATAACTCAAACATGAGCGCAGCATGATAAAAAATACTTATAATGATGAATATAAGAAAATTCAATAGTGAATATAAATAATTAAAATGGAAAATATGGTTAGTTTATAGGCTAGTTTAGCGCGTTGGTGAACTTATATGATATATAGTTTTGAAAATAAATAGGTTTAAAAAATTGCAAATAATTCAAAAAAATAAAACTACAAATAATTTTCACAGTAAGTATAAATAACTCTAGCGAGAATCCTGTCAGATAATAATTTGTTATATCTAGTATAAATAGTTGCCATTGTACGTATAAACAATTTCTACCAAAGATCAGAGCGTTGGTGGAAGAGAGCCGTTGATTAAACAAAGGTCCCAAAATAAATATATTAATTATTAAATTCCGCTGATCTGATTAGACCAGTTCAACGCTCTTTCTTCGATTGCTGCAAATAAATATATTAAAAGGTAAACAAAGAAAGAAATAATTAAACAAAGGTCCCTAAATACTTAATTATTACTTCCTTTTAAAATCCGTAAAGTGGCCGTTAGTGCTTTATCTTCGGCCACCACTGACAGGACCAAACAGTTGACTCCGTTTTATAATTTTTTTTAGGGTAATTATATCTTCTCATCTAACTTTCACCCATTTCTTCCTCCAACTAACTAACTTTTTTTTCTAGCTATAATTACTAATTATAACTACCTAGTGGTCCCTACAAATTAATTAGCAGATTTTCTCTCTTTATTTCTTTCTTCTCTCATCCTCCCTCTCCCACCTCTGCCTCCGCCTTCCACGTCCGCCTCTCCCACCACCGTCTCTCCCTCTCCGCCTCCGCCTCCCACCTCCGCCTCCGCACTCCATCCCAATCAAGCACGTCTCCATCAGGTCAGATCCATCGTGTCTATGTTCCTCTTCCTCATGCAGTAGCGAGTTATTTGCAAAGAACAAAACTTCATTAATGGTGAATTAGGCCAGTGCGTACTAAGTACTAAGAAATGACAGTAAAACAAATTTTGAAAAAATTAGAGATGTATGAATGAATACTTTATGTCTTAGGTATGAATACTTCAATGTGTATGAATGAATACTTGATATCTTAAGTATAAATACTTCAACGTGTATGTATGAATACTTGATATCTTATGTATGAATACTTCAACATGTATGAATGAATACTTGATATCTTATGTATGAATACTTTAACGTGTATGAATGAAATACTTCAATGAAGTATGTTTTGTTTCTTTTAAATATTATTTTTTTTGTAATATTTCAATTACATGATCTGTAAAATTTGATAGATTATTTTTGTTTCGACAGTGAAACATGTGGCAACTATTTTTTATTTCCAAAAAATAAAATTGAACTAGAAAGCAATAAAGCAATGTTCAATACTATTCGGCTGCTCTTGTAAAATTAATCAATGTATGCACATATGCTTGTAATACTCTTGATACATGAACTATTTACACTTACACGACGATGTATGAATACTTGTTCGATGAGGTATGAATACTTGCATGACGAGGTATGAATACTTGTGCAACGGACAACTCGAAAGTATGTCATCATGGATCTCATTTGAAAGAGAAAATTGTGTAGAAGACGTTCGTGGTTTTAGATTTGCAAAATTCCTCATAGATCGTCAGAAATATTGGTTAGATTGAACGGAAAACCCTAAACCCTAAACCCTATACCCTATACCCCTATACCCTAAACCCTAAACCCTAAACCCCAAATAATACTCTTGTAAAATATTTCAAATATTAGGCGGTCCCCAAATAATAAGTGATCTCCCAAATAGTTAGTAGTTACTCAAGTAGTTAATGACTAGAGGAAGAAATGAGGGAAAGTTACGGGGATAGCTAGGTGCTCCCTAAAAAAATGTAATACAAATTAAATACATAATAAATATCTCATCCCTTGGCTCTCAAATTTATTTATGTATTGTCCTCTTGTAGGTAATTTAAACTTTATATTGAAATAATTACTTACTGGTATATATGACAGTGATTTTTGTTCTGTCATCACAAAATTAATTTAAAACTATGAATGATGTATTGTTGATAGGAACTCTACTTTTTATTATATACCTTAATTTGTAATTGATTAGGTCAAGTATTATGAGGAAGTAATCAAATTAATTAGTTAATATTTGCTCATTAATTTATTTGAAAAATAGTATTCTAGGCCTAGTAATTAAAAATGTTGACATCATCAAGGGTGATATTAAGAGTTATGAAATATTGATTTTACGTGTTACAATTATAAAAATTTAGGGATGGAATTTAAAAGTTTAATTAATATTCCTCATATATTATGGCATGAGCCAAGTTGAAATGTTTGGAAATAATTATTATATATTCAAAAATTAAAATTAAAAGAATCCATATATCATAACAAACAACAGAATAATGGTTTTAGCAATTAATTATATATAAGCAACATAGTTAAAATATAACTGCCCGACAGCAACATAATTAAAATTATGTGTGAACTATAAGAAATGTATTATTCACCAACCTTTTCTTGTTTATTTTCACTTACGTACCATTGCCTCGTCACGTTTTACTTGTGGTTCAGCACTTAAACAATTTTTTTTATTTTTTAAAAGGTAAGATAGTTTTGAACTGGTCTTGTTACAAACAAAGAAATAATCTTGACAAGCGTTTAACTTTATATAAAATTAAAATTAAAATAATAAATATATAACTCACTTGGACCTGGTTATTTTACATGAGAGTGGCTAATATCAAAACGTTTGTTTCTAGCCTCCGGTGCTACCAAGTTGTTTTCCGATTTCCAAAGTTCAAACAGTCGATCCAAACAGTTAGATGTGATCTCTATATTAAAATCTGCTTGGAGACCAAATTTTACATTTTTTGGAATTTTTTTACTATTTATTAAGCCACTTTAAAAATTGCTGATCACATGGTCCAGAATTTAGTTGCACTGTTTTTACTGTTCACCCGGATCAGCAATTTTCAAAGTGGCTTAATAAATAGTAAAAAATTCTAAAAAATGTAAAATTTAGTCTCCAAGCACATTTCAATATAGAGAACATGTTGAACGGTTCGGATCGACTGTTTGGACTTTGAAAACCCGAAAACAACTTGGTTGCACCGGGAGCTAGGAACAAATGTTTTGATATTAGCCACTCTCATTTTACATTGTATATAAGATATTTTAATCTATGATATTCATCGGCGTGATAGTCTTTAACTTGCTTTCACAAAAAAAAAAAAAAAGTATCCTACTATTATTTTATTTAAGTACTATTTGATTTGGTAAATCCAAATAATGTTAAAAATTGAATAAAATGCAACTGTGTGGATTACAATGAAATGAAGAACCTTAAAAATTGCCGAAATTTTTATTAATAGAAAATAAAAAAAAAATATCGACATTTAAGAACGTTTTCACTAGAATTCGAGATGTAGCAAAAACGTGATGGTCCATAACGTCCAGGGCACTGTAGCTGGACGTTATGGTCGATAACGTCCAGTTAATCTGATCGCTAATGATATCTAATTAACAAAAAACACTGTAGCTGGACGTTATGGACCTTTTTTCTTTTTTTTGCTTGCTTCAGTTTGCGATTTTTTTGAAAAAAAAAAACCATTGTAGCTGGACGTTATAGACCATAACGTCCAGCTACAGTGTTTTTTGTTAATTAGAGATCATTAGCGATCAGATTAACTGGATGTTATGGTTTATAACGTCCAACTACAGTGCCCTGGACGTTATGGACTATCACGTTTTTGCTACATCTCGAATTCCAGCGAAAACGTTCTTCAATGTCGATATTTTTTTATTTTATTTTCTATTAATAAAAATTTCGGTAAAAATTGACACTCTTGAATGAAGCCTCCATTTCTCAGAAACAGATTTGGCATTTTTGTTACTAAATGGATTTTTCCAGCCTGTCTGAAATGGAGAATGGATCTAACTAGTACTACAAGGTCAAAGTCTTCCCTTTCTCTGCATGGAATCAATCAAAACAAGACAAATATTACAGACTATAGATAATAGATTAGGAGCGAAGGAGATCCAATGGTCACCGGACCAAATTAGGTCCGATCCTATGTAAACCGTTCGATTTGTCTCAAAGTTCGTGTGGAAGTTAAAATTATAAAAACATAGGGAGGATCAAATGGTCTAAAATTGGATTGGACTAATTTAACTCGATACCCATTGGACCCTCTTTGCTTTCATAGATCATCGATTAGACTCATTCTCCCTCTCTAGTTCTCTCTCTACTCTCTCTCTTCTTTCTCTCTCTAGTAACTTAACCAACAGTCCCCCCTCTCCTTCTGAGAAATTGAGCGGGTCTCAGTAGACCACCACTAAACAATTCAGTTGCATTCATTGATTGTGAAATATCACGTATTGGGTTCTCTCTGAAATCTCAAAGGGAATCATTGTCGCGTGGTTCTATTAATTCCGCGTTTGCAGTTGAAACATTCCAACCCCATCTCAATTTTTTTTAATTTTTAGCTTTTGTTCTTAGCATTTGTACGGCTTCACCAAGGGGAAGAAATTGTTTTACATTTTGTGAAAGATGGGGATTTTAGGAGGTCGATTAGTTGGCTTGCTGTTGTTGGTCTTTTTAGTTTTTGAAAGATTTCAGCTTGGTGCTTCATTCATTTCTGAAGGTACTAAATTTATTATAAAAAAAATTCAGACAATGGATTGATTGCTCAGTTCTTCTCTAATTTCTTTTTCTCTTTTGTGTCATTTTTTGGTGATATAACAGGAAGTCATCTATTGAGGTTTAGAGAAGGAATAGAGCATGATCCATATGGCGCTTTATCAAATTGGGGAGAAAATGGATCTATGGATTATTGCTCTTGGTTTGGTGTTGCCTGTTCTGACGATTTCAAAGTTGTAGCTTTGTAAGTTCTTTTACCGAATTCCTCCTTAGCTCAAATCCTTCTGTACAGTTGGTTCAAAATTTTAATTTGTTTTTGATCAAATTATGTGAAAAGTTTCGATTTCATACTATTTTGTAAGAAGTGCATTTCTGTGGCTTCGTTCATTAGGAAAACAATTGGAAATTTTTTTTTTTGGTAACATAATTGCATTTTTTGAATGAGCAAAACATAATTTTCATTTACCTTTTTCAGATATATTCTTTTGTTTTTAGCTTTCTGTTGTACTTTTTTCTCTTCTTGTAATTGGATTCTTGTGCATTTTATCATTTTGCTTGTAATAATTTCTCTTTTGTGCATTTTAGCATTTTAGCATCATGTAATTTTGTTAAAATTTTGAAGAATTTTGTGGTAGGAACTTGCCAGATCTTGCTCTGAATGGAATCATCTCTCCCAAAATTGGAAAGCTCAACCATTTGAGAATTGTGTAAGCATTTGGCATTCTTATATTTGGTTCTTCTAAATTCCAATTTTACCCCTTAATTTTGTGCTAATTTTGGTACTTGGTTAAAACTCAGATGAACCTTCTTTAGTTGAACTCCATATAATCCAGAACTAAGAACTGATAGACAATACGGTACAAAGATTATACAATTAATTTATTACCAAATTGTTGTTACTGTCATGTAACTGTAGTGCTGAGTTTTTACTTTAGCAAGTTTGAAAAAGATGCTTGCTTCTTTATTTTGTTATCTTCTTGTTTTACTTATCTGCGTATTGAAACCTATCTGATATAGTTGGTGCCACTATATTGCCGCTGGTACAGTATCTGTACCAACTGGCTGGTAAAGGTATCCCTGGTTTCCCATCTAAGTTCTTAATTTTTTCTCTTACACTCATTTGATAAAAGGAAGTCAGAAAATAAAATCTGCATTTTATGCTTTAAGGCCTTATATTTGCTACCTTTTCTTTCTCTTTATGTAGTGATCTGAGTAATAATTCTTTTTACGGGGTTATACCAAGAGAGATTGGAGAATTGAAGCAATTGGTTGTATTAGATTTGAGAAACAACAGTCTCAGTGGGACCCTCCCATCAAAACTTGATAACATTTTATCACTAAAACTATTGTAAGTGTTTAATATACTCCCTCTCTGCTTGAAAAACATTGTACTTTTTTATAATATAATGCCATTTTTCAGATTAATAAATGGAAATATGATTTCTGGTGAATTGTCCCCCAAACTGCAAGAACTTTCTGTTATTTCTGAAGTCATAGAGCAAGATGATTTTGAGATGTCAGAAAAAAGGTACGTCAATTCTCTAAAGTCTATTTACATATTCATCTTGATATTACCTAGACATACTATTGTTGTGTTAATTAGGTATCTGTTGAAGATATTTCAGGTACTCAAAGAACGGCATCATAAAGAGGCAGCTGCAATCCTTGACTGCACGCAAAGCATTAGAGTCTCCACCTCCATCTCCTGACCCCTCTCCCGATCCCTCTCCATCTTCATCTCCGTTAGAGTTATCTCCACCAGTCTCACCACCGTCAAACCGGAAATCTCACACTTCTCTTATATTGGGACTGGCAATTGGTGGAGTATTTATTATAGGAGTCTCATTGGCTTTATATATGTTTTTGTTCAAAGGAAAGAGGGTCAATATCGTGCCATGGAAAACTGGATTGAGTGGGCCCATCAGCAAAGCCTTGATAGCAGGTCTGTTTTACGTACCGACCTTGCAAATGTCATAAATTACACAATTATAATAAAAATGTTTTTGGAGAAGGAGAGTAGCTTATTCCTCCATTGAGCTAGCGCATGGAAAAAACATCCAGAGGATGAAAGTACAATATTTTGAGTTTAAGAAAATTATTATACGGAGGTTAGTAGTACCTAAATTTTTTTCGTATAGTGTTTTACCCTTGTCTGATTGACACCTTAGGTTGCTTGAGCCTTAATATATATAAATAATGTAACAATCAATTGGAGGGTGTGCACTTAAAATGCCCAAGTTTTTCTTTAAGGAAATGCACATGCATACTGGTCCTATTTATATTTCTTGTACTTGCCCTCTAGAAAAAAAAGGAATTTTGTCATATGATGTGTATCTTGAGTTTGGGTTTAAATTTTATTATCCTGAAATGTGAGAAAATATATGGACGTAAGCTTTTGAGATTTCTACAAGGAAATAAAGGAATGTTGGATTGTTGTTCTAATCCAGGTGTACCATCACTGGGACGCGCTGATCTGGACGCAGCATGTGAAAATTTTAGCAATATAATAGCAACCTCATCTGATCACACTATTTACAAAGGGACACTATCGAATGGATCTGAGATTGCTGTTGTTTCTACCAGCATGTCAGCAGACAAGTGGATGGACTTATCTGAAAATCAATTTAAACTCAAGGTGAGATTATAATTAGTCGTTCTTTTTCGTTTTAACCCCTTGTTAAAAGAGTCTCATGCTATGATCCGATGATAAATTTACAAATAGTAATCTATGGTTCTGAATTTGGATTCTTCATCTCTGATTTCTGTGGCACAGATATCGACTTTATCGAAAATAAACCATAAGAACTTCATGAATCTGCTGGGTTTCTGTAACGATGATGATCCTTTTACACGAATGTTAGTGGTCGAGTATGCCCCAAATGGTACCCTTTTTGAACATTTGCACAGTAAGCTCTCTCTCTCTCACTCACTAATATATAGGAAACTTCATGTATGCTCCTGCAAATACCATTCATATCCCAAAAAAGTTCAGAAAAATGTATATACCCAAATTATTCCTCGCTCTCTTTTATTTACATCAATTGAGTAAGAAAAGAGGGTGTTGTGTCTACTTCTTCCATAGTTTATCAGTATTTGGTGAAGTATTTCTCTTCTTGTAGGGGCATATATGAAATTGTTCCAAAGATAAATCAGTTGTTTTTCTTTATAGGAAATATAAAAGTTGCTTTTATTTGTCTTCGAAAAAAATAAAAATAATTTTTTTCATGTACTATGCAGTTAAAGAAGCTGAACAACTAGACTGGTCAGCACGTCTACGTATAGCTATGGGTATAATATACTGTCTAGAGTACATAGAGAGTATTAACCCACCTGCAAGGGTAAAAACCCTAAATTCATACACTATCTACCTCTCTGAAGATTATGCTGCTAAGATTTCTGATATCGGGTTTGGGGTTGATACCAAGAAAGACCCGTTTGTCACAGATGACCCAAATGACTTGGATGAAGAAGAGCCAATAGTTTATAAGTACGCTGTTCTACTATTGGAGCTTATTTCAGGTAAGTTACCGTTTTCTGCGGATACGGGTTTATTGGTATTATGGGCTTCAAGCTACCTATCAGGCAAGAGGTCACTGATGGAAATGGTGGACCCCACACTTGATGATTCTATATCTGAGGAGTTTTTGATGGCCTTATGTGAGGTGATTAGAGCTTGTATAAACCCTAATACAGAGGAGAGACCTAGTGTGGCTGAGGTGGCAAAACAGATGAAGGAGATTTCTAGGCTTTCGCCAGAGGCGGCGATACCAAGAGATTCGCCACTATGGTGGGCTGAGCTTGAGATTTTTTCTACTGAAGGTAGCTAGAGAAAATATTGGAAAATTGGGAAGCAATTTTCAGATTTTCTTTTTCTTTTTTGGGGGCTTTTTTTCAAGTTTTTTTAGTGTGTTTACTTGATACAGAAGTTGTACATAATATTTATGTGTTGTAATGGCTTTTAAAAAGTTTCTGAAAAGGAGCACTATGGATGACTTGTGTGCATTTTTTTAAGGGAGAAATATATACTTTTTTGTGTGTTATATATATCATTTTGTAAGTTGAGAAAAGTAAAGTTTCATTTGGAAATGCTCTCCCTGGATCAGTACCCCTATGCAAGTGCTCATCCTCTCCGGCAAGGGCATCCCGTGCAGATCCTTCTCTTGATATTTAGGAGGGGTTTGAGATTTGAGTTAACATGAATTTCAAAGCAAACCCAAGAGCAAGCAAAAAAAGAAAAGAAAACAACTTCTTTAAGAGTACCATTGGTAACAGCTGACATAATGGCCTAATTAGTACATGTGGTTGAACAAAAGTAGTTTTTGACATTTTTAGAATAAAGATAGAAGCAAACTCAAGACACCATTCTTCCAAGCAGATATCACAAAACTCCCAAATAACCTAAAGCAACATTTGCAAAAACCACCTCTATCTTTTTTTTACTGACGACATAACCAGAAACCACATAACTAACGAACAACAGTATTCTTCTTGCTCCAAAATATTGGGAAAAAAAGGAGTTTGTTTTACTATTAAGTTGCGCCCTCAGAAATCAATATCCTTTCCAAACATCTCATTGATGTCATCCATGGCTTGCCGAGTGAAAAATGTTGGTTCAAACAAACCATCGCAGCATCCTCCACCTTCAGCCTTTTTAGAGGTTGGGTTCAATTTAACCTCAGTTGCTGAGTTGGAAAACCTGGTACCATTAACTGGGTTGTCTCCTACCAAAGAACTACTTTTACCCATTTTTGGGTTCTCGCCCTTAGAAATGTTATATGGTTTACTTGTTGGGTTTGTGTTCTCTTCCAATTCATCATCTGGTAAAATATAAAAACTGCTATCTGAATAGCTATTTGGTTTATGGGTCGGGTTTGTGTTCTCTTCCAATTCATCATCTGGTAAGATAGAAAAGGTGCTATCAACAACTGGCTTCTTTTCCACTAAAGCAACTTTTTGGCCCCTCTTCGGTCTCGCGCCCTTTGGAAAATCCATGGGTTTTCGAAACATGCCATTTATTTCATCCATAGCTTCTTTCAAATTCATGGTGGGGTCCACTAGGCCATGATGACATGCATTCTCTACTTTTGGTTCTTCAGAAATTGTTGCCCCGACAAATTTTCGAATCATCACTGTATCTTCTTTGAGCCCGTGATTTAAGCTTTTTGAATTTCCATTCAAATTTTGTGGTTCTTCATCTGGTAAAATTGTAAAATCACCCACAAAAGGTTTAAACTTTCCCAGGTTTTTGTTGGATTTGCAAGGCCTTTCTTCTTCATCTACAAAGATTTCAAACCCACTATTTTCTTTGTTTAGAGTTTTGTTTCCTTTGTTTCTGTGTGATTTTCTCTGGATTGTAGGATCAAGATCCAACGGCTCTTGAAACATGTTATTGATGGCGTTCATTGCCTCTTTAGTGGTGATTGTGGGCTCCACGAGGCCATTATGGCACGACATTTCAGCCACAGACTTGCCAACTATGGCCGAATCAACGAATTTGCGCACCATTATTGTGTTCTCACTGTTGAAACGGGTCAAGTTGTTAGTACCAGTATGGGCTGTTGTTTTGGTGGACCCGGTTTTTGATTTGATTTTTGTTTCTGGTCTTGGCTTGTCTCGTTTTGTGGGACCTACATTTGAAGATGGGTTTTCTGAAGTACCTTCACCTGACAAAGAAACATGGTTCTGAAGCCTTAGTTCACAAGATGGTTATTTGAAGCATGCAAGTTTTCAAATAAAGATTCAAAAGTAAAATTTTCAAATCATATTTAATGTCATATCAAAAAATTGATTTCATTTTAAATAAGGGCTCCCGTGAACCCCAGTATCAATTTCTTTTCAGATAAACCTGTGTCTCTTCATAGAGAAACGAGGCCTGTCATCATCTGTGTTAGGTTTGCAGTTCCAAAAATTGATTTTGTAACCTGGACTAATTAACAGCCTACATATCTCAGCACCAGCCAGGTTAAATTTCTATAAGGGTTTCAACTTTCATGTATGGTGCCAAATTTGATGTTTATAACTCCATCTAAACACACAGATAAATGTATAGTAGAAGCACCAATACAAATATAAAAGCCAATCCAAACCTGATTAAATTTCAGTCCGGTACCAACTTACATGACTAGACTGGGATCAGTTGTACCACTGCCAACAAAGCTTGCATACTCTCCAACCAGGTCCCAATATACATATGAGTAAGCAGATCGAAAAATCTAGAATATTTAGTTACCTTTGGGTACAATAGGATGGTCACTCTTGTCCTTTTTCCTAGGCATCGTTCCCTGCATTTTAAAAAACTTATTATAATGACACTTAAGCATCAATTACAATGTAGTCCCTGAAGTTAGACTTCTTAGATTGTTAAGCAAATCCTCGTACTGCTGGTACACAACCTAGATTTTTCTGGGTCGGTTTAAGCTTGATATTCACATTTAGTAGTTAATTAGATTAAAGTTATTCTTGTGCACTTCAATAGGAACATTAAGGTCGGTCTGAGTTGAAATTTATATTCAGGATTTTAAAATAATTCTCAAGTATTCTTATGCACTGCATTAGGACCATTTGAAATACTAGAAAAAAAAAAATAGAATTTTCTGCTTACCTTTAATTTTAATTGTTTTTTCTTGAACAACTCAACACGTTGAAGGAATTGGTCATATGATTTTTGTAGCTCACTGACAGGCTCTGCAAGGCTGTTATAAAAAGAACAGAAAAATACATTAAAGCAAAACTTCAGATAAATATAATCCCCAAAAAAGTATAATCAAAGAAACCTCACATCTGGACCCCAGCATGGTACATTTTCTCGGCCTCTTCAAGCTTCCTATGTTTCTCATAATATAATGCATATGCAATATAATAGGAGGCTCTCTTTAATCCGATCTGATTCTTCTCCATTTTCTTCAGTAGCACCTTTGCATCATCCACATAGTCCATCTACAAATTATATACTTTTTTGAGTCCCAAATCCAAATGAAAAACAATTGTAAAACCTCGATCTAAAAACAGATTGGGATTGGGATTGGGATTGTACCAACTCGATCCAAACACGGACATATCTAGCATCGTTGCGGTATCTATGATCAGATTCAAATGTCTGTGCGCATTTCTGAAGGAATCTTGGGAGCTTATCATTTAATTCCTGAGGAGGTAATGCCCCCTTCAATCTCTTTATTCCACTGTTTCACAAAATAACAAAATCAAGTTTTGCACCAGTTTTCAACCAAAATGCGTGGGTATAGTTATAGAGTAGACAAAAATTATATGATAGAAAATTCAAGCTTTGCAATTTGATTGATGAGCCTTTGATAGGTACCATTACCACATTTTCTCAATTCATTAGTAACAGTGATAACTATTCCCACCCCTTTGCATAATACAAGCTAAAGCACTTATTGGAAATGCAATTTGAAAATTGAAGGGGTAAAAAATATGCAAAATTCATAGAAATTGCTAATTAGCAACATTAGCAACAATGCTAAAAAAAATCAAGTTTTTCCATCATTTTTCAACCAATATGCATATGGGTATAGTCATAGAGTACACAAAAGGTAGATGATATAAGATTCAAGCTTTGCAATTTGATCGATGAGCCTTTGATAGGTACCATTACCACATTTCTCAATCCAACAGTAGCATTAATGCTCAACACTACCTCCTAAACGGTTCCAAATCTAACGCTGGGAGATGTTTTTAACCTCCCCTTTGCATAATACAAGCTGAAGACTTACTGGAAATGCAATATGAAAATTGGAGGGGTAAAATATGCAAAATTGATAGAAATCGGCATCATAAACCAGCAACTGGGATACGGAAATGAAAGTACTTGTGAATAGATACAGTTTCTAGCCATTACCAGACCAAAACAAAAATAGAGAAGCTCTGAGGGTATAAGGCAAAAGATTTGGACTGATCTTACTGGAGCCAGGGGCGGAGCGGATCGGACCCGGAGTAGCGTTTAATGTCGGAGATGAGAGAGGAGAAAAGCTCTCTGTGCTCATCCTCCGTCGCCATTTTTGTTTCCCTAGTGAGAGTGGAGAGAAAAGAGGGAGCGCTTTTGTCTTTTGATTTTGATTTTTTCTTTTCTTTTTGTATTGTTTGATTTGAAACTCGAGAAAGAGGAGAGAAACGGACTGTGAGACATTGTCACTGACAGGCAGGCCCCCACCATTGTGTGTTTTACCGACAAAACCCTGCGTGGGACCCTTAGATCAGCGAAATACAAAGGACAGATGAAAGGGAGAGGAAGGAAATAAAGCTTCTTAATTGATTATTTATTTAATTTTTAATATTTTAAAATTTATATCTTATTATTTTTTTAATTAAGGTATGAAGAGCAACAAGACAACTGGTGATTCCAGCCATCAACGAATTTTTGCTCAAATTAACACCGAAATGTGCCAATTTTTTTTTTATAATTCAGCATTGAGTTCATTTTTATAGTCCAATTTGGAATTTAAACCAATTCTTTTATATTAAAAAAGAGGTTAAAATGCCTTATTTTTTGTGGCTCCAGTATTTCTTTAATTTTTTTTAATAACAAAAATATTAAAACTGATATGAAAAAATAAATTGTTAAATGTTATTATAACTATTTTGTCTACATACACATTAAAATATATCATTTTTTACGAATTAATCAGTTGAAAATTAATATCAATAAATTATTCACATCATATCAGTATATTTTTGTAAACTTTTAATACCAGTAAAAAATATCGTATTTTTTTTTACATGAATAGAAAAAATGTTATAACTTAATATCTAATGGCTTTTATTTTGAAGTTTGAATTTTTAAATTATTCAAGTTTAAATATGAAGTTATAATTAAGATATGAATATATAATTAAACATGAGTGAGGCTATTGTACTTTGTAAAGTGCAGAATAGTCTATACTATAGATCAATATCACTATTTTTAAAGTTCAAACGATCGATCCGAACCGCTCAACAAGACCTCCATATAAAAATGTGCTTGGTGATCATATTTTACATTTTTTAGAATTTATTTACTACTTTTTAGATAGGTAGAAAATCATCTAATATAAAGATTTTGAACCATCCGAAAGTAGTGATTTTCAACTTATTTAGAAAAATAGTAAAAAGTTTTTAAAATTTTAAAATTTGGTCGTACATTTTCAATGGAGATCATGTTGAGTTGTTCGGATTAACTGTTTAGATTTTGAAAATAAAAATATTAATAAATAACACAGACGAATCCGCACTTAGCAAACTACCATGCATATCCTCATCATTAATAATAATGGATTGCTTCAAAATTTGCTCAGTTTCCCTAATTGCAAAACAAGAGAAAAGATTAATATGAAGGGTCTATCCATCATGCATGTATGTTGCCAAATTTGATGTTTGCTAATCAAAACCTGCACTAACCATGCTTACTCATAGATAAATGTATAGTACAAGCACCAATAGTAATACAAGTATAAAAGTAAATTTAAACCTGATTAATTTTCAGTCCAGTACCAACTTACATGACTAGACTCGGATTAGTTGTACCACCGTCAACAAAGCATGTGTGATGTGTATTCTATTCTCCAACAAGGTCCCAATAAACATATGAGGAATCATAGGATGGTCACTTTCTATTTCCATTTTCCTAGGCATCATTTCCTGCATCTTAAAAAACTTATGAGAATGACACTTGAGCATAAATTACAATTTACATAGTCCCTGAAATTAGATTGCTAAGCAAATCCTCATAACTGTTGGTAGACATTTGCTAACGGGTACCTCGGGCAGGGCAGGGCAGTGCCCGAGGCGGGCAGCGGGTAGGCGGGTAGGCGGGTACAACGGGCACGGGTAGGCGGGTTTTTTTTTGAAAAACTCCGCCCTGCCCGTCTCAAACCCGTGCCCGTTGCGGGTAGACGGGTACAACGGGCACGGGTACAGCGGGCACGGGTACAGCGGGCACGGGCAGGACGGGCACGGGTAGAATTTTTTTTTTTTTTTTGCTGTTTTCTGTTTTGTGTTCTGATTTGTTTTCTTATTTTTTTTACCGTGTCGTACGAATATTATTACGTGTTTATAATTCGACTTTTAAAATCTGAATAGTTCAATATCAAATATTGTATATATATATACATAAAATTGTCAAGTCACATCTTTATAATTCCTAAATAAATAAAATTTGTAACTCATATATAAAAATTATTTGTGCGAAAATTTGTATATTTATTCGGCTAAGTACAAGTCTAATTATTTATTTCTTTACAGGAGTAATTTTATACTAAAATACGCTAGATTACTTGAAATTATGTTGAATTACACTATATTACAATAAATTATGTTCAATTATACTAAATTACGTTAAATTACAATAACCTCGCTAATTATGCTGAAATACGGTAAGAAAAACACTAAACTACACAAAATTACGCTATAGTAGACTGATTTTGCTCATCTTTCATGAATTATAAAAAATAGTAAAAAAATTTCAAAAATAGTAAAAATTGGTAATCTGCAAGTTCATTATGTAACTAATTTACTGAGCTACTTGGATTGAATGATAGACATGAAAATCTTAATCGGAAACTTCAACTCAAGTTTTGAGGCTCTTCCCTTAGTTTTTTGACGATTCCGACGGTCGGATCGAGCTGGAAAGAAAGTTAGCTTGGTTTTGGGGCTGTGGAGCTCATGTCAAAATTTCAGCCCGATCCGACGGACGGATCAAAAGTTATGCCCTTTTTTGTCAAAATTTCATTTTAAATTGATAATATATTTTCTAAACGTTCATTTATTTTTAATAGGTTAAATAAAATATAAATCAAAAATATCTTAAATCAATTACTTTAAAACAATAAATAAACATTTTAAATTGATAATATATTTTGTAAACGTTCAATTTAAATTGATAATATAAATCTAAATCTAAATTAAATAAAAATTCAAATCTAAATTTATATGCAAATTAAATTAAATCTAAATTGAATATAAATATAAATCTAAATTAAAATTTAGATTGAATTCAAATCTAATTTAAATCTAAATTAAATTAGATAAAAGGAAAAAAAAAAAATAAGCCTCTGGATTATCCCAATTTCTGCCGAACCAATTGCCTCTGGAAAAAAATAAGCCTCTGAATCCAAATCTAATTGCTACAGTGATCTGTCAATATTAACAGAGCAGGTTTAGCTTCATGCAGCGCAATATTCACATGATAAGCTGTACCCAGTGCGCTGCCTGTAGCCAAAACTGCTCTGTTAACAGTAGCCAGGGGGGGAAAATTTTTGAATTAAAGTGTTCGGCGGGCAGCGGGCACGGGTACGGGTACGGGCACGGGTACGCGGGTGCGGGTACACCCGTGGCGGGTGCGGGCAGACGGGCAGCGGGCACGGGTCTGCCGGGTACGGGTACACCCGGGTTTGGCACCAAAACAGGCCACCCTGCCCATTTCAAGCCCGTACCCGTGTACCCGTTTACCCGGGTATACCCGGGCACGGGTACGGGTACCCCGGGCACCGGGCACGGGCGGACCGGGTTCGGGTTACCCGTTAAGGGCACTGTCAAATGTCTAACTGTTGGTATGCTACTCACATCTTTTGGGTCGGTTTAAGCTTGATATTCACATTTTAAGCTTGACTCTATACAAAATTAATTCGAAAGTTTAAAATTTTTATATGTAGACACATCACTCGTAAAGTAAACGGATTTCAATGGTTCGGATTCGTCATGTAAATTAATCCGATAGATTTTAGAGTTGAGTTCACAAAGAGTATTGGTGAACTTAGGAATACCTTAGTTCTACTCTACTAAGAATGCATATTTAATCTGCACTCTCTTAAAATTAACGCTTTTATCTCCAAATGACAGTAAATGACAGCAAATGGCATTGCATATTAAATCTGTTTTCTTGTAAAAAATGGATTCTTTTTTTTCAAAATCGTGTCAAATATGATTTTTTTTAAGATGGTAACAAAAAAATTAGTCAAAAATTAATGTCTAAAAATTATTCACATCATTATATTTTTGCAAATTTTTAATATCAGTCAACTATGTCGTAATATTTTCACATACATAGAGAAATGATATAACTTTTTTAGTATAAAGTTAAGCAGAAAAAAAATGAAAATTTATAAGTTATTTTAATGTATTTATTTCTCATTATTTTTTTATCACTTAACTAAGTAATAAATAAATTCAAAATTTTCAAAGTTTTGCTTGTACACTTATCACTCATAAAGTATATCGATTTTAATAGTTTAAATTTATCATTTGAAACCAACATTATAAATACTGGACTTATAACTTGTAACCACCAAACGTGTTTAATGAGCATAGAACACACTAGATTCATATATGGATTGCTTCAAATTTGCCTAGTTGCAAAGGAAAAATAGAAAGGAACAATAAGAAAGGTTTATCCATCAAATAATCAAGCAATTAAATTTCTTTGTTTTTTGAAACTGAATCAAATCATTAGTTGTTTGAGCATAGCTTTTGTATTCTGACACTTCTGAGTTCTGATAACCTGCCCTCAGATATCCACTACACCATTAAGCAAACAGAAAGCGCCACAAGAAACCAAACTGCCATTAAAATACAAAAATTGGGATCAATCAGTTGATTCTCTTAAAACGAAAATTTTACATTTTCACTCAGGCATTTCATCAAACACTTGAAGCCCTCACCAATCAGTTGACGCTCATGTCTACACCTTCTCACTACGCCGCTTCTGTAGAACCCCAGCACGGCTCCGACGAAGAAGAAAACGAGGCCGACGAAGAGGACGACGATGAGGGCCCCACTGACAGTGAATCAATATCCTCCCTGCTCCGCCGCCTCGCCGCTTCCCCGGTCCCAATCAAGGTTCATTCCGTGCAGATCAACAACAGCTCAAGGACCAAACGTGAACTGATCGAGTCGGTGCTGGATCTGAGCTCAATTTTAAAATCGAGTACCTTCCAAGAGCTGGTCTATGTGGCTGGATTGGCCAATGCCAGGTTGAAGAGATTGGGGGTGTTTCGGTCAGTAAGGATCACCATCGATGCGGGGCCTGATGAGGTGCCGGGATCTTCTGTTGTTGTTGTTGATGTGGATGAGGCTGTGCATCCTTTTGCTGGGGATTTTTTTGTGGATTTCAACACCAAGGTATTGATTTCCTTTCAATGTTTGGACACAGATCAAGGTATCAGTTTGATCAAATTTGAACAGGTTTTCCTTTGCATATTTGTTGGCTCGTTTGGTTTTGAGTTTAATAACTGAGGATAAATTCAGGGGCAATTTAGGCGTACATTTACAGTACAGGATTAGTCGAGGCTATATACCTGTTAAATTGCACAATTGAACTTAGTTTGCAACTGATAATAAAATGTATAGCATTTCGGAATCTTCAATTTAATTGTGGATTTGTAGATAAAAAATCTAAATTAGATATAATTTTTCATTTTGGAGTAACAATGTGCAAAAGTGATCCTAGACTCTAGTTTTGATCAGCAAAACCAAATTAGTAATGCTAAAACAAGGATAATGCGTACTCACTTATCCTATATAAAGATAGTCTTAAAGTTACAAACAAAGATCTCTTTAGATTAAGTCACCTCATTTGCTGAGTTCAAAAACCTTTATTGAGAACTTGGAAACTTTTACTTTCACCCTTGTGTAAACCAGTTCAGCTAATGTTCTATGACCAGAAATTTGGGGTTAATGAATGCAAATTGTGGTAGTTTTGAAAAAGACTAACTAACCTAAATCGAGTCAAGAGAAAACACAGTAAATATGTGCAAAGAATTTTGTTGAAGCTTGTACTAGTACAGTAAATAGCAAAAATTAATGTTTTTGAAAATTTAAATTTCAGGAATATGCATGGTTGCTAGGCAGCTCTATAAAGCTCAAAAATCTACTGGGCTATGCTGACATATGGGACATTTCTACCTCTTATGGGTGGGACCAGTCACCTGAGCTGAGTGCTGGCTTAATCCTCCCTGTAATCAAATATATGCCATCTCCTTTCATTGCCAGAATATCTCTATTTCCTCAAGAATTATTCAATAGGCAATCGTACAAAGACCGCCTAATGGGTCTCTCTTTTGGTCTTATCTCCACACTCAATCACAACTTGTCATATGATCTTTCGTGGCGCATCTTGAGCGACCCAACACGTGTACAGCCACATTTAATCCAACATTGGTTGTCAAATGGCGTGTTCAATTCAATAAAATATACATATAATGTTGACGTAAGAGATTCGCTCGTCAGACCGACATGTGGCTATGCCTTCCTTTCTTCTTCTCAGATTGGATTCACACCCACTAATTGGAGATCATGGTTTTTTCGTCAGGTACACTTATTATACATTTCAGCACTGCTCCTGTTCAGGATAACCTACATGATATTTGTAACCTAGTATCATCTTATGACGAAATTTTCATCTTGATATTGGTACAATGGCCTTTCATGTCAGGTCTGGCTCTAGTATGTACCAGTAAATTTGTATCTTACCAGTGTTTCGAAGAAGGTGTTTAGATTTACAGCAAAGTGCAAACATTATTGAATTTTAAAAGTAGTTCTTAAAAATTGAGATTTTTTTCAACTTAGGTTTTTACTCTCCTACTTTTGTTTACAGGAATTCGACCTGAGAGCTGCTTTTCCTTTAAAATATTTAAAATCTTCACTCAACTTAGGAGTGTCAGCTGGTCTTATTACGCCATTTGGGAAGGAAATTACTGATTTACCACCAAATATGGCATATAAATTCCACTTCAGTACTACGTCACCTACTTCCCGTTTAGGCGGTCTTTCGCTATTTGGGTTAAAACCCAAAGGTTCGACCCTTCTGGATACATCCAGTTCTGATGCTACTGGAGGAGATATAGCTGTGACAGCATTCGCTGACTTGTCATTTGATCTGCCTGTAAAATTTTTAAGGGAGAAGGGGGTTTATGGCCATGCATTTGTTAATGCAGGAAATGTTGTGAGATTGAAGGAAAATGATTGGAAAAAATTCTCATTTACCGGATTTCTAAATACTTGTAGAAGTTCCACTGGAGTTGGGTTTGTTTTGCCGACTAAGATCTTTCGACTCGAGGTTTATTACTTAAAACCTATTATTTAATTGTTTATGTTAGAGTGAGGCTATGGTACTACGCATAGCACAGATTGTTCCATACTACAGATTGTTCCATATTCTAAAAAAATGTAAAATTAAGTCTGCAAGTACATTTTAATATGGAGATCACATTGAATGGTTCAGATTGACTATTTGGACTTTGAAAATGAAAATATTGATCCGTAGTATGAAACAATCTACGCTATGCATAGTACCATAGCCTTACTCTTGTTATTATTGCCGCCAGAACTGGGTTGGTTTATTAAACTTGAACACTTTTGTGGTATTAGTTTGCTCCTATTAATAGATTTGTCATTTTAAATCGTCTTTATTTTTGTTTTTGTCAGTTGAACTACTGCTACATTCTAAAACAGTTCCAGAATGATGGAGGGAAAACAGGGATTCAATTAAACTTCTCGTCTCCATAGTTGCTTCATATGCTTCATGTTTCTATTTGATATATGTTGTTATGCTTTCTTTTTACAAAATAAGAGGCTGAGTTTTGAGGTACCCTCCGTTGAAGAGTTTTTGGATCTGCAAATAAGTAACATTAAAAATGTAAATTTATACTGTCAGTATAAAATCAGTCTTTTATCCTTTCCATCTGAAAAAGGTGCTGTAGCATTTGAATATAAACAGTCTTTAACATTTGTTGCTTCTTTGTTTTTTGTTTTTTTATAAAAAAAAAAACGAACTATTGATACTTTCGATGGACACTTGGGTTTGGAAAAATGACTCTTGTTGGCTAGATACTGTAAATGTAATGAGAAAAATAAACTCATTCAGAAATCAGAAATGATTTACATCAGTTACTAAGAGTCCAAGACTGGTTGTTTCTAAGTCTTACAACATTTATAATAAAAAAGATGAATCATCTCTAATAGTGGAGAACCGCTTTTGGAAAAAAATCAGGATACTTGTCACTTGATTTATCTATTCTCAATTTTCATTTTCTTTTGGAAGCAAATTTTGTTGCTTAGTTATAAGAGGTAGAGACCGTCGTGCTGTGTTTGACGCAGGTGTCTGTGATCTGCCAGGGGTTGGTAATATTATTTATTAATTAGTTCCTTTAATTTCCAGGAAGGTTCTGCTAAGTGGTAAGAGTAAGACTCAGGAAGGTTATTTTGATGTTCTTATAATATTTCATTTGTTTAATCAATTATTCGTGCCCACAAGTACAATACTATTTAAAATATTTTTGTACACAACAGAAAGAATTACAAAGGAGTTGACTTTGATAATTCTGAATCCTCTTGGTCAATTGCTAATTAATCATTCCACTTCTGTGTTTTGCTATCGTCGTTTCTTCCCCATTTCATTCCTTTTACTTTATCATTAAAAGAAGCTTCCTTCTGCTATCTTCATTTCTCAATCTGTTCTTTATCAATTCGAAAGCAAAACAAGCAGGCAAAAAGCATATAAAGAAAGACAAAAAGCAGCGGCTTTGATTTGAGGAGAAGAAGAAGGAACTCCAAGATGGCAAACTCGGCGACTTCCACTGTTTCAAAAATAGGCGAGTGGGCGGGGTCCTCTGTTGTTGATAACCTTGTCAGTACGGCTTATTCGTACTTGCGTATCCGTATACAGCCAGCCGACACCGAAGCCGATCTAAAGAGGCTACAGACAACTCTTCCCCAAATCAAAGCTGTCATGGGCATTGCTGAAGCTCTATTGATGAAGGACCCGAATGCCAGTTTATGGGTCGATCAATTTAGGAAGGCTGTTGAAGCATCCGAAGTCGTGCTCAAGGAGTTGGAGAACAAAGAGCGAGATGATGCGGGTGGATCCGCTTCTAGTTCAAAGAAGAGAAAACGATGTTCTATCAATGGTGATACTTTGAAGAGGTTGAAGGAGGCTGTAACAATGTTGGATCGGGCTGCCGATAGTGTGAAGCCTCTCCTCCAAGCTGCCACGTTGCGAGGTATTCGTGATATTTCCGAATCACAACAAAAAGCCGGTAAATCTTTAAGGCGCGAAACTAGTTGCTTTTTAGCTGAAACAGAACGAGATGGGAAGAAGGTTGGAGAGGCTTCGGGGATAATTAATGTTCCAGCAAATTGTGAAGAGACCGTTCATTTGAGGTCTTTACCACCCGATCATGCAAGGGTAATGGTGGATGAAGTGGTCCCGGGTGAAGAAGACACCCCTCTACCTGTACCACATGAAGACATGCCAACCATCATCTTAGCCGTTGGCAGTTCCACCGCATGGCCGATGGATATGATATCCATTGATCAGGTAAAAAATGTATATTATTATTACAACTTATTATACTTATAAATTTATATCTATATGGTAGAGTTTTAGTTGATGGTATTATCTTAATTGCAGGAACCACACAAAGTTCATACTGGTGGGGATGTGGTACAAACTGACGCAGACATGTTTGATGGTATTGATTTTGGGAGTTTTTCACAGTCTTATACCCTTCTGCGTGATCGGTTCTTGAGCCAACCTAACAATGCATTTTACGTCAATCCGCCACCTGACCTTTTCCACACTGAAGAACCCCTAGTAGTTCGTGCAGATGATTTTTTGACGTTGGTTAAACCAAAGGAGTGGCTCACCGCACCGATTATTCAAATCTTCATGATGTGAGTTAACATTCGTAATAATGGTAGAATGTAGTACTTTTAATTCAATGTTAAAAAATCGAGATCACCTGTATGTCTTTTTTTGCAGGTATGTGCAAAAATACAACAAGGAGGAACATCGAGAAGATGAGCGTGTTGGTTTCATGGACCCCCTGAAAATAAATTTTCTGTTGTTGAACGGTGATGCCCAATCAAAAGAATACGTCGAGGCATACATAAATGAGACACTGAGACGAAACCGGGACAAGAAATTGATATTCATACCGTATCATCAGTTGTTAGTGCTATATATATATTCTAATTTTATTAAGTTTCTTTCATTTCGTAGAAATTATAGAATGTGAGATGATACAAACCTAACATGCAGAGAACATTGGCTCTTGGTCGTGCTTATGCCAAGAGAGAGTGAGGTGTACGTGTTCAATTCTTCCAATGTCCATTGTTCCGGTAAGACCGTTGGTAAGTTATCGGTTCCGAACCACCCGAAGATCATCGATGCGCTCAAAATGTATGCTTTTCAAACTTTCATTTGTCAAATCTATAAATTTTCATTAATATTTTTCTTAGAATTGGAAATATTTTTTTCAACAGACCCTACCAATTGGACCAGATGATTGGAGGAATTGGAAAAAGCTCTAATTTGAAGATTACATATTATAGGGTAAGTACTTATTTTTTAACTTCTCTTATTGTTTGTAAATTGCTAAGTTGGTGATGTTAAACGAGGGACTTAGATGTAAAAAATGGTGAAATTTGGTTATGATATGATTATAGGGACCTAGATGCAAATTAAAATTGGTCAAAATCTATATGTGCAAAAATTGTTTAATTTTTTAACTCTCTTGATGTGTAATGTAGTGCCCACAACAAACCGGCGGTTGGGAATGTGGATATTATGTCATGATGATCGTGCACGACATAATACATCGCTTCCTCCGTGATTTTTCGAAAATGAAGGTATATATACATTTATATATTTTCCAAAAGTAAGCATAGTTGCTTCAAATATAATTAAGTACATATTTAATTGTGCTCTTATATCATTTAAAAAATGCAGGACTTTCCTACTAGGTACCCGGATTACAAAATCGACGAGATTCGCAACTCGTGGTGTAACTTTTTCTTAAAGGAGGTACTCATTAAAAAAAGTAAAACAATTTAGGATGTGATAATTTGTAATAATTTAGGAGCTTAATTCTAGGATATGGTGTAAATTTTGCATGAACGTGATACTTTTGTAATAATTTAGGATGTGTATCGATTTGTGATAATTCCTGATGCATGTGATATCCTATATAGGCCAGCAAAATATACTGGAAGCTGGCCAAATATAAAATAATTTTTTTTAAAACACAGTAACAAATCAGAATCGGTTCTTTACATAACACCGATCCTGTTAACTATCCGGATCGGTTCTTTATAACAAAACCGATCCTGATAACAACAATCTGGATCGGTCCAGTTTAAAACCCGATCCTGATAGTTATTTGAATCGGTTGTTTATTTAACTGATCCAGTTGTGTAGTTGTAATTTTAAAAAATATTTTATATATTTGGCCAGAATATTGGATCGGTATATTTAACCGATCCTGATACATATTATAGGATCGGTTAAACACGAACCGATCCATTGTTTAATTGTAATTTAATTTTTTTTTATTAATTTGACCAGACAATAAATATAGGATCGGTTGAATAACGAACCGATCCCGATACTTAGAATGCGGGATCGGTTATTTAATTGAACCGATCCAAATACTAACAAGTCGGGATTGGTTAATATCTTCAACCGATCCAGATACTAACAAATCGGGATCGGTTGTATATTTAACCGATGTAGATACTGACTAGTCGGATCGGTTATTTATGACAACCGATCCAGATACCGACAAATCGGAATCGGTTTTCTTTTAAATAACCGATCCAGATTGTTTCTATCTGGATCGGTTTTTTAACCGATGCAGTTTAGATTGACTATTTGTATCGGCTGGAACAGGATCGGCTCTAGGTCCGATCCTGATGTGCGTATTTAACCGATCCTGATGTGTGTTTTTCCACTGGTGGTTGTCTGCACACTGCCTCGGAAGTAAGATCTGGTCCATTAAAATTCAACATTTTCTTCTTCTTCTTTTATTTCCATGTCATTCGCTGTTGTGGGTTATCGTGCTAAATAAAATCTCAACTAATTATTTTCTGAAGAATAAGAGGAGTCATAACCCCTATTTTATGATTCTAATGTAACACTGATATATAATCGTAAATTCGTAATTTGGGATTCTTTTGTAAAATATTGTTGGTGTAAAATATTTTTTAAGCTTCGTCATCTAAAATGTAAAATGACACGTTAAAGATGAAATGGCACAAATGTTTCGCTATCGGAATGATAATCATGTCATTCCCATCTACGAAACTTAAATGGCGAGTACCTGATCACCGTAGCAGTCCATGGAATAAGAAATGAAAATTATTTTTTTATGAAATAAGAGATTTTACAGAAACTTTAATTTTACCATCTTAAAAAAAAACAAATAATCTTATTTGTGAAAAAGTTCGATTTTTACTTTGTCCGCCAATTCAATTGGCGGACCAAATTAGACTGTTCGTCAATTCAATTGGCGGCCCGTCCGTTAACCAGTCTGCCAATTCAATTGACGGACAAATTGAATATAAATTCGGCCGGCTGAGGGCGAAATCACTTTTCATTTTTACGACCAATTCTTCAACTTTAGATAAGTTTCCTTCTTCCCTTCTAATTTCAATTTTTAATTTAATAGTAGTTTGATAGATTTGGGATTTAGAGTTAAATTAGGATTTAAGTTTAGGATTTACGGTTTAAGGTTTAAGATTTATTGTACCAAAATTTAAGATTTATTAATTAAGATTTGACCAAAATAGTATCAAATAAATATCAAATTTAACCAAAATTTAGATTGTTTTAGGATTTACTGTTTAAGGTTTAAGAATTATTAGTACCCAAATTTAATAATTAATTAGAATTTGACCAAAATAGTATCAAATAAATATCAAATTTAACCAGAATTTGTGACATATTTGAATTCTCCGATCCCCTACCTTAAAAAGATACAAATCATAAATAAAAGAATAGAAAACAATCAAACAGGAAACAAAAGCAGGACTAATCAGCCTTGGATTGAATCGTAAGGAAGCATCAACTAAACTCAATATTTGTTTGTGTGTTAAGGGTCTGTTTAGATGTCATAGGATTGTGCGGGATGGGATATGATGGATTTAGGAACTCACTTTTTAATTTGCAGGAACTCATACTCTTAGATACGCATAGGAATAGTTATGAGAATTTGTTGAAGGTGTTGGGTTGTACTGTGAGATTAGTTATGAGAAATTTATTTTTCTTTCTAAAATATTTAATTTTATACAGTTTTATTCAACGCATCTTCGTTTGTTCATTCTATCAAATAAGTTCTCTTCTTTAAGCTGGTACCTGTCATTTGGTACTAGTTTCAGATCTCCTCTTCTGCGGGCAGGATATATTAGTCCAATTTTACTAATCTGCCGGCGGGATGTGTCATTAAATGGTTGATAATAAAATAAAATTATTAAGTTTAGTTTATGTCATTTTTCTTATGCCCTCATAAACACAACATTTTAACTTCATTTTGTTTCATGTGAAAAGTTTGTAAAAATCCATTGATATGGACAATTTCCATGTGCTGGTTTTCAAGTTTGGTTTACAGTAATATAATATAAAAAATCATTATAATTTTTGTGTATGTAAAAAGAGTAATTTAGATTACATAATTAGTAATTTTTTTTATTTGAGTTAAAAAAATTGTTATTAAAGATTAGAATAATAAATGTATGAAAAAAAGTATTTAAATCCTTCTCATTCGATTATAGTTTTTCATAAAATTTAAATAAGGGAAAATTTGCAGTGTATCCATCAAAACTTTCAAAATAACCAATTTACCCATCAAAACATCTTAATATCCAATATACCCATAGAAACTTAACATTCTTTCTTCTATCCCCTTTCATTCATTAAATCTATAATTTAATTATTTTAAAATTTAAATGGACAAATATACCCTTTGTTTCAAATGAGATGTTGTTTAATCCATAAAACAGCTGCACCTAAAAAAACGATGGAGCATGACACAGCTCTTTCAGATTGTAATGGTTTTGCTTTGTTTGGTCTTCAGAGAAATGATTGTTGCCTTTGTCAGTCTAAAGAAAAAGTGTTTATTTGGTTTTCTGGTCGAGAGGGGATATTCGAAAAAGTTTTGCGATTCTTCACTTGAAATTCAAGTTTTCAATTTAAAAAGTGGGCTCCTTTTATTTAATGTCGTGATTCTGCGTGAACTTGATCCTACTAAGAAAGCTTGATGTCGTTATCTTCAATTTAATCAACTCAGAGAATAGAGAAATAGAGAGAAGATCAAAAGTGAATCAGGTTTGTATTAAACGAAACTGGATACAATTGGCAAAGCCGTGATTTTCGAAAAGAGAAATTAAGGAGAAATACTAGAAATTGTTCTTTAAATCATGAAATTGAAATAACAGATACAATGCCTATTTATAGGCGATGTGAAAACAGCAAACAACACCTTAATCCATTCAGCGGATTGCTGAATTGAAGAAGCGTGCGACACGTCAGTCGTCCTCTCCAAGCAGCTCTAACAAACTGCTCAACCGCTGAACTCTTCAAGCTCTCTCTTTCCTCTATTAATCGTCCCCTCCAGTTCTGGTATGTGGGGTCTGGGTAGCAGCCTCTCAATTCACGTTGGGTTCGTCACACTTGAATAAACATATGAAGAAAGGCTGGTGGTGCAAGAAAGTTTAGAAAACTTGATTCTGTGTTTGCATTTCTTGATTTTTGTTTTCTTGTTTCTTAATTAATTCTTTATTTTCTTGGGTTGTGTTGTTACGTGAGACAATGGTGATATAATGCGATGATTTTTTTTTTTTTTTTTGTATGTTCGTTGAGTTGATAATATTCAGATTTCAGAGAATAGGTTTGTGAGGGTAAAAAGTTCCTTAAATCTTATTTATTATTTCTTTTGAACTGTGATGCATTTTCAGTTTTCATCGGTGAAAGAGTTTAGATGTGAAGAAGATGAAATGTTCCTTCATTCTCTCAATTCAATCATGTCTCAATTTTCAAAGGACATCTCCATTTGAAAGAAGGGGTATATTTGTCCATTTAACTTTTAAAATAACTAAATAATAGATTTAATGAGTAAAAGGGAATAGAAAAAAGATGTTAAGTTTTTATGGGTATATTGGATATTAAGATGTTTTTATGGGAAAATTGGCTATTTTGGAAGTTTTGATGGGTACACTAGAAATTTTCTCTTTAAATAATAATCTCGTGGTGGTATCATATGAATTTTATTCTTGTACAATATAACACCTATATAAAAGCAAAATGAAGAAGTCTCAAAACAATTAAAGAAACAAACAAATACATAAACAAACAGATGGAAAAATAAATAAGAGATAACACGAAAGATGTGACTCTTCACGCCAAATGCGATGTACATGTGAAATAATCTAACATTTATTTGAAAATGTAAGGGGAAACTTGAATACATTTTTGTGCATTCTAACATATTCACTACTAAAACAATATTTCATTTTAAGTTCTGCTACTCTTATCTCTTATAAATAAAGTTCCATGAAATTGTGTATTACAATAATATGTAAGTATCAATTAATCCACAATATTTTTTAATATGTGATATTGGAGCTAACCAAAAATATTCTAATAAAAACAAGGTATAATAGTTTTACTTTAAGAATAACTATAAAATTATTTAGAAAAAAAAATATTAGTACCATGTTGCATGAATATATACATTCCTTACTGTTTAGATTGCTTCACTACTGTTTTAGATACCGAGAACACTACTCCATTCTTGCTACGGAGTGTGATCGTGCTTTTCGTGCTTCCTGACATTTGTTTGTTGTGGCAAGCAAGATTAGTAGGAAGATAAATTAAGAAAATAGGTGATCTTTAGAATATTGGTTGCGAGCGCGGTAACTGTTGTTAGTTTAAAATCTAGAGACTGAGTTCCGTGGGCCTAGTCCAGAGCGACTCCTAAATGGTATTTGGATTTTGGACGCATTTTTATCACAGAATATAATATGTATTCATATATTTTTAGGCAATATAATTACATTTCTAAACCCTAATCACTAAATCCTAAGCATACAAACAATTAATTACCATCATTTGTCACAACAACAGGGAAGTTTAGTTGTGGTAGTACTTTATAACCCTTTATGCAAATCCGTGCAATGTCATACGCCCTTGCGGCCTCTTCCGCTGTATTATATGACCCGAGCCAGAGCTTGGACTTGTCACACCCAATCTCAGCCGACCACCTCCCCCATTTTCGTGACCTTATTCCCTTGTACTTCTTTTGTGTTACTGCACAAGCATTAATGTTACATCTGAGCTTCTGAGGAATTTATATTTGTCAACGAGAAATTTCACTGCAATTTTTTGAAATAAATCAAACCATATATGTATGATACAGTAAAACTGTCATCCATGATAAAAAATATCTTCTATTCGTACAGATATAAAAAATTATCTATTTAACCCTTCCCCATTCATCTTGAAAGATTTTCGAACTACTAATCCCATCTCAAAAGGAAATTTGAAACATCTTTTAACTAGCCTTCCCCATGTTTCTAGGACTAAAAGAAATTAGTATTTTAACCAGGACATGAATAAAACTTCAAAATTTGTAGGGGAAAGCATGGAATACCTTTGTGCTGCAAGCTCAGACACTTGTTCGATTTTATCTTTGTTCTCTACTACTCTTTCTTCCTTGGTACTTTCATCTGTAAACTTTATTTTAGTTGGTTACCCAACTAAAATTAATTCCTATTGGCCTCTAACTATGCCTCAGTATGCAATTTTTCACTCATAATACTCTCTTGTATAATTGTGTGGTAATAGTTGAGTTAATATCCGGAAAGGACAATTTTTTGTGAATATTAAATAGTTTGGTGGCTTGATCTCTAACCTTTATTCAAAAAATTGTGCGGTAATACAACTAAAATAAAATAAAAACACCAAATTTTTTTGCAAAAATAACTGAAATAACTATCACTTTACAACACAAAACTTGCAAGTTTATGCACAAAATTTACAAAGCGTCCAAACTGCATATCTATCAAATTCGCCTAAATTCCCTGTTGAAGTGTGTCTGGTGTTGTTACACGATGTTATTTTTAGTTGTTCTTTTCTTTTGGCTTTTCTTATCTTTTTCTTTTTTCTAAGTGGTGCAAGTGGGCAGTATCTAATTTGGTTTTTTTTCTTATCTTTTGTTGTTCTTTCCTTTTGCTTTTTTTCTTGTCTTTTTCTTTTTCTTTTTCTTTTTGACAAAGAAAATAAGGTCTAGTCCTTTTTTCATTAATCATTTTGCAGTTACAAGAGGGATGTAACCAAAATAAAAAGAACAATTATGCTCAACATATTTGAGCATAAAGAAGAAAAAGAAAATAATGAAAAAAAAAAAAGAAAAAGATAACAGCAATATAAATGATAGTCTGTATTTATTTTGGTCTTCCTTATCTTCTCACGCGCTTGCCATCGAGCTATATTTCCATTGCAACTCCACTTGTTCCACCAGTTGCATCAAGTTACACATTTCTTCTTTAAAAGTTCTAGCACATCTCTCCCTCCAAATTATAAATTGTGTGATTAACAAGACCGATCTCTCCTTCATACTAAACTTACGTTCCTTCAAATTTCTTATGGTGTCTTCATCTCCATTTGTTAATCCTCCAGGCAATTTGATTCTCATCTTGATTTCTATCAATCTATATAGAAGCTTGGTTTGAATGCACTCATTGAATAAGTGGAATACTGTTTCGGATTGCATCTTGCACATGATGCATCTATTTGTAAGACTCCATCCACGCTTATTTAGGTTATCCACCGTTAGAATTTTATTGAAGGATATCAACCATGCAAAGATTTTAAATCTTGGGGGTGCTTTTAATTTCCAGATTCTTCTTACCGTATTCTCTATTCTTGGAGCGTTCATGAATGCTTGGTATGCTGACTTAACCGTAAAGTTCTCTGCTGATGTCCACAACCAAATTATTCCATCTTCAACATTTGATAGTTGCACCGAACTTGTAGCAATTTGCCTGCATTTAACTGCATATGTAACCATACTGAATTTAACTGTATATGAATTCTTAGTCCTGAATTTAACTGCATATGTAACCATACTGGTACAATACCTGTACCAGATGGCAAGATCAGTTTCTAATGAGGGGGACTAGATGTCAGCTCTCTTTCACCTGATAAATTTTAAACAGAAAAGGAGACTACACAAAGTGCAGTTTCAGATTTGTATTGCCAATAAGTATTGATGCAGGTATGATTCTGAAACTCGGAATCAGAATTGAAATCGGGTTCTTGACCGTGGAATTGGAATCGGATGAATCGGCAGAAATCGGTCGAGTTGACTCGAAAACTCGGATTTTTTAGCATATGCTTGTTTTGTAGCCAAAAAGTAGAAAAAATTGGTAAAAAAAATAATTTGTAGAAAAACTATGTTAAGACAAAATATTACACTCAAATAATCCACTAATTATATAATGTAATACAAGCATTACAAATAGAACACACTTTTTATTGCCAGAAGCTATGCCGAGCTGGTTGGATCATCTCATCGTCCTCTGTATTAAAATACGAATGGGGATATTGTTGTACAGAGCCAAAAAATGAAGACATTAATGTAGTGTCAAATGAAGAATTATTAACATCCTCATATCCAACATATGGATTGTATGTGCTAGAAAATTGTCGATTACTACTTGAATTGTAGTTTGGTTGTACTCCATATGCAAATGAACTTGAATTATATCCCCCACTGAACTCTGAGGTCTCATACATGCCATCATAAGAATTATTATTTGGACGTCTTGCCGTTAGTTCATTGGCATCTCTATATCGTCTTCCTGTTTGTTCACTATCTGAGGTAGGGCCCCGTGGTTGTTCCCTTTGCCCGAAATTTTTATTAATCGAAAATAAAATAAAATAAATATCGCTAAAGGGTATCATTTTGGTGGAATTTTGATATGTAGGTAGAACGGATTTTTTTTATCCCATCCCACTAATCCATCTCAGTCCAATTAAATTAAGTAAGTAGAAAAAATTAAAAACCAGGGACGTTGTAGAATGTCCCGTACGACAACAAAAAAAAAAACCCAGGACGATAAATTCGGTCCCGTTCGACAGCAAACAAAAAAACACGGGACGGTGTAAACTGTCCCGTCCCAGGAGCGGAAAAAAAATTTCATGGACGGGTTATTCCGTCCCATTCCGTTTTATCTACATATTGAAATTCTGCCAAAATGATACCCTTTAGCAATATTTTTTTATTTTATTTTCGATTAATAAAAAATTTTGGTTCCCTTTGCTGGTGGATTGGTTCAGAATTTGTGTTTTGAGTTTCCAGATACGTACTAGGAACGCCATCTCCTGGATCACTATCACCACTACCACTCCTTGAATTGCTATTACTGCCCTCATCATCAGAGACATCATCTAGCCACTCGTTGTCCCTATCATCAAGGACATCGTCTTCTTCCTCTCTGATATTAAAATAATGATTAGAATTAATTAACTATTTGGTTCACAAGTTTTAATGTAATAAAAAGAAATTCCATCACCTGATCCAAGTTTGAAGTGGATCATCTTCATGGAATATTGGATCAAGATCAATTATCTGATTCGAATCATGATCATGTGTTCGTCTCAATTGTCTTTCTCTTAGATGCATATTGTATTGGCAAAATACAAGATGCATGTGCCGGTCAATTTTCAAACGATTTCTTGTTTTTGTATGGATCAAAACAAATGTAGACCAATTTTTCTCACAATGTAAGGAAGAGACCGTTTGGCTTAAAATTTGAATAGCAATAGGCGCTAAATTTGGACATTCTTCTATTACGTAGATATTCCACCATTCAGCCGGAGGGCACTGTTTTGCTGTTGTTAACATTTTCTCGGTAGAGAATGTTCCTAATCTTCTACGATACCATTCAACCTGCAAATAAATTTATTCTCATAGTACATAAATATTAGAGAATAATAATAGTGAATATTCCATATCAATAAAGTTTGGACAATAGTGATTTACCTCTCTTTATGCGTTAATTTGTTTGTGCAAATCAGGTTGTAATCTTGCAATGACATTTCTAAGGCCTCTCATTACTTCACTGTCATTTTGAACTGCTTGTGAGAATTGGAATCGCGGATTGAGAAAATATCCTGAAAAGTTAATGATATTGGATAAGTATTAATAAAAAATAAAAAATAGCTTGCTATTTTAATAAATATTTTACCTGCTGCATGTATATATCGGTGAAGTGTTTGTTCTCATTTTTTATCAATAATTGTCCACCAAGGTTTGTTGCGTCTTGCACCGAGACTCTTTTTAATTTGCTCTTTTGCACGATCAATTGCTTCATATAAAAAAACCATTTCTGCTTTGTCAACTCATATGCTATTAATTCTTCTCGTGCCCTTGTTTTTTGTTTTTGTAGTTTTTTTCCTCGAATATGTTGATTAAATTGATTTCGAACTTCTGATGGAACTTTAGAACATGCGATAACATTACCCTTTATCCCACCCAAATGTTCTTTTTCTCTAGAAATTCCACCTGAAATGGTTCTTTGACACCATTTACATTGTACTTTTTTTTCTAGCATCAAGTGCTGAGAAATGTTCCCAACCATCATCTTCTGATCTACACGTCGATTTGCCTCTACCAGCTATATCTAAATTAAGTAACAAGATATTATAAATTAATTATTATGTCTATTTTAAATTTAACTAAATTTTTTAATATCATCATAATGTCGAATAAAATAATGGAGAAAAAAATTAGTAATTAACTTAGATTTGTATACTAAAATTTAACTAACAAAAAAATATGTACTATTCTAACATTAAATTTATACTAAGAAAATAACATAGAACAAAAAAGAATTAACTAAAATCTAACATTAACTTAATTTTTATACTATCTTTAATAAGAAAAAAAATATGTACTATTCTTAATGTGTGATTAAATTACAGAGAACAAAATATGAGCTAAGTACTTGATCTTATTTATGAATTGATGAATTGATGAATTGATCTTGAAAATTAACGTTCCAACTTCAAATCGCTTCCGGCTGCTTAGATGTCTCTACAAATTTATCACCTTTGAAGTTTGGTCTCCAATTTATACAATATAAAAGTTACTTTAACTTTAGTCAAATCAAAAAAAGAAAAGAAAAAACGAACTATAGCAGCGCACTACTATACTAACTCACATGCATTCTTTACAAATTTCACATAGAGTTAAATATGCTGTCTCACTCTCCAGCTGTATGCAACTCTCCTTTGGAGAACTTTAGGCTATGATCGGAATGTGAACATAATAAAAGTTCAATTCATTTCAATAGAATAGAGATGAAAAGAGATGATTTGGAGTTGAATTTTAGTAATTGGAATGGTTAATTTAAAAAGAAGAATTGATTTCAAGATTAATTAAAATAGTCATAAAGTTTATCTTATTTACAGTGATGCCATTAGTTTTTTCTGTCTCCTTCCCATTCAACTCCTCTCTCTCCGCTCTCTCCCTCTTTTCCTCTTCACTGCTCCCCTCCTTCGTACCAGAGAAAGAGAGGGTTAAGTCAGCGAGTAGACATTTTTTCTTTTCTCGAGTACTTTCCAGTCTAATATTCTCCAGTCCACAGGAGGAATGGCAGTAACGTATTTTTGCTCAACTAATTCAATTCTCGTCAAATTTCTTCTATTTTTATGAGATTTCAGCGAGCACTTTTTTTCCTGTCAATCGAAATCGTCTCCCCTTTTTCTCTTCTTTCCGATCAGCAAAGTTCAAAACCTTTTCCAATTCTATTTTACGTTTGAGGTTCTCGGACCTTTCCGATTATAGTGTTAGTAAAATCAAATAAAAAGCTTACTTTCTAGTTTTTACTTATATGAGCTCTTTGTAATATGATATAAGTTATAACTTCGACAGGCACTTACCAGCAGTACCAGCAAAAGAACTAAATTGACAGACATTTTACAAGCTTCATATAAAGCTAAAAAGAACTAACCAAGTGAGTTCTTACATGACTCGGCCTGACAGACACTTACCAGCAATAACAACAAACATCTTTTTACAACAAACAGTTTTAATCACTGCTCATGGTATTGACTCGGCCTAACTCGGCTGACTCGGGTGAAACTCGGCCTAACTCGGCCGAGTCAAACACTGTTCAACCGAGTTTTACTGAAAAATTTGTATGGGCGCGAGACTCAGGTGAAACTCGGATCGGACAAGACCGATAACGAGTTGACTCGGACTCGGCCGAGTTTCCAAACCATGGATGCAGGCCTATAGACTGATTGCATTGACAATGTTTTTGGGTGGTTGGGTTTCAATCATGGCTTTTAATGTTGTAGGACAGGTTCATGAGGCTCATTTCTGTGACATCAGGTCGGCTGGGCTGATCATGTTGTGATACAATTAATATTACGTATGGTTGAGGAAACATTTGCTTGTTAAACCATACTTTCATCAGGGTTGTTTCATAGTTTCATAGTATTTGTTACTTGGTTGCACCAATTTCTTGAGGGACATGCCAGTGAAAACCTTGTTGCTAATCAGTTTAAATCATTAAAAAAATTACCACTTAGGGTGTGCTTCAGAAGAAGGGAGAGGAGAGGAGGGGAGAGAAGGGGTGACCGATAGGGTGTTTATTTGCTCCACAAACTAAAATTTTGGAGGAGAGTCAAGGGAAGGGAACGGGTGAGAAGGGAACCAAGACACAAAACTAAATAGAGTTTCCCTCCAATCTCTATCCCCAATTTGGAGGATAGCTCCCTCTTTTACTCCTTCCATCCCTTCCCTTTCCCTTCCCTTCTATTTGGATTTTGTGGAGCACACCCTTAATCTTCGATGCCCTAGTTTGAGTTTTTGACCTCTTTTGTTGAATGAATATGATAATACCACTTGACCTCTCTTTGAGGGTTCTTAATGTCTTCCCTTCATTGATAATTGATGACCAATTGGAACAGTGCTCAAACTGCAGCTGGAAAAGTTCAAGGCTGCATTTTTCCACCATGTTCAAAGGAAAGAAGTGCAAAATTACCAATGAGGGGCTGCAGTGCAAATTTAGTCAAGCTGAGGAGATCAATTAGGTCAGATTAGTATGAGGATAGATCATGAGGTTAGAAGTTGCAAAAATGCAATTTTGACTGATATCATTAAATGGTACAAATCTTTGATTTGTAAATCCAGGTCTAAATTTGTACTTTAATTATGGAAGGAAGATGTTAGCTAAGTCAGATTGTGATAACTCTGCTTGCTACACTGTCTAATTTAAACATCGCCCCTTTTGCTGAGTTGCCTGAGGTTTCATTCCTTGTAACTGATAATCTATCAAATGACCTTTCATCAATGAATTGAGGATTGAGACCCGCCAGATATTTTAGTAGGGCTGCTAATGAGCCGAGCCGGCTCATGAGTCAATGAGTTGAACAACTCAATAAATTGTATCAAGCCAGGTCCTAAACTAAATAAAGCTCAAACTCGACTCGGCTCATATTTTATCACTCAAACAGGGCCGAGCCCGAGCCGAGTCTAGCCAGCTCATGAGCCAAGGAGTCTCTTCTATCACTCAAACATTTACTGTTCGGTTCTAAAATTATGAAAACTTTATTATGTTAATGTTGCATTTGCAAAACAGTAAATGTTTACAAATGCTAAACAGTAAATGTTTTATTATACCGAGAGTTGTACATATATTTTTGCAAAAATATAGTATACAAGATTTTAGAACCGAACAGTAAACGAGTTGAGCTCATGGCCCAAAACAGTAAAGGATTTTACAAATGTTTGGCATGAGTTGAGCTCGCGAGTTATGAGCCGAGTTTGAGCCGAGCTGAAGGCTCAAACTCATTAAATTGAGCTGAGTTTTTTTCTTCAAGACCGAGCTGAGCCCGAGTTGAGCATGTTTAGTTATATGACGAGCTGAGCTGAGTTTTGAGCCGAGCTTGGCTCATCAGCCCTATATTTAAGAGGGGGTCGACTGAGTGTTGATTCATATGTAATGTGGATATAAGAGGTCTTCAATTTTGTTTGTTTTTGAGTGATTACATATTTAATTTTATTGGATTCAATTAATGTGACAATTGTTTTTGTTTTTTTTTTTATGGTTGGTGGTGAAATGCCACCAACAATTATATTGATAAGAAAAGTTGTATTTACATAAAGATTACAGATCTCAGCATTTCATAAAGTTGTATTTACATAAAGTCAGCATTTCATCAATAAATGAAAAATTACAGATCTCAGCTTACAAAAATAGCTGCCAACATGGAGCAATAATCAGCCCCATGATTCACCCTACCCGTACCCATATCGTGTCCAAAGATGTATGTCGAGTGTTGTATCATTAATATATACGTATACCGGTTTGTGCTTGTTAGTAAAGAAGCGTCTGTTCCTTTCTCGCCAGAGCGTCCATGCTTCAGCAGCCCACACTGTGTTCCTAGAGGACCTTGATGTGACATTTGTTATGTCTTGTATTTGGTAGCGTCCATGATCCAGCAGCCCAAACTGTGTTTCTAAAGGACCTTGATGTGACAATTGTTATTTGTCTTGGAGTGAGGCTACGGTGCTATGCATAGCACGGATGGGGTCCGTGCTACGGCTCAAAATTTGACTTTTCAAAATCCTAACGGTCGATCCGAACCGGTCAACATGATTATAAAATGAATATGTACTTGCAAATCAAATTTTACATTTTTTCGAATTTTTTTACTTTTTTTTTAGATAGGCTGTTTTTGGATGGTCCAGAATGTTCAGATCAAGTGATTTTCGAAAAAATAGTAAAAAAATTCGAAAAAATATAAAATTTGGTTTGCAAGTACATATTCATTTTATAATCATGTTGAACAGTTCGGATCAACCGTTAGAATTTTGAAAAGTTAAATTTTGAGCCGTAGCACGGACCCCATCCGTGCTATGCATAGCACCGTAGCCTCACTCTTTGTCTTGTATTTGGTATCAGTATGCACACACTAATCTAACAAATTGACCAAAACACTCTTAATCTAAGAGTCAATACAAATTACCACATAACCAGTTAACAAATAAAAGGTAAAGAAGAAGATCACATGAACACTCAAGTAGAAGACGCAATTCATATGCTAATTAAATCACCTTCAAACTGCACATCAAAAGGATTATCAAAATTTGTAGTGAAAGGAGAAAGAGGAGGTAGCACAGTTGGTTAGAAAAAAGGTCGTAAGACAGTTGGTTATCCAAAGGTCGAGAATTCGATTCCCCTTCACAAATTAGCAGCTTCAGCGAATATTTTAAAAAAATATATATAATTTGTAGTGAAAGAATGAAAACCTTTGAAAATTCAATTCCAAAATGACAAACTCAAACCATTTAATCTTGAGTTACACAAAAGAAACAAATGGACTTGTGCATGGCAGCGGTTTTTTTAAGCTATCAACTTTGTTTGCAAGGAATATTGGACATTACAATATATATACTGCTGTAAACGAGTCCATGGATAAGAAAAGAATCTTTACAAAGGACCCACTTATAGCATGTCTCTCAGCACTGTACATTTATGTTTATAAACCGCTATACATAGAAGACATCTATTTTTGTACAACAACTCATTGGTTAATCTCGAGTGAATAGTTCCCGCTTGTAAAATCTACAACTCACTAAGGTGCGCAAATGAAGTTGCCTTGTAAATTCTTTTTCCAGCATGGAAAATTAGTGTAATATCTCTCTATGTTGATTTACATCTTCGCACAGTTAAGACGCCGTTGTGCATATTCAACACTCAACTTATGGCGTGTCAGACCATGCCACTTGTCATTGGGCCCCGCATCCTGCATTTTGATTTTCTCCAACTCCACATGTAGATGTTTGATGTTGAGAAGAGGCACAGTCGTTGGTCGCCCATGAGCACACTACAAGAATATATCTTTTAATGACTATATCAAGACCAGGACTTTTCACTATTTGGTTAGGTTAATAGGTAATGAACCAACCAAACTAATTAAGCACTTTGACCCCAGGCTCCAATAAGATCGAACTTGTACATTAAAAATATAATTTAAAAAAAAAGAAATTAAAATATGTATAAGGTCTATCTTAGTTGCATATTTGACCATTTGATATGCCAAGACCCAAGGTTAAGCACATGGGTTAAAGGGTCTTCATTTGTCAACCAATACTTGTAGGTCAGAATGGGTCTGAAATTACAGATTCAAAGCACAGTTAACGAAAACAACTCGAGTTCATATCTGTTTCCTTCTTTTTTTCTCAATTAATAGTATTTGTACCACTTGTTTTCAGCACAGTGAAACCACAAACCCTCTCTAACATTAACAGATTTCGCTGCTCTAAAGTTTATTAGGGTTAAGATATAACTAAACAGGGACGGAACCAGTAAGGCCCAGGGGTAGGCAGTGTTTTTTGAAAAAAAGTATTAGCCCGTGTGTTTTGGGCTATTGCCTGCCTCTAGTGAACAAGTTTGCCTACCCTGAGTCAAATTCATTTTTTTCTCAACTCATTTCTTCCCAATCCACTAATTTTCTTCCCAGTCCAAGTAAAACTGCAATCTGCAAACCTGACTAACGAGTTGTTACAAAGAGTCAAATACTAACCTGGAAACAAAGAGATGTAGCTTTCAATTCGTCAAGAATGAGGGAGCACTCAGAAGGTAACAAGGGGTCACCAAACATAATTGCACCTGTAATCATAGAAAAGAAGCTATATACATTGACATTCACACTCACAACTCACACATACACAAAAAAAAAAAAATGAATGCTTAAAATAGCCACATGCAATATTACTAATTTTAACTAACCTCTGCAAGCTTTAAGGTTGAGAATTCGAACAACAGCAGGGGGGAGATTTCCCGAACCATCTGTTTCGACAAGCTACATTATAGCAGGGAAATAGGAAAAACTAATCAGAATAGCAATTATGTAATATATAGTACTTTAAGTTGACACATTAAAAGAATAATTATACCTGTTCGAGGAATTCTAGAAGATCCTTGCTGGTAAGGTTGGTACCTAGAATGCAAGGCACCTGCATTGCAATTTGTGGGACACAATATTATTGATAATACTATAGGCACTGTTATATGAGTTGCATGTTCACAAAACAAACATGTACTTACAGCAACAAGACTAATGACAGAGTTATTTCCCTCATGTCTCTTCAAAAGGTTCATGCTCCTGAAATTATGAGAAAATCATTTCAAATACCTTTTGCATTACTTCACATTGGATAATAGTATATTAGTAAGAAAAAAAATAAAAAATAAAACTAGTTACTTTTTGAAGGGATCAGAGGATTGGTTGTCAATACTGGTGACCCAACCCCACTTCTTAATTTGTTCACCGTATTTCTCAAGAAGTTGAACGCCCATCTCAGGAAGCACCTATTTGACATGGAAATCGGTATTTTATATACCAGTAAGGTAATCATTTTTTATAACTGTGACACATCTAATAAAAAGAGAATTCCTTGTGAGCAATGAAGGGATACCAACTCTTCTTCCGGGTTCAAAAAAGCACTTCCACAACCTTCACCAGATAACACCTGAAAGCCCCGAAAATATTGTTTAAGTATGGATAAAAGACCGCCGAGGTAAAGATGAGAAAAGATAATTTTGTAGAAGGATAGAAAAATAAATGGTCTATTTGTAAACTGATATAATGAAAACATTAACAAAGTTAATATATTATACCAACCGTATATTTGAAAATATAAAATATTACATGAATCTAAACACCATTGCTACTACTATTAAAGAATAATGCCATTATGAAATATTTAATATTAAAGAATTATAAAACTAAAACGGTGCTAAAGGTTAATTGATGATAATTCCATATTTCTCAATTGTTAACCATCTTTTTTACTAATATTGGAAATTAAACATGTTTTTCAATTTCGTCATACTGTGGGTTCTTTTTGCAGTTTCATCACAGAAAAGAGTGCATTCAAATTTGGCTACCTTTCTACGCAGGTCTTCCAAGCGAATCCTTTCATCGGCGGCATGCTACAGATAGTTTTGACAAAAGAATATAGAAGGCATTGACATTTGTATGATTGTGCTAAATAACAGCCAAAAAGTACAAAAAGGGAAGTAAACAAAACCTGGTCAAGAATAACAAGTGTGTCACTTGCAATTACAGGAATAAATTTCTTATCAAGCTGGAGAAGAACTTTCGCATTCTCAAGGCAATCTCGATCTATGCTTTCAGGAATCAAGGAAGTACTTGAGAGATTCAATAACCCAGAAGAGATATTAAGAACATCGTCAGTTAAACTGTGCGGAAAAGATACTGCCTACAAAAAAAAAAAAAAAAAATGAAGGAACACTCAGTAACAAATTCTTGGCTCAGTAATTTGACACCACAGTAAGCTATTAAGCAAAATAAGGGGAAAGGGTTTAAAAATTAGGACTCTTCTTAACTGGAGGTTGGACTGGATCGACCCGCCACTTGGTCAATTCATTTCCAGTGTGCTCAAAATTGTCATGCTGGCAAGCAGGTGACGTATGTGTAGTCTCCTTTTTTTCCTTTTCTCTAGTATAGACAAAAAAGAAATGAGTAAGAAGTGTGTTTTGATTTGGGGTACCAAAAGAAGTCAAGAGAAACTACCTCAAATTAAACTCTAGAGTCTCAGACCACACTGGATCAGGGCATGGCTGTGATAAATGCATTTCTGGAGTAGTGCTCCGTACAGGTGCCTCTGCCTCTGCAAGTTTACACCGCATGTCAGTACTGACGCCCTCTAAAATATTGTGCAAGGTATTTTGCCAACATAACCCTCTAAAACTCAATTATTGTTTCTCAAGCATTCAGAAGTATCAAGAATTAGTCTCAAGAGGAAAAAATTTATATTTACAGAACATATAACATTAAAAAGATGGATTGCTTTAAAACATACAGGTTCATACAATCATTGAGGGAGTAAATTTGCAACTAACCTGTTGTGGTTTTCTGGAACTGGGAAGTTGAGCCTTCTCCCGTCAAGGTAGTCAACTGATCATTCAAGTACGAATATTTGCATTTCCCTCTATAAAATGGTGGGGCTGAACAACTTCTCCTTGGTCTAAATGTAACCTTACAATGACGAGCTGAAGGGTAGCATTGTAATTTTTGTTCTTCCAGAGTGTCTTCAAGTACATTACCCCAATCAGAATTCTTTGTTATAGGAGAATCCAAACAAGGAAAATCGTTCTCATTCAAGGAAATATAAGAGTTCTTTGATGTTATAGGAGAATCCAGAAGAGGTGAAAAGGGTGTCCGATCAATAGGAAAATCAAAGAACTGGCTTTTCTTGAAATTGAAGTCGTGATCCCACAAAGCTTTCTTAAAGCTTAATACAGGACTTTCAGAAAATATATCCCTTGCAGTTTCAAGAAATTGATCCTGATCCTCCATCAATCTCCTTTGCTTTCTACACCACTTATTCTGATACAACCCAGTACTAGACCAAAATGGTGAATCTAAAACACAATCCTTCTGAGGAGACCCAAAATCACTCACAGAAGCACCTGGCGAATCCCATAACCTAGTGCTACAATTACCAGATTCATGATAAAGCATTTTATCAGTATAATAACAAGTCTCACGATCGGAAAAATCTTCACTTGAATTTTCAAACTCCATGTAATGAGAAGTGCATGCCTTCTCTCGACTAGGCATGGAGCAGGCTGCTAAGAAAGATTCATCCTCTTTCAAGTTTTGAAAACTGAGCGAAGGTTTTCCTTCCAAAACAGGATAGGTTGTTTTATAATTTGCTCCAATCATGGGGGTGGTAATTGGCACATACTCGTCTTCTAGATGAAGTAAAGGATCGCACTTTGACCAATAGGACTGAGAAGCGCCACTTGTACATGGATTTAGATCCAAGAAAGAAGCACGCGAGTTTCTTGGTGTTTCATATAAGCCATTGTGATTGGTTGCTTCTGGAACATTTTGTATCGGTATACTTTTGTAAGAGGCCACTTCAGTTTTCGTTTTTCTTTGATTTGAAGAGCCCGGTTCGGTTGCCTTAAGTGTACTTTTCATTGGTGAGATTTTAGAACAAGCCACTTTAGCTTTTTTCCTCTTTTCACTCGTCAGTGGCTTCTGCCCCTCTAGCAAATGGCAAAGGTCAAAAAATAAATAAATAAACAAAATCAAACAATGCATAATCCAAACCTATTGTAATTCTCATAGATAATTACTGTGTTCTAAAAGGATTGGAGGATTCCGATGGAAGTGTATGCGTAGTTCTTTTTGGTCTTGTCTAAAATATTGTAATTTCATACTAGTAATCAGAACATCAATTCATAACTAGGTAATAATTTACTGGTAAGGACTTGTAAAGAGTGAGGCTATGTACTATGCATGACGCGTATTAGTCCGTACTATGGTTTAATATCTCCTTTTTCTAAGTTCAAACAGTCATCTGAACCTTCAACATGATCTCCATACGAAAATGTACTTGTAGCTCAAATTTGAGAATTTCTTAGAATTTGTTTATAGTTTTTTTAGATTGATAGAAAATCACTTGATCTAAAGATTCTAAACAATTCAAAAGTGGTCATTTCTACCTATCTAAAAAAATATTAAAAAATTCTAAAATATGTAAAATTTAGTATGAAAGTACATTTTCATATGGATATCATGTTGAATGGTTCAGATCAACTGTTTGAAAATTGAAAACGAAAATATTGATCCATAGAACAGACCAATATGCGCTATGCATAGTACCATACCTTGCTCCTTGTAAAATAAAAGAGCTTAAATATCTTGCATTGAAACAATAGTACCTTCATTGGGTGTCTCTCTTTCCAAAGACATGCTAGTGTCCTCAGCATGATGGATTTCTACAAGAAGAGAATAACCTATAAAGGCAATTTATGCAAAATACAGCATCTATTCATTTGTTACATTAACAAGGAAAAGACAAACAAACCTTCCGGTTGGTGCTGAGGCATCGCCTTCCAATAGTTCGTCACAGTTTTCTCAAAGAAAGATAAAACAGCATTTAAATCCTGTCGGGAAAAAAAAAATAGTTGACAGGAAGTCAAGAACTATGTGTCTACAACAACTAGAAAAAGGGGAATTTCATGTATACACCTCAAAAACTTCAAAATAAGTATTTCCCCCTCTAAAATTCGTAATACATATTTACATTTACCCTTCTAAATTTACACAAGCATATACCTAAATGTCACTGTGTAAGCGTCAGAAATAGAAAAATGACGCATTGGCCCTCGGAAACCGACCAATTAAAAGACTGAACCATGCTACTAAAGGGTTAAATGGGTATTTTATAAATTTAAATGAGTTTTAATAGAAAAGCCATAAAATGGGTAAATTTGTGAGTGTTTAAAATTTAGAAGGGTAAATATGATACTATGAATTTTAAAGGGGGAAATACACAATTTCAAAGTTTTTTTTAGGGGTATAAATGAAATTCATAGGGAAGAACAAAAAATGTACAGGCAGTGCACCTTAAATTCGACAACTGTCTTTGAAGGTTCATAGTTGAGATCGTAGATAGACAAGGGGCAGTATAGGTTTAGAAAAAAGGCCGGGTATGCAACATTTTTCTGCCTTTTTCTACTTTGGGCCTTGGGCTTATCTGTGTTTGGATCAGAGCATGATTGCCACTGAGTTGCCAAGTTGTTAATCAAATTATGAATAGGATTCTTCCTGACAAATCTGGAGTTGATGTCTGAGATTGTTAAGACAATACAAGGAAAAGAGTCTCTTAAATACCCGACATTTTTAGGTTCTTAGATCCATTAGAGTCACATTCATTTGGTGTGTTTTTGCAAATAAGCACTGAGTTTCTTAATCACCGAACAATTTATGCATTTCAATTGAAACCCTGTCGTGGGGCTTATTTGTGAATAGTGCCTAATTGTTCATACCAAGGCTAGCAAAAGCAATACAAAAACGACTACATTTTGCTCAAATTTTTAATAGCAACCTAAAAAATACTTCCATGTCTTGTCCGTGTTAACTTGTACCTGAAAGGAGCTCCTTAGAGTAAGGATGAATTTGTTAGTATTTAATGCAATACACAGTTTCTATTGTGCTAACCCAGACAGTTTATGTTTTCTATTTACAAATATTCTAGAATGCAATTGGATTTTGATTGACAGGTACCTCATTTTTTTTTTCACACATAGTGGTGCAAATTTGCATTTTATCAACAAACTAACAGACAAATTAAGATGTGTTGTCTATAGAACAAATAGATGTGAAAAAAAGGATACATAGGTATTGCAAATCCTGCAATGAAAATTTCAATCATCTTAGTAATATAGTTTAATCAGATGCAAACTTGTAAGAGTGTGTGTTTCAGGTTCACAGAGTGTACCCTGGTCGAGAAGGTGTCACAAGGTCCAGAAATAAACCCAGAAAGAGTTAATAGTTGGTCAGAGTGAAATATTTCGTGGAGAGAACTGGAGACATCCTTTCCAAACCCGTCAGAAATCAGAGGCAAAGGAGATGAGGAGGGAACTGTGCAGAGTAGCTCGTCCTCACTACACTAGTCCAAAATGTCACATATATACATACATACATGCATGTATCCATAACAATAAGTTCACAATGTGTGTACATATACAATTTTAAAGAATCACCTTTCTATGTCATAAACTCTGAATGAGATTTGTGGGTGAACAAGTGCAATTCGATGTACACACTTCTTCACTGAATGTATTTCTCTCTTTGGGCTTCAAGAACAGCAACAAGCAAAGAAGAAACAAACATTTATAAGTACAAATTAACAATACAAAAAACAGAGAAAACACAAAGCACATACAAACAGAGATAAGCAAAAAAAGCAGTTTTGTAGACGGCAAACCTAGATTGCATGCATCTTCTTCGTACAGGTTGATTATAAAACAGTTCTCTAACAGTAACTGCAACCAAAATGTAGAGTAACTAAATTAGATACAATATTCATAACAATTAGCATCTAATCGTAATATATAACTATACGAAAACAACATTTCAGCAACAAAATAAATGCAAAAATAGTACTGGTGGTTCCAACTGCTTCCCTCTTATCATCTATCCCCATATAAATACACTTGGAACCCTGTAAATTAACCAAATCAAACACTTCGAACATCAGTTACAGAGAAAACAAATAATTGAGCAAATTATAAAGTGTGTTTAATGTAACTAATTTCTTGCCTTTATAATCTTGCAATATGAATTTGGCCAACCACGAGCTTTTGTTCTAATTTCAACCAACGAAATATCAGAAAGAGAGCCCAATGTCTCTCCTTTGAAGCCAAGATTCGAAGTGCCGCATTCAAAGCCATCTACTGGATAACGCTTAGATGTAACTAATAAAATTAACCAATCATAATAAGAGTAAGGTAATTGAAAAAAATAGTAATCAATAACAGCATAGTGAAAGCAAATATTATAGTTGTTGTACCGTATCTTTCCCCGAGAAGTACCAAACCATCTCGAGTAATACCACAACCTGAAATTATGTTCAATAAGAATTGTATAATAAAATTAGCATTTATGGTATTTCAAATTGAAATTTTGAAACTGAAACCGGGTCATTTTACCATCATCTGTCACCTTGACAGTACATGCTTTCACATTTACTGAGACATCAACCTGAAAAATTTAAACCAGAATACATGGTTTTAAGATTAGGCAAACGATAAGCCACAATCACATAGTTTCAGCAACTATGGAAATGTAGAGAGAGATAGTACCTTGCTGGAACCTGCATCAATACTGTTATAAATCAACTCCTCAACAACTCTTGGCAAATCAAACAAGATTACACTGGACCTGACAATACTGTGAACACTATCAGGCAACCGCTTTATGCTCCCCATTCCTTTATTCTGAAAAAACCCAAAAAAAAATGAGCCCTTCAAGTATAATTTCTTCGTGAATCATCTGAGCAAATTTATCAACTTTAAGAAAAGATTGTGTCCCAAACCCAAGACCCCAATCATTGATTGCCTTCGGCCTTCCAAAATTAGAGTAGTAATTTAAACAAGAAAGATATTCTTGTCTCACATTGCTCTGCGATTGCCTGTAGCTGGAAAGTAGAATTGCGACTGGAGAGCGAAAAGAATGGGTCCGACTGGAGAGCAAGGTAATAGCGACGACTAGAGTAGAGAAGTAGAGTAGCGATATAATGACGCTTGGAGGGAGCCGAGAGAGACCCTTTTCTAGGGTTCAGGGTTTAAGAGGTTGAGAACGACTCGAGTCGGGAGAACCAAGAAGAGAGATGGAGGGAGAACCGACAGGGTCCGGATCCTCTAAAGTAACCCAAATTTTGAGTTTAAATCCAGACCGTCCAATCATAATTCGGTCAATCCGATCTGATGTGGAATGCACGGGGCCACTTGAACCAAGAAGAGAGATGGAGCGGATCCAAACTAAAATTTGGATTACTTTAGGTATCCGAATTCGGTTCGAAAAGCGAGAGACACTCCGCGCGGACAAATAGTACTGTATTGTAAAAGATTCCCTTCACTTTACGGTTTGAGATTAACTCTCAGCCGCTTTGAGATTCAGACTAGCGCAGGACAGTATTATTGGGCTTTGAGATTCGTGTCAAGTTAAAAAGAACGGTCCAGATCTAATTATTGTAAAAGATTCTCTATTACGATACCGGTCTATTACGGTACCGGGGAGGATCTGAATTAACTCCGCGCTGTGTACCCAATTCCGATTAATTCTTCTTTGGTTCTATGATCTATTTCTATTATAACTCAATATATTTTTAAAAAGTATCTATTTTATTATTTTGCTTAAAAAATAAAAATATATAATCAGTTTAAGAAAATTATTATGTATTCTAATTGACAGTTTTTAAGAATAAATAATTTATTTCTCTACTTCGGACATATACATAGTGGCATTAAATAGGGGCAGACCCACCTTGTGTCAGAGGTACTGCAACTGCTCTATCTTGAATTTCCAAAAACAATTTTTAGGTACTGAATTTTGAGCTCTTGCCTTACTTTGAAAAAATAAATGTCCTACCTTAAGCTCACAATTTTACAACAGCCTATTTTCCTTTTCTGCACGCAGCCCAGAATAATTAGTGACAACTCAAATTTTATATATAGAGAGAGAGTTGTGTGCTAATTGATTTTTAGTAGATTTTTATGCACAACCGAAAATTTTAGCTCAAAAACAGAAAGCAAATAAGCAAAAAAACATAAATTAATTAGCGACATATCTCAAAATTATTCTAACTAATAATGTTTTTTCAGCGAAACTGAATACAATTACGCAAAGAAAAAAGACAAAAAACAGCATCGCTCTTAGCGACACAGAGGCAGAGCCGACATTTTTATTAATATCCAAAGTTTAATACAAATTAATAAATATACCCAGAATCCGGCCCAATATTGATATCTACCCAAACCGGCCATTTTCTGGCCGGCTTAGGGAGGGTACATAGCCGGCCAGAAAATGGCCGGCCATGTTCCTTTTTTTTTTTTTTTTTTTTCCCGTTTGAACCCCTATATATACCCTTTTTTCTCTCTCTCCTCTCACAATTCTCTCATCCCAACCCAATTCCGAATTCTCTCTTCTTCTTTGAGGTAATTTTTTTTTTTATCTAATTTAATTTTTAATTTATTTATTTTAGGGTTTAGGGTTTAGGGTTTAGGATTTTAGGTGTTATAATTTAGATTATGTTGTTGTAATTTAGTGTAATTAGCTAAGTTAACTAATATTTAGTGTAATTACCACAATTGACCAATATTTTAGGGTATTTTAGTTTTTTTTACCCTAATTATGCCGATTAAGCGTAATTTTACCGAAATTAGCACGTTTGACCAATTTTTAGGGTATTTTGGTCTTTTTTACCATAATTAGACTGATTAAGCGTAAATTAGTGTAATTAGCACAGATAACCAATTTTTAGGGTATTTTGGCCTTTTTTACCATAATTAGGCTAATTAAGCATAATTTTATCGAAATTAGCACGTTTGACCAATTTTTAGGATATTCTGGTCTTTTTTACCATAATTAGGCTAATTAAGCGCAATTAGTGCAATTAGCACAGATAACTAATTTTTAGGGTATTTTGGCATTTTTTAACCATAATTAGGATGATTAAGCATATTTTAGTGTAATTAGCACAGATGACCAATATTTTGGCCTTTTTTACCATAATTATGCTGATAAAGCGTAATTTCACCGAATTTAGGTTATTTTAGATATCAGGATGCCTAGAGCACGGCCTACCCAGCCTCCATTAGTGGACGAGCCGATCAGTACTAGCAGCACGGAGCACATCAGTCCTCTCCTGTGGATTCCCCACAGCGAGCACCGAGTCTCACTGGCTTCTCGTGAGGTACGTTCCTTTTCTTATATTTTCATTAAATTTTTTTGGATTTAAATTTATTATGTTGTCACCATGCGGATTACATTTTTCAACGCAGGACACGGATCTTCTAGATGTGAAGTTGAGATGCGTTCACATGAGGTATTACGAGGTGATGCGGCCGTACCTCTTCAACCTGGGTCTCCACCACGTTGTGGACATCGTGCGCACAGAGAAGAGCATCATCAATGCATCTCTCATCGCCGGACTGGTGGAGCGATGGCGTCCCGAGACGCACACGTTTCACATGCCTTTCGGAGAGATGACAGTGACTCTCCAGGATGTGAGTGCTCTCTGGGGTTTGGCTATCCGTGGCACACCCGTCGGCGGCGTCTCTGACAGCACCAGCTTCACAGGTTATGTCGAGGAGTTGTTGGGAGCTGACCCGGAGTATATCATTGGGGACCGAGGGAGGTCCAAATTTCATCTGCGGATGACGAGGCTACGGCAGCACTTCATCGCAGGTCTTTCGGCAGATTCCACCGAGCAGGAGATTGTGAGGTAAATTTTATAACTTGTTTCTACTAATTAATTTATAATACGATGATTCTATTAGAATTTTTATATGTTTTGTATTGCAGATATACACGCGGCTACGTGATGGACCTTTTTGGTTCTGTCATGTTTCCTGATTCCAGCGGTGATCATGTGCCGATGATGTATCTCCCGTTGCTGATGGGCATTGAGCGGCCGTCGTCGTACAACTGGGGTGGAGCTGTCCTGGCGTATCTGTACTCCCACCTGTGTCGCAGTAGTGAGGTAAGTCACCAACTCTTATTTTAGTGTAAATTATTTAATCAATCAATCCATCAAAATACACTGACGCGTAATTTTCTTGAAAATGAAGCCGACGGCGAAGCAGATGTACGGGCCGGTACTCCTGCTTCAGCACTGGTCGTGGTCACGGCTACCAGTGGGCCGTCCTATCCCCAATGAGGCGCCGGATTGGGGAGAGCCAGATGTGTTTCACTGCCCGACATACGCCAAGAAGTGGCACGGTTTCCACCGCTACCAGGATCGGACCCACGGTGCTACCGTTGGGATCAGGACAGTCCGGTCAGAGCTTCAGAGTTTGCCTGAGCCTCTTGTTGAGTGGACGCCGTACAGAGAGTTGTACGAGGAGTTCCTCTTGCCGGGCAGTGTGACTGACGAGCAGGAGCAGGCGATGTGGTTCTACCGAGGTCCGCTCATACATTTCTGGACAGTGGAGCACCACTACCCAGATCGGGTGCTCCGACAGTTTGGTCGAGCGGCGTTGATTCCTGCAGACCCATCTTTGCCGAGTTACACGCACAGAGACGAGCACCAGTAAGTCGTAGTCTATTGTATTTATTAAATAAATCATATTACTTGATAGTTTTTTATTGCAACTAACGTCTTCTTTACAGCGTTACCCACCGAGCGCGGCTGGATAAGGACTGGAGCACCCATTTTGAGGCATACTACCGGACGGCCCTGGCTCCTCAGTATTCAGACTTCTATCACTTGCCAGTTGGGATTCAGCAGACCCAGGGAGATCCCCAGTTGAGGTACGATGTATGGTACACGCAGGTCTGCATGGCGAGTGTCTATCTGCAGGGTGATTACGGTGCCCATCTCCGCGACAGGATCCAGACCGATGATGGTTACCATCCCACCGGTCGTGGATGGGCTCGCCAGGTAAAGCACATAAAACCACATAGTTTTGGTCTAACTTAGTAATACATCAAGGTTTGATCTGACATGCTAAATTTTTTCAGCTTTTGTCAGCGATCAAGGAGTGCGGGCATGGGATCCGCATGCTGGGAAAGAAGAACTGGAGACTGCTTGGGTACCGCACCCTCAAGAAGAATGCGAATACAGTGGAGGATGCCGGGCACGGTGGAAAGATCATCGGTATGCTGCGGGACGCCAGAGAGAACATCAACTGGCGTGAGATAGATCCGCATGAGCCCGATCGGAGCCCGGTTCTGTTAGATGATATGCCATCTTCCCCCGATTCACATCCAGAGTGGGACTACCACCGTTGGGTATTGTCCGACGTTGGGTGGACGGCATGGTACGACGAGCATGGACGTCCGGTGCAGCCTCAGGTATGTCATACTTCAGTATCAGCTAGATGTTTTAATAAATTTCTTCATTCAGATCAAATTTAATAAATTATGTGTATGATTGCAGGGTCCGGCAGAGATGCCGCCACAGCCACCACCTGAGATGTCCGATACTTCTGAGTACGAGTCCCTCTCGTACAGTCTCCAGGACTTCGGGGTATTCGATGAGGATTTCAGCTCGGCACCGAGGGTACCCCGATATGGCACAGAGATGCCGCATGATGGAGAGGCTAGTGGTAGCGGGTCTCATGCTCAGCCTGCCTTTGGGAGTGAGTTTGCCGCATCTATCTTCGCTACACCTCCGCCAGTACCACCAGTCTCCACAGGCGATGCCAGTTGGGATACCGCCGAGCAGATACTGAGGTCTGCCGATGCCCCAGATGAGCTCGAGAGAGACGGAGCCTGGCGGCGCTGGCCGCGCCGGGCGAACGCCGGAGTACCGCCTCCTCGATATTCCCCCTCTCCGTTTTAGTTGTATTTTTACTAGTTTTGTACTATTTATATTTGATATACTATTTATGTTTGGTATATTTGGATTATCATATATTTCGGTTCTTGTGTGGACTCTATTTGCATTTTGTGTGTACTTTATTATTTTTTACGAACTCAGAAATGAAATATTTGACTCTAATAGAAATCACCTAAAACAAAAATAATGCGGTTTAAACAAAAATTTATCGTATTTCAGAGTTAGATTTCAATATTTTGATCTTCATAGTCTCTCTCTATTTAAAAAAAAAAAAAAAAAAAAAAAAAAAAAAGGAACATAGCCGGCCATTTTCTGGCCGGCTTAGGGAGGGTACATAGCCGGCCAGAAAATGGCCGGTTTGGGTAGATATCAATATTGGGCCGGATTCTGGGTATATTTATTAATTTGTATTAAACTTTGGATATTAATAAAAATGTCGGGAGGCAGAGAGCAACTCCGCTCAAGAAAAAAATAGCGACACAGAGAGGCTTTTCGCTCCTCAGCCGCTAACAACTGCTCTGTTAAAGAAAATACTATTTTTGTTGTTTTTATCATGTTTTATCTATTACTCTGATTATCTAATGAGTTTGAATCTAATTAGCTATTTAAATCCGATTTGATATTTTGTTACCCTACCTTGATGAAAATCATGCATCCGCCCCGTGCCGTGACCAAAATGTCGAAGGATGGTTACGACACACGAATAGTCACGGCACGCGAGTCACGTCATGCCCGAACATGCAGTGTCCAAACGTGACTGATCACGTTTAATAATGTTTAACTCAGTGTTGTAAATAACGGTATGCGGTCGTCGGACGGACGGGGTACCGCCAAGCGATTAATCGGTATGCGGCCGATTAATCGGAATTATGCGGACAATTTAACGTTTTTATTAAATTTATGTATATATATATATCATAATTTATTAAAAATAATTTATTTAACTCATTAAACTTATCAAATAAACTTAATTTAACTTAGTTTTATTATTATAATATGACACTACGCTTATTTCTTCTTAACACATAAGCATTTTACATGTGTAAGTAACACATTTATTTAATGAAAAAATAAATTTGAGAATTAAGTTTTTTCAAATACTAATAACATATTATTTGAAAGAAATGAAACATTCCAACATAAAATCACTAAATTTAGTTTATGATAACAACTTAATTTCATAATTGAACACGTTGTACTAATTGAAAAAATTAAATCAGTAAGTAAGAAAAATATATTGTATATAAATAATAGAAGAATTAATCAATTTCAAAGTAAGTAAGAAGAAAAAACATATATAAAAAATATTGGATGTATAATCAAGCACAAATAAAACTACAATACATGATTTATAAATCTTATTATCACACACTATCACAGAAAAAAACAAGTGAAAATAAATATTCACTGGAATAAACGGAAATAAACGAGAATAAACGGACGATTAAACGGTAAAACAGCCAATTAATCGAAAAAACGGCCGATTAATCGTTTTCATCCGCAAACATGCATCCGTTAAGTGTATTCGTAACGGTTTGGCCGCCGTTAATGATTAAACGGCCGTTAAGACCGTTTTTTACAACACTGGTTTAACTAATTTTTTTCATGAGTTAGGTTACATTATTTAAGATTCACCATTTTATCAAGATTTAACGGTCCTAATTACACGTGACTTGCGTGACCACGTGCCGTGCCGTGACCATATCTTTCGCGTGACATGTTGTGCCGTGCCAAATTTTCAAAAGATGGTCACGGCACGGGACACGCGAGTCACGACACATAACCGACACGCGTACCGTGCTGTTCTGTGATGGAGCCAGCTCCACTATGCTATTTTTCCCACTCTACATCCGCCCCTTGACATTAGACATATGTTTATATGCATGTCACAATTAAGAAAATAAATCATTTGTCCTCAAAACTGACTAATTAAAAAAATTCTCTTAAACAAATTACATATTTTTTATTTTTTTAGTAAAGAGTGCAATGGATACTTTAGAAATTCAAAATGAGTTTTAATAAAAAAAATTAATAAATTAGATAAATTTGTGAGTTTCTAAAATTTAGAAGGGTAAATATGATATTACAAATTTTTGAGGGGAAAGTACTTAATTTTGAGATTTTTTATGGTATAAATGAAATTCTATCTTTTAAAAAATATTAAAAGTGATGAAAAAGTTTGGTACATTTAATATATATTAAAATTGAATTCGATAAAAATATGAGTTATTATAATTTAGAAGAATGTGTCGTTTTAAATTTTTTTTTTTTCGATACGCTTGTCGTTTTAAATTTTGAAAGCAAAAATACATATGCTTCCTTAATTTTTGGGATGGATGAATGAATGGAAATCGATTATTTTTTCAGCGTGGCATTTTAAAATGATTTCATTAAAAAAATATAAACAAATTTCTAAGAAATTGTTACGCAAGTGGAATGAAATTATAAATATAGATGCACTAATTAATACTTGACACGTCAGCATCCTCAGGAGTATATCCAGGACGTGGGATTTTCCGTGCAACCTTCTGTGTAACAAGCGTGTTAAAACTGTCAAGTGTGTAACCCAATATCCGCAACACACAAGGCCATACAGATTTAAGCGAACTACTCATACTTCTTTATTAAATGCAGTACTTAAAAAAGAAAAGAATGGACCAGATCTTATTTCAGAAGCGTTGCGCAGTCAACAAACGGGCCAGATTTGGCCACGTTTCACTCAGGAAAGCGTTGCGCAGTACTTAATTAGTTTACGGCAGGTTGTGCATTAAAGCATCTGGCCCCCATGTCCCCAGCTGATTTCCAAAGAGCCTGTTGTTCAGGCCACACCCCAGAAGGGAATACCTTACTAAACACAATGTTGCAATCCTGTATTATCTCCATTTTCATTAATTGCAGTATCTACAGAAAGAGAGATCAGATAATTAATTCATCATGAGAACAAAATCAATTTAACTAAATAAGAGTGTGATGCGAGCATGGACCTTTCTCACGTCTCTTGTAGGGAGACCAATCGTATTCACTTGCAAAAGCAAATAAGTAACCAATCAAAAACCAATTTCAGAGAGGAAATTTGCAATTTTAAACAGGTACAATGTTTTTTCCATGAGAATTTCAACATGCATTTTACACAGGTTGTGACGGAAGTAGGCAGTTAATCTAACCGGGTCAAAGAATAGCTTATGGGCCCGCTGTAAAACATTAAGAATACTAGCAAGAGTCCCGTCTGATTCCTTTTCATCGTTTAATTCCACCGATAGAGACTCACAGCCGGTTTTGAACAGTTTCGCGCCATAAGCAAAGTAATAATACCTCTTCACTAGAATGAGGTTCTCCTTGTGCTTCGGCCAAACCTGTCAGAGGAAAATCAATTATGCCTTATGCTACTGTATTTGTAATGCATTTATCGTGTAGAACCTTTTTGTTTTGGTCTTTAGTGTTTTTTTTATATATATACGGTATTCATGCTTTTTGGAAAAGGTTAATAGGAGGACCGAAGAAAACCGGAACAAACATCGATGAAAAGGCAGCCACTGGCCAGTACCAGCTCGATCATTATGGTAAGATAATAGTCCAATATTGGATTCTCTACTGTCATTACTGGCGTTGAGAAAGAAATTAAATGAGGTACCACCAAAATCAGTGCCAAAAAAGCCACCTACAAATCTTCTACTAAAGAAAAATGAGGACCCAAGCAAAAAAAGGGTCTACTGACTCCAGAATCATAGTTTCCAAACAAAAAATAAAATTTATAAAATCAAATAATGACTTGAGCTTACATGTTCGGTTTCATCAAGAATAATCACCATATTTTCAGACACGAGCACAACATCAAGCCCCTTCTGATTCATTGTGTTGTCGTCACACTGACAGATCACCCTAGAGGGGAAATACTCACATCAAGGGTCAAGCAGCTCTGCAGCCTCCCTAGCATAATCCTGTTCATCCGGTGTGTATATGTACATTTCAAACAATTTATTGGCCTCCTTCAAGAAGGTACGAACAAAGGGTCGCAGCTTCACCAGCCTGCCGCATTGGGTAAGCTCAACGATGGTTGGGTTCATGTTATCTGATTTGTTATATATCAAAGAAAGAGAAGGCAACAAACAGACTGTCAGACATAAAATCCAAACAAGTACTAGAAGTCTGGTATCTATTTCAATAACTAGTTGTATTGTTCCGGTCTCATCAATTGTGCAGATAAGTGTTGATTACAGAATTAAATTTATTCATATAAACCTAATTTTAATCAAATTTAGCTTCAGTTAGTCCGTAACTCAATTGAGCAGTTTGCTACAGAATAAACCAATGGATAACTTGACTTTGATATTTCTTAGCAAGTGCAAAGGTCAGAACAGCATAAATTTTCTATTTGTTGGGAAAACAGCTATTTTTTTTTTTACCTTCCCCTTCATCAACCGGGTGTATTAGATATTTCTCGCGGTGAGTAAGATCAATCGCACTAATCGAGTGAATCAAAGTGTAGTCCATACCCAAAACCAGTATCAATTTCTTATCTTTTCGTAACTTCTCAATCTCTAATGGGTCAAGCCTCAAACCCTGAAGTTTTAATATAGGAATGGCTCGTGTCATGGTTCAACTGATCAGAATTATTATAAGATGTAGATTGTGTGAAGATTGAGAAGGTATACCTTGTGAATATAGTTAAAAGCCACACTTGATCCAGCTTCTTCAACAACTGGATGTATTACAATCCACTAATGACTAATACGATTCGCCTGAATCAATTGAGGTACTCCCATTTTCTATAACTCACAACAAATTGTCAAAAAGAAAACGAACTAAACACGTACCAGAGATAAAGCGAGGTAGTGTAGAGTAGAGAGAGTAACCTCGTTTAAGAAAAGAGGAGACAGGCGCCTCTAGTTGCTTGATCTAGTGCCTTTCTAGTATTCTAGATTTGCACTAGAAACTAGAAACAGAGGAGGTGAGACTGAGTCACTGAGGGAGGGGGGAGAGGGAGAAAGAGGAGATAAGACTATAAGAGTAAAATTGATTTTGAACTGGAGTTTTTAAGTAATCAAGTGGAGAGCGGAAGCGGTTTCGGGTTTAACTGTTTTTTAGTTTTGGGTTCCGTTAAGGGAAGCTACTACTGGCCTACTGGGCTAAGAATGGGCCTTTATTTCTTGAGAATATTTTTTTTTTTTTTTTGTTTAAGGAAAATTTAAAAAGTCACAAATTTATTTTATTTATTGACTTTTCTATTAAAACTCATTTAAATTTATAAATTATCTATTTTATTTTTTTGTTAAACATTAAAAAGATATTGTTTGTATAAGAAAAGTATTTAGTCTTTTAATTGGTCAGTTTCCAATAATAAATTGTTATTTCTCTACTTGTGGCACATACATAATAGCATACGGGCATACAATTGTGTGTGTTTCACAAATAAGAAAATTATTTTTGTCCTCACAATCATTCAATTAGAACACTAAATATTTATCTCAGATATGCTGCAATTTTTATTTTTAATAAAAATTGCCTTTTTCCTATGTCATGTCGAAAAAAAGTTTCTTATTAATAAAATATTTTCGAACAATAATGTAAGGGATATTTGAAATTACATTGTTAGGATAAATTAATTTTTTTCTTTTGAGGAGCTAAAATAGATTAAATATTGGAAAAGTTTCCCTTAAGTAACCGGGTCGGATCCTGTCCCAACATCCGCACCTCATCCCAAGTCCAAATGAATTCGGATTCCCTAAAGTTACCCAATTTTTCAGTTTGTATCCGAACCGTTCGATCTTCTATAGCACGAATATTAAAGAGATCCCGTTCATATAACCACGAACTGGATCGGCACCAATTCTGATCGGACGGTTACGATCTAAACACAAAATTTGGATACTTTAGGGATCTGGTCCCAGTTCAAATAAATTAGCATCACTGCATCAGTTACTTGTCGAAAGCGTAATAAAAATCCAGGGACTCTGGAGCTTCCACGTGTCCCTCCCAATGCCTCAACATTAATTTCCCACCCAAATTTCTCTTTTTGTCGGAAGTATATTCTCTCTCTATTTTTCATGTAATTTTTCTTTCAATTTCGCATTAATCGCTTATGGCGAGATGGACTCTTTCTCCATGCACCTCCATCGTAGCGAGTAGGAGGAGAATTTCTTCTCTCCCAAGTCAATTTCTCTTCTCGCCTCTCTCTTCTTTCGCTTATAGCAATCCTTCCTTCAACTGCCTCAAAGCGTCCAATGCGGAGCGGATTCAGGAGGTATCCGGGTCGGATCCTGTCTCTACAGCCGCAACCGCCACCTCATCCCAAGTGCAAACCAGGTTAGCATCATATCCTTGATCAAACCGCAATAAAATTTACTTCTTGATTATAAGAAGAAGACTGATTTTTTATTTTATTTTATATGCTATTTGGTGGCAGCATCTGGTTGTGGCGTGGGTACAGGATCCGTTATCAGTATGCTGGTACAAGTGGTCCTGCATTAGTTTTGATTCATGGATTTGGTGCTAACAGGTGTAAGTCAACTTTGAAAGAAAACTGAAATTTAATCAAACAAATGTGTCTTACTGTTTAACCTTTTGAGCTACTTGTGCAGTGATCACTGGCGAAAAAATATACCTGTTCTTGCAAGCTCAAACAGAGTATATGCCATCGATCTTATTGGATACGGGTATTCAGACAAACCCAACCCAAGAGAGCTCGATGGTAGCTTCTATACATTTGAGACATGGGCTGATCAACTCAACAGCTTCTGTTCTGACGTGGTAAGGGACCGTGCCTTCTTCATTTGCAACTCCATCGGAGGTGAGGCACGTGAACAACTCACATCGCTGTTATTATGAAATTGGTACCAGAGTTGGTACAGTATGGTACCATATATGGCACTGAAATATTTATGCATGATTTGGGTTTGATACAGGGCTTGTTGGCCTCCAGGCTGCTGTTACAGATCCATCCATTTGCAAGGGAATAGTGTTGTTAGACATTTCTTTGCGAATGCTCCATATCAAAAAGCAACCATGGTATGGTAAACCCTTCATAAAATCCTTCCAGAGCCTTCTCAGGTAATTAAATTGCCATACAAGCTCCTCCCCTCTTCTTTCTACTTGATAAATTTGTACCATACGTGAACAATGCAAATTTGACCTTGTATGTAACTCAGGAACACACCTGTTGGAAAGCTGTTCTTCAATGCAGTTGCTACACCGGAGTCTGTTAAAAACATTCTTTGTCAGGTACATCAATCAGCCCATGAAGATATTTTGTTATGTTGTTTTCGTGTTGTTTCTTAAACATATACATAATCAGTTTGTTCTTGGTTGGTTGTTCTAGTGCTACCACGACACGTCAACTGTAACAGATGAACTGGTTCAGACAATCCTACAGCCGGGTTTGGATCCAGGTGCGGCTGACGTGTTTCTCGAGTTCATTTGCTACTCTGATGGACCTCTTCCCGAGGAGCTTCTTCCAAAAGTGACGGTATTCCTCAAAAAACTAGTATTAAAATATTACAGGTAATAATAATAACAAAGATAACTAATTATTAACTTGTGTGATTACTTGGATTATAATTTAACAGTGCCCCGTTTTGGTGGCATGGGGCGAGAAGGATCCTTGGGAGCCAGTGGAGCTAGGAAGAGCTTATGGGGATTTTAAAGCAGTTGAAGATTTTATTGTGCTTCCAAATGTCGGCCATTGCCCCCAGGTTCTTTTATTTTTTTACCTCCCTTTATTTTCCCCAAATTTCTCGTTTTGCATTGTAAGATGCCCAAATTGTCTCATTTTGAAATGTCTCTCTCTATACAAATTACACAAGAAAATCCCAGTTTGCGTCTTTTCTGGTGTTAACTAAATGAGGAAGGGAGGTTCTGACGGACATCAAACTAAATTTTATTCAATGCCCTGTCTAAACCGTCTGGTGCGCATTAAGATTTGTGTGGACAGTTTAATTCTCGGGGTGGTTTAGATTTGTGCGGATCTACCTGTCCGTACGAACCGAATTTGGTCCGATGTTCATTTTAGAGGGAACACATCAATCCTTAATTTGTTTGTAACATCTGTTTTTTTATTTTTTTTTGGGTTGTGCAGGATGAGGCACCAGATCTTGTAAATCCCTTGGTTGAATCTTTTGTGAAGCGCCATAATTAAAGCTATGCGGCGGAAGCATTAATAAAATTTTTGTTTTCATCAAGTACCTTGTCAGTTTTTTTTTATGGTTAGTTGGCAAGGTGCCTTGTCATTGTTGTCAAGTCTTTTGAAAGGATAAACTTTTATATTTCGGTTGGTACCGGTGTAATTAAGAAAAATAAATTTTAGTCTAAATATACTATAATTCACCTACAAGGCACAAACAGGTTTCACATATTACAAGTTCCAAATATTTAAATTTTAACAAAATAATTTGCAAAACGGAATATGCAAACTTGAGAAACTATGGTCTTCATTAAACCAGTCAGAAAACCATATCACAAGTTCCAGATTAGACCCGACCAGACCCGATATAATTTCTCCTTTTTGTAATGCCGCATTCGTGCACAGATAGGGAGCTCCTCTTTTTCCCCATCCCGGATCTCCTCGGTCCATAGAAAATGAAGCGCTTAAAGATAGGTGCTTCCTACCAGTACAGGCGCCTCTATTAGTAAGTAGAAGCTAATTCTATTCTCCCGGCCTAATTTGCTTCTAATTGTTGTGTTGACTGTACCACATAAATAAGCATAGTCATGTACCAGAATTGTTAATACTGGACTCAAACAGTGAAAACACTCTGGTTTAAACTTTAAACAGTTATTATATTATTATCAGTTTTGTGTTCTATAAGTGGTTAATCTCTTTATATTGTTAGGTTGTCTTTTTTGAGACTCTTAGTAGAAGCTAGCTACTTATATTGTTAGGTTGTCAGATAGAACATGAGTTGTAACTCTACTTATTAATTATAATTCATCTGTTTATTTATTTTTGGGCTCACGCTGTCTTGTAATGTATAGTTGTGTATAATTTTTCCAATCATGTAACCAACAGTAGTAAATTAAAATTAGTATACATTCCTTACGAAAAAACACAATAATTGGAATGTTTTATAGATCTTTAACTTAATTAAAGAATCATTGTTCAAGCATTAGAGCTTTCCAAGGAAAATTTTATTTATGAAAGAATTATTCAACTTTGCTCCACTGTGGAGTAATTTGTTTCACTGCTGAGTTAATTTCTTCCGAATTTTGACAGCAAACTTTTTATTTATTGTAATTGTATTATTAACACAGCCATAAATCCTTGAAGATGTAAAAAAAACATAAGTGAATAAACAGATTAAGAATAGTGAATAATACAAGTTGGATAATCAGGTAATTAAACAGATTATTTAGCAATAAGTTTCATCAAATACATCACGAAGAATACGAATATGCTGCTTACCTTAGAATGCGAAGATTATTTAGCAATAAGTTTCATCAAATACATCACGAACTTAATCCTTGAAGATTTAAATCAAGAAGACGAAGGTATGGAAAAAAAGGGAAAAGCGGGGGTGTTAAGTGCTTGTTTCTCTGACAAGAGGGGTCAGGACAAACAGTAAAGGAGAATAACTGGAGTCACGAATGGAGAGGAGCAAAGTTGAACCGTTCGCTGACCTTGCCAGTATTCGGTTAGATGGTTGTGCGCTATTTTCTGAGATGGCGCGACAATCTTAATTCAGCAATAATTCTCTGTATGTTTTATTTCTACTTTTTCTTACTGAAGGTCGCATATATAAGACCAATCCTTCTGTGGATTTAGTTATGCAATTTTGATATCAAATTGGCGAATGGCTGCTTGCCTTCGACCATGAGTTAGCTTGTCAGAACTTTCTTCCTTTGGGAATTTATACAAATTACTCCTTATTTCTTCTCTATTTCTCTTCAATCTCTTTTCAATATCTCTTCATTCTCTTTTCTACTTCTTTTATCCCAATTGTGCTGTTTCAACGATTAAGTTCGTTGCAAGTGGTATCAGAGCTTCTCGGTCGCATCTGGGAAGCAAGCTCATACTGAAGAGTCATGCCGCCAAAATCAAAACCAAATTAAACGATTGATGATTTCTCTCAAGATCTGGTTGCGATCAATGATCGGATCACTCAACTCGCTAGAGATTCTCACTTTTCTCAACAGAGCCGTGATGATCAGATTCAAGCCCAGTTCCGAGAACAGGCGAATCAGATGTCTGAGTTGCGAACTGCTTTCACTGAGTTCACTATGATGATCAAAGCAGCAATGATTGATAAGAGGGGTGACACGAGTCAAAATAGTAGTACCGGCTTTCGTACAGATCGGTTAAACCGCGATAAGGAGGGTAATGGACCAGATCCGAATAATGACACAGATACGGGTAGAGGCCAGCCATCTCAGGACCAACAGTTGCAACAGCGGGGATTCATGCCTCGTATTGAGTTTCCGGTGTTTGATGGCAGCAAAGCAAGTGAGTGGTTAGAACATAGCAATTTCTATTTCAACTATTACCAGACACAGGATATGTACAAGGTGGGCATGGCGACGATGAATTTTACTGGAGACGCTGAGGAGTGGTATAGTTGTTACCGGGTTGAACACCCAAACCCGACATGGCCTGCCTTTGTGAATGCCGTGTTTGAGCGTTTCAAAAGGAGGAATCATCTCAACCCTGTGGTACAATTCAAAAGGGTTCAACAGACTAGTTCGGTAGATGAGTATATTAGAGAATTCCAGAGGGCAAAGGCTAGACTGTTGATTGAGACAGGGATTAAAAATGAGTATTTCTTTGTTTGGAGTTTTGTATGTGGATTAAAAGAGGAAATACAAAACTCCATGAATTTGTTTAAACCACAATCCTTGGATGAGGCATTTAACCTGGCGTTAGACTTGGAGATAGCAGTCGGCACTACTGACCGAAAACCCATGTTCCTCAAACCACAACTTCAACCCCACTACAAACCTCAAAACAACCTAAATTACAAGCCAGTAAGGACCATTGAATGGAACTCTAAGAGGAGTACTGACAATCCATCCAATTACAAACCTCCCCAAAAAAATCAGACCACCATGACCTTGGATCAAAAGAGGGCTCTGGGACTTTGTTTCCGATGTAATGAAAAATGGGGACAAGGGCACAAATGCAGCAAAGGTTTACATGCTCTTGAGGGAGAAGAAGACGAAGAAGAGGAGTTGGAAGAAAGAGAAACAGAAGAAGGGGGGCAGATGGTGAGGTATTCTAACACTGAGAATGTGGAGGAAGAAATTGTCACATTGAGTGTTGGTACTGGTACAGGGGTTACTTTGACTCCAAAATATCAGGGGCAGATTGGTAATGTTACCATGATGCTATTGGTGGACACTGGTGCCACCCATTCCTTCATTCATCCTCTCCTAGTCAATGAATTGAACTTGCCTACCACACCCACATCAACCTTACTGGTGAGAAGTGCAAGTGGTGAGAAACTTGTTACTAATAATCTTTGTAAAAATGTTCATTTCAACATCCAAGGGCACCCTTTTTGCACTGATTTCAGAATACTAGAAGTTCAGGGATATGATGCCATTTTAGGAGTTGATTGGATAGCTAGTTTGGGGGAGGTTAGAATGAATCTCATGAAAGGTGAGTTACTGGTAGAGCATGAGGGAAAAGAGGTTAGGTTGTTGACTGAAAAAAATGAAACTGAATTAAAAATCTGTGAGGGAGGTATAGATGTGGAGAAAGAGAAAAAAAGGGGCAACCAAGTATTCATAGTGCACCTGTTTAAAGTGGAAGAGGTGAAGGTTGCTTCTAAATTGAAAACCGATTCCAAAATAAAAACTCTACTCACTCAATTCCAATCAGTTTTTGATGAACCTGACACTCTACCTCCAAAAAGACTTGTTGACCACAAAATACATCTCAAACCAGTGAATCTAAGACCATACAGAATGTCCCATCACCAAAAACTAGAAGTAGAGAAAATCATCCAAGACCTGTTGCAAAAATCCTTTATTCAACCAAGCATCAGTTCCTATTCCTCACCCGTGTTACTTGTTAAAAAGAAGGATGATACTTGGCGAATGTGTGTAGACTATAGGAGACTTAATGAAGGCACTATCAAAAATAAATTTCCCATTCCTATTATTGAAGACTTGCTGGACGAATTGAGTGGGGCCCACTATTATTCTAAATTGGACCTAAGATCTGGTTATCACCAGATAAGGATGGATGAACATGATGTGCACAAAACCGCTTTTCAAACACATGAAGGCCTATACGAATTCACTGTCATGCCTTTTGGCCTTACAAACGCCCCTGCCACTTTCCAATCTCTGATGAATGGTATATTCAAACCCTATTTGAGGAAGTTTGTGTTGGTATTCTTTGATGACATCCTAGTGTATAGTCAGGATCTAAACTCTCGTGTTAACCACCTCAAAGTAGTGCTACAAACCTTACAAAACCATCAGTTATTTGTTAAGAAGTCAAAGTGTGAGTTTAGTGTGCATCAAATTGAGTACTTAGGTCACATTATTTCTAGAGAAGGAGTGGCAACAGATCCAAAGAAGATTGAATCCATGACAAATTGGCCAGTTCCCAAGAGTATAAAAGGGCTAAGAGGGTTCCTAGGGTTGACGGGGTATTATAGGAAATTCATAAAAGGCTATGGCATTATTTCCCGACCCTTAACTGATTTGTTGAAAAAGAATTCTTTTAGGTGGACTGAGTTGTCTCAGAAAGCATTTGACCAGCTGAAACAAGCTATGGTTCAGGCCCCTGTACTCAAGTTACCCGATTTTCAAGTGCCATTTGTGGTGGAGACTGATGCATGCCAAGAAGGAATAGGTGCAGTTCTCATGCAATCTAAAAGACCAGTGGCTTTTATGAGTAAGAAGTTGGGGCTGAGGAACCAAGCACTATCCACCTATGAAAAGGAATTGCTAGCCTTATTCACTGCAGTTCAGAAGTGGAGGCACTATTTGATGGGCAATGAGTTTGTCATCAAAACTGACCAGATAAGCCTCAAGTATCTACTAGAGCAAAGAGTGAACACTCCAATGCAACATAAAGGCTTAAGTAAGCTGCTGGGGCTTACTTACAGAATTGAATATAAAAAGGGTGTCGAGAATAAGGTTGCTGATGCCTTATCTAGAAGAGATGAATTAACCAAAGAAGGGAAGAATGAAGTTGCTGAGTTGTGCACTGTTAGTGAATTGATTCCTAAGTGGGTTGAAGAGATCAAAGAGAGTTATGTTGATGATGACTGGATTAAAGAACTGAGAGATAAACTGAAGAGAAAAGGTGAAAGGGAAGACAATCATATCAGTGAGTATCAAGGAGTGGTGAGGTATAAGGGCAGAATTTGTGTGGGTTCAACGAAGGGGTGGAGACAAAGATTACTACAAGAAATTCATGGGACCAGTTTAGGTGGTCACTCTGGCATAACAGCCACTTACCAGAGGGTAAAAAGGTCATTTTATTGGCCAAAGCTGAAAGAGTTTGTGCATAACTTTGTCCAACAATGTTCCAACTGCCAACTCAACAAAAATGAGCACATAGCATCACCTGGGTTACTTCAGCACTTACCCATTCCTGAGGAGGCCTGGTGTAGTGTGGGCATTGATTTCATAACGGGTTTACCCAAGTCAAGAGGATTTGAAGTTATATTTGTAGTGGTGGACAGATTGACTAAATACTCTCATTTCGTGCCTCTAACTCATCCCTATGCAGCTGCTAGCGTTGCTCAGGTATTCATGGATAATATCTACAAATTACATGGTTTACCAACCAATATTGTTTCTGACCGGGACCCGGTATTTACCAGCAAATTTTGGAGAGAATTAATGGCCAAACTTGACATTAAGCTGAACATGAGTACGGCTTATCACCCTCAGTCGGATGGGCAAGCCGAAAAAGTGAACCAATGTCTTGAACAGTACCTGAGGGGCATGGTGTTTGACAAGCAAACTAAGTGGAAAGATTATCTCTCTCTAGCGGAATGGTGGTACAACTCAAATTGGCACAGTGCAATCAACCAAACTCCATTCGAGGCATTATATGGTTACCCACCTCCTCAACTAGCTCTAGGCAGCATCCCCCGTAGTCAGGTAGAATCTGTTAACATCTATCTGAGAGATCGCCAATCTACTCTAGCTCAATTAAAGGCCAATTTGAAGAAATCTCAGGATAGAATGACGAAATATGAGAATAAAAACAGAAGCGAACGCAAATTCGCAAAGGGATATTGGGTGTACCTTAAGTTGCAGCCTTACCGACAGGTCACTGTGGGTGGGGTGAGAAATCAGAAGCTCAGTTCAAAATTTTATGGCCCTTTTGAGATCATTCAGCGCATTGGTCAGGTGGCTTACAAACTCAATCTACCACCTGCATCAATGATCCACCCCGTGTTCCATGTTTCGCAACTCAAAAAGAAGCTTGGTGATGCTCAGATACCTTCACCCACACTGCCCATTAATGGTCCTGGTCCGATTGGAGAGTTGGAACCTCAATTGATTTTAGCTCGGAAAATGGTTAAAAGACGGAACGCAGCTCACACCCAGTTGTTGATTCAATGGAAGGACCAATCCCAGGATGACGCGACTTGGGAAGATTATGAAGTAATTGCTGAGAGGTTTCCTGATTTCATTCGTGAGGACACGAATTTCCTTATGGGGGAAGGAGTGCAACAAACAGTAGTCAATTTGGGGGTTACCGTTGGAGAACGGGATTTAAATCAAGAAGACGAAGGTATGGAAAAAAAAGGGAAAAGCGGGGGTGTTAAGTGCTTGTTTCTCTGACAAGAGGGGTCAGGACAAACAGTAAAGGAGAATAACTGGAGTCACGAATGGAGAGGAGCAAAGTTGAACCGTTCGCTGACCTTGCCAGTATTCGGTTAGATGGTTGTGCACTATTTTCTGAGATGGCGCGACAATCTTAATTCAGCAATAATTCTCTGTATGTTTTATTTCTACTTTTTCTTACTGAAGGTCGCATATATAAGACCAATCCTTCTGTGGATTTAGTTATGCAATTTTGATATCAAATTGGCGAATGGCTGCTTGCCTTCGACCATGAGTTAGCTTGTCAGAACTTTCTTCCTTTGGGAATTTATACAAATTACTTCTTATTTCTTCTCTATTTCTCTTCAATCTCTTTTCAATCTCTCTTCATTCTCTTTTCTACTTCTTTTATCCCAATTGTGCTGTTTCAACGATTAAGTTCGTTGCATATTTATTGTAATTGTATTATTAACACAGCCATAAATCCTTGAAGATGTAAAAAAAACATAAGTGAATAAACAGATTAAGAATAGTGAATAATACAAGTTGGATAATCAGGTAATTAAACAGATTATTTAGCAATAAGTTTCATCAAATACATCACGAAGAATACGAATATGCTGCTTACCTTAGAATGCACATCACCTAAGGCACCTCAAATGGTAAGTTCGAATCCGATATGTTCATTATATATTGGCATGAATCTTAAAGGGCCCCTGTGCATTTCAGATTTGGACCAGATTGGGCAGGATTCTGATTGGACGGTCAATATTGAAACTAAACCAGTGAGGTAATGCAGAAGATGTAGACTCGCTTAGGGCCTGTTCGGCAGCTTCAATTTCCATGGTTTCTTATAGGAAAAATGACTTTATCGGTACTTTTGCCCTGCTTCCGTTCGGCAGCATAGTTTTATTTTCCATTCCAGTTCCCTAGAAGGGTTTATTACCCAACTGGCTTCAATTTATATAGGGAAAAAAATATTGAGTCAGAGGTCCGTTTTTTTTCCCAATTAACTGAGGCGCTGAGTTGCTTCATTAATTGGACGCAATTAGCGGAGCTATTTTCATCTGATCATTTTTGTTTAAGCAAACACAATTTAATACTAATTAATTAAAAGAGTAATTATACTAATTAATACTTATTTAATTAATTAAACTGAAATTAAATTGTACAATCAAACACTCAATTAAACAAACACAATTTAATAATACAAAGGCTAAAATTAATTAAACAAGCACAATTTAATAATTACTATAAAAATTAATTAAACAAACATAATTAAACTAGCAACACTCAATTTTAATATATTAATTAAGCTAAGTTTTAAGTTAAATTTCTATTTTAGAATATGATATATATAATTATATTGATCATAATCAGATATTAGTATTAATACACTTAATATTGTTTAATTGTAGTATTACATCTTCTATAAAAGAAAAACAAACCAGCATCCAAACAAATTTCTCATGCATTTGCCGAACACCTATATTCTACAATTTCTCATGGATTAAATAACTTTGATTTTGACAAAATAAAATTCTCATTCCCATATTAAAAATTCTCATTCCTACAAAATTCTCATGTTACCGAACATGCCCTTAGACTATAAACATGTGAGGTAATGCAGAGGATGTAGACTCGCTTAGAATATAAACATGTGATTTAAAGTAGGCTTAGAAAATTATAAGGTCACAATATTGCAATGAAGAAAAAAGAGTAGAATTAATTGCACAAGTGTGCTCTCATTTTCTTTCTCCTTTTCCTGGGGCACAAAGACAGTAGACTGGGTTTCTTTTATGTTTATCATTTAAATGGTTTCTAATTGCTAAATTTGTTACACAAGGGGATTTGCAATTTCAGGCAACATGCTCTTACGTCTTATATGTAAAGATAAAATAAAATGCACTTATAGTAACTCAAATATTAAATTTGAATTCAAACGGTCCAAATTCCGAATCCGTATGAATATTAAAAAAACTCGTAAATTATTATATAGAATCAAATTGGTTCGGATTTTTATTAGACGGTCCGAATCTAAATTCAAAATTTGAGTTCGGATCCGGACACCGAATGTCAGAATTAATGGGTACTCGGTGCATTATAGCTTCATTAAATTGAATTGAATTGAAGTACTGAACGGAGGCCCAGTTGAACTTCAAAATTCAATCCAATTATTACTTAAAACACTTAATTTGGGCCTGCCACGTGTAATTATTACTTAATGCACATAATATCACGCCACGTGTATTCCACTGCCTGCCACGTGTTCCATCCCCTCAATTATTACTTAATGCACATAATATCACGCCACGTGTATTCCACCGCCTGCCACGTGTTCCATCCCCTCTCCTTCTCATCCCACAATTAATTAATTATATATACCTTACCTTTACATAAACTGATCACTTCAATTTCAACTATTAATAACTTGAAAGAAAAGATGGAATCAAAAACAAAAGAAGCAGCTGCAGCTGTAACTGGAGCTGCACCTGCACCTGATCCAAAGAGAAAGGAGGTTGACGTCCCCACCGACAGCAGCCCGTACGTCAAGTACTCCGATCTCGAGGATTACAAGAGCAAGGGATATGGGACCTCGGGCCATCTCCCTGTTGTTGACCGGCCTCACCATGGCGGTGGCACCGATGCCCCTACTCTCTCCGGCAGTGGCCTCCCGCCGCAACAAGCCCCCCATGACCGTTCTAATTAGTTACAAGCCCGGCCGTGTTGGTAGGCTAGCTAGCTGTATGTGATATAATTATGTATTATATTTTTCTTCCTTGAGTGAGCAACATTTTTGTTGCAATGAATATTAATTCAAATAGTTACTGTTCCGATATTGTCAGCTTAATTAATTTGCTTTTATGTATATACTTGGTCTTAAATTTAAAAATAAATAAATCAATCAATAGCTAGCTAGGTGCATGTGCTGGCATTATATCTTTCAATAATTGTTAATATCTTTCATTTTCAGCCACTGATTTAATTTTCTCCGGTGAAATGAAATAAACGGTGAGGATTGATCAATTTGGCGTAGATAAAATATTATTAATTAGAACATGAGAGTCAGAGGTCATATAAATCAAAAGGACTTGAATAAAAAAAAAGTATTTGCATCAAAATGTGATCTGTCAATTCAGTCGAACTGGAGGTCATTATATTTACTATATTGCAGTGAAATAAAAGGTAAAACATATATAAAATGAAAATTGACGAAGATTACAAATAGTAATTGTCATATATTTAAAGTAGATTCTTAGGTGGAATATATAATTATTTAGAACAAATTTTAAATGTTTTTAGGATTTGTCATCGGATCAAGTTGTACAAATTAAGAACAAAGAATTGACTCACATTGTCGCATATTTTCGAAATTCGAATGAGTGAATTTTTTATGAATATTAAATAGGTGGGTGATTTGATTTTTTAATTTTTATTTAACAATCTATAAAATTGTGAGACTTGAATTTTATACATGATTAACAATCTATAAAATTTTAAATTTATAATCCTTGATTTTATTAATAAAGTTATTCTAACGCGCAAATCAATACAATATAAATTGTGTCTTAAAATTTTGTCCGCAAGGAATTTTGACATTCAATACAAGTTTCATTTTCCATTCCCGAAATAAACTAATGAGCTTCCAGTACGGTAAAGAAAATAATAAATAAATTTCAATGAAGTTAAGAGCTAATTAATTTTTTTATTATTTCATGATAATAAAGATATTAGTGTTGCATAAAAGAGCACAAATTAGGCATAATAATATAATGCCTGGAAATTATTTTAACATAAAATAAATTTGGTTTGTCCTCGTAGTAATTGGAAAGCTGAAATTTTATAACAACTCTACAATTAATGTTGTATAATAATAAGCAAGTAACTAATAACTTTAATAATAAGTAAATAACTAATAACTTTACATGATTAAACAGTATAATCAATTCAAAGGTAAGGTTTTTCTATTTACCTAATGATCATGCTTCACTTTAGAACTCTCTGTCTTGTCCTTCTTTCTTTTTCTCTTCATCTAAATTGTCATAATCATCTTCATATTTCTCTTAATTGAACGCATCAAACTTGCTTGGCTCCGACATCACCTGAAATGTTACAAGAAAAAGTCAATTAGTCAGGTTAAGAGATGGAATTAACTAGTAATGTCATAAACAAACAAATTTCACAAACTTGCTTGGCCCCATTCTCCACACATGGCGAGAATGGGGGGCGAGAAGCAAGAGAAATGAACTTTAGTGGAGATTTGTCGGTCCTGATCGACTTTGCCTTTCTGAAATTTTGTTTGCTCTATTAATTCGGTTAAATTTAGAGTTAAAATAAAAATAAATTTATTGAATTTTAATTGGTAATTAGAATTATAAGTTAGAGCATCAGAAATTACAAGTCAAAGAATTAGAAAGTATAAGTTAAAACATTATTTTTTATCGAGTACTTAATTAGTTAATGAATTTAAACCCGATTCGATATTTTTTTGCCTCCCGGACGAAAATCCACCTCTGGAAGAAGTAATGTATACAATTATAGCAATATGTGAATGCTTGCACTGAAACTCTTTTTTTTTATAAGACACAAATTAAACCCAAATGCAACTGTTATTTGATTTGTGTAAATAGTTTTCTTTGCCAATTTTGATGGTTCAATTATATTTTTCTATAAAGCAAGACAGCCAAAACGCAAACTAAAAATATCAGGGTTTTAAAGAGAAGATAGATATTTGAGATGAAATTTATTATTCATTTCTGATTGATTGATTACACGTCCAGCTTTCTCTGTATTTATAGAATGGAAATCTAACTACAGTACAAATCCAGCACATGCAAATAGACAAAATAGAATAACAGCTCATACAAAGAGATAAGATAGAATCAATCCTTTGGGAGGTTATTTTGTTGGGCTTGATCTTCTGTGGCAGTAGCATGGTGAGTCATTGTTGTAATAAACAAAAAAAACGTGCACTTCTGAATTTTATGAGATATCTGTTTTTTTTTTTTTTTTTTGAAACACTTGACATAGGCTGCCAAGAAGAAATATCAAAACCACATAAAGTTTCGCAAACAAATGTTGGTTATGAGATATTAAAACCACATAACCTACATCTATTTGAGAAAATGTGAATTTAATGCATAACTTCATTTAGTATTTACTTGTTCACTTTACAATCACTTCCATAGATTATTTCCACAAATATTTGAAAAAAAAAAAATGGTGCTTTTAGGCAAAGAGTAAATTTATTTCTTAAAAAAAAATTGAAGATGTGAATTTGTTTTATCCTTATCACGTTCTAGCTATTTCAGTTTATTTCAGTATAGGAATGTATTATTGGCAGTGAAATTTAAATGTGGAATTTTTTAATAAAATATTCTATGCAGAAATTTGAAGTTGCCTGTGCTAATTTTTTAATAAAATTGAAGATGTGAACTTGTCTCTCTGGCTTTTTTTTTTTTCATGTTGCATGTGCTAATATTTGACCTCGACTCCAGTGCTCTCCACTGTGGGAGTAGAGTGGAAAAAACTTGCCGTGACTAACACGCCGTGACTTTGGTCTTGTGCCGTGCCGTGAGCAAAATGTCAAGGGGTGGTCACGGCACGTGAATGGTCACGCCACGTGAGTCACGCCGTGCCTAAACGTGCCGTGACCATGCGTGACTCGCGTGACCATTTAATCATAATTTAGGTTAGTTTATTCAAAATTTTCATTAAATCAATATCTAATGGTCCTAATTACACGTGCCTCGCGTGACTACGTGTCGTGCCGTGCCGTATCAAATTTCAAAAGATGAACACGGCACGCGAATCTTTCCGTACCGTAACCGTGCCATTCCGTGACGGAGCCGGCTCCTGTGTACCATTTTTCCCACTGGAGACTAGCTAGCTATATTACTGCTCTTAGGCAATAGCCCCGGTACAGTTCTGGTTTTACTCGTTAAATCATTGTTGCATTAATTATGTGTCCTTGTTGCATTAATTGTGTGTCCTTGTTCCATTAATTATGTAGAGGATAAAAATATTTTCTTTTATTTACCCCTTTATCTCAGTTATTGCACTAGATTTTGTGATAAAGGCTCCAGTCTTGATTTCACATTTACTTGACATTAATTCTGGAGTGGAAGATCAGTGTGTGTGTCTGTGTGACAAAGGCAAGCGAAAAGTAGACAAGAGCTTACCCGCGTAGGATGACGCATCAGATTTTGTAAAATTCATACAAAATCTGAATAAATCGTTGACGAGTATTTTAGAGATACGGAATTATGCTTGATGTATACTCTTTCTGCCTTTAAGTTTATTACCTTTAATACTCAAAGAAAGGTTAGTTGCAAGCGCACAACCAATCAATGTAGTACTTAGGGTGTTGAACTACAGAGAGTATGTTTAGATACCTAGTTTAAACTTTAGAAAAAGAAAGTAAAGTACAAAAAGTAGAAATGGGGGGGTTTTGTTCTAAAATTCTAAGTTTGGGTTCAATACCCGGAAGAGAGGAGTTTCAAACAATAAATGTAAATAAAATAAGAAAAAGAAAGATTGATTTGCTTTCAAGTTTAAGGAGATCTAGGGGCATTCGGTCTACAATTCCTTGCTAATTCTATTTATACTGTTTGTTTGAATTCATATTTGATTTGATGAGGTTTCTAACCTAAAAGTGTTAAAAAGGGTCACGATCGTGAATTAATAACGTGCCTAGATAGTTTCAGACTTCACGGTCGTTCTTCACCCTAGCTATCTAGACCCATTAAGCTCTTGTTAGTCTATCCTATCCTCAAATATTGGTACTTCACGGTCGTTCTTCATACCAATATCCAATTTAATTCAAGATGTCCTGATTATGGGTTTGACTTCACGGTCGTTCTTCACTAAATCCTAACCTTAATTTCTGTAGTTCCGGTTTGGTTATCAAATTACGGTCGATTCTAATCCAAATCCTAAGGTATTTGTGCTCATAATTTGGTACTCTCCTATCCCATCCTAACTACTTTGGTTCTTTCGAATCCAAAGCGGGACTTGTCCAATTCAAGTACTAAACTATGTAATTAACACAAATGATAAATCACAAGAATTAACAATCAAATCATATAAAACAATCATAATAAAAATAAATACCCGAATAAGATAGAATTAAACAAGTTCATGCATTAACCTAAACCTCTAGAGAGGAATCTAGCCTCTCATGGAGATGCAAGCATCCACAAAAAAATACAAGATAAACATGGTAAAAACTGAGAAAATACGTAAGAGAAAAGAATACAACCAATCTCCTAGTTCCTGCCCAAGTTCTTCCCTTGTCGCTCAAGCAAAACCTCGACTTCTTCCTTCTCTTCCTTTGAAATTTGTCGCAACTTCGATCACCGCCGGAAAGTGGAGCAGAATAACTTCAATTGAGCAATGATGAGCAGTGATAATTTCTCCTGTGGTCTCCTTAGCCTTATATAATATTTTCTGAACTTGGAGATCAAGTCGTTTTATTTTCGGCGCCCACTAACTTAGTCATTTTCTGAACTTGGGGATTAAGTTGTTATATTTTCAGCACCCACTAAGCCTACTAAATTCTATATTTCTAATTCTGTGATTATGAACTTGGAGACCAAGTTATTCTAATTTTGGCGCCCACTAAGCCCACTAACTTTCCATATTTATCAGTTTTTCAGGCTGATGTGGCCATTGATGCGGCTGTACAAAATTATACATTTCGAATTTGAATTTGTTTCTTTCATAAAAGTTGTAGATCTCTTTGTCCTGGTTCCGTCAAGTTTTAAATCACCAAAATTGGAGTTCGTATGACCAAGATATGGCCAAAATACGAACTATGTGTCGCTGAGTGCGGCCCGAGTGCGTCCGCACTGGGCTCGGATTTTTCTCCTGATGGCTGAGTGCGGGTGGCTGATCCGCACTCTGGGTCAGTGCGTTCGCATTGAGCTTTGTTTCCCCTGTGTTATGCTCTGAACTTCTGAATTTCAAACGGGCATAACTTATGATCCGTAACTCCGTTTTCAGTGTTCTACCACTTTTCGGAAAGCTTGCAAGAAGATCTACAATTTGCTCCATTTTCTATAACTTAAATAAACTTTGGCAGTAACTTGATTCTTGGATATATTTAACTCTATTCTCTACTAAAATACAAGATATTTGGTGCTATTATGTGGTAAAAATCAAACCGAACATGTATATAATTTAGACCTATCAATCGATTTACTTCATGAGTAATGTATGTGCATGCAAAAATTTGAAAAATTTGAATTCACTTGATACAATATCAAGCGGTCAAAATTAACGAAAAATGAATGCATTAAAATAACTTGTAAAATTTTCAAAATTTTGCAAGTACACACATCACTCGTAAAGTAGATCGGTTTCAACAGTTTGGATTCGTCACGTTTAAATTCAATATGATAGATTTTGAAGTTATGTTCACCAAACTTTTTGATGAGCACAACATGTACACCCTAGCTTTGCTCTAATTATATATTGAAACTTAATTGGACGTTACAAGAATGGGACAGTATCAGTCAGCGAGTGATACTGTCGGTATACCCTCGCGGATACTTTTGTCGCTAATATAAAAAACACATTTATGTATGTATATCCTCATGGATAGTTACTTTTTATCCTCGTAGATACTGTTCCATTTTTGTAGGCGTTTTTACTTTAAGTGGTTATATTGTTTGTACCTCATAAAATGATGAATGTATACTTGTAGCTTGGTGGTTAATGTTTCACTTTATAGATGTGAAGATTTGAGTTCGTATAAAAAGGCATTATTTGTGCATAACAACTACCCAAAATAAATCCCGACAAAACGAGACATTATTTGTGCATTACACCTTGCTAACAATTTACCGATTTAAAATTTGCAACCCTTGATTTTATCAATGAAGTTTTTGTAATGCACAAACCAATACAATATAAATTATATATGTCTTAAAATCTTAATTGGCCGTTCCTTCCATCAATCTTGTACATTTGATACAAAAGTTTTGTTTTTCATTTCCAAAACTAATATGTACTACCAAGTATATCTCTATTATGATAGAAAAATTAATTACATTCCTCGTGGTTAAAATTAATCATGTTATAGAACTCGCATGTACACCAACACTATTATATTTTTTTTTTACAAGAAAAATATATGTTTAACTACAAACTAATACTACAAAAATTATATTTATAAATGTAAATTATCCTTCTATTACTTGATGCACAAAACTACATATAAATTTCTTTGGTCTACATACAATTAATGCAAGATAATGTTATCTTCAATACAATAAGCAAAAAACGCAAAAGAAGATTATTTGTCACACATTTACAATATAAAATTACTCATTTACTTTGCAGTTCATGTGCTTTTTATTTGTTTGCATGCTTTTCGGTATACATTCTTAGTTACAAAATTACATATATCTTTCATCTACAGTTTATGCAAGACAATGTTATATTAAATGCAATAAACAAAAGAAGATTATTCGTCACTTATTTACAATATGAAATCATTCATTCACTTTTTATTTCTTTGCATGCTTTTTGGTATCTTCTCAATAACAAACTTAACTATTATATATATCAAGTAAGAAAAATCAATCACATGTGAGTTTAAAAGACATTCGAGTCTAAATTAATTTAATAAAATTGAAGCATATGTGAGTTTAAATACCTCATGTAATATTAAATATAAGATATTAGAGAAAATCAATTATTTATAATAAACTGATATAACAACAATTATAAAGAATAACTACAAGTAATTTGGTAATGCACAATTTTGAAAATTTTCCTTGCAAGCAACTCATACTTAAAAAATCCAAACAATACAAGTAAATTGGGGGCAGCTATCCTAATTTTTGCAGACATCAACCTACTTGAAAAAATAACTTGTTGCAGCGACACAGAGGTCTAACCACATACTTGCTGACGCTATCAAATATATAATGATGAAATGTCACGCTGCATGCAATGCCAGAAATGTCATGTAATCTCCCTTCTATCGGTCCTTCACGTAACCGCTATTAGTCCTTTACAATCTCAACCGACACAAACCAATAACCGGAATGATTTAACCTAATAATAATTGACAAATAACACCGTATATATGCATTGCATGATATCCAGTGATTTAATATTCGGTTTTCATATTCGGAAAGCTACCGAATATGCGAATTTTTATTCGGATTTATATATACGGATTTTTTAAATATTTAATCTCACAATACTTAAATATAATAAGGCAGCATGTAGAGAAGTTATAAAAGAATTCTGAGTGGGACGTTTGAAGAGAACACCTACCTGATGGGTCTGAAACTTATTTAATGAGTTATGGATCCGGAACTCTTTTAATGAGTTTTAAATATTTTTTAATTTTTTAAAGCATGAATTCAATATTTGATCTGAATAGCTATTTTCTATTTGGCCGAATACTGAATAGGGGCCGTATATTCACCGAATATAACTGAATTTTAAAACAGTGAAATTGATACCATCGTACCACGTGAGTGAGCAATGTGCTATCTGGTACGAAAAGCCCAATGTCCATCACCTCCTCAATCAGCATGAGGTGCCCGCTAGCATTAGGATCACGTTAGTCCTAGAAGCCCATGTCCAAGTAATTTAATCTCAGTGTAGAAAAAACTCGGCCCAGTTAGAGCCCAAAACTGTGTTGCTAGTTGCGACTCCTCTCCTACCCAGCCCCTTAAACCCTAGCACTAGCAAGCCCCTTAAACCAATTAACGCCATGGGAGGCCTACCTGAGGGGAAACTAACCGCACAAGGAGAAGAGCAGAGGAAGGAAGGAGACGGAATAGAGGAGGAGCAAGATGTCAGCTTTGATAATCTCGGCCTAGACGAGCAATTAAGTCGAGCTCTCAGGAAGAAGGGTATCACGGTAGCAACTCCAATTCAACGCGAGGCAATCCCACTAATTCTGGTTCGTATCTCTCTATTCTAGTTGTCCTGTCGTTTGAATGGCGATTTGGATACATACGTTGCCAACTAATTTTGCTACCTTTAGTGTATAATTGTACTGAGTTCTTGAAGTTGTGAGGAGAGATTTGATTTAAGCCTCGTTGAGTGATTCAGAAGAGAACTTTGATCTTATTTTGACGTAGATATTTTGTTTTGCATGAGAAAAGATCATTTGTGGGACCATTTTCCTCCTTTTTAAATGAAATTTTGCAAAGATATTGCTCATGGAGCCAAATTTTGTTTATTTCCTAACTGGTGCTAATGAAGTTTCTGAATTTAGGAAGGCAAGGATGTGGTTGCACGGGCCAAGACAGGCTCTGGCAAAACATTGGCCTACCTACTCCCCATGTTTCATGCTCTTTTAAAGTTGTGCTTCGAGAAGCACGCCACAAAAGCTTCACCTAATGTATTCATTCTAGTGCCAACTCGCGAGCTGTGCCAACAGGTTAGTAGCCTTCGTTTATGGTTTGTTGTAAAAACACCTATGAATTTTGTAATTGCAGAAACTCTTATTTTAAAATGGATGACCTTATAAAAAGAGTTTGCGCTCTTACAGAATTTTCTCAGAATATCTCTGTTATTGCAAGTTTCTTCTTATTTAATGAAGTGTTTATAATTAGGGTTATAGCAGCTTTTTCTAATTTTGATGATTGAGTTTAGAATTTAGAAGTAAGTCGGTGAATAGGAGGAATGTGAGATTAGAAAGACATGAATTGAGTTTGGCGGAGATGATCTTCTTCACCTCAACTATGTATGGAAGTTGTGTTGAGATTATTTAAGGGTCTAAGATGTAAATATTTTTCCCCAAAACATCCAGTTGATGCTTGTGCATGTTAGTTATGAATGATTTTTGTTTTCAAGCAGCTAAAGTAATGGTGCTTTTGCAAAAGCTGACAGATATTTTTAAACATCACCAGTTTCATTTACAAATGAGACAAGTATTTACACAGTTCTTCACTTTTTCAAAATCCTATTGATTATGAACTCTTTTTTTTCCCTTTGTTTGCATAAAGGAAAAAAACTCAAATGAAAGAAAATTAGCCAGTTTAGTTTTCTTACCTAGACAGTGTATGAAGGGGTGGTGAACTTGAGCTTTGTTCATTAAAATTTCATCAAATTAAAAAAAAAATGGCTGAAGCATATTTTTGTTTTTGCTGTAATCTCTTTTGTTTAAATTTTGCTAATTAATGAATTGGCATGTTATAGGTATATCAGGAAGCATCCTCACTTCTGGAGTTTTGTACAGAAAAATTAAAGCTTGTGCAATTGACTGCTAGCATGCCTCCTCGTGAAATGGTTTGCTTTCCATCTATCTATCTACTCTCATACTAATGAAATCAGGCCATATAACTACGCCCTGCCCCCAGTAACTCAAAACCCCTTACCCCTAAATACAGACCATGTGGTTTCTCATCCTCCTTAGAATGTCCACTTGCTTATTTCGGTAGTTAAAATGCATGACAGCTGTCAACACTTGTCTTGACTTCTAGACTCATTTTAGACCTAAAAAAAATGCACTCTTTTGAACTGAAATTAATACTTGATGTCTTTCAAAGTTCATTATCTGAACTATCCTAAAATGCAGAACCAAAATGAAAACTTGCCTATTCAATTTTTTCTTTTTTTTTAGGAAGTTGGTCAAAACAGTTGGGGGCTAGTTGGGGTAACTATAATATTCCTAATGAATTTTTTTTTTTCATAAAAAGCCTTTGATGTGGAATTGGGACTCCCTGAGTATTTATACATATAAAATCTAATCTTCGAAACAAGGACCATCTCTTGTAATAGTTCTATCGCCTTCTGCTCCTATTAACATAGATTTAATATGTAGAGAATATCCTTGGCGGGACCCCCAAATATAGTGGTGACAACACCAGCTTGCATTTCGACATGCATCTCTAAAGGAATACTCAAAGCTTCTTCAATCAAGGATTCCCTCTCCATGCTAATCCTTGATGAGGCAAGTCTTTTAATGCTGGACTGCTCAAACTTTTGCTAAATTGCTCTTAGGTGATCATGCTCGACAAATATTAATTTCGCATGTTTTTGCAGGCTGATCTACTATTATCTTATGGATATGAGAAGGACTTGAAGGCATTAACTCCTCATATCCCTAGGAGCTGTCAGTGTATTCTCATGTCTGCTACTTCTAGGTTTTGATTCTTTTGTTTCTTTCTTGCTTTATTATAGCCTGATAGATTCTAAAATTTGGAGTCGAACATGAAATGCACAAGTATCTGACATGAAAAGCTAGAGATTTATCAACTTCATATTGATTTAAAATGTGCAGTACTGATGTGGAGACATTGAAGAAACTTCTATTGCACAATCCAGTAACTCTGACTTTGTCTGAAGTGGGTTCCTCCAAAGATGAGATTATTCCCAGCAGTGTCCAGCAATTTTGGGTTAGTTATCTCTCTGTTCTGATAAAAGGAGGAATACTTTAGTCTTAGTGTATAACTAGAAATTTTCCATAGCTGCTTTTTATGACCCTTTTTTATTGTTTTTATTATAAACAGATATCTTGTAGTGCTCTAGATAAGCAACTCTATATGCTTGCTCTACTGAAGCTTGAACTTGTTCAAAAAAAAGTTCTGATATTTGTCAACACAATTGACATGGCATTTCGAATAAGGCTTTTCTTGGAGAAGGTATTATTTTCCACACTTTGCATGGAGAAGTAAAAAAGAAGCAAATGTATTCCACAGCATAGCAATTTTATAAATTTTGTTTATTTCATCACTTAATGCATCCTGTGAAATTTGCAATCTCAGTTTCATTCATTGTAATTGTTGGCTTGTTGAACAGTTTGGGATAAAATCTGCTGTTCTGAATGCTGAGTTACCACAGAATTCACGAATTCACATTCTTGAGGCAAGTCTTCTCCACATTTTCTTTATCTTACTTCACCCATTTTTTTTTTTTTTGCTAACGATGTATTTTTCCTTTTGTTCAGGAATTCAATGCTGGATTGTTTGATTATCTAATAGCCACTGATGACAGTCATTCGAAGGAAAAGGAGCAGATGAATAAAGAAAATAAATCAAAGTCAAGGAATTCCAGAAGGCGCCTCAAGCAAAATTTGGATTCAGAATTTGGGGTTGTTAGGGGAATTGATTTCAAAAACGTCTATACGGTTGGTGTTGCTCTTTCTGACAGAAAAATACAATTTAGATACTTGAATGAAGTAGAAACTTCTGCTAGAGTTGCATACCTGGGCTCTACAAGTTTCTTTTCTAATTTTTTCAGGTTGTTAATTTTGACATGCCCCAAACTGCTGCTGGTTACGTGCACAGGGTTGGGCGTACTGGCAGGGCCCATAACACTGGTACATCTGTCTCCCTTGTAAGTAGCTCAGTGTGTGTTCTCTTAAAATTTAAAACAGCACAAGATCATTATACTTATTATCTTTATAATAGATTTCTCCAGAGGAGGAGGAAATACTAGAAGAAATAAAGAGTGTGTTAGAGGCTGATAAAAAGGAACTATCTGAAATTATCTCACCCTTTCCTTTACTAAATAAAAATGCTGTCGAGTCATTACGTTATCGTGCTCAGGTAAACATTATTTCTCTTTAGAATTTTTATTTATGACTGAGCTTCGTAGGATATGTTTGTGAACATGTAAGAAATTTATGAGAAATTTAGCCACTTTTTTCTTTGTTCTCCTTGGGTTGATACAACAGGATGTAGCTAGAAGTGTAACAAGTCGTGATGTACAAGATGCTCGGCGGCAAGATTTGAAGAATGAAATTCTCAACTCTCAGAAGTATGTTTAACAGTCTTATTTCTTAATTAAGATTAAGAAATGCCAAATATGGAAATAAACGTTGAATAAATCTCTTGCTGCATATGAACATGCATATCTTTGTTCAAGTGATTGCTCTTGAGGAAGTTGTTCTAGCTTTATTTTTGTTACTCATTTGTCCTACCTATAACACTTTAAATTCCTTAAGAGTGGATCTATTAAGTGTTGTATGTTGAATTAGCCTTGTCCTGATCAGATTACAAAGCAATATAGTGAAAAAAAAATAGAAATGCTTTCTTTCATTTCTGATTTATTTATTATGCTTCAAGTTGAATCTGACCAATGTAATTACTCATGTAGGCTGAAGGCTCATTTTGAGGAGAACCCTAGAGATTTAGGTACTATTCACTAAATACTTCTCTTTTGAAAGAGTATGCATATGTCATGGTTAATTGTTGCCGCAGACTGTTTACTTTGATAGATCTAAGGGCTCTCTTAACTCCTTTGTTTTGTCAAATAGATTTGTTAAAGCATGACAAGCTACTGAGCAGCAAAGTGATACCTGCACACCTAAAAGAAATTCCAGAGTACTTGGTGGATCCTACTACAAAGGAGGCAAGCCAGATTGTAAAGTTAACTCGGGCCGCAATGGGGATAGATAATGGCCCCAAGAAGAAACACCGACCTGGTTTTAGAAAAGGATCTGGCAAAACCAGCGATCCCCTTAGGACCTTCTCAGCAGAGGTATTGTTCAATTTTGGTAATTTGCAATATTCATAGCAAAGTTTTATTAGGTGATATTTTAGTAGGTTTCCAAGTAGCATATTGTTTGCTCAGAAAGGATTTGATAGTAGCATGTCTCGTGAGTATGTCGTGGGTTTTGATTGTTTAGAGGTTAAGAATCTGATTTTATTAATTTCAGAGGGGAAAATCTAGGAGAGGTGGAAAGAGGCAAAAAGAAGGTGATGGAGACGAAAGTAGGCGCAAGAGGAGGCCAAAACAAGCATCCTAAAAGTAGAATTGGGTTAGCTTCTATGTTGTTGGCTTATTAAATTATTTTTTGTTTTTATTTATCCTCGATACGTGCGAGACATACAGTGAGAATTGAACCGATGGATTAGTTCTTGTAGTCTGCTTATAGGCCGCCTCAATTTTGTAGTTTATTTGATTATTGTCTTCAAAACTAATGGCGTTAACTTCCTGTAATCTAGATAAATGGATTAGCTTTTTTTTCTTTGCTGCTGCATTAGTTATCTGGTCTGTTATGGTGTTAGATTTGATTAAATAATTTTCTTATTATATTATAGCTTAACCACAGTTTTGGCTGAGTCTCTCAGCTAATTTTATTTTAATGAACTCTAAATTATATATAATATAAAAGAAAAAAAAAAGAGTCATCAAGCAGGGATAATGATCAAAAGCATTTTGGAATTGGGTCCATTACTACAGCACGCTTGTCCCGTCCTGCTGATAAGTGATAACTAGTCACGAAGGTTGTATTCAATTAATAACAATTCTCAGACTATGTTATTGGCTAATTTGATAAAGTGTAGGTATGCTGTATGGTGGATTCGGTTGGTAACATGATCCGACCCAAATGTATCTCCGAGTCTTGGAATTAAGCTGTCAGTTTAATTGATCCGAGTCTCCGCTTAATTATACGAAATTAACATGTGACTTCTAATCAGGACTAATATATATTTATTAACCTTAAGAGAATTCAAAGAGTTAGATGTCATATATTATATATTAAACTTTAGAGGATGAAATAAAAAGTTAACCCTAAAATTAAAACTGTATATACTGTTTTTATGATTATTAAAAAAAAAAAAGACGGTACATCACACCACACTTGCGGTTGCGGGCGAGCAATGAGTAAAATTGTCTCAGGCGTTCTTTCTTATAAAGGCACTTTTCTGAGTCATAGGTACCCTGATAACAGTAGCTCATAGGTACATTCATTGTTTGGTCTACTTGGAATGACATTTTTTTGCTAATGGTGTGTGTTTGTGCATGCTTAGGTCGAAAAAGAACGGTCCATTTTGACACAAGTGCCTCTATCGACTATTCCAAAATATAATTCTCTGCCCACTAACGAGATCGTCACCTCTCGTGTCTTCCTGATTTGAAACTAGAATTAGATTCGACCTGCGCTTTGGAATGAATAAAAAATATAACAACACAACCTATTTCAAAACAATTAAAGAACTATTTAAAAATATCAGTTTTTTTTTAATGTCATAAATGTGGTTAACAATGCAAGTTCCTCAACACTCCTCCCATACACTTGCCCTATGTCATTCGATCCACATCAAGATCTGCATGATATTAATTGAATCACTAAATTAATCTTCTATTTAGTTAAAATATCTACAGTAGAAACTACGCATTGTTTTATGTAACGAACAGTGATTGAATGATAAATGTTAAATTTTTTTTTTACAATATTCTATTGCAATAGAAACACTATAAAATATCGATGTACAAATTCCTACTATCAACATGGTAGGGTCCGCTCAGATCTACATCAAGATATGCGCATGGTGTCAATTGAACTAGCAAGATTAATCTTCTATTTTAGTTAAAAAAAAAAAATACCTACAGCAGAAATTATTATGTTTGGCTTCTCTCTAAATTTTTATGTTTTTTCATACTCTCTCTACCGATCGAAATTATTAATTTTCGATCGAACGGTTGTCGATTGAATCATGCAAATTAGGTAGGACAAGTTCTAATTTTTTAGATGTATATATGCTAACTTTAAAATTTTAATTAGATTGTTCCTACGGGCTTTGAAATGTTAAAAAAGAAAAAAAAATTAAGTTAAGATGATGATTCAAATGCCTTCACTTTTTGATGCCTACATAATTATGTCTCCATTTTTTAACTTTTTTATAACTTTAATGTTAAAATAAAATTATTATATCTGATCTATACCATTTTATCTGTGCACCTATAAAAGAGTACGACATTCCGACTTTGTTTTAATTAGTATCAAGAGCTTGTAAAAATACACTAATGTAAATAATTTCTGTACGTTGGTTTTTTTTACTTATTATTTCATATAAAATAAATATAAAAAGTAATAATTTTTTTATATAAATATATAGAAAATAATATAGATACATCTAACGAGAGGCATTTGAACCCTCTTAAGTTAAAAATGTTTTCAAAATGTTCATGTCATCTTTACAAGCAAAACAGGTTCAATCTTTAATAGAATTCACGTTATGTTAATAATGGTTGATGCTTCTTTTTTTTATTGAGCCCAACAGATATAAAAATTTATATTTTTTTTTGTAAAATCAACAAAGATTAATTCAACACTATCTACAACATGTACTTTTTATTCCCTGGGTGAAGTCTCGAAAACAGCACTAATTCCGTCTCGGTATACATATACGAAAGAATAAATCCGAATTTCAAAGGGAATAAATATACGAAAATAAATGCAAAAGAGATTCCAACATAATTATTTTGAATACCTCTTACGTTATAAAAGGAGGAAATTTCCTTACAACTTTTGTGCAATCTAACTCAAATTGTGCTAATTTCTTAATAGAAAGTAATTTTTATAAGAATGAGTATTTGTATTTTGAGTGAGGCTATGGTGCTATGCATAGCACGGATGGCTAGTGTACTACGGCTCAATATGGTACATTTTAAAATCCTAACGGTCGATCCGAACCGTTCAATGTGATATCCATATGAATATGTACTTGCAAACTAAATTTTATATTTTTTGAATTTTTTTACTATTTTTTTAGATAGGTAGAAAAATCAGTGTTTTCTGAAAATTCTGGACCATCAAAATTCTACCTATAAAAAAAAATAGTAAAAAAATTCGAAAAAATATAAAATTTAGTTTGCAAGTACATATTCATATGGTTATCACATTGAACGGTTCGGATCGACCGTTAGAATTTTAAAAAGTACCATATTGAGCCGTAGTACACTAGCCACCTGTGCTATGCATAGCACCATAGCCTCACTCTTGTATTTTTCTATTGTATTGAGTATTTGTTATAAATGGTTTTATATAAACTATATTTTTAATATCTTTAGAAATATATTCGGCAATTTTCGATAAATTTATATATTATTGATTGGTGCACTGCTGATTATTCAAATTGGATCTAGCTGAATTTTCTTTCATGAAATTAAAAGCTACACCATATGAATTTGAATATACCACATGGAGAATTGTATGAACAATTGGTGCATGGAGAAACCAAACCATAATTAAACATGCCTATATTTGTACATTTTATTTTATTGGATTCATAATTATCTAGGCTTATATTGGTTATTTTATTTGATATAATATATAAATTCTGGTTTGGTTTCAAATTATTTGAGTGAGAAAATATATTTTTTCGGTTTAAAAGAATCTGAGTTGTTTAGAAGTCCACTCAGAGAAGATAAGATTGCTGAGAATTCGGATCTTGAAATAGCATAGGAGGACCCATTATCCTCATTATTTGTGGTGGTTTTGTAAAGAACGAACCCACTACTGGCGGTCTCTTTGGTGGACCCACTAGAAGATTCTAGCGGCAGACCCGTTATTTCCCTCTGCGCTTCGTTTATTTCTCCCCAACAGCTCTGTCCGACAAACCTAAACATCGCCTCTTCTCTGATTGATTGAACCGCTCCAGCAAATCTTCTTGCTCCTCTCTTCTCACCCTGAAATGGAGGTGTTCATTTCGTCCCTGATTGAAAAGATTTATTTTTTCTTGCTCCGCCATTTTCTTCTTTTCAACTCCAGTGGCAGCCATTTCTCTTTTCTCCTTCTTTCTCCCTTGTGCCTCTCTTCAAACCGATCACCTTCCCCTCTCATCTCTCATCTCTCCTCTTTTCACCGCCTTCCGCCTTAGATTTTTTGGTGGTGAGAGGAACTAGGGTTTTCTTGCGAATAGAGGCTCATGAGGAACGAGGTTGAACTTACTCTTCCAAGTTTTGCTAATTGGATTTTGCTTCTGATTTTTTTTTTTTGGTGTTATGTGATCGGGGTTTCTTGTACTCGATTTTTGTTGGTATTTATGATACTGATTTGGGGTTTTGAATGGCTAATTTCAGTCTTTGTATGAATATGATTTTTGGGTTATTTATGGGCTATTTTGGAAGTTTATCGGGATATTGAGTTATTGGGTTTCTCTTGGTCTTGATTAGAGCAGGTACCAATATAGATATTGTTTATTGGGTTATCGGGTTTTTTTATTGAAAAATTGAGTATTGCGGTTCTAGATCATGGCAGATAATTTTGCCATTTAGTCGAGTGCCGGTGAGTTGAGAGAAGTTGGAGTTACTGTTTGATTGTTCTCCTTCTTGCGACATTGCCTCTTGGCTAATTTTTCTGTTTTTTTATTGTGTGGTGTACCAGTTTACTAGTAAATGGATTTGGAGATTTTTTCTGTCACAGAACTGTGGGCTCTGATATCATGTTAGTTTTTTAGGTTATGAGGAGGAATTGTAGATTTGGAGAAAATATGCGGAAATATGATTGTATTATATTTCTTTGTATTGTATTATTCTGTTGAGTTATTATATATTTTATTATAAGAGAGGGGATGAGTATTTATAATAGGATTTTTTTTAAAAACCATAAATAAAATAATTAAATTTACCAAAACAACATGATTACCCGAAGATTTACAAAAACCATCAGAACCGAGATGCCAATTCGGTCCGAACGAATTTTTTTTCTCCGGACCGAATTGGCATTTCGGTCTGGCTGTTTTTTCGCTGTTTTCACGGGTTGCGGCACAGAAAATCAAAGAAAATAAAAAAAAAGGCCAGACCGAACTGGCAATTCGGTCCAGAGGTTTTTTTAGCCTGGACCGAATTGCCATTTCGGTCCAGGTTTTTTTTTTTTTTTTTTTTTTTTAGACGAGCAAAATAAAGAAATCAAAATTTGAATTTTTTTTAAAATTATTTGATAGATTACTTATTTTGACATATTTGAGTTACAACAATTATTTTTTTCATTTTCAAAGTCCAAATCGTCGATCCAAACCGTTCAACAAGATCTCCACAATAAAATGTGCTTGCAGATCAAATTTTACATTTTTTTGAATTTTTTTTACTATTTATTAACTATTTTACAAAAAATAGTCATATTCAGACCATTAAATTTTGTACTCATCTTAATAAATAGTAAAAAATTCAAAAAAATGTAAAATTTGATCTGCAATCACATTTTATTTAGATAATCATGTTGAACGGTTTGGATCGACGATTTGGACTTTGAAAATGAAAAAAATGATTGTTGTAACTTTGTTGTAACTCAAATTTGTTGTAACTTGATCCCCCCTCATACTAAAATACGCTAAATTACTTGAAATTATGTTGAATTACACTATAATAGTTAAATTACACTAAATTACATTACATTACGCTAAAATAAGATAAATTACGCTAAATTACATATAAATAGGGACGATATCTTCACTAAAAAGGCGAAAAACGATAGCGAAACTTCAAACGGTCATAAAATGATGCTCGAGTGTCCGATTTCAGCAAATGACCACTTTTCGGAAAGCTTGCGAAAATGCGTATGCGTCTGTGCCGGCTATGCCGGATTTTGAAATTCAAAATCGCCAAAAAACAAAGGGAAGAGCCTCAAAACTTGAGTTGAAGTTTCTGATTAAGATTTTTATTTTTATTATTCAATCCAAGTAGCTCAGTAAATTAGTTACATAATGAACTTGCAGATTACCAATTTTTACTATTTTTGGAATTTTTTTACTATTTTTTATGATTCATGAAAGATGACACATAATCGGTCTACTTTTACATAATTTACCGTATTTCAACATAATTAACGAAGTTATTGTAATTTAGTGTAATTCAATATAATTTATTGTAATATAGTGTAATTCAACATAATTTATTGTAATATAGTGTAATTCAACTTAATTTCAAGTAATTTAGTGTGTTTTAGTATAAATATGCTAATTATAAATCAAAAGAAGTAATCTAACAAAAAATTTAAATTTTCAGTATTAGATTTCTTTATTTTGTTCTTCTTAGTATTTCTCTAAAAAAAAAAAAAAAAAAAAAAAAAAAAAAAAAAACTGGACCGAATTGCCAATTCGGTCCGGAGAAAAAAAAAATCCTTCGGACCGAATTGGCAATTCGGTCCAGGCCTGTTCGGTCCAAAGGGGGCCACACGATCGGCCACAAGCTTTAATATTGATTTGTTGTGAAAAAAAGGGGGACCGAAATGCCAATTCGGTCCGGAGAAAAAAAATTCGTTCGGACCGAATTGGCATCTCGGTTCTGATGGTTTTTGTAAATCTTCGGGTAATCATGTTGTTTTGGTAAATTTAATTATTTTATTTATGGTTTTTAAAAAAAATCCTTTATAATATCTATGTCCTATTGTACCGTTGGTACTCACTGTTAGTACTTAACGGTAACTTTCTATAATTTTTTTCTTTTACAATTTTACCTTTTTTTTCATATTTTACAATTCTACCCTCTAATTATTCAATCATCCTCAACATCGAATTAATACATTTGCATATCCTCTGTTTATATAGTAATCTGTAGATCTAAACCTGAGTTGCACTTTGTCTTATTGTAATCCTGAGTTAACCGCTGTCAGCTCACCACTCTGTCTGTTGCAAGGAATCTCTAGGTAGTGAATGGGTTATCTCCTGTATGTGCATAATTGGAGTTATCCAGTTCCTGTTGCCTAATAGACCTTGAGAGGAATTATATATGTGGTCTTTTTGCTTGATTAAGTAACAAAATAAAAAGAACAATATAAGGTTATCTATTTGGTGTGAAAATATAGGTTATTTTAAAATTGTGAGACAATTTTTATTTTTATTTTTTTAAAAAGAAAGAGAAAAGACATAGTAAAAACGGCATGTCAAAAAGAGAATATCAAAACTATATATTTTAAATCAGTTTAATATCAAACATCTTGAAATATATAGGACCCACATCTGACTTGGTCATAATGCTTTGTAAATTTCCAAACATCTCATGGTCAACTCAGTTTTAATTATTATAGTTAAATATAGTGGGATTATACTCTTCATACATAATTGGTAACTTTACATGAAGGTATGACTACTGTTAACTAGAGCTCAAATGGAGGTGACCTCCAGGGAATCTACCAAAATGTAAAAATAAATACCCCTAATTGCACTAGTCAAGCGGATATAAATCTGCTGTTATTCCAAACGAATCACAGGACTCTGTTATTCCGATCACAACTGTTCAAAGTTTTTTATGCGCGAATCTCAAGAAAAATATTTTTTGTGCCCAAATCTCAATAAAGTTCAACGGATGGGATCGGAATAACAGGGTCCTGTGATCTATTTGGAATAACAGCAGATTTATTTCCCTAGTCAAGCTGTAACATAATTATTAGAAACTACCAAAACCGCGCGTGTATGATAGAAGCGTAACATACATCCAGCTGAGTCAAAGTTTATACGGATTTGCTTTAGATGTACGTATATACATTGTATGGGACCTCTTTAAGATTAGTGTCAGATTAAATCGGACGTTAGATGCGGTACCTCACTGAATCTCAACTCAAGTTTTCAACTTGTAAATATAGAAAAACTAAACAATTAATGAAATATTGTACCACAAACCATGGGCTCTGCCATGCTTCAAAAGGCAGCATATATAAATTGCCGTTAGCAATTTAAATTAACTTGTAAGCTAATATTTTCCTTGGTACTTAAATTTGTAAAACATTAATTACATCACCATTTATTTTCTTCTTCACACCAAATCTTCAGAATTACAGGGTAATTTACAATAATGAAATTATAAAACAATGATTTGATAATTAATCAAATATTTACATACTATATATACACCAACTAATGTATACAATCAGCTTATTAATCTGCCATTTCTGATTGCAAAAGTTTTGTAATTCACAATATAAAGAAATTAAAGAAGTGTATATATGTATTCTAAGCATGTGTAATTAATACATATGATGTACACATTCCTAGTAGCACAGGATAATGATCTTGTTCATGATTTCATGAGGAGCGGTGAATTTCTTAAAAGCGTTTCTTTTTAGAAGAATTATGAATACAATTTGGTAAATTGCAACGCTTCTTTCCTGGGCATGCCGGATGTATCTGTAATATAATAAATTCATAAAAGAGAGGATTAAAACATGTTAACATAGAATTTGCCAAACTAAAGGAAAAATATTATTTATACTTCCCCGTGGTAGAATAAAATATGTTAACAATGCAAATTAAGCAGTATATATATAATTATGAATAATCAAGGAAACTTAAAACATTGAAAATAATTCTTTCACGCTTCAGAAATTGCAAACGAAATTAGCACAAAATGAAAGGTAACAATTGACTTAAGCATTGATGAAAATGAAATAAATATATATATTTTTTAAATCGATACAATTGTGGAAAGGCGAAAAAGGAAAAGAGATGCACAAACCTTTATAACAGGCACAGGGGGCCTTCTAGGAGGGGAACTCATCTTGTGTAGAAAATTATGAAATTTTGTATGTTTGAGATAGGAATATGATTTGTGTTAATGCAATATGCTTTTTTATAACAGCCTAGGTCGGTTATTGCATTTTACTAGGAAAATGCAAAGTTTTGAAATTTTTTTCCCAGGGAATTTTAGTGGGTATTTCCCCAGTACAACAATACGAATTCTCCGGGTACAATATATATGGTAAAAGTACAAAAAAAACTTGAAAAAAATATAAATTTCCCTATATATTTGGTAAAAGTACAAAAAATATATATATATTTATTTCCTTGCATATTTCTTTGGGAGAACGAACATTACAACATGCAAGGTGCCATTTCAATAAATTTAAAATTTTAAGTTGCATATATCGCTATTAGTAGCTCCGAATGTTGATTTTGTTATAAATCATGCGCGGTGAATTTATATAGAAATTTTAAGGTTTAATTTTTTTCTGTATTCTTCATTTTTTTATTGAACATAAAAGTAATTCTACGTACTAAGTCCGGCTAGTATGACATCAATGTCATTTCAGTCTATATAACACCAACTCCAAACCTATCGAATTGACTTTATATGAAGAATCCAAACCGTTCAAACCGATCTACTTCATTAGTTGTGCGTTTACATGTAAAATTTATAATTTTTCAAATTTATTTAGTATCAAGTCAAGCGGTCAAATGTGGGAGTTTTTAAGTTAATTTTAATACATTCATTTTTCAACATTTTTGACCGCTTGATTTGGTACTGAAATAACTTGAAAAAATATAAATTTTGCATGTAAAAGCACCACTCATACAGTACATCGGTTTGAACGGTTTGGATTTGTCATTTGAAGTCTATCGGGTAAATTTTGGAGTTAGTGTCATATGACACCGATGTCATACTAGCCGGACTCCTACGTACTCTTTGTGAGTAGAACTATGGTGTTTTTAAGCTCTTCAAGTCTCTTGATAAGTTTAACTCTAAAACTTATTGAAATGAATTCAAACCCTTGAAACTGATCTACTTCACAACTAATGCATTCACATATCAAATTTATTACGTTTTTGATTAATTTAGTATAAAGTTAAGCGGTAAAAAATAATAAAAAATGAACGCATTAAAATTAACTCATAAACTATTTTTTTTAAGCTTAATTTATATTAAATTAAAATCATATTTATATTTATCCAATTTATATTAAATTAAAGTCACATTTATCTATCATATTTATATTGAGTGAGTCTATGGTACTATGCATAGCATGGATTAGTCCGTACTACGGAGTCATATTTTCATTTTGAAAATTCAAATGGTTGATCCGAACCGTTCAACGTGATCCCCACATGAATATGTACTTGCAGACCAAATTTTATATTTTTTCAAATTTTTTTACTATATTTTAAGATAGGTAGAAAATCACTTGATCTGAAAATTCTGGACCATCCAAAAACAGTAATTTTCTACCTATCTAAAAAATAGTAAAAAAATTCTAAAAAATAGAAAAAATTTAGCCCACAAGTATATTCTCATATGAAAATCATGTTGAACGGCTCGGATCGACCATTAGGATTTTGAAAACAAAAATATTGATCCGTAGTACGGACCAATCCATGCTATGCATAGTACCATAGACTCACTCTTTATCATTTGTCTTTTCTGTTAAAACTTAGTTTTTATTTTATCCTCTATTAAAATAATGAAAAATATGTAATATGTGTAAGAGAAAGACTCAGTCTTCTAATTGGCCGGTTTGTGAGAAAGATAGTTTATTTTCCTACTTGTGATACACACAAAGTGACATTTTGACATAAGCCACTAGTACAAAAATGAACCATATCTTTACAAACCGGACAATTAGAAGACATCTCTACACAGGTTAAATAATTTTTATTTTTTAATATAGGATAACATGAGAACTGTATAAATATAAAATAAGTTCTAATAAAATAAGTAATTGGGTAAATATAAAAGTTGTTAAAATTTAGAAGAATAATTATGATACTATGAATTCCGAAGTATAAATATGTATTTTCAAATTTTTCGAAGGGTATACATGAAATTCTCACTTAAAATTAGAAACTCTAGGGAGGCCTGTGAGTTTCCAAAGAAAATCTTCAGGTTGCTTCCAATTAAAGATGGAGGTTTTGCTAAGCAGATATGCATGTATTTTCCATTCCATCCATCAATTTTGTACATTTAATACAAAATTTTCCTTTTTCATTTTCATAACTAATGAACTACCAAGTACATCTCTATTAGTGATAGAAAAATTAATTACATTCCTCATGGTTAAAAATCTAGCTAAATGTACCATAAAATTAGATATGTTATATATAGAACTTGCATGTACACTAAACCATACACACACAAAATAGGAGTTGGCTACGGTGCTGCGCGTAGTATAGAGGGCGTATGAGTTACGGCTCAATATTTGAGTTTTCAAAATCCTAACGGTCGATTCGAACCGTTCAATATGATCTCCATATGAATATGTACTTGCAAACCAATTTTACATTTTTTAGAAGTTTTTTACTATTTTTTTTTAGATAGGTAGAAAATCACTATGAATATGTACTTGCAAACCAATTTTACATTTTTTAGAAGTTTTTTACTATTTTTTTTAGATAGGTAGAAAATCACTTGATTTGAATGGTACAGAATTTTCAGATCAAGTGATTTTCTACCTATCTAAAAAAATAGTAAAAAATTATAAAAAATGTAAAATTTGGTTTGCAAGTACATATTCATATGAAGATCATGTTGAACGGTTCGGATCGACCGTTAGAATTTTGAAAACTCAAATATTAACCTGTAGCACGGAGGCCCTCTATGCTACGCGTAGCATATTAGCCAGATTCCACAAAATATACGTTTTGAAGCAACACGAAACACTTAACTAATAATTAATACTATCAGAATTTTATTATAAATGTATATTATCTTTATATTACTTAGATACAAAACTATATATTCCTTTCGTCTATAATTTATGTAAGATAATGTTGTCTTTTGTGCAATAATTAGTTTCCAAACATCCTGCGCTTATACTCATGTCCAAACATCCGCCCCTGATTGCTTTGTAAGTTTCCAAATCTCATGTTCAAATCAGTTTTAATTAATTATTATATTTGAATATAGTGGGCTTATACTCTTCATACATAATTGTAACTTTACATGCGACCAGGTTATTATCTTTAACTTAAAATTAAGTATGACTACTAATTAACTAGAGCTGAAGTTTACCAATTAAATTAAGTACTGAAACGGAGGTGACCTCCAAGGAATCTACCAAAATGTAAATATAAAATTATAAATACTCCTAATTGCATTTTTACTAGGAAAATACAATTTTGGAATTTCCCTCACTGGGGAATTTTGGTGGGTATTTCATAAGATCACATGTACGTATTTTAGGAGATCCTTTCATAAGACTAGTTCAACAATTCATATTCTCTCTCTAAGGTATGATATATCATATATTGATATATGGTAAAAGTAAATAATTACTCGTACATATTCCTTCGGTAGAAAACATTATTCCATACGCGGTGAATTCCTATAGAAATTATAAGGGCAAATAATGTAACTTATTTATTAAAAATTAGTTTACATTTATAAAGTTTCTATTTGATCCTCTATTAAAATAATGAAAATATGTAGTATGTGAGGACAAATAATTTATTTTCCTACTTATGATACACAGAAAGTGACATTTTGACATACATGACAAATAGAAAAATGGACTTTTTATCCTTACAAACCGATTAATTAGAAGATGTCTCTTACACAGGTTGCATATTTTTTTTTATTTTTTTAATAGAGGAATGAGAATTCTATAAATGTAAAATAATTTTGATAAAAAAAATATTGGGTAAATATGAAATTTGAAATTTAGAAGGACAATATGATGTTATAAATTTTCGAAAGATAAAAATGTAATTTCGAGATTTTTGAAGGATATATATGAAGTACGTGTAAAACAGGAAATGTAGGTGGCACCGTGAGTTTCCAAAGAAAATTCAAGTTTTTTAAGGGGGGATTTCACGTGTACCCTTAAAAACTTTACAATTACGTATTTCTCTTTCTAAAGTTTGAAATTACGTATTTCTCCCTCTAAACTTCAATTACTTACAAATATATCAATTTTATTGTCTTTTATATTAAAACTCATTCTAAATTTATAAAATACCCATTTTACCCTTTATTAAAAACATATAAAGCCCATCATACTCAAATTTGAATTTGAACGGTTCATCTACTGTCCGAATAGCTTTTAGATCTGTGCACGTAAGATCGGCACAAATTTTGATGCGAACACACACACATATTGAAGTGACATGCACAGATCTTAATGCGATGCGCGCATATCGGAATTGCTTTAAGATCTGTGCATGCTAGATCAGCACGGATATTGAAGCAATGCGCATAGATCTTAATGCGATGCGCGCGGATCGGATGGCAGAGGAACCCTTTAGATTCAAATTTGAGTCTGATGAGCTTTTATATGCTTTTAATAATGGGTAAAATGGGTATTTTAAAATTTTAGAATGAGTTTTAATATAAAAGACAATAAAATGGGTAAATTTGTGAGTTTTTGAAGTTTAGAAGGGGAAATACGTAATTTCAAAGTTTAGAGGGGGGAGTACGTAATTTTGAAGTTTTTGAGGGGTGTACGTGAAATTCTCCATTTTTTTCAGGTCAGTCGCTTTAGTGTTTACTAACAATTTCATTAATAAAAAAATTATTTACAACGAGTCAAGTAACTCTAATTCTTAGATCTACTTTTTTTTTTTTTCCACGAAATAATTTAAATTATTCAAAATTATTTTGATCACCCTTAATCACCCTCTAAATTTCTAGATCTACTATTTTACTCTTTTTGAAGGTATTACTAATTAACTAGAACTGAAGTTTACCAATTAAATTAAGTGCTCCAATGGAGGTGACCTCCAGGGAATCTACCAAAATGTAAATATAAATACTATTAGGCAATTAAGCTGTAACATAAATACTCTTATGTTGACATCACCGTGTATGATAGAAGCGTAACGTACATCCCTTTGTTTATCGTTAATTGGATTGGAACAATCAAAATAATTTCAGAGCGTGTATTACCTATTATACTGTACCGCACCAGCCGAGTCAAATTTTATACGGGTCTGCTTTAAGATTAGTGTCAGATAAAATCGGACATTAGATGCCGTACCTCGCTGAATCTGAACTCAAGTTTTCAGCTTATAAATATAGAAAATCTAAACAATTAATGAAATATTGTACCACAAACCAGGGGCTCTGTCATGTCAGCATATATAAATTGCCGTTAGCAATTGAAATTTGAGAAGGGTTTCAATACTTATGCCTTTTAAAAAAAATTTACTATTTTTTAATATAGGTACAAAATCACTGTTTCTGGACCGTTAAAAAAAGTGATTTTGTACCTATCTAAAAAAATAGTAAAAAAATTTCGAAAATTATAAAATTTGGTCTCCAAGCATATCTTAATATGAATATCATGTTGAGCGGTTCGGATCGATAGTTTAGCCTTTGAAAATGAAGATATAAAATATGAGACATAATGAGGTATGAAAAACATGAGGTATTAGAACTCTCCTCTTGAAATTTACTTGCAAGCTAATATTTTTATTGCTACTTAAATTTGTAAAACATTAATTACATCACCATTTATTTAATTTCTTCTTCACACCAAATCTTCAGAATTACACTTACAGGGTAATTTACTAGAATGAAATTATAAAACAATGATTTTGATAATTAAACAAATATTCACATACTATATATACACCAACTAATGTATACAATCAGCTTATTAATCTGCCATTTCTGATTGCAAAAGTTTTGTAATTCACAATATAAAGAAATTAAAGAAGTGTATATATGTATTCTAAGCATGTGTAATTAATACATATGATGTACACATTCCTAGTAGCACAGGATAATGATCTTGTTCAGATTTCATGAGGAGCGGTGAATTCTTAAAAGCGTTTCTTTTTAGAAGAATTATGAATACAATTTGTTAATTTGCATTTACGTTTCTTTCCTGGGCATGCCGGATGTATCTGTAATAAAAAAAATTCACAAAAGAGATAGGATTAAAACATGTTAACATAGAATTTGCCAAACTTAAGGAAAAATATTATTTATACTTCCCCGTGGTAGAATAAAAATATGTTAACGATGCAAATTAAGCAGTATATAATTATGAATAATCAAGGAAACTTAAAACATTGAAAATAATTCTTTCACGCTTCAGAAATTGCAAACGAAATTAGCACAAAATGAAAGGTAACAATTGACTTAAGCATTGATGAAAATGAAATAAATATATATATTTTTTAAATCGATACAATTGTGGAAAGGCGAAAAAGGAAAAGAGATGCACAAACCTTTATAATAGGCATAGGGGGCCTTGTAGGAGGGGAACTCATCTTGTGTAGAAAATTATGAAATTTTGTATGTTTGAGATGGGAATATGATTTGTGTTAATGCAATATGCTTTTTTATAACAGCCTAGGTCGGTTATTGCATTTTACTAGGAAAATGCAAAGTTTTGAAATTTTCCTCCCATGGAATTTTAGTGGGTATTTCCCCAGGGAATTCTTGTACCCAAACAAAAGTTTTTAACGATAGATTAATTTTAATATTAATTCCCCAGGGAATTTGCATTCCATTCCATTCCATCCATCAATCTTGTACATTTAATACAAAATTTTCCTTTTTCATTTTCATAACTAATGAACTACCAAGTACATCTCTATTAGTGATAGAAAAATTAATTACATTCCTCATGGTTAAAAATCTAGCTAAATGTACCACAAAATTAGATATGTTATATATAGAACTTGCATGTACACTAAAACATACACACACAAAATAGGAGTTGGCTACGGTGCTACGCGTAGCATAGAGGGCCTATGTGCTACGGCTTAATATTTGAGTTTTCAAAATCCTAACGGTCGATCCGAACCGTTCAACATGATTCTCCATATGAATATGTACTTGCAAACCAAATTTTACATTTTTTAGAATTTTTTTACTATTTCTTTAGATAGGTAGAAAATCACTTGATCTAAATAGTACAGAATTTTCAGATCAAGTGAATTTCTACCTATCTAATAAAATAGTAAAAAAATCCTAAAAAATGTCAAATTTGGTTGGCAAGTACATATTCATATGAAGATCATGTTGAACGGTTCGGATCGACCGTTATGATTTTGAAAACTCAAATATTGAGCCGTAGCACGGAGGTCCTCTATACTACGCGTAGCATATTAGCCAGATTCCACAAAATATACGTTTTGAAGCAACACGAAACACTTAACTAATAATAATACTATCAGAATTTTATTTATAAATGTATAATTATCTTTATATTACTTAGATACAAAACTAATAATGTTGTCTTTTGTGCAATAATTAGTTTCCAAACATCCTGCATGCATCCGCCTCTGATTGCTTTGTAAGTTTCCAAATCTCATGTTCAAATCAGTTTTAATTAATTATTATATTTGAATATAGTGGGCTTATACTCTTCATACATAATTGTAACTTTACAAGCGACCAGGTTATTATCTTTAACTTAAAATTAAGTATGACTACTAATTAATTAGAGCTGAAGTTTATCAATTAAATTAAGTACTGAAAAGGAGGTGACCTCCAAGGAATCTACCAAAATGTAAATATAAAATTATAAATACTCCTAATTGCACTAGTCAATTAATTAAGCTGTAACATAATTATTGGAAATTTACCAAAACCTAAAATAAATACTCTTAACTGACATAACCGTGTATGATATATAGATCAAAGCGTAAGTGTAACCGTGTATGATATTCTTAATTGGAACAATATAAAAAAATCAGAGCGTGTATTCCTACTGTACCGCACGGGATGTGGTTAGCTTAATTCCAGCCGAGTCAAATTTTATATGTAAGGGACCTCTTTAAGATTAGTGTCAGATTAAATTTAAACCTTGTAAATATAGAAAAACTGTACTAAACAATTAATGAAATATTGTACCACAAACGAGGGGCTCTGCCATGCTTCAAAAGGCAGCATATAAAAATTGCCGTTAGCAATTTAAATTTACCTGCAAGCAAATATTTTTATTGCTACTTAAATTTGTAAAACATTAATAACATATCACCATTTATTTAATTTGTTCTTCACTCCAAATCTTCAGAATTACACTTACAGGGTAATTTACTAGAATGAAATTATAAAACAATGATTTTGATAATCAAACAAATATTCACATGCTATACACCAACTAATGTATACAAGCTTAATAATCTGCCCTTTCTGAAAGCACAAGTATTATAATTCACAATATAAAGAAATTAAAGAAGTGTATGTATTCTAAGCATGTCTAATTAATATACATTTGATGTCCACATTCCTAGTAGCACAGGATATAATTAATGATCTTGTTCATGATTTCATCAGGAGCGGTGAATTTCTGATCAGAAGCGTTTCTTTTTAGAAGAATTATGAATACAATTTTTTATAGTGCAACTCTTCTTTCCTGGGCATGCCGGATGTGTCTGTAATATATAATAAATTCATAAAAGAGAAAGGATTAATACATGTTAGCATAGAATATGGCAAACTAAAGGAAAAATATTATTTATACTTCCCCGTGGTATAGAATTAAAATACGTTGACAGAGAAAATTGTAATAGTTCAAATAATATATCATGAAAACTTAAAACATTGAAAATAATTTCTTCATGCTACAAAAGTTGCAAACGAAATTAGCACAAAATGAAGGTAACAATTGACTTTTGTATTAATTGATGAAAATGAAAAAAAAAAAAAGATTTAAGCAAACCTTGATAATAGGCTTAGAGGGCAGTGGAGCAGGGGAACTCATCTTTTGTAGGTTAGATAATTAAGGTAAATTTAAGAAATGTTGTAATTTTGAGATATGAATATGATTTGTGCTAATGCGTGCTTTTATAACACCGAAATTTTTATTTATACCATTTTAACAAAATAAATTAATAAAATAATCATCGTTTCTGGTCAATTCTAAATCTAACACGGCCGCAGAATGCCGGAGCGGACCCATATGGGGGTGGCCGCAGAATGCCGGAGCGGACCCCCATATGGGTCCGCTCCGGCATTCTGCGGACCCATATATATATTTTTTTTATCTCGTTTACAGCTTTGACTTTCATTCCATATTCAAACCTTGGCATTCCATATTCAAACCTTGGCACGCATCCCTAAACCAACAAATACTAAACAAACCATATTCAAACGAATATTTTATTCTGCGAACCAACAAACACTTTTTTTTATTCTCGGTTTTTGTGCGGCCTATGCCTTGGTAAAAAAAAAAAAAAAAAAAAAGAGGGTCCGCAGAATGGTTCTGCGGACCCATATGGGGGTCCGCTCTGGCATTCTGCGGCCTCCCCCATATGGGTCCGCTCCGGCATTCTGCGGCCGTGTTAGATTTAGAATTAACCAAAAACGATAGTTATTTTATTAATTTATTTTTAAAAAATGGTATAAATAAAAATTTCGGTTCATAACAGCTAGCCTAAGTCGGTTATTACATTTTTACTAGAAAAATACAATTTTGGAATTTCCCTCACTGGGGAATTTTGGTGGATATTTCATTAGAATTTTGGTGGGTATTTCATAAGATCACATGTACGTATTTTCGGAGATCCTTTCATAAGACTAGTTCAACAATTCATATTCTCTCCCTAAGGTATGATATATCATATATGAGGAGGGATCGACTTACAACAAATTTGAGTTACAACAAAGTTACAACATTCATTTTTTTTATTTTCAAAGTCCAAATCGTCGATCCAAACCGTTCAACATGATCTCCACAATAAAATGTGCTTGCAGATCAAATTTTACATTTTTTTGAATTTTTTTACTATTTATTAAGTATTTTACAAAAAATAGCCATACTTAGACCATTGAATTTTGTACCCATCTTAATAAATAGTAAAAAAATTCAAAAAAATATAAAATTTGATCTGCAAGTACATTTTATTTAGATAATCATGTTGAACGGTTTGGATCGACGATTTGGACTTTGAAAATGAAAAAAAATGAATGTTGTAACTTTGTTGTAACTCAAATTTGTTGTAAGTGGATCCCTCCTCATCATATATTGATATATGGTAAAAGTAAATAATAAAATGTATATAATTACTCGTACATATTCCTTTGGTAGAAAACATTATTCCATACGCGGTGAATTCCTATAGAAATTTTAAGGGCAAATAATGTAATTTATTTATTAAAAATTAGTTTACGTTTATAAAGTTTCCATTTGACCCTCTATTAAAATAATGAAAATATGCAGTTTGTGAGGGCAAATAATTTATTTTCCTACTTATGATACACAGAAAGTGACATTTTAACATACACCACAAATAGAAAAATGGACCTTTTATTCTTACAACCCGATTAATTAGAAGACGTCTCTTACACAGGTTGCATATTTTTTATTTTTTTAGTAGAGGATAAATTGAGAACTCTATAAATGTAAAATAATTTTTATAAAAAAAGTATTGGGTAAATATGAAATTTGAAATTTAGAAGGACAATATGATGTTATACATTTAGGAAAGATAAAAATGTCATTTCGAGATTTTTGAAGGACATATATGAAATACGTCTAAAACAGGAAATGTAGGTGGCACCGTGAGTTTCCAAAGAAAATTCAAGTTTTTTAGAGGGGATTTCACGAGTACCCCTTAAAAACTTCAAAATTACGTATTTTTCCCTCTAAAGTTTGAAATTACGTATTTCTCCCTCTAAACTTCAATTACTTACAAATTTATCCATTTTATTGTCTTTTATATTAAAACTCGTTGTAAATTTATAAAATACCCATTTTACCATTTATTAAAAACATATAAAGCCCATCATACTCAAATTTGAATCTGAATGGTTCATCTACTGTCCGAATTGCTTTTAGATCTGTGCGCACAAGATCGGCACAAATTTTGATGCGAACACACACACATATTGAAGTGACATGCACAGATCTTAATGCGATGCGCGCATATCGGAATTGCTTTAAGATCCGTGCATGCTAGATCAGCACGGATATTGAAGCGATGCGCACAAATCTTAATGCGATGCGCGCGGATCGGATGGCAGAGGAACCCTTCATATTCAAATTTGAGTCCGATGAGCTTTTATATGCTTTTAATAATGGGTAAAATGGGTGTTTTAAAATTTTAGAATGAGTTTCAATATAAAAGACAATAAAATGGGTAAATTTGTGAGTTTTTGAAGTTTAGAGGGGGAAATACGTAATTTAAAGTTTAGAGAGGGGAATACGTAATTTTGAAGTTTTTGAGGGGTATACGTGAAATTCTCCATTTTTTTTAAGGTTAGTAGCTTTAGTGTTTACTAACAATTTCATTAATAAAAAATTTATTTACAACGAGTCAAGTGACTCTAATTCTTAGATCTACTTCTTTTTTTTCACAAAATAATTTAAATTATTCAAAATTATTTTGATCACCCTTAATCACCCTCTAAATTTCTAGATCTACTATTTTACTCTTTTTGAAGGTATTACTAATTAACTAGAACTGAAGTTTACCAATTAAATTAAGTGCTCCAATGGAGGTGACCTCCAGGGAATCTACCAAAATGTAAATATAAATACTATTAGGCAATTAAGCTGTAACATAAATACTCTTATGTTGACATCACCGTGTATGATAGAAGCGTAACGTACATCCCTTTGTTTATCGTTAATTGGATTGGAACAATCAAAATAATTTCAGAGCGTGTATTCCCTTCTGTACTGTACCGCACGGGATGTGGTTAGCTTAATTCCAGCCGAGTCAAATTTTATACCGGTTTGTTTTAAGATGCCGTACCTCGCTGAATTTGAACTCAGGTTTGTAGCTTATAAATATAGAAAATCTAAACAATTAATGAAATATTGTACCACAAACATTTCATACCTTATCATACCTCATATTTAATATTTTTATTTTCAAAGTCCAAATTGTCGATTCGAACCGCTCAATATGATATCCATACTAAAATATGAATAAAATAAAATTTTATAATTTTGAAACATTTTTACTATTTTTTAAGATAGGTATAAAATCACTGTTTTTGGACCGTTAAAAAAAGTGATTTTGTACCTATCTAAAAAAATAGTAAAAAATTTCAAAAATTATAAAATTTGGTCTCCAAGCATCTCTTAATATGAATATCATGTTGAGCGGTTCGGATAGATAGTTTAGCCTTTGAAAATGAAGATATAAAATATGAGACATGATGAGTTATGTAAAAAGGAGGTATTAGAACTCTCCTTTGAAATTTACTTGCAAGCTAATATTTTTATTGCTACTTAAATTTGTAAAACATCAATTACATCACCATTTATGTAATTTCTTCTTCACACCAAATCTTCAGAATTACACTTACAGGGTAATTTACTAGAATGAAATTATAACACAATGATTTTGATAATTAAACAAATATTCACATATATACTATACACCAACTAATGTATACAATCAGCTTATTAATCTGCCCTTTCTGATTGCAAAAGTTTTCTAATTCACAATATAAAGAAATTAAAGAAGTGTATATATGTATTCTAAGCATGTGTAATTAATACATATGATGTACACATTCCTAGTAGCACAGGATAATGATCTTGTTCATGATTTCATGAGGAGCGGTGAATTTCTTAAAAGCGTTTCTTTTTAGAAGAATTATGAATACAATTTGGTAAATTGCAACGCTTCTTTCCTGGGCATGCCGGATGTATCTGTAATATAATAAATTCATAAAAGAGAGGATTAAAACATGTTAACATAGAATTTGCCAAACTAAAGGAAAAATATTATTTATACTTCCCCGTGGTAGAATAAAAATATGTTAACGATGCAAATTAAGCAGTATATAATTATGAATAATCAAGGAAACTTAAAACATTGAAAATAATTCTTTCACGCTTCAGAAATTGCAAACGAAATTAGCACAAAATGAAAGGTAACAATTGACTTAAGCATTGATGAAAATGAAATAAATATATATATTTTTTAAATCGATACAATTGTGGAAAGGCGAAAAAGGAAAAGATGCACAAACCTTTATAATAGGCATAGGGGGCCTTGTAGGAGGGGAACTCATCTTGTGTAGAAAATTATGAAATTTTGTATGTTTGAGATAGGAATATGATTTGTGTTAATGCAATATGCCATTTTATAACAGCCTAGGTCGGTTATTGCATTTTACTAGGAAAATGCAAAGTTTTGAAATTTTCCTCCCAGGGAATTTTAGTGGGTATTTCCCCAGTTCAACAATACGAATTCTCCGGGTACAATATATATGGTAAAAGTACAAAAAAACTTGAAAAAATATAAATTTCCCTATATATATGGTAAAAGTACAAAAAATATATATATTTAATTTTCCGTACATATTTTTTTGGGAGAACGTACATTACAACATACAAGGTGCCATTTCAATAAATTTAAAATTTTAAGTTGCATATATCGCTATTAGTAGCTCCGAATGTTGATTTTGTTATAAACCATGCGCGGTGAATTTATATAGAAATTTTAAGGGTTAATTTTTTCTGTATTCTTCATTTTTTTATTGAATATAAAAGTAATTCTACGTACTGAGTCCGGCTAGTATGACATCGGTGTCATTTCAGTCTATATAACACCAACTCCAAACCTATCGAATTGACTTTATATGAAGAATCCAAACCGTTCAAACCGATCTACTTCATTAGTTGTGCGTTTACATGTAAAATTTATAATTTTTTGAATTTATTTAGTATCAAGTCAAGCGGTCAAATGTGAGAGTTTTTAAGTTAATTTTAATACATTCATTTTTCAACATTTTTGACCGCTTGACTTGGTACTGAAATAACTTGAAAAAATATAAATTTTGCATGTAAACGCACCACTCATACAGTAAATCGGTTTGAACGGTTTGGATTTGTCATTTGAAGTCTATCAGGTAAATTTTGGAGTTAGTGTCATATGACACCGATGTCATACTAGCCGGACTCCTACGTACTCTTTGTGAGTAGAACTATGGTGTTTTTATGCTCTTCAAGTCTCTTGATAAGTTTAACTCTAAAACTTACTGAAATGAATTCAAACCGTTGAAACTGATCTACTTCACGAGTAATGCATTCACATATCAAATTTATTACGTTTTTGATTAATTTAGTATAAAGTTAAGTGGTAAAAAATAATAAAAAATTGACGCATTAAAATTAACTCATAAACTATTTTTTCAAGCTTGACTTTATATTAAATTAAAATCATATTTATATTTATCCAATTTATATTAAATTAAAGTCACATTTATCTATCTTATTTATCATTCTAAATTTAAAAAACCCTTTTATATATTTATCTAATGTATTGTCTTTTCTGTTAAAACTTAGTTTTTATTTTATCGTCTATTAAAATAATGAAAAATATGTAATCTGTGTAAGAGAAAGATTTAGTCTTCTAATTGGCCGGTTTTTGAGAAAAATAGTTTATTTTTATACTTATGATGCACACAAAGTGAATAATTTTTACATAAGCCACATGTAGAAAAATGAACCATATCTTTACAAACCGGACAATTAGAAGACATCTCTACACAGGTTGAATAATTTTTATTTTTTAATATAGAATAACATGATAACTGTATAAATGTAAAATAAGTTCTAATAAAATAAGTAATTGGGTAAATATAAAAGTTTTTAAAATTTAGAAGAAATATTATGATACTATGAATTTCCAAAGTATAAATATGTATTTTAAAATTTTTCGAAGGGTATACATGAAATTCTCACTTAAAAATAGAAACTGTAGGGAGGCCTGTGAGTTTCCAAAGAAAACATCAGGTTACTTCCAATTAAAGATGGAGGTTTTGCTAAGCAGATATGCATGTATTTTCTTTCGGATTTAATTTTCAATGGAATTATATTCTAGTGAATATTATTGTGAAAATTCAGGTAACTTCCAATTTTTTTTAGCTAAGCTGTCCGTAGACTTTTATTCAAAGTAAAATTGAGCTCGACTGAGAAGAGAAAAGAAAACAAAGGCGGGCGGTTTTGAGAGTCATTTTGTGAGCATACGATTCTGTTTTGGTCGGATCTGGTCGTCACTCCTTCGGTCGCTGCTCGAGTAGCCCTTATTTCTCTTTGTTGTATATCTAGTTCTTTAGTTTTTGTTTTCGTTAATGTTTTGTGATAATGATGGTGATCTCTCCTCCTTTTCCTGCCTCTCATCTTCTTATCTATTCCCTCTCAACCATCTTCTTTCTTCTGTCTCTTTGTTATTTTTCTTTTTTCTCATCTTCCTCTTTTCACCGTGATCTTCTCACTGCTCGAGTTACCGTCTCTCTAATGACGGTTCCTCTGACCAGCGGGTTAGATGTTGTTTGTTGTCAGCTTCAGCTTCTATGCGGCGGCTTCACAGCTCCCGGTATCGTCTTTCTAATGTGAACACTCATGTTGTTGTGAAAATTAATATAAATTATGCATTTTAAATGACTATTTTATTCTCTCTTTTATGTTAATTTATTATTCTTACTGTGCTTGGAGATCAAATTTTATATTCTTTTAAAAAATATACTATCTTTTTAAATAGGTACAAAATCGTTGTTTTTATAATAAAAATCTGTATTATAAAAACAATGATTTTGTACCTATAAAAAATAGTAAAAATGTTCCAATAAATGTAAAATTTTGTCTTCAAACACATTTTAATATGGAGATCATATTGAACGGTTCGTATCGACTGTTTTGATTTTGAAATCGAAAATATTAACGTGAATTAGAACATGAAATTTAATTTGTGATGTACATTAGCCCATCTCTTGTTCACCCCCACTTCATATGTATGCTTTTATAGTTTAGTAGTTAGAATTTCAACGTAAAAACTTGAATTCAGATAAACGAGGCATTATTTATTGTTATCATCTACCCAAAATGAAGCCAGATTAACAAGGCATTATTTGTGCATTACACCTTGCTAGCAATCTACCAGATTTAATATTGACAACCCTTGATTTTACTTATGACGTTATTCTAACGCACAAAATAATACAATATGAATTTTTCCTTAAAATATTGTCCGCCAGAAATTCCATTCCATCCATCAATCTTGTACATTTAATTAATACAAAATTTTCCTTTTTCATTTTCATAACTAATGAACTACCAAGTACATCTCTATTATTGATAGAAAAATTAATGTATGTAAGATAATGTTGTCTTTTGTGCAATAATTAGTTTCCAAACATCCTGCATGCATCCGCCCCTGATTGCTTTGTAAGTTTCCAAATCTCATGTTCAAAAATCAGTTTTAATTAATTATTATATTTGAATATAGTTGGCTTATACTCTTCGTACATAATTGTAACTTTACATGCGACCAGGTTATTATCTTTAACTTAAAATTAAGTATGACTACTAATTAACTAGAGCTGAAGTTTACCAATTAAATTAAGTACTGAAACGGAGATGACCTCCAAGGAATCTACCAAAATGTAAATATAAAATTATAAATACTCCTAATTGCACTAGTCAATTAATTAAGCTGTAACATAATTATTGGAAATTTACCAAAACCTAAAATAAATACTCTTAACTGTTGAGATATTTGTATGTTTTAGTTTTTCGGATTTTCTAGAGGCCTACGGGTAAATAGGCCATTATGGAATAATCTAGGGTGTTATTTGTAAGAGTGCGTTGTAAGGCTCTATATAAGATCATTAATCAATAAAGCTAAGGTTTTAAATTCAATTTTAACAGACATAACCGTGTATGATATATAGATTGAAGCGTAAGCGTAACTGTGTATGATACTCTTAATTGGAACTAGGGGTGTTCATCGGTTCGGTTCGGTTGAAACCGAACCGAACTAGGCAAACCAAAGTTATAATTCGGTTTCAAAATAAAACCGAACCAATTTAGCATTGCAACCGAACCGTACCGAACCAAAGTTTTATTTCGGTTTGTTCGGTTCAAACCGAAATATATTAATTTTTTTATTTAAAGCAATTGATTTATAATAAACCGAAGTATATTAAGAAATAAACCGAGGTATTAAGAAATAAATCGGGATATTAAGAATAAACCGGGATATTAAGAAATAAACCGAAGTATCTAAAGCAATTGATTAAGAAATAAACCGGAGCGGTCCGGACCAAATTCATAATATATAAAATTTCAGTCAGTTCGGTTATTTTGGTTTTCAAAATTTTCAAACCAAATCGAACCGAAATTATAATTCGGTTTTAAAAGCAAACCGAACCGAACCATTAAACCGAAAAAACCGAACCGTTTAGTCCAAATTAATTCGTTCGGTTCAAAACCGACTAAACCGGACCCAATGAACACCCCTAATTGGAACAATATAAAAAAAATCAGAGCGTGTATTCCTACTGTACCGCACGGGATGTGGTTAGCTTAATTCCAGCCGAGTCAAATTTTATATGTATGGGACCTCTTTAAGATTAGTGTCAGATTAAATTTGAACTCAAGTTTTCAGCTTGTAAATATAGGAAAACTGTACTAAACAATTAATGAAATATTGTACCACAAACGAGGGGCTCTGCCATGCTTCAAAAGGCAGCATATAATATATATTTTTTTTGAAATTATTTGACAGTGGCTGTCAAATTAACAGCATATAAAAATTGCCGTTAGCAATTTAAATTTACCTGCAAGCAAATATTTGTATTGCTACTTAAATTTGTAAATCATTAATAACATATCACCATGTATTTAATTTGTTCTTCACACCAAATCTTCAGAATTACAGGGTAATTTACAATAATGAAATTATAAAACAATGATTTGATAATAAATCAAATATTTACATACTATATGTACACCAACTAATGTATACAATCAGCTTAATAATTTGCCCTTTCTGAAAGCACAAGTATTATAATTCACAATATAAAGAAATTAAAGAAGTGTATGTAATCTAAGCATGTCTAATTAATATACATTTGATGTCCACATTCCTAGTAGCACAGGATATAATTAATGATCTTGTTCATGATTTCATCAGGAGCGGTGAATTTCTGATCAGAAGCGTTTCTTTTTAGAAGAATTGTGAATACAGTTTTTTATAGTGCAAGTCTTCTTTCCTGGGCATGCCGGATGTGTCTGTAATATAATAATAAATTCATAAAAGAGATAATTAAGATTAAAACATGTTAGCATAGAATATGCCAAACTAAAGGAAAAATATTATTTATACTTCCCCGTGGTATATAATTAAAATACGTTGATAGAGAAAATTACAATAGTTCGAATAATATATCATGAAAACTTAAAACATTGAAAATAATTTCTTCATGCTACAAAAGTTGCAAACGAAATTAGCACAAAATGAAGGTAACAATTGACTTTTGTATTAATTGATGAAAATGAAAAAAAAAAAAAGATTTAAGCAAACCTTGATAATAGGCTTAGAGGGCAGTGGAGCAGGGGAACTCATCTTTTGTAGGTTAGATAATTAAGGTAAATTTAAGAAATGTTGTAATTTTGAGATATGAATATGATTTGTGCTAATGCATGCTTTTATAACAGCTAGCCTAAGTCGGTTATTGCATATTTACTAGGAAAATACAATTTTGGAATTTCCCTCACTGGGGAATTTTGGTGGATATTTCATAAGAATTTTGGTGGGTATTTCATAAGATCACATGTACGTATTTTAGGAGATCCTTTCATAAGACTAGTTCAACAATTCATATTCTCTCTCTAAGGTATGATATATCATATATTGATATATGGTAAAAGTAAATAATAAAATGTATATAATTACTCGTACATATTCCTTTGGTAGAAAACATCATTCCATACGCGGTGAATTCCTATAGAAATGATAAGGGCAAATAATGTAACTTATTTATTAAAAATTAGTTTACACTTATAAAGTTTTCACTTGACTCTCTTTTAAAATAATAAAAATATGTAGTTTGTGAGGGCAAATAATTTATTTTCCTACTTATGATATACAGAAAGTGACATTTTGACATACGCTAGAAATAGAAAAAAAGACCTTTTATTCTTACACAAGTTGCATATATATATATTTTTTTTAATAGAGGATAAAATGATAACTCTATAATGTAAAATAATTTTTGTAAAAAAAATATTGGGTAAATCTGAAATTTGGAATTTAGAAGGACAATATGATGTTATAAATTTTGGAAAGATAAAAATGTAATTTCGAGATTTTTAAAGGATATATACGAAATACGTCTAAAACAGAAAATGTAGCGGCAACGTGAGTTTCCAAAGAAAATTCAAGTTTTTTTAGGGAGAATTTCACTCGTACCCCTCTAAAGTTTGAAATTACGTATTTCCCCCTCTAAATTTCACATACTCAGATTTATCCATTTTATTGTCTTTTATATTAAAACTCATTTTAAATTTATAAAATACCCATTTTACCCTTTATTAAAAATATATAAAGCCCATCAGACACAATTTCAATCTGAACGGTTCATCTACCGTCCGAATTGCTTTTAGATCTGTGCGCGCATTATAGGCACAAATCTTGATGCGAACACACACGCATATTGAAGTGACATGCACAGATCTTAATGCGACCGCGCATATCAGAATTGCTTTAAGATTCGTGCATGCTAGATCAGCATGGATAATGAAGCGATGCGCAAAGATCTTATTGCGATGCACGTGGATCGGATGGCAGAGGAACCCTTCAGATTCAAATTTGAGTCTGATGAGCTTTTATATGCTTTTAATATTGGATAAAATGGGTATTTTTAAATTTTTAGAATGAGTTTTAATATAAAAGACAATAAAATGGATAAATTTGTGAGTTTTTTAAGTTTAGAAGGGGAAATACGTAATTTCAAAGTTTAGAGGGGGGAATACGTAATTTTGAAGTTTTTGAGGGGTATACGTGAAATTCTCCATTTTTTTTAAGGTCAGTAATTTTAGTGTTTACTAACAATTTCATTAATAAAAAATATATTTACAACGAGTCAAGTGACTCTAATTCTTAGATCTACTTCTTTTTCTTTCACGAAATAATTTAAATTATTCAAAATTACTTTAATCAACCCTTAATCATCCTCTAAATTTCTAGATCTACCCTCTTTGAAGGTATGACTACTAATTAACAAGAGCTGAAGTTTATCAATTAAATTAAGTGCTCAAATGGAGGTGACCTCCAGGGAATCTACCAAAATGTAAATATAAATACTATTAGTCAATTAAGCTGTAACATAAATACTCTTATGTTGACATCACCGTGTATGATAGAAGCCTAACATACATCCCTTTGTTTATCGTTAATTGGATTGGAACAATCAAAATAATTTCAGAGCGTGTATTCCCTACTGTACTGTACCGCACGGGATGTGGTTAGCTTAATTCCAGCCGAGTCAAATTTTATACCGGTCTGCTTTAAGATGCCGTACCTCGCTGAATCTGAACTCAAGTTTGCAGCTTATAAATATAGAAAATCTAAACAATTAATGAAATATTGTACCACAAACCAGGGGCTCTGCCATGTCAGCATATATAAATTGCCATTAGCAATTGAAATTTGAGAAGGGTTCCAATACCTCATGCCTTTCATATCTTATCATACCTCATATTTAATATTTTTATTTTCAAAGTCCAAATTGTCGATTCGAACCGCTCAATATGATATCCATACTAAAATATGAATAAAATAAAATTTTATAATTTTTGAAACTTTTTTACTATTTTTTAAGATAGGTACAAAATCACTATTTCTGGACCGTTAAAAAAAATGATTTTGTACCTTTCTAAAAATAGTAAAAAAATTTCAAACATTATAAAATTTGGTCTCCAAGCATCTCTTAATATGAATATCATGTTGAGCGGTTCGGATAGATAGTTTAGCCTTTGAAAATGAAGATATAAAATATGAGACATGATGAGTTATGAAAAAAGAAGGTATTAGAACTCTCCTTTGAAATTTACTTGCAAGCTAATATTTTTATTGCTACTTAAATTTGTAAAACATTAATTACATCACCATTTATGTAATTTCTTCTTCACACCAAATCTTCAGAATTACACTTACAGGGTAATTTACTAGAATGAAATTATAAAACAATGATTTTGATAATTAAACAAATATTCACATACTATATGTACACCAACTAATGGATACAATCAGCTTATTAATCTGCAATTTCTGACTGCAAAAGTTTTGTAATTCACAATATAAAGAAATTAAAGAAGTGTATATATGTATTCTAAGCATGTGTAATTAATACATATGATGTACACATTCCTAGTAGCACAGGATAATGATCTTGTTCATGATTTCATGGGGAGCGGTGAATTTCTTAAAAGCGTTTCTTTTTAGAAGAATTATGAATACAATTTGGTAAATTGCAACGCTTCTTTCCTGGGCATGCCGGATGTATCTGTAATATAATAAATTCATAAAAGAGAGGATTAAAACATGTTCACATAGAATTTGCCAAACTAAAGGAAAAATATTATTTATACTTCCCCGTGGTAGAATAAAAATATGTTAACAATGCAAATTAAGCAGTATATATATAATTATGAATAATCAAGGAAACTTGAAACATTGAAAATAATTCTTTCACGCTTCAGAAATTGCGAACGAAATTAGCACAAAATGATAGGTAACAATTGACTTAAGCATTGATGAAAATGAAATAAATATATATATTTTTTAAATCGATACAATTGTGGAAAGGCGAAAAAGGAAAAGAGATGCACAAACCTTTATAACAGGCACAGGGGGCCTTCTAGGAGGGGAACTCATCTTGTGTAGAAAATTATGAAATTTTGTATGTTTGAGATAGGAATATGATTTGTGTTAATGCAATATGCTTTTTTATAACAGCCTAGGTCGGTTATTGCATTTTACTAGGAAAATGCAAAGTTTTGAAATTTTCCTCCCAGGGAATTTTAGTGGGTATTTCCCCAGTTCAACAATACGAATTCTCCGGGTACAATATATATGGTAAAAGTACAAAAAAAAACTTCAAAAAATATAAATTTCCCTATATATGGTAAATGTACAAAAAAAATATATATTTAATTTTCCGTACATATTTTTTTGGGAGAACGTACATTACAACATAGAAGGTGCCATTTCAATAAATTTAAAATTTTAAGTTGCATATATCGCTATTAGTAGCTCCGAAAGTTGATTTTGTTATAAACCATGCGCGGTGAATTTATATAGAAATTTTAAGGGTTAATTTTTCCATATTCTTCATTTTTTTTATTGAATATAAAAGTAATTCTACGTATTGAGTCCGGCTAGTATGACATCGGTGTCATTTCAGTCTATATAACACCAACTCCAAACCTATCGAATTGACTTCGTATAAAGAATCCAAACCGTTCAAACCGATCTATTTCATTAGTTGTGCGTTTACATGTAAAATTTATAATTTTTCGAATTTATTTAGTATCAAGTCAAGCGGTCAAATGTGAGAGTTTTTAAGTTAATTTTAATACATTCATTTTTCAACATTTTTGACTGCTTGACTTGGTACTGAAATAACTTGAAAAAAATATAAATTTTGCATGTAAACGCACCACTCATACAGTAAATCGGTTTGAGCGGTTTGGATTTGTCATTTGAAGTCTATCGGATAAATTTTGAAGTTAGTGTCATATGACACCGTTGTCATACTAGCCGGACTCCTACGTACTCTTTGTGAGTAGAACTATGGTGTTTTTAAGCTCTTCAAGTCTCTTGATAAGTTTAACTCTAAAACTTATTGAAATGAATTCAAACTGTTGAAACTGATCTACTTCACAAGTAATGCATTCACATATCAAATTTATTACGTTTTTGATTAATTTAGTATAAAGTTAAGCGGTAAAAAATAATAAAAAATGAACGCATTAAAATTAACTCATAAACTATTTTTTTAAGCTTGACTTTATATTAAATTAAAATCATATTTATATTTATCCAATTTATATTAAATTAAAGTCACATTTATCTATCATATTTATCATTCTAAATTTAAAAAACCCTTTTATATTTATCTAATGTATTGTCTTTTCTGTTAAAACTTAGTTTTTATTTTATCCTCTATTAAAATAATGAAAAATATGTAATCTGTGTAAGAGAAAGATTCAGTCTTCTAATTGGCCGGTTTTTGAGAAAAATAGTTTATTTTCCTACTTATGATGCACACAAAGTGAATAATTTTTACATAAGCCACAAGTAGAAAAATGAACCATATCTTTACAAACCGGACAATTAGAAGACATCTCTACACAGGTTGAATAATTTTTATTTTTTAATATAGGATAACATGAGAACTGTATAAATGTAAAATAAGTTCTAATAAAATAAGTAATTGGGTAAATATAAAAGTTTTTAAAATTTAGAAGAATAATTATGATACTATGAATTTCCGAAGTATAAATATGTATTTTCAAATTTTTCGAAGGGTATACATGAAATTCTCACTTAAAAATAGAAACTGTAGGGAGGCCTGTGAGTTTCCAAAGAAAAACTTGAGGTTACTTCCAATTAAAGATGGAGGTTTTGCTAAGCAGATATGCATGTATTTTCTTTCGGATTTAATTTTCAATGGAATTATATTCAAAGTAAAATTGAGCTCGACTGAGAAGAGAAAAGAAAACAAAGACGGGCGGTTTTGAGAGTCATTTTGTGAGCATACGATTCGGTTTTGGTCGGATCTGGTCGTCACTCCTTCGGTCGCTGCTTGAGTAGCCCTTATTTCTCTTTGTTGTATATCTAGTTCTTTAGTTTTTGTTTTTGTTAATGTTTTGTGATAATGATGATGATCTCTCCTTCTTTTTCTGCCTCTCATCTTCTTATCTATTCCCTCTCAACCATCTTTTTTTTTCTCTGTCTCTTTGTTATTTTTCTTTTTTCTCATCTTCCTCTTTTCACCGTGATTTTCTCACTGCTCGAGTTACCGTCTCTCTAATGACGGTTCCTCTGACCAGCGGGTTAGATGTTGTTTGTTGTCAACTTCAGCTTCTATGTGGCGGCTTCACAGCTTCCGGTATCGTCTTTCTAATGTGAACACTCATGTTATTGTGAAAATTAATATATATTATGCATTTTAAATGACTATTTTATCTCTCTTTTTTGTTAATTTATTATTGTTACTGTGCTTGGAGATCAAATTTTATATTTTTTTTTAAATATACTATCTTTTTAAATAGGTACAAAATTATTGTTTTTATAATAAAAATATGTATTATGAAAACAATGATTTTGTACCTATAAAATATAGTAAAAATGTTCACATATGTAAAATTTTGTCTTCAAGCACATTTTAATTTGGAGATCATATTGAACGGTTCGTATCGACTGTTTTGATTTTGAAATCAGAAATATTAACGTGAATTAGAACATGAAATATAATTACATTAGCCCATCTCTTGTTCACCCCCACTTCATATGTATGCTTTTATAGTTTAGTAGTTAGAATTTCAACGTAAAAACTTGAATTCAGATAAAGGAGGCATTATTTATTGTTATCATCTACCCAAAATGAAGCCAGATTAACAAGGCATTATTTGTGCATTACACCTTGCTAGCAATCTACCAGATTTAATATTGACAACCCTTGCTTTTACTAATGACGCTAACGCACAAAATAATACAATATGAATTTTGCCTTAAAATATTGTCCGCTAGAAATTCCATTCCATCCATCAATCTTGTACATTTAATACAAAAATTTTCTTTTTCATTTTCATAACTAATGAACTACCAAGTACATCTCTATTAGTGATAGAAAAATTAATTACATATATTCCTCATGGTTAAAAATCTAGCTAAATGTACCACAAAATTAGATATGTTATATATAGAACTTGCATGTACACTAAAACATACACACACAAAATAGGAGTTGGCTACGGTGCTACGCGTAGCATAGAGGGCCTATGTGCTACGGCTCAATATTTGAGTTTTCAAAATCCTAACGGTCGATCCGAACCGTTCAACATGATCTCCATATGAATATGTACTTGCAAACCAAATTTATATTTTTTAGAATTTGTTTACTATTTTTTTAGATAAGTAGAAAATCACTTGATCTGAATGGTACATAATTTTCAGATCAAGTGATTTTCTACCTATCTTAAAAAATCGTAAAAAAATTATAAAAAATGTAAAATTTGGTTTGCAAGTACATATTCATATGAAGATCATGTTGAACGGTTCAGATCGACCGTTAGAATTTTAAAAACTCAAATATTGAGCCGTAGCACGGAGACCCTCTATGCTACGCGTAGCATATTAGCCAGATTCTACAAAATATACGTTTTGAAGCAACACGAAACACTTAACTAATAATTAATACTATCAGAATTTTATTTATAAATGTATAATTATCTTTTTATTACTTAGGTACAAAACTATGTATTTCTTTCGTCTATAATTTATGTAAGATAATGTTGTATTTTGTGCAATAATTAGTTTCCAAACATCCTGCATCCGCCCCTGATTGCTTTGTAAGTTTCCAAATCTCATGTTCAAATCAGTTTTAATTAATTATTATATTTGAATATAGTGGGCTTATACTCTTCATACATAATTGTAACTTTACATGCGACCAGGTTATTATCTTTAACTTAAAATTAAGTATGGCTACTAATTAACTAGAGCTGAAGTTTACCAATTAAATTAAGTACTGAAACGGAGGTGACCTCCAAGGAATCTACCAAAATCTAAATATAAAATATAATAACTCCTAATTGCATAATTAAGCTGTAACATAATTATTGAGAATTTACCAAGACCTAAAATAAATACTCTTAACTCCTAATTGCACTAGTCAAAAAATCAGAGCGTGTATTCCTACTGTACCGCACGGGATGTGGTTAGCTTAATTCCAGCCGAGTCAAATTTTATATGTATGGGACCTCTTTAAGATTAGTATCAGATTAAATTTGAACTCAAGTTTTCAGCTTATAAATATAGAAAAACTGTACTAAACAATTAATGAAATATTGTACCACAACGAGGGGCTCTGCCATGCTTCAAAAGGCAGCATATAAAAATTGCCGTTAGCAATTTAAATTTACCTGCAAGGAAATATTTTTATTGCTACTTAAATTTGTAAAACATTAATAACGTATCACCATTTATTTAATTTGTTCTTCACTCCAAATCTTCAGAATTACACTTACAGGGTAATTTACTAGAATGAAATTATAAAACAATGATTTTGATAATCAAACAAATATTCACATTCTATACACCAACTCAGGGGCGGAACCAAGGCCTGGGCCTTGGCCCCCCTAGGCCCAGAAAGAGATGCACCCCCGTTTAATAAAAAAAAAAATTGGCACCCCTCTCCGAACCGCCTCTGGCACCTCTCTCCGCACCCCCTTCCTTTCCGCACCGCGTCTGGCACCCCGCACGGCCGCACCCCGCTTGTCTTCCTCTCCGACTCCGAGACTCCGACCCACTGAACTCTGAAGCCGCTTGTCTTCCTCTCCGAGACTCCCACGGTCCCACCCACTGAAGCCCCGTCTTCCTCTTCCGCAGTTCCGCCCACCCACTGCCATTCTTGCGGTACTGGCTGTGCTTGTTGAATTTCTTGAGATGCCGTACTGGCTGTGCTTGCACTGGTACCGAATTTGAGATGTTCTGTGTGCTTGTACAGTTGTACTGGTACCGAATTTCTAAGCAGCATGTGGGATTAGTGTGTGATGAGTGATGAGTGATTAAATTTTGGAAAAATCAGATCTAACTTCTTTAGCGTGGGCCTAAATAAGAGAAAAATATACATCTTTATTTTTTCTAATGATCAATTTCTATCTGATGATGAAGACAGACAATAAATTGTGAAGTGATCGACTTTATCATCAAGTGATTTTAGATCGACTTTATCATTAAGTGATTTTAGCAGTACTTGATCTTAATTGCTCGCATTAGATTATGACAATTGATAATTGTTAAATATTTTATTTTAGAAATAAAAGATTATGACAATTGATAGTTGCTGAATATTTTTTTTTATCATTTAATCGTGTAAGATGAAATTAAAACTGATATTCTGAGATAAACTAGTTAGGCCCCCCCTACCGATCATTTCTGGTTCCGCCACTGCACCAACTAATGTATACAAGCTTAATAATCCGCCCTTTCTGAAAACAGAAGTATCATAATTCACAATATAAAGAAATTAAGGAAGTGTATGTATTCTAAGCATGTCTAATTAATATGGATTTGATGTACACATTCCTAGTAGCACAGGATAATTAATGATCTTGTTCATCATTTCATCAGGTGCGGTGACTTTCTGTCTTCTGAGAAGCGTTTCCTTTTAGAAGAATTATGAATACAATTTTTTATAGTGCAACTCTTCTTTCCTGGGCATGCCGGATGTGTCTGTAATATAATAATAAATTCATAAAAGAGATAATTAAGATTAAAACATGTTAGCATAGAATATGCCAAACTAAAGGAAAAATATTATTTATACTTCCCCGTGGTATAGAATTAAAATACGTTGACAGAGAAATTAAATTGTAATAGTTCAAATAATATATCATGAAAACTTAAATGATACAATTGTGGAAAGCAAGAAAAATAAGGTTTAAGCAGACCTTGATAATAGGCTTAGAGGGCAGTGGAGCAGGGGAACTCATCTTTTGTAGGTTAGATAATTAAGGTAAATTTAAGAAATGTTGTAATTTTGAGATATGAATATGATTTGTGCTAATGCGTGCTTTTATAATAACCTAGGTTGGTTATTGCATTTTACTAGGAAAATACAATTTTGGGAATTTTCCTCACTGGGCAATTTTGGTGGGTATTTCATAAGACATGTATTTTAATTTTTAGGAGATCATTTCATAAGACCAGTTCAACAATTCATATTCTATAAGGTACAATATATCTATGGAAAAACATTAATCCTTACGCCGCGGTGAATTCCTACAGAAATTATAAGGGTTTTTTCTTGTATCCTTCATTTTTTTTATTTAATTTGTAGAAATAATAGCACAAAGATGAAAGGTATGTTGTAATGGATTTACTATGTTTATATTTTTTTTCTAACACAACTGGATTTTTTATTACAAAAAGAGCATTTCCATACCATAGTTTTTTTGTAAGACGTTAATTATTACAATATTATATTTTAGTTAGTATTTTAAAATCTAAAATTAAATGATAAACTCAAGTTGTTATTCTTGTCAATATTGACGAGCGATGATGTATCAACAAAAAAATATATATATTAAGAGAACAAACAATGAACATTTGGTTTTGTCAAACACAAGCTATAAAACGCATCTCTTGTGAAAAAGAATAAAATGAATGGTTCAAATTATTCATTTTAATTTTGAATATGCAATAATAAGATAGAAAAAGTTAGTGACCACTTGTACCTCAAAATATTTGTGTTACAATGTTACTTAACCCTTCTTAAAAAAATAAAGGAACTTGTCTTTTTGAAATTTGAACTAAATGTCCCAAAAAAATTATATTTACCATCTTTGAAAAAAATAAACCAAATAACTAGTGTTTTCTTTTAAATTTTATTTTTACAATGCCCGCAGTTTAAACCTACAAAACTAGAAGATTAGTTCCGCAGGTTTAGACTGTAACCAAAATGCATTAAATATGGCACTAGAATGCATTAATTTGATTATGCAATCTAAACCTACAAAATCAACTTTTAGTTTCACATGTCTAGACTGCGGACGTGGTAAAAAAAAATCTGACTATTTGGGTTTTTTTTTCAAAGATAGTAAAAAAAAAAAAATCGGCTAAATGTCTAAGATGTATGCAGAGATGGTCAATTCTCTTTTTTGAGATTGCCATCGTAAATATTATTTTAATAATGGAAGGTTTAAGTCCTCTTGTTTTAAAAAAAAAAATCCTAGCTAGAAAGTTAATATTAGATTTCGAACCTAAAACCTACGAAGAATATTATTTTAGTTAATTGCAACCGTTAGTATTTTATTTTAAGACGTCAAAATATAAACAGTAGGTGGCACCGTGAGCTTCTAAAGAAAATTCAGATAGAAAAATAGCTAATTTTGAAATTTTGACAGAAAAAATATCTAAATAAAAAAATTATGATGGATTTATATATATATATCTCTCTATCACATTTATCTTTCTAAATTTAAATTACTCTCATATTTACTCAATTTATTGTGTTATTTATTAAAACTTATTTTACATTTATAAAGTTTTTATTTGAACCTCTATTAAAATAATGAAAAATATGTAGTTCGTGTAAGATAAATGTTTAGTCTTCTAATTGGCCGGTTTGTGAGAGTAAATAATTTATTTTTCTACTTGTGATGCAAAGTGACATTTTGACATATGCCATAAATAGAAAAATGGATCTTTTATCCTCACAAACGGTCAATTAGAAGACGCCCTTTACACAATCTGCACATTTTTTTTTAAATAGAGGATAAAATGAGAACTCTATAAATATAAAATAAGTTTTATAAGAGCATCTCCATCGGCTTTCAAATCGAATTGCAAAGTCTGATGTGGCAATCACAGAATCTGAGTTGGCAATTTCATTTTTGTTTTCAGCGCTGCGGAGACCTTTTATAATTTGAAAGCTTTCAAAAGCGCTTTCATTTCGCTGAGTTCCGTCACTCTCTCTCTTTCCTAAAACATGAGAGCCCTTTTAAATTACTCCTCTTCACCGTTTACATTTCTAGAGAAAGAGAATTACAAAAGTTCCATAGAAAGAGAATTTCATAAATATAAACGATCTACGGGGCTACGGGCTGATGCGAATTACAAAAATATGGGAAGTAATTTTATTTTCCATTTCAAACGGAGATCCATCTTGTATGATTTTTTTTCGTCGTTCTTCCCCTTTTCGCCATTAATGGTTGTCTCGTTGCATTATTTAAAAAATTAAGCTTTAAAACTACAAGAAACAACAAATATCACATAATTCAAGGAACAACACGACAATGTACTATTTCACAAGAAACATCTGGACTTTGTTTTCAGATGGCACGTGGGATCATGAATTCTTTTTTTTTTAGAAAAAGGTATCATGAATCGAAAGAGAGAGAGAGAGAATGGTATCATTTCCATGTTCTCAGTTTTGAAGTTACTGTTTTCATCGGTATGAGTGAATTGGAGACGGAGAAAGAAAATGGAAGGTCCGATTGTAATTTAAGATTCGTGTTATATAGACTTTTGCAATTAGTATTATTTCGGCGATGCAACTGATTTGCAATTAATTGATAATTTTAAATTGACAACTGTTTTGAAATTGCAAATCACTTTCAGCGTTGGAGATGCTCTAAAAGAAATATTGGGTAAATATGAAATTTGAAACATAGAAGAATAAATACAGTGTTATAAATTTGAAAAGATAAAAATGTAATTTCGAGATTTTTGAATGATATACGTGTAAAACAGAAAATGTAGGTGGCCCCGTGGGAAATTTTTTATCTATAGAAATTATTAAATACAGATGTACGGAAACAGAAAGAGTGTCTCGTTTTCAACAAATATAGAAAGATCTGACTCAATGAGTCAGATCCAAATTTATGGATCGGTCTCAATGGTCCAGATCCATCAATATATATATATAGAGGTTAGCTAATATCAAAACGTTTGTTCCGGAGCGGTGGTGCAACCAATTGGTTTCTGATTTTCAAAGTCCAAACGGTCGATCCAAACCGTTAGATGTGATATCTATATTATAATGTACTTGGAGACAAAATTTTACATTTTTTTGAATTTTTTTACTATTTATTAAGCTCTTTTTAAAATTACTGATTTTAATAAACAGTGAAAAATTTCTGGATCATTAAAATCAGTGATTTTAAAATTAACTTAATAAATAGTAAAAAAAATTTAAATGTAAAATTTGGTCTCCAAATACATTTTAATACAGATTGAATGTTGAATGGTTTGAATCGACTATTTGGATTTTGAAAATGTAAAAACCGAAACGTTTGTTCCGCAGCCTAGGAACAAACGTTTTTCAACCTCTATATATATATTGATGGATCTGGACCATTGAGACCGATCCATAAATTTGGATCTGACTCATTGAGTCAGATCTTTCTATATTTGTTGAAAATGAGACACTCTTTATGTTTCTACATCTGTATTTAATAATTTCTATAGATAAAAAATTTCCGGCCCCGTGAGTTTGCAAAGAAAATTCAGGTTGCTTCCAATTCCAATTCCAATTAAAGATGGAGGTCTTGCTAAGGCTAAGCAGATATGACAATGTATTTTCCTGATTCCCTAATTCCCTGTATGTAATTAATCTGTCTAACTGTCACCTGTTCTCGATCTGTAGTAACATGGATCAAAATCATTTTATTCACTAAGACGTTATAGTCTACGGCATCTCCATACATACGAAGACGTTGTAGATTAAAATAGTGTTTTAAATATACATCCCTTCACAAAAACAAAAGTCAAAGTTCTATTTATTTATTTTTTTGTATGAACCAGGAGAAGCTTAGAAAAATGACACAATTAGCTCTGCAAAAATCATTAACCAAACATAAAGTCAGATAAAAACAGCTAAAGTTCTAGAAACCGCAAGTAACAATGATCCTCTTTCCTGCCCCGAAATAATAACCAAGGAACCAAACTAAAATAGATAAACAACCGCAACATATGGAAAATTTAGTCAAGATTTAACACATTAAATTCCCATATTACTTCTACCTAAACATGCCGCACCAAAGAAGGTTTTTCTCTTTTCCGAATTTAATAGCAGTCATAAGCTTCGCCAGCACCTACAAAGCAAAACAAATAGTAAGAGCAATTACCAGGTCATAAAAATTAAGAATCAACGGAGAGGATGAGAAATTTAAAAAATAACTTCTCCAAAAATGAAAAAAAAGAAAAAAGAATGCAAGTGTTACCATATAATGACAACAACAACAAAAAGGAATATATGAGTGAGGCTACTGTGATATGCATAGCACAAATTGGTTCATACTACGGATCAATATTTTTGTTTTCAAAGTCCAAATAGTTGATCTAAACCATTCAACATGATTCCCATATGAAAATATACTTCCAGACTCAATTTTACATTTTTGTTAGAATTTTTACTATTTTTTCAGATAGGTAGAAAATCACTTGATATAAAGATTATGGGCCATTCAAAAGTAGTGATTTTCTACCTATCTAAAAAAAAAAAGTAAAATATAATTAAAAAAATGTAAAATTTGATCTACAAGTACATTTGGAGATCATGTTGAACGGTTCAGATCGATTGTTTGGAAATTTCTAGTGGAGATATTAATCAATAGTACAGACCAATATGCGCTATGCATAGTACTGTAGCCTCACTCATAATCTATACTGGTAATGTCTGCTAGAACAGTTGTCACAAGCAAAACTTGAGCTATAACAAATAAAGTCCAGCAAAGTAATTAAACTATGGTTGATTTTGGTTGTGTGCTGAAAAATTGTGCAAATTCTTTTGCACCATTTTGAAAAAACAACAACCACGCAGAATAGCATCTGAACATACAATTAGCTATTAAAAAACAGGAATGGATATTATTGACAATCTCACTTATTTGGCAACTGTGGGACCACCAGTATATTTGTCATCAAAATTTAGAAAAATAGTCAAATTGTAGATATGTTGTCTATAATTTAGATAAGTTGTGTATCTCACTCGGTGCAATTTGGGAATCAGTTGGTCACCAATCAACTGCAGATTAAACTAAATCGTTAAATTATTCAAATCACTCAAGTGATGGCTATAATTAGATCTCAAATTACACCAGATCTTATCTGAGAACATATCTATAATTCTACTTGTATTACTTCCATAACCGTTTTGTCAGTTGCCATGATTGTCAAATTAATTAGTCGTCCATATAACCTAATCCTTATTAAATATTAACAATCTTCTTACAAGAGACTGAAACTATGAAAAAAACAAAATTTGTGCATTTGCAATATAGTAAAATGCTGACCTGGCAATTACTGCTGTTGGTTCTGTCCAGGCTGCTGAGGGTTTGGTGGCGGTGGCATCCCGGGGCGAGGAGGTGCATATACCGGCACACCACCTGGCGGAGGAGGCATGCCGGGCCTAGGTGGGGCCTGCATGCCAGGCCTAGGAGGCGCATATTGCGGTGGTGGGACCATAGGCCTCTGACCAAATGGCGGCGGTGGCACAGAGTAGGGCCCTGGTGGGCCACCCGGCCTAGGAGCGTACTGCATGGGGCCAGGTGGCGGTGGGCCCCGATAGCCTGGTACACCACCTGGAGGTGGTGGTCGCACAACCTGGAAAGAGAGAAGCCATGAGGTCTCAATTTTCAGTCCAACTTTGTATCTTAACAGCTTGTTTTGATATTCAATGAATTCATAATAGCAAATAAGCAAAAATCAAGAGACATAGTGGCCTAATCAAATCGAAATCAAGGCATAAGCATAAATATTCAAGTTTAAAAAAAAAGACTTGATTTCTCAGGTAATTTCATGCAATGAACTGAAAAATACACATCATTAGACTCCTATTGACAGGTAGTTTCATGCAATACCCTGTAAAATGCCATTATTTACCCAAGGAAAACAAGGAATTATGATAGATACAGTACCGGTTATCAGATTTATTATGCATACAAAACAATCATGACGAAATATGTTGCATATTCTCAACTTCCCTTGTTTGCCATTTATATCAAAAGATGTCTAATGTAATCTATCTCCACATGAGCAATTCATTTTTGAAAGAACATAGTTGATATTGTCCAAATTTCAAGGGAGGTAAGAGATATTTTTTTTATTTACAATTTATGGTACGCATCATATTTCCTACATGGAGATCAGTCTTAACCACATCTTATTAACAATCAGTAGCACAATTGAGAGAAACTCAAGCAAAATTGCTGAAATGCACTAATACAAGTTTACATTTTTTTGAAACCTTAAAACCCTACATCACCATACACAATTCAATCTAATGTAATCCATCTCCACACAGGAGGGGCAATTTTGAACAAATTTTTAAAAGAAGGTAGGGGATGTTCTCCATATTTTCAAGGAAAGTAAAGAGATATTTCTTTTTTTAGGCACACATCATATTTCCTACATGGAATCAGTAGCACAATTGAGAGAAACTCATGCAAAATTGCCGAAATGCGCTAATATGAGATTACATTTTGTTTAAACCTTGAAACCCTACATCATCATACACAATTAAATCAATCTCACCTGAGGATAAGCAACAGGAGGTGCAGACATCTGGGGCATAGGAGGCCGGGACATCTGCGGCTGCATCATCCCAGGAGCAGGCCCACCAACTCCTCTAACAGGCCCAGCAAGCCCAGGTTGGGCCTGGATCATAGGAGCAGCAGGAACACCACGACCAGCAGCCCGGCCAATCCCGGGCCCAGCAGCAGCTGCAGCAGAAGCCGCCTTAGCACGTGACTCATCAGGAGGCGGAGGTCCCTCCACAGTCATCGAAACCACCTCCTCTCCACGGAGGAGAACGAGGCCGAGAGTACGTCGGTCTTCACGGTCGGAAGAGGGTTTGGATTTAGACGGTGGGAGGCGGCGGAACTCCTCGCAGTCACCGAGGACGAGGTTCATGTGGCGGTCGAAGGCCATGAACTTACCTACTAGTTGTCGACCGTCTTGGATCGTTACGCGCATCCGGTAGTTTATGTATTGGAGCATCTTGGACCCCTTAGAGCTCGTCATCTTTGTTAGCTCCTTTTGCTTCTTCCTCTGGATTGGAGAGGAGAGGAGGAGCGGGAGGGAGGGAGGGAGAGATGGATGGGGTTGGGTTTAGGGTTTTGATTTGGGGGCACGGGTGACGGGTTAGTAGGGTTTTCTTTTCGTTCGATTTGTGGGGAGACTGAAAGTGAAGTAGGGAGACTACGGACAGAGAGTAAATTGCTACGGACGGAGCCGAAATTGAAGAAGGAAAAAAAACAAAGAAAGAAAGAGGAATTAGTTCGTTTGAACAAAAAAAAAATCAACTGGAGTATATTATTCATTATTTTGGAATTGGTCGTAGTATTTTCTAATCTTACCTTGTATTTCAGTTGTTGAAGTAAAGAGAAATATATAATAAATTTAAAATTATTAGTAAGAATGAAAAGAGTCGAAGAGTACAGAATTTTGCTGATTTAATTTTACTCCAATTATAAAGATATTTTAACGTTTATCTTAAAATACCTTAAAACACTTCTATTTTATACATTAGAGCACCTTAAAACAATAAAGTTATAGCTACTCTACATGCTACACGTATTTTCTATTTTTTATTAGTAAAAACTGGATGTTTATCTAATTATTTAATAATTATAAGAAATTTTCATCAAATTTCAAACACGCAAGATCTTTGTCACTAAGATCAAAAGCTAATTTTCTGCCTGCTATGCATACTTAAGCTATTTGACAACGCTATACATACTCCTAATTTTACAAGTTACTTTTAAATCATTTTCTACGACTAATATACGCGTGCACCTTGAGAAACAACCCATATTCAATTGAAGGCATTAAATAAATTCAGTTACAAAATTGAAATCGTCTAATAAACGGTAAATTGCATATCAAATGTTAAATCTTAATTTTTAGAGCTTTATAATAACAATTAGCAAAATTATCAAATTTATTCATTGGCAGTGAATCTTAACTATGGCTGACATCTTTTACAGAACCTTTTTAAAAAGAAATTGCAAATTCTTGAAAAACAATAATTTTGCAATTATGAAACTGCGTATAAATTACACACAATGTTCAGTTTCTCCCACTCCTAAGTCCAAGGGAGAGCGAAAAATTATTTTCGCTGTAATTTACAAACACAATGCACTTCTATGCTCCTTTAAAAAAAAAAAAAGAGCACCAACACAGAGCACATTCCTAAGGAAAAAAAAAAATCAAACCCCACAAATTCGCCTTTATTCTCCCAGAAATACAACCCATCATTATTTTCCCCTAAAATCAATGGAAATCAATGGCACATCCACATCATTTCCCTCGTCATCCTCACACCCAGCCACCACATCCAGGTGACGCCGGGATGGAGGTACCTCTACCTTTGCCACTTCACGTGCCAGCTCAACCACCTTTCTGTCCAATCTCTCCCCATGCCTTGGAAACATGCTATTATACAACAGACTTGTGCCGCATGAAATGCTATAAGCACTCAGCCCCTTCTCACTCAACCAATCCAAAACCTCTCTTAGGGTTACATCCCCTTCTATAACCCACCTGTCCCAAACAGTCCAGCTGGCACCCCCGTGGCGCACTGTCTTGGGTGGAACTGGTTCAGCCATGGAGAAGAGCGGGATTGCCAGGTTGGCAAAAGTATTGCGGTATGCAGACAAATCACCGTTTCGGGCTATGGTTTTGTAGAGCTCAAGGCAAACAAGACCAGTTGCTGCAGCAGTGGCAGTGGCAATGGCTGGGATGATGCGGCCCGCAATGAGCTTGGCCTTAAAACGGTCAACCTCTTGAATTGAGTAGTTGCGGGCCCGCATGTTGGCCAGGCCCGAAATTAGATCCATGTGGTAGTTGGTGTCATCATCCTAAAAAAAACATTAAAATGAATATTAAAGATATGAATGGTTTATGATATGGACTTGGTATCTAGTACAAGTCTACCAAATAAGTTCAAATAGTATTAGGTTGATATACTAATATTATACACTCCAATAAGGTCAAGTGCTGTACTGTACCAAACCAAACTTGGATCTTCTACTTAAGTTCGCTTCTCCAGTTATATAATCTCGAAATAATTAAATATAGATATCCCTAATGATTACTATAGTCCAATGCTAAGTATGAAAATTCATATCTAGAAAGAGTTGGTCTACAGTGCTTTGGGAAGTAAAGCCCGTGTTTTACTTCCCGCCCATATTTTGCAATTTCAAGGTCCAAACAGTCGATCCGAACCGTTCAACAAGATCTCCATATTAAAATGTGCTTGGAGACCAAATTTACATTTTTTGGGAATTTTTCACTATTATTTTTTTTATAGGTACAAAATCACCTTTTTATGGTCCAGAATTTTCTGAAAAACAGTGATTTTCTACCTACATATTTAAAAAAATAGTAAAAATTTCCAAAAATGTAAAATTTGGTCTCCAAGCACATTTTAATATGGAGATCATGTTGAACACTTCGGATAGACTGTTTGGACTTATCAAAAAGGGTATTTGTTTTACTTCCCAAATCACCATAGCCCATCTCATTTAGTAGCATGTACACGTCTTGTGTCTCCAAATGCAGTTATTTATATATGGGGGATATACATACAAACCTTTTCAAAGTGTACTGGCTTCATGCGGAACCCAGCAGGAAGTTTCTTTGACAACTGCTCCAGCCTGGCAATGAGGTCATCAATGACATCAGCATCATCAATAGAAGAACTAGTTACACTAGTTGCCGTCTCGTCAGTGACAATCTTAACTCCCTCTTTCGGTGCAAACTCTGATACCGACACTTCACCAACAGCCTCCGCCAACTTTTTAGGGTTTGTGGCCCAATTAGGAACAGGTAAATTGAACGACTCGGCCCGTAAGATCGAGGCAGCCATGAGGAGGTTTATGTGACTTGGATCAGCTGGATCAAACTTCACTGGCCGAGGGAAGCGCTTAGGTGGGGACCAGAAAGGCGTGCCTGAGCTGGTCATGGAGTCTTCCGGAAAGGTGAAGGTGAGTTGTTTTATGCGGCTTGAGAAGTAATCTTCAAACCTGAGTACAGTGCAATGTCGTTTTGAGTTGGGTGGCAATTTATTCTTTTTGTAATTATACTGTGAAGTAATTAGCATTTGCCAATTACACCCAAATTTTCTTCTCTTGTTTATTTTTGGGACAAAATGACAAACTCCATTTGCCCATAAGAGATAATAAGACCCAAACTTTCTTTTAACTACTACATAGGTCTTATGGGACACCTGGGATTATTTACAAACATCCAAAAAAGGTTTTAGCAAAGTAAAAACTGAAAGTTTTGTAAGTTTCGACAAAGAAATTCTAGAATTTAACAAAATAGAAAAAAAATCATAATAAATACATAGCCATGCAATTGACACAGAAAGAAAGAGAGAGTTCCAAGACATACTTGAGCCGGGCCCACGTGATGCAATCCTTGAATGTCTCACACCTCTCCCTTTCCAAACATTCCAGTATGCTCTCCAGTTTATCCCTTGCCTGAGCATCACCAGCATTTTGCATAGCTGATGTGTACCCTTTTGGATCTTCCAAAAATGCATTCACTTCAGTGGGTGTCTTCTCAAACAACCCTTCAAATTCTGAGCGAGCCCATGCTAGGCAATGGTTTATGTTATGAGGGAAAGAGTGTACTGTACACATAGGCGCCTCCCTCTCAGGTGGGTCCCTTGAGGCCCCATAGTTCTCTGTCAGATGTGGTATGACCACCTGTGTGTTGCATTTTGCACCTAATGTACCCGACTCCAAGAGGGGTTTTTGAAAGTACACACACCGCGAGTCCACATACAATCTGGCATTTACATTATCAAGTGCATTGATAACAGCATCCAAGTTCTCCCAAAACTCATCATTGAACACATTCTCCGTCTCTGGGCCCACCCGATTTTGCAATGCTACTATATTGAGATTAGGGTTTATTAACCTGGCAGCCGAAGCTGCAACACTGGATTTCGATTGGCCAATATGGGACTCACGAAAGAGGAACTGACGGCTGAGATTGCTCTTCTCAATGATGTCATCGTCAGTTAAGGTCAGGGATCCTGTGGGCCCACAAGAAACCCCCATTAGGGCAAGGTTTTTTAGGAACTCACAACCTAGGGCACCTGAACCCACCATGAAGATTTTGGCATTTTCTAGCTTTGTCTGTAGATCAGCACCAAGGACTGAGATTTGAGCATCGTACCGTGTGTTAAGTGGTTTTACGTCAGTGGGGCCCAGGGGTTCAGGCGGGAGAGACTCGATGGAGTCAAAGTAGAAAAACTGTCAGAAAAAAAATTACAACATGTCAGATGGACATTTATATGGCTGAGAAATAAACAGCAGATAGATAGACCACAACACATCTCTCTCTCTCTCTAAAGGAGAGAGATGTGTGCTTCATGTGTATGTAGAAAGAGAAAGACCAGAAATTTTGCTCATGAACAATATCAGTATAAAAGCACTACAAATTTGATGGTGGTCACCATGCACCAGTATAGATCTAATTTTTTTTTTCTTCATTCTAGTTGGTATATTTATACTTTGGTATAAATAATATGCAACTACTGTTTTACTTGGACAGAAAAGGTGATTTCCATTAAAATTGTATAAGTTCAACCCTCGTACTAAAGGAACCCTACCTATCTCTTTAACTTTAAGTGATGTCACATCAAATTCAAGAAATTACAAATTGGTTCACATAAAAAACAAGTTAATTATTTCTTTTCTTTTTTTGTTAAAATCAACTAGGACAAAACAAACAGATCTTCTTCATTGATTCTGGAAATTTGATATAAAGAATATAGGGCAATTTGGTTTTGTTTCAGTAGACTTCCTTTAGAGTGTTTGCCATCATCCGCAAAGAATCACAAAGAATGTAGACCAGGGTGCAATTTAAGAATGTAATGGTATTGAATAGCAAAATAATAAATCTAGGCATCTTTTGCCCAAAACAAAAAGAGCCTTACGAAGCTTTTCCAAATAAAGTACCTGAAAAATGGGATGAAATTTCCCAGAGCATGCTTTGACCACCTCCTGCCCCACCACACCCCCAAACAAAGCCGCCATGGGGTTTAATACCGCCCGTGACCCATTCGAGAAAATGCTGAGCACCTTTCCATCAGCTTCCCCAACCTCTCCATTGACACCTCTCACAAATTCAATAATCCTCTCCATGTCCTCCACGGCTCCGGCCATGGGAAACCGACCAAGCTCAGACCTAAACTGATCCAACGCCTGAAATGCTGAGTGCAAAAGGGCAGGACGGTCCATCTTGGAAAAGTCACTTAGGAGGAACTCACCTGGGTCTTTAATGGCTTCTCTCAATGGCTTGAATTGAAGCACTTTAGGTACTTTTACCTGGGTGACTATGCCTCCGCTTTTGTACGTACCGAAGTTGGTCGTGTCTTCTTCTAAGAAAAATGAATATGGCCTTGTGCTATTTATTCTTCTCGGTTTTCCATCATTTAGCTCTGGCATTCCCTGGTTTGAAGAGAAAAAAAAAATAAACAATGGACATGATATCTTTATTTGCTACTTCACAACGAGACCAAAATTAGTTAATTATGTTCAAGTAACACTCCCCCCTAGTCACTTAAACAGAGTTAACCCCAAAAGGGAAAATGAAAGTGCCCTTGACATTTTGCATGTAAACAAGAAATTGCTTCATAAAACAGACAAGCAAACCTGAAAATCAAATTGGTCAAATATTGACTGTGTTTAAACTAAGATAACAGAGATATCGCTATAGGTTGACAAAATATGTCAACAGATAACAGAATGCACATGTCCATCACATTAATGTAAATTGATGGAAGATATTGGAAGACTATATCATGCATATGCAACATATCAATTTGAGTGAGGCTATGGTACTATGCATAGCGCAGATTGGTATGTACTACGGATCAACATTTTCATTTTCATAGTCCAAAGAGTCAATCTGAACCATTCAACATGATTTCCATATGAAAATGTACGTGCAGACTAAATTTTACATTTTTTAGAAATTTTTACTATTTTTTAGATAGGTAGAAAATCACTACTTTGAGTGGTCTAGAATCTTTAAATCAAGAGGATTTTCTACCTATCTAAAAAAAATAGTAAAAAATTCTAAAAAATGTATAATTTGATCTAGAAGTACATTTTCCTATGGAGATCATGTTGAACGGTTCGGATTGATTGTTGGATTTCGAAAATGAAAATGTTGATCCGTAGTACGGACCAATATGCGCTATGCATAGTACCATAGCCTCACTCTAACAATTTTCTACATAAATTAGGAAGAATAGTAGTTATTTGAGTATTTGGGACTTGACTATAGACAAAGAAATTAGAACATGACGGTGTAGGTCATGATCATGTTTTAAAGTAACATGAAAATTATCACTTTTTCATCCTTTCATGAGTACATGTGAGAGTTCAGAAAAAATAAATAATTAAGTAAAGAATTATACCTGGACTTCAGAGAAAATCACGAGATCACTATCCTGAAATTCAAGCCTCTCATCATCAACACATGTCACAAGTGCGGGATTATCATTGCTTATAGAGGCAATAATGCCGGTACGGGGCTCCTCTCCATCTACATCCAATACAGTAAATTCCGGGCCGAAATCACTAAAGACGCCCCCAAATAGTCCCCGAATTTCACATTTAATAAAAGGGATCGGTGGTGTGTGGCTATGGCAGTAGTCATTGAATTCTATTGCTTTCTCCAGATTTATGTCAGTAAACACCACAGTCTGAAAAAAGATAAAGGCAACAAAAATGTTATAAACTGTTCGAGTAATCAACTGTATAGAAAACATGCTACAATAATTAGTCTTTGTTATGGTAATTTAACTGGTGCACAAATGGTAATTTAACTGCGTAATTGATCCTATGCTGGTTACAAAACAAACTATACAGAAGTGAATAATAAGCTAAACTGAGCACCAACTCATAAACCATTTGGTATCAACCAGTGCAGTACAAGTACATATCATACAGCAAGTTTTACTTGTTTACAAGTGACACTGCAAATTAACTATGCAATGCTAGAGACTGCCAAAAAGCAACTGATACAGTGAAAAAAGAATCAATTTAGCAAATACCTGAAAATCAGAGAGTTGTTCTTTCACCAAAGGAGCAGTTAGAGAAGAGACTTTGACAGCATTGTTTAACTCTTGTAGCTTTGGCACACAAGCCTCAGCACGATTTTTGCCAATATCACCCTCTGATAATAAGAAATTTGCAGATAGGTCCCACATCTCCACCTCCCCTTCATCATGTAGTGTCACTGATTTTACCCCGGCGAGAACTAGGTTCTTTGCTGTTACAATAATTCAAAATTTAAAGGTAATAAAATTATAAAAATGACATGCAATATCTATTACTACTGCTCCACTGTTAATGTGTTCTTACCAGTCTATGTACAAGCCAGTTCTTACCAGTGTATCCAGAATTCAAGGTCTAGTTTATAAACACAGTTCAAATGAATAAATGATATAAGAACAACACGGAATTTACCTAAATTTTCTATATTCACATCATTTAAATCCAATTTCAGTAGGGAGGTTCAGCTTGATAGTTATAGAAACACGAGTACCAAATTTGATCAGAAAAGAACTTCCTATCATTAGTTATCCCACCAATCAAAAAACAAAATAAAAAATCAAGTTCATTTCTTCAGTGCTCTTATCTCTTACTGAGAAAGAGAACAATAACAGCAATAAACAAAAATCAACAGAAGTATCCATACCAATCTCTGCTCCAAGGCCTTGTAAGCCCGAAACGAGTACATTAGATGCAAAGAGACGGCGCATAGTCTCTCTCCCATACACCGCGAGTTGTCTACTATGCAAATCTTCATCTATGTCCGATTTCTCTCTCTCCGCGACCTCTCTCGGCTCCTCCGCCGATTGACCTTCTTGACTCTTTCTCGGTCGCTTGTACTGTGATAGCACGCACAGGACTCCGGCGAGACCTACTGCTCCTGCAATCAGGTACGGCCAGTAATGGCGAACGAAAAGGGGGTTCAGATCAGTTGGAAACATCGCTGAGCGAATTCGAATCCAGAGATTTCGAGAAAAAACAGAGACAAAAAGGAGGTTTTGTGATAATAATAAATAATGGTCTCTTTAACACCTGTATATTTCTTTGACGAAGTTTCTTTTGAATTCACATTCTCTATTTCTCTGAGATATCTCATATGTTGCGTGACTTTTTGGAAAATCCTGATCGTTCAAATACGTTCGCACGAATCATAAAGGTAAAATTATACTGGCCCCCCGCTATTCCCGAATAAGCATCGGACACGTCGGTCACGAAAAATATGAGATATCTCAGAGTCAGAGGATACGTACTCTTTTCTTTTCACGAAGAGAATCCTTGATTCACTGTATCTGTGATCTGTGGTATTCCGTGTAGCATGTTAATGTGTTGGAGGGCTATATTGTTGGGCCTTAAAATGTCCGCTTATAAGTTTTAATCTGTTTTATTTTATCTTGTTTAGAAGAGGCCCAAAAGAACCGATTAATTTTATTTATGAAAAGTAAAATATCATTACTATTTTTTTAGGAAATAAAGGTAAACTTTTTAGATGAAAGAAGGCCACAAACTTTTTTTTTTAAATATTTTTTATTAGAACTTGTGATCTGATAACCGGCGACAAATTGGATCGGATTTTTAAAAAAATCGATATATGTAAATTCGGCCTCAAGTTGACGCTGTATACAATTGTTTTTGGCGGTATTTAAGCATTTGAGAATTGACTCAATTGAGATACATATTATGATTGATTTTGGCGGCATGATTTTCTATTTTTAAATGTACATAATGTTTTTACTATAATATCACTAAGCTGGCATGGCAAATATCTTTTTCCTAAAATCATTTTATGGATACTAAATAGCCAACAACATATATTTTTTCCTAAAATCTACGAATTAAAAGTAATACAAAAAGTGAAAAGTAAAACCCTCATTGTAGCTCAACCAATGCAAAGAAGAAAAATACAAGTAGTAAATAATTATTTTTAAGTTTTTATAATCTTTAAATCAAAAAGAATTTACAAGTAGAATAATTTTTGTAGAGAAATGAGAGATAGCACAGTTGGCTAAGAAAAAAGTTCTAGGACTTTTGGTTACCCAAAGGTCGAGAGTTCGATTCTCCCTCACGACTTCGCAACTTCTGCGAAGGTTTTCAAAAAAAAATAATTTTGTATCTTGAATTAAAATAAATGACAACTAACACCTTTTTAGTTTATTTTGACACCTATTAGAGAGAAACTATGTAATATGCATATTACAGATCAACTTGTGTTATGGATCAATTTTTTCCTTTTCAAAATTCAAACAGTTCGATCCGAATATTTAAACTGGGTCTCTATATGAAAATGTACTTGGAGACCAAATTTTAGATTTTTTTTAGATTTTTTTACTATTTTTTTAGATAGGTAGAAAATAACTTGATCTAAAATTTATGAAACCATAATTAAAGTAGTGATTTTCTACCTATCTAAAAAAATATAGTAAATAATAACTAAAAGTTCGAAACAGTTTATTTGAAAAACAGGAGACCCGACATGATTTCCGCCCTTTTTGAGAAATGGATGAGGCGATGATCCAATTTTAGAGAAGGGAAAATCCGACAAACGAGGAGGTAGAACAGAATAGAGAATTTTGGGAGGGGTTTAAGGAAAGTCCAGTGGTATAGTTCTTGTGCTAATTATGTTTAAATGATAATCAAATTTGAGTGGTAGCACTTTGCTCATGACTCATACTTGTATTATATTTTAGGTTTTGAATTCTGATTTTCGATCACTTTGTTAATCTGAGGCTTTTAATTTTGACACATGTTGGTGCACTTGCAGTACTCATCCAACATGATATCAGGAGCGGAAATCAAACTTTCAAACTCTGAGGGTCAAAAATACATTGAAAGTTAATCATATAAATTTTTATACTATTTATGGAGGTCAATTTTTACAACACTCGTAGTATTTTACTGTAAACTATATAAAAAAATTATGCATAAACCAGTAAATTTTGAATCCGCCTCTGCAAGATATACTTGTTTGAATAATTTGTAGTTTAGTATCCATGGTTTTCTACTACTATACACCTTGTTGAATGCTGTTGGAAATGCTAAGATTTTGCTAAAAATCAAGTTTAACGCCCTTGTTGTTGCAGCTAAATGTTGCAATATTTCTTTAAAAAAAAGTTTACTTCCTTTTTACTATTAGGCAATTTTGCCTGTCTGAAAAAACTAGATGGCCCATTCCAAGGCCCATGTCAAGCCCAGTAAATTTAAATGAAACATTATCACTATGATTTTCATTTACATGCACATCCTCAACCTCAAATGCATTTTTTCTTAGCGAAGATGTGCCACAGACTGAGAAAACACGAGAGAAAATGCTCCAAATTTGCACGAATTCTCCATCCATATCCAAATTCATCTCCGATCATCCATCTCTCATCCTTCTAGAAACCAAATGCACCTCCATGGTGCACCTCCGTCAACTCCACTCCCACCTCATACGTACCGGCCTCGCCCGAGACCTCATCGCCACCAGCCGCCTCCTCTCCTTTACCGCCACCTCCCCCTCCGGCGACCTCTCCTATGCTCTCCGCCTCTTCTCCCACTTTCCCAACCCCAACACCTTCATGTACAATATCTTAATAAGGGCATTCTCTAAATCCTCTACTCCGGACCTTGCACTTGAACTGTTTGTTGAAATGCTTTGCGGTGGGACGATGCCTGATAGGCTCACCTTCCCTTCTGTTTTCTCGGGGTACTCTCGGTTGGGCTGGGTGTGCAATGGCAGAGAGCTTCATGGCATGGTGGTGAAGCTTGGATTGGCTGGTGATATCTACGTGCGCAATGCCATGATGGCTATGTACGCTACAGGTGGTTATGTAATGGAAGCATCTGTTCTGTTTGATGAATGTGTGGAGTTTGATGTTGTTTCATACAATTCGATGATTATGGGTTTGGCAAGAGGGGGTCAGGTCGATGAGGCAAGAGCACTGTTCGATGAAATGCCTGAGAGGAGTGTGGCAACTTGGAGCACTATGATTAGTGGGTACGCGAGGAATGGCAGAGACCAAGAAGCATTGGATCTGTTTTCATTGATGCAAAGTAAAGGAATGGAGCCTAATGTCAATATATTGGTTAGCCTATTAGGGGCTTGTGCTAACTTGGGAGCAATTGATCAAGGGATCTGGGTCCATTCATACTTAGAGGAGAACAACATTGAACTTAACCCCCTCATGGCCACAGCAATTATCGACATGTATTGTAAATGTGGAGAATTGGAGAAAGCTCTTGAGGTATTTGATGAAATTCCTACGAAAGCTTTGTCAACATGGAATGCTATGATTTTTGAGATTGGCTATTAACAACTGTTACCTTGAAGCAACTGACTTGTTTTCCATGCTACAAAATTCAGGATTGAAATAAGATAATGTCACATTTGTCAATATCTTAATGGCTTGTGGTCATTCTGGCAGGGTTAATGAAGCAAAACATTACTTCGCTCTCATGTCTCAGCACTACGGCATTGAACCAGAGATCCAACACTATGGTTGCATGGTTGATGCATTAGGTAGAGCAGGGTTTTTAACAGAGGCCGAGGAGTTAATTACCAAAATGCCCATGAAGCCTGACGTGGCAATATGGGGTGCATTGCTCTCTGCTTGTAAGATGCATGGGAACATAGAGTTGGCAAATCGCGCAGCAAAAAAGGTCATGGAATTGGATGCACGAGATAGTGGTGGGCATGCTATCTTATCGAATATTTTTGCCAATGGTCAAGAATTTGGTGATTCTATTAACACTAGATTAAAGATGAGAGAGAAAGGTGTGACAAAAGAAAGAGGAGGAAGTATGATAGAGGTGAATGGAATGGTGCATGAGTTTCTGGCCCACGGCAATTTGCCACTGTCAAACTTGTGACATACGAACATCTATAGAAAAAGGTGTGTGAAAATCTTGTACAAAATTACATATCAAGTTAATACTGAATTATATTCTATATATTGCAAGTAAGCTATTCTTAGGACTAAGGTTTGTGTATAGTATCTTCGTATTGGGGCTATGCATTATTTTTTTTAATCAATATATGTGTAGTAGAAGAAAGCAATTACTCCAGAAAAATTATATGATTGATCCATAGGTGGGTCATTTCATTTGCATCTACACCAGAAGGAAAGAAACTGACAAGTCATGTTAGTTATGTCAGTGCTTTCTGCATTTACTCCATCAAAGGAATAATAGTCATTACTCATTAATATAATCATAATCTAGGTCTATAATAAATATTTATATCAAGATAGAATCATAGATATGCAAGTATATTATACTGCTAGCTACATGTACTGTAGTCTGAACTAGCAATAGAAACCATTAACTCATTACATAGGAACTCTCCAGTTTATTTTAATGTTTTTGAAAAAAAAAAAAAATTGGTATATTTAAGACTGGTATACTGATCTGATTGGTACCAGTATCAAGTTATTTGTGCAGCAGTCGTAGACCCACTGTGTTAGTCTCACCGACTTAGTTACATGTGTTGGTACAGGGGGCATGCACTATCTGATTGTTTGCATGACAGTCATGACTGTAATGTGATACTGTGGTACAGAATCATAGATTGTTTGTAAAACTTGTAACATACTAAAATAATTGAAAAGTTTTGTTGAAGTTACTAAAGTGTACCTAAGGTAGAATATGGTGCTTCTTGCAAATTTTTAATTTCAAAGGTAGCTTAATTTTTATATCCAAATGAAGTATGGTTCTTTTGCAAACAATGTAAACAAAGAGGGTTCAAGGCAAATTTCTCCCTTTCATATATTATGTATCACTGTTTGGGACTAAAGTCTTGGATGTTGTTGTTGTTGTATATATGTATCACTAAATTATAGCATATGAATTGGTGGTGTCTTTTGTGGATTTTATATTTAAAGAGAGGCTCTACAAGAAACATTCCCTGAGCTTGAACTCAGGCCGTGGCATATACTGCATTTTGAACAAGTAATGGATGATATTGTCGTGCTCTTACCCTTAATCTAATTAGATCAATCAAGCAGTAAAACACAAATCGAACAAGGAAATCAAACAAATTTTATTGAAAGCTGGAAAAGATACAGTAACGGCGAAGCCTGAGTTTAGAGAAACAAAATTCACAAATTTTACAACAGATTCATCAAATTGACCTAATACAATAGTTATCTATTTATAAGCAATGCCTTTCTGACAAAAAAAAAAAAATCTAAATTCGTTATTCCTATCGTCCAATTTTGATCGATGATCCGGTCTATATGCATTTGGCCAGGATATTTTATTTTCAGTTAGTTCCAATTTTCGATAATTTGGTGAATTGGAGATTTGTTTATTTGGTGTCTAGGTTAATAGAATTTTGCAATCTTTCGAAGCGGTGTTTTGGACAATTATGACGATATCACCTTTTGGCGGTTTATAATTCAAATTTGGTGATTTAGTGATCGGATATTTTGGTATTTTTAATGGTTGAGAGTTTGTGATTTGATTTTAAGGTGCACAATAAAGATAATGTCATGATTTTGATGTTTGTGGGTTTGTGATTTGGTTTTAAGGTGCACAATAAAGATAATGTCATGGTTTTGTTAGACTTATTGTCATAAAGAGTTGAAGGATATCTGACTACATGGTAAGTAATCACACATTTTTAAGAATGTGAAAAATAATTTGTTAGTCAAGTTCGATATCGACTATAACTTGATATTTGAAAGCAACCATCGATCATGATGTTTTAGACAATTCAGAGCAAATCATAAGGATCCAATTTTTTTCACGAACGAATCAAACATATTGAGATATTTTTCACAAAGGCTTAAAACTTCACTCTCTATGAATGTAGATTGATTATTCTTCTCTAACACCACTAGCTAGTAGGTAGGTCAATGCACCAACTGCTGCTGTCAATTAACGGCATGCATGTTTGATTAGGTCAAATGAAATTTATTATGATTAAAGGATTTTGTATCCAATAGACATCATGCGAATAAGATATTTATTTTCACTGCTACCGAACATCTGATCAACAACGGTCAAACACCAACAATTTTTATGTCATACGTTAGTTAACATGATTTCTTTTTTTTTTTGAAATACTGATAGTGGCTATCAGATCAACAACCGTTTATATTATTACATCAATCACTTAGAAAGCATTAAACTCATTAGTCTACCAAAATCTACATTCTATAATAAAATTAGCAGTACTTCTGCCAAAGTTGGACTTCTCTCCAAGCCTGGTTAGCCACTGTTATCGGGTCAGTTCCTTTTCCTTCAAAAATCAGTTTGTTTCTGTTTCTCCAAATGAACCAGCAGCCAGCAAAGAAAAACCTTCTCCACTTGGTTAGTATATCTCGATTTCGGTATCACCTGGCCGCGTTCGTCAGCACTGTCTGTATATTATCCCCTAGGTGCCTGAATCTTAGACCCGCTAATGAGTAGATAGTGTGCCAGAATATAGATGCAAAACTGCACCGAAGAAAGAGGTGGGATGCCGTTTCCAGGTTACAGCTTCCGCACACTATACAGCCAAGCTCACACTGGAAACCCCTACGAGCCATTCTTTCATGTGTAAGCAGTTTGTCATGTATTAATAGAAAGGCAAACACACGCACTGTGGGAGGCATTTTGATATGCCAAACATAGCGAAATTTACACCTTGTTTTCCCTCCCGAGATCATGACCTGGTAAAAGGATTTGGCCGAGTATTCATTTGCAGAATTCCATCTCCATTGTAACACATCTTCTGAGTCCTCGTTGAGCGCACCGTCATCGTTGAAACCATTCTGAATTGCCATTTGTAATGACCACTTACGGGTTGCCGGTACCGGTCTTTGTTGGTTAGCCAAAACCGGTTGAGACCATGAATCAAACCAATAAGAGATCCTCGTACCTGGCCCAATCTGCCATTTGGTGCTCCAATCAAAGAGAGGTCTTATTTTCAGCAGCTGCATCCAGAAGAAAGATCCTTGTCGCATCCATACTCGATGTTGGTCATGGTTTTTGGTTGTAGATCTAAGGGTAACCGCTGTTTGAGCCCATAGTGAGTTTGGGTATTGGTATAGCCTCCACCACCATCGCAAGAGTAAGGAGATATTCCTAACTGAAAGGTTTGCCACCCCCATGCCGCCATTCTCCTTTGGCAGACACACTACCGGCCATTCCATTAATGAGATCCCTTTTTTATGATCCGTTGTACCCCATAGAAACCGTCGTCGTATTTTATCCAGTCTATTCAGTACCCACTTTGGTAATAGAAAAGATGACATGAAATAGATGGGGATAGAGCTCATTACCGAATTGATTAACTGTAGCCGGCCTCCCCTAGACATTAGCCGACCCTTCCATCCTTCAAATTTGGCTTCCACTCGTTCAATCAACGGAAGGTATTGTGCTCTAGTTAGCCGCTTAATAGTTAGCGGCAGTCCCAAATAAGTAATTGGGAACCGGGTCTTAGTGCAGCCAAATACCTCGGTGATAATTGATATCTGATCCTGAGCCAAATTAATCGGAATCCAAGAGCTTTTAGCAAAGTTAATATTCAGACCCGAAATGGCAGCAAATAATCTCAGGATAACCTTCAGGGAAATGACTGATGTGTTATCGGAGCTTGTAATAAAGACCGTATCGTCGGCATACTGATGTGTGACGATCGCTTGACGCAACTTTGAAGAGATCCGGTTCTCAACCGAATTATTAATGACCTGTACCATTCTTTGGAGCACATCGACCGCAATATTGAACAACATTGGTGATAACGGGTCCCCTTGCCGTAAACCCTTTTTATGCGAGAAAAATTTTGATTCTTGCCCGTTCATCACCACTCTAGAAGAAGCTGTGGTCAGTAGATCGATTATCCATTTTATCCATCTGTCCGGGAAGCCCCTGGCTAGCATGACCTCTCATAAAAAGGACCAATTTATTGAATCGAAGGCTTTCGAAAAATCAATTTTCAGAAAGCAAGTTGAATTACCAGATGTTGAGATATGTTGAAGCATCTCCCTTGTAGCGTTGAAATTTTCTGTGATTTGCCGTCCTTGGATAAAGGCCGTTTGACTCGAAGAAATTAAACCCGGTAGCAAGAGTCTCAGTCTCAGTCAATAGTCTCAGTCGGGTAGCAATAGTTAACATGATTTCTTAGTGAACAAATTGATATTGATATCATCACCACTATCAATTTGAGAGGGATGAAAGGGAAGTCAAGATGTGAATTACAATTTGTAATATTTTTGAGATTCTGATATGCATCTCAGTTTGAAATACTTTTCTCACAAGTATCTTTCTCTAGTTGGAACTTTTCTACTTTCTCTCCGGCGCATCTTTTTGTGAGATTAACTTAAAAATCTATTGGATTGGCTTCAAACAACACATCCAAACCGTTGAATCCGATCTACTTCACAAGTGATACATTTACATGTCAAATTTATAATTTTTCGAACTAGTTTAGTATAAAGTCAAGCGGTCAAAAAATAATGAAAAATGAACTCATTAAAATTAACTTATAAATCATCTTTTTTTTACCGCTTGACTTCATAATAAATTAGTTCAAAAAATTTAAAATTTGACATGTAAACGCATCACTCCTGAAGTAGATCGGTTTCAATGGTTTAGATGCGTCATTTGAAGTCAATCCGATAGGTTTTTGAGTTAAATTTACAAAGAGGCTTGGTGAGCTTAAGAACACCTTAGTTTTACTAACATATAGAAATTGTATTACGATAGTAGATACTCTTTCATAAGAATATACTATAATTCATATATAAAACTTCACGGTATTATTGTTGTGTGATAATAATATTCATTAAGAAATTTCTTTGTAATTCCTCTATTTTCTGTCAAACACATCTCCATTTTTTTATTAAGCACGTAGATGTCTTGATCCGTTAACGATTTTGTTCAAAGATGAAATTTCAGATTGAATATCATCCCTCCGATTAAATATTCTAATACTTTGCATCTTGTGATGTTTTTTTACGTGTATAAGTTTAAATTTGTTTAGACATGTACTTGCCACATGGAATTTGTATCATATTTATGATTGAATCTCATTTCTTTTTAATTTATTTTAAATACCATTTAAGGAAATTTTGAAGTGATTAGTCATGTCTTCATTTCTTTCTATCGTTATATCATTAAAGGAATGTTATTTGTCATTTAATATGTCATTTTGTATGATATTTTTTGTAAAAATGTCAAGAAGATAAAAAAAATATATGTTCTTTAATATGTCATTTAAGAAATGTTATTTACGTGTAGATGTCATTTAATATGTCATTTAAAAAATGTTATTTGTCACTTAGTCTAAATTTTTTTCATGAAAATATGATTTTGTATGAAATTTTTTTTTTTTTCTCTTATAATATGTCCCGGCATAATACTAGTATTTGTTCAATTGTTTTGACTGAACACATGCCTCAAAAAATATATCTTACAAAAAAACAGATAGAGGGGTGGACTTGAGCGAAAGGTGTTTAGATTTTGTTCATTCATCTCATACTTGGAAAATCTTTTTTCCCCTTTGAATGTTTACATTCAATCGTGAATGTGAAGGCATGTGTTTGATCTAGAAATTTTGATAATTCGGCATGTTAGCTCTAACTCTAGCTTAATTTAATTATGAGCTGAGCCAGGTCAAGCTTAATGACATGAATTGAGTTCGAGTTCTACGCAAATTAAATTATTAGTACTTATATATATTTGTTTATCAATATTTTGTTTATTTTATAAAAAAAATTGAAAAACTAAAACTACATTTGTATCTAAATTTTAAACATATTAGAGCTCATTTTAATTGAACATGTCAAACTTAAGTTAGATTCGAATCAAATATTGAGCGAGGTACGAGCTATGAGTTTTTCAATAATAGCTATAAAATATTATTTTTATTTTCTTAAAGGGAGAAATATAAAAACTCATTAAAAATTATGTTACATAATTTGCGACTCGCTAAAAATTTTGTGATTATTTTTCAAAAATTAAAAAAAAAATGTTATGATTATTAGGGAGAAGAAACCCCCTTGTGCGCGCTCACATACACACACCGCTTGCATAATCCACATCTTTTTTTTTATCTAGCTGGCCCTTTCCAATGGCGAAGCCACATTGAATCAGAGTAGACAACTGTCTATTTTGGATTTTGAAAATCAAGATAGATCTATGTATAATTGATTTCTTCTTAATTTTTAGAGAAATTTGTCTATTTATAAACAACTCACACAATCTGAATTGATAAATTCATGACAGTTATGCTAGTTGTACCAGTATGGCTACACTGTGTTCCTCTTCACTAGTATCCTCGAAGTTATCAGAATTTAGGGGCTCTTTTAAGATTTATGCAAATTTATAGCGGACGGTTCAAGTCTAACCTCACACGGTGGAGTATCTCATATATATATAGAGGATCTTTACTCCCTTCTCACAACACCATCTCACGACACCAAAACAGATATATGATCATGAGCGGAATCAGAAACTTTTTTGAATGGAATCAAATATTGTTAAAAATAATAGTCAAGAATCGGTCTAAGTCATTAATCAATAATCATTGATCGAGTTGCTTAGATTAAATCAAGATAAATCAAGAAGCATAGTATTATTAGGTAGAATCGGAATAGTATCAACGGTACAATAGATTAGGTAGAGTACCTAAAGTACAATAAAAAAGCCGTTAGGCAACCTTGTATAAATAGAGACTAGAAACTTGTAATAGAAATAACTTTGAGTTCAATAACAACAATTAATCTCCTCACAATCATACAAATCAACAAGTATCATATATATATAGAGAATGTTGATAACGATCATATAAAAAACATGAAGTGTGACAATTGGAATCAACAATGAAATGATTTTTTCATTTTTATGAAGATCAGATATAATGCATGGTTTGTAAGAAGATTAAATATTTATCATAAAAATATACTTTGCCGTCATATACTTGTCCCATTGAATTACCATCAACCCTAGATACCATTTTGTTGGGATAAAATCAGCAATACATCATTACTTTGTGCTAATGTGGAAAAGATAGAAGATTCAGAGCTTGAAGTCTAAAGTCTCTATCCACATCTCGATTGGAGCATGGCAGTGAGCAGATCCGACCGTCAGAGTGCGGCGGCTATCGGACGAAAGCGGATCCGGTCGTGGAGAAAGATAGAGAATGAGGTAATAGAGTCTTTAAGAGTGTAATAAGTAGAATTAGATTATTATAGTAGTTTAGATGATTTTATAAAAATAAAAGAGTTTAGATATAGGAGAGGGTCAACTGACTCGTTGTAAATATTTTTTTTATCCATGAAAACGTTAGTAGACATTTAAAGTCACTAACTTTCAAGAATGATCTCTATTACAAAAAATAATAGAAAGCCATAGGACCCCAGTACAACAACGATCAATACAATGCAAATTACCTTCTTGAACCACTTACAACAATTTGATCCTTTACTAAATTGTTGCCACTTCAAGAAGAATAATCGACACCGTCGAACTGGATCCAATAACCCGCCTTTCTTCAGCAAGTAAAGCAGAAACCGAAGTACAACCCAGGAGATACCAAGCGCGAAGAGAATGAGGCATGCCCTGATCAAGTTTAGCACGAGCCGTTGATCTTCATTACCATAGAGTGCAGTCATGCCCTGAAGGAATGCCAGAACCATAAAGTAGCAAGCAGCCAAGATCACCATCGCCAAAAATTTCATCACAATTTTTTTCTTCCGAGGGACCACACATAAGAAAAGCATCATAACACTAACAGATGAAATAAACGCCAACACATTATATATTCGGAATTTTTTTAAAGGATCAAGAAGGACTGGGTGACCATTAGCAGAATCAAAAGCTCCTGGAGGATTTAATATTGCTGCTGTGAAGGTGACAGTCGCCACCAACGTTGACACCAACAATAGAATTTGCGGGTCATAGTTTGTTTCCTCTTTCACCTTTGGCAACTCTAAAATTGCTTCTTCTATGTCATTTGTGGTGCCGGGTTGTCGCACTATTGGGTTTGAACTGTCACTTGAATTAGAGTCCCTGACAACAGGTTCTGATTCAGACAACACTTCAGCTGCAGTCTTTCCCCCAGCTGCTCGTATCATCTCACCAAGGACGAGATCTCCACTCTGCGGCGGTGATTCCAATAAAACATCGAGTGGAGTTAAGAACTTCAAGTTTGTGGTGTTCACATCGATGGCTGCTTTACTCAACAAAAATTTGATTACCTGAGATGCAAAGGTGCAATTTGTTAATTAAGTAGATGCTTAGAAAGGCATCAAGGATGAATATATAATATTCACCCATTTTTTTTATCAGAAAGGAAGCTATATATATATGGCATACTGATAATTGCTTGCTTGCCACGGCATGATGCAAAATAGTATTTCCTCTGTTATCCTTTGCATTAAGGTCGTTTACCCGGTCGATCAAGAACTCAACTGTGTCGAAAGCATTATATTTGACAGCCAAATGAAGTATAGTTTCTCCACCATTTGTAAGCACATGCACTGCCTCCTCACAGGCTTCCACTAACTCTTTCATAATTACTGTCCTTCCGTTTTTAGCAGCAATATGAAGTGGCAATAAGCCTTCCTGTTTCTCCCTTATTAAACAAAGGTCCAAGTCAGCCTGCAGAGAAAAATAAACATAAAATTACAAGCATATATATTTTGCAAACCGTAAAATCAATCTTGAATTTTTAATTAATTTGCTGACAATAATATATATACTACTATATTGTAGTGGTGTTCTCATTTGGATCTTGTTTTGTTTCTTATGCATACATATATTTGCATGTAAGCAAAGTACTAAATTAGCATCAATATATATATAAAGAGAGAGAGAGTAGAACTAGGGTGTTCCTAAGTGCACCAAGCCTCTTTGTGAACTCAACTCTAAAACCTATCGAATTGGCTTCAAACGATGAATCCAAACCGTTGAAATCCTTCTACCTTACGAGTGATGCGTCTACATGCAAAAAAATTGAAATTTAAAATTAATTTTGTATAGAGTCAAGTAGTCAAAAGGCGTCCAAAAAATGAATGCATTAAAATTAATTTATAAACTTTCTAATTTTGACCACTTGACTTTATACTAAATTAATTTGAAAGTTTAAAATTTTCACATGTAGATACATCACTCGTAAAGTAGAAGGATTTCAACGGTTTGAATTTGTCGTTTGAAGCCAATCCGATAGGTTTTAGAGTTGAGTTCACAAAGAGGCTTGGTGAACTTAGGAACACCCTAGTTCTACTCTATATATATATAACTAATTAATCAAAGTACTAATTAATCTGGCGCCGGTCGTTCCTAAAACGTTAATTTCCCATCAAAAAGTTGGGGTAAAGATATCGACAATGCTATTTTGAGTTCATGCGGCGTACAATTAATTAATAGAGAAAATAAAAAAAGTATATAACTAGTGCGCTGCATGAAGTCAAGCTAGCTCTGTCAATATGCTTACCCAAAAGGCCAAAAAAAAACATATAACAGAAGTCAGAAACAACAAAAAACAAGTGATCATATTACCTTCAACAACTCCTTAACTACAGTGACATGACCGTGGGCAGCAGCCAAATGCAGAGGTGATAAACCCTGGCCGTTGAGCTCCTTGGCAAGCTCGGGTTTGTGATGGATAACCTCGCGAAGGAAATCAGCATGACCAAGCATTGCTGCAATATGTAGGGGGTTATCTCTCTCTCTCACTGATGTAACCCCAATTACCTTGTCAAGCAAGTGCTTATCTTTCTTGAGTAGCTCTTTTAATGAATTCACATCTCCAGCTTGAGAGGCCTCTTCTAGTTTTGTAAAGAGTGTATCCATAGTCAGACTCATTTCCTTAATTGAGTTTCTTTCCCTACACAATACTATAGAGTTCCTTAAATAGAGATTATGCCGTGTGTTGTCCCAACACCAACTATTGTTGAGTCAACGGAAAGAGTGATCAATTTCTTAGGTGAGAAGATATGTTGTAGTCTTTGGAATAGGCCTAGGATGATGCAAAAGTGTGTAGGCCATAATATTCCAATTGTGAGGCTTGTTATAGTGGTGCATGTTCGGCACCCTTCCTTAAGAGTGAAGGATTACATTTTTAATCTTTTAATGTATGTTCGGTAAGGAGATAAGATTAAAAAAGAAGACTTAATGTAAATAAAATATACATTTTAGTATACAAAGACTAATTTTTCCCTCATCTCTTCCTCTTCCTCTGAACTTCGACTTCTAATCTTTTCATGAGTCCGGCTAGTATAACATTGGTGTCATTTCGGCCTATATAACACCAACTCCAAAATCTATCGTATCGACTTCAAACGGTTAATCCAACCGTTCAAACCCTTCTACTTTATGAGTTGTGTGTTTACATGCAAAATTTTATAATTTTTTGAATTTTTTTAGTATCAAATCAAGCGGTCAAATTCCATTAAATTTCATATAATCCCAAGTAAAGACCTATTAAGTCCATCCGATCTCTTGCTCTTCCTCTGAACTTCTACAATTAAAGAACTATTTAATTGAAAAATTCCATTAAATTTTACATAAAAACCAACATAATCCCAAGTAATTTTTTCATTAAATCCATCCACTGGTACTGTGGTCCCCTAATACAGTTGAGGTACCATAGGTACCACTGTTACAAGCATCTTAAGAAAATTGTAGAAATTTAAAACTCAAAACACGCATGCAATTTGAAACTCAAAACACACATGATGAAATTAAGTCCTTCTATTTTGGTTAATAAACCATTCACCACACAATCCGCTCAGGATTCGGATTTTAGAGAGTTGGGCCCAAACAAAAAGCCGGCTGCTCAGCCCCAAGCCAAGCTATCTAAAAGAAAGAATGAAAATTCAAACTAACGAACTGAAATTTTGAGATTCGGTAGAAAAAAACTCGATTGATTGAATTTCAGAAAAAAAAAACTAAACTTTTTCAATATTGCATAATAATCTTCGTAGTTAAAGGGAGAAATACCTAGTCGAAGTGGGATGTCAATAGAGAGGTCATCTCAAGAGAAATCTGTCTGTAGCGTCAGATTTACGATTTGATTACCGAAGAACCGTCAATCAAGGATGGAAGGAGGGTGCAGTTTTTTCTCCCATGCCTATAGACGTGGGTTGGCTGTAGAAGAAGAAATGAATAAAATATTATAAATGACAAAAGTGCTATAAAGAGGTCACATTTATGAGGATATTATTGTCCGTAAAAATCAGCTAAGGAGCTCCTTTAGAGGCCAATTCGCTAAGGAGGGATCATATTCGCCTTAAGAATTTAATCTAAGAAAGAGCTTTAATTCAGTCTAAGAAATTATTGTTCGGCTGAATTAAGAGGATTAAAGCTAAAGGAGGTCTAAGAGGGTGTCACCGAACATGTACCTTGATTTCAAATGAAATGGACAGTACACTGCCGTTTTCCAAAAACCCCAGTTCCTATAATAAATTAATAATTGCTAAGTGCCAATAGTCCGTACAATCAATGGCAAGCAACTCAAATTTACACTGTTATTAGAACCGGACCGGACATCGAACCGCTAAATCTTCTGTTCAACGGTTCACTGGTCGGATCGGTGATTCAACCGGTTCAATTGCTGGTTTTTTTAAATAGATATAACTTATTATTAGAAATTAAAATTTTCAACCTATCCAGCATCTAATTTATACAGTATGTTTTTCTGTCATCATCATTGCACACTGCAAGATGAAATTGAATCCAAAGTATATGGTCACAATATATAGATTGTAACATGTAACATGTCTCAGACTTAATCTATTTTTTTTTAGGAGAAATAAGGGTCATGCCCATATTTAATTGAAGATTGCGGTTAAGTTTGTATACATGGATAAAAGGTACTGAAAAATGCTCAAAACAGTTGAGCTCGAAACAGTATAAAAAATAAATGAAATAAAGTAAAAAGGGAAAATTAGACCATAAAGATTAAATGAGTTAATGGAAGCAGTATTTTGAAGTTGTGAAATTTGCAACCAGAGACCCCTGGAGCTTCTCCTCTTCGTACCAGAAAGTCCATGTACCAGTCCAGTACCTATTGTTCTTCTCCTCAATCCCAGCAGTTGAATTTACCAGTTGGTACCCCGCTATGTTCCTTCCTGCTTCTCTGCTCCGCCCAGTTGTCACAAATTGTCTCCATTCTACACGTTGTACCGGCTGTACCTTCTGTACCGATTTCTCAAAGAACTTCAATTGCCACAAGATCTCCTCCAGCAATTCATTCAGGGGCGGACCCAGTGGTATTCCAGGGGGCAGCTGCCCCCCCTGGATTTTGAGTTTTAGTGGAGATTTATCGGTTCCGACCGACTTTACCCTCCCTGAAAATTTTTTTTGTCCTCTTCTGCATGTTTAATTTGTAATTCGAGTTAAATTTAGGGTTAAAATTGAAATAAATCTGTTGAATTTTGATTGGTAATTAGAATTATAAGTCAGAGCATCAGAATTACAAGTCAAAGCATTAGAAAGTATAAGTTAAAGCATTGTTTTTTGTCAAGTACCCAATTGGTTAATGGATTTAAACCCGATTAGATATCTAAACCTGATTCGATATTTTTTTGCCCCCCATGACGAAAATCCTAGATCTGCCCTTGAATTCATTTGTTGTCTTGTTGGAGTCAGCGAAGCATCGGTTGCATCTTTCCCGCAACACTATAAACTGCATAATCAATATTGCTGATTTTTGCTGTTGAAGCAGCCGTGGCCATAACTGAGAATTCCTTCTCAGCCTTTATCTATTATTAAGCCTTTATAAAAAGTAACACACAAGTAATCAAATTAAATTAATAACTACTATCTCATTTTTTTTACACCTTATAGCCACATGCATGCAAATTTTTGCAATAAATTAAAATTATAATAGCAATGATTGATGACAACAATACGGCAAGAGATGATGATTTCAAATTACGGTTTAGAAATAAGGGGCAAATGAACAATAAAAGGATGTACCAATTTTTATTAGAGTATGCTCGTAGTTTAATTATAATGACAATCATTTGTTTTGCATAGTTGTATGATTTAAGATCAGCCGGTCTCAGATTGTGGTTAATTGGAATAAGTTGAGGCTTCATGGGAAATGTGAAGAGTGATTTGTGCTCTACTAAACAGTTGTGTGGGTGAGGGTTATATGAGGCAAATTTAGACTAAATAGTGACTTGCTGGACGAAGCTTGATCAGAAAAACTTACATGACTGTAAGATAGAACTTTATTGGGTTTTAAGTGTGAGGCTTTTATATGTTATCAGGACCTAATTGAGAGATGGTTGCAAACTAAATAACTAAAGCCTAACTGGTTTTGTTTCCTGGTGTTTCAAGGAGGCATCTGATGCTGTAACAAGTACCATGGCTACAATAAGTGGCTATCGGATTCATCTTTCAAGTACATATTGTTGGATTGTGTCATAATCTACTTGTCTGTTTGACTAGATTTGCAAAACATATATTTGTTGAATTTTACAGTTTCGTGTCTTGAGATATTGTGCAGGTTCATGACGATATGAATTACTAAAGTACACATCAAGGATACATGATGAAGTGCAATATTAATCAAGGATGAGTCATAAAGAACTAAGCATTGAATGTAGAAGCATAACCTAAAAATTAGATTTAGAAATCTGTAAAATTGGTAAAGCATGCTTGAGATTGAAGTAATTTACTTTAACCGTTACAACGGTTAATTAGCCGTTACAACAAAATAAATCATACATAGACAAATCGATTTATTCTGTTGTGACAGTCGGTGCAACATTTCTCTGAAATTTTCAGAGAGCTAACCGTTGTGGAAACTATTATAACGGCTAATAAGCGTTAGGGTTTCCCAGTGCAGCCAAAACCTGCTATATGGGGTTAACCGTTGTAACGGCTAATCTACTGTTACAACGGTTAAGGCCAGATACCTTATTTTGCTCATCTCTCTATAAATAGAAGTAAAATCTAGATTTGGATTATCTCTCTAGCCGCCACAAATTGTAATATTCCGAATTCTTTTGAGATCTAGAAAAAATCATTGTTGATTGTGCACACAACTTCAATATTCATGATACAACAATCTCAAGCATACTCAACCACAATAAATCTTGAGTTAAAAGTAGAGTGATCCTTTAATGATCATTTTGTTTGTTTCATACATTTGAGCCTTTAGTGCTCGTGAGCCATTTCCATGCTTGGACCGTGTGACTTCCCAAACTTTGTAAGGGCTCACCGGTTCCATCTTGTACTCATTTCTCATTGGATAAAGAAAAGCGTGCCACTTCGAAGGTCACGAGCTCCGGAGACGTAGGCGTTAGTGACGAATTCCGTAAACAACTCTCGTGTCAAGTGTCTCTCAACTCTTCTATTTATTTTACGTACACTTGTTTAGTTTAGAGTTATTCTTGTTTCCGCCAAGAATAATACATACGCACGTTAGTTAAAAATACTTAGCTTTAATTTTTAAAAGGCTATGTATTCAACACCCCCCCCTAGGTGCCTTAGGGACCAACACATATATCGAGTTATTATTAGACACTCATGCACAAATGCACAATCATTGACAACTCCACTATCCTCTAAAATCTTATTTTGATATGAGCATTTCATCAAACACCTTTAATGCATTCATATATTCAATAAAATCATCTAAAACATTCAAGCTTTTAAAGTGCATATTTTACAAATTGGAATTAAATGATTAAATGAGGTTACTTACAGTATTTGCTGCAGGTTCTTTGCTGGTTTCGTTTCCAGCCTAGACTTATTTGAATGAGATTAAGCCACTGTGCAATTAACCACAATAGATATAAGAATATAGAAGGAGAAAGCCAACTTGAAAGAGAAATGAGAGCCAATTTCTCATTTCTTTCCATCTCAGTGTGTGAAGAAAAAGGTACGAAATGGAGAATTTAGCGAAAACGGAAGTTATGCGGAATCAGAAGAGCAAGAGATGAAGATTTTATCAAATTTGACTTGAACCGCAGTTTTACACGGTCCGGCCAGCGAAATTATAATAATAACCAGCCGGTTTAATCGGTTTTAACCGATTCAATAACTTAGGCGATAATATAAAAGAACCGAACCAGACAGGTAACCGGTTCTAGTTTTCTCCGGCCGAACCGGCCGGTCTGATTTTGATAACACTGCAAATTTAAGATATATTTGGAAAGATTAATTGAGATGGTCAATTTTTTTTTTAAATAAACTCGTTAGGCTGTTAGAACTACAATCTTTTATTATAGGGTTAATTTTTCAAGTACCTTCATAGAATATTTTAATTTCTTATTTATATTCTTTGTAGTGTTTTTTTTTAATAAACCCGTTAGGTTTGTTAGAACTATAATCTTTTATTATGGGGTTATTTTCTCATGTACCCTCAAAGAAATTTTTAATTTCTTATTTACCCCTAAACAACTAATTATTCATATAGTGAAACTATTATGCTCAAGATCTCCCCGCATTAAAAAGTAGTCACATACTAAAAGAAAAGAAACGGCATATATTTGAACAAGTACACACAGCTAGATTCTCATACTAGACCGTAGACACAACAAACATAAACCTACAAATTCTCTCTCTCTACCACATAATAAAATCTCTAATTAACAGCTGACATCACTCAGCTTCAAACCAACTTTTCTTCCCCCAGACATGCTCTGCCCCTTTTTCAAGCACCTCCGTTGAGAAGTGCCTGATCAAAATGCCATACCCCTGCACCAAATAGATATATTTAGCATTACAAATCTATAATAATTAATAAAATTTGAAAGAGAATTGAAGTTTGGGTTTTAAAAGACTAACCATGTCCTTTCCCAATTCTCCTCAGTTGAGCAACATATTCTGAGATTTTCTTAATAGCCTCCACCTAATAGATGATTGCAAGTTTGTTAGATTATATTATGTTTCTGTTTAAGTTACGAAAAAAAATTATAAAGGACCATAATTTGTACCTGCTCTTGGAGATATTCACCCTCGATGAAATCAGTCATCTGTGGATCAATGGCTTTGTCTGCAATCTGTTCAATCATACATATTTATAAATTAGCAATTTAATGAGAAATTAATATTGCATTTAACTGTATATCAAAATCCATGCTTAGACGAGCAAGAGAAATAACAATAATATATTTTTTAATGTTCTACATATATTATCTGTAGGATGCTTTGACCTCAACTATTAAATGAATAGAATGCAGTATTTTGTCAAAAAATTCAAAAAAGAGGCAACAAATATTAATAAAAATTTCCCTTTATTAAATTAGGAAAGGTTAAAGAATAAATTAGTATCACTTACACTGTGTAAAGTTAGAAGCTTTTCGTTGACCAGTTTCTCAAGGGCCAAAGCCAACTCCATTGCTATAAAATAAAAAAATAATAATGAACCAATAAACGAGCTAGAAAAGTATAAATTTCCGAATTGCACAAAAAGGTATAAATTTCCTTAAAAATTGACTTTCTTTGATGTTGTATACTTACAAACACTTTTTAATGGCTTAAACACTTTAAATAATTTCTTCACAACAATATGCTAAATTAAAATATAATGTAATGCACTATTAATATCGTTGTATTATAAAGGAATTCGCATCCCCTCAGATATCTCAAACTTTGAGTTGATCTGTGGAAAATCTGAACCGTTCAAATCTTTTCTGAACGAATCTAAAAGCATATTAATATTGATCCTCTGCATTCTGAATAGTCACCGAAAAAATTTTAGCCCAGAGTTAGATAAACTGAAAAAATATGAGATGTCTAAAGAGGATACAGACTCATTTTTAAAGTGACTCGAAACATTGGACTGCATTCTTATTTATTTGACTAAATTAACCCATGAGAAATAAGTAATATGGAAAAATAGAAATTGTTGGGGAGTTTAAGACAAGTACTAGTTAATTAGCATTAATTGATGTTAACATGCAATTAAAATTTGTGTGATCCATCCACTTTCCAACAACATTTGTCCCACTAATCATGGAGGAAAAGTCTAGTTAGCTCCAATCAGTGCATTTAATATACTGTGATGAATATAATTGGTGTGAGTCTCATGCCAACGACTCATTATGAAATGTTACTTAACCGGTACCATTGGATGTGGGCCCCATCATTATTGACACATTACAAGAAGTTCCCCACCACAACTAATGTAATACCAACAAAAATTATGCTTAAAAGACCTACTAAAGACTTGACTAGTTACTACCTAAACCACGAAATACTTTCAACTTTTTAAATTTAACAAGAATAGTGTACGACTTTTTACATCCAAGTTTATAAAGCCATGCCACGTTTGAATGTAAAAAAATGTAAAGTAGTATAACAAGCATGCAACAAGAGTAAGACTTAAAATATGTTTGCCTTTTGGGTCGATTAGAGGCAGTCTGGCAGACACCTGTCACACCTCTTTTTCACAATTATTATAATGATCTCTTTAATTGAGTGGCATTAGATATTTGATGTGTTATATAATAAGTTATATAGAGTACAATAAATGACACTACTTTAGATGCCAGTTTCCAGGTAAACATTCAAAAATATCCTCTACAATGTACATAATTGGACAGTTCCCAATAATAGTTTAATAAATCGGATCCAAATTATGTATAACTTTGCTCTCCAAAATTAATGCATGCACGACAAATATCTTACTAAAAAAAAAAATAAAGAAATACTAACCATATAGAGCATCGCCTTTCTCAGGATGATCAAACTCGGTCAAAGGCATTACAATGGAATTTAGCTTCACACGGCCTCCTCGTGTGTTCTACAAATAAAAATTGATAAAAAAATTACAAATTAACTATCTGAATTATGACATATATCATATCATGTATGGAACTATCCAAAATAATTTATGTTCGAGTTGAATTTTAATTTCTTCCGAATTATTACCTGGTACTTCATAAATTTCTCAGCATGCTCTCTTTCTTCGTCACTTGAATCCTTAAAGAACCTATAATTTCATATTAAGAATATTTCAGGACAAACTTACAATATCAAGAAACAAGAATTAAAGAAATATGCTTGATATATTATAATTTCTTACTTTGCAAATCCCTTAAGCGCGACATTGTCCCGATCGAAGTATGCAAACATGGCATGATACACATAAGACACATTGTACTCCACACTGTAAAACATTTCACAACAACAAATTATAGGTTATTATAGTGGAAAATATTGGCACCAGAAAATAAATTCTCCAGATATAATGGTTAAAATGTAAAGAGCAGTTACTATTGTGTCTATATTATTAATATCAATGGTGCTTTAATTTTGCAGAACAGAGTATAGAAGTGAATTTCAAAATTTGACAAATATTTTTTTCTTTTTTTTTATTTTTCGTCTGGAAAGCTTTTTTTAATGCTCTGTTTACTTTGTCATAAAAAATTTAACTTAAGCTGTCAGCCTGTAACTAGTCTGCTGCAATAAAAAGATAATTTCTAGTCATTTATCGGAAAAAGAAGGGGTGTTTACGCAATTTTCTAAAAAAAAAAAGAAGGAAACTTTACGACACCTATAGAAAAATCACAACAGGACAGTCTTTTCGTAAGCAACGAACAATTTTATATGAAATTTCTAATCTACTAAACCTAAATCCTCGAACAATTTACATTTAATCCTGCTAATTAACAGTGCAAAACCGTAATAAATACATGCAGATCTTCCAGACCCTTCCATTGACTACAGAGAACTAACGACAAAGAAAACAGAGTGCCGCAAAACCTCTCTAAACTTGAAAATTTTCAAGAACTAAACAAAAGGGAGTTAAGAAAACCATACTTAATCTGTTCATTAATAGCCGCCTCACATTCGTCAAGATACTTGTGCCGCGCGAGCGAGCGATCGATCTCCTGTGGCACAAGCGCCAGAGTGCTCTTAACCTCCTCAAACGGCTCGAATATCACTCCTGTTATCACCTTGGCGTTGTCAGATGTCGCCTGAGCCACCAGAGCTCCGCCTCCGACCGATCCCTTCCTTCCACGGGGCACCCACACTGATTGTACCGGCGCGGTCTTGGTTGATCCGACTGAGGCAGAGTCGGAGAGGGGGAGGAGAGAGAGAGATGAAACTGCCTTTAGAAACATGTTTTGAGCTTGATTTGGTTTGCTTTGGTTTAGAGAAAGAGAGAAGGATGAAAGGTTAAGAGGTGAGGGAAGGAGATAATATAGGTGTTTTTGAGGGTGCTGATAGGTGCCACGTGTAGAGTCCAGATTTGATATTGAGGAAGTGCGTGTGGAAGGCTCGTGGCGAAGACATGGAGTGGATTTGGGAATTTGTTCTATGTTTGACTGAACTTGGTGTATGTCTTTTGACTGTGAAGATATTCTGGGTCTCACAAGTCATAGAATGGGGTTTTAGTAGAACGGGAGTATGAGAATTAACTACTGGTGGGTTCGGGCGTGTGGTGATCGCGATTCGCGAATCACGATAAGGTAAACGAGCAAGATATTTTTGACCTAATCGAGACATAACTGGAAGTATCCAGTTTTCTCGATGTGTCCGCCACACGATGGGATGGGACTGATTTTGCAGTAAGTTCATATTTAAAATAAAATGTTAGGACGATTTTGAAAATGAAAAGGTCAGAAACAATATTAGCCCGCTCTAAACCATTTAACAAGAAATATATAATATTTAACGGGTACTAAACTGAAATTTGTTCTAATTAACTAGGTTATTTTATTTCGGTCGTTTAGCATCACAGAGAAATAGTTGGAACGTACTTTTTATGAAATCCTATTATTTTTTGTTCATATTTTTAAAAAAGTTTTGTTTAAGAAGAATGGACGTGTACAGTTTTTGTTGAGACTGGAGATGATTAGAGCCAGGCTTTGTCTTGGAGCATCTAGTGTATCACAGCTCACAGCTTGTCTGGCGGTCTCCGGTGTGAATTACGTTTTGCAAAATTTAGAACAAAAATTGTGTTAATATTTTACTTGAAGAACTTTTGTATGACATCATTAGATCCTCCAATTATTCAAATGTTTGAATGATATTTTTATTGTCCTGTTTTTTTTTTAATATTTAACACCAATACCTCTTTTTCTTAAATGTTTATAAATACTAGGAAAACTATTGATGAAGACAGATTGTATGCTTCGTTGTGTGCGGTCAGCTCATGTCGGTTCAACTTGCTCCTTCGTCCTTTACATGAAAAAAAAATTTCAACATTTTTTTAGTAGCTTCAATTTCAATTTCGTCAAATTTGCTACAACCATATATTTAGAAATAAACATATATTTTTATCAAATTTTCGAAAATTTAGATAGTCACATCAAGACTGAAAAAAATTATGGGAAAGACACGTAAAATCAATCATTTCAAATTTTTACTCTTAAATCAAATCAAATCATACCATTCATAATTTTTTTTTATAATTGTGCTTTACCTTTTACCATTTCAAGCCATTCCTTCAATTTAAAGATAACACGCATGCAATGATGCAATCCTAAATAAGATGAGGTGGCATGCTTTAAAAGTCAATATGTAATCAATAGTAATTCTAATTTATGCAGGGACCAAAATTATAATGATATAATTATTTTTGGGACTTTACTTGAAGCATATTATGTACCAATCAGTATTTTAAATAACGGTATGCGCTCGTCGGACGGACAGGGTACCGCCAAGCCATTAATCAGGAATAATCGGGAATAATCGGCCATAATTGAAAATAATCGTCCGATTAGTCGGAAAAATCCGTAACAGTTTGATCACCGCCAACGACTAATCGGCCGATTAATCGGCCTAAACGGCCGTTTTTTACAACACTGGTACCAACCATTTGGAATTATTTAAAAAACAAATAAATATTAAACAAAAATATGAAGTTTTCACAAAGATAAAACATTGTTATCTAATCATGTCCGCCCGATTTACACCTTATAAATTGAATTCATATTGCAATGTTATAATAAGGCGATCTTTAATCTGAGTCTTTTACAAAATTAACGATCGATAAAATTCTAAGCTGTCATTTGTGGGAAATTGAAAATTCTTTACTAGTGCACCCTAATAATTATCCAAGCACTTTTTTTTATGGCTTTTTCGGTAATTACCGCCACACTTGTAAAAATAATTGTTTTATCGGTATCCTTCTGGAAAAAAATTCTCCATAATTTTAACACCACCATCAGATCACTCATCTAAATTAATGGTTTTTGAAATTATTAGAATGTTCAATTCCAATTCAAAAAAAATGTCACTGTTATTCGTTTTCTATAAAGGAAAATTCATCACATTTTAAGATGATAACAAGATTTGAAGCAACTTGAAGAACTGGCGTGTGGCAGCCTCGCTTCTCTTGGGGATCAGCCCCTCTGATTTTTTCCAAATCAACGGTCAATAAAATCTCTATAACCACTATTTGTGAGAAATTGAGAATATTTTACCACTGTACAGAAATAGAGCACACTGTGGCGATTAGCTGAGCTTTGTTTTTTTTAATGATTTTTCCCACAACTTATCACCGCATTAGGATGTTCATCAGGTCCAGTTTAATCGGTTTTAAATCGAACTGAGAGAGATGGGTTTAAACAGTTTGATTTTCTCGGTTAAATAGATCGGTTCAGTTCATTTTCTAAAACCAAATAGTTCGGTTCAGTTCGGTTTATAAATTTTAAAATCGGTTAGACCAAACCAACTGAATTTTTTAAACCCATCTCCCATCCGAACCAAACATTTAAAAAAATTCAAAAATTACAACATAATGTGTATTGCTCGGTTTGGTTTAACCGGTTAAATCGAACCAAACAAAACATTTTAAATCCATCTTTAAAAAAATTCAAAAAAATAACAAAAAATATTTATTTTTATGATTAATATCATATTTCGGTTTAACCGAACAAACCAAAATTTACTTCGATGTGTTCAATTCGGTTCAATTTGATTTTTTAAAACCAAATAAATTTTTAATTGTGGCGAACCAAACCGGTGAACACCCCTATACCACATTTGTAAGAATAACTGGTATCCTTCTTACAAAAATTGCTTCAACACCACCACCACTCCATATCCCTCTTATAAAAATTTAGGCCATGTTCGGCGAAATACTGTTGCCGTGGAAAAAAAAAACTCACTCAGAGTGAATTTTTTTTTCCCCATGAGCACAGTAAAAGTTAGTTCCAAAATTTGTTGTTCCCAAGTCCATTTATGTTCCCCTTAGTACACCGAACAGAGCCTTGTAGGATTTTTAATTCCGATTTAAGAAAAACTTGTTATTCTAAAATAGAAAATTCATCACAATTCTAATTAGATGATGACAACATGTGAAGCAAATTGTAGATTTTGAATTCCAATTTTGAAAAAAGCTTGCTATTATTCAATTTCCAAAATAGAAAATTCCTCACAAGTTTAATTAGATGATAACAACACGTGAAGCAACTTAAAGAGTTGGCGTGTGGCAGCCTCGCTTCTCTCTTATTCCTTTTCCACTGCTCATTATCACCTAAAGTTCACCTAGGGGTGTTAATGGGTACTATACGGGTAGGATGAAAACATTTTTATACTCATATCCATTAAGAATTAATCTTATTCATATTCTACTTTTACTTCATTGAGATTTGACTTTATCCTATCATATCCTTACTCGTTAAAATTATCGGATAATGAAATGGTAGCGGGTGAATAACGAATAATACTAATATAATAATTAATTTTATTATATTTTACGAATAGAACATCAAAACTCATTCATTTCACATATATACAATCACATTACTAATAAAAAAATAAAATAAAACAAATATGTAATCAATTCCAACTAATTGTTTTTTTATAAAACAAGAGAATTTAAAAACACGAATATCAATTCGAACAAATTTAATTATTTAACTAAATAACAAAATAGGTAAATAAAAATAATATGATTAATATTTTTCTTATAACAAAAATCATATACTAAATAAAAATACATAACTAATTATTGCACAAATATTATCATATAAAATATCACGCAAATAAATTTTAACATTACTAATTATTACTGAAATATTATAATATAACTTTATTTTAAATAATTACCCTATAGGTAACGGGTACGAAATAGTCTTTACCCGTACCCTTACCCGTTTAGCTAATGAAAAAAAATCCTTACCTATACTCATACCTAATTAGCTAAAGAAAAAAAACTTTATCCATAGCCGTCCGTCTTAATAGGCATTAATTAATGCAAAAGGATATTTTGTGGACTGTGTTGTTTTATTGCAATTTGTTTTATATTGTGAGGTAGAACAGTAAGGACAAATCAAGATCTGGCGCTGACGTGGATGTATAATTGGTTTAACCGACCTACTTGTTTGGTCTAATTTGGCAACCTTTTTTTTCTTCTAATTATCCTTATCAGAACTTTGAATATATTTTTATTTAGTGTGTATTTTCTTGGCAAATAAGTTGACAAAAAAACTGCTACAAATTTGGATAGTAATTTTTTTTTTTTTTTTTTTTGTGAAATCACCATTAGATCTTCCAATTACTAAAGGTCAGAAAGGGGTTTTTTTTTATATATCCTGATTTTTTAATTATATAACACCAATAGCTCTCTTTTGAAATGTTTATCTATACACTTATTTTCATATGTCAATATCATGTATTTCCAATTTTTTGTCTCCTAATCGATCGAATCAAATCCTATCATTTCATAATTTGTTTTTTGTACCTTTGTGCTTTACCTTTGCCATTTCAAGCCATCCCTTCAACTTAAAAAGTCACTATGTAATCAATAGAGATGGCAATTAATGTAGAGACCAAATTTGTACATTGTTTTAATATTTACTAATATATCCATAGATCGTGAAATTGCTACACCAGCTTCATTATACCTGGACAATATTCTGGTTTCTCCAATTTGATTTTTGTACCTTTTATCACCAACTTTTGTATATTTTAGCTAATTTTCATTGGACCTTCTCGTAATAAAATAATTATTTTGGGGATCTTACTTGAAGAATATCATGGAATTATTTTAAAAATAAAATAAAATATTGAACAAAAATATGAACTTTTGAAAAGTAAAACCTTATGAGTGAGGCTACGGTGCTATGCATAGCACGGATGGGGTCCGTGCTACGGTTCAAAATTTGACTTTTCAAAATTCTAACGGTCGATCCGAACCGTTCAACATGATTATAAATGAATATGTACTTGCAAACCAAATTTTACATTTTTTCGAAAATCACTTGATCTGAACATTCTGGACCATCCAAAAACAGCCTATCTAAAAAAATAGTAAAAAAATTCGAAAAAATGTAAAATTTGGTTTGCAAGTACATATTCATTTTATAATCATGTTGAACGGTTCAGATCGACCGTTAGAATTTTGAAAAGTCAAATTTTAAACCGTAGCACGGACCCCATCCGTGCATAGCACCGTAGCCTCACTCAAACCTTATTATCCAAAGCATGTCTGCCCGATCTAAGATTTATAAATTAAATTCACATCACAATGTTATTATGAGGCAGTTTTTAATGTGAATATTTTTTGAAAATCCAATTTAAATGGTATAAACTTCAAATCGACGGTAGATAAAATTCTATAACCGTTATTTGTGGGAAATTGGAAATGTTGTACCACTGCCTACTGTGGTCAATAAAATTCCATAACTATTATTTTTCGAGTAATTTAGTGTCTCATTTGTAAGAATAATCGTTTTCTCCGGGATCCTTCCGACAAAAAACGCTCCATAATTTTCAACAACAATACCACCATATCCCTCTTCTGAATTGTGTGTTTTGAAATAGTAGAATCTTCAAAACCAATTTCAGAAAAAAATTGCTATTATTAATTTTCTAGGATAGAAAATTCATCACAACCTTCAAAAAAGAAATTTCATCACAATTTATGATGATAACAAGTTGACAACATTTGAAGCAACTTGAAAAGTTGGCGTGTGGCAGCCTCGCTTCTCTCAGTTCTTTTCAAAACAACGGTCAATAAAATTCTCTAACCGTTATTTGTTAGAAATTGGGATTACCATTGCACACTGTGACAATTAGATGACCAATTTTTTTTAATGATATTTTCCAATAACTTACCACTACATTTGTAAGAATAACTGAGATTCTTCCCACAAAAATTGCTTCAACACCACTATAGGGGTGAAAACCGAGTAGATAATATCCGTTCCGTATTTAAAAAATTAAATATGAATATCCGCGTGGATATGTACAAATATAATTTTACATTTTAATTATATGTATCCGAATAATAAATATATATCATATAGTTTAATATATATTATGAAAAAAATTATGTTATTTAACATTATAATTCGATAAATATTATAAATTTTGATATTTTTCAATAATATTTATATATTTTTTAATAAATATCTTATCCTATTTGTATTCGTCTTAATATCCGATTCGTATCCGAACCCGAAAAATAAAAGTAAATATAAATATGATTTTACCACTATCCGCTCCGTATCCAATCCGTTTTCATCCTTACACCGCGACTATATCCCTCATCTGAATTTTGGGTTCTCAAAATGTAAGATTTTGACTTCTAATTTTGGAAAAACTTGCTCCTATTATATTTTCTAAAATAGAAATTTCATCACAATTTAAAATGATAGCAACATGTCAACAACTTTAATATTTGGCGTGTGGAAGGAACGCTTCTTTTGTGGATCATGTCCTTCGATTCCTTTTACACTGCTCACATAACCTATAGCAATATTTGTGATTTTATGGATTTAATGCAGAAAAATATTTTGTAGACTGTTGTTTTATTACAATTTGTTTTGTATTGTGAGGTAGAACAAGTCAAGATCTCATGCTGACGTGGATGTTTAATTGGTTGAACCGACTTATTTATTTCGTCTAATTTGGCACAAAAAAAAAAAATCTAATTATCCTTATCAGAACTTGAATGCAAATTTACTGTATGCATTTTTCTTTGCAACTAAGTTGACAAAAGGCTGTTATAAATTTGAATAATAATTTTTATTGTGAAATCACCATTAGATCCTCCAATTACTCAAGGTCTGAAAGAGTTTTTTTCTTCTCTATCCTGATTATTTTAATATTTAACACCAATACCTCTCTTTTCAAATGTTATGAACTATACATTTATTTTCATATGTCATATTCAAAATGTTATGAACTATACAATTTATTTTCATATGTCATATTGGGCACATGTGTTTAGATAAGTACCATGAAACTATTTAATAAGACAGATTGAGTGATTCAAATGACAAATTCAAACCGTTGAAACCTACCCATTTCACGAGTAATGCGTGTATATTAAAAAAATAAAAATTTATAATTTATTTAGTACAAAGTCAAGCGGTAAAAAAATGAAGGTTTATACGTTATTTTAATTAAAATTAAAATGCATTCATTTTTTATCTTTTTTTGACCGCTTGATTTTGTATTAAATGAATTCAAAATTTTGCATGTACACGCAACATTTGTGAAGTAGTTCGGTTTCAACGATTTGAGTTCATCGTTTGAAGCCAATCTGATAGATGTTAGAGTTAACCCCACCAAACTAACAAGAAAAATAATATATAAATATTTCACTGTAAATTTTTTTTTTTTTGCACACCCTTGACAGATTGCCTAGCTATGTCCCTACAAAGCTAAAAATCTTAGATTTGACAACATAAACTCACTCCAGAATTTATAACTTTTATTCTCCTAGTCTAGAGTATTTCAAAAAAAATTTACTACTAATCAAATCCTACCATTTCATAATTTTCGTTTTTAAAGTGTGCTCTACCTTTTTCCATTTCAAGCCATTCCTTCAACTCAAAAAATTAAAAAGCGTGCAGTCCTAAATTAAATGAGGTGCCATGATTAAAAAGTCAATATGTAATCAATAATGATGCTAATATTGCAGAGACCAAAATTGTATATTTTTTGAATATTTAATATTGGATTGATAGATCCATTTATCGCCAACTATCGTATATTGTACAAGGCCTTTGTATAAAATAATTGTTCTGGGAATTTGCTTGAATAATATTATGTGACAACCATTCTCTAGAATTACAGAATTATTTAAAAAAAAAATAGCGTTGAACAAAAGATAATGAACTTTTCAAAAAGTAGAACGTTGGTATGTTATCCATATCATTTCTGCCCCAACTAAAACTTATAAATTGAATTCACATACAAATTCACAATGTGATCATGGTGAAGGAAAAAAATCGTGACTAATATGTCTTGACTTGGTCACGTCACGCCACGGTATATGACTAAAATTTATTTTTGCGTGCATGGCGTAATTGATCACGTTTAATTATTGTTTCAAGTTTTAAGTTAGTTCATAGAAAATAATAACAAATTATATTAACAATTAAGAAATTATTACAAAATAAATAATAATTAAGAAATAATGTTGAAAAAATTAGTAACGTAACGTGTTACATGACGTGACCAGATCAGTTTGGGTGACGTGACGTGACTAAAATAATGGATGACAGTCACGTCACACGAATAATCACGTCACGTGATCGACACACGTGACATAACATACCGTGAAGTGACGGAATTAGTAAGGCGTGACTAATTTCTTTCTCTTCTCTGTATTATCACAAGGCAGTTTTAATCTCTGATACGAAATTCAATAATCAACGGTCAATAATTCTATAAGCGTTACTTGTGGGAAATTGAGAATGTTGTACCATTGTCCATTCTGGTCAATAAAATTTTATAACCATTATTTTTTCCAATAATCTACTGTTGCATTTATGTTAATAACCATTTATTTTACCCTTCTGACAAAAATTACTCCATAATTTTCAACACCACCACCACGGCATCTCTCATCTGAATTTTGGGTTTTCAAAATATTGGGGAATCTCCAATACCAATTTCAGAAAAAATTGCTATTAATAATTTTCTAAGATGATAACAACATGTGATTGTGTGAAGCAATTTGCAGAGCTGGCGTGTGGCAGGAACGCTTTTTTTGTGGATCAGCTCCTCTGATTCCTTTTACACTGTAACACTGCTCACATTTATGATTTTATGGATTTTAATGCAAAAAGATATTTTGTGGACTGTGTTGTTTTCTAGCAATTTGTTTTATGTTGTGAGGTAGAACAGTAAGGACAAATCAATTTCTCGAGGTGACGTAGATATTTAATTGGTTGAATCGACCTATTATTCTGGTAATATTTTTCGATTTATCCTTATCAGAACTTTAACACATGAGTGTATTTTTTTTTCTTTGTATAATACAATTTTTTTTTTTACTAATACACCTGATAAATATGCTCATAAATTACCTGTAAAACATAAGTTCAAAGTTCTAACTAGGGTCTACAACTCTTTTTTAGATTGCTATATATAATTAGTATTCTCATGGAAAAATATTGTTTGCATTGGAATTTTTTTTAATTTTACTCCAACTAAAATTTAATTTTCTATTAAAATCTCACAATTATTTTACTTTATCAGCTGATTTTGTTAATTGTAAAAATTATCATTTTAGAGTTACCGTTGTAACCAATGAAAATGAAAGGAAGGTAATATAGTAATTTTGTTTTAATGACTTGGAAAGTTAGTGTGAAATGATATTTAAAGTTCAAAATAAACTTAGTGGTGAATAAAAGTCATAATAAATTATTAAAATTTAACTGAAAAAAGGTGAAAGCAAGGATGAAAGGCTCTAGATTTCCCACAAAGAAAATTATAATTTTGAGGCTTCAAAGAAAATATATATTTTTTAAAACAAATGAATATATTGTAGACTGCAATTAGACGTAATTTAACAACTCCTCGTAAAAAAGAGAGTTCACATCTCTTAAAGTAATACAATTGTTTTTATTTATTAGGGAAGAATTCGAGCCGTCCATTGCCAACTTAAAAGTTGTCCTTCTTGCCGACATTTTTATTAATATCCAAAGTTAATTACAAATTAATAAATATAGCCAGAATTTCTTAGTTTTTCGAAAAATGTCCAAACCGGTCAGATTTTGACCGGTTTCCTCTTCCCCCAGAAGCCGGCCAGAATCTAGCCGGTTTCCTTTTTTTTTTTTTTACCCGTTTACACCCTATAAATACCATTTTTCTCTCTCCCCCACAACTCACTCATCTCAACCGTTTTTTCTCTCTTCTTTAAGGTAATTTTATTTTATTTTATTTAGGGTTTAGGGTAATTTGTTGTAATTTAGTATAATTAGCATAGTTGACCATATTTTAGCGTATTTTGGCCTTTTTTAACATAATTAGGCTAATTAAGCGTAATTTAGCCGAATTTAGCATAATTAGGATAATTAGACCATTTGAGCATATTTCACCGAAATTAGGCTATTGTAGCATATTTTAGGTTATTTTAACCGCAATTGGACAATTTTAACATATTTTAGCATAATTAAGTCTATTTTGGCCCTTTTTAGCATATTTTACCGAAATTAGGTTATTTTAGCATATTATAACATATTTTAGGTTATTTTAACCGCAATTGGCCTATTTTAGCATGTTTAAGCAGAATTAAGCCTATTTTGGCCCTTTTTAGCATATTTTACCAAAATTAGGTTATTGTAGCCTGTTATAGCATATTTTAGGTTATTTTAACCGCAATTGGCCTATTTTAGCATGTTTAAGCAGAATTAAGCCTATTTTGGCCCTTTTTAGCATATTTTACCGAAATTAGGTTATTGTATCATATTAAGCATATTTTAGGTTATTTTAACCGCAATTGGTCTATTTTAGCATGTTTAAGCAGAATTGAGCTTATTTTGGCCCTTTTTAGCATATTTTACCGAAATTAGGTTATTGTAGCCTATTATAGCATATTTTAGGTTATTTTAACCGCAATTGGCCTATTTTAGCATGTTAAGCAGAATTGAGCCTATTTTGTCCCTTTTTAGCATATTTTACCGAAATTAGGTTATTATAGCCTATTATAGCATATTTTAGGTTATTTTAACCGCAATTGGCCTATTTTAGCATGTTTAAGCAGAATTGAGCCTATTTTGGCCATTTTTAGCATATTTTACCGAAATTAGGTTATTGTAGCCTCTTATAGGATATTTTAGGTTATTTTAACTGCAATTGGCCTATTTTAGCATGTTTAAGAAGAATTAAGCCTATTTTGGCCCTTTTTAGCATATTTTTACCGAAATTAGGTTATTGTAGCCTATTATAGCATATTTTAGGTTATTTTAACCGCAATTGGCCTATTTTAGCATAATTAAGCCTATTTTGGCCCTTTTTAGCATATTTAGGCTACTTTAACCAAAATTAGGGTTTAGGGTTTAGGGTTTACTTAGAGATGGTTAACATAATTTTATTTTTGACATCAGGATGCCTAGAAGATGGTCTATGGCTCGTCCAGTAGTTGACGAGCCGATCAGTACTAGCAGCACAGAGCATTTCAGTCCTCTCCTGTGGATGCCCCACGACGATCACCGAGTCTCACTGGCTTCTCGTGAGGTACGTATCTTTTTTTAGGTTTTCTTCAAATTTTGTTGAGTTTAAATTTGTTATGTTAACACCATGTAGATTACTTTTTTCAACGCAGGACATGTTTCTTTTAGATGTGAAGTTGCGGTGCGTTCACATGAAGTACTACGAGGTGATGGACCAGTACCTCATCAATCTAGGTCTCTATCAGGTTGTGGACATCTTGCGGACTGAGAGAAACATCATCAATGCATCTCTAATCTCAGGACTGGTGGACCGATGGCGTCCCGAGACGCACACGTTCCACATGCTATTCGGAGAGCTGACAGTGACACTCCAGGATGTGAGTGCCCTTTGGTGTTTGCCTATCTGTGGCACACCCGTTGGCGGCGTATCTGACAGCCGGAGATTTGCTGCTGATATTGACCGATTGTTGGGAGCTGATCCTCTCTCTCTCATTGGGGATCGTGGGCAGTCCAAATTCCATCTAAGGATGACTGTTACAAGAGCACTTCAGCCCGGGTCTGACGGCAGATGCCACCGATGAGTAGATTCAGAGGTAAAAACTATAAATTGTTTCTATTAGATTTTGTATCTGTTTTGTATTATAGATATACACGGGGCTACGTGATGGACATTTTTGGTTCTTTCATGTTTCCTGATTCCAGCTGTGATTGTATGCCGATGATGTATCTTCTGCTATTGGAAGACCTTGAAAATCTGTCGCCGTACAACTGAGGTGGGGTTGTCCTAGCCCATATGTACTCCCACTTGTGCCGTGGTTGTGAGCTAAGTTTCTAAATCTTTTCTTACTTAATTATTTAATCAATCAATCCAAATACCCTGACGGCTAAAATTCTTGAAAATGCAGAAGAAAGCGAAGGAGGTGTATGGGCCGTTACTCTTGCTTCAGCACTGGTCGTGGTCATGGCTACCGGTGGGCCGGCCTATCCCGAATGAGGCTCCGGCATGGGGAGCGCCCGATACTTGAAGATGCCCGGCATACGGAAAGAAGTGGCACAGTTATCACAACTACATAGATCGGACCCACGGTAGTACCATTGGGATCAGGACAGTCCATTCAGAGCCGCAGAGTTTGGCTGCAGATCTTGTTCAGTGGACACCGTACGAGCAGTTGTACGAGGAGGAGCGGTTGCTGGGGAGTTGTCTGCGGGAGCAGGAGATGTGGTACTACAAGGTCAACTCGTACACTTCTGGATAGTGGAGCACCACTATCCAGATTGGGTACTCTGTCAGTTTGGACATGCGCCGTTTCAGCCCACATACCCATCTTTGTCGAGGTCCACCATCAAAGACCTGCACAAGTAAGTCGTATCCTATTACCAACTATCTCATATTACTTGATAGTTTTGTATTGCAACTAACGTGTTCCTTACAAGATGAGCCACAAAAGGCGACTGGAGTGGGACTGGAGCAACCATTTGCAGGAGTACTACACTACGGCGGCAGATCCTTAGTATAGGGACTTTTATCATGAGCCAGATGCGCTCCTTTAGACCCCAAGACATCCCCTATTGAGGTACGAGACTTGGTACATGCAGGTCTGCATGGCCACTGTATATCTGTAGGACGATTACGGTGCCCATTTACGTGACAAGGTAAAACCGATAATGGTTACACACCCAATGGCATCAAATGGGCTCGCCAGGTAATGCACCTAAAACTACATAGTTTTCTCTAACTGAATAGTTCATCAAGGTTTGATCTGACAAAATATTTTTTTTTCAGCATTTGTCTTCGATCAAAGAGTGCGGGCATGAGATCACCATGCTGGGAAAGAAGAACTAGCGACGTCTTGGGTACCGCTACCTCAAGAAGAATGCGAATTATGTTGAGGATATCGGGCACGGAGGAAGCTCATCACTATGCTGCAAGACACCGGAGAGAACATCAACTAGCGTGAGATAGATCCGACCGAGCCTGACGCGAGCCTCGTTATGCTACATGAGATGCCACCTTCTCCCGATGAGCATCCAGAGTGGGACTATCATCGTTGGGTATTGTCTAATGCTGGGTGGGAGGCATTCTACGACAAGCATGGACATCCGGTTCAGACTCAGGTATGTCATACTTCAGTAGCTGTCAGGTTTGTACAAATTTCTTCATTCAGATCAAATTTACTAAATTATGTGTATGATTGCAGGGTCCGGCCGAGATGTAGAGTCCCTTTTGTGCAATCTCGATGAGATCGGGGTATACGAGGAGGGTTTTATGTTGGCACCGCCAGGACCCCGATATGGGACAGAGATGCCACATGATAGAGAGGCTAATGGTAGCGGGTCTCATACTCAGCCTGACTTTAAGACTGGACTCGCTGCATCCATCTTTGGTACACCCCCGCCAGTCCCGACAGTCTCTAGGGTGAGTACAGATGGGATACTGCCGAGCGAATACGCAGCTACGCCGATGCTGGTATAGAGACACCGAGAGAGAGAGAGATCCTGGCCGCGCGAACGCCGGGCGAACGCTGGAGTACCACCTGATCAATGGTCCCCCTCTCCGTTTCAGGAGTACCGTGGCTAGTTTTGTACTATTTATATTTGGTATATTATATTTGGTGCTTTTATGTTGGATTATCTTATATTTCGGTTCTTTTGTATGTGTGCTTTTATGGTACTATTTTTATATTTTTCAGATAAAATAAATTATCATGATAATGCTAAACAGAAAATACTAAAACAATAACAATAATAGTACAGCATAAAATCTAAACAGAAAATATAAAAAAAAATTGAATAAGTGCTTTAAACAACAAAATAAGTGCTTTAACGTTTTTCAAACACACCAAAAAAATTATAATAAAATTATCATTTGGGGTAAGGAACCAACTTCAACACAAGCTTCAATGTTTCATCCACTTCCAGCTACCCACCTTCTACAACTTCAATGCGACGGTGGAGAGACAATTTCGTCAGACATAGATTAAAGGCACACCAATTGGCGCATCTCAAAATAAATTGAGTCGGTGTGAGTGAAACAAGTACCCAGAAAAATAGTTAAGAAAATAATATTACAATACAATGACAAAATAAAATTACACTACATAATCACAAAGCAGATCATGTACAAGAAGAAAATATTTGTGTGTAAAAAAAAAAAAATTGAGGAAACTAGCCAGATTCTGGCCGGCTTCTGGGGGAGAGGAAACTGGCTAGAATCTGGCCGGTTTGGACATTTTTCGAAAAACCAATAAATTATGGATATATTTATTAATTTGTAATTAACTTTGGATATTAATAAAAATGTCGGTCCTTCTTGTATTAATTCGTCCGTAAGTGCTAAATTGATTCAAAATAATCCAAATTTGATCAAAACTCAAAATTGTAAGTTTAATGATACAAATTTATGAGCTGGGTTTAATTAACGGAGACACGAAGAGAAGGCAAGCAACTACTGTACATGGACAGGTCAAGGAGATAAGGTCGCAGTGTACCAATCGCCACGTGGAGATCCGGTATTAGTCACTGTCTGATGCGCGTGGCAGACTCACGCGCGGATAAGGATCCCTCCATTACTGTATTCCCTTCAATTACAGCTTGAGATTAACTCTCAGCCGCTTTGAGATTTGGCTAGCGCACGGGCAGTATTATTGGGCTTTGAGATTCGTGCCTAGTTAAAAATAACGGTCCAGATCTAGTAGTTGTAAAAGATTTCCTGTTACTCACGCGCTCTATGGCTCCAGCAAAAGATTCCAAAACCTTTTGTAAATTGGTCCGTACGAAAAGGGTCCCTCCCCTGGTTTCTTTTTCTTTTTTTTGATTTGACATATGTGGCATTATTGACACGTCTCTTTTCCTCTTTCTCACCCACTCCACTTGTTTTCTTCTTTAATTAATAAAATGTTTTATTTTATTTTCATGAAAAATTTGTCCGAATTTTTTTTAGTTACTACAGTAAAAATCGAAATTAAATTATTACCACATTCTTCATGGCTTTTTAATACTGCCATCCACGCGGACTCAGTTCGCGCACAAAAATAGATTGGTGTGCAGACTGAGCTGGCGCACCAATATTTTTTTTTAGCTATGTTCTGAATTGTTTGAAATTGTTGAACTATTTTTTTTTTTTTGTTCTATTCTATTTTATTCTGTGGTATTTATAATTATATGTACACATAACATTTGACGGTGAAATTGAATAAAATAAAATGCACTTGTTTAACAAATAAAATTTTGGACTAAATTTGAACAAAAAATTACTACAACAAATTATACGTACAATCTGAGCAGCGTTTTGTACTAAGTAAGTTGGTGTGCAAATTGCTACAAATTACACGCACAATTCGATCAACATTTTACACTACAAATTATACTTAGAACAGGAAAAAAAAAATTAGTAAAAAAATTCAAAAAAAATATAAAATTTGATATGCGAGCACATTTTATTTAGATAATCATGTTGAACGGTTTGGATCGACGATTTGAACTTTGAAAATGAAAAAAACGGTTGTTGTAACTTTGCTGTAACTCAAATTTGTTGTAACTTGATCCCTCCTCATATTTGAGTTACAACAAATTTGAGTTACAACAAAGTTACAACAATCATTTTTTTTATTTTCAAAGTCCAAATCGTCGATCCAAATCGTCGATCCAAACCGTTCAACATGATTATCTAAATAAAATGTGCTTGCAGATCAAATTTTACATTTTTTTTAATTTTTTCACTATTTATTAAGTATTTTACAAAAAATAGTCATATTGAGACCATTGAATTTTGTACCCATCTTAATAAATAGTGAAAAAATTCAAAAAAATGTAAAATTTGATCTGCAAGCACATTTTATTTAGATAATCATGTTGAACGGTTTTGATCGATGATTTGGACTTTGAAATGAAAAAAATGGTTGTTGTAACTTTGTTGTAACTCAAATTTGTTGTAACTTGATCCCTCATTACAACAAAGTAACAACAACCATTTTTTTCATTTTCAAAGTCCAAATCGTCGATCCAAACCGTTCAACATGATCTTCACAATAAAATGTGCTTGCAGATCAAATTATACATTTTTTTGAATTTTTTTACTATTTATTAAGTATTTTACAAAAAATAGTCATATTCAGACCATTGAATTTTGTACCCATCTTAATAAATAGTGAAAAAATTCAAAAAAAAAGTAAAATTTGATCTGCAAGCACATTTTATTTAGATAATCAATTGAACGGTTTGGATCGATGATTTGGACTTTGAAAACGAAAAAAATAGTTGTTGTAACTCAAATTTGTTGTAACTTGATCCCTCATATATATATATATATATATATATATATTGGTGCACCAGATCAGTCCGTGCACCAAAAAAAAAAAAAAAATATTCAATTTGGTGCGCCGGCTGGCCCAGCTCAGTCCGCGCACCAACCCATTTTGGTGCGCGAACTGGGTCCGCGTGGGTTGTAATATTGAAAAAACCATGGGGAAGGTGGTAATCATTTAATTTTGATTTTTTACTGTGGTAACTAAAAAAATTTCGAAAAATTTGTTATTTCATTTATATATATTGGTTGCAACAATGTTCGATTCAGGGGCGGAGCCATACTTAGATAATGAGAGTCAAGTATATAAAATTTTCATGCTTTGAATATGGATCAATTTTACACTGTCCATATTTTTTTATTCTAAACTATATAAAAAAAATAAGATATAAAATTAAATTTTTATAGGAATAAATAGTTGGATGTACCATTGTTTATACTTTAATATTTCATTATTAATATTTGAAAAATTCATTACGCACATCCTTAATTATATGTTTTTTCTTTCTTTGTAGCTCTTAAAGAGATTAAAGTTTCACCTGTCAGCACTAAAAGTGAGAAGAAGCAGACTGATATCTCTTCTAAGAAATCACGTAAGATTTATTTTTACTTTACATGTTATTAGTTTTTCAACATTATAATGATTGAACTATATTGTACAGTGTTTATTACTTCAAACAAACTTAAAACATTGCTTTGTTTTTTCAACAGCTGCTAAAGATGGTAAACGTAAGCTTTCTCAAGTCAAGAGCAGTGGTAAGGGTGAGAAAGAAAGAACACAACCATCTCAAGTCAGGAAAACAACTCATAGCGAGAAACACAAGAGAAAATTGGACTACAATGTAACTCCTACACCATCAGTTGGGAAAGATGTACTAAAAAAACATCCTAAAAAATAAGTAGATCAATTGAAAGCTGAAGAACTAAGAAATCAGAAAAGGAAGAGTCCAAGATTACTAGAAGTTGAAGAAGAAAAGAAAAGACAAATGCAAAGATGTGAGAAATAAACACAAAGAAGATATGAGATTGGTGAACGAGAAGAGAAGAGAAGAGAAAGGAAAGAAGAGAAGAGAAGAGAAGAGAAAAAGAAGAGATTAGTGAACGATATTGGTCACTGTCTGATGCGCGTGGCAAACTCACGCGCGGACAAGTATTCTCTCCATTACTGTAAAAGATTCCCTTCAATTTATGGCTTGAGATTAACTCTCAGTCGCTTTGAGATTCGGACTAGCGCAGGGCAGTATTATTGGCTTTGAGAGTCGTGCCAAGTTAAAAAAGAACGGTCCAGATCTAATAATTGTAAAAGATTTCTATTACGGTAGCGGAGAGCATGTGAATTCCTCACGCGCTCTATGGCTCCAGCAAAAGATTCCAAAACCTTTTGCAAATTGTTCCATATGAAAAGGGTCCCTCTCCCTCCCCTGGTTTCTTTTTCCTTTTTTTGATTTGACATATGTGGCATTATTGACACGTCTCTTTTCCTCTTTCTCACCCACTCCACTTGTTTTCTTCTTTTTCCAAATTCCTTCTTTAATAAAATATTTTATTTTATTTTCAAGAAAAATTTGTCCGAAATTTTTCTAATTACCACAGTAAAAAATCGAAATTAAATGATTACTATGCTCCCGTAGCTTTTTCAATACTACCACCCACGCGGACCCAGTTCGCGCACCAAAATAGATTGGTGTGCAGACTGAGCTGGCGCACCAAATTGATTATTTTATTATTTTTGGTTTTTTTTGGTTTTTTTGGTTTTTTTATGCGCGGACTGAGCTGGCTCACCAATATTTTTGTTTTTAGTTATGTTCTGAATTGTTTGAAATTTTTGAACTAATTTTTTTTCTGTTCTATTTTATTTTATTCTGTGGTATTTATAATTATATGTACACATAACATTTGATGGTGAAATTGTTGAAAATAAAACGCACTTGTTTAGCAAATAAAATTTTGGACTAAATTTGAACTAAAATTACTACAACAAATTATATGTACTATCTGAGCAGCTTTTTGTACTAAGTAAGTTGGTGTACAAATTGTAACAAATTACATGCACAATTCGATCAACGTTTTATACTACAAACAAATTATACGCAGAACAGAAAAAAAAAGTTAGTCCAAAAATTTCAAACAATTCAGAACAGAACTAAAATATATATATATATATATATATATATATATATAGAGAGAGAGAGAGAGAGTGGCTAAGGTCAAAGTGGTATGACCAAGGCCTTGGTGCTACCAATTAGTTTTTGTAATTTTAAAGTTCAAATAGTCGATTCAAACCGTTAGATGTTCAATCTATATTAAAATATGCTTGGAGACCAAATTTTACATTTTTTGGAATTTTTTTACTATTTTTAAAGCCACTTTGAAAATGGCAGATCCGGGTGAACAGTAAAAACAGTGCAACCAAATTCTGGACTATGTGATCAGCAATTTTCAAATTGGCTTAAAAAATAGTAAAAAACTTCCAAAAAATGTAAAATTTGGTCTCCAAGCAGATTTTAATATAGAGATCACATCTAACGGTTTAGATCGACCGTTTGGACTTTGAAAATCCCAAAACGACTTGGTAGCACCAAAGGCCTTGGTCATACCACTTTGATCTTAGCCACACTCTCTCTCTCTCTCTCTATATATATATATCTATATATATTGGTGCGCCAGCTCAGTCCGCGCACCAAAAAAAGAAAAAAAATAAAAAAATAATCAATTCGGTGCGCCTCCCCAGTCCGCGCACCAACCCATTTTGGTGCGCGAACTGGGTTCGCGCACCAACCTATTTTGGTGTGCGAACTGGGTCCGTGTGGGTGATAGTATTGAAAAAATCATGGGGAGAGTGGTAATCATTTAATTTTGATTTTTTACTGTGGTAACTAAAAATTTTCAAAAAATTTGTTATTTCATTTATATTGGTTGCAACAGTGTTCGGTTCAGCGGCGGAGCCATACTTTAGATAATGGGAGTCAAATGTGTATGAGAGTCAAGTATATAAAATTTTCATGCTTTGAATATGGATCAATTTTACACTGTCCATAGTTTTTTATTCTAAACTATATAAAAAATAAGATATAAATATTAAATTTTTGAAAATAAATGAAGATGAATTGACTACTGAGTTTTTTTTTTGGGCGTTAAAGCCTTTAAGTTTTGACTTGAATAAGCAGATGGAACTTTTTTTTTACCATTTTATTGCAGGATAAAAAGGGATGGCGATATTAACACCGTTGGTTTTTTTTAAATGATACAACATTTTTAATTCTTTCAAATATTTTGGATAGATTTGTCCTTTTTAAAATTAATTTTTTTTTGCTATAGCAAAAATTACATCGATATAATTTCTTTAAAAATAAAACATATCAAATATTTAATCTTGTTATTGTAAGGACAAAGATCATAAAAATAAATTCATCGAGAAAACACGTGCTTAAAATTTTTCTGATAGTAAATATGTCCTTACCACCCCATTTGTTTTTGAGAAATTACTCTTCCAACCGACATTTTTATTAATATCCAAAGTTAATTAGAAATTAATATTTATGCCCAGAATTTCTGACTTTCGCCAAAAATGCCCAAACCGGCCATAAAATGGCCGGTTTACTCTCCCAGTTTATGGCCGGTTTACTTTTTTGTTTTTGTTTTTAGAGACACTATGTAGAGCAAGATAATGAAATCTAACACTGAAATTTTAAATTTTTTTGTTTAAATTATTTGTTAGATTACTTCTTTTGATATATAATTAGTTTATACTAAAATACGCTAAATTACTTGAAATTATGTTGAATTGCACTATATTAATTAAATTACACTAAATTACATTACATTACGCTAAATACGGTAAATTACGCTAAATTACATATGAATAGAGACGACATCTTCACTGAAAAGGCGAAAAACGACGACGAAACTTCAAACGGTCATAAAACGGCGCTTGAGTGTCCGATTTCAGCAAATGACAACTTTTCGGAAAGCTTGCGAAAAGACGCATGCGTCCATCCCATCTATGTTAGATTTCAAAATTCATAATTACCAAAAAACTAAGGGAAGAGCCTCAAAACTTGAGTTGAAGTTTCGGTCAAGATTTTTATTTCTATTATTCAATCCAAGTAGCTCAATAAATTAGTTACATATTGAACTTGTAGAATACCAATTTTTACTATTTTTTATGATTCATGAAAGGTGACACAAAATCGGTCTACTTTAGCGTAATTTTGCGTAGTTTAGCGTAATTTACCGTATTTCAGCATAATTAGCGAAGTTATTGTAATTATTAGCGTAATTTAACGTAATTATTTAGTGTAATTTAACATAATTTATTGTAATATAGTGTAATTCAACATAATTTCATGTAATCTAGTGTATTTTAGTATAAATATGCTAATTATAAATCAAAAGAAGTAATCTAACAAATAATTTTAAAAAAAAAATTCAATTTTTCAGTGTTAGATTTCATTATTTTGCTCTTCATAGTGTCTCTAAAAAACAAAACAAAAAAGAGTAAACAAGCCATTTTATGACCGGTTTGGGCATTTTTGGCGAAAGTCGGGAATTCTGGACATAAATATTAATTTTCTAATTAACTTTGGATATTAATAAAAATGTCGGCTCTTCCAAGTGAAAGAAAGAAATGATATTTTTTTCTTCTATCTGATACGGTCAAATTATTCTTTTTCAAGAATGGCATCAACAAATTAGGATATTTGAGTAATTAAGAAACAATCATGGACTTACTAACAAAGCAGGAAAATAAGAATTTTGAAATGTATTTTGTTAGTGATAAATTTTGTTGTGTGAACATGAACCCATAAAAAAAGTTAGCAGGAAAAGGATGTAATGTAAATATGTAATTGGACATTTCAAATCCAAGGCTGCTAATAATGACTTCCCAAAAGATTTACAGGTGTACTAATTAAACCTATTGCAAATGCTAGTTCTACGTAGAATTATCTTTACAATACATTTATTTATCTTCAAAATATTATTTTAAACAAAAAGTTAATAGAGGAGGGTTAAAAATGCCTTTATGGTTTTTTGCCTCCATTATATCTCTATTTCTTAATTTTAAATAATTTTTTTTAAAACTTATATGTCAAAATAAAACTGTTAAATGTAATCTATATTATTTTCTTTACATGTACATAATTTTTTTTATCACTTTTAATTTTATTTTTATATGAAATAATAAGTTGAAAAATCAATGTCCATAATTTATCCATATTAGCGTATTTTTTGCAAACTCTTGATATCGATCAAAACAAAGTGGAAATCTCATAATATTTAAATGTGCATACATAAAACATAGCAAAGCTTGCGTGTGATGTGCTCACCAAAAGGGGTTGACAAGCACAGCTCTAAAATGTATCAGATTGACTTCAAACTACGAATTAAAACTGTTGAAACCGATATATTTCACGAGTGATGCGTGTACATGTAAAATTTTAAAATTTTCGAATACGTTCCACACAATTATACAAAGTCAAGCGGTAAAAAAAAATGTAAAATAAATGCATTAAAATAACTTATAAAACTTTATTTTGTTTACTGCTTGACTTTGTATGAAACAAATTCGAAAATTTTAAAATTTTGCATGTACACGCATCACTCATGAAGTATATCGGTTTCAACGGTCTGAATTTGTTGGTCCTTCGATAAATTTTTGGAGTAGTGCTCACCAAACCCTCTTGGTGAGCACATCGCACACTAGCTTTACTCGAGAAAATGATATAGATAAAATCTAACGGTTTTATTTTGATATTGAGCTTTAAATTTGAAGTTATTTACGTTTAAAAATTGAAGGCATAATGGAGACACAAAAAAATGAAATCATTTGAACCATCCTCAAGTTAATATGTAAACTTGTTTTTCATTAATTAAATTATGAGTTCATCAAATTTGATATATTTTAAAACTCATAAAGGGGGTAATTGGTTTTAAACTGAAGAATTTTTTTTCTGATATTTGTTTCTAAACTTGTGGGTGATATACATTTGATTTATTTGTTGTTAATACATAAAGGCCCATTCTGAAAACACAGCCCGCTTCTGAACTTGAGTCCAGCGGTCCACATAGGCCCACCACACCCAAAAAATGTTGATTAATAATATGGTATCCTTTCTACCACGCTTTAAAAAATAAAATAAAAAATAATATGGTATCCCGACTCCCGTGAAGGGTAAGGTTAAGATCTTCTGCACAAATCTTGATGTAACCACAGTTGTCTGATATGCGCTTTAAGTTTAACCCGTGAATTTGGAATTAATGAACACAGTTCGAAAACAGCGGAAAACAAAATAAAATGCGGGAATCAATTGGTGAGGCGATTTCTCTTTTCAAATCCAGGATAGAATCTAGGAGGTACACTGTGTTGTTCAGCATTTCGCATTTTGATTTCATCTACTTAGTTGTAATCTGAGAGATAAACTCGTCTATTTTTACAGATTCACTAATGAGACTCTGGAGGTACTCGATTCGATCCTTGCATCGCGAGATGTGCTGTTGATTCTGGAAACTAGATCGAAATTGCGAGATTTGATTCGATGTGAGGCAATAAGGGCCTTGCGTGAGGTTAAAGATAAATCAGCGTCAGTTGATGAGAAGCTCTGTATAGTTCAGTTCTTTGTCAGCGCATTTGCTTTGATTGGTGATGTGGAGGTTAGGCTTTTGATTAAACATGGATAAATGCAGTGTGGTACTGGTTCTGGTTCTACTGACTGGCAATCTGTACCTCTATTGATTGTATGAACTAGACAATTTTTTTGCATAATAATGATCTCATAGCTCTTATAACATACACTCTGTACGTCAAAATTCAAAAATTCACTGAAAATATAGAGGCTCCAGCAGAATGGGTACAAACACTCAGCTCATGGCACTCACTTCAATAATTTACATGCCCGTAGTATGCCAAATTTGTCTGATTATTCATTGATACTTATAATTTGCTTTTTTTTGGACTTGATTTCAACCTACTTGATTTCTTTTAAAATATAAAACTGTTTGGTGTTCATACAATTTTTACTTTACATTGATCTTACTCTTAAAATTGCAGTCGTGTTAGTACCTGCTCAAAACAATGTTTTCTGTCATTTTGTTTTTCTTTATTATCTTGGTTTTTATCATGTTAAACTGTTTTGAGGAAGCTAAATTCTAGAAAGTAGGCCAAATTTCATTACTAAAGCTTGTTTTCAGATTAATTTTTGTGGAATTAAGGTTTCAAACTGAATTTTACTTCTTTCTTATTACACCACTTGATGAATTGTGATCTGAAGGACTCTTTTAACCTGGTAAGTATTTCATATGTTGTGACTTTTTGGATTCTTCTCCCTTTAATGCTGTAATGAGAAAAGCAATGTACATTTCCTATTACTAGAGTTGCTTGGCTCTGAAGTATGATGCATTAGTACTTCGCGAATCAAAGAGCGTTGAAGAAAAGGATTTAAAAGTTTTCTACCAGGAATGGGTTACTTTTGCGAAGGATTCACTTGATAATGGATTTTACTCTATTGCTCAAATGGTAAGTACCTTCTTTTGTTTTTTTTTTCCTTCTTATGCACCTAAACCGAGGAACTTTCTGTACCAAAACCTGTTACCATAGCAGCACAAGATCCATATTATCTCAGAAACCCTTCATGAACTCTATTAAAATGACCAACGAAAGTTGCTTCCCGAGTCTCTTTCAATAAATGAGGGACAGACTTGGGGGGTATTTTGGGTATAATTTTGAAGAAATAGGGAGATGAGGTGTATTTTCCATGTTTCAGAAAAGGGCATGCATGGAATTTCTCATACTGTGGGGCATACAAGATATTTACAGGTTTTATGGGTATGCATGGAATTTACAAAAAGGTGATATGCATGTTTTTATTGACTCAAGTTTGCTAGTAACTTTTCTGGTACTGTCAAAAATTGAAGGGATGTGACAAAGCCCTAAAGTGCATTCATTCTGGAACTGGTATTGTTGTTGAGTCCTCAGGAGTTGGTAATTGTACCAATAGCCATGTTGTACTTGACATCAAAAGGCTCCGAGATTTGGCATCTTCATTAGTTTCTTCACATTCAGGTATCAGTCTCATTGACCATAGTCAAACATTTTGTGAATCCAGTAATAACCGACCAATTTGAAGACTAAATATTTCTCTTAAACAGATTACATATTTTTTATTTTTCTCATAAAGGGTAAAATGTGTACTTTATAAATTTAAAATGATTTTTAATAGAAAAGTCAATAAATTGGGTAAATTTATGAGTTTTTGAAATTTAGAAGGGTAAATATTATATTATAAATTTTAGAGGGGGGAGTACGTAATTTGAAAGTTTTTTAGGGGTATAAATGAAACTCCCCCCTTTTTTTTTTTATGTTTGCATCAGTTCAAACACAATCGACCCAATACATGAAGAGAAAAGCTGAAAGAGTAGAGGCAAAAAAGAGTCTCCAGTTGGTAAAATTAAAACAGGTTGGAAGTAATCTCTTCAGAAATGGGATAAAGAAAAGGAATGCCCAGAAGCTTCTTCTCAGTAAATCTCGCGTCACTAGTACTCTTCCCATGCCTGATTGAGAGAAATTATATTGGATGTACTTGTTTTAGCACAATACCAGTATATTGATAAAACAAGAGTTTTTGAATTTTGGTGAGTTCTTGCAATATGTTTAACTCCAATGATGTTATGAAATTAATTGGGCCATAAACAGATAGCAAATAATCAGGTAATTTCTTTTCCCTCAACAAAGAAAAAGGTCTCTTATATAAAGAAAAAAAAGATCTCTCTTTTGAATTATGTGAATAGGCATTGCCACTGTGCAAAATAAACCTGGTAACAATCAATAAAATGCTGTTACTGGTCCAAAGATGAAGATGCAGCAAAACAACAGTTACTAGATACTGTTCAATTATAAAATCTGTTGATGCAAATTGTTAAGGTTATCTTGAATAATATTTCAGGGGTATAGTTGCATATTTTGGTCTCTGAAAAGTGAGGTACTGAGCAGGTTATTGGTCAAAACACAGGTACTGAAATCTGCATTTACTGTTATTAGAATGCTCATGTAATTCACAGCTTTTGATGCCAACAACATCTTAGGGGGTTGTACGCTCTAAAGTGTATTTTTCATTTTAAAGCCTGCAAATTGGAATGAAAAATCAGTAAATATCAGGTTTATTGAAAAAATGAAGCTTTGTATGCATTATACATTTAAAGCAAATCAGACGGTTCTGGACTTGGCCCAGCTGTTACAACCGCAACTCTTGCGAAACACACTGCAGAGAAATCGAGGTACATTCTATCAAACAATTCTGATTAATAACAAAGGCGACATGTATATAGGTTAACCATGCACCTTTCTTAGTGAGAAGATGTAATAGTACATATCATCACAGTAATTAATCAGAATGTGCCTCTGTGCGTGATATATACTATTGCATCTCATCACAGTAATTAATCAGTGTGATTGATAACCGCAAGTTATAACGGTTGGGCCACCAACAAAGTTGAAGAAGCAACAGTAGTAGTAGGGGTGTCAATGGTACCAATTTATCCGTTTACCTGATCTATATCGTGTTTGATAAGACGGGTACGGGTAAGGTTTTCCGTTAGCTTATCGGGTATGGGGAAGGGTAAACTTTTTTTTGTTTTGTTTTGTTAGCATAATAGGTAAGGGTACGGGTAAAGACTATTTTGTACACGTTATCCCATACGGTAATTAATAAAAATATATAGATAGATATATATTTATATGGGGATGATGCATGATATGATATAATTATTCATGGCCCATGCATATCTATTCAATGCAAGGTTTTAAATAGTGATTATAGCGACATAGCGGGGAGACAAAAAAAAAGCTATTGCGAATAACGTAGCTACAGCGGAAGTTATCATACATAGCATTTTGTTTTCTTTTCAAAATTTATATTCTATATTTCTACTCATTATCAACATGATCAATATTGGAGAATTAGGGTAACAACTAAATAACAACTAATCTAAGTTTATACTTTTTTCAATCATGCAAATAATAAGAAAAAAAAGGATCTACAAGGTAACATTATTTAATAGTTCATACTTCATAGTATTACAGATTATAATAGATGAAAATCAATTAATTGTACAAGTGAAATGAAGTTAGTATACCTATTTGAACATTTTATATATTATAATAATCAAAATCAGCTTTCAATGAATTGAACCACAATAATTTTACAAGTGAATACTAGATGAAGAGCAAGCAAAAGAAAGAATTAATATTTGAATATTTTTCAATATAGAATGAGAGACTAAATTCATACCATGTAGCATCAGAAATAAGAACAAAAGCCTATGTAAATCGCAAAAAAAAAAAACTCATGTAGCATAGCGGTAGCAATAGCGTGTAACGCGTAGCGGTAATAGCGGTTAGCTATTATAGCTATAGCGGTCGTAACTGAATTAGCACACTTTTATCTCATAGCTTAGCTTTTATGGTCCCAAAAAGCTATAGCTAGCAATTTAGAACACTGATTCAATGGCATCCTTTTATCCCTTTACCCGACTTGTACCGTATTCAATAAGACGGCTATGGGTAAGATTTGTTTTTGTTAGCTTATCGGTACATATAAGGATATAATATTTTTTTTGTTAACTTAATGAGTAAGGGAATGAAAATGCTTCCACCTGACCTGTTTTTTGTATCGTTGACACCCCTACTTGCTTTGGAATTCAGATCCAGTGAAGTACCCAATTTTTGGATTTTAGATTGGGATTGTCCGATTCGAATCCACTACAATCCATTCCGAAGTGGAGCGCACACATCTCGAGCGACAGATTCGAATCCCGAGGCAATCCCGAGCGACGGATTCGAATCGGACGGTCCCGATCCAAAACCCAAAAATTGGGGTACTTTAGGGGATCCGGACCCTTGTATAGGTGACATAGGTAACATACGATCAATGTCAATTGTCAATATATAGGCACTAGCCAATAGGCATTTATTGAACTTAAATAATCAATGAAGAATTTCTGTTCAAATCTCTGATAAATTTTATAACATTACGTACTGGTTCCAGCAGATTTTGATGCTGCCTTGCAGATAATTAATCGTCACATTTAAGTTCTACCATAGCATTACTCTTTAGGATCTAATTCAAATCAGCTCCTAGGATCTGATTTCCTCTGTGAACAAAGATAATTTCTGCTAGCACACTTAAAAGAATGGTTCTGAAAATCAAAATCAAAATTGACAAGTAGTTTGGTGGATTCGAAACAGCGGATGGACACAGCCGATTTGGGAAACTCGGAATTTTTTAAATTTGTATAAGAACAATTAAAAAACAAACAAATGAAGTAATGTTCTAGCGATGGATTCACTGCTCAAATGTACGGTTTGGCTTGAAAATGGAGTAGTAATTTTTTTTAATATGTTGAATTTAGTTTAAGAAATTTCTTTTGTTAAAGAAACTCAATAAATATTGGTTTCTGGACTAAGTATGAATCTGGGGTTTGAGTTTGTACAAAAAGATAATGTCTAACAAAATTTTAGAACCAATGTCAGGGTCCAAGCTAGCTATTTCTGCAAATTTACATTATGCTATTCCATTAGGGGTGCAAACGTATTGGATATTATCCGTTTGGATCCGGATCCGTATTTGAAATTTTACGAATTCGGATATTTAAATACAAATATGAATATAAATTATACCGATACGGATATGAATACGGTTTCAACTTTCGAAGCGGATACGGATACGGAATTATCCGTATCCGTAATTTTTCAAATTTCGGATATCCGTTAGTGTTCCGCAAGTCCGCAACCCACTGTCAATTCATTGTATTTTATTTTCTTTCTTATCTTGTTTCTCTCGCAGCGGAAGACATTAAATGCAAACAACTAATATTTATTTGACGTTATGCGAACAGATGAAATCCTAATGACATCTGAACCCACAATTCCAAAAAGTAATAATGAGATTAATATTTTCATTGCTTGACTATAAATTGGACCCACAATTCCAAAAACATATTATGAGATTAATATTTCTAGTGCCTTAACTATAAGAAAATAATAATAAATAATTAATATAAAACCAAGCATTAATACATGAATTAATATAAACAATATGATTCTAGTATTCTTCTGAAACAATAAATGTATATGAATTAATATAAATAATATGATCCTAGTTTTCTTTAAAACAAAGAAGAAAAATCAATTTAAAGTTTGAATAGAATTAGAGACGATAGTATGATTACTGTTTGAGAGACTGATAATTTTAATTATGTTTATAAATTATTTTAGTTTGAGAAAAATAATTTGTTGAATAATAAGTCAATTTATTATAATGTCCGAATTATATATCTGAATGATATTTGTATTCGTATTCGTATCTATTTAATATTCGTTCTGTATTTGTATTTGTTTAATATCCGATCCGTATCCGTATCCGTATCCGTTTGATATCCGATTCGTATTCGTAACCGAAAATTCAAAGCAGATACATATATAGTTTTACCTCTATCCGATCCGTATCCGATCCGTTTGCACCCCCAATTCCATGCATTTAATTTATATATTTTTTAAAGCCTAAAAAAACCGGCTGTTTCTAATAAGAAGGGTTGCTTTCGTGTGTCTTGATCAGCATTAATAATATGCACGACTGTTGACGCATATCCAAGTACCGCTAAATCTCGGATTAGCGCGCAACATATTCATAACCGAAATGCACCAACTAAATTCCAAGCAATGTTTAAATCTTTTATAATTAGAGCAAAGGTAGAGTGTGATGTGCTCATCAAAAGAGGTTGGTGAGCACAGCTCTAGAAGTTTATCGGATTGACTTTAAACGACGAATCCAAACTGTTGAAATCTATCTACTTCATGAGTGATGCATGTATATGCAAAAATTTAAAAGTTTCAAATTCATTTAGTACAAGGTTAAGCGGTCAAAAAATATTGAAAAATGAATACACTTATAAAATAACTTGGAAAAGGTTCATTGTTTTGACTGCTTGACTTTGTACTAAATGAATTCAAAACTTTCAAAAAAAATTCATGTACATGCATCACTCATTAAGTAGATGGATTTCAACGGTTTGAATTCGTCGTTTAAAGACAATCCGATAGACTTTTAGAGTTGTGCTTATCAACCCCTCTTGATGAGCACATCACACCCTAGCTAGCTTTGCTCTTTATGAGCAATATATATGTAGAGGAGGGATCAATCAAATTACATCATTTTATGGTGACACATCTTGACATTATATGTTTATAAGTTATTTTTGCGATTTCAAAATCTAAATAGTCGATTTGAACTGTTCAACATGATCTCCATATTAAAATGTGTATGGAGACCAAGTTTTATATTTTTTGAAAATTGTTTACTACTTATTTAGAATTTTTGAAAATAGCTGTTTTTCAATAGTCTAAAATTATCAGAAAACAACAATTTTGTACACATCTTAATAAATACTAAAAAAGTTCAAAAAAATGTGAAATTTAGTCTCCAAGCACATTTTAATTTGGAAATCATGTTGAACAGTTCTGTTCGACTGTTTGGACATTGAAATAGTAAATATGACTTATAAATATACAGTGTCAAAATGTGTCATCATAAAATTGTATAATATTGGATCCCTCATCATACATGTAATGATGAAACAAAATATTATGGCAGATGAATCCCATGGAAAAGGAATTGTGATTAAAGTTAAAGAGAAAATGAAGAATGAATACACCATTAAATTGGGCAAATGATGCCGTCCTAAATGTCTAGCTCAAATTATATTCTACTACGAAATGTCAATAATATTTTGTGTTTTTGTTCCAACTTGACAGACACTGTCAAGAATTAAAAAAAAAAAATTTGAGTTTTTGTTAAACAAATTTCTAACACCTTGAGAAATGTGCCATAAACAATTTCGAGGTTTTTAATTAATTATAATTAGATTGGCATATGTTATATAGAATACTTTCAAGCTGCATTTTTGTTGTCGCTTGTAAACCACAAGGTGTTCGTTTATTTTTGCTTTGTCTAATGGTGAGTGTGGGTCTCATTTCCTACGCCACTCAATATTTTTTCCCATTCCTTCTGTTTTAATAAAATAAATTAAACGATTTAAAACACCTTTTTTTATTTTTTTAATTAATCTCCAACTTGTAAAGTGGTTTAGAACTTTAAATTAGTGTTGTATCACGTCTGCTTGATCGGTCCAAGTATTTATATTATTCAGATCATATTAAGAGTACATAGAGAATAAGGAAGTAAAAATAAAAAAAAGAAAGAAAGAAAAAAGCAGTACATTGTAACACAACACCAAAGACCTAAACGACTAGAAAGAGGAGCAGATCATAGTATCAACAAGGAGATAGGGGTTTCCTTGATACCACTGGACCCAATTGCAGAGTTAGTCTATGACAGCGTCAACCCATTTGCTATGACTGCTAACGCATTCCTAGCTGGTCATATTGCGTTGCGCCAACTTGTCGGTGCCGTTACCTATGGCTCAATCAAGAACAACAAAAAAAATGTCGACATCCTTCTCAAAGGATTAATAATTTTTCTTGAATGAGTGGTCATAGGCAACGATATCTGCAAAATGGCGGAATAACAAACGCAATACAACCACCTATGCATGCATTAGCAATCATAGCACATGTGTTAATTCTGCCAATGATGTAGGCTATCTCTACAATTGTGTCAAAGGATACCAAGGAAATCCCTATCTATGATCTGCTCCTCTTTCTAATTAGTATAGTAATACATACTTCCTTGACACTTGCTTAATGGATGAGGTGACGGTGGAGATTGCAGTGGCGACACAGTTGAGCTGACCACTGTGGCCGACACGGAAGGCGCGGTTTGACAAGGAGGCTGGTCTTGCTGTAGATGGCGAGGTCCTCGCAGTTGTGCTTGAAAAGGCAGTAGATGCTGAAGCTGCCAGTGAGGAAGAAGAAGGCCGGCCGGGGACATGGAGTAGGTGAAGAGGTAGATGATTTAATTTACAATTTGAGGGGATTTAGTATTCAGTTATTTTTTTTCCCATTGAGCCATTTTAAAGGTTGCGTCTGGTGCTAACTGCTGAGCATCAGTATAGTCCTTTAATACACACAGGCCCCTCTCTCTCACTTTCTCTCTGTTTGTGGGAATATGTGTCTTCACTCTTCAGATTGATCAACAGAAATGTGAACCGCTACAACATATTTATAACCCTATAGGTCTAATTGGCACCTATTCAATGCACTTATTTATATGCACATAATAAAATATAGTGCAGAAATTCTGGTCCATAATTTGTGGCCCAATATGACTTAATCTATATTTAATTCCAGAAATTAAATTATTAATTTCGGTTCAAATAAATTGGTTGGAAAACAAAAGGGAAGCAATATGTATAGCTACCTCTAATGAAGGTGAATGAAAACTAAACAGAGAAATTAAGCGTTTGATCCTGTTAGTGCTGCAAGCTAGCTAGTTCATTTATAGTCCAACTTGCTATGTAGGCAGATTCAGTACGTACTGGTTTTAATTAATTGTAGGCAGCTCCAATTATGTAGCCAGAATGCCAGATTCAGTCCATCTCATTACTGTCTTTTGGGACCACCATGCCATGTGGCTCATCCCATACCCGGTACCCAAATATTCATTCTGTACCACACACACACACAGGGACCAATCATTCTACGATCGATGTCAATAGGGCACTAGTCAATACTCAATATAGGTATTTATTGAACTTAAATAATCAATGAAGAATTTCTGTTCAAATCTCTGATAAATTTTATAACACTACGTACTGGTTCCAGCAGATTAGGATCTAATTCAAATATTTTAATTAGTTCTACCGTAGGCATTACACTTTAGGATCTAATTCAAATCGCTCCTAGGATCTGATTTCCATTGTCAACAAAGATGATTTATGTTACCACACTTAAAAGTATGGTTTTGAAATGTTAAAATTACATCACCAACTTTAAAAATATAGCCCAATTAATATTTGGAGAAGGCCCAAACCCAATTATTCCATTCTGGATTCTTCAAGAAATAGGAACCGACTTATATGGTCGGTTATAATGGAACATACTAGAAAATACTCCTGTACTCCTATAGTATATTGTACTTAGAGCATCTACTTACCAGCAACTCAAATAAGTTTCTAAATAACTGTTAATCACTTTTTAGAAATTAAGGTCTCTAAAGTTTTCTAACTCTCACATCTCTGAAATTAATTTTAGAGTTTCTATTAAGTCACGTCAGCAATAAATTAAAAATGAGAAATAATTTGAACCAATCATTTGACCAGCGTGGAGTTTATAAACAGTTTCTTAATAAGAAATTTTCCAGTATAGTTTATAAATAAAAAACTCTCCCACATTCCTGAAACTGAATTATAAACTGCCAGATTAGAAACTTTCATAATAGAAGAGATGTAGATGCTCTTAGAAGCTTCCATACCCTTGTATCAAGTCATAACCGACATTGTGATATGTATAAATAGGTGAAGGGTTAGGTAGGTCAGTGTTTTTTTTTTTTTGGTTGAAAGCCCGTAGGCAATTGCATTGATAGAACAAGTTACAAAGAAGCTGTTACATAAGATGAGACCACTAGTGTCTGTGAAAAGTATACAGCTAAAAACAGAACTATAAACGCACAGAGATATGAGCATCCAGGGGACGCTAATTGATCATCCTTGCTTGAGTAGAGTGGAGATGAGCCTAGTGATGGTTTCCTCCGTACGCATATCACAGCCTAAAAAGCACTGAATCCAACTAGACCGAGAACTGAATCGACCGGACCAGGACAGTCACCCATCAGCCGCGAAGGCACTGAATCAAACAAGACTGTGAACTAAATCAAACCAGTCCAGGACAGTCACCTGTAAAGAGTTCTGAAATCCAGAAGGCACTGCATCAAACTAGACGGTGAACTAAATCAAACCAGTCTATGACAGTCACCTCTAAAGAGTTCGGAAAGACAGATGAAGAGGCAGAAAACAACACAAAACAACGCACAACATCATCATCACAAAAACTAAACATTTATTTCCTAATTAACAGAAGGTAGATAAAAAGGAGTACTACAGTAGCGCCATCGCGTCTGGAAGCCAAGCAGCAGACGAAGAGGTGGAGCAAGCAGCACAGGGGTGACGGAGCCAGCAGCAAGGAGGTGGATCGGAGGGGCGGAAAAGGGAAGAGGCGGGACCGGGGGCCGGTGTAGGCGACCAAGCGGCCAGGAGGCAGAGCTGGCGGTGCTGGGCGGAGTTGGAGAGGCGGTGCTGGGCGGAGGTGGAGATGCGGTTCTGGGCGGAGTTGGAGAGGGGGGGCGGGGGGTGGGGGCGAGAAGCTAGGGTGAGTCGGAGCGGAGCTGCGGTGGGGAGATCTGAGGCGGAGCAGGCGGAGTTGGAGAGGGGAGGCGGGAAGCTAGGGTTTGCGTACGCGACTCTCAAAACAGCAGATTGTTACTTACTATGTAGATTCATTGGGGTGGTAGGTCAGTGTAAGTGAGGCGTGAGTGTGAGTGAGATATATCAAAGTTTGTACTTGTAAACTCTACTCTCATAAATAAATAAAAGAAATTATTATATAAACTCCTCTCTCCTATACTATCTACAATCCAAGTTACATTTCCAACATGAAAATCAAAATCAGAATCAACAATTCAGTAGTTGGATTCGGAAGTTTTTAAATTTGTTTAAATATATGAAAGAAAGATTTGTTTTTTTAAAAACAGTAAATAAACGAAATAATGTTCCTGCAACGGTTTCATTGCTTAAATGGTACGGTTTGGCATGAAAATGGAATATTATTTTTTTAAATATGTTGAATGTAGTTTAAAAAATTTGTTTCATTAAAAAAACTCAGTAAGTATTGGTTTTGGACTATGAATCTGGAGTTTAAGTTTGTACAAAAAGATAATTTATCTACATATTTTAGAACCATGCCAGCACCCGAAATTTTTAAAGTTAGCACAGTTTGAAAAAAAATAAACCAAAAAACCATCATTTTGAGAAATTCGAAATCTAACATGGCCGCAGAATGATTCTGCGGCCCCAAATGCTGAGGACCGCACATGTATTCTGCGAACCCATATATATATATATTTTTTTTTTGGTTTTGAGAACCATTCTGCAGCACCACGTGGGGATATCTCAAACTCTCAGTTTTTTAATAATTTTTTTGTTCTAGAAATGCGTGCCAGATTTCACAAAATTTGGTTCGACCAAAAAAAATATGGGGCCGCAGAACGCCGGTGCGATCCCAGCATTTGGGGCCGCAGAATCATTCTGCAGCTGTGTTAGATTTCGAATTTCTCAAAAACAATGATTTTTTGATTTTTTTTTTTTAAACAATGGTAGTTTTAAAAATTTCGGTGCCAGCACTCATGTTATTCTACAAAAAATACTGTTCGCTATGCCAGCATTTAATTTATGTATTTTTTAAAGCTTAAAATAATCGGTTTACTAATAGTGGAACGCTTTCGTCTGCCTTGATCACTGCCTCAGATCTGCGTGACTTTTGATGCAGATCCAAGGTCCACTAAATCTCGGATTAGCGTGCAATATATTCAGAAAAGAAATGCAATCACTAAATTAACTTCAAGCAATGCTTAATTAGTTTTCTTTTATTATAATATAATTTATCGGTGTGTTGCAACACTAGAACTTCAAATTAGTGTTGTACCATGTCTGCTTGCACTTGAGAGTAGGTCCGATGGGCATTGGACCTACTATGGTTCGATGGGTTTAATCACCGTTGCTTTGCTTTAAGATTCGTGCAAAATGCTTTAAAATTCGTGCATGTCTGTTTCAATTGTCGTGCGCACAAATCTTAAATTAAATCGGACGGTCATCATGCTCGTTGAACCTAAAAGTAGGTCCGATGTCCATCGGACCTACTCCGTTCTCGTCTGCTTGACATCTCTAATTATTTATAATATTATTCAGACTACATTAGAGATTACATAGAGAAGCAGAAAAATATAAATGATTAGAAAGAGGAGCCTCAGGCGATCATAGTATAGAGGTTTAAATTGCAGAGATAGCCTCGACCATTGGCAGAGTCAACACATACATATGCTACGAACACATGCATAGCAATAGCTAGCTGGTCATATTGCGTTGCGCTATCTTGCATGTCTCGTTGCCTATGGCCCGATCTAGAGAAAAATTGTTGGCATCTTTCTCGAAGGAGCCAGGTGTTGTGACATATGAGGTGCTAAATTGAACATGACTGTTTCCGTTAGCACTGCAAGCTACAAGGAATAAAGCTTGAGACTGCTATCCCTGTTGGAATGAAATTAATATCATCAGATCATGAATGACTTTAACGACTCTGATGTCTAAAGCTTTAGTCCTTGTAGCTATGCAGTGGTAATGGAAACGGACAGGATCAAATTTAGCACCTCATGTATATATTTCACAACACCTGGCTCCTTGTTAACTCTGCCACTGATCCATGCTATCTCTACAATTGTGTTCATGTATATATACCAATGAAAATACGAACGTACGTATGATCTGCTCCTATTTCTAGTTAGTAATACAATTACATACTTCCTTGACACTTGCTAAATTTTCTCGAAACAAATCCACAAGTCTAAGCTTGAACAGATTTTTCTAAAATATATGCCTTGCCTCATCAACAGCTACGTACGCTAGCTGTCTTTCTGTAGATGGTGATGACACACAGGGGAGATGAGGCATTGGTGGTGATGGCAGCAGTGATACACAGGGGGGAAGAGGCCGGTCTTGCTGTAGATGGCGAAGTCCTCGTAGTTGTTTTTGAAGAGGCAGTAGGCACCGAAGCTGCGGGTGAGGAAGAAGGCTGTCCGGGGACATGGAGTAGGTGAAGAGGTAGATGATTTTATAATTTGAGGGGATTTAGTTTTCAGTTTTTTCCCTTGAGCTTGAGCCCCTTTATAGGCCGCGTCTGGTGCTGGTGCTGGTGCTGAGCATCAGTACAGTGCTTTAAAAGCTGACAGTTGTATTGTATCTAGAGACTAGAGACTGTGCACAGATTAGATACAATAGTGCAATTGACAGCGGTATCTAATAGAACCTAGTATAGAGAGAACAGATCAGATGGTAAGCTGCCCAAAATGGCTAACATATGGGTGCACTCCACATGGCTAACAGTAACAAACACAGTACAATTTATTTTTGGTGGGATCTTGTCCACAAAACTTTGGACAAAACCTTATTCAAAACGGGTCTAAACCGTCCGATCAATTTTAAAATTTGCACAGACGGTTTATATTCACTGAACTGTTTAAATTTATTAAGTTCTAAGTCTGTTCGAATCTTAACGCAAATCATACTGTTTAGACTTGATTTTGAATAATATTTATTCAAAGCCTTTGAGCACGATCTAATTCCTTATTATTATTTTTTTTTTTTCATTCTGAGACTATGGGTCACTATTTCATTTCATCGCTCATTAGTGTTCGTATCCCCTCAAGTACCTGAGGATTCAATAGAGAAAGAACAGCTCAGATTTAATCTCAGCCGGATAACAAAAAATTCGATGTCTATTTAGATATTGGAAGTACGCTTTAAGATCCGTGCCAGAATTAAAAGAACAATATGATTGTTTCTATTGCACTTCAGATAACCTGAGTGCGTATTCCTGAGATATCTCATAGTTTGCTTGACTGACGTGTCCGATGCCTATTTGGGCGCAGGGGACCAGTATTATTTTGGCTTTGAGATTCGTGCAGAATGTATTTGAACGGTTTAGATTTTCCAAAAAGTCACGCAAAATATGGAATCGAGATCCGGTGCTTGCTTTTCTCCTGCTTTTCCCCTGCTTGCCTCTCTATCTCTCTCCTCGTCCTCTCTCTCCCACGTGACTCTCTCTCTCTCTCTTCTCTTTTTTTTAGAGAGATACAGAGAGAAAGAGACGAGCAGGGAGTTGATAGAAAAGCAGCGGATGCTCACTCCAAAATATGAGATATCTCAGAGGACGTGAATTCAGATAACCTGAGGGGATACGGATTCTTAATTCTCTTTTCTCTAGTCTCTAGTCTCTCTAGACGGGACATCAATTCTCTAAAGTAGCCCATAAAATAATAGCCCATATGTATACCTTGTACAGCACCAAGTCTTTGCGCCAACCCAAGGCCCAAGGCCCAGGCCCACCCATATCCCAATCTTTTCTTTCATCCCATGAAATCTTATAACAAAAAAATAAAAATAAAAATGAATACATTTTCCGTTTGTGATTTAATTACCTCTCAAATGAACAGATTAGACAGAGAAATAAAATGAGAGGAATACATATTGTTTTTCGATGTAACATTAGTGCAATCTGAGTGTTCTAGTAAAAGAAAAAAAATACGCATGTGTTCTAGATGCACTTGATGTGTCTGATTGTGTTTTTGTACGTACCTAGTTGTGTTTATCATGACGTGATGACGTGCTATGTGTTGTGCTTGGTATGTGCATGGTCGTGTCGTGTTTAACACGTGCTCGTGCTCTACTTTGTTATTTTGTTAGAATACAAGTTTAAAACGACATGTAGACATGTCAACATGACACATATAGAGCACACGCGTGACGTGTTGTGCTCGTGCCATATTCTATGACATGCTTTCAATATTATGTCTCTGCTTTTAGTAATGCAATAAGAGTAACAACATATTAATTATCTGACAGAACTAAATTAATTAATTCATTACTATAAGCTAATAGCATTAGCCCTAGGTCGAGGATCCGAATTAGATTCTTAAAGGGCATTTAATGTAGGATCGTGCTGGTCTGGTGGCATTTTGCAAAATATCATTGATCTATCATGAACAAAAATTCAATTTGCAGATAACAATTTTTTGTAGTTTCTAGCTAGGCATGCCTATTGCTTGCTTGATGTGTAATGTATTCATTTACAAAAATATATAGACTTGGATGCATCATACATGCATGCACGATTCTAGAGCATGATAATATTTTCTTTCTCTAGCTATATATATACACATATTTTCCTTGCTTCACACGTGGTATTAAAGACAAGGGTCATAAATGCAGTTAGACTTTTGTTACATCCTTTTAATTTCATTTCTTGAAGCCCCCTCTAAAGAAAATAAATAAGAAAAATTAGGCAAAAAATCAAGTTTATTATCTTTTGCAGGTACATTAATTTTTCAATGTTTAAATGCATTAAGTCTTCACTTTGCTCGTTTGTCTGAATCCTTCACGACCAAAAACCATGAACAATCAAGCATGTCCCAAGGAACATTTTTTTTTTCTTTTTCAATTTCCCAGGTCCTTGCTATGAGAAAAAAAACAAAATGATTCATTTTACCTTTTTCTTTTGTAACGAATTAAAATTCTCAAATATCACTCATTTACTATTTTGGTATTTGAGAATTTTAATTTAATTGTAGTAAATTAGTTTTACTATCATCATCGGTAAAAAAAACTATTGGTGAAATTTCACGTTAGCATCCATGTCAAAATAATATTTATTATGATAAGATCTATGTAAACATTATTTTTAATTAATTTATGACGACATATATTTTGATGCGAAAATATATTTAATTAATAGCCGATGTCATGGATGATTATATTAGTCTTATATGAATATTGTTTGTACAAACTACTTCCACACAAGTTAGAATGTGAAAAATTGTATTAATTAGATACAAATTTATCGTTTATGAACCAAAATTGATACATTTGATACTTTCAGAATCATGTGTAATTTACTCTTAAACTTCTATACAATATTTTAACCAACATTTTATATATAACAACGGAATAAATAAAAAATGGCAGTCCCAAGACAAAATTTTAATTAATTTTTTTTAATTTCTATGCAGCAAATAATTTACTTCTTGAATAAATTAGCACAAATTTAATGAATTCTTAATTAAATTTTTGTAACCACGTAATATATTTAGGCACTTGTTTTATATTTTTAAAATAATATACTTTTTTTGTCATGTTTTTTAGAAGTAATATAAAATATACTTGTATTTAAGTTATTAATTATATAATTTTGTTTCATTCTATTTTATTTTCTGACTCAATCCCTCCTGTAGTCCTGTTTCAAAACAGTTTTTTTTTTCCTTTTGTTTTGTGCAGTGTTCTAAATAGCGCGCTATAGCGGCGCTATAGCGCCGCTATAGCGTTTTTGGACCCCAAACGCTACGCTATGACATCAAAATGCGCTATTTGCGCTACGGCCGCTATAGCGGTCCGCTATTCGCGCTATTTGCGCTATTTGCGCTATACAATATGGGTTTTTTTTTTAAAGCAATTTATATGGGTTTTAAATAAAGATAAAAAAAATCTCAAACCGAAATTGAATTTGTTGCTACTTGCTACAGATAAATCAATTTGAAATTGGGAATAGAAATTGAAATTTGAATAGAAAAAAAGTCCAAATCGAAAATAAAATTTGAATAGAAAAAAAAAATTATGTCATGAATCATGATGCTTAAGATATTTTTAATAGGAAAAATCGATAGTTTATGATATTACTATGGATATTTTGAACCGCAATTTGAACTTTGTACTGGTTCAATATGAATATTATAATTTCTTAATTACTTTGGTGTTATTTATTGTTCTATGAGACTTTAGATAATGTTGATATTTAGTACAAATATTGAATATACGAAATGTAAATAAAAAAACGCTATTTGGAATAGCTTCCGCTATAGCGACGCTATTCGCTATAGCTTTTTTTTTAGCCTTCCCGCTACGACGCTATAAACGCTATTTAGAACCTTGGTTTTGTGTAAAAGTTGTGGGTTTCCACTTGCACACCTCTAAACATGATTTTCTCATAAACCAACTTATTTCTCTTGACTGAAAGAAATATAATACCATTAAAAGGTAAAAATGCATAGAGAAGCACACCATAGCCACGTGGAATGTTTCTACTAAGTACTAACAAACATTCAATTCCGGCTTCTCTCTTCTCTCTAGATTTCAATAGTTAAATATATAATTTAATTAATAATTTATTATAGCTTCAAACTTAGCCCAAGTTTTGACTAATCGATCAATGATCACTGTCACAATTATATTCAAACTAGGTTTGAGGTTTTTATCTTGAAAACAGACGAGTTAGAGTGAGAAAGTTATGGAGTCAACTGAGAACGTGCATGCAAGCTATAGCCTATAGCTAGTTAGCAGCTAGAAATCTAGAAACCAAATGAACGACTAGTAATTAACAAGCTAATCCAGATTTTATGTATCCTTAAATACTTGCTTTATTATGTGGTATAAATGATGCAACGAGTAGTGCTAGGTTTTGATTTTCCAACAATTCAAAATCTGCCATAGAAGATTCAATATGTCGGAGATTACCTTATAGATTCGAAATTAAAATCTGCCATAGAAGATCTAGCGCGTGTAAAAGTCAGGGAAGTTGAGCTTGAGCGTCTTGGGAGTTGAGACGAAAGCTGTCATTACTTTGATATTCCTATGGCGGTGCAGCTGCTCCATGTTACGACGAAACGGGTTATTAAAAGATAAAAATATGGTGGGCCCGACCTGCTTCATCAGTCCGGTTTATATTACGGTGGGACTTGTGTTGTGTGTTACTACTTAGTGGGGTCAGCATATCAGTGACTCTAGAATGTAATTTTTTTAACAGACGGGACGGGAGAAGCGAGAATACCAAAATGGAGACTACGTTTATTTATAATGCGAGAGGAAGAGGATATATCAAACTCTGTTTTAACTTTTAATTAATTTCAGTTTACTGGTCAAGCCGGTTGAACCACGTACACGTGTCAATGTTCGTACTAGTTAGATTGCCAATGTGGTCACATCGCCTCCAGTAATTCACGGCGCTGGAGATATCAATTTCTATTTTTATGGTATTGAAAATTCAACCTTTTTATTTTTATTTTATGCACCTGGCCATGCAAAGTGATACAAAGACCTACACCCTTGTCTTCAATGGTCTTAATTGCAATTTTAGCATTACAGCTTGTAATATTTTCCCTAATTATATGGCTTTATATTAAAAACCTAGATTATGCCTAATTAAATCTGAACACATGCATTTAGAAATTTTGACTGAACTCATATATTCAAAAGTTATGAACAAAACTCATGTATTGAGATTAAACCCTAAACATTTGTGTCTGTGAATTTATGGTTCAATCAGAATCGTCGTGGAAAACATGAATTATAAAATTGAGTATAGTTTTGTTAAAATTTTATAACATGATGTATTATTGACATTTTTTTTTATTTAATGAGGGATAGGAAAATGAAACAAAATTTAGAAACTTTATTTTATAGACAACAATCAATTATTGACATCTACCTACCTAATTTTGCCCCATTCTCTACAAAACTAAAACATGTTTCACACTTAAATAAGTTAAGGTGTGCTTATTTATTTATTTATTAATTAATTAATTCATGTTTCCATTAAATTCCTGAATTGTGTGTATACAAGCTGTCATTTACAAGAATATAGTACACCTTCAACTTGGCTTAATTTGTCAATGGTATGACGATAACAATAAAAAAAAAAAATTATGTGTAAACCGTGAACAGTGTAACATGTTTTTTTGTATATAGTCAATAGAACTATCAGTGAATTTTTTTTTAAAATGTGGTAGGTCCCACATGTCAGTGTTCTTATTGTACTTTTTTGTTTATTAAAAAATATCAGTGAATTGATTTCACACCATATAATTGTAAAACAATATTGGATAATAATTTTGTAAAATTTACACCACTACTTATTCATATGTGATATTGTTAATTAAGAAACTAAAGTATCTAGAAATTCTATATACATAAAGAACAAAAAAGGTGCTATATGTCTCAACCGTTGAAAAGCCTACTTGTATTAAAAATAAAAAATAAATAAAAAATTGTATACCTCGATCCGATATAAGTTTGACCCGACCCAATAACACCCTATCTCAGAAAAGACAAATAGAAGGAATTAAAAAATATTTATTATACTTTCCAAAAATTTAAAACTTGACATCTGGTTTCTTCCCTCTTTGTTTGATCTGAGAAAAGGAACCAACCGCCTCACTTCTCTCTATAAATAAAAAAACCATCACCTCCTCTCTTCCCCTTTTTCTTCTCTCCTTAACACAAAAAGAAGAAACAAAGAAAGAGATAAAAATAGTGGTAATTAATGGGAGGAAATTCACCATGTGCCTCATGCAAATTGCTAAGGAGGAGATGTGCAAAGGAATGCATCTTTGCTCCATATTTTCCCCCAGAGGATCCCCACAAATTTGCCATTGTTCATAAGGTCTTTGGTGCTAGCAATGTTGGCAAGATGCTCCAAGTATGTATATTCTCTCTCTCTCTCTCTCTCTCTCTCTAACTAACACACACACACACACAAATCATACACAATTTTTTTTGGATCTAGCTATATATTCACCAATATATAAGCAATTTTATGAAAAAAATTCCTACCAATATTTTGCTAGTTTATATTTAATTAAGTTTAAGTAGTATATTATATACTCTCTCTCTCTCTCTCTAACAAAAACACACGGATCATACAACATTTTTGGATCTGATCACCATGAGTATATAAGCAACTTTTGCATAAAACTCCTACCAAGATTTCGCAAGGTGTATATTTAATTAAGTTTCAATAGTAAATTAGTAAGAAATGATTTTGCACTACGTTATTATTATATACTATCTTTCCCTGTTCAATTTTCTGATTTTCCATCCCAGTTTTAGAAATAACAACAAAATGATTCTTTTTTCCTTTCATTCAAAAATTCTTATGACCGTACTAATTTTTTTTTTCTGCAATATTTTTCTCTGAAGTGCATTGAGGGCCTTTTTCTTCCCTTTGAAATATATATGATAATAATGTGAAATGGGTTACATTTTAGTGAGAACTTCTGTTTCTATTAACATCTTTGTTGTTTTTTACTTGATAATTTATGACTCATTTATTTTTTATATGTATTTATTTTTTCTTATTTATACAAGTCATTATCAAATCTAATGTCCAATTTTTGAAAATTAATGCAGGATTTACCAGTTCATCAGAGGGCTGATGCAGTTAGTAGTCTAGTCTACGAAGCAAATGCACGCGTGAGAGACCCGGTATACGGTTGCGTCGGTGCCATATCATATTTACAGCACCAGGTTTCTCAACTACAGATGCAACTTGCGGTGGCGCAAGCGGAGATGCTTTGCATCCAGATGCAGCAACAGGATTCACCACCATCATCTTTGGTACTGCAAAAGGAATTAGTTGATGATCAGAAATCATTTCTGTTGCAAAATGGATTTGGTGGCAATTTTGCCCCTCAAGTTTTGAATAATGTGAATTTGTTCCCCTCTGGAAATGTAGTGTTCACACCACAAGAGCAGTCTCTAAAGAGAGAATCTCTTTGGACATGAATGAATTCAACACAAATATTTGAAATTTAAAACTTCTTCTACTTTTTTTTTTAATATATTCCTTGCTTCTCATCCTCCTCTTCTTCATCTGTCATTCTTTTGTCCTTTTTAAGTTTTATATATTTATTTTCGTTTGAATGATGTCTACTTTTTGGTAGAAGATGAAGAGGAAAAGAAGCAGGGATTTTTGTTTGTTGAATAAATAATTTGAATGAGATAAAAGTTTGAATAAAATTGATACTTAATTTGTTACAATGGTAGTTAACTAGATCCAACCATGATCATAAATCTGTAGGCCAACAGTTTCTTGGAAGCGTATTAACAATCTTAGAATTCAATAATAATTAATTTTGCGAAGTTTAAATACTGTGATATTGATATAAGACATGTAATTTGGATAACTTGTCTTTTATCATAACGCAAATAATATTTCAAAATACTGACACTTTTAGAAAGCAAAATAAAGTTAAATCTCTGAATCTGTAAATTAATAAAGGAATGATTTAACAAATATTCTTAATTTGTAAAAATAATATGCTGATAATTCACAGAATATTCGTTTAAATCATGTACGCCGTTTAAATATAAAAAAATTGATATAAGACGTATAATTCGGATAACTCGTCTTTTATCATAATGCAAATAATATATCAATATACCGACGGCATTTTTAGAAAGAAAAAAATCCTGTAAGCTAATAAAAGGAATAAATTAAAAAACTATTCTTAAATTTGTAAAAAAAATAATATGATAATAATTCACAAAATATTCGTAATTTCATATATGCCGTTTAATTGATCTATTCATTCGGAAGGAACTGAAAATGAATGATAATATGAATAATTAACCTGTGAATTATTTTCGAGAAGAAATTTCAGCAAATAATAAGATTAGCATATCTCATGATCTCATCTCAAATAATTAAGTTTCTAAATTAAGTTTGCAGAGCTCGCCAATTTTACACTGATCAGTTGAATTCTGACACTGGGCCTCTACCAATTGAAATTCAAATCTTCCTTTCCCTCAGTTTTTTTTCTTTTTTGAAGCATTAGGCGATTTGGAGGCAATTTGGAGGCGATTGTGAGGCGATTTCGAAACTTGAAGCAATTTCCTGTGGATTTTGAGTCGATCTATCATCTCTTTGCGACGACGCTCTCTTCTCAATTCTATGTGATGAATCGGTGATTCTGACAGGTGATCAGCGAGGTTAATATTTGTTTTTTTTATTGATTTAGAGTTTGTTTTTGTTCTGGCGAATCAATAATGATAGATTGTATCATTTCTAGTTTGTTTTTGTTTTTGTTTTTGTTTTTGTTCAGTTTTGCTGGATTTATATGAAAGTTTGAGGTGTTTCTAACAATTTGATTTGCAAAGATGATGTAATTGTCTATTTTGTGTTAATTTCATCGATTTATTAAGAAATCCTTGATAGATCTTGTATTAATACCTGACAGAACTAGTATAAATACTTGATTGAATATATAAGTTTATTTCGTATGATTTTTGTATGAGTTTGTTTGTATGAGATAGAAATACTTGATATATTTGTTATAAGTACTTGACAGTGTATAATAAGTAGGGGAATATATCTGTTTGTGATATGTAAATGTTTATTTTTGTTTTTACAGCTATTAATACTGCCTTGTATCTGTGTTAATACTTCTTTTTATAGGCCTTAGATCAATTCAGCTCTGGTGATATTCTTTCAAGTAATATATTCATCTTTTGTAGGTGTACATTTTTTGTTTTATAGATGTATACACTACCTTTTTTCGTTATATGTAGTTGTATGTATGTAGGGGTGGCAAAAAAGCTCGTAGCTCGTGGCTCGATCGTGACTCACACCTGACTCGCTAGCTAACAGCTTGTTCGTTATTGGACTGAGCTGTTAATGAGCCAGCTCGCCACTAGCTCAGTCCAGAATTAATGAGTTCAAGCTAGGGCCTAGCTTGCTCGCCAGCTCGCGAGCTAGCTCGGTTAGGCATCAATTTGTGAATTTGTATGATTTTGTGTGCATTTTATACTATCTAGCTCGGTCCAGCTCGATCCAAAAAGTTTGTAGAATTTATTTTATTCTTAAAACAAGATCTAGCCAAACCCAGCGAGCCAGCTCGTTAGCTCGGCTAGGCGTTAGGTACACTGCCAGGGTGTGCTTTGGCTCTAATTGTAAGTCATAAAAACTTTTATTCTTACTTAATAATTCTTTTATTTGTTAATGATCAACTGAAATGTTAGGATAAATACTTGGTATGCTATTTAAGAACAATTGGAATATTAGTTGTAAATACTTGTTGTTTTTAGGTATAAATACGTGATAGGTGCATAATCAATACCTGATATGATCAGCATGCACACTCCAATATTATATACATATTAGAGTGTTTAGGTATAAATACTTGGTATGTGCATAATCAATACTTTGTATCATCAGCATGCATACTCTATGTTGTATGTATTGAGTAATAAAAAATCTTTTAACACTTGTTTAATAGAGATTAACGACTAAACCTTTTTTCTTTCTCTCTCTCTTTTTTCTTATTTGTAGGCATGGTTCTATGAGCATGTAAAGATCAGAGGTGTTTTCTAATTTAGTGGCCACATCCCTAGGTATCTCAATTGAAAGTTTAATATTACATGGAAGATGGCAACTTTAGAGCCTCACTTGGGGGATGTGAGAGATTCAGATGTGAAAATCACTCCACTGAAAAGGAGCGGAGGTGAGAAACTGATCTCGAAAGGGTTTACAACATATAGGTACTTGAATCTTATTAAAAAATATGCACCCCTTCAGAGCGTGTCGAACCTGAAACTTCTAGACTTGTAGACTCAAATGACTCTAATTTTCTGGCTTTTCGCCATGGAACCTTGCCAAGACCTTATTAATCTAAATGAACAAGAGAGGTTTGACGAACTGTCATATGAAGAACATGAGCACACACAACTTCCAGATATGTCACCAACATCTGCAAGTAAATTGGTTGAGTTTGTTACTGCTCTTGAATGGCATAACCACATAAGCAAGAGGTTGATGTGGAATCACGTAAGTTCTTTTTATTAAATTTATAGGAATAAATAGTTGGATGTACCATTGTTTATACTTTAATATTTCATTATTAATATTTGAAAGATTCATTACGCACATCCTTAATTATATGTTTTTTTTTCTTTGTAGCTCGTAAAGAGATTAAAGTTCCACCTGTCAGCACTAAAAGTGAGAAGAAACAGACTAATATCTCTTCTAAGAAATCACGTAAGATTTATTTTTACTTGACATGTTATTGGCTTTTCAACATTATAATGATTGAACTACATTGTACATATGTTTATTACTTCAAACAAACTTTAAACATTGCTTTGTTTTTTCAACAACTGCTAAAGATGGTAAACGTAAGCTTTCTCAAGTCAAGAATAGCAGTGGTAAGGGTGAGAAAGAAAGAACACAACCATCTCAAGTCAGGAAAACACCTCCTAGCGGGAAACACAAGAGAAAATTGGACCACAATGTAACTCCTATACCATCAGTTGGGAAAGATGCACCAAAAAAGCGTCCTAAAAAATAAGTAGATCAATTGAAAGCTGAAAAACTAAGAAATCATAAAAGGAGGAGTCCAAGATTACTAGAAGCTGAAGAAGAAAAGAAAAGACAAATGCAAAGAGGTGAGAAATAAACACAAAGAAGAGATGAGATTGGTGAACGAGAAGAGAAGAGAAAGAAAAGAAGAGAAGAGAAGAGAAGAGAAGAGAAGGAGTTGAGACTGGTGAAGGAGCGAGTGTTGTAGTATCGAGTTTGGAAGAAGTACCATTGAGTCAAGAGGAACGAGAGAGAAAGAACAGTAGCTGAGGAGGTTGTAGTAGAAGATGTTCAGAAGGAGGAGGTGAACATAGTGGAGGAGAAGAAATGCCAAAAGTCAATTCATGATCTGAACCAACTTGTAGATACAATAGTTGGGTCAGTTGAGAAACCAAATGCAGAGGCTAAAGAAACACCTGGAGAAGAAAGAGATTTGACTGAGATTACTGACAAGACACGGAAAGGAATAATAACGTTCGTAAGAACAAAGAGGAAAACCAAGGCAAATGATTTAACAGTAGTGAAGGAAGAACAACCAAGCCCGGTAGCGAGCCCCAAAGTGCAAGAAGTTGGGCAACAACCAAACCCATTTGCAAGCCCAAAAGTGTAAGAAGTTGGGCAGCAAACAGTAGAGCAAGTTTCACAAGAATCAGCGGTTGATAGTTTTTAGTGCCCCCCCCCATGCAGTTATGGTGCCCCCATGCCGTTTAAGTGGTCCCCGAATGTGGAGACGACGCGAGGAATTTTAAGAAAAGGTGCAGGTACGATTATTTAAGGACAATTCATCTATATTTCATATAGTTTATTGTATAGATATAAATATTTGTGTTCTTTGGGCTACATATTTTACATTGGGACTATTAATATTTGTAAAAAAAAATTACAGCTCTGGAACGGTTGCGGTCCCCACAAGCAGTTATGGCAGTTTAGGTGCGGGTACTATGCGGGGACTCAAGTGCGGGTACTCATATTAGCTTCCTTATTTTTTATACTAATTCAAATGGATGCTGGTCATATGATTAATAATTAGAACTTGATTAGTCTAGAGACAAATTGTTTTTTAAAAGTTAATTAGCTAGAATATTGTTGACCAAAAGACCAAGAGGTTGATTAAATAAACAAAAGTCAGAGGGGCTAGATTGAATAAAGTGAAACAATAAAAAATAAATAGATAAAAGAAAAGAAAAATTTGTATGAGTGTGATTGTCAGGGTCATAAATCAAACTTACCTATATAAACATTTCTTTTGTTCTGTTATCTTATTTTAGTATAGTATGATTCTTGCATTAAAATAGTTACACACTCTTTGCTTTATCATAGAATAGTTTCTGTTTTTTCTTTTCATTAAATGGCTTCTGTTTTGGCAATTTTACTAATCATATATGTATGCCATTACTATATTAAATCATAAATGAAACAATTTAAAAACAAAACCATCAAATTGTTACTTCATATTAATGATGCCGTTAAAGGATAGTGAAACCTTAATTGATTTGTTATGCAGTGAAGTACAATCAACTATTTTCCTGAATTTTTTTTGGATTTAATAGATGATATAATTTTTTTATAAGATATATAATACTGTATCCAATATCATATGAAAAATATTACATTTTTATAAAGCTAGAGAGGGAAACTCATCCAACTGTATTTAATTTTCACAAAAAAATTAAATCTCGCTTAGATTTCAAATCTACAACTTTTTACATGAAAAATATTATCTTAATCACCGAACCAAATTCTGATTCTCAAACTATGCCAAATAAACGAAGGCCATGCACCTTTTGTCTTTTTCTTGCTAAATAATGCCAACAAATGAAGCACATCACCTGAAGCTGATTGGAAGATTCCACATCATGGGTATGGACACGTGTATTACTATTAGAATAATTCTCATTTGTCTCCAATTGAATACCAATACTTATCTCTATCTTATACATAATTTATCCATGCTAATTAACAACAAAGTTTGAGATTATTTGTCTTATTATCTAATCTAATGTCTGTTGAAAGTTGTAGCCACATGATCAAGAAGCCCAACAGGTTGTATATATAATTTTTTTTTTCCAAAATTTATTCTAGCTAAAAAAGATTTGGGAAATAAAAAAAATCAGCTCACATGACATGTTAGAATTCTTAAATTCAGTCTTCAAGTTGGCATTTTTTCCCTTAGTGTCCACAGTCATTAAGACAATATATGCTATTGAAATAAAGGAAGGACTTAGATATTCTTTGTATAATTGGACTTCAATTGGGTTGAGATCTACTAATAATGGACTAAATTGGCAAAATTGAAAATTATCTAAAATAATATTTAATTTGAAACCACACTCAAGTTTGATTTATACTACATCTATATCATACATATAAAAAGTTATGAAGTTCGTGCAAAATTTGAAAAGTTCTTATTTAAATCTTTCGATAGAATTTAAAATTAAACTCAAATTGCATGAAATTTGATGCACAATATTATATAACTTTTAGAATTTAATAGCTTTTTCGACTTGATTGGTTAAATTCAAATTACATGAAATTTAATGCACAGTAACATGCAATGTTAAGAAAATATCTATAGCTTGATCGGTGAAAATCAGAACTAATAAAATTTATAATCCAATTTTTCTATCGAATCGGACTACAAGCGCATAATTCTATCAAAGTAATACAAATGAGTGTTGATCCACATGAAATTAATGGTTTAGATCTTGAGCGATCAAAGTAAAAAAGATGATTTTTCGAAGAAATGAGAAATAAAATTGAGATTTCCCAGTAAAATTCAAGTAAAAAATCCTATGATATTTTCTATATGATTTTTCGTGATCATATCTTTACAAATTTTGAATTTTTTTTTACTTTTTTTTTTAAATTTAATACACAACAATATGCAGTGTCAAATTCTTAATTATATATTGATATCTACAAGAATCTTTCATTTAAATTTTGAATCTACAATCTCCTACATGAGAAGCATTGCCTTAACCACTAAAGATAGATTAAAAAAACTTTGACTTAATTAGAAAAAGTGTCAATATCAACAAGTCACTATTGCCACCATAAATCAACCTTAACATTGTCCATTCTCTTTTGAATTATTAATGTAAACTCAATCTAGGATGAACAAAAGAGATGTAGCTGTAACCAATTATTGCTAAGATGATTGTGAGTTTGATAGGTAATTGGTTCATTTTTTAAGTTGATGTCGGCATGCACAACAATATATGAATTAGAGATGCATGCATAAGTAGATGTTGGGAGCAAGTTATATCAATCATTGGCTTGCTAAAGACAGAATTTAACCATTAAAGAAATGATTAAATGATTCAATGTATTTTGTTTGAATATTACTTCCAACACTATTAGTTCAGGTAGTGAAGTTATGTATTTCTATTCATGTTATCAATATAGAGTGTACTTGCTTTACAAAGTTAAAATTATAAAATTTTCACCTTTGACCCTTATTCTAAACAAACTATATAGAGTGAGTCCATGGTACTATGCATAGCACGGATTAGTCCGTACTACGGAGCTATATTTTCATTTTAAAAATTCTAATGTTGATTCGAACCGTTCAACGTGATCTCCACATGAATATGTACTTGCAGACTAAATTTTATATCTTTTCGAATTTGTTTACTATATTTTAAGATAGGTAGAAAATCACTTGATTTGAAAATTCTGGACCATCCAAAAACAGTGATTTTCTTCCTATCTAAAAAATAGTAAAAAAATTCTAAAAATTATAAAATTTAGCCAGCAAGTATATTCTCATATGGAAATCATGTTGAACGGTTCGGATCGACCATTAGAATTTTGAAAACGAACATATTGATCCGTAGTACGGACCAATTCGTGCTATGCATAGTACCATAGACTCACTCAACTATATATTCGACCTAAGAGCCAAACAATGTCATGCATGTTTGTTGAAGCATATTTTGAGAAGAGGAGAATTCAAATGTCTTTATTTTTTATGTCTACATTGTGTTTTTATTTATAAAATTTTAATAACTTAAAGTTTAAAACTCAAATATTTAAATAAAACCGTTAAATATTATTTATATCATTTTCTCTATTTATATGTGAAAAATTACAATACTTCAATTTTGTTTTGATTGGTACAAGAATTTGAAAAAAAAAATTAATACACTAATATAGATAATTATGGATGGTGAATTTTCAACTTATTAATTCATATAAAAATAAAATTGAAAAATGATAATTTTTTATGTGTTTGTACTTTGTAGGGAAAATAATTTAGATCATATCTAATGATTTTATTTTAACATATGAGTTTTAGAATTTGAACTTTTAGTTTGTTTATATTAAAGAAAAAATTCCTACAAATTTGTAATTTCATAACAAGATAAGTACTCTAGGGGTCTAAAAATAAATGTCTATTGACTGGATTTTTGTTTTTTCTAACTTAATTTTATTGTCATATATAATTTTCTCTTGTTGGTGGTTAGCAGAGTTTGATGACGCGATTAAACTTTGTTTGTTCAAACCTCCAATTAACCCTCAAACTAATTGTACGACAATATTAATACATGATGATTATATTGTTAGTTTAATCTAAATAGTCATGAAACGACAAAATAGTGATAATACGACAAAAAATGATGCTCTTCGCCGGAAGCCTAAAACAAAACTAAAAAGTACACCAAGAGAAGTGTTATAATTACCAATCCATGAAAGCAATGTATTATCTCACATTTACACAATCAAATATGAATTCTTAATTATAACATAAATTCTTATAACATAGCATGATAACTTAAATTAATGTATACTATATTATATAAAAAATGAATTTTATATTTGAATATATTTTTTTTTCAATAATGCAATGTCATTATTAATAACAATGATAAATTAATCCAAACTATTTATTTCCTTCATCTTCTTATTCTAATATATTGATAAGGTCTATGTCAATTTGATCTTGTATTAGGTTAAATAATTAATTAATAAATGTTGGTCTCTCATAATTAATGACACTATCTCTGGTTACATAGAAGCTTCGTATAGTAAGGTATACTTTATTAACAGTGCATATGCAATTTACTGTTCTTACAGGGGAAGAAATATATATTAATTAGGCTTAAGACTTGAAAGATGTCTAGCCGACTAGCCCATGAGCCTCTCTCATTCACTCCTTGGATTCTGTGTTTGGATCCAGAAGGTCAAATTTCTCTTTCCCATTGTTTCAATTATTTATTTAAACTAATTAATGAATCATCTTTTTTGATAGATTGTTAGTGCACTGGGCTGTTACTATTAGTACTATTAGATGAACCAAAAGAATAACCATGAGATATGTAACTCCTTTTTGTGTAACAAAAATTAAAAAGTCCATATTATGATTTAGGGAGAGCCTAGCTATCCCCGTCAACCATCCCCCGTTTCATCCCCCGTCAGTTGCATTAATTAAGTGGGGGACCAAATAACTGTCAGCGTATTTTAGAAATTTGCAGAAAAGTATTCATATGTAACACAACTAGTATTCATCCATCTATATGAAGGTATTCACATTTGTAATAGAAACATATTTGGATATATTACAATAAGAAAGTAGGGGACCACAAACAACATGTGTGGGGGACCGCACAATTGTCAGAGCATTAATTAAGTAGGGGACCGCATAACCGTTAACGCATTAATTAAGTGGGGGACCGCATAACCTTCAGCTCATTTTAAAATTTGCAAGAAAATATTCATCTGTAACACAACTAGCATTCATCCATCTATATAAATGTATTCATCTTTGCAATAGAAGCATATTTAGACACATCAATCACTCATCTTACACGTTTTTAGAGATGAGTTTTTTTTTCTCCGTTCAATCTAACCAATATTTCTGACGATCTGTGAGGAATTTTGCAAATCTAAAACTCCGAACGTCTTCTACACAATTTTCTCTTTCAAATGAGATCCATGATGACATACTTTCGAGTTGTCTGTTGCACAAGTATTCATACCTCGTCACAAGTATTCATCTCTCATCGAGCAAGTATTCATCATCGTCGTGTAAGTGTAAATAGTTAATGTACCAAGAGTATTACAAACATATGTGCATACCTCGATTAATTTTACAAGAGCAGCCGAATAATATTCATCCATAAGATATCAAGTATTCATACATATAAGTTAAAGTATTTATACCTAAGATATTAAGTATTCATCCATAAACGTTGAAGTATTCATCTCTAAAACATTAAGTATTCATTCATACACCTCTAATTTTTTCAAAATTTGTTTTTCTGTCATTTCTTAGTACTTAGTACGCACTGGTCTAATTCACCATTAATGAAGCTTTGTTCTTTGCAAATAACTCGCTACTGCATGAGGAAGAGGAACATAGACATGACGGATCTGACCCGGCGGAGGCGGAGGTGGGAGGTGGGAGGCGGAGGTGAGAGACGGAGGTGGAGGTGGGAGAGGGAGGCGGAGGCCGAGAGGGAGAGGTGGGAGAGGCGGGCGGAGGCGGAGGTGGAGAGGGAGAGGTGGGAGAGGTGGGAGAGGGAGGGAGAAAGAGGAAAGAAATAAATGGAGAAAATTGGGTAATTAATTTGTAGGGCCATTAGGTAGTTAGAATTTGTAATTATAGTTAGAAAAGGTAGTTAGTTAGTTGGGGATGAAATAGGGGATGGATAGATGGGGGAAGATATAATTACCCTATGATTTATTGTTACATATTTAGTTTCTTATTGTAACTATATGTAATAAATTATTGGGAAAATTGATTATTTGCCACTCCAAAACCTTCAAATCTTAAAAATGCCATTCCGAAATTTGAAATTGTAAAAATGCCATTCCAAACTTCTTCAAATTGTAAAAATGCCACTCCAAATAATTAATGACTAAAATACCCTCCCTTCTTCTCCTCCTCTTCTTCTCCTGCCATGGCACGAATCTCAAAGCACAAAAACAGTTTGAATTCCTTTCTGCACGAAAACATTTTGTTTCTGCACGAATCTCAAAGCACAAAAACATTTTGTTTTTAAATTATTTGGAGTCGTCAGTTTTAATCTGGCACGAATCTCAAAGCACAAAAACAGTTTGAATTCCTTTCTGCACGAAAACATTTTGTTTTTAAATTAACGAAATAAAGTGAATGTAGGATTCCTTTCTGCACGAATCCTAAAGCACAAAAACTTGACTCTGCCACTGTGCGTATATAAATTTTGTGCTTTGAGATTCGTGCCATGGCAGGAGAAGAAGGGAGGGTATTTTAGTCATTAATTATTTGGAGTGGCATTTTTACAATTTGAAGAAGTTTGGAATGACATTTTTACAATTTCAAATTTCGGAATGGCATTTTTAAGATTTGAAGGTTTTGGAGTGGCAAATAATCAATTTTCCCTAAATTATTATAGGTAATCTACCATATATATACATCCATCTTTTGTGACAATATCCATTTGATAAATTAACATTATCTTTCAAACAAAACTGCAATGAATATGTAGATTAGTTAATTATATTTAGGATGTTTAATTATCAAATGGGTCAATTTGGGAGTCATTTATCTTCCCCTAAAAAGATTTCAAAATTCCAATGGTATTTCTTTCGTTGTTAATGTTTAGAGATGTGGTATGTATTATAACAAAATTTAAGAAAATACCATTACCCAACAAAATTTAAGAAAATAGCATTATAGAAACCAAAATTTTGCAAAAGAGCACTGCTGCAAACAAGATTTCCAAAATTAGCATAAAAAATAAAATTTATAAAAACAGCATTCCAGCAAATAAAATTTAGGAAAAAAGTATTGCTGAAACAAAATTTATGAAAATAGCATTTAACAAAAACTTTTACAAAAAATGCATTTAACAAAAAACTTTTACAAAAATAGCATTTCCCAGATAAAATTAAAACAATAAAATAAACAAAATTTAAGAAAACAGCATCCGGAAACAATATTTACGAAAATAACATTATAGCTAATAAAATTTGTTGAAATAGCATTAAAACAAACAAAATTTTCAAAAGAGGATACGTCAAATAAAATTTATGAAAACAACATTAAAACAAAATTTTCGAAAATAGCATTATGAGAAACTAAATATTAGATAACAGCAATACCTCAAACAATATTTACGAAAATAGCATCCATTCAAAATCTACAAAATTAGCATTATAACAAATAAAATTTAGAAAATACCGTTACCTCAAACAATATTTAGAAAAATAGCATTAATCAAAGAAAATTTATAAACATAGTATTACAGCAAACAAAATTTGGAAAAATAACATCCAGAAAACAAAATTTACGAAAATAGCACAATCAAAATTTACAAACACAGCAAATTAAATTAGGAAAATATCAGTTGGTGCAAAAGTTTTTGGCGAATATAGCATCAAAGCAAACAAAATTTGTAAAAGTAGCACTACAGGAAATATTATTCTTGAAAATATTACCAAACAAAATTTTAAAAAGGAGCATTGCTGCAAACAAAATTTACGAAAATAGTATTGAAGATAACAAAATTGACGAAAATAACATTATAGGAAATAAAATATATAAAATCATCATTCGAGCAAAATAAATATGGAAATCCAGCAAGTAGCAAGAGGGCGCCTGAAGCCTTGCAATGGCAGAGGAAATTTTAACCGCTCTTGTTTCCTCTCTCTTTATTCATCTCCATTCACCAAACCGTCGTTTTATCACCCAATTAAGCAAACTAATTGTGAAGATTCCAGATCTGATTTAAATTCTTATTTTGCCAATATTTGTAATTCACAGTCAACACTTTCTTTCAGAGGAGATCGATTGATGCAAGGGCATAATTTGGTTTTCACAATCAGAATTGCTTACCTGATCGCCCCAAAAGGATTCCAAAAGAATTATATAAAGGAGTCTGATAATTGCCCCTCAAATAAATTCTTGATCGCGTCTCCTTAAGTATTTAATTCTAACTTTCATTTTCAGCGCCCATATCCAAGCATTTAAAGCTCTATTTATAACATTTTACAATTCTTCTCACAAGCATTTAAACCTCTATATGAAAGCATTTAAATTCTAAATATCTGATAGTTTTAACTCCTAACTACTTTTGTCTTCAAGCTACAAAAAAAAAAATTCATTTCACCCACTCTTTTTTTTCCTCGGATCATTTTCGTCTTTTTTCCCGACGATCCGTGATGAATTTTGTGAATCTAAAAATACAAAACGTTTTTTACTCGATTAATCAGCCTAAACGGACATTTTTTACAACACTGGTTAGGAGTGCTTTCTTCCGTATAACTAATCAATTTTTTTTTCTTTTTACTTTTTTGCTATTTGTAATATTTTGCAAAATTATTTTTTTGCTTTAATGAAATGTTTGTTGGGAAATGCTCTAACGAAAATATTTGTAATATACTGCAGGTCGTTAATAATTAACATCTATAATACTGAAGCCCACAGGTGGTTGTCACATAAGAGCAATTTCAGGCCCAAAATAACCCAAATTTGGAGACATGTAACCCATTTTCAAATAACTGATCTCAGACCAGGGGTCCATTTTTGTATTATAATTAATTAAATTGCTCCTTGAAAGAGAGATTTTATGTGTTAACATTATTGATGGCTGCCACAGGGATGTGATTTTGGAGGTTTATTTTTCTCTTATTTTTATCAATTAAATAACATTTTAGCAAAATACATGGGTCTATAACAATAAATTTTGTGTACGGTAACAAGTGAAGTGTGCTTCGTTTGTTGATACACCTTGGTAAAAACACAAATATTAGGTTGACTGAGATCTGGTCATGAGATTTCCATATTTTCTGGGGGCTTCTTTGTATTAAGAAGCATAATTAATCTATTATATACATAACTCAGAGCAGAAGAGCTTAGCTGTGAAGTAACCTTCATTTGGGCAAAATTCATCATTATAAATCCAGTACTCAAAATCAAAATCTGGGATGCGTTTGGTTAGAAACATATAATTAGTAAAACAACGTAAGGCCAACTGGCTAATTAGTTGCATAATTTAAGACCAACTGGCTAATTAGTAAAACATATAATCAGAAACATATAATTAGTTGCATGATTTAATACCTAACTGGCTAACTGTCTTAATTAGTAAAATAACGTAAGACCAACTAATTGAGACCAATTATCAGTAACCAGATAATTGGCATTTATATATTAATAAATTTGATGCTGATTGGCATGTACTAACAACTTATTGTTCACGAAATCATGATGATATGCATGCTTTATTCACCAATCAAATGAAAAAAAAAATTATTTTTGTAGTTTCTACTTGGGATAAAACCACATTAGCAATATCCCTTTGTAATGTCTCAATTAACATAGTGGCAGCAGTAATAGGACACAAACAATCACTTTGTGTAACTTTTAGCACTGCTCAACCAACAATATTTTGTTCTCAATCTCAACAAATCAAATTAAACTATTAATCAAATATTAAGAAATGGGCTAATGTATTTTATCTAAGTACAAATTATATTTTACTTTACATTTATATCTTTATTTTTAAACTTCAAACAATCAATTTCCAACCGCTCAACTTTATCTTCATATATCGTTCCTAAGCGATCATGATGAGAATACAAATACAATAAAGATCTACTATGTGTAAGATCTATCACAATTATGTTTTTTACAGTATTAATATGATTTTTTGACAAACATATAACTACATTTAATTAATAAATATGTACCTCTTCAAACATATATATAATTATTCTCTGCAAGAAAAAAATAGACATATCAAGCATAAATGTAAAATTATAAATTTTAAGCTACTTAATTATTAATCCATCCGGTGTGATAGGGCCATGTTTCTAAGACCCTCACCCTTAACGGGCTATGAAAGAGTCGGGATTTGGACCTCCTAGAGAGGCCAACTCGTAATCAATATGAAAAGCCCGGGGTCCGTAAAAACTAGGCCCTCAACGAGCCAGTCTTAGGCCAAGAACAGTTTGGGATTCAGACCCCATTTCGGGGCTAGCCCGAGATCAAAGAAAATAAGGCCCAAGACCCAGCAACAGCCTTACCCGACAAAACTCAATCGGGCCTCGCCCGATGGGTCCAACAAAATGAAGCTGGGCTGTGTCCGACATAGGACCAGCCCGAGTTCAACTTACACCGCCTTTTGTGCGGGATAACCGCCTTTCACGGTTAACATAACCGTCACATTTTCCCTAACCGTCATAACCATGTGGGATGGTGGTTATGGGACGACCTATATAAGACAGAAATGCCCATTGAACAAGGGTTGAAATTTTTACTAAGAGAGATATCATACAGGTTAGAGTCCGAATATCTCCAAATCATCCCCAGATCTAAACTCACCTCGGCCTGTCACCTCGAGACTGGGCGAGCCCAATCCGGAAATTATTTTTCCCATACGGCCTACTCTCTCCGAGATAGGACGTATCACGGTGTTACATTCAACAATTAACTAACCGTGTTTAAAATTGAACTAGTTATGATTAATAATTAGTGAGCTATTATGTAACTAAATATGTTTAATTATAATTAAGTGGATAATGAATGGACAGACTTAGTCTCACTTAGAGGTGGATGGGTCATATGTCCAAAAAAAACAAACCTTAATTTGTCTATTAGTGTGATGAAGATTGGAGAATGGAAAACCAAAATAGTTACACTTACAAGTTACAACCAAACCAAACTAATAACCAATTAATAACAAATTATCCAATGATACAGTCGGTGAGTGAATAGTGGTGCTGATGCTCCGGTAAACACGCTATGGTGTAAACGTTCAACATGTTATTCTCACACCAATAGCTTCATACAAAAATATTTTATAAGAATTTGCATTATATATATTAGATAAAACAAAAGTCGATAATCAGATGTCGATTTTAGAATTTTCATTCTATGTCGGACCCTGTCACGGGTCCGGATCTCCTAAACTAACTCAAATTTTGAGTTTGGATTCGGACCATTCAATCATAATTTGAATCAATTCAGTTTAAATTGACAATTCACGGACCTCTTCAATATTTGTGTAATATTTTTTTGAGTAAAGTTGAGAAGTCAAGCCACCCAACTAGTTTAATATCCACAAGGACTTTTTATTCAGATTTCAAATTTGTGACCTATATTTGTGTAAATTTTGATTAGACGGTTCGGATCCAAACTCAAAAATTAGGATCCTAATTCTCTAGTCGCTTGGTACTACCGCAAGAAGGCTCCAACTAAAAAAAAATTAAAACAAAAAAAATGAATCAAAGTACAAAATAATAAAAATGGTGGAGTCAATTTTAGAAAATATTAAAAAAAAAAAAAGACAGCGGGATGGAAGTACAAATTCTCAACAAAAGCCAACACATTATGGAGTATTGAAAAGATGATTGATCTGCACCGTTGAGATTCATGCTTCCAGTTTAGCAACTTATAATTTTAAAGGTACTTGCGAATCTCGATGCATCTCGATGAGTTTTTGGTCAGACATTAGACCGAATTTGATTTGATATTCATCAGAAACACCTTGACCTCTTTAAAGAATTTTGGGCAATTCAAGATAAAAGCGAAAAGAAAAGTAAATAGGAAATACAAGTATGTGCTCAGATTGCTTCCATTGGTGCTTTATTTTTTGTTCATCAGATGTATTTAACCAATATGATGAGCTTTCCTTAAATTGCAAATTACGTAGCTTGTTTGTACATTCCAAAAAGTGAAAATCAATTGGTTATTTCGTGATAACAATCTACCAAATGAATAAATGCCTCTATTTTGATTTGAACTCGCACCAATAAAGAGGTTCTCTTTATTTGATGATAACAAAAAGAATAATTCTCACAAAATTAAAACAATTGGTTATTTCATGATAACAATCTACCAAATGAATAAATGCCTCTATTTTGATTTGAACTCGCACCAATAAAGAGGTTCTCTTAATTTGATGATAACAAAAAGAATAATTCTCACAAAATTAAAACAATTGGTTATTTCATGATAACAATCTACCAAATGAATAAATGCCTCTATTTTGATTTGAACTCGCACCAATAAAGAGGTTCTCTTAATTTGATGATAACAAAAAGAATAATTCTCACAAAACTAAAACCTAGTATTTGAAAAGGTGATTTTGACTTGACATCTTTTTGTTAGTCGATTCATTAATGAATTTTGTCATTACAGGTCATCTACAGTTGCATTTTTATGACATATCATTTCTTAGGATAAATCAATTCAAGAAACATGACATGTGGGTGTACAATTTAACCTAAACCCGACCCGTTAATTAAACATACAACATGATAAAAGTTATATTATCTGTTGTTCTGTTGATATTATATATTTACCAGTACTTGTCAAAAAATGTGCATCATCATAACATATAGCCATATAGGGGTGAAAATGGAGTGGACAATATCTGATCCGTATTTAATAACATAACAATGGATGCCTTTAGGGAAGAAATCAAAGAACCAGAGCTTCAGCTAAAAACAGATATGGTTAATGAAGAGACTGAGAAGTGAGAAGTAGTTATTCATTGTATTGTAATTCGATTACATTTACATCAGCTATCTATAAGAATTGCAAATGCTATTCTAACTCTCTGTTTACAGTTGCTAACTAATCTGTTTACAATTGCTAACTAATGCTGTTATTTGTAACAGTACGTCTAACAAACATTCTAATGATACTGTTATCTCTAACAACCAGAATCTAACTACTTAGTCTCTTCATTAACCGTATTTGTTTTGAGCTGAAGCTCTGGTTCTTTGATTTCTTCACTGGAGGCATCCATTGTTATGCTATTAGTATTCGATCCGTATTCAAAAAATTAGATGTGGATATCTGATATCCGAATATTCGTGTGGATATGGATATTGTTGGATTTATTAATGGTACGCCCGTTATGGGAAACCTGAATCCAAAACCTGACCCGTTATGAAGAGGTGCAGACCCTTTATGAAGAGGTGTGTTAGTATTATATATACTAGATCCTGTCCCTCTCTGTCTCTCTAAGATATATCATAACAGAATAGTGACTGATAAGAAAACCTGACCCGTTATGACTTCTTCTAATATCCATTTTTCTTTAATTACATCATATGCTGATGAAAATGTTGATGTGAATGTATGGCATATGAGATTAGGCCATATTGGACAGCAACGAATGGATAGATTAGCCAAGGAAGGCATGTTAGGCCAGATTGAAAGGGTTATTCTACCAACATGTGAAAATTGTTTAAAAGGAAAAATGGCAAGAAAACCATTTGGAACAGGAACCAGATCTGAATTTCCATTGCAATTAATTCATTCTGACATTTGTGGACCAATGAATGTGAGGGCACGACATGGAGGTAGATACTTTATCACCTTCATTGACGATTATACGCGATACGGTCACGTCTATTTGATCTCTCATAAATCTGATGCTCTTGCATGTTTCAAGAAATTTATAACCTTGGTTGAAAATCAATTAGACAGAAAGGTTAAGGCCTTACGAACAGATCGCGGTCGCGAATATTTGTCTGATGAGTTCAAACAAATGTGCGAAGAAAAAGGAATAGTTAGGCAACTAACCATACCATATACTCCAAGCAAAACAGAGTGGCTGAAAGGAGAAATCGGACTCTTTTGAAAATGGTTAGGTCAATGATGGCTCAAGCAAATCTGCCAATCAATTTTTGGGGTGATGCATTATTGACTGCTGCCTATATTCTAAATCGAGTACCCTCTAAATCTGTTTCTTCAACTCCTTATGAGCTTTGGAATAATAGAAAACTAGATCTTAGTAATCTGAGACCTTGGGGATGCACAGCCTTTGTTCATGATTCGTCTCATCAACATGGTAAATTGGGTCCACGAGGTAAAAAGAGTATATTTATACGATACTCTGAACATTCCAAAGGTTATGTGTTCATTGGTGAACAATCGAGTGGGAGTGTAACAGAATTTGAGTCCCGAGATGTCATTTTCTTGGAAAATGAATTTTCAAGAAAGGGTGAGATAGGTCAGGAATTTTCTCTATATGAAGAAGAGGAGCAAGATGATTTGATTGTTGCAAATCGTTTGGTGCATATTCCTGAACCTCCAACAGTATCTCATCCAAGTGGGAGCAAGTCAGTAGATGATGCTGAGCCAAGTTCAGCACAATCACAAATTAGGCATAGCAATCGTGCTAGAGTTCCTAAACGTCATTTTCCAATCGAAAATGAATCTTACATGATTGTCATGCAAGATGAAGAAGAGCCAAGAAATATTCGAGAGGCTCTCACTTGTCCTGCTAAAGAGAAATGGATGAAAGCAATGGAAGAAGAAATGGAGTCAATGAGATCAAATAATGTTTGGGAATTAGTTGATCTCCCTAAAGGACGCAAGGCAATTGGGAACAAATGGGTTCTCAAGATTAAACGTCTAGCTGACGGCTCGATTGAGAGGTATAAGGCACGTCTTGTTGCTAAGGGGTATACACAACAAGAGGGGATAGACTATGAAGAGACTTTCTCTCCTGTTGTAAGATTTACTTCTATACGATTGATACTAGCTATTGTTGCCAGTTTAGATTTGGAATTGCATCAAATGGATGTTAAAACTGCGTTTCTAAATGGCAATATGGAAGAAGAGATATATATGGAACAACCTGTCAGTTTTGTTGCTGAAGGTCAAGAGCACAAAGTGTGCAAATTATTGAGATCTATTTATGGTCTCAAACAATCTTCCAGACAGTGGTACATTCGGTTTCATCAAGCAATCATATCATTTGATTTCGAAATGATTGATGAAGACCATTGTGTGTATGTCAAAAGATCTAAAGAAAAATTTGTGATTCTATCGCTTTATGTGGATGACATACTGTTGGCTAGTAACAATAAAGAGTATGTGAAAATCATTAAAGAATGGTTATCCTCAAATTTTGATATGAAAGATATGGGTGAAACAGCATACATTCTTGGAGTGAAGATTGAAAGAGATCGTTCCAAGAAGATGTTAGCTCTATCGCAAGAGCATTACATCAAGAAAGTACTTGAAAAATTCCATATGTAAGACTGTAAACCCATTGATACTCCGATAGCAAAAGGCGAAGGTCTTAGTTTAAGAATGTGTCCAAAGACTCCAGATGAAAAAGCACAAATGGAAAAAGTTCCTTACTCAAGTGCTGTTGGCAGCCTCATGTATGTTATGATGTGTACTAGGCCGGATATCAGTTTCGCCGTTGGGATGGTGAGTAGATATCAAGCCAATCCAGGACAGTCCCATTGGAAGGCAGTAAAAAGAATACTTAGATATCTGAAAGGTACTGCAGATTATTCATTGTGTTTTCAAGGAGAAAATCTACAACTCATGGGTTATGCAGATGCTGATTGGGGAGGAGATTTAGATGAAAGAAAATCTACCTCAGGCTATGTTTTCTTACTTAGTAATGGAGCTATCTCTTGGAGTAGTAAGAAACAGAGTTGCATATCCTTATCCACAATGGAAGCTGAATTTGTAGCATTTTCAGCAGCAGTGCAAGAAGCAGTTTGGCTTAAAAGATTTTTGAATCACTTGGGTTTCGATGAGAATGAAACTAACTCAGTGTTGGTATATAGCGATAGCCAAGCAGCAATCGCTTATACAAAAGATCCCAAGTATCACTCAAAGACCAAACACATTGATACTAAGTATAACTTCGTTAGAGACATGGTGGCGAAAAAGCAAGTTTGCATGCAGTACATATCTACACACAAAATGGTGGCAGATCCTTTTACAAAGGCAATACCTAGAGATGTGTTTATTGGCCATGTTAAGTCTCTAGGGTTACGTAGATTGTAATTATACTTTTTGATTGAACAGTATATTATGTATATTTGTATTTGTGGGATAAATGCAATGAATGCTATTTTCTTATTCATTTATGTTATAATTGTTACAAATTATTTAATACCAATATATTTAGCATAACACATAAGATATAAAATGAAAGGTATGTCAGACAGTTGATTGGCCTTCTCACACAGGCAATCGCTTCTATGTCTTAGTAGGACATAGAAATGAGATTGATTTTAAGCTAGACATGATACAAAATGTGAGAGCAAGTGCTTAAAATATATATCGCCTTGATAGAGAATCAAGATGAGGTCATATGAATATACTATTATGACCGAAGGTGAAATACCCACTATTTACCTTAACTGTCTTATGCCAAGTGGGAGTCCTGTTATTGGATTTATATTATAAGTAGAGTTGTGGACTCAAGTTAGATATTGTGTATATCTGAACTATCACTTGTACGGTATTGGATTTTAGTTTAGACATACGCTTCATAAGAAATGAAGAGTAATACCGTAACATATGTTTCATACCATATGTGCAATTGACCAATAGGATAACAGAAGATATGATCTCTGCTTCTTGTTGTGTAAGACCCGCGAGATCAAAAGGATCTCACAGTACTCTTCGATTTTTTACTAAATACTTGAAGTTTCTTTTCAATTAGTTATTTTAGAATGTTGCCAATGATCATGAATGATGCGATCTAATGGAACATATCTGGATAACAATTGATTTGGAATGGAGAGATTCTAGATAAAAGAAAAAAGATCATTTCAGTGTTACATTAGGTTATATTCACTGGTGCACCAATTATGTTTATGTAACATAATTGTGAATATATAAGTCTGGTTGTATCAATACATAAAAGAGATCCTGTAATACTTGAAAAATGTAACTTGATGATCTGGGGTACTGCATATTTACTCTACTTAGATGTTGTTATACATACCTAACAGTTGGATAACAACATATGCTCTCAAATTAAAATATGCTGGTCACGGCCTATTTCCTTGTATGAATTTTAACAGAGTTAAGAGATTACGTTCTCTTAGTTTATAGCGGGTATCCCATTTTGTGCGAGTGGGAGATGTTGGATTTATTAATGGTACGCCCGTTATGGGAAACCTGAATCCAAAACCTGACCCGTTATGAAGAGGTGCAGACCCTTTATGAAGAGGTGTGTTAGTATTATATATACTAGATCCTGTCCCTCTCTGTCTCTCGAAGATATATCATAACAGAATAGTGACTGATAAGAAAGAGAGAATAACGTACTAAGAAACTCTGTTAACACTTGAAGGTCTTACGTCGTGGAAAACGCGGGGCTTCCGGCTTCGGCTTGTGATTCCTTGCAGAACCAGTGATACTGCTACGCTCGCAAGATCCGCTTCCGCACGAATATTAACGGAGTAATTTGTAAGTTCTATCCGTTATTAACAGATATAGATATGCTTTTACATTTCAATTATCTGTATCCAAATAGTAGATATATATTATGAAAACAATTATATTATTCATCATTATTATTAGATAAATATTATGAACTTTGCTATTTTTTTAATAAATATCTGATCTGATCCTTATATGTATCCGGAAAAATTAAAACGGATATGAATATAGTTTAATTTTACCACTATCCGGTCCATATTCGATCCGTTTTTACCCCTAATAACATATGATAAAAAAGTTTGTTACTTAAAAATATACCATTTTACAATTCCATACTACTATAAATAATGTTGCATAATTCGATAACATAATCGCAGCTATTACAATATGTAAATGCATGGGCAGATGTTAGCGGAGAGAAAAGGGACCAATTAAACCTATTTATAAATTAAAAAATTATAATTTTGTCTATTAAATTTTGAATTTTCTTTATATTGATATTTTTCACCATTTTTATAAAATAAAATTACCCTGAGCTGGGTTAATGTGTTATATAAAGAATGGGTTCTCTTGTTCTTGATATTCTCATCACTATTTTCAAAGTTTAAACAGTCGTACCAAACTGCTCAATATGATCTTCATATTAAAATATACTTAGAGACCAAAATTTACATAATTTGAAAAATATTTACTGTCTTTTTAGATAGGTAGAAAATCACTATTTTTCATAAGATTTTGAACCATTCTAAAATAGTGATTTTGTACAATCTAACAAAATAGTAAAAAAAAAAAACAATTTAAAAAAAAATGAAAAATTTGATCTCCAGACACATTTTCATATGGATATTATGTTGAACAGTTTAAATCGACTGTTTGAATTTAAAAATAGTATAAAAGAGTGTGAAGCACAAGAGGATCTATATTAGGAAGTATATTAGTCCAACTCAAATTAAACTATATTAGAAAATTTTAATATTTTAATCTCCAAGCTTAATTTTCTTTGTTACATCTAAAATATAATGTACTTTCAACAGACATTGCATGGCTGTAGCTTGTCGGATTGAGATCTGCTGCGATTCGAAGTTTGGGTACAGTAACCCTGAAATCTCTGCTTTTCCAAATCCAGTAGTCCAACTTTTTATGTGCACGTATCTCGAAACAGCTGATTTTTCTGTGCACACATCTCGAAAAAATTCGATAGCAAGATTTAGAAAAACAGAAATTTCAGGGTACTGTTCACAGGCTTCGGATCGCAGCAGATTCTCTTCCGTAGCTTGTCCGGTTCACAAAATTTGTCAAACGGACTATGTCATGCCTATGCTTTAGACCAATTTGGACTTGTTCAATCAAATCTAATTTTAAAAACCAAGGAACCTAAACGAGTGTCCGCATCCCCTAAAATAACTCAAATTTTGAGTTTGGATCCGAACTGTCCGATCAGAATCCGGTCCGAGATGGAATGCACAGATTCATTTAATATTTGTGCCAGAGAAGATTGAACGACCCGGATCTAAACTCACAATTTGAGTTACTTTATGGGATCCGAATTCCCTAGACGACCCATCTAACAGCCAATACATATCAGACGTGGTGACACGTGTCATGCCATGTACTATGTGGTTTTGTATTCATTTTTTCAACATGCTCTTTTTAAACTTTATGAAATTTTAGAAATAGAAGGAAAAATGCAGAAAAGATATAAAATTGATATTCTATAAGAATGGTTGAGTTTTAAGGCCTCATAAGATGCTATCAAATAATTACTTAATTATTGAATTAACCATTAACTATCGTCAAATTTCACCTTATGACTGAAAATTATTAAATTCTTACTAATCAATGTGTATCCATTTGTGGGATATACTTAATTTAATTTAGTCTACGAAGTTAATTATTTTTAATGAGATCATCTATTAAAAAAATTATATTTTTTTATGTTGTATTCAACTTAATAGTATTTTTCACAATTTAAAATGAAACTTTTTTCCCTAATATCTATTTTTCCGGGGCTCGAAAATAGTTCTAGTTAACAGAAAGAAAAATAAAAAAAATGTTGGGCTACTTGATATTGCATTTTTTTTTAAATTATAGTTAAAATATTGAAGAAATGGGCGGTTTGATATTTAACTAATTTTATTTTAAATGTTGTATTTTCTATAATGCTGTATTTTCCGATATTTTTATTAATACTAAAAAAAAAAGAAATTAACAAATCTGCCATCACCTCAGATTTTTTATTAAAACTACCCTAACCGCCCCCCCCCCCCCCCGTGGGTCCGTCCACTGTTCATAGCAGACCGCCCCCCAGTGGGGCGGTCAGCTATAAAACCCCTATAAAAGGGGGGTTTTCTCTCTCCTGACCAACCCAAATTCATTCTAACATCCCAAAAAAGAAATAGAGGCAATTTTGTGACGATTTTGAGCGATTTAAGGCAACAGTAGAGGTATATTTAAGACGAGAATGATGGACAGTAACAATCGAGGTAAGAAAGAGAGCAACCGAGATCGTGGCGTAGCGAGAGGAGGGTCAATTAGTGATCGAGGTAAAAACGAGGGGAAAAAGAACAACTGTCAAGTATGTCGTGATCCCCGGAATTGTGTGACATGTAAGATGGAGGAATGGAGTAGACGGCCTAGTCGGTATGAAATTTCAGACGATGACTTTGTGGAAAACCTCTACGGCTTTGGTTTGAAAAAGAAGAAGGTTGATCTAGAGCCTCCAGCATCGGACGATAAGTTTGTTCCGTGTACTGGTAAGGCTACCACTTCGTCTGCTGTGACTGATCCAGATCCGGCAAAATCCGATGATGACTTTGTTCTATGTACTTTCAAGGCTCGTTGTAAGAAGTAATACCACCTATTAAGAATTTATGTTGTAGACTTATTAAGAATTTATGTCGTAGACTTTATTTCATCAATTTTGTGTTTGTTTATATTTTATGTTGTCAGTTTTTGTATATGTAATTAAGTAATGAAAATAATAAAACTGAAGCATATAAAATAATCGAGGTAAATAAAAAATTAAATAGTTCACAAACTACCAATTAGGATAATTCACAACATACATCTAAAATAGTTCACAACATAATTTAACAAAACTTGGTAATCAGCGACGACGTCCGAACAAACTCAGCCGACATCTGGGTCTGCTTGCAGATGGTTGTGCGACACTACTGGATGTCTCTCCATGGCTACTACCAGTTCCTGGGCTTTCATGAGTGCGGTGGCTACTACCGGTTGCCTCAGCAACAACTCTAGCATTTTCTCTTTCATTGGCTTCGTTAATGGCATCTGCATTGCATTCCAGTTCAACAAACATGGTATGATATTGAAATCGTAAAATATAAAATAAAATATAAAATCAACTGTACCTGCTCGCTGCCTGTCAGTAGTTGAACGGCGGGCCTGATGTCCCATTCGCCTACCTTCCATCTGGTCCATGGTCATTACAGCACGCTTGTGGGGGTCATCTTTCTTTTCTGATCCACCCCTTTGCGGGCATGATTCTATCCCCAACATAGGCCGGCCACGCATGCTGGTTGGGATAAGGATGGAAAGATGCACCCCAAGTACTCGCAAGGTAATCGGTACAGTACATGTCTGCGACATAATCATCCTCAAAGAAGTTTCTCTCTCGGCACACCGCCATAACATGAGAACAAGGTAGGTGGGCTAATTTGATTCCTTGGCAAGTGCAGGTTACAGTATTGTTAGGTCCAAAAATAACAACATACTTGAACATCCTTTTCACAAACTCCATAGTCCCATTCAGTCTACGGCCGGTTGGAGCGTACTCATTTGGACAATACACTTTGAATTCCAATATGTTATCACCGTACGAGACAACTTTCATAACTGCACCTTTCTCCCTATGTTTCCTTAGTTTTCCCTTCACCCTTGTTGAAAACGTTTGATTCCTGAACAGTAATTCGAGGGCTTTAACACACTGGTCAACAAACCATGCATTTAACTTGTAGAAGGTGTCCTCTACAATTGCTGTCACAGGCAACATCCGGCTCTGCTTGAAAACAACATTCAAGGACTCGGACCCATTTGTGGTCATAATTCCCCATCGGTAACCTTCATCACGGGCTTGAAATATCTACTCATATGCGGGTGGCTCAGCAAGATTGGTGGGATTATTTTTTCCCACCTTGAGTAAGTACGCATTTGCCTTTGGACAGTACTGAAAAAAAAAACAATTTTAGATGAGAAAATATAAGTAAATAAATAAAAATATACATACATTGGCAAACTCTCTGAACATCTCTTCCACCCTTCTCGGCTTCTTCCTCCTGCAACCAATTTTGAATGTATCTGCAACCCATTTTTCGTATCCGCAGTTCTTGTTTAGGTTGTCTGCAACGTGTTGCATACACAGCTTGTGCACACAGTTGCCGTTCGCTATCGACCACCCGTAATATGTGCAATCAAAAACATATTTGATTCCTTTGTGCTGGTATGGCATCGATCACCCGTGTCCAAATCCTGTTCTGGTATGGCATCGATCTCACCATCAAGGTCATGATCTCTCCGGGTAACAACTGGTGCCAGTATAGGTATTGATGGTGGTACAGATGGAAATCTAGGTTGGATTAGGGTTTCAGGAGGAGGTGGTGTGGTGGTAGCTCGGTGGTATAATCGTCTATGTTACGATCAGTGGTATAATCAGGTACATAATTGCCATAAACAGGTGGTACGTACGGTTCATAACTCAAGTGGCGGGGGTTGTCATAACTCGAATGACGGGGGTTGTCATACCTCGAGGGGCGGGGGTTGTCATAACCCGAGTTGTCATAACCTGTATTTTCCCTAGAAGTTCCAACCCCGGATTCACGCGGAACTCTCCTGGAATATAAGTCCATTACCAGGGTACCCTGTGACTGAAAAGTATTGTAAATTCTCCTCTATAACGCCTCATATGTTATTGGATATCTGGTATAGTAAGGTCTACCCCCCTTACTGTGTTAATCCGAGTAACTAAATCTATATCACACCGATTGGGGTTTACACCATTCCCTTCAGTGCAACAAATGAGGTATTTTCATTTACCTCGAAGCCATAGGCTGCCTCCTTAGTGTACTGTGCTCCCTCCACACCCCGGGTAAACTTCCCGCCCACATACAGTGCAACCAACATTTTTCGATTTGATACCTACTGGTTAAAATCAATTTAAAAAATTAAATTAAATTAAATTAATTAAATATACCTCTACTGTTGCCAGAAATCACCTCAAAATCGCCTCTCTTTCTTTCCTCTTATTTCTCTTTCTTGTCTGGTATAGGTAGTGGACCGCCCACTGGGAGGCGGTCTGCTATGAACAGTGGACCGCCCCACTGGGGAGCGGTTAGGGTAGATTTAATAAAAAGTCTGAGGTGAAGGCAGATTTGATAATTTTTATTTTTTTTGGGATCTTAATAAAAATATCGGCTGTATTTTCTATAATGTCTGGAGATACACCAATTTTACTGGGCCTCTTAACCGTCTAGCGGTTGGGTCACCTCAGATTAAATAGCACGTTGTCATATATAATCTGACAAAACCTGACAATTACCTGAAAAAGTTATTCGCCTACTTAATATATTGTTTGCAACAAATCGGTGGAGGTAAGGCCAAACATCGGTGTCATGTTGGATTCGACACAACGCAAGAAGACTTATTTCATAGCTTCTTTTTCTTTTCTCGTCTCAGCTGTTGCTTAGGTTTGAAATCTCAACTGCTCTCTTTCTCCCCCTCCATATTTTTTTCTTTTTAGAAATACATTAAATATTTTGTCGAAAAAAAATAATACAATTTTATAAAAAGATTCGAATCATTAATTTAATTTTTTTAATTCTAAATAATTGCAGGTCACCAAATTTGGTCAAAAAAAAATCTAAATTATTTCGGTTCCTTTAGCATCAGTGCAAAAAAAATATATATATCTGCATCATTGCACAAAGGTACCAACTACCAAGACAATACTATTGCTCATTTGCTCTTATTAAATTTCGGATTTTTTTGTGACCAAATTTGAAGACCTACATCAATGCATAAAGGAACATATCACAATGATTCAGTTTTTGAGAAGTCTGAAGGGAATTATTTAATGATTCGGTTCATTCTATAATATTAAAAAAATTATCATCTATCTCCTTCCCGTAAAAATATTTATAATAGTTCTGAAATAAAAAAATTTGCTCTCTGTTCTCTCCAGTCTCCACTGTTGAATAATGTGCAATGATGGGTGTAATGGTGTACCAGCGGTTTCACACAGTTTCTATCACTGTTACTGTTGACCTTTAGCTGGTAATAGTCGTTGCATGAATTTAATACATCAGCTGGTTCCGGAGAGACTACTGAAATTTGAGAGATCTCCATTTCCTTCTTTATTGCAAATTAACTTATAATTCATTTGGAAGAGAGGGCTGGTCTCACAAAAATGGAGAAGAGTCTACTTCAATTAATAAAATATGGTCTAGATTAATTAATCTATACCATTATTATAAAATCATATATGCTCATCAGTTGTCAAGTCTTGGGACATAATCTACAACTCTATAAGTGAAAAAGTTATATTAATTTTCAAAAATAGTAATCATGTTGTATCAAAAAAGAAATAAGTAACCAACACTTCTAAGTTCTAAGAACAATGCACCCGCAAATATGGAATAGCGTGATAATTAAAAGAGCATGTCTTAACCATTTTCATATATAACGTAAACAAAAAAGAGCATGTCTTAACAATCATGTTGCATCAAAAAAGAAATAAGTAACCAACACTTCTAATATTGCTTTCACAGTATTCTAATTAATTTCTACTATGAATTACTTGAGTAGGGTTCAAATGTTTTACGTTTGTGTCTCAATTGGACCTCACATTCTTATCTATTTTAAAGTATAAAATTTGGTTCGAACCGCTCAACATGATCTCCATATTAAAATATGTTTGGAGACCAAATTTTATAATTTTTGAAATTTTTTATTATTATTTCGCATAGGTACAAAATCATTATTTTTCAAAAAAATTCTGCATCATCCAAAATCACTATTTTGTACCTATATATCTAGAATAATAGTAAAAATATTTCAAAAAATATAAAATTTGTTCTCAAAGCAATGCTACGGCTCCTTTAAATTTCAGATTATTTGTGACTAACTTGAGACATGCATCAATGCATAAAGTGACTGAATCATAATAATTTGGTTCCTTAGAAATGTCTAGAGGAACTGAATCCTAATAATTCGAGAATTCACATCACCTCAGGTTACCTGACTCAAGCAAATTATGATCGGACGGTTCTTTTAACATGACATGAATCTCAAAAAGGCCCCCTGCAGTCTCCATAGGCACCGGATTGAGTTTGGCCCAGATAGGATTAATCTGGGCCGTCCGCTTCAATTTGCTTGAGTCAGGTATCTGGGAGGATACGGATCCATAATTCGGTTCCTTAGAAATGTCTAAAGAACTGAATCAATGATATTTATAATAAGGAATTTTTTATAAATATTTATAACATAAAAAAATTACCATCTATCTCCGACCCTTCAAAATATTTATAATATTTCTAAAAACAAAAAAAATATATGCTCTTTCTTTCCTCTTTGATATTGTACAATGATTGGTGTACCAGTGGTTTCATACAGGTTTCATATCACTGTTATCGTTCACCTTTAGCTGGTAATGGTCGTTGCATGAATTTAATACATCAGCTGGTACAAGAATGTATCTCTCCAGTACTTTTCTAAATTGAGAGATCCCCATTTCCCTCTTTATTGCAAATTAAGTTGCAATTCAATTTGGAAGAGAGATGGCCGGCTCTGTGTGTTACAAAATGGAGAAGAGTCTACTACTCTACTTCAATTAATAAAATATGTTTTAGTTAAATAGCGTCTATTTACTTAACCTTAATACATGTCTTTCAAGAGATAATTAGCATGTCTATAAATGAAAATAAAAAGGTTAAATTAATTATTAAAAAATAAGTAATCACGCTAGCCAACACTTCTAAGAACAAATCATCCGCAATTATGGAATTGCATAATAACGAAAAGATATTGACTTATAGATTTATCTAATTCATCTATATATGTTGAAAGAAAAATAGCAATAAGCCAATAAGATGGTTTAACTATGAGATAAAGAGTGTATATCTTAACAATTCTATATTTTCTAATTAATGTTAATTACCAGTGCAAATTCTTTTGATCTTTTCCATGTAATAATAAACAATTTTTATATTTTACTATGCTTAATAATACAGCTATGGGATAATGTGGATTGTGTTAAACAAAAGCCTTAGAAATTAGGACATAAAAATTAAGTATTGATGAGATCCAATTTTGCAGGTAATTTTCTCCTAGTCTTTGATATTCTTTTTATAAATTATGTCAAGTAACAAAATCAATTCTAAATTTATTTACTTGTGCTATGTTCTTTTCTAGTTTTCTCATGATATAGACCGTTATTAAGGTTATCAACAATGGCAATTTTGGGACTATGTTGTTTCCTTCCTTATTTGATTAATGTCTGAATTAAGAGAGTGCTTAACCACCTTTATGATTTGAATTTTTTTAATTATATATATTGAAACTTATTTTTATTAAAATTTTATATAGTTCAGTACCCTCATGAAATATCAAATGTATTTAGGTTGTTGGTTCAAATCAATTTACCAAACAATAAACATTTTTGCATTTTATATTTCAACCCCTCAATCTAAATTTCTAGCTCTGCTCCTGGTCTGCGTGTATGTTGCAAATTATAGCAATTTGTATCATGTAGCAGTCGCAATACTTCATATTGATTTCATAGTTATTCTAATTTATTTTGCAAATTACTTGAGACCGATGTTATTTTCTTTCTCTTTTTGATATTCTGTACGTAACTTATCCATTTATGTTTCTTTCAAGCAAATTATTAAGTATTTTACTTCTATGGGCTTATATGCATAATTAGTCACCCTAATGCCAACACAAACTGACATAGACCTAAAAGTTCCAGTTGGTACCGACATATCTATATGTGTATACTCAAGTACCCAGTATCATATATATATATGCAACAACTGCAATTTGATGTAGGGACAAGCTGGGAATTTGCATGTCAATTCATTACAAGCAATTGGCATTTGAGAAATGAGACGGTTTATGGGGGAACGATATTGAACTAATTACTATGAATCCTCCTCTATTAATCATCTCACATTTTTGTACTGGTACTCACCCTCTATACCGGTAGAAGCCCCTTGAACAAGCTGGTAATCAGCCAACAATGAGAATACTTCATAGATGGATCTTGGAGTTTGCAAAAAATTTACTCACTTTATTGTACAAAATTATTTGGCAAAAAGAAAAATATATCAGTGATAGGGCTGAAATAAACAATGTTTTTCTATATCACTTAGTTTAAAATATTACCAAATATCGAGTTACAAATGTCCAATTTAGGTTAGAATCATATTACTTTTGTCATTTTACTTGATTATGTAGAATTGCAAGTTTTCTAGTATTTTTGGAGCTAAAACAGGCATAAAACGAAGCATTCTGGACATACTGGTGCCAGCATGCGGTTGACCATTCATCCGCATGCGACCAGACACTACCAGAATTTTCGTTTGTAGCATGGGTAGCACTGGTTTGTTGCATGGGTGTTAAGCGCCCATGGAAAAGCTTTGACATTTCTGATTTCGTATACCTTTTTCATGGGGTAACTCATGCAAAACATTACCCATGTAACTGCAAGCTGCTTATCCATGTAACTGTCTCCCATGTACCCATGTAAAAAATTTTGGGAGAGCCCGCCTCTGCCAATCCACTCAGATAGTATATTTTATTAACGGTACATGCAAATAGTTGACCCTATGCCCATGGAAATAGGTATAAAGTTGTGAGACATATTAGTAGCCCATGCAATTGTTTTGTGGATCCTTTTTTATATTATTTAATGCTAGAGGTCCATGCTAAAACCCGGCCACCATACCCATGGTAATAGTCTGGAGAGTTCAGATCGACTATTAGCATGGGCTGCGCATGCAATTGTTTTTGTTGACCCTTTATATATTATTTTATGCGAGAGGTCCATGTTAAAACCCGGCCACCATACCCATGATAATAGTCTGGAGAGTTGAGATGGACTATTAACATGGGCTGCGCATGCAATTGTTTTGTTAAACCTTTTTATAATATTTTATGCTAGAGGTCCATGTTAAAACTCGGCCCACATGCCCATGGTAATAATCTAGATTGTTGATAATTAGTAGTTGCATGGGCTGCCCATGGTAATACTTTTGAATTAATGGCCAGAAATATGCATTTGATATTTTTCTCTCCCTTTGAATGGTGAATATAACAATAATTCATAGCACCACGAATTAAATCAGTGTATAAAATAACTTTAGTTTTGAAACAAAAGCATTGGGAATTTTGATAAAATTGTCCCAAATTTTTGAGATATGCAGTTAATTAACCAAAATGGGGGAAAAATATATTTCAATTACTGTTCTCTCAATTAATATAATTAAACTGACAGCTGGACTGTTCCTTTAATTATGTGATTTTACAATTATGTGACTTGATGAAAGGGGGCCATGTGGGCGAAGGGGTGGCAGGCAAAGGGTTGCAGTCCAAAGAGTGGCAGTCTAAAGGGTTGCAGTCACTTTCTATTTAAGCAGCCAGCACAAAAATTCTCTTCCCAAACCTTGAACACCTACAATTGGTAGTACAAATCTGATCAGATTAAAGAATTAATAGAAGAGAAAAACAATTTAGTAGACTTGAAATGGAAAATCCCAATCCAGCCGAAAATAACAATCATGAGGAAAACCCTAATCCTGTGCATGCCCCTAATCCCAATCCTGTGCATGCCCCTAATCCCGTGAAACAAGAGCCTGAGGATGGCTCTGAACAGCCTTCAAGTGAGTCTGAACAGTCTCCAATAGGGTCACCTGTGATTGAAGTCTCATCATCGGATGATGACTATGCTTGGCCACCCGGTTTTCCTTATGGTCCACCCGGTGATACCGATGATGAGGATATTTGGATTAGTTTGAGAAGAAGCAAGAGAATATGGGAACAGGTAAACAAGAACGGAGGCAAGCGGATCAGATACTTCTCGCCAGAGAAAAAAGGGCGAGGCAAATAGTGAGACATGAATAGTTTTTTAGGGTTGGAGGGATTATGTTTGTTATCTAATTCTTACTTTTATTTTGGCTATCTATTTTATGTTTTTCTTACAATATTAGGTCATGTATCATGTAACCATCCCTATGCATAAATATATGTAGTAATGTTTTTTATTCCTTGGTAGTTTGTACTATCTAATTTAGGTTTGTACAACTCACTGTTTTGAACATTACACTTTTACAAAATTGATTTTATGAAGAAGAACATGTAAAAATTTGGAATACAGGTTTGAAATAAAAGTTGTAATACGTGGAAAATGATTGAGGACAGAAAAATCATTAAGCTAGGGGCCTATTAGCAAAAAGGACAGCACCAACCAAAAGGGCAGTGAAACACCCTAAAATTAATGTAATTTAGTGAAACACCCTGTAATTAATATAATTTAGTGAAACACCCTAAAATTCACTGTTTCCAACAGTAATTTAGTGAAACACCCTGTATTCACTGTTTCTATTTTGAATACTGGTATATTCATAATAGAAACACCCTAGTTCTACTAATATTCATAATAATGTATTAATCTAAGTAAAATAAGACAGCCCCAAAAATTAATGAACTTACCCGTATTTTGCCCCATAAAACCGACCATAAATGCTCACTGTTGACCCATGTGCAAGCCTCCTGTAAATATTGGAATTTACTAAGCATTTAGATCATGTTAACAGGGGCTACTTTCTGTGTTATTATATATATTGTATATTGACAGACTTAAATTAGTGAAAACATAGAAATTTGAAATGTCACCGTACCAATTAAAACCCAAATTCATCGTAATCATCGAGGGTAGCCGCATCAAATCCTTCCTGAATTTGCGTCATGTCAGGCTCCTCCTCTGTGTCATAGCCTTCGTCAACATCAAAATCTTGTGTGTTTGTGTTATTCTCCACTGCTGGTGAAGTCTCCATCGTATCGTTGACTAGGTCGAACTCATCTTCTTGAATGACCACATTATCCCAATCAAACACTTCATCATTTGATTCCAGGATAGGATTATCCGTCATTTCCTCTTGGTAAAATTCCAGCAATTCATCAGCGGCATCATCGACTCGAAACTTCCCTTTCGGGCTTGTTTTAATTGCCACCCACCATGGGCGTCTTGCCACTGTATCCGCTGCATAGGGAATGTAGACCACTTGGATTGCTTGGCATGCCAATACAAACGGCTCAAACCCTTTTAGTCGAGAAGTGTGTTTCACCTCGACAATTCCATGTTTGCTGTCCTTCTTGACCCCGTTTGTTATGTCAAACCAAATACACCTAAAGAGGGCCACCTTGTTGCCTCCATCATAACTTAGCTCTATGACTTCTTGGAGAACTCCGTAATAGTCGTGTTGTACACCATTTTCATCCCACTCTCCTTTGATGCAAACACCACTGCTTTTTGTCGCCTTGTTCTGCCCATAATTTTCAGTGTGAAATCTGAACCCATTTATATCATAAACTTCATAGCAGCTCACTTGTTTCGATGGCTGGAGTCCCACCTTTCGGATGTTTGTTTCACAATCACGATCAGATAGTACCCTCTTTCGTATCCACTCGGCATACCCAGCCTGACGAGCCTTTTCCAGATCTTGCTCTCTTGTACCCCTCATTCTCATGCATGTGTCGAACTCACTAAAATGGCAGCAAACACTAAAAATTAGTTGTTGTTTGGTTTGGCAATGAATAGGTGTCAAGTAAATCCTAGAGAGAAAGGTTTATTAAGATGCTACCTTTCAAACTTGGAGCTGATTTCCGGACAGTTGCGGAGGATATAGGTGTGTGCAGCTAAAAATTCATCTTCGCCTAGAATCCTTCGATGTTCCTTGCCACCGGGACGGCCCGTACTATAAAAAATAGAAAGTCCCCTATTGGTAGAGTTGGGTTCTGTAATTCCTAGCTTGCCATTTCGAGGGTTTTCTTCAAAATAATGTGAGCAAAATGTTGATATCTCCTTGACAACCGTAGCCTCGACGATGGATCCCTCGACTTGTGACTTGTTGGTCACTCTCATTCTTTGTTCTTTGTTACGCCTACAAATGCATAAGTGGGTTAGTGTTGTTTGGTACATATATTGTTATGGTTTAGATTATAGTTGTAGGAATAGTGTTTGAATAATTAATAAAAAAAGATATTGAGAATAAAATCAAACCTTTCACATGGATACATCCATCGGGAACCGACAGGGCCACCAAGTCTAGCCTCGTGGGCCACGTGGACAACAAGATGCTCCATTGAATCGAAGAAACCGGGAGGGAATATCTTTTCCATTTTGCAAATTGTGACGATAACATCCTTTTCCAATTGGTCGATACGTGCTGTTTCAAGCTCCTTGGCACAAATCTCTCTAAAGAAACTTGAAATCTCACATAAAACATCCCACACCGAATCAGGAACAAGGTCTCGAAATGCGATTGGAAGAAGTCGCTCCATGAACACATGTAAATCGTGACTCTTAAGCCCAATTAGGGTGGAAGATGTTAGGTTAACACACCTATTCCAATTCGAGGCGTAGCCATCGGGTAACTTTACTACCTCCTTGAGCCATTTTAAAACTTTTTTCTTCTGATCTGAAGTAAGTGCAAAGGGGGCTTTTGGTTGTTTCATTTTTCCCGCGTGTCGTGGATCCGGGGTTAGGTTCTGATTCGGACGATTGCAAATGAGAGCCATATCTTTTCGGGCCTTTTCATTATCCTTTGTTTTGCCCCTCATGCATAAAAGCGTGTTTATCAAATTATCCGCGAAATTCTTCTCCAAATGCATCAAATCAATATTGTGGGGCAAAAGGTTGTCTTTCCAATAAGGTAAACTCCATAAAATGCTCTTCTTTTGCCAATGGTGAGTCTCACCGTAACCTTCAATCTGATTAAGTTTGTTGCCTTTACCCCACTTGATATCATCCAGCAAGCTCACCTCCGCTAGCAGCTCCTCTCCCGTTTTCATTTTTGGGGGCCCACTACTCTCGGTTTCTCCCTTTATGAAATTTTTCTTATCTTTCCGAAATGGGTGATCCGGAGGCAAGAGACGTCTATGACTGCCAAACCAACATGCTTTACCACCCCACTTGAGTTGAAATGCTTTCGTGTCCCCCTGACAGTAATAACATCCCAACTTACCATGTGTACCCCACCCGCATAGCATCTCGTAGGCGGGATAATCACTAACCGTCCATAGTAGTGTTGCATGCATTCTGAAATTCTCGTTTCTAGATTCATCCCATGTCATTTCTCCAAACTCCCACAAATTCTTCAATTCGTCAATTAAGGGTTCAAGAAGGATGTCAATATCTCGTCCCGGATGTTTTGGACCGGGGATGACAAGCGCGAGGAACATGCTATCTTCTTTCATTATCATACCGGGTGGTAGGTTATAGGGAAACAAAAACAATGGCCAACATGAATATGGAGCCGCACTCGAGTTGAACGGCATAAACCCATCCGTCGTGAGCCCCAACCAAACATTTCTCACCTCTCTCGCGAAATCTGGATTTTTTTTTGCGAAATGCTTCCATGCTTCACCATCAGACGGGTGCATCATAATCCCAGGTTTATCCCGCTTCCCTTCCTTATGCCATCTCATATTTTTCCCCCTCGATTTGGTCATGTACATTCTTTGCAATCTGGGCGTAATAGGTAGATAGCGAAGTATCTTTTGCGGAACGGGCTTTGCATTTGGGTTAGGTCCAGGTGGCTTATATCTTGAGGCTCCACATACATCACAACTTGTCAAATCCTCCTTTGTCTTGTAATACAGCGTACAAAAGTTCGGGCAAACATCGATTTTCTTGTGTTCCTGTAGGGCGCAGAAAGTTGTACAGCTGGTTTGGAAGGTGTGTGCATATGTATTTAAAATGTCTCATGGTTCAATGCTCTCGATTGGTTAAAGAACATCAGACTTGAGACATTTATTTTTTTTTCTACAATTCCTTCGGTTCACCCTCGACAGACCTACCGTTCATAATCAGTCTATCGAGAGAGTTTATTGATTGTGGGGACGTTTAACTCCCAGCGGGCGCAAGCCCCCGCTGTTAATTACATCAGATGACCCTTCCAAGCCATACTGAATACCTCGTTCATTCCGGGATTTGGGGCCTATTTGTTGTGAATTGAATAATGGGGCTAAAAAGGGGAAAACTCATGTATTGACCTTGGTTTTACTTTGGTTTTCTTTGTTTGGATATGTGTGTATGTGTGTGCATGATTTCATATTAAAATATTGTTTATTGCATTTTAAATGAATTTTAGATGTTTGAGAAATATTTATGCGCTCTTTATTTATGTTTTGTTCATAACATGTTTTATTTATATTTTATTAATAGATGAATCACTTCAATTTGGGTAGAAAAGGGTATTTTGGTCATTTCAGGATTTGGCTGATGCTTGGACATGCTCAATTTTAGTTTAGAAACATAGAGAATTTGATTTGGGTTCATTTGGAGGTGGTTTGAGTCGATTTGGACTTGAAATGAAGAAGTTATGCTTGAAAAGGATTTGTTTGAGAGATTTTAAGTTGTCAGGGACTTATCTGTAAATTAGAAAGGACTGCGCTGTTAATGTGAAAAGTCAGAAGGTTTTATATGTAAAGGATTTTTAATTTAATTATTTTATTGATTATTTGGGCCTTGAGATTTGTATAATGGGCTTTGAGATGGATGACTTGGGCTCTGAGATTTGTGCTGAGCATGTGATTTTAAAAATGGGCTTTGAGATTTAGGCTTGAGACTTTTAGATTTGTGCAGGGGCTTTAACATTGATTTTGGACTTTGAGATTCGGCCATATGGCTTTGTGTAATATGACATGTGGGTCCCTATGGCAATGAACCATTAACTATCAGTTTTCATTCTGAGACGTTAGATTGTTCCATGCTTTGAGATCCGGAATTTTGTTTGAACTTTCCATCTTGGCGCCGAAATCAAAAGGTCTACATTGCTTTGAAGTTCGTGCTAGTGGATCGGGTTTCACACCCGAACTAGGGTTCTTCCCTGGTCATCAAGGGGTGGGCTCCGGTAATGCTCCGGTCACGGCTGAGGCAGGGGAGAGCATGACTGGGATCGCCTCCCCTCCCTGAGTGTGCTGCACCCTTTGTCGGCGGTCGCCGGCCACCAGAGGTGGTGGTTCCGGGTCGAAGCAAAATAGAACTCTCAACTTGATTTTCGATCTTGATTTTGGGCATTAACATGATGATTTTCTTCAATTGTTCATCCGTTCGTGATTATTTCATTGTGTTGGAACTAATATAGATGTTGATCTTGAATTTGTCTAACCATTGTTCATTGTTCGGGTTTTTGAGTTTCTCGGCTTGTACCGATTTGGTACCAGTTGGAGTGATGAGCCTTCTAGATCATGGTTGGAAGATGAAACATACTAATTTACATATCCTAAACCTTTTGCAACAATAAAATTCGATTTTTTTCTGATATGAATTAGGCAGTATGAGTATTAACTCCATGAAATTCATATTTTCACAAATATTAAATCACTTCCAAACTTTCTGTTTTTATTGAAGGTCATGTGATTCTTTGTCATTAATTCATAGAACAGTGTTTATATTATGTTATTTTATGATTTTTAGAGGTTTATTTCCATTTTTAAAGCATCTATTTCAGGTGAGGGGCAGTGGAGGTAATTTTCCAGTTTTGAATGCTGATTTTCTTTTCTTTAAAGCTGAAACTTTGGGAGCTCTTAATAAATAGAAATAAGATCCAAATAATTTGAAATTTGTGTCCATTTTGTGTATCTTTAAATTTTCTATCCAACTGTGGTATTTATTTTTTTATTTGGTCTTTAAAATATTTTTTGTACTCAATTTACCAGCAGGTCCTTTTTCCTTCCAGAATGCTGAACATTTTGTTTTCCAAAGCTGAACTTCAAAAATTCATAACAAATCGAAATAAAATCAGAAAAATATGCAACTTGAGTCAATTTTGTGTGTCTTGATGTCCTCTATCTGATGATGGTGTTTATTTTTCATTTTGATCTCTGTATCAGTCCAGATTATACCATTTACCAGCAGAGGTCATTTTGGCACTTTTGAGTGCTTTTCTTGCACCAATGGTACATGCTTTGATTTTTTGTGCTGGTACTGTTCATTGGTTGGTACCAGAGGTTGTAAGAAACCTTTATCATGATTGGTTTTTGAGGTTTAACAAATTTGAGTAGCTTTTAGGCTACAATTTGGTGCAAACAAAGAGAAAGGGGAAAAAAGGGAAAGATCCAAAGTTCTAAGAATTCATTATACTACTATTTTTGAACATCAAAATCTGTTGAAATTTGGTTTTATGCAGGGAGGCCCCTGATTTTGTTTGAAATCACATTTTTTGCATAATCTCACTTGACAAGGAGACATATCATTAAGAAATCATTGTTTCAAATGTACAAATGATGTTTTCAACATAGTTGACATCTATTTGCAATTTGAACCTTATTCTTTCACTATTTTACACAAGTGTCTATTTAATCTCTTTATATTGTGCCTTTTATACACATAATATGCATTTATGCATGAAGAGACTATTTAGAACTTATTTGTGCAACATAGGTCCCATGTCAAGGAGATTATAATAGGAACTATACAGCTCAACCATTATAACTCATTTTTTTGTTTACTTTCAATCTTTTCTAATAAAATAATCAAATAAATTAGATGCAATAGGAACTATACAGCTCAACACATGCATCCTCATTATTTAATTATTTTATACAAAGATTAGAAGCATGGAAAATCAAGAAGAAAGTTCAAGAAAAATCAGATTTGTATGTTTTCGGTTTTTTGCTTTATTTTATACTAAAAGTGCAAAAGAAGAAATAAAATACATATATATTTATTTTGTTTATAAAAGGCAGCAAATAAACAAAGAAATAGAGAAAAAGGGAAGAAAGAAAATATATTTTTTTTTATTTATTTATGCATACATTATTATTTTTTTATGATCATTAAGCTTCATGTTTTGCTTGTAAATAAGCTTGAACATCATGAAACTCTCTCATCTTATATCTTCAAAGGCTCAAGAAAGAAATAAAAATAAATGAACAAAAGAAGAAAATATAAAGTGAAAGAAACTCCAACAGAGAACCGAAAATACTAAAATTCAAATAAAAGAGATTTTATTTCATCAAAAGACTTTATTCATATGAACTTCAAACATCAGGGGATTACATCTTTTTAGGTCTTTGATTACCTAATTTCGAGTTTCTTGCTATTACAAAGAAGGAAGAACACTAATTTCTTTCTTTTTCTCTCTATTTCTTGCTATCTCTCTATCTCTTGTGTATTATCGTGGTCTTTCTATCTCCAGTCCGTCTCTTCAACTGAGCTCTAGGTGCCTTCTTATAGGCAACTGAGGGCCTAGGGTTTAGGGTTTTGCTGATGTGGTTTCCATCACGCCCATCAGCTGTTTGATTGAGGGTTTTGATCAATTTGTGCCTTTCATGAATGCATACATGGCAATGCTTGACCAATCATCTTCATACACATCATCTACGATTGGTTGTAGCATTTATAGCCTTTGGATCTCGTTTAATCATCAAGAATGCATCTTAGCCTTTCACAAACCGACCTATTATGGTAAGCTTTGATAAACGTGCTCCTGCACCCTGGGAGGGGAATATTCCACTCTTGGCTTCTTCCAGGGGGAGTGTAACACGTGTTGGAAGGGACCACTGAGCCACTTACAGCTGTAGGGCCATGTTTACATTGTATTGGCGGTACACCGATCTTAAAATACTCCTCTCTTGATATTAATGTGTTGAACATCAGAGAAAGGCCACATAGCACTGCAATATACTACTAAATGTGTTCTAGGGCATATTGTATTTCTTACTGAGCTAATTTGTCATTTTCACTCAGACCCGAACTGCACCAAGTCATGCTCATGTGCCAGCTTAATTCAATGCATTTCCAATTCAATTAAGGCTTTCAATAGCATCGTGAAGGCCCATTTATCATTCCTTCCAAATCTCAGAGCCCAATTTGAAGTATAACTCTAGTTCTCATTTTTCTTGCTTTGTCCCTTTTTCGGCCAAGTCACGGTTTGAGGGAAGGAGGCACGAAAAGAGACATAGGCAGAGAAGAGAGGAAGGGAAGCATTACGGGTTTCGGGTAAGCTTTGGAATTGAGATTTAGCAATTTCTCCGAATTTAGAACTTGAAGAACTACTGAGACTCGGGCTAGAGGAAGAAGAAGGAGGAGAGGGCTGACTGGGGGGGCCCGTGTGTCAATCTCTCTATGGCTACAGTGCTCTTCCCTTTGTTTCTTTCCTTTTCCTTAGCTGAGCTCGGTGTAATACAAACCGTGAGTTACCTTGTGCACGGTGCACATTGTACCGGGTGTACGCAGATTGAAGGGGTCACCCCGCTGAGATTTAAAATCCCAGCGGCATCCCGTGAATTTGGGTAATCCTGGCACATGATGAGCCGTGCGGCTGTTAGTTTGGTGCACACGACTTAGGGTTTATGCTCTTGGTGTACCCATGTCATGGGTCTTAGAGAAAATGAGTGCAAGTCGCTGACTTGTGGGCCCTATCTCCCCACCTTTGCTACACAGCTCCAAATCGTACCCAGAGCCACTTAGGACATGATTTTGCTAGGCATCACTATGATTTTGCACCCAGAAAACTATCCAGACATTGTTTAAATTGTAGGAAATTATTTCCTTTGTGATTTTGAGTGTGAGATACATCAAAATTCATGGTTTCATGTGTAGAATATCACCAAGAATTTTAATATGTTGCACTCAATTCCTTTTAGGGATCCATGTGTGATTTTGGTATTTTCCCAAACAAAAGATAGCTACTTGTGCTGAACTTTGAGTAGCAACTTTTTAGGGTCAAACAAATGCCCCCCACCTGGGTGAGGTGCGAAGACCTTAGGATTGAACAGCTTAGCCAGGTGCCCCCAGTGTTCCTCTTGAACTTTATGGAATTCTTTCTGAGTTGTTTTTCTTGTCTGAATCTCAGGTGTTGGATCTCCATATTGGGCATTTAAGCTCGGAAGCGGGTCTGATCATCTTCTTCGATCACATCTACTTCAAAAAGGTATGTTATCTTTATCTCATCTCGCTAATACTTGCATGGTTGGGTGAGGGCTGAGTATGCATCCTTCAGAGCTTACCTGAGTACTTAATCCCTTGTCTTTATATTAGGGGACCCGGGCAACGACCATACTCTGCAAACATACTCATGGGAAAACCTGTCTAACCGAGGAGGGATTATAGACAGGGGAATTTTATCTCTGATCTGGTACGGGAACCATGCGGGTAACTTGCAAAATTGAGGGTTTAGATAAAATGGCCTTCTGGTTATAGGCATAATCTCGGGTTTTGATCCAGTTTGTCTCGTGTGCTTCTCGGTGGGGGTCTTTGGCTAAACAGGGTTGGTTTTGGCTGTATCTCGGGGTCTTCCAGGTTATGTCAGGTTGGGACTTGGTTTTGGTTTTAGTTTAAGGTCTTTTCGGACTGTTGGTGTAGTTTAAGGTCTTTTCGGACCACGCCTGGCTGGATTTGGTTTTGGCTGTAGTTTAGAGTCTTTTCGGACTATGCTTTAGTTTCATAGTCATCTCGGACTATCCCTTCAATTTATTCCAAACTCTGAGTTAACATATTTCTATGCTTTCTTGTCACTACTCAGAGTCTAGTTTGACGCCGAAGCTCGGAAGCTGGCTTGATCGTCATCCTCAGTCATGTCTCGCAATCAAGGTACGCTTCTCCTTGTCTCCCATACACTTGCTCTTACACGACGGATGTGCTGTTTAGATGTATATTCTTAGGGGTTTACCCGAAGACTTAATCCCTTGTTCATATAGGGGCCTCAGGTAGTGACTATGCTTCGAACACATATCTAAAGAATCCTGTCCAGCCACAAAGGTCATACGGACAAGACCTGTCCAGCCACAAAGGTCATACGGACAGAAGGCACATAGGAGCCGTGTTAGTAAATTGTGTACCAAAAGGTTCAGAAAGGCATCGCCTTTAATTCCTTGACAAACAGTCGGAATCTCATCAAATTTCTGTTGTGTCGCTTCTAAAGAAAGGAATTTGTAGGATATTGGTTATACTCGTGGTTTTGGCTATGTTTGGAGCCTTTTGGATTATGGTTGTAGTTTTAGAGTCGTTTCGGACTATCTTCCTTTGTGGTTTTTAGTTTAGGGTCTTTTCGGACCATTGGAGTAGTTTAGGGTCTTTTCGGACCATTCTTTTTTATGGGCTTTAGTTTAGGGTCTTTTCGGACCATTCTTTTTATGGGCTTTAGTTTAGGGTCTTTTCGGACCATTCTTTTTATGGGCTTTAGTTTAGGGTCTTTTCGGACCATTCTTTTTATGGGCTTTAGTTTAGGGTCTTTTCGGACCATTATTGTATAGCTCACAGTGTTTCTTTGTTTGTGCAGGAGTTTCCTTTACTAGGCATGACCCCTTGCTGGTGGGACCTTTTCCTGTGAGAGGGAGGTTCAGGTGGAGAGCACTGTAGGAGCTTGAGGTTGGGATCTGCGGAGGCGGGTTTCTTTGTTAGCCTTCGCCATGGACTTCTTCCTTTGCGCTTGGGTGATAGGGTGGTTTTAGAGCCATATATGCCTCACCGCTGTGCGCATCAGTTTGGTCTGGATCAGTGTATTCCTGCTGATGTCCCTCTTTCTAGCGACATTCGTGCTGACCTAGCAGGGGCGGCCAGGTGCTGGACGTCGCTCTTTCGTATAGAGACACAGGCGCGGTTTGTCATGCCTCGAGTTTTTAGGTCGGTGACTTTCACTGTTCCATATGAGAGATGGTATAGGGACATGGTTCAGGTTTGCTACGTGCAGACCATCGAGCAGTGGATGGAGAGGGTTTTGCCAGGTCCCGACGATCACATTGGTGTGAGACCCGTGCCTCCTCTTGAGAGAGTGCCTGGTGTGCGTAGTCGAGATAGCCGCTTCTCCATGCCTCGGACTACAGGTATGTTTTCTTTTATTATTATTTCCTTTTATGTATTTCGCTTGATTGCGCTAAACCTTTACTCATCTTATAGTGCTTCGCGCGCCAGAGGGTGGGGTGCTGACTTCATTCGGGATTCCTGCTAGGATCCTTCAGCGTTCTGACCCTCCCCCTGAGAAGGTTTCTCGTAAGAGGAAGAAGCGCAAGACTAGCACTTCTACTTCCACCACGGGGATGGCTATTCATCCATGTATAAACCCATCATTCCCTTTTCTTTTCTCTTCTCTTGTTTCTTATGTTTCTCTCATAATACATGTCTATTCTTGCAGGGTTAGACACATGTACTATAGGTTCATCTGATGCTAGGGCAGGAGAGGTTATCGGCTGCCCCCAGGATGCTTCTGCGACTGTGGAGCCCTGTTTGGTTATGGTGCCTTATGGCACCTTCCTTTAGGTCCCATCTTGTGGATTCATTGTGAGAGTGTGTGCCTTCGAGCCCACTTTTTGTACGTGTATATTTTTGTTTTGGTTGATCATGCTTGGATATACGTGTTTGTGGTTGATGTTTGCTCTTGTGATTTTCTCTTTCTCCTTCGTTCTTTCTCTTTTTGGTGACCGAATCTTACGAATCTCCCTCAACCAGGTTCTAAGTGATTAAGTAGACTCATCCAACTCGGGTTTTCTCTCAAGCCTTCCAAACCTTCTTCAATCGGATTCTAAGCGACTGAATGGCCTTGCTTGCCTTGGTTTTCTCCTTTATTCTCCTCTTTTTTTTTTCTTTTTCTCCTGAATCCTTCGAATTCCTTCCAACCGGGTTCTAAGCGATCAGATGAACTTGTTAGAGTCAGGGCTTAATCCTGAATTTTCTGAATCCTCCTAATCGGGTTCTAAGCGACAAGGCATCTTCATTAGACTCAAGCTGTACCTCAAACCTTCTGCATCTATTCAATCGGGTTCTAAACGATCGAACGTCTCCAGTTGGCTTCGGCTTTATCCACCTTGGACAGCCGTTATATAGCTGTATTTTCAGTGAATGGTGAGCGTATGGATACCGACTTCTATATCGTCATGGCTCCACACGTATAGTGACCTCAAGGTTATGAAGAACCAGCTCATATGCTTCTTACGGTTCTTCCACATCCTTGCATCGCCTTCTAGCAAGCACCTTTCTTTATAGGTCTTGCATAGAACACGGAAACCCAAATATCTTAAGGTCATGGAGAACCAGCTCATACGCTTCTTACGGTCTCCCACATCCTTGCATCGCCTTCAAGCAAGCACCCGTCTTATAAGCCTCGCATAGAACACGGAAACCCCGTTAAGGGTGCTAATTTCTTGGGACTGACATGAAGGGATAGCTAAAAAGCTGTACATGCCCCTTCGTCTTCCCACATCGTTTTCTTCGCGACTGTCCCTGCTCATACGCCTACATATGGGTTGCACGCAGAATTACGAGACCCCGTTAAGGGTTAGAAATTTCCTGCGACCCCGTTAAGGGCCCGTTTGTAAGAATGAAAGATCGGCTTCATAGGCTCTTCAGACCTCTCGTAATCTTACTCTGCTTCTCGACTACTGACTAGCTCATATGCTGTATATATGTCACGCGTAGAATGCAGACTGCGACCCCGTTAAGGGCCCGTTTGTAAGAATGAAAGATCGGCTTCATAGGCTCTTCAGACCTCCCATAATCTTACTCTGCTTCTCGACTACTGACTAGCTCATATGCTGTATATATGTCACGCGTAGAATGCAGAAGAAGTCGTTAAACTCCTTGAAAGATCGGCTTCATAGGCTCTTCAGATCTTTCATATCCTTGCTCTATTTCTCGATAACTGACCAGCCTATATGCTGTACTTTCGTCGCACCTTTAATGTAAAAGGGGTAAATGAGAATGGTGAGGTTTGATGAGGATCGGCCTTATATGCTCTTGTGATCTTTCACAGCCTTGTTTCGCTTTTCGGCAACTGACTAGCCCATATGCTATGTATGCGTCGTGCCAAACGCGAGAACTATTCGAGGGTTTGTTCTTGGGATTCGTTTGTGATATTCCATAATTTCGATTCACTTCTCGGTAATTGACTAGCCCATATGCTGTATATACGTCGCACCGATTGTGAAAATTGTTCAAGGACTTGCCTGTGGGACTTGTGTGAAGGAACATTTGCAGTGTTGTGCGGTCCCTCATGGTCTTGTTGTGTATCTCGATAACCGACCCGCCTATGTGCTGTTTGGGTTTGAGGTTCGTGGGACACAGGTTTGAGTAAAGTATTATTATTAGTTTCATTCATGGTTGCCATCTGATCGTAGGCCTATTTGTGTACTGGGCCTCAGTGGGACATGGTTTCAATCAAGAGTCTATCATGGACTCTGGCCTATATAGGGCTTAAACAGGATTCTTTGGTCTTAGTATAGCGGTTTTGAAGCCAAGAGAATTTATTATGTGGTTTGGGTTTAGACGTCACCCGCGGGACGTGTCTAAAGGGGTATGCCAAATTATGCTTGGGCTTTAGGGTATTTTGCTTGTCACCCGTGGGACTTGTGTTGAAGGGCTGGTTGATTCTTTAACTCCAGCTTGAGAAGTCCCCAATTGTTATCGGTGGGACTATTGTAGAGAGGGATGCCAAATTGTGGGCTTTAGCCTTATATAGGGCTTCGGTGTATTTAGAGTCAAGGGTTCTTGTTCTCGAGCTCTGGCTTGATTATGGCCCAGGAGACGGCTGTAAGGTGCATCGAGTCTTGGGTTTCGCCTTTGGTGGGATTTCAGTATGTCTTAGAGCCGGGTTCTTATTCTTAAGCTCTGGTTTGATTGTGGCCCAGGGGACAAATCTTAAAGACGTGTCAAATTGTGGGTTTTGCCCTCGGTGGGGCTTTAGCGTGTCTTAGAGCTAAGGGTTCTCATTCTTCAGCTCTAGTTTGGATTGTGGCCCGTGGGCGTTGATCTACAGGTCCACTATTTATGGGTGTTTACTTGGCTCAAGGCTTGCTTATGCAGAGATTGGTTTGGTGAGAACCCGATTATGGTTATTGCTTTTGGGTTCTCAGTTTCTCTTATTTTGGGCCATGATAATTGTTTTAGTGCTCACATGGCCTAGGCACAACATCAAAGCCTTATTTTGTTCGGCACAAATATATAAAGCCTGCTCGTCACTTTAGATGACTGGTTAGACGAGCGTACCAGTGACAATTGTTTTAAGGGCACAAGCTTGACAAAGCCCATTTTGTGCGTGAGGCTTTCTTTGTGGGCTTTACATCTCTCCACTCTTTTTTATATTATGGTGGGACTTGGGTGTGTATATGCACTTATTTGGAGGTGAAATCTTACTCACTCCTCTCGTGCCTTCTTGAATGGCCTATATGGCATCAATCATTAGGCGAGGGTATCGCGAGAAATGCGAACACCATCGTTTTGAAAACTTTGTTTTAAAAGGGATTTTGTGCCTTCAGAATTTAAATAGTCTAAACGACCGCTTTCTTTAATCTTTTGATTTTATTTGAGATATCATCATTAGGCACTCCATTGTTTAAAGGACAATGAAGAAACCTTGTCTCTCCTTTTTTCGAACTGGGAGGAAAGACAAAACCAGTGATAGTTGTTTCAAATGGGCACAACACCAAAGCCCATATTTTGTTTAAAGTACAAAATATAAAACTTGTTTGTCCATATTCAGAACTGGCTGGACAAACTTTGCCAGTGTTAATTGTTTAAGGGTACAAACTTAACAAAACCCATTTTGTGGCGAGAGGCCTTTATGGATTTTGTGGGTAGTTGGGGGACCTTACTTTTCGCTCGAGACAATTTCATTCATGTTGCGATTTGGTCCTTTTTTATTCGTAGAGGCTTTCGCTTAGGTATTTTTATTGGGATATTTTATTTGTGGACATTGAAGTTTAGGCTTTATTGGGATTTTGGATATTTATGGAATTTTGTTTGGAACATTTTATTCGTGGATATTAGATTTTAGGTTTATTGGAATTTTGGATATTTGTGGAGTTTTCGATCTTAAAATTTGGAGATCGTGGAGTAGAGTTTGAGGAGGAGATCTCGTGGGATTCTCATTTCATGCCAACATACACAGAAGCACTTAGACATAAACACACCATCATTAAACAAACATAACCATTGTTCATGAGAAAGGGAAATCAACTCCTAAAAAGCATTTTAACATAAACGGCTCGTTGCCCCCTGTTAATAAGGAGCGGCCTTGGGCCCCACATGTTTGGCGGGCCTCCTGTCTTTGCCCGATGCGGTTGGTTCAGAGGGCAGTGACAGATTGGGTGACTCAGAGGATTTTGGATTCTCTGGCGCTGGTGATGGAGGAGGAGGTTTGCTAACGGAGCTTTCTGCATCATCAGGCGGAGGCATGTCTCCATCATTTTCATCCCATCCTTCGACTTCCACATCCACAATTTTGCGGATGGGGTCAACGGTCAACCACAACTGGTGCGGGATGGTGTTTGGCGGTCCGCAAGCGATCAAGAGCCTGAGCGTATCATAGTTGTTGTTGGAGAAGTATGGGGCAATCTTAAGAGGATACCCGAATCCTGCCACCAAAGTATGAATATCAGCAGAATTCCATAAGTGTAGAGGTACCTTGCGGAGTCTTATGCGCGCACGGTAATTGAGGGGGTTGTCATAGCCCCCTTGGCTAGGAGTCCACCCTATCATTCGAACATCGGTGGGAATGACACCGGGGACGTCGGCTTCTAAGGTGAGCGAGCCCAATGAAAGGATGCCCCTTTTTATGTCATCGCTTGGGCATATGAGTATGTAGTCGGCCTCTATTTCGTCGACTTCCTCAATGATTAGGCTTGAGAACTCACAGTTGAGTTGGTTTGAGAAGTAGTGACCGAGGCGGTATTTGGTATACCCGGTCTTTCTTCCTCCAGTGACATAGATGAAGATGGATCGCCATAACCATCGACTCTCTTGTGGCAGCGCGTCCTTGTTGGGGAGGTCGACGGCGAGAGAACCTGGGCCTGGATACCGGCCATATCCCATTCTTACTGTCGGCGTGAGCGCCATGGTCTCCCAATTGTGGGGAATTGTCCTTCGAGCAGCCATTAGCGCAGGGTCGGATTGAGGTTGAGGAAGTTTGTGATTTAGAGACGTCGACTTCCTCCAAGGGTGGGGCATATATATCATTCCTCTTTCGGGTGCATCGATACCCGACATACCCCTTCATGCGCATTATTGCCTCCATCATGGCTGTAGTGGGAGTGGTTTTGTAAGTGACGGTTTACGAGTCACTTTCATGTTCTTGGCAGAGGTCGCTTGGTGTGTCACCCTCCTGATAGAGCTTTAGATAACGACCGCTGATTGATTTAACGGGCTCTCCGTCTTCGTTATCTATCAACCTGTATCGGTACCCTTCTAAGACTTGGTCCACTAAATACGGGCCCCAGAATCTGATAGATTGTGACCTTGATGTTTCTTTGACAACCCACACAAGCTGCCCTTTCTTATATTCATCAAATGGGCCAAGCATGTGAACTGTTTCTTGTCTTGCTTCGACATCGGTTTTCGCTTTTTGTGGCATATGGGCTTCATCCCATTCCTGCTTTGAAGTGCTTTCGATATCCTTTGCAACCCAATTGGGCTTTATGGCTTGATCCTTGAATTCTTTTATCGCCCTTATCTCCTTTTGCACTTGTTGATAAATGCAATTCGGGCATTCATAGATATCGAATCGAGGGTCGTTGTGGTCGGCGATGGCTGCCTTTGGACTCGCGCATGAAGGGTGATGACTGCTGCCACACTCTTTGCATTCAAACATGTCCCATGAATTTCCTTTTTGGTCACAGATGCCGCAATGGGTTATGTATCCAAACTCGAATTCTTCTTGTTCAGATTCAACTTCTACCATGTAACATGTAGCATCCATGTTAGAGTTGCTCGAATCACCATCCTTAGGTTTTCTTGATGATCTATGCTTTGAGTGAGACTTGGGATTTTCGCCTTTCCTCTTGGAAGTTTGTTTGACTTTTTCCTTCTTCTGTTGTTTCTCATCCTCTACGATATACTTGCAGGAGGTGCAAAACCAGTTGAAGAACCTCTTGTCATACCCAGAGTTTATCTTTTTTCCGGTGGCGCATTCGGTACATGAGTACCCAGTACATCGGTCGCAATTGAACATGACGTAATAATCGTCTATTTCATCGCAATTCATGCATTTGCCTTGCTTTGTGTGGCCATTGCTACTATGATCCTCCTTTTCTTGAGGTGAATCATATTCTGAGTCGGTGGACCTTTGAGATGCCATGTAGCACTCAGCCTCCTGTTCTTCTTCTGAATTTCCCGAGTTGTCGCCTCGAGTTTTCAAATTTCGGGCTCGACTCTGCATTCCAGGTGTTTGGTATTCTCGAAGATACCTCCCTTTAATAGGTGGTGCGAATTTGTTTCCATTGCTTTCTCGCAACCTATAGGTGTCTCGCCCCAAAGCTTGCTCAACGATATATGGTCCTTTCCACTCAATTTTAGTGTGACCGTCTTTGGATGGTTGAGACTGGCTGAGCATGGATACCATGTCCCCCTCTTCGAATTGCGAAGGTACTTCGTCCTTAGGGATAAAGTTCATCTTTTGTTTCCCCTTATCTTTGTTGGGAATCGTCGTACGCGTCCCTTCTAGATGGGTTACCACTGTGAGTGGTAAGGTCCCCTCTTGCCTTTTCTTTTCTAGGAAATCCTTGAAGACCCAGCAGTCGTCGATGGTGTGACCAAGGATACGGTGATATGGGCAATAATTAGGTTCGTTGACCCGATTCGCTTGTTCCGGGCGTTTGCATACTGGCAGGTTGAGACCTTTTTGCATCATTAGGTCAAATGCTTTAGCAACTTTATCTCGCCCAAATGAGTATGTTTTGTTCTTAAGTTCTGCCAGGGTATTCTTTTCTTTTGACATCACCGGAACGGGTTTCTTTGATTCAGAGATTGTGCTTGTTGAATCTGTATGGGCTTGTCTCTTTGCGGACTGGAATTTTAAATAGTCCTTTAGGAGTTGAGCCAACATGCCTTCGAGTGGAAAAGACTCAAGTGCTGGTGTTGGGAGCAGTGACTCTGCTTTTTCCTCGCTCTTCTTCGGTTCTGGTACCCATTTGCCTTTGAAGCAACGTAGGCAACTCCATTTTGGGGTTTCATTACTACTTTGAGGATGTTCTCTAAACCTCGTGCAAGGGGGATGACATATGGCCCCACATTCGACGCATGAAGTCATTTCTGTGACCTCTCCCGGTCTATCGCATACACTACATGCGATCAATGACAATTGATCGTCTTCAGTTTCTATTGCATGACATGACGCTTTGAAGGTTCTTCGGTTGTTGTTTGTTTGTTGTTGTCTATGCTCAGAATGCATATCCAGACCCTTCATTTGCCTCAATAGTTCTTGGAAAGAGCGAGTTTCAGTTGGATTTGGTTTGGGTTGTCTTGGCAAGGCATTGGCGAAGGAATTCCCCCCTCGACCTCTTCCACGGCCTCTACCACGACCGCCTCTTAAAGCCATTTCTAAATTGGCATGGGCAGCTTTCCCTCGGATCTTTCTCAGACCACAAGTTGGTGGCTCATTATCACCGTCACTGTCGCCGAAGTATTGTATGGGACGACACTTGGAGTCATCACTTTCATTGTCAGATTCTTCATACCCGAGCCCTCGAGTATTTCTTGGCTTTCCATCCGGTCCGATGATTGTAGGATTACGGTGGGTCAGTATTTTATCAAATCGTTTTGTCATAGCGTAGGTTGGAGACATGGGACTCATGTTTGCAAGAATCCTAGTTAGGCTTTTGGGACAATATGGCAGAAGAGGTACATCCACCTTGTCGGACATGAGTTCATCTTCTAAAGGCCATTCGTCATTGTTCAGCACCAAAGACCGATCTTTACCGTCAGATGCTCTATAGAATATAATAGGCTTGTGCCTAAAGACTCCTTCTTCAGTGATTTCTTCTTTAGGAGGTATTATGAATATCACCATTTCTTGGATTTGATTCACTTCCCTTGTTGTGAGCTCCTTGTGATGGTTTTCAGGTATCCTTTCAATCATCAATGAGGATTGACCTACTTCTTCCTCGTCTTCTGAGGGTATTATGTATGACGGGAGTATCCTAGTTTCATCAGCGTCCTCCCCTGATGATGAATCAGTATCGGCTCCATATAGCCTTATTTTCTCATCTCGTTGTTTCCTCGAGCATTCTCCCTTTATGATGGGTTTATCGAAGAAGTATTTGGCATCTTTCAGCCCTATTTCATGCACTTCAAACGGCTTAATTTCCCCATCAATCTGTTTGACTTCGCCATCTTTTATATACTTTAAACATTGATGCAAGGTTGACGGGACGGCATTATTATTATGTAGCCATGGTCGACCTATCAATGCATTGTATGTGGTCTTCGCATCGATGATGTAGAATTTCATCCATTCTTGGATACCACCTATGTCAAAAGGCAAGCTAACTGCCCCCATGGATTGCTCTGTTTTGTGGTTGAACCCATGTATGGTGATTTTATCCTTTGCGTGGAACTTAGCGCTCAACGTGAGACGGTCTAATGTTCGCTTAGGCATCAGGTTAATGGAGGAACCCGGATCGATCAACATGCGGGTTACCTTTTGGCCATCACACTCACCAGTGAGAAAGAGTGGTCTATTGTGATCAGACGTGCCTATGAGCAAATCCTCATCATTGAAGGTGATAGTTGGGTTTTTGTTGTCTACTAGCGCTATTTCTTGCATTCTCTTTTCGGCGAAGTGCGCTTGAAATTCTTCAGGATTTTGAAGTGCATAGATGAGCACTTCTCTCACTTCAGCAGACATCATCAAGATATCAAACACGCTGACCGCAGCTGGTATCTTTCTAAGCTGTGCGAGGATATTGTAATCTTGCACCATATATTTCTTAGGTACCGGTTCATTGTGTTCTACGGGTTCTTTTCCCTTTGCCTTAGCTTTTGGCCTTCCAACTTCATCTTCTTGCAGGGGTTGGCGCTCAGGGATGTACGTACCCGAGCGAAGCACTGCTTGGCAATCAGGTTTCTTGGTTTTGACAAAGACGACTTCAACGTCATCTGAGTCACTTGAAGAACTTCCTCCATATACAACCACGTTACACATCTCATGGTCTTCATCATTGTCTTCTTGATTTTGAGGGATTCGACTCGTTCCCTCTTTTTCGGTTTTGAGGCCCAACATCAAGGCCAATACATCTTCTGTTAGGAAGTCTAAGAGGGTCAATGGTAGCGGAGTACCTTGCTTATGATTTTCTAAAGCTTGTATGTGCTTTTGGATTTCAGAAGGTGTAGGCAACTTTGCTGGTTTGGGCGACTTCTTGCCCTTTCGGCTGCCATTCTTGTTTGGCTTACGATGGATGACCCGTTTTGGGGGTCTTGGCACTGTGGGGTTTAAATTGCTGTCCCATTTGACTTGAGGCTCTTTCAGAAGCTGCCTTAGCAACTTTTTGGTTTTCTTAGAGAGGTGGAATTCCCATGTTTCATTTGCGGGACTTTCAACCCCTTTTTCTTCGACCATCTCATCATGAGAGATAACATTAACTTGCTCGTGAGGTGCGGGTTGTTGCACGGCACTTGGCGCTAGCTGCATACGACCCTCTTGTATTCTTCTTTCTATTAGGTCTTTGAAGACCCAACAGTCTTCTATTTTATGACTTATCACCCTATGATATGGGCAATATTTAGGGTGATCAATCTTATCTGCCTGATCAGGGCGTTTGCTTGGAGGCAATTCCATACCATCTTCCAAGGCTTGCTTAAATATCTTAGCCGTTTTCTCCTTCTTGAAAGAGTATTTCTTATTCTTTCGTTCTTCTAACGATTTGAAGTAACGACTATTTTGGTTATCTTGAGGAGCTGGCTGAGTGGGTTGGCTATCAACTTGTCTCGCCTCCTCATCAGAAGAGTCAGAATTGTTGCTCATATTTCTTTTTGGTTTTGTTGGCTATCAACTTGTCGAGGAGCTGTCTTTGGTTTTGTTGGTTTTATTGGTTTTGACGGCGTATACCGTCTTTGATTCCTTTTTCTTTGGAAAGTCTCTTCTAGGTTTGAAGGAGGTTGATGACTTCTCTTCTATATCCGTTTGTCCCAACCTGGATACAGTGTCTACCAGATCTTGATAACTGTTAGGGTTGGCGACGATTAACATTTCTCTCATTTTGCCGGATGTACTTCTTATGAGCAAATCAACTGCCTCCCTTTCGGGTATGGGGTGGCTCGACTTGTTGCTCATATTTCTCCAGCGGTTGATGTATGTCAGAAGAGTTTCATTTGGCCCTTGTTTGGCCCATGCTAAATCGGCCAATCTTATTGGGCTGCTCGCAGTGGCAAACCTATCTATGAAGGCACGCGCCATTTGGTCCCAGGATTTTATACTTCCTGGTTTTAAAGAACAATACCATTGAAAAGCCGGTCCTGAAAGACTTCTAGCGAATTGGCGGCAAAGGAATGCTTCTTCTCTTGAAGAGTCACCACATTGAATCATGAAGTGGCTAACGTGTTGTTCAGGTCCCGTCTCATCTGTCCCATTTCCTGAGAACTTGGAGAATAAGGGAACGGTGTATGTTGGGGGATATTTTGGTATATCGAATTCGGGAAGGTATGGCTTCCCTATTCGCAGTGTTGTTTGTTTTGGGGCAATCCCCATTTCTCGCAACTGACGGCTGATCATTTCTTGAACATCAACCGCAGTAAAGGTTGGGGAGGTTTCTCGCCTTTCATCTTCCCAATGTACTCTACGTCTTTCTTGAGGGTTTGGTCTTTCTATTCTTTCAGGCCCGTTTACGGGGCTGGACCGATTTGATGTTTCTCCTCTTTCGAGTTCGGAGCCAGCGAGACCTTTCCCTCGGATTTCAGCCATCAACCTTTGCTCCCTGTCGTAGGCTTGATGTACTTCAGCTCTAAGATTTTGTATCTCGGCTTGCATTTGGTTGAAGGCGGATAACATTTGTTCTTGTGTTTGGGCACCGGTTTGACTTTCACCAGCACATGGAGAAGTTGCCAAGACGGTATGGAAGTTACCTAATGCGGGCCCATCCATATGACCTATATCTGAGCCACTTACGGTTTTGGGTTTGGCACTTATGGGAGGAAGGCATGCTGCGTCAGACTCTTCCTCATCGTCACTCGGATTTTCGACAATGGGATCTTTCCCCTTTCTCACCATGCATACGGTGGGGTTGGAGAGTTTATGGTCATCTTCCTCTTCGAGGTCTTCATTAATGGTTATCATGAAGACCGTCGCTTCTTCTTCTTGCTTAGGGTGTGTTTTAGTGACCCTTCGCTTCTTATGAGTGGCATTCGGCGCCACTATTGTTAAACTTCCAGTGTTGGAGGGGTGCGGATTTATTCGTGTCCCCAGCCTATCATGAACACTGGCTGGTCTCCTCAGAATTTGAGGGGTTTGATTTGATCCCTCGTTGCTTGAGCTTCGAGAGGTGCTTGAGCGCATCTCTCGACAGAGTTTTGGTTCTAACGAGGCACCATGAGGTGCCCCCAGCCTTGGGGCTGAGAACATTGGTTTTGGTTTTGGAAAGAAGGCACTGTCGCGTGCTTTAGGTTTTGAGGCTGGGAATGTCAGTCTCGACTTGATTGATGGTTGGGCGTCATTGGATGCCCCCAGCATTTGGGCTGGAAACGTCAATCTTGATTTGACGGAAAGGGATGTAGAGGTTTCTTGCGCAGGATGTACATAGTATCGGTTCCTACGCTGCTTCAACATGCGAAGCTGCTTGTGGGCCCTATGAATGGCCATGGCAGTGTCATCAACCATCTTGCGGCTGGTGTTCATCCTTTTCGGTTCATGGATGAACGAGACGGTTTGAGGGACTTCTCCCGCTGCACGTATGTGTGCAGTAGAAGAATTTCTCCTCACTATCCTGAGTGGGGAGAATGAGTTGCGGACAGGGAGGGCTGGTTGAGCCACTAACTCATCCTGGTATGCTTGGAGATTTCTTTTCTTGGTGACCGACAGAGGGGTCACGGGAATTTGGTTGATTACAGTTATTTTCTTAGACGCGCGTCTTCTTGCGCGCCTAGTCTTGGAAAGGGGAATGAACGTCTTGCCGTCCATCCCCTTAGGAGTGAGAAAGTAGCATGGTTCTTCATCATCCTCAACTTCTTCCTCGGTGACAGACCCGAGGGACGGTTGATCATTCATTGGAGTAGGAGCAGGGGCTTCAAATGCCCTGACTTCATCAACAGGGACTGCAAAAGTCCCAAAATAAACAACTTCTTCGCCAGCTGGGAGGCTGGCAACTTGGGCAAAAGAGCGTGCGTTGACTGCGGTGTAAGCCATTCCTGCAAACAAGCAAAACTCAAAATTTCATTAGTCAATTTTCATATGTAAACTTATACATGAGTGTTAGCCCGATTATTCAATCCATAGGCGTCGATATCGAATATAAAAGGAAATAGCATAACTCAAGCGGTCCAATGACTTGTTGTTGGAGTGTTTTGAAGTCATTGGCTGCTTGAGTATGTTCCTTTTATCTTCGTATCGGATCCCGAACCTGTGAGGAGGAGAATGTCCCACCGGGCGTGCCAAAACCTGTAGGGCGCAGAAAGTTGCACAGCTGGTATGGAAGGTGCGTGCATACGTATTTAAAATGTCTCATGGTTCAATGCTCTCGATTGGTTAAAGAACATCAGACTTGAGACATTTACTTTCTTTCTGCTGTTCCTTCTGGTTCACCCTCGACGGACCTACTGTTCATAATCAGTCTGTCGAGAGAGTTTATTGATTGTGGGGACGTTTAAACTCCCAGCGGGCGCAAGCCCCCGCTGTTAATTACATCAGATGACCCTTCCAAGCCATACTGAATACCTCGTTCATTCCGGGATTTGGGGCCTATTTGTTGTGAATTGAATAATGGGGCTAAAAAGGGGAAAACTCATGTATTGACCTTGGTTTTACTTTGGTTTTCTTTGTTTGGATATGTGTGTATGTGTGTGCATGATTTCATATTAAAATATTGTTTATTGCATTTTAAATGAATTTTAGATGTTTGAGAAATATTTATGCGCTCTTTATTTATGTTTTGTTCATAACATGTTTTATTTATATTTTATTAATAGATGAATCACTTCAATTTGGGTAGAAAAGGGTATTTTGGTCATTTCAGGATTTGGCTGATGCTTGGACATGCTCAATTTTAGTTTAGAAACATAGAGAATTTGATTTGGGTTCATTTGGAGGTGGTTTGAGTCGATTTGGACTTGAAATGAAGAAGTTATGCTTGAAAAGGATTTGTTTGAGAGATTTTAAGTTGTCAGGGACTTATCTGTAAATTAGAAAGGACTGCGCTGTTAATGTGAAAAGTCAGAAGGTTTTATATGTAAAGGATTTTTAATTTAATTATTTTATTGATTATTTGGGCCTTGAGATTTGTATAATGGGCTTTGAGATGGATGACTTGGGCTCTGAGATTTGTGCTGAGCATGTGATTTTAAAAATGGGCTTTGAGATTTAGGCTTGAGACTTTTAGATTTGTGCAGGGGCTTTAACATTGATTTTGGACTTTGAGATTCGGCCATATGGCTTTGTGTAATATGACATGTGGGTCCCTATGGCAATGAACCATTAACTATCAGTTTTCATTCTGAGACGTTAGATTGTTCCATGCTTTGAGATCCGGAATTTTGTTTGAACTTTCCATCTTGGCGCCGAAATCAAAAGGTCTACATTGCTTTGAAGTTCGTGCTAGTGGATCGGGTTTCACACCCGAACTAGGGTTCTTCCCTGGTCATCAAGGGGTGGGCTCCGGTAATGCTCCGGTCACGGCTGAGGCAGGGGAGAGCATGACTGGGATCGCCTCCCCTCCCTGAGTGTGCTGCACCCTTTGTCGGCGGTCGCCGGCCACCAGAGGTGGTGGTTCCGGGTCGAAGCAAAATAGAACTCTCAACTTGATTTTCGATCTTGATTTTGGGCATTAACATGATGATTTTCTTCAATTGTTCATCCGTTCGTGATTATTTCATTGTGTTGGAACTAATATAGATGTTGATCTTGAATTTGTCTAACCATTGTTCATTGTTCGGGTTTTTGAGTTTCTCGGCTTGTACCGATTTGGTACCAGTTGGAGTGATGAGCCTTCTAGATCATGGTTGGAAGATGAAACATACTAATTTACATATCCTAAACCTTTTGCAACAATAAAATTCGATTTTTTTCTGATATGAATTAGGCAGTATGAGTATTAACTCCATGAAATTCATATTTTCACAAATATTAAATCACTTCCAAACTTTCTGTTTTTATTGAAGGTCATGTGATTCTTTGTCATTAATTCATAGAACAGTGTTTATATTATGTTATTTTATGATTTTTAGAGGTTTATTTCCATTTTTAAAGCATCTATTTCAGGTGAGGGGCAGTGGAGGTAATTTTCCAGTTTTAAATGCTGATTTTCTTTTCTTTAAAGCTGAAACTTTGGGAGCTCTTAATAAATAGAAATAAGATCCAAATAATTTGAAATTTGTGTCCATTTTGTGTATCTTTAAATTTTCTATCCAACTGTGGTATTTATTTTTTATTTGGTCTTTAAAATATTTTTTGTGCTCAATTTACCAGCAGGTCCTTTTTCCTTCCAGAATGCTGAACTTCAAAAATTCATAACAAATCGAAATAAAATCAGAAAAATATGCAACTTGAGTCAATTTTGTGTGTCTTGATGTCCTCTATCTGATGGTGATGTTTATTTTTCATTTTGACCTCTGTATCAGTCCAGATTATACCATTTACCAGCAGAGGTCATTTTGGCACTTTTGAGTGCTTTTCTTGCACCAATGGTACATGCTTTGATTTTTGGTGCTGGTACTGTTCATTGGTTGGTACCAGAGGTTGTGAGAAACCTTTATCATGATTGGTTTTGAGGTTTAACAAATTTGAGTAGCTTTTAGGCTACAATTTGGTGCAAACAAAGAGAAAGGGGAAAAAGGGGAAAGATCCAAAGTTCTAAGAATCCATTATACTACTATTTTTGAACATTAAAATCTGTTGAAATTTGGTTTTATGCAGGGAAGCCCCTGATTTTGTTTGAAATCACATTTTTTGTATAATCTCACTTGACAAAGGGACAAATCATTAAGAGATCATTGATTCAAATGTACAAATGATATTTTCAACATGGTTGACATCTATTTGCAATTTGAACCTCATTCTTTCACTATTTGCACAAGTATCTATTTAATTTCTTTTCATTGTGCTTTTTATGCACATAGCATGCCTTTAAGCATGAAGAGATCATCTAGAACTTATTTGTGCACCATAGGCCCCATATCAAGGAGATTATAATAGGAACTATACAGCTCAACCATTATAACTCATTTTTTTGTTTTACTTTCAATCTTTTCTAATAAAATGATCAAATAAATTAGATGCAATAGGAACTATACAGCTCAACACATGCATCCTCATTATTTGATTATTTTATACAAAGATTAGAAGCATGGAAAATCAAGAAGAAAGTTCAAGAAAAATCAGATTTGTATGTTTTCGGTTTTTTGCTTTATTTTATACTAAAAGTGCAAAAGAAGAAATAAAATACATATATATTTATTTTGTTTATAAAAGGCAGCAAATAAACAAAGAAATAGAGAAAAAGGGAAGAAAGAAAATATATTTTTTTCTTTTTATTTATTTATGCATACATTATTTTTTTATGATCATTAAGCTTCATGTTTTGCTTGTAAATAAGCTTGAACATCATGAAACTCTCTCATCTTATATCTTCAAAGGCTCAAGAAAGAAATAAAAATAAATGAACAAAAGAAGAAAATATAAAGTGAGAGAAACTCCAACAGAGAACCAAAAATGCTAAAATTCAAATAAAAGAGATTTTATTTCATCAAAAGACTTTATTCATATGAACTCCAAACATCAGGGGATTACATCTTTTAGGTCTTTGATTACCTAATTTCGAGTTTCTTGCTATTACAAAGAAGGAAGAACACTAATTTCTTTCTTTTTCTCTCTATTTCTTGCTATCTCTCTATCTCTTGTGTATTATCGTGGTCTTTCTATCTCCAGTCCGTCTCTTCAACTGAGCTCTAGGTGCCTTCTTATAGGCAACTGAGGGCCTAGGGTTTAGGGTTTTGCTGATGTGGTTTCCATCACGCCCATCAGCTGTTTGATTGAGGGTTTTGATCAATTTGTGCCTTTCATGAATGCATACATGGCAATGCTTGACCAATCATCTTCATACACATCATCTACGATTGGTTGTAGCATTTATAGCCTTTGGATCTCGTTTAATCATCAAGAATGCATCTTAGCCTTTCACAAACCGACCTATTATGGTAAGCTTTGATAAACGTGCTCCTGCACCCTGGGAGGGGAATATTCCACTCTTGGCTTCTTCCAGGGGGAGTGTAACACGTGTTGGAAGGGACCACTGAGCCACTTACAGCTGTAGGGCCATGTTTACATTGTATTGGCGGTACACCGATCTTAAAATACTCCTCTCTTGATATTAATGTGTTGAACATCAGAGAAAGGCCACATAGCACTGCAATATACTACTAAATGTGTTCTAGGGCATATTGTATTTCTTACTGAGCTAATTTGTCATTTTCACTCAGACCCGAACTGCACCAAGTCATGCTCATGTGCCAGCTTAATTCAATGCATTTCCAATTCAATTAAGGCTTTCAATAGCATCGTGAAGGCCCATTTATCATTCCTTCCAAATCTCAGAGCCCAATTTGAAGTATAACTCTAGTTCTCATTTTTCTTGCTTTGTCCCTTTTTCGGCCAAGTCACGGTTTGAGGGAAGGAGGCACGAAAAGAGACATAGGCAGAGAAGAGAGGAAGGGAAGCATTACGGGTTTCGGGTAAGCTTTGGAATTGAGATTTAGCAATTTCTCCGAATTTAGAACTTGAAGAACTACTGAGACTCGGGCTAGAGGAAGAAGAAGGAGGAGAGGGCTGACTGGGGGGGCCCGTGTGTCAATCTCTCTATGGCTACAGTGCTCTTCCCTTTGTTTCTTTCCTTTTCCTTAGCTGAGCTCGGTGTAATACAAACCGTGAGTTACCTTGTGCACGGTGCACATTGTACCGGGTGTACGCAGATTGAAGGGGTCACCCCGCTGAGATTTAAAATCCCAGCGGCATCCCGTGAATTTGGGTAATCCTGGCACATGATGAGCCGTGCGGCTGTTAGTTTGGTGCACACGACTTAGGGTTTATGCTCTTGGTGTACCCATGTCATGGGTCTTAGAGAAAATGAGTGCAAGTCGCTGACTTGTGGGCCCCTATCTCCCCACCTTTGCTACACAGCTCCAAATCGTACCCAGAGCCACTTAGGACATGATTTTGCTAGGCATCACTATGATTTTGCACCCAGAAAACTATCCAGACATTGTTTAAATTATAGGAAATTATTTCCTTTGTGATTTTGAGTGTGAGATACATCAAAATTCATGGTTTCATGTGTAGAATATCACCAAGAATTTTAATATGTTGCACTCAATTCCTTTTAGGGATCCATGTGTGATTTTGGTATTTTCCCAAACAAAAGATAGCTACTTGTGCTGAACTTTGAGTAGCAACTTTTTAGGGTCAAACAGTTCCATACCCATTGCCTCGATCAATCGTTTCGCTTGGTAGAAATTAGCCGTCATTTTTTCACTAGGCGGCAGCATGCCTTTAATGAGATCCATCATCCCATCAAAGCATTGTTGGCTAAATTGGTGTTCCGACTTCAATGCTAAGGCTTGTGTCACCGCCGACAATATGGTGTGTTTTTCGCATTTAAGTTTACCGATCATGTCCTCTTCCCATAGCGGTGTGTCCGATGCGGAGAGCATATCAAAGAACTTTTTAGCCACTCCTTTGGGGCTGTTATCATCCCAATCGAAATCCTGACCCGCGACTGCCCTAACCATATCCGCCATTGGATCAGTTGGTGGAGGGGATGAATGTGGTTGTTGCTCCCCGTGCATGTGCCAAACTTCATAGTTGTTGCAAAACCCAGATTTATAAAGATGTATCTTGACTGTTTCGACATCCCTACTGTACTGGTTGGCACAATTTTTGCAAGGACATTTTATACACTCCCTTCCTTGTCCGTCGAAAGTTACAACGGAGGGTTTATCTAGTGCTTGACGAGCAAATTCCTGAACACCCGACACAAAGTCGGGATCTAGTCTTCCACCCGTGTTTTTCCTGCCCTGGTTCATCCATTGACGATCGGAGGCCATATGATAGAATAATTAACTATAAAAGGAAGGGCGGTTAGCACAGGCCACATGACAGGGAAGGACACCTCAAACAGTGGTCTCAATTTTCGCACATTCTTACCTTAATTCTATACACTGAGTCTTACCTTAATTCTATACACTGAGTTTGTTAAGTTTCTCAATTTTCGCACATTGCTGGGATTGTTAAGTTTGTCGAAATGGCTCAAAGTGGCCCAAACTGAGCTGCTGTCGCATAGGGGTTAGAAAGAGAGAGATTAAAAAATTACCAGAATTTCTTGGGAGGGATGGAACGGCGGCGCCCACAATCGACTGCAAATCGCGCCAGCTGCTGCAAATCGCACCAGGTATTCAGCAGATAGGGCGAAATTAGGATGTGTTCACGAGACTTCGGCCGGTATGTACCTGGAATAAGAAAATCTCCGACAGCACCGTAAAAAGGAATCTTTTACAAGTACTTGATCTGCACCGTTCTTTTTAACTACGCACGAATCACAAAGCCTAATAATACTGCCCCTTCAGTCAGCCCGAATCCCAAACCGGCTGAGAGTTAATCTCAAACCGTAAATAACTAATTTTAAAAGGGAATCTTTTACGGTACCGTCGAGGATTTAAGGCTGAGAGTTAATGCTTATTTGTGTCGCAATACCGATATAAATAGTGGCTCAGGCGGAGTGCATAATATTTTGTTTATTTGCGTACCCAACTTGTACGCTTCAAATTAAAAGCTAAGTGCACACCACCATACATTAATTAACACATCCTAAGTAACCCACAATTTTAAAATGAAAAACTAGCCTAAGTAAAACAAGCTTTGTAGATAGGTTGTTCACAAATCTACTTAGAATCCACAATTCCTTAATTAAACACAAATCCTACATTAATTAACACATCCTAAATTAAACAACTTAACATTTCAGTACAACAAATCCTACTCAATTCATTAAGAAGTTATTACAAATCCCCTTTCGATAACATTAGTTTAGATCGAGTACACACATTGGGAGGAATTAAGGCTGATTACCCTCTCCCAATGTGTTTCCTCCCCCACCGGACATGCTCCTTGCTAAAACATCCTACACAGCAAATAGAACAAATATAACATCAGTGCGAGGTGATGCAAACACAAAGGTATTAGATCAATAATCAGGGATTCCTTATTTGTATGTTTCGACACTTACTGCAGGATTTGGTGGCTTCACTCCTGTTGCCTTGAAGAGCAACTCGAAACGTGCATTGTTCAAGGCTGTATCTGACGAAGCCTTCTCCAGTTCAGCTTTGTGTCGCAGCTCTTGGGTCGCTATCTCACCAGCAAAACAACTACGTGCGGCTGCTACCTTCTCAGCCACTATCTTAGCCACCTCTTCTTCAGTGAATCTCCTGCCGCATTCTTCCGCCGAGGTGGCAGTGCTCTTGGTAGGGCCTGATGCTGATGCCTCCACTGCCTCTAATTCCCGGTAAGCTTTGGATGTCCTCGACTTGTTTCCAAAATCGAATAACCGCCCTTTTCTGTCCTCACCGTCCACCGCAAGCTCCCATAATTTCTCTTCTTCCATTTCCTTCCCATGTGCTGCCGATAGTTCCATATACGTCACCTTGGAATAAAAAGAATTAGTTACAAACCAGTTTGTGCTAAGTAGGGTTTGTGCTAAGTTGGGTTTATGCAAGCATTGGTCAACCCACTTTGTGCTAAGAAGCGTTTGTGCAAACCAGTTTTGTAGATTGGTGTTATTGCTAAAAGTTATTGCTAAAAGTTACAGGCTTATCAATATCAACTTGTAGATTGGTGTTATTGCTAAAAGGTCTTGTAGATTGGTGTTATAGATGGTGTTATTGCTAAAAGTTACAGGCTTATCAATTTCAACTTGCTAAAAGTTACAGGCTGCAAAAATTTCAGTTACAGGCTTACCATAGCGTGGCGTGATCTCGTGTTGACGTATTCCTTGCTGCCATCCTTTGCCTTCCTCAGGTGGGTTCGATCAAAAACATCCTTCAACGCCACCGAATCTCCCCTCTCAGCTATCTGCATTTAAGAAGAAGCACTAAAGATGTATTTATGAATGAATAAACACTATAACACTGCATAAAACATGGCTTAGGTCAGGTTGGTCTAGTGATTTTGACCAATCCAAAGTTTTGGAAGGAAAAACATTCCTCAAATCGTTCATAATTAACAGATATAGAAGAAGCACTAAAGATGCCGGCGAATAGGTCAGTAATTCCCATTTAATAATGAAACTTTCAACAAGTTAAAATTAGAAAACAGGTAAAAAAAGTTCATAGAATTGTTTTTTCAGATTTTTAATAATGAAACTGATTAACCGAAATTAGTTCTTCAGGGTGTTAAAAATTAAAAAAATAAGCCAAAAAAACCGAGCAAAAAATATAAGGTGCATGCCAATATTACCCATTTAAGGTCATATATCCAACAACCAAACATACTAATGTTATTTCATTCCCAATTTTAACATTAAGTAGGTATACATCCTAAAAGGGCAAAAATCAATGATACTATTAATTGAGTTAAAACAAAAGTATTCCTCTAATTGTGAAATTCCCTTTCGCAATTTAATTGCACCTATCTCTTTCAGCATGTACTAATTAAATTCGTAAAAGAAGGAACCTTTATCTCAAACTTTAACAATTCGTGTAGAGCACTGTGTATCTAATATCTACCAAACGCTAATGAGAGGTTCATATCATAGCATGAAATAACAGACATACAACTATAAAATAAATGCATATATAGACAAAAAATCTGAAAAACGGCAATATTTGAGAGACGTTAAACACATTACATAAGCAGTTTACAGGCCATTTTGAACAGTAGGATTGTTGTACACTAGGTTTATATTTGAGAACGATAAAAAACGGCAATACCATCTTTTGCTTGTGCCTGAACGTGCTCCGGGAACCCCCCACATGACTGGCGACTGAACCGCACTTCAATTTATTGGCCCGGTTTCTACTCGATTGTTGCTCCCACATTGGAGTAGACCATATATCGCACAGCCCCTTCCAAATTTCTTCATTCTTGCACCACCTTGGACAGTACCCTTTCCACTCCTCCTTACTTGGCCCATATTTTTCGAGACACACCCTCCTTGTATCGACAAGCACACGGCTGTATGCCTCTGCTGCTATATTCTCGAAGACATCAATGCACCGCAAGACATCTTCCTCCTCACCCCATGAATACCGCTGCAAGAACTGCTTTAAGGTATCGAACCTGGCACCCGAAGGTAACGTGTTGTAAGACCTAAAAGGTCCTGGAAGGTTCGCCAATGTAAGAAGCCTTATTGTGGCAACAACCTTTGTATCATGTGGCTCCGATGTGAACTCTGCATCTCCAACAACCATCAGTTTAGGTCTGTCATCTGGTTTGGACGGTGCACGAGGCTTGGCAAGACCGCGTCCATTCCTAACCTCCGGCTTCTTCCCCTTTGTTCTTCTCTTTCTCTTGCCAGCTGCAACTCCTGATGCCGAGTTATCAAGTTCTAGCCCGCTCAGTAACCGGGCTTCAGGTATGGAGCGTAGAGGCCTACGCATTCTGCACCTCCTATTGCCGTCATCATGAAAAACCCCTTGCGGAGGGCTTGACTGGTCTGAATTCATCTGCTCGGCCCCAGACCCGTCCGAGCGACGCTGTGGGTCTGGTTCTGGCCCAGCTGGGGATTTGCGAGGCGTTGATTGCGGTGCGGCGGTACTTGCCTCTTTCAGCACCGCGCCAGGCAGCGACTGCCCTGCAGCAGGACTTGCCTCTGGCCAGGGGGGCCAGGCGGACTGACGGGGCGGCGACTGCGCTGCGGCAGGGGCAGAGGAGGTGGGGATGTCTCCCGCAGCCGGGGATGCTGGATTAGGGGATGGACTGGCCTCCATCTGCCCCTGAGGGGGCGGCACCTGCCCTGCAGCTCTCCTTGGCGTCCGATGTGGGGGCCAACGAGCGTACAGGCTTGGGTCACACCATGGAGGTTTTACAGTGGGTATGGTTTTCCCTGATCTTAGAGTCCGCACAGATCCGGACGACTCCGCACGGTTCGATCGCACTGACCGAGGGGTTAGAGAGGCCGTGCCTTCGGAATCCACATCTGACGCAGGATTGGACTCGGGGTGATTTGTGTCGGCAGTTGTATTAAGGATGGGAACATCGATAGGATTCAGCCTAGCCGATCGTCGGCGGCCTGTTGAGTCACATCCCCTCGGTTTTGGTCGAGCATTGACCTTCCTATGTTGCCTTGGAGGGCCTTGCGGAGGATTTGTAGATTGGAGGTTTGTGGGAGGACAAGGTGGAGGGTCACCGCAAACTGGTTCTGTCTGACGGGGTGGGATGACCGGGTCTGTCTGACGGGGTGGTTCTCCCGGGCCTGTCTGATGTGGTGGGCTGACGGGGTCTGTCTGATGGGGGGGATGACGGGTTCTGCCCGATGGTTTAGAGTGACCGGTTCAGGCGGAGTGGTTCTGTCAGTGGCTGATGCAAAGCGGGGTGGTTCTCCCCGCTCCTGTCTTTCCCGAGCAACCATCTCGTATTGCATCTTTCTTGTTCGAGAAACCATCTCAACATAGCTCGAACTCTCTGATTCCACAGTAGTGGGCGTGGGTCTCGGGGTTTTCCGGCGAGAAGCCATCTCCGGCTGAGATGCATCACCGTTGACATCTGCCACATTGTTAACTGTCAAATAATATTCAACATCTATAACAGCTGTTATCGTAAAACGGAAAACTAAATATTTATGTTAGGCTCAGGGATACACCGAGGAAAGAGATAATATTTTTAAGTCATGTTCTTGCACATTGCAAAGAAACCAAATTAGAATTGTATTTGAAAATTACAAGTTTAGCTCTTGCCTTTGCACTATACAGATGGTCAGTTCTATAAGGTCACAAAATGTATTTCATAATTTCAGATTAAAAGTTGGATGCAAAGAACAGACATCAGCCTGTATATGTAAGGGAAATTCTGATCTTCAGTTTGATACTCAGCAGCCTAGGTTGGGAGAATAGAATTAATCACCAGCAAAACAGTTATGGTGCTAAAGGTCATGCCTGAGCATAATGTCGTGACCTGTAGCACTCTTGTAGATGGAATAAGCAAGAAAAGTCAAATTGATAAGCCTTGAGTTTTGTACATGACATGACTCCTAAAGGGTTTGCGCCTAATGTCATAAACCTATAACACTCTTATATATGGGCTGGGCAGGAGAGATGAAATTGATGAGGCAAAGGGTATTCTAGATGACATGATTTGTGTAAGTTACGAGCCTAATTTGTGATGTATACTAATATAATGTATGGGTTATGCAAGAAAGGTGAAATCGACAGGGCACAAGATTTTCTATGTGAAATGATGTCTAAAGGGCACGAGCCTCATGTCGTGACCTATAAAACCCTTTCAAAGGGGCTGTGCAAGAATAGTGAAATTGAGAAGGCAACGAATTTTCTACACAACCATCAGTTTAAAGGGCCTGAGCCTAATGTCGTGACCTGTAGCACTCTTGTAGATATTTACATTCTTTACACGACATGAATTTAAAGGGCATGAGCCTAATGTCAAAAACCTATAACACTCTAATAAATGGGCTGCACAAGAAAGTTGCCCATTGAGAAGTCCATGGATTTTCTATATGACTTGATTTCTAAAGGGCATGAGCCTGATATCGTGACTGTAGCACCCATATTTGGGGGCTGTGTAGGAATGGTGAAATTGAGAAAGCTTTGGATTATCAAACTGAATATCAGAAATTGGTCTTTGGGACGGTTGAACACTAAATTCCTTCCTAATTTGCAGGACAATCACCAAAGTCAAAAGGAGAGTAAAATCAAGACCACTTACCAGCTTGTCCGTGGAGCGTGGACTCCGATCGTTCTTGTTCACGGCATCTCCGTCTCGTGCGGGGTCCCCTCGATGGTTCTGCCGCCGCCATTGGAAAAGAGAGAGGATAGAGGGATCGGAGACTTGTCAGATCGGGTCTGGAGTCTCCTCAAATAGAGAGATCGGGTCGAGAGGGATCGAGCAATGAAAAATTGATTTAAAATCCAAGTTCTGAGCTGGGTTTCGAAGTTCTAAGCTGGGTCGAGAGGGATACAGGGAAGAGGAAGGGGGAGAAGAAGAAAGCTCGGTTTCGAAGTTGTGAGTTTTCGAAAAAAAAACCTAAGTCCAAAACCCTTGAAAAACCCTCCGTCTACTATTAACTGAGCTTCACCCACCCCGGTGCGAAATGCTTCCATGCGGTAATTTAAAAAAAAGTTTTACATCTGGGCCATCGGACCATATCTCGCACGAATCTGGATGAACTCCTCTTAGTCGGATGTTAATCTAAAGATTGTGTTACCTCAGAGAATTGGACTCCCTAACCACAGCTCAAATTAAAGGAGATCTCCATTGAGAATCAGGACCCTTGAACGCACATCAGACGGACCTGATATTCAATTTTTTCCAAGATCTGCAAATTTATGAAGAAAATGTTATTTAATATTATGAAAAAATTATTACAATTTTTTTAACAAATAACATCCAAAAATTGTGCAAAGCAAAAATTGTTTTTGATGAACCATGACTGTTTTGGCTATGAAGAATTGAGAAAGATGATACGGACCGTTCGTTTTCGCATTGAAAATCAACGGTCGATTTTTGATTAAATCAGTCCAAATCTCAATTAAAATGATCAAGGTAAAACAAAAAACATAAAATGCAAACCACACGTGTATTTCAAATACGTTTAGACTTCGATCGGACATGAAGTATTTATAGCCACACGATGTTCTCATATTATATCAGATGGATGGATAGGCAAATGGAGAAAAAAATTAATCAAAATTTCCAACAATTTAAAAAATGTTATATTCTGTGATTTGCACGGTTTGGATCGTCAATTGAACGACACAAATGCACGTCTCTTCATTTGCCTATCCATCGAAGATTGATGTTGCATGTTCTTGTGTAAAGGATGTGGGAAATTTGTACATCAACATGTAATGTTTTGTACACAAGATTCAATAATCTCTAATAGTGCGAGGAATGTGTTTATGTGTTTGTTATAAGTATAATTACGGTTCGTTATACTATTTTTAATTTAAATATTAATAAAATTTAACGTTACAATTTAGCTCGTTTATCTATTGTTTAATAAAAATTCAATAATTGATCAAACATGATACATTATCTACAGATCATTCTACTATTGAGCTACTTAAAAAACTAACAATTACTCTCCTCATTTTTCAAATTATATTTAGATAGGGGAAAATTATCCAAATTTACGTACAATCAATTAATAAAAATATACATTCAACTATTAATGTATTACTACATATTTATTGAAATACCCGTTTCAATAAATAGAACATTACAATTAATACGAACTACCAAAGAATTTAATTTTAAAAATAAATAAATTTAGAGATCAAATCGAAAATTTCATCATAATACACTGATCACTTTTCAATCACTAAATCATCTATTTAGATTTAATACAATGTTTAACAATTTAGTGTTTATGTGTTTGAATCCATTTGAGTTGGAGGGAATCCAACTTTCATGATAGAATTTTCAATTTTCCACAGTAGTGGGCTGGAGGGATCCAGCTGGCTCGGCCACATTGACAGAGCGGATTCCAGCTAACACAGCTCAGTGCCTTTACACGAAAATATACAATTACAACGATCACCACCTACAATAAGTGAAAAGTGCTCTGTTAATTATATAACCTAATCTTTCGGTTTTTCCCCCCTTTCTCCTCCCAAAATTTTCGCCGCCCGCCCAAAGGAGAATGACTAACACTGAGAGCGCCCCCTTTTGCTGCTTCCCCCCATAAACCAAAATGCTAAGTTCCCGGTCTCTCCGGTCTCTCTCTCAATCTCTCCCACCTTTTCCAGCTTTCCTCCCATAGACCAAATTAAGAAGCTCCCCGTCTCTCCCTCGATCTCGCCCATCCGTGATTTACGAGCAAGGCCTCTACCACCCTTGACCGTCACCTACAACCGATTGTCAATTCTCGGAGGCAATCCAACCACGCCATGTCCTGATTAACCAAAGCTTCGGTAAATCTTTACATTTTCCTTCGTTATTTTATTCTTCGCAACAAGCTTTGTCGCTCTTCTTCTGTTCTATAACGATGCACGTTTTTTCCTAACTGGTAGAAATTAAGTAATGCTGCCATCTATTTACAATATTATTGTTTTTTTGCATATTGTCCTAGCTGGGTCCAAATATTCTCTCATGATAACATTGTAATATTTGTCAAATGTTGGGCTGGCATTCTAGTTTTCTATTTGGATGTAAATAACATATTCAGGTTGAAGACTTCCCCAAAATTATTGGAAAATGCAAGAGGGGAAGTCATTGCAATGGTTGTATGCATATGGAATTAAACCATTAATTGCAAGCTTTTCTGTTGGTGTGATTGAATGCAAATTTTCTTTTTTGGTAGGCAGGCCAAGGATCGAGCTGGTTGAAAGAATTTTCATATCGCAGCTAGTACGACGAAGTCAGGTCACACGAAAAGGGTTGACTTTAACCTCTATCTAAACAGAATATTAGAGTCCTGCTGCTTTGAACACAGGCGAAGATGGATTTTCCATGCTAAATAAAATTGGAATGTAGCTACTTTTCCAAATCAAAGGCTATGTATGTATATTATGTTACTATGCAATCTTATGTGATGGTATATGGGAATCATTTCTATTTTACGATGGGATTTGGGTGGGTTCCAGTAGATGTGTATGTCTTGGGCATCAATTCTGCTTTGTTTCTGGTACCGATACAAAAGGTCACTTACTTGAACAAATAGATTGGGCTTAGGTGACTGGTATTAGCTGCTAATTTGTGATGGTATTAGGTACTGGTGTTAGGTGCTAATTTGTGATGCTAACCTTGGAATATGCATTAACAAACACTGTCTCATAAACTCATGTTAAATAAGTTCACATTTGATGTATTTCATCTTTGTATTTCGAATTATTCTCGTGCATATCTTATTTTTACAATCAGGTTTATAATTGGTAACGATGTCTATATCAGTGGTAGAACACTGTAAACCAATCCCAAAATGTTGAAGAATAATCTCAGAATTTAAATTCATCATAGATTAGGGGTATATATGCAAAAGTGTAATAGGGACAGCTGTACCAAACAGTAACTAAGATAGGTGCCAACAGTAAAATTTTAACCGTTGAAGCAAATGTAAGATAAAGACAAACATCTCCACTGTAAAAACTCAAAACCAAAAAATGTCAAAATATATTGAACAATGGAAGCAATTTGGGGAGAGGAAACATTTTTTTTTTCACAACACAGTGCAACAGTAATAAGTAACACAGGTTTGTTTTGACTATTAGGACATCAGATATGGCACCCCGAAAAAACCACACCGCAAGAGCAACTGCAGTCAAATACACTAAGCGAAAGCGCACAAACAACCAAGAACTCCACACTGGGGAGACTTCAAATGCTGCGCCGCAAGGGGAAATTACTTTATCCCAACCACCAAAGAAGAAGGGACGAGGCCCTGGAAAGGTAGTATACTCAACAGCAGACATAGCAGACCGACCAGTGATATGGCCAATTGGGGAACACGAGTTCACCTGCGATGGAGACGCGCGGCAGATAGTGAAATCAATAACTAGGCTGGCGCTCAACTACATGCCATCACCATTAAGATCTTATCACAGCTTTGATCCACAAACAAAAAATGCAGTCGAGAAGGCCTTCTTGGTAATATTATCCATAATCTTTTCACAAACCTAATGTGATTCATCATGATCATATATGAAATAATTGCGAACCTTCATTGGTAATGAACTGATCTGTGCTTTGTAATTGATTATTGATATGTGATTTATCATGAGAACCTTCATTGACCATGAACTGATCTGATCTGTGCTCTATAATTGAGGACCTTGATTGATAGTGAACTGATCGTATATGATTTGAGAACTGATCTGTGATTCATCAAATATAACCTTTATTTACAACGGATCTGATCTGTACTCTATAATTTAATATTGTAAGTAAATGTAAGTACATAACCCCTGAATTCTAGAGTGTTATATTATGGCTAATTGTCATTTTTGTTGTTCAATCTAGTTTGTAACATGGTGCTTGTAAATGAACTGATCTGATTGACAAAGAACTGATCGCAATTTTGGTTAAATTTCATTTCCCATTTGAGGTGTTTGTTCAATTTCAATCTCTCTAAGATATCCCTATTCATTGATTGTTAATTTTCAGTAATTGTACATGATAGAACGTATTACCACATATTAGCCAATCTTCAATGGAGCTCTTTATTTTCTTTTCAACAGGAAAGGTTTACATACCGGGAAGGGGAAGATCCTGACCGTTGTCGGGAAGTCCTGGATGGCATAGCTGGCAAAAGATATGGTGAGGAGATGAACACAGCAAGGGACAAATGCTTCAAAGCATTTGGTCGGAACATAGACAAATGGAAGGGCATGGTGCCACACTGGTGTCTTAACACCAAGTACTGGCACGAACTCTGTGACATATTCGCCACAGATGAGTGGCAAGGTTTGAGTGCTCAAAACAAGTCGAACCGTACCACCTCCGGACTTACGGTCTCGCACTTTGGCGGATCAGCAAGCGCACACCAGACCCAAAAAAAACTTGTAAGATTCTGGACTTTTTAGTTAAAAAATTACCATCATCCTCAAAAAACTCACTCAATTGACATTACCTCCTTCTTGTTTTTTGCTTTCCTATGTGGAGAAAAACTTGCTTAATGGGACAGAGCCGACAAAGGAGCAGCTTTATCTCCACACCCATTGCAAACTACCAAATGGCAAATCACCGGTGTTGGCCCAAATAGAGGCTTCCATTGCGGCTGCTTCCCAACCTACTGACGATGGTGATAGTAATGGCCTCATTAACCCGTCAAATGCGGGGACTACCATACAGGACAATCCTTTTGATGTCAACTCTTTCCAATTCACCAACAAGAGAGCACAGGATGTGTATGTAAGTACTTATTTCTCTCCAGTTCACCAATGTGCATTTCTGAAAAGCGGGTTTCCTGGCTAAGATGCCTTTCAGTTTAATTCAAATTTACCCATTTAACTTTCTGAATTGGAAATCTACCACCTATTAGTCCTATCGAAAACTGTTGGCAAGTTAATTATAGGTTACAGCCCCAATCAGTTACATGGCTGGGAGCAACAGTGCTAGTATTAATTGTACAAAAGTATTTCTAGGTACATACATCCGAACGGGAAAACACAAAGCTAAGAAATTTAGGTTTGTTGCCTTTTGTAATGTTCCCAATGCTAAATTTTTTACAAATAAAATAGGCCTGATGCTTCACTGAATTCAACACCAATAGTGAGCCTTTCACCAATAAAAAGCGCAGAAGAGCTAATTACAAGGTTAACTTGTTCCAGGGACCAGATATGTGGTGGTGCATTATTAGAAGGTAGAGAAATTCATGGACTTGTTGTCCGGTCGCTATTGTGACATTAATAGCCTTCATGCACCCACTGTGGTATAAACTCGCTTACTGCTGTTAAACCTGCATTTAACTCAGAAATTTCCCCAAAATGCCCTTCCCTTCTTGAAATAGCATATGCCACCTTGTTTTCAGCTCCCTTCTTGTATTCTATTTACTAATTTAGACCAAGTAACTTGCTTAAGCCTCTGTGTGGCATGGGCGAGGTTTAATCCTTTGCTCAAGCAAGTAAAGAAGGTACTAATTTTATAAGTTCAACTTGTCTTAATTTTAATTTTTCATATAGCCTTCAACTTGTCTTAATTTTCTTATTTACCCCTCTAGAGTTTAATATATTGTATATACCCTCCAACTCTTCAATGTGTTTCTTATTTCTCCTTATCAATAAGATTGCAGCTATCATGATCATCAACTTCCAGAGACACCCAAGTTCTATTCCCTCGTACTGTGAATACTAGCCCAACAGTAGTAAATTTAAGTGGTAAATTTGATATACATGAGTTAAGGGAGAAATAAGAAATTGACACGGTATTTAAGGGCATTTAAGAAATTAAGCCTTTTTTCTTTAACTTCATTCATCAATATACTATATTTTTAAACTGTTCAAAATTACAGGTGGATGTTACCGAAAAAATGGCTGATGAGTCAAATGCTGAGAAGGACGAGAGTGCTCTCTTCATCAATGCGGTTGGCGGTGTGAACCGTGGCAGGGTGCGAGGATTTGGATGTGTCCTCGACAATCATTTTTCACCATCCATGCGAGTCAGGCCAAACCGGGCCGTATCTTCTGTTTCTGGCATCACAAGCCTAGGGGAGAGAACTTTCACAGAATCACAATGGAGTGCTATGCTAGAAGAACGTGATCGTCGGCAGGAGGAGGAGCGGGAAGAGAGGAAGAGAGAACAAGCAAACAATAACCATCTCTTCAGCCAATTATTCTCGTTGCTTGCCGGCAATCAGACTAATTTAACAGTATGTAAACATAACTATCAATAGAAAATATTGTACGAACAGTGTTAGGCAACTTCATTTATAACCTCCCCACTGAGTAGTTCACCCATGGTATGTTGTTATTTTAGGCCTATTCCAGGGATTTCAATCTGAGTTTCATAACTCACTTTGGTATTTGGTTGAGTACAAAAATCATCATATCATCTATTACTATGAATAAATGTAGCAGGATCTAATTTAATTCTGGTTACTATTACGTGGATGTGATTTTGTTATTTCTGGCATAATACTAAGACTTTCATCAACTGCATTTTTTATGTAGGCTCAAGCACTCAGTTCTGATAAACCAGATGAGGTTGCAGTGGGTAATATGCATCATAACTTGCAGGTCAGAACTAAGCTTACAAAACAAATTCCGATTTAAGTTACTCTCATACAAGTAATGATATATGGTTCTTGCAACACTGGTCAAAATAATGTACGATCAATGAGGTGAACTTTTACTCAACTAACATGTTACAAATTTTTGTGAGTTATTCCAATGCACTCATATTGTGATATACTCTTCTTGCAAAAAATGGTACCATAAATGTATGATCTAAACTAACCTACATACTTTGGCAATGTGGTATACGTAGGAACTAGCTACGGCTATTAGAGAAGTTGATCAGGGAGGGAGGTACCAAACAATACTAAGTCAGGGACAGACTGGACAGGAGGCAGCAAGTAGTGAAGCCGCAATGAACGAATGGTTTGGGACAGACACCTAGAACAATGGCGAGGCATTCTACTAAACCTTTTAGCATCAGTATGGTATTTTGAAGTTCTAACATGTGCAAAGCCTTGGGGGATATAATCTTTTGTAAATCTTTGTTTATGGGTTAACCATGTATTTTGGGTACAGGCACAAGTGTATTATATTAATGTGGCTGTTATGCTTGTCTGTTTTTGGTACAATGCATGCTTGATGACAGTGTTTGTTAATGCATATTACAAGGTTTCTCCTTAAATTGCAATGTGTTGTTACTAATGATTATTTATTTCAAATACAAATGTTTAATGGGTGGGAATTGGCATCGTACTGGGGTGGTATACTATTGGTACTGGATGGTACCATTAGAGGTGATTTTTTTTTCAATTTCGGATCTATTATTTACATCGCACCATCCAACCAAATAAGCACGTACAAAACCCTGGCAATTACCTAGGTGGGACCCACGTAAAAAACCAGGTGGGGCCCACTTTCGCTGCCCATGTAAAAAACCAGGTGGGACCCACGGCCTCAATCCATGCAAAAAACAAGTGGGACCCACATGACTTATCCTTGGAAATACTCACGTGGGGTCCACGCTCCTATCCTTGCAAATACTCACAAGCTAGCCTTGCAAATACCGAGATGGGACCCAAACTTCTATCCTTGCAAATACTCAAAGGATATCCTTGCAAATACTTAGATGGGACCCACAGTCCTATCCTTGCAAATACTAAGATGGGTCCCACGTTTCTATCCTTGCAAATACTCCAGCCAGGCTCCAACCCTGAAAGTTTTTACATGCGTAGTTGTTCCATGCGGCAGCGCATGCAAAAGGCAGGGAAAAGGTATTTACATGCGTGTCCATGGAAATACTGAGTATTTACAACGGGGGTATAACCATGGGTAGTATTAACATGCGTTGGCGCATGCAACAAGCGTTTTTGGGGCTTGTTGCATGCGTATGCGCATGCAACAAGCCATTTTCAGACCCATGCTACAAACGAAAATTCTGGTAGTGAGAGGTCGCCAACCGCACAAATGTGCATTCTAAACAGAGAAGAATATGTTGCGCAGGAATCCCATGCGAATGAATTAATCAACCACATGCAACCTAGGCAACCACATGCGATAACTGACAGACAGCAGTTACAGCACTAACTTGGCAGCCAAGTTCCACTAAGCCCACTAACACATGATGGATGAATTACAACTCATCTCGCTATCTGAACAGGAGTAGATAATCTAGTAGAATATAAATAGAAGAGATCTAGGATTCTCTAAGGGAGTTGATGCCATTAGAGAATAGAATAGCAAATAGAGAAAACGCATAAACTCCACTAGAAGAAGAGAGGTACAGGACGTGAAGACGGCGTGTATGAGATAAAGAGAGATCATTTAGGTGTACTCCTCCTATCTCTCCCTCTTTTACTGTTTTAATCATTAAACTTGTATCTTGTGTTGTTAAAGTCGTCATGAGCGGCTGAGAAGCACCTTTCTAGGGTGAAGGCATGTAATCTTGAATTCTTATGAGTTTAATCTAGAGATTTTATTTATATTTATCATTTGCGCTTGATCTAAATTCTTACTGCACTTTATTCTTTGTATCACTACTTAATTCGGTGCGTGCTAACCTCGTGATTGTGGCAATGTACACCCCATAGTAGGCGTATAAGGTTGACTGGTTAGGAATAGGGTTCAATTATCCAAGATCCAATAAGGAAAATAGACGTAGCAGTTTATCCCTTGTGATCCGATCTCAGTTAGAAACCTATTAGAATATAGATCTGCAGACGAATGTCGTGTTCTATAGACCAATAGTGGGGTAATCTCGGTTATTTCAACTATGGATGGTATAAAGGATGGACGTAGCTGTGAACTTAAATCCTTCTAGTTTTAGTAATGGAGACTTATCATTGATCTTTATGCGATTGATTAGGATGAGGTTTGGGTACCATCCCCTTTCCAGTCCTTCTCAGTTAGGGTGCTATAGCGTAGTAGTGATTAGCACTAAGATAGGATTAGCAACTCTCAGGTTTGCATTTGAGACCATAATTGACAGGTTTAGCACTTGTATGCGGTTGGTGACAGCACCGCATGCGTTTGCTTTTGTGACCAAAAACTAGATAAACAAGTAAGAATGATAGATAGCTTGATCTCTAGAAGCCCATCTTCTATACACAAAACATCTATTTACTGTTTTAATTGTTCCTATAACCAAACAACCAAATCAAACAACCAAAACAACTAAAAACCTAGACATGATTATTGTTAGATCTCTTAATACACTATTCATATGGATCGACACCCCGATCTATACTATACGATAGGTTCATGTGCTTGTGAATCGATTGTAAATAGACAATTAGAGTTATAAATATTATTAGCTCTGATTTTGACCCATCAATCAGTTGGTTGAATCAAATTATATTTTAAGTATTGTATTTAATGCCGTTTTTCTTAATAAAATATAATTAAATTCTAGTGAGGTTATAACTAATTACATTTAATTAAAATTGTAATTTAATAAACTTCAGTATGGAGGTTATATCACTTCAGTGAGGTTATTACTAAGATTGAGGGTAATTTGATCTTTATGTTTATTCTCATAGTAAAACATAATTATTATTCACTAATCCTACATTCTTAATCCTTACATATTGCCAATTAGTGAACAAGCCCCTAGGAATTATTTAAGAAAGAACAAATATTTACCAAAAAGAAGTTAAAAGAAGGTTGATAAATGTATGTTGCAAGCAAAAGCGACAGAGCAAAATAAGTACCCTAATCCGTATAGATGATAATTTATCATCAAAATACTCTCCAATATATTTCTTTCAGAGAAAAAAAAAACAATTTGTTATATATCATCCTTTTTTTTTTTGATAAAAATGAAGGAAGCTTACAGGTCTCACGTCCTTATTTAATGTTTTATAAAGTCTTGAACCTATAATCTTTAGGAATCATCTTAGCACATTAGTCAAATTATCCCTTAAATTGTCATGTCCTTTGCAACTGCTAATTAGCTTTCATTAACAGAACCTCATAATACAATCTAATAAATATCCTCAAAGCATATGAATCAAGTATAATTTTGTCCTTATCTTATAGTAATAGTTGAAGGGAATATATATCATCAAACTAGACAGTTACTGATTGGGGAAATTAGCTTGAGTTTACCATAATAAATATTATTATAGAGATATCATATTAATTAACCACCTCAACCTGCACTCAATCTGAATTCTTTTTTTATCTTTAAACACACAAACATGGATATGATGTGCACAATATGCACCAATCAAATATAAAATCGTCTAAATCATGGTAGCTCCCAAGCACCTTGCACAACTTTATTTTTGTTCCTTTAATCATGGCTTTTTTAGTTAAAAAGATTAAGCACACTTTTAATTCCCTTGGCGCACAAGGTCAGTGTCAATCACCTTTTTTTTAGGTAGGAGTAGGTTTACATAATGAATTTGTTTAGACTAATTTAGGGCCCCCCTGGTCTCCATAGTCAAATTTACATTATATAACATCAAAATGTATCGGTGATGTTATTAATTTTTATCAGCAATGCTCAGTATATGAAAAGAAAAAGAAACTTTTACAGGGCACTAGTAAAATCAAGTTTTAGCAAATATATAGTTGACTTCCAAATTCAGAACACATATTCAAACTATTTTTTTTTATTCATATATATTCACCAAGAATATAATATTGTATTCTTTCATGTCACATTTATTTGCACAGGACCATGCACGGAGCTTAATTTCCTTATAACAAAATATATGACAAAACATATTGATCGCTATTGCATTTTGGTATGTAGCAAATCTGCCTAAAGATTCTTTAATAGCATCATTAAGTAAATACATTTATGCAAATTAATAATGATAAAGCGTGTACCATTTATTGAATTAATTGACACAAATCATCCGGTAGAGAACCACCAAAAGAATATCAAATGCACTCTGAAAAAGTAGGGGAATTCGGATCCAGCGAAGTAACTCAATTTTTGGGTTTTAAATCGGACCGTCCGATTCGGATCCGAGACCATCCATTCCGAAGTGGAGCGCACACATTCCGACGATGGATTCGAATCCCGAGACGATCTCGAGCGACAGAATCGAATCGGACGGTCCCCATCGAAAACCCAAAAGTTGGGTTACTTTAGGGGATCTGGAGGGGAAGTTTAAACCAAGGTCCCTTATTGCCATACAAAAATTGTTTGAGGGAGCAATATGTTAAAATAATCAGCTATAATAAAGTGACAAACCATGGTACCCGTACCAAACCCAATTTCCTACTAAGAAGCAATCTCTATTTTAGCTTCACCAAGCAGCAAGAGAGAGGGGAGAGAGAGAGATGACTGTGCACCAGGCACCATTGGGGCTTAGATCCTACTTTAGCTCATTCATGGCTTTCTTCTTAATTTGTTTCTCTTTCTCTATCTTACTAAATCATATCCAAAACCAAACCCAAAACCAAGTAGAATCATCCATAGAAAATGCCCAAGAAAACCAAAATTATACATTATTTGTAGATACCCAAGATGAAAGCCCCAATCAAGCACCATTTGTAGATAGCCAAGATCAATCTCCTTTTTTGGTAGATGTCGATACTACCAACGGAAGGAATGAACCGGAAGAGCGAGTTATTAGTATTGGCCGGGGTGGTGGTGGACGTGACAATGAGAGTATCAGTCGTGATGACGAAGAGAAGGACAAATGCGACTTTTCAGTGGGCCGGTGGGTGTACGACAATGTCACCAGGCCACTGTACAGTGGGCTCAAGTGCAAGTTCATGCATGATGAGGTGGCATGTGATAAATATGGGAGGAATGATACCAGGTACCAGCATTGGAGGTGGCAACCTAAGGGATGTGATCTTCCAAGGTAATTCTATCATTCTATGTTTAGATTTATATATGTATATTTGAATAAAAATAGAGGTCAAACTTTTCACCTTTTATATTACAAAAAAGAAGTTTCTCATCGAAATTTCGAACATACAAACCTCTGCCTGAACCACTAGATTAAATAGTGCTTTTCTTTTTTAAAACTTATATAAAAAATAAAAATATTCTTTGTGAAACTACCATTTTTGGTTCTTAGATAAAGTAAATTTTCAAATATCCTAGGATAATGAGCTTGTATTCTATGGATACACTTTAATCATTATTGGGTATATATAACTCCACAGTAAAGTGTTATTTTGAATTGAAAAAAAAAAAACAGTGAAATTAACACTTCATTTTTTTTTTATTCAAAGAGAAGAGTGAAGTGTTAATTTTGTGGATACTACATGGAGTACTAACAACAGGAAATCTATCTGTACATTGAGATTGAAATGTTGAGGGTTTTTTTAGTATTTATCGACATAGTTGTATCTAGGTAAATTAGGAAGAATATAACTGCATTAATTAATTTACGCCTTTATTTATATATGGAGATGGTTGGTTGGTTTTCTGGTTTTTCAAATTGGTGTTCTTCAATTTAATGATTTCCTTCCAAATTAGAAGTTGATCTGTATTTTAAAAAGTACTAAATTTTAAGACCATAACTCAGTTTATAGTAATCTATTTTATTACAATGAATATGTGACATCCTATCCGATATATGTTAGCATCAATGAATCAAAATCTTGCAATTAAGAATCCGTGGCATTCAATGAATAAAATGTTGCAACTAATTAGTTAATTAATGCCTCACTATATATGACACATATATGATATCTAGGTTTTTGAAACTTTTTTATTTATTAAATATTTGCTAAATCTCTGGACTCTGGCTCTTGTATAAATAAGTGCTAACTTAATCAAAATAAAAGGCCCCACCATAGTTAATTAGTAACGCACTAAATCTTATATAAACAACTAGTGATTACAAATGCAATTCAACTCATAATTAATTGTCCACATATAAAAGTTCTAGTGTTGTATTTAGAACTTGAATTTGTTGACCATTCAGAAAATAAAAGGCGGTGAACATTGTACATACTAGATATAGACAGTTGTGAATTTATTTATGTATGAACAACTAGTATGTTCAATATAATATAACTTGGGGTGAAGATAAATGTCATTCAAAAAAATAAATGTCTCAAGTTTCAATAGTGAGCGAGTCAAGAACATTTTTTTTAACGGTTGTTATCAAACCTCAAAACTAATTATATCGAAAAAAAAAATAGAAAGCAATAATATATTTAATATGTTTATCCCCTCGTAGATTATTTCCAAATCTTCCCAGATTTATTGTTCTTGGCGCTGAATATTCTAATATACTTGAGTGTTTCTTCACTGATGCTAGATCAGTGAGACTCATATAGTTAGCCCAGATGCAAATTACTAAATAAGAATCATTACTTTTTAACCTTAAAAAAAAAAAGAATCATTACCTTTTACTTTCATGATTGCTTAATTCAAATTCCAGAACAGCTAGAATTGAATAAACTAATATGAACTATATATTAAGAACACCAGGCTGGAGAATCAGTCTTTAGTCTCGTTGCTAAATATAATATCCTCTATTTAAAACTTGGATGGAGATTCTTTGTGAATATTTAAATATGAGAGATTTGTCCTCCATTTCATATTGAAATAATTGAATGGTAATGCACGAATCTCTGCATGTCTCGACCCACTTTTCCTCACAAAAAAGAAAAAAAAAAAAAACACTAGGGTCAGGTTGTAAACAATAGTAGTGCAAGGACTGGTGCGCAGTACAGCATCTTAGTAACATAAACATATTAGGACTGATGGATTGCTGTCCCTTTCCTTTCCTTGTAAGATATGAAGGTGGTTGACTGCCAAACAGCACCATCAACCAAATTCCAAATAAATTGATTTTTCTTTTTTTAAATGTACACATTTATTCAGGAGGCCATTTTATTATTGGGTGCATAAAAATCTGCTAGCATGTAATTTCATTTCTGGTATAATTTAAATGCACTTTTTTCATTCCAGAATATCATTGAGTTAGTGTTGTTATGCTAACGTCATATTTTACACTATTTCAAATAGCACAAAATTAATACTTTTTTAATTATTCCTTCATATTTTGTTTGTCATTATGAGTTATACATGGTAAAGTAAATAACATTCGGATTATGAAAATAAACAAACAAATTAAAGTGTTAGGTGAAGCAAGGAGCAGGAGACTAATTGCCGACACAAAAATCCTTTTCACATGTTACCTTTTTCCATGCAAAATTAGTAAAATATGGATGTAAGTAATTGGCACATAATGTTTCTTGTTGCTGGCTTTAGTGCATTGGCCAAAAAAATCATCAAGAGAACTAAATTATATAGATAATTAATTCGCACATAATGTTCAGAATTTGCATTTTAAATCTTATATGTAATTAATTTGGCCCTTATATTAGCATTGGTTAAACAGCAACTTTAAGTTCATTATTCATATCACCATCTATTTCATTTTGATATGTAAATAAAATGTACGGAAACATTATTTTATCATGCCTTTGTTGACATGAACATGGACTTAATGTCATATAATCAACTACCCAGTGAAATGGAATATGATGTTATAATGCATCAACATCATTTCCAATTAGTTATAGAGATTGATATAGAGGTACAACCATAATCCATTGCATCAATTTCAGATTTCTATCTATATCATCAAATCACATCCTTAACTCATATTAGAATGAAGAGGATTTAAAAATTCTATGTGTTTTTTTAAGGAATTAATTAATGTTGTAGGATGGATCAATTCAGTTAAACAAGAAACATAGAAGACCAACAAAATGATAATTCCACAACTACCAAGAACCTAGCTAAAAGGAAATAAAACTATTATTTGTATGATTTCCTCAATTATAAAATTAAATAATACCTATATCTGTGGTCAAAACCTAAATGAAGACGATAAAATAATTTAACTTAATAGAGGAAACCAAACCAACAACCCTAAAGACATTTGGCAGCATTGGTCTAAGGCACCTTTTTGTACTCTATTAATTTCAAGGACTGTGCTTTTTATCAATTATGTGGGTCTCTCTTTGAATTAGGTGGTCACTCTCCTTCTTTTCCTCTGCCATTATTTCTATGTCGGTCACTATTAATTTATAGCATACTTTTCCCAACTTTCTGCTTTTGTTTGTCAATTTTTGTAGGTTTGATGCAAATACATTTTTGGAAAAGATAAGAAACAAGAGAATGGTTTTTGTTGGAGACTCACTAAATAGAAATCAATGGGTCTCTATGGTGTGTTTGGTGGAATCCGTTGTTCCTGAGGAGCACAAGACCCAGACCTACAACGGTTCCCTCATGTCCTTTAAAGTCATGGTAGGTACACCATTATTTAGGGGTTACATGGAAAAAGGGGAATAGCTTAATTATTTGGTACACTAGTAACCCAACTCACATGTGCATTTGTTTGGTTTCATGTGTTTTGTTTACCGAATTAATATCACCTAAGGTAACAACATATTTACATTTAGATCCAGACCGTCCGATCAAAATCCGTATGAATATTAGAGAGCTCGATTGATCCTGATTTTGATCAGACGGTCTAAATCTAAATAGAAATATTTTGTTACCTCAAAAGATATCGCCGGACTCTTGATTACCGAGGTTATCCTAAGTTCGGATCATAACTCAAATTTTGAGTTTAGATATGATCCGTTCAATCAGAATCCGCACGAATATTAAAGAAACCCCGTTTATTCCAACTTATATCATATTGGTCCAAATTCTAATTAGACGGTCTTGATCCAAACTCAAAATTTGAGTTACTTTGGGAGATCCGGACTCAGATTTCCTTCTATCTGCTTTTCTTTGTTGTTTTTTTTAATGTGGACTTGTTTCAACGGTTGTTTTGTTTTTTTTTTATCAATCTATGTTAGTGGCTGCATTATTGGATATTCAAAATTATTTTTCTTCTTTCAAATGCCCACAAGCCCGTGTACAAGCCTTCAAACGTTGATCAATTTAATTTTACAATTCTAACTAGTTTAATTAGTAATTAAGATGTTTAATTATATTACTAATCACAATGGTTTCATAATAACAATTTCAGTCGCATAATGCATCGATAGACTTCTACTGGTCACCTCTCCTGGTTGAATCGAACTGCGATAATCCAATCATCCACCGTGTATCGAATCGAATCATGCGTGCTTATACCATTGACAGTCACGCGAAAAATTGGAGGGATGCAGATATTATTGTATTCAACGCCTATGTCTGGTGGAAAAAACCCAACATGAAAATGAAAGTCTGGTAAGTGTTTCTTCATAAATGTAATTCTGCGTCATAATCTAAAAGTACTAAAAATTTCAAAATAAGCCAAACATCTAATTAAAACATATGAATTTAAACTCAGAGACACGACACAACTCAATTCCTATGTCTCAGGAAAGCCTAACATGAACTTGTGTGTGTTTGTAAATTCTTATATGTGTATTCTGTAAGCACATGTCAAACTTGTATGTGTAAAATATATTTACATGTGAAACTATGGTACTTCGCAAAGCACACATCAATCCATACTATGGATCTATATTTTGATTTAGTCCAAACACACAATGATATTCATACGAAAATTACTCAGAGATCAAATTTTACATTTTTTAAAAGAAATTTACTATTTTTTAAATAAGTAGAAAATCACCGGATTTAAAATTTCAGACCATCCAAAAGTATTGATTTTCAACATATCTAAAAAATAGTAAAAAAATTCCTAAAATAAAAAAGTAAAATCCGATCTTCAACTACATTTTCATCTTGAAGATCATGTTGAGCAGTTCAAATTAACTATTTGAACTTCTAAAATAGAGATATGAATCCATAGTACATGTCGATCCGCATTTTGCACAGCACCATAGCCTCCCTCTACATTTACATGTAAATGGGCACAGGTAGATGTTTCAAAGTAATAACTTGTAGTTATCTATGAATTTTCCATGTAGTTTAAGTTCGAGTTAATATATTGGTTTCGGTGAGCTCATTACTCCTGTTATATTAGAAAATACAATTCAAATTTGTTGATATCTGATGATTTAATGAAACTGTAAATTAAAAAGCTCCAAAACGATCAGAATCGCTTAGCTTTACAATTAACACTAGCAGCTATTCTTGTATGTATTTACATTCCTTTTTCCTTAAAAATGTCTACAATTAATGAAATTTCACCAAACAGGTACGGTTCGTTCGAAGACGGAGATGCAGTATTAGAAGAGGTTGAAATGTTTGAGGGGTTTGAGGTTGCTTTGAAGTCATGGTCTCAATGGTTAGAGAGAAATCTCAACAACACAGACAAACGCATGTTCTTTGTCAGCCTCTCGCCTACTCATCTCTGGTAAGTCATCAAAATAATTTGGAATTTCAATATTCAAGGTAGTATAATCAATTTGTAAAAATTCGTGGGTGCCTTATTTGGTACTTGAATTTCATACCGTACAAAGAAGCTCTGGTACCAATTATATTGCAACAGGGCTACAATCTTGGTCCTTCAGTACATGAACAGGTTGTATATATCACTATAGGTACAAGTACATTAATATACAACCAGCTTGAGTGAGGCTATGGTACTATGCACAGTGCGGATTGGTCTGTACTGTGGATAAATATCTTCATTTTCTAAGTTCAAATAGTCGATCTAAACCGTTAAACATGAACTCTATACGAAAATGTACTTGCAGACTATTTTACATTTTTTAGAATTTTTTTACTTTTTTTTAGATAGGTAGAAAATCACTACTTTTGAATGGTCTAGAATTTTTTAGATCTACCTATTTAGAAAAATAGTAAACAAATTGTAAAATGTAAAATTTAATCTTCAAGTATATTTTCATAAGAAGATCAAGTTGAACGGTTCAGATCGACTGTTTGGACTTTGAAAGCAGAGATATTGATCCATAGTACAGACCAATCCGCACTATGCATAGTACCATAGCCTCACTCAACCAGCTTCATATATTAGAGTCCAAATAAAGCTCCAACACCTCGACTAACAAATGGAAAAACAAAAAAGAATTTCTCACATTTTATTCACAGAAAAAATTCATCGTACTACATGATAAATTCTAACTATTTTAGGGGCCAAGAGTGGGGTGCAGCTCCAGATGACACGTGCTACGGTGAAACTGAACCTATATTCAAAGAGGGGTACAGAAGTGACGGGTCGGACTACGGCATGATGCATGCAGCTGAGCGCGTAATTGAAAATTTAAAACCCAAAGGGGTCAATGTGCAAATAGTCAACATCACTCAGCTTTCAGAGTACCGAAAGGACGGCCACCCATCGATTTATAGGAGGCAGTATGTTAATTTAACCGAAGCACAACTTGCAAACCCTAAAAGTTATTCCGACTGTAGCCATTGGTGCTTACCTGGTGTACCAGATGTGTGGAACGAATTTTTGTATGCTTATATGGTATCATGATATGACAGTTTGGATTTTTGTTTGTAGACGTAACTAGTTTATTTAACAGTTTTTCTTTTGCTTGTTGGATTTGGAGCCTTTCTGAAGAATTGTAACCAATATATACGGATACCGATCTTGCATATTTGTAATGAAATGAAAAGATGCTCTGTAAGGAGCCTTGTACTATGAAATGGAAGTCACAATTCATGATATTTATAATTTATTGTTGGAAATTTATAGTCTAGAACAATGCTAATAATATACCTTAAAAAGTGGTTAAGAAGGCTTGTGTCATATGTAATCAAGAACCTCCAGTTCATCAAAAGAATCTCTGCGTCTCTTCAAAACTCTTGCTTTGTTATCTACTATCTCTAAAACCTAGAACAAAAGACCAATACAACAATCACGATTTATATCTCACAAGTAAAAATTCAAAAGAAAAAAAATAGAATATGTGAAAAAAATTACCTCAGGACTTGAATTAAGAACTCCACTTGACATGCCTACATCAATGCACCAAACTCGATCGTCATACTTGCTGCTGATAATATATAAATAATTCTTTGTGAGTACAATTCAGAATACTCTACAATTTTAACACTTAAGCTACAATGTTTTTTAGGGTTAGGATCAATTAACAATTTTTTATCTTGCCAATTATCAAAAATGAAATTCATGTAAGAAATCCAACATTTTAAGCATGATCTATATGATCCGTATATCATGCCTATAAACAAATGGTGAGAATTGGAGCACGTTTTTTACCCTTCATCAAACAATTAAAGTTTTCAATGATCAGAATTAAATGACCCTTGTCATTATCAAAAGAGCAACAAACTGTGAAATTTTATAAGTGTACAAATATATGTCGAATAATGCACCTACAAACTTACTTTCATTTTCTTTTTAAGCTTTTTTCAATAGATTTGAGAATTGTTGTCAATATCGTCACATTATTATGTTGTCAAGGATCCCAACATTCTATTACAACAGACCTGTTTACTCCGTTAATCTGAGGAGTATGGCCCACAACCATCCCATTAGCTTTGATTTCCTCAAGTGTCCTTTTTGCTATAGATGATATCTAAACAAACAAAAAATGAAGAAAAAAAAAGATAAGTTTTCCTACAAGTGATGGCATTTGGTCATTGCGTAGAACACTTTGCAATTAGACTCGACTCACCTTCTGCGGGTTTTTTCCAAGTGGACTTGGTTCGCGGGAGTACAAGCGGCTCCATACAACACTGTCATATCCTTTTAATGCAATAAAAGGCATTTCGGGGCCATCTATTTCTCGTTTTGAGCCTCTCATCCAATCTGACACTTCTTTATTCATGCGCTCCACCCCATATTGTACTATAGATATTATCATGTAAATGCTACGAAATCTCTATAATAGTACACATGCATGATATGATTCCACATTATATGCAAATTAATCCTTGAATTGTTTTCATGTGCTCCACCCCATATTGTACTAAAATTAAATTTTAACATGTAAAGTATAAGAAACCACTATAATAGTACACATGCATGGTATGATTCCACATTATATACAAATTAAGCCTTCATCAAAGAATGCCTCAAACAAACTTTTATATGCCAAAAATAGCCCTCAATTATGAATTGATGGCTGACTTAAGCAAAACAACCCCTTTAAGCACCAAGCTTAGCAATAAAACCCCAAATGAACTAGTTTTGCATCAATTATCCCTCAATTAAGCAATTAGCCCCCAAAATTAAAACCAATCTGCAATTAAATGCAAGTGAGACTCAACTTAACCTATGTCAGTCTGTTGTTACTTTAGGAAGCAAGTTACCATTTAACACAAATTAAATACCAAAAAAGCCAAGAAAAGAAATGTGAGAGAAAATACTATACCATGATGTGGGAGTAGGCCACCATGGCAAAATATCCAATCGTTTATTTTTAGAACGACAGGATGGCGTGACAATTCACATGCTAATGCACCACCAGGATTTAAGAGCGCTGACCTGGCAACAGCTCCCTTCTGTCTCTGTCCCAATATTTTTCATAATTCTGTCAGCAAAAAAAAATATCGAACCACGCTTTAGGTACAAAGCAATAAAAAAATCACTCAACTAGAGGTGTCAGATTCACAAAGGTTCACATAAACAAATTTAGAGTGAGGCTATGGTACTATGCATAGCGCAAATTGGTCCGTACTACGGATCAATATTTTTATTATCACAGTCCAAATTGTCGATCTGAACTGTTCAACATGATTTTCATATGAAAATACACTTGCAGACTAAATTTTACATATTTTAGAATTTTTTTACTATTTTTTTAGATAGGTAGAAAATTACTAATTTTGAATGGTCTAGAATCTCTAGATCAAGTGGTTTTTACCTATCTAAAAAAATAGTAATTTTTTTTATAAAATGTGAAATTTGATCTCCAAGTACATTTTCACATGGAGATCATGTTGAACAGATTAGATCGATGTTTGGACTTGGAAAAGGAGACATTGATCCATAGCACAAGACCAATATGCCCTATGCATAGTATCGAAGCCTCACTCAAAATTTTATCAAATATTTCGTTGCATTCTTTTTGCTCCCTACTGAATTAATATCAAACTAGAAAAAAAAAAAACTTTTGCTACTGTTTGATCCATGTCTGATAGGGTGTTTCAACAGTAGATACCTTCACAAGATTCCAAGGGCTCCATTTTTTGTTTCCCGAGGCACGTTCTTCTTTCAACATCTCAGACACATAAATCCAACTAAGAAAAGCATCATCCCAATTTCCTTTACATTCTTCCAAATATTCCACAAAATTTGCACACTCATCAAATGCACCGGGGTCGACATACCTAAAATCGCCTTGTATGTTCATGGTTTCGTGATTCCCATTTACCTAAAGTTTAGCATTAGGAAAAAATTATAATTATTAAGTAGAAAATACAGAATGTGAAAAACAAGAATGAGTAAAAATAAGCAAGACAAACCTGAAAAACAGCACCACCTTCAGATTTTGCTTGCACACTGAGTGACTTGAGCAGAGACAAAATTGCAATTTCATCCTCGCCTCGGTCAAGAATATCTCCTACTTGAACCAAGACCTGCACTCAATTTCAAACAACCAAAGGTAGCATTGCTAGTGCAATTTTATAACTTTTTAAGGAAAAAAAATTATAGAGATTGTTAATTGAGAAATTATTACTGTGTCTCCACCAGTCCATTGATAACCATCTAAGCTCAGAACCCCAGCCATTTGAAGTGCACATCTAGTCTGAGATAAATCCCCGTGCAAATCACCCACTGAAAATCACATTATTTCATCAAATTAGAAAAGATAGCACAAAGAAGCTTATTATCATACGATGAGTTCAATAGATTAACAAAAAAATTAAACCTAACCTCCGACAATACGGCGCTCTGGAGCGGAAACAAAGGTGGGAGGGTCTCCATTTACGACGATCGGCTTGACGCCTCCATTGATTTGAACTCGAGGAGAGTAGCACTGCACGACGAACTTGGACCTAGAGGCGGCGTGAATTTGCACAAAATTGAGAGAACAAGAAGCAGCCATGCGATTGCGCAGTCGCGCTTATTTCCCCCTTTGGAAAAATTGATCGCTCCTATTTTTTTTTTCTCTCTATGGTAAGGGAAACAAAATTCGTGGTCTGATTTTGGGGTCCATAGGAAAGAAATGGAATATGAGTTTCGCGCCAGGTTCTCACTTCTCAGTTTCCCAGCCACCAGTTTGTTATCAGTCCCACTAACCTCGAACATATAGCCTCAAGTAACTCAAATTTTGAGTTAAGATCCTCACCGTCCGATCAGAATCCATTGACTGTTAAAGGTCTCAGTGCATTACATCGCGGGCCGGATTGGCCCGGATTCTGATCGGACGGACTGAATCTAAACAAAAAATATGAGTTACTATAGGGGAAATGGACCCACTAAACCCTGCGACTGCGAGCTTGTCTCCTCTCCAATTGTAGAGATTTCGTTGGAGCTTGTAGTAAATGATCTGACCCGTCTATTTAGTGTCGCATTTGTAATGGACGGAGGGCACCGATCTTCTGTGTGGATCGAATGAAGTACGTAGTAGCGGAGAGATCCAAAAGGTAATGTTAGGTTTGACTTTCACCCGTCTATGAGTCTGACTATGAATATTACACTCTCATGTCTCAACATTTAAGGATATTATAATAATTTGTTACATAAAATTGAGTAAAAAAATTATTTTTACTGATTACAACTGATTGTTAAAATTAAAAGTTTAAAGATCAATTTATCACAAATAAAAATTTTGCTGACCTCCCATTATATTTCACTTTAAATACAAGGTTATTCTTCTTCGTCAGAAACCACTTCAAGCACATATACATACTGGTTCGATTTTCCATTACAGACACTACAGGCACTAAACTAGTACTGGTCGTTCATCATAGAGGATCTCAACTTTGTTCTATGGACTGTGGTAGAGTCGTAGAGAGTAGAGACTAGAGAGAACCTCTAATATCTCAAACCCGGCCCATTAAATATACTATCAGCCTGTACCCTGTACATTGGAGCGGATTCTGGTCCATCTGCTCCAAGTCCATAATGTTTCCAATTTTAGGTGGACTTGGCCCGATCTTCCCCTCAAATTTCAAATTTGTAATTCGGATAATCAGATTCTACAACACAGTCAAATATAAGTTCGGAGAAGGGTTCCATTCCGAGCTATTCATTACGCGTCGAGATTTACGCATGATTTATGTTATAGTCTGCAAATTTTAAATTATTAATTAACTAACAATTTATAAATTTCGTCTAATTAAAATTTTATTTAATTAAAGAATTAATTAAATTATATGAAGACATTTATTAAACCAACATAAAACCTACAATTTATTGAATTATTTTTTACAAATAAGTTTTTAGCAATTTGAAAAATAAAATACAAATGGAACAAAATTAAAATCTAATGTAGACAGATTAATCAAAATTTTCGATAATTAAAAATCAAACTATATTTTCAAAAGATTCGAAACTGAAAATTCAAAGGAGATTGAATTTACGTTAACAATTAAGTTGTAATAAAGAAAATAAAATCAACCTGTCACGCGAAGAGCCACACAACATCAACCTCACCCTCTTCCCCTCCCATCTTTCTTCCTTCTCTCTCTGACCCAGATCTCCACCCCTATCCTTTTCAACTGTCTCTCTCTCAGGGCCTGTTCGACTGATGTTGAAAAATTACTGTTCACGTGGGAAAAAAAAATTCACTTGAGTAAATTTTTTTTTTCCCACGTGAACAGTAATTTTCAGTTCAAATTTTGTTTCCCACGTGCGCACTGCACCCCCACCACCTCTATTTGTATTCTTCTTAGAGAAGAAACGCGCGCCTCTGTTTTTCTCTCCCACGCGCGACCGATCGAAGGTCGTCGCTGTCCCGTCTCTCGTCAGATGACCCACGCCCCTTCTACGACTTCGTTGCTCCTCGCACGAGAGTCGTCGTTGTTCCATCGGTTAGTACGTGGGTTGGTTACCCACTCTCTATATTAGCCCCTTTTTCTGGTTTACTCGGTTTCCTCTTGGTTCTTGTTATCACTCTATTTTCTCTCTACTGTTTCTCTCTTTCTCCATTTTTACAGTGTGAGATTTGGGTGCAATTTTTGTTTATTGTTCGCCCTCTGGGTTGTTTCCCTGTGGGCTAATCAACCTGGCTGGGTTTCCAGGTTTCTTGTGCTCTGTTCTGTGCTTGCGCTCGTGAAGCTTGAGGTGAGGCCGAAAGCAAGGTGGAAGACGGTTCCAACCCCGTCTTGATACCGACCTTCGCCGCGACACGAAATTGGAAGCATTTTCGGGTAATTTGTCTGTCCCTTTTGTTATTTCCTTGTCTCTGTGAAGTCCGGTAGTGACTTAAAGGGCCGGCTGAGCCCTTTTTGTGATTTTTGCCTCGCAATTGTTTGATAGTTTGTTGTATGTGTGGCGAAAACCCCCGTCTTGTGTGAGGTGAAGAAAATTTCGGACTTGTTCTATGTGCCTTCTTGAATAATTGAATGAATCAACCCTTTGCTATTTTGAGCCTCTTTGATATGTGATGCTTATTCGATCAATGTTTGCGCTCATTTGCGCATTTCGTATATGTGGTCTAAAGCCCTTCGTGGCTCTTGAAATTATGGTTTTTATGAAATAAGTTAGTGAAATCAATTATCGAATTGAATCGTGAATTATTGAATTGTTAGATATTGAGGCGTTAATTGCTTGAAGCCGTTAGAAATTTAGTCGTGGAATCGATGAATTCGAATTGTTTGATCTGTGATGCTTGGTCTAAGCCATTTTCTGTTACTGTTGGTGCTTATGTTGAGTTGTTAAAACCTTCCCTTTTTCTGTTGGTGCTTGTATTCGCACATTTCTCTGTTGGATGTTTGTAGAATTTTTGGTGATAATATGGTACTGGTACGGTTCTGAATTTTCAGGAAAGCAAATTGAAATTTTGGGCCGAATTGAAAATATATTTAACCTAGGGATCATTGTGTAAATTCTAAACCCTTGGTAAATAACCCTAAGCCGAGGGTCTTAAGTGCAAATAAGCAAAAATTTGAAATTGGTGGAGTTCGGCCTAGTTTTTGTGAATAGCCGAATTGCGCATGTATTTTGGGCTTGGGCTCAAATTAAAATAGAATGATTTGAAAATAGGCCCAAGTTTTAAATGGGTCAAATTGATTAATTAAATATCTTGGATTGGGCCGAATGAATGGGAAATAGAGATAAATTAAAATGGATTGGGCTTTTTATTTAAATTGATTGGATTTGGCCCAATTTTGATCGGGTTGTGCAACCCAACATTTGATAGGTTAGCGCACAAATTAAATTGGTCGTAGATTGGATTAGAATTACGAAATAGTAGAATTTAAATTGAGAGCATAGTTTGGGCTTTAGTTAAATTAATTGAAGTAAAAATATGGTTAGCTTAATTAGGGTCTCGAGCTTCCTTTCGGTAAGCTCGACTCGAAGTCGCGATATTTATTTAAAAAGTGACCAAAATTATTAGTACAAACAAGTGACGATTTATTTGTTTAAAAAGTCCAACTAAAAAGTCCAAGCTAAAATCGGTAAAATAATGTAAAGTTAAAGATTAGAAGATGATTAGTAAAGTCCTAGATAGTTGTCTCATAACATAACTTGAGCATATACTAATATCCGATTGGACAATATATAATCTTGAAACACATTAAAACAACCCACCAGTTAAATAAAATAACACGTAAGAATTTTAATTTTAAAAATCTAAATATATAAGTGGTTAATTAATTAGGACAATTAATTAACAACATATATTTATTTTGTTTATTTTATACGTATTTAAAAATAATTTCAAATTATTATGATTAGAATAATTAAATTCCAAATGTACTTTTACCTTATATGTATTAAAATACGACTAATTATCGTGATAACTAAAATAATAATTAACCAATGTATTTTTATTTTATTTTATCATATAAGTAAATTAGTAGGATCGTTTATTATAATATTTAAATTATAATAAACAGTTTATCTTCAAATTAAAAATATAACAAGTAGTTATCTTCAAATTAAATTATATTAAATTAATATGAATTCATTACGATCAATTCGAACGCGACAGACTGACTGAACCGAACGCAGTCGACTGACTGAATCGATTAAATATTATAACCTGTAGCTAAATAAAATAAATCCGAACACATTAATAAGATTAGACGGGGGAGAGTGTTACGGGAATTTAGTTTAGATTTTAATTAGATTACGTTACGAATTTCAGGTCATCTGGCCTATCTTGATTCCGATAGTGGTCTGATCCCGTGGATGACTATACTGGAGTAGGCGAGGATCCTGCAGACTACGCTGGTGTCTAGCGCTTACACACAGCTCCCGCTTTATATTCAGGTGTGGTATATCTGAATAATTCTTTTCGTGACGTACTCTTACGAGTAGACCCACCTGACCTGTCATGTTTAATTAAATTAAATAGTTGCATTGAAAACTGTAGAGCATATTTATCTTTTCTGCACTGTCGATAGACTTGTAAAATCTGTGAAAAATTATAATTTACTGTATTTTAGGAGTAGGGTAACATAAAGATATAGTATATAATATTATACTATATTAGGTTATTAGTTTGTCTTCTTCTCGTATAAGACAATATATTTTTATGTAGTTGCACACATGCATTAGTGAGTCCTGAGAAAAGACTGAGTGACTTCATTCTGTCTCGTAGCATGGGGTACGAGCCGGCCCGATAGCCACTGAGCTGAGTGATCACTTGATCCCTCAAGAGGTCTTCTAGGATTATTACATGTATAACATTGATTTATATACTTTCCTCATTTCATTTTACTTTACGTGCACCGGTTCGAGTCCGGGGTACGAATCGATTCAGGACTTCCCCCTTTACATTAGGAGCTACTAGCCATATACGGGTGTTTTTTATTCGAGACTGCACAGGTCCTGATTCCGATCATGATTTGTGGCAGGTTGGATTTACGTTGCACGGCTCAAGGCCTTGGCGTTTCGTTGCATAGTTCGAGGCAGTGGAGTTTCGCTGCACGGTTCGAGGCCGTGGCGAGTTGAGTGCACAGTTCGAGTCTGTGGCACTGGCTATTATGTCTCATTAGTCTGGCCGGACGAATGGAGTTCTATCCTGCTCATGAGAGACGAGATTTAACTATATTTTACGTCATGCTTGTAGTTTTCTCTTATTTTATATGTTTGGTTGAAGAATCGATTTAGTGTACGAAACCCGGAATTGAGATATGTCTATCTACATTCGTGTACACAGAGAGGCTCAATGCTCGATGTCACTAGGCAACGTGTATCATTGGACTTTCTGACCGGTGTACTTGGATAATATTTTATGGGATCTCTGATCCGATTGGCACGGCACAGGGTGAAATTCTTTCTGTATTATTATATTAACTTCTACACACAGTATTTAGGTACTGGACTCCGATTTGGATATGAATATAATATGAGGAGGGATCCACTTACAACATTTGAAAGTTACAATATCTTACAACAATTTAGTTTTGTGATTGTTAAAGTCCAAATAGTCGATCCAAACCGTTCAACATGTAATCTGTACTAAAATGTGCTTGTAGACCAAATTTTATATTTTTTTGAATTTTTTTACTATTTATTAAGTATTTTACAAAACTGTTGTTTTTTAGTGGTCCATAATTATCTAAAAACAGCAGTTTTGTAAAATACTTAATAAATAGTAAAAAAAGTTCAAAAAATGTAAAATTTGATCTTCAAGCACATTTTAATACATATTACATGTTGAACGGTTTGGATCGACTGTTTGGACTTTCAAAATCGCAAAACTAAATTGTTGTAAGATGTTGTAACTTTCAAATGTTGTAAGTGGATCCCTCCTCATATAATATTCTCCTTGTGTTTTATTTTGGAAATCTTTTGCATGTTGGCATAATAGGTTAATCGCATCATTAGATAGCTGCACCTACTATATGTATTTTCTTTTAATAGTTAATAAGCTAGATTATATTATATATAACTAAATCACTTGCATATGAGTTTTCGTTTACAAAATCATATGGTACTTGTTCGGCAACCCCCTCCTTAAGCTTCCTTAAGGCTAAAGGAGCTTCATTTAGCTTCCTTAGCCTCTTAATCCTTCCGAACACCGATTCCTTAGCGCGGATTAAGACAACCTCATTTAGCCTCCTTTTACTCGGATCTTAATCTCTTGCCCATTCCTTAAGGCACATCTTCCCTTCCTTTAGCCTCCTTTAGCTATCTTAATCCCCTGCCTCTTCCTTTAGCTTACCGAACAACCTCTCCTTAGCGCGGATTAATATTTAATCTTCCATGTGTTGCCGAATAGCCCCATGTAGATTTATAATTAAAAGTACTTTGACCGGAGAGAATCCCTGAAGGGTAATTCTGGGTCACATATTGAGTGATTAGTCGCTCACCCACAAGTTGTTTTGTGGGTTTGTAGGTACAAAGGCTGGTGATCAGTAGTAGGATTTGCCAGGAGTTGTCCCCGATGACCACGTAGTTTGATTGTTATTTATAGGACTTTTGGTTAGAATATACGAATACTGATGCTTTTGATTCGTACATCGGATTCGTTAAATCATGTATTCCTTTTAGATTATGTGTTACTTTACTATGGTGTGGATTGTATGGATATTATATGTGTATGTTTATTTATGGATTGTATTACTTATGCTTATTTGTATTATTAATGCTTCCGCACTTGTTTATATTATTATTTGTTTAGTCTTGCGTGTTTATTGATTTGATAAACACGAGGCGAGGATTGATCACGCCTTATCCAGCGGTTTGGAGTGTGACAATTTACAATTTTAAGTTCTCACAAATTACAACCCAGATCGAATGGTCTAATTTAAATTGCTCTGAACTAATTAATTACTCTTTGAAGTCGGTTAGTAATTAATAATACTGAATAAATTCTCCTTATAAAAAAATAAAAAAGGAAAATGGGACCTTCTTTATCTAGTGGTGTATACAGAACAGACAGCCGTACAAAATTCGTAAATTATCCGCGTCTTTATCAAATTGATCAATACAGTATTAATTAGAATAACAACATGATACGGTATTTACCAATATAGTATCCATGTGATGCGTATATATATACTATTTTTAGATTATTGGGTTATATCTGTTTTCTTTTGCAAATTTAACTAAAATAAATAATATTTTCTGGGGTATATTATTATTCCCTCTTTAAGTGGATAAATAATTCATTGATGCTAGTGATCAAAACAATTTTTAATTGTAAAAAATAGTAAAATGCATATGCTAATTTTAAGTATTATTTAGAGAATTTAACAACGACACTAAATTTATTAATCAAGTACACGAGGACTCCACATCCTCTGAGATATATCAAATTTTAAATTGATTTTGTAAAAGAATCTGAATCGTTCAAATTTTTATAGCACGAATCTTAAATCACTCTTTTTCCTATTAATATTTTTCGGCAAATTTTACATAAACTTAATTGAATAAAATAACTTGATTACTTGAAATTTTTTGGAAATATTCTCCACATGTTCAGATGTGAATTGAACACTTGCTCATATCATATGTACCGCATGTACTGACAAAATTGAGATTCAAAATGAGCTGCGGCATGGAGTAGACGGCACATCTGGTACCAATTTCCTTGATCTTTTCGCTTGCTATTTTGGGAGGAATTTGAAAGGACTGAAATGTGTCAATTTTTTTAATGGCCATTTAATTCCATGTATTAAATTACAAGATGCTATGGAGATAAGGCTAGGCTAGGCTAAGCATATGCTAGTTGAATTTCCCCTTTTACCTCCTCACATTCGCATTCATGTGATATGACATCACTTCAATATTACTTCAAATGCAAGCTTGACCTACTGCTATTTACAAATTTTTATTTTCTATCAATTCCGGATTTTGTTGAAATAATATGCATTCTTTAAAAATCACAAAATTGTGTCAAATTTTTTGAATGCACGCATTCGCCCGAAATTGTTTTAGTTATCACCTTAATATTTCAAAATTCTGACATGATTATTGATTTCTTTAAAATTGAAAAACTTGTCACATGCGCACTTTGATGTTGCGCATGAGTTTCCTATTTCACCATTAATTTGACCCACACCATCATGTGCAACACCACAGTCCGCACGTGGTAACATATGAATTTTGTAGAAATCAATGGTAAAGTCAGAATTTGAAATATTGAGGTGGTAACTAAAAAAATTCAGTACATTCGGGTACGAATTTTATAAGGTAACTCAAATTTTGAGTTTAAATTCTAACTATCTAATTAAAATTCGAACCAATTCAGTCCAATTTAAACAAATACATAAGCCCTTCAATATTCATATTAAAGTTGATCCAACGATCTGAATCCAAACTTCAAATTCCTAGGACTCTTGCGTCTATAATTTTTTTTCAACACAAATTCAAAAATCATATAGAACTTTGTGATGGGTTACGATACTTAAAGTTGACAATCTTGACAAGAATCAAAATTAGAGTTAAATTTTAAAATTTGACTATCATCCATACTTCGAGAATATGATATATATTAATTTCACATGTTGATCAAATATCTTAAATAATGAAATAATCAATATTTAATATCACTTCATCAAATGTCAAATATCATTCAAATAATACACTAATAAGTATATAAATGATTAGCAATATGTACATAAATCTTTTTATTAATAAAGATTTTTGGGTAAGTTTGGAAATCTTAAATATCCTCAAAAATCAAAATCATCAATAAATTGTTGCCAACGAATCCTTGGCTATAACCAAAAGTCCGGATAAACAAAAAAAAACAGTTAACACAGCCGATCTATTCGCCTAAAATTACAGATACCATGTGTTGGTAATGGTAGCTACATTACAACAAAAAAAAAATGTGTTTGCAAACTTTACAATAGTAATAGAAGAGGAGAAACATGGTAGTGCATTTATGAGATGTTGGGTGAGAGGAGACCTAAATTTACAGGTCCAAGACCAAGCGGCAAGCAAGCCCAACCTATAATTTTGGGTTCTCTTCTCTTTATTTTAGCCTACTAAAGACAACTTTTTTATTATTTTCTATTTATCACATTAAAACAGCTCTAGTTACTAGGCTATACCCATATCTGATGTCTAGGAATATCACCCATTTATTGACAAAGCCGGCATATGGTGCCTGTCCTATATGCCTATATTTCTTAATTTTTATATTATTTTCCAAATAAATACTAATTATTAAAATTTAAAGCAAGTTCTTTACTGTCTCAATTTTGCACTGTTGATTTCAAAAATCCGACCAAATGTATCTCATCCGCTAATTTTAATTCCGATTTAAAATAATTAAAAAAACATGGAATAAGCTAGAATAATTAAGCTAGTAGACTGGTTCGAACAAAATATCAAATTAAACTAAAATAACATTGCAATATTCGAAGACAAGATTTATTTATATTTGTTGTTTTTGTTCTCTAGACTATATATTTCAGACAAAATTATCTATAAAATCATGCAAACGATGTATTTATATTGTTCTTTTGGTTACAAAATACTATCGTTTTAAGCCTATCAATAGTTTTATTTGTCAAAGTACACCATTTTATTGCAATTGTACGGCTTAGCCGACTTTCAATAAAAAAAATATTCTTCAAATTGGAATGCTAAAGAAAAAACATAGATTTGATTTTCAACTTCATATGTTGAAACCGCTTGCTTTTAACTGAACTTATTAAGAATGATGATGATGACACAACATATTTCTTCTTCTTTTTTAAAGCAGGTGGCATCAAGAATAGTTATTTCTATAAATAATAAAAATAATATTTTTAACATTACAGATTTACAGAATATTCAAAAGATCACCTGTCCCCATAAACCCAAGAAAAGTATTTTTCATCATATTGACAATCATCGAAATAAATTTTAAATTTTAAATCCATTACTATAAGCATGGGGTGAGAGTATGTCCCGTGCTATGGATTCATATCTCTATTTTAAAGTTCAAACAGTCGATGAGTTAAATGTGATCTCCATATGAAAATGTGCTTGATCAAATTTAAATTTTTCAGAATTTTTTTATTACTTTTTTAGATAGATAAAAAATCACTACTTCATATAGTCAAGAATTTTAAATTGAGTAATTTTTAAACCTATCTAAATAAATAGTATAAAGATTTAAAAAAAAGTTAAATTTGATCTCTAAGTACATTTTCATATGAAGATCATATTTCACATTTTGAACTTTAAAACAAGGATATATATTCATAGTACGGGCGTATCTATATTATGCATATTACCATGGTTTCACTCATAAGCATGATATATATTGTTCACATATCATGTCTATAAAAACTGATGATATTTTATATATGCTTCACCGTAATCAAGTGACTTGAACTTGTAGTCTCTAACGACATCTAGAGGAGGTGAATAGGGAGTCTTAAACTCTTTTGAACGTTTTTCGGTTAAACTCTCTAAACTAATAAGTCAAACAAACAACAAGCAAGTGTGTACAAATAAAAGTAAATAGAGTAGAGTTAGAGAAATTTGACACGCAAAATAATAAAAGAGTTCGGCGTAAAATGTCCACGTCTCCGGGGTAGATCAACATCGTCGGCGCCCCTTTCCTATTACCCAAAAAGAAATGATACAACTCGTGACACGTGAGTCCAAACAAAGGTGGGAAGTCACGGCCTAACTCGTGTACAAGGTGAGCTTAGAAGCTCGAGCTGGAGAGTCCCAACGGGATCGTCTACAACTATGGATATATGTGAGCGGAAACACTCAAGCTAGTGAGTCCCTTTAATACCCTACAAGCAGAAAACACTAACTACGGATGGTAAGGCTCTAGAAGTAAATTCTAGACACTAAACTATATCTCCAATAAGATAAGTCGAGTGGATTTGAGAGTGTTGAGAGGATATTGAAGTTTAAACTCACTCAACAATGAAAATTTTCAGGAATGCACAATAAATGCTTTTTGAATGTGGGAGGCGGCTAGCTTGGTCAAATTTGAAGTGGGTAACTCATTTTATGGTGGGAGCTCCAGATTTACCAGATCCGTTCGGACGGAAGTGATCCATTTCGAACGGATTGTATGAATATTGAAATTAGGGTTTCTGCAATAATTAAATTAATATTAACCGTTCTGAACGTCTATATCCGTTCAGGACGGTTAGTACAATTTATCCCACAAAACTTAATAAGCGTTCCAACGGATCACACCGTCCTGGACGGAACCAAACTGGAACTTTCTGTAATTTTATGATTTAATTCGTTCCATACGGTTTGGTCCGTTCCGAACGGTTGCTCCAGAAATCAATAATTCTCAAATATATTTTACTTACCTATTTGATTATTACAAATCTATAGCTTCGTAAAGTCTTGTTGATTTCTTCAGTTCTTCAAATAAGTCTTGCAATTAAGATCTTCATGAACCTTGGTTCTCTTCATATTAATCTTGCAATTAAGATCTTGAACCTATCTTTAGTTCTTCATATTAGTCTTGCAATTAAAGTCTTGAACATGCAAACTCACTCAATTGTGTAAACGGTTAAATTCAACTAATGTATATTTTACAAATTATGTCAAACAAAATACTTAGAAGATTGCATACAACCAACATAACTTTCAACAATCTGAATTTAACGTTTCCTAATGCATCATTACACAATATGTAAATTGTGTGAAATTTATTTGTTATGCAATATATATGTCCAATGACATGCCTATAAATTTACTTTTAATTTTCAATATTATTAAGAGAAGAGTTCAAATGCCTCTATTTTTAGAACTACAATATCTTAAAATTCAAAACTTAGACGTCAAAATAAAACCGTTAGATATGATATATATCATTTTATCTATTCAAACATAAAAGATAATGATATTTTGATTTTACTTTGATTAGTATTAAGATTTTGCACCCAAAAAAAAAACACCAATGTGAATAATTATGAATGTTAATTTTTCAACTTATTGATTCATATAAAATTAAAATTGACAAGTGATAACATTTTATGTGCATGTAAAAAAAGTAATATAGATCACATCTAACGATTTTATTTAGACATATAAATTTTCAAATTTTTATTATTAAAAAATTTAAAAGTGGATGTATGATAGGGACAAAAAGTAAAAATAAATTTGAACCTTCTCTATTTAATTTGAAAAAAAATTCAATGTCAAAATTATTAAAATAACCATTGTATTTTCCTCTTGTATTTGTTTCACTTATTTTTGAGCTTTTTTTAAATGGCACTAAGTTCAATGCATAGTCTAATAAAATCACATAATTTTGTCAATTTTCTTATCAATTTTTAATATTGCGAACATATTATCACCGAACAAGTTATTTTTTTAGTCCATGCAATGTTTTAAATTGTAAATAAATCTGCTGTTATTCTCTCTCTATTTTTTGAGAATGCACGAATCTCAAAAACACTTATTTTTCATGCACGAATCTCCAAATAGATAAATGGATGGATTTGAAATAACAGGTCCTGTGATTTCAAAGAATCATAGCAGATTTGTATTCTTTTAAATTACAGTATGCATTTGTCCGACGGACGAGCTACTGTCAAGCAATTAAAACAGTATGCGGCCGACTAATCAGAATTTTACAAAAAAAATACGTTTTTATTAAAGTTATGTGCATATTCATAAGTATTAAAAATGATTAATTTAACTTTCAAACTTATCAAATAAATTTATTTCAACTTAATTTCCTTAATAACAAATAAATTAGTATGAAATTATCATTTAGAAAAAATTCATATAAAACAAATATAATACATATAATGAACAAATACAGAAAAAAGAATAATAAAAATGACGAGCTAATCAAATGTATAAACGGAAAACAAACAATTAATCGAACCGTTAAACAGAAAATTAACAATTAATCGGACAAATCAGTGAATTAGATAGTGTCATCTGCAAACATCCTTTCGAGAAGTTTGTCCGTGACAGTTTGATCACCGTTTCGATTAGTTGAACTAAACAACCGTTTTTTTACAAAGCTGAACTGAATCCATGTAGCATGGTGAACTATTTTAATCAGTTCAATTGTATGTTTATTTTACATGCCGAGATCCTGTGCGCAAGTTCTATGTTCACTTTATTTCACAACGGAAAGTACAACCAATGATATGTTACCTTTTTTGGTGTCTTTAGCAGCTTTTGCATAAAAAAGAAGAAGAAAGAGAACAGAGAAAATGAATGGAGATTTGATGTGGGGCCCAAGAAGAGGTGCATAAACAGACATAGGGATTGGATTGGGGTCGAAAGCTGCAAGTCTCCAACTGCAAGCGCACCAAAACCAACAAGTGCATCTTAGTACTGAAAAAACAAAAACAATTATTGGTTTCAGAAATATATTAAACATTTTGTGGATGCATTAAAAAAAACCGAATCATTATTTTGTCTTTAAGTATTTTTTAAACAACTGAATTATTGATTTGACTATTAGGAATTTGTATGTAGATCTCAACCCTTAGTCATATAAAATGTACTAAATTTACATAAATGAATTCTTTTTCATCTTTCTGACTCTTTATAAAATATTTAATACATCTGTAAATTAAAAAATCTATAAAACATAAATTTTTTTTTTTGAGGAAAGAAAATAAAACATAAATGAAAAAGAGAGAAGTCTGGTCAGAGTCAGATGAGATCTGTGGAGTCAGAATTCAGACCCAAAGCTGCACTGCACATCTCTCCATGATCTGATCCGAATAGACATCTATCAGACATACACACACTAGCTAGATAACCTAATCTAGACTACTTTTTTGTGCATATTTTTCAATTTACCAGAGGAGATATATGAGGAATTCAGATCTTCCCCGGAGATATACGAGGAATTCAGATCTTCTCCAGTACCGTAATAGAGAATCTGTTACAATTACTTGATCTGGACCGTTCTTTTTAACTTGGCACGAATCTCAAAGTCCATTAATACTGCCCCTCCGTCAGTCCGAATCCCAAAGCGGTTGGGAGTTAATCTCAAACCGTAAAGTGAAGGAAATCTTTTACAGTAATGGAGAGGATATTTGTCCATATATGAGATATATGGAGAAGAGAAGAGAAGGAAAGAGAGAGAGAAAAAGGAGAAGCAGTCAAGGAAGGGATTTGAAGCAGCAGTTGCTCAGATATCTGCCACCTGAATCCAATGCAAGAGACTTCAATTCCCCACAATCTCAGTGCATGTTCAGCTTTTCTGGCACTTGCACCACCTCTGCTCTCTGGATTTTTTTTGAAAAACGTAATTAAAATAATTAATTTAAAAAAAACAACTTGATTACTTTTTTTTTTACAAAAACCATAAGAACCAAACTGCCAACTCGGTCCGATAGATTTTTTTTTTTCTGAACCGAATTGGCAATTTCGGTCCAGCTGTTTTTCACTGGGTTGTAGAAAGAATGCCACAGAAAATCAAAAAACGGACCAGACCGAGTTGGCAGTTCGGTCCACTTTTTTTTTTGTCTAGACCGAGTTGCCAACTCGGTCTACATATTTATTGTCACATATCTTAGCTGCCAATTCACATATTTTATTGTCACATATTTATAGATGCAATTGCAAAATATTTTATTGTCTGGAATTAAAATATGTAGATAAAATAAAGATATGTGATTAAAATATGTAGATGGCAAGAGACTAGATGCAATTCGATGCAATTCACATATTTTATTGTCACATATTTTATAGATGGCAAGAGACTAGATGCCTAGACCGAATTGGCAATTCGGTCTGGGCTAAAAAAGCCTCTGGACCGAATTGCCAATTCGGTCCAGAGTGAATTACACAAAAGGTTATACAGAAAAAATGCGGGAACTGTGAAAAACAGCTGGACCGAATTGCCAATTCGGTCCGGAAAAAAAAAATCCATCGGACCGAATTGGCAGTTCGGTTCTTATGGTTTTTGTAAAAAAAAAGTAATCAAGTTGTTTTTTTTAAATTAATTATTTTAATTACGTTTTAAAAAAAAAAAATCCCTGCTCTCTGCTCACAGTATTTTCCAACCCAACTGTTACAGTCTTTTTTTCTTTTTTACAAGTACAAGTCGGCAGGAGTACACGAATTCGCATTCCCTCAGATATCTCAAATTTTGTGCTGATCTTTGAAAAATTCAGACCGCTCAAGTATTTTTTTGTAAGAATCTCAAGGTAACAATAATAGTGCATTCCGAATAGGCACCGAATTAAATATGGTATGGCCAGGGGCGGATCCAGAGTGTTCCGGGGGGCAGCTGCCCCCCTGAATTTTGAGTTTTAGTGGAGATTTATTGGTTCCGACCGACTTTGTCCTCCTGAAATTTTTTTTGCCCCCTCTGGACGTTTAAAGTTTGTAATTCGAGTTAAATTTAGGGTTAAAATTGAAATAAATCTGTTGAATTTTGATTGGTAATTAGAATTATAAGTCAGAGCATCAGAAATTATAAGTCAAAGCATTGTTTTTTTATCGAGTATCCAATTAGTTAATGGATTTAAACAGGTATTTAAATCCGATTCGATATTTTTTTGCCCCCCTGACGAAAATCTTAGATCCGCCCCTGGTATGGCTTTATACCGAATTAAATATGGTATGGCTTTAAGTTATCTCAGAGAACACGAACTAGTAGAATAATTTTCAGCCAAGTCAATATAATTTTAGTACCTATTTGGATTATAGGGATCCGTTTTGAGATTCGTGCAAAATTAAAAGATGTATATCTCATTTTACACGGTAGGGTACCGCAGTAGATATGAACTCCTCACGCACTCTTCGCAAACTTTAAATTTCAATCCAATCCTTGTTGAAATTTGATCCCTAAATTTCTACTATGAAAAACCCATAACGTGTTTAATCTTAAATTACAATGTATGTAATGTACATAATGATTTAAGAAATATAATGTGTTTAAACCATACAATAATGTATCATGCGTACTATATGGTGTATTGACTATACGATATTCTATAAACTATATACAAACTATGAAAATAATGTGTTTAAAATGATACTTTTATATAGTTTTATTTATGATAAGAATGATATATAAGATATTTTATATAGTTTTATTTAATTAGTAATTCATTTATTTTAAAAAAATAATGAAACCAATAATTATAATGTTTACATTTTTATTATATTATGTTAGGGGTGAAAATGGTATGGATAATATCGGATCCGTATTCGATCCATATTCAAAAAATTAGATGTGGATATCCGATATTTGAATATCCGTGTGGATATGGATACTGATATGGTTTTACGTTTCAATTATCTGTATCCGAATAGTAGATATATTGTTAGTTTTGTGTTCTAAAAGTTATCTTATGTTGATTACTTTTGTTTATGAATTGGATGTTATATGCATTTTGTTCCATGAAATTTATGTTTATCTTTAGAAGTGTTCAAGAAGATGTTCTTGGTCTTGAACCATATAACTCTATATGATAACAAACATAAATCTCTGAAATGTTCACGAACTTGGCCATTAGCATGGAACACTAGTATACCATGATAAGTTTGTCATGTTGATTAAAGTACATTGTAGTTCTATGAATGTTGATAAAGGTTTATCGTTTAATAACATGAGTATATGAAATGTTTCATATATTGAACAGACCTAACGAATAAAAATATTATATAGATTATGTTAGTGTCATTAATGTTTTCATTGTGTCTCAGAATTCTTAGATATGAGATGTATTTCTTTTTCACATGAGAAATATATAATGTAATTAATATTAAAAGCTACTTATTATTAGTGGTGATAAAAATATTAGTTCCTTGTATATAACTTGTACGGGAGAAAGTTATATGTCAACAATATAATTGCCCTCATTTATAATGAGTAATGATTTTATGGGCCCCTTGGTGAAATAGAATTATAATGCATGCAATATAAGTGAAGTGCAATTATATATTAATAAATTACTTAAGAGACCAATAAACGAATATAATACAAAGATGACACAGTCCTACTTTGTATATTATTCATAATATCATGTGGCAAGAAATAGACACAAGTAATGTTATTTGTAGCGTTACTTTAAATAATCGTGTATTGTAAAAAGATACTTTACATCTATGTTATTTGGGTAACTATAATGTATAGCTAGAATACCGCTTATAGTTTATGGTAATAAAATGTTTTATATCATTGCCAACATAACATAGATTCTCTATATAGGTCACACAAACTGAACGAGAAAAGAAGAATATTTTATTTATATGATGTATATTGTTTCATATGATATGAAATAAAATACATGTGATAAAATATTAAATATTATTACTGGATAAATTTATGAAAAATTTATATATTATTTGATATAATGTGGTGTACATTATATAGTATAATATACATGACACATAAATATAATAATGTGCAAAACATTGTTATAACATAAGTTTATTAAAGCCCAAAATTAGTACGAGTTGAAGCTGGTACTGTAGCAGTTACTGTAGCGTGTATTGTAGCAGTAATTGTAGCGCGTACTGTAGCAGCGGCTAGGATTTGGATCTTTTAATTAAGGAGAATTATACTTGGAATGTTACATAATGGAAACTCTAGTACATTTGTATATAAGGAGAGGTAGAGAAGTTTTTCATTAAGTAATTTTTTTTGGAAATTATTTTCTTCTCTTCCTCTCTCTCTTAGCCGCCCCCTCTTCCTCTCACATTATTAGTCTCTCTGATGAAGGATTATTAGAAGAACAAGAAGGGTTATTAACTAGGTTCTAAGTTTAGATTAGATTAAGATCTCTAGCAAGGTCTTTCTAATCCTTGTTTAGTTCGAGGTGAATACTAGGAGGCCGTTTTGACAAACGAAGGTATCCAAGAAATCTAGAAGATAATACGACTTCTATCTATTTACAAAATTGACATTTGGTAGAGGTATATCCAAATCTCCTTTAGTAAATAGATTTGTGATGAATGAATGAGTAGATGATTATTCGTGCATATGAATTACTTGAATAGAATCAGCATAATAAAGTAGGTCCGTATATGCTTGTAAAAGGGTCAAAATTTTTAATTTTTACCACTTTAACGCATCATGAAATCCTTCATTATGTCATATATTTTAATATATATTATAAAAAAATATTGTCATTCACCATTATAGATAAATATTATGAATTTTAGTATTTTTTTTTATATTTCTTATATTATTTTAATAAATATCCGATCCGATCCGTATCCATATCTGAAAAATTGAAAAAAATATGAATATGGTTTTACCACTATCCGCTCCGTTTTCACCTCTATATTATGTACATAATTTGTCTAAAATAATCTATTTAGTTTTGGATTATATTTTTTAATTAGATACTTAAATTATATATGCTATCTATTTATTTGATAATTTTTGTTTTATTAAAGGGTTCCAGTATACTCAGATATCTTTTAGATGTTATTTTTGAAAATTAAACATACGATCTCTCTATAGAGAGACGAGTCTTGTGCCACTACACTAACTCTGTAGTGCCAATATATTTGATATTTATTCAGTATTTATTTATGATTCGTTACTCTTAACAGATAAGAGTATTATTTAGTTTTGTAATATTTATTCAAAAAGTTCGTTATTCATTAACCCGTTAACCAATTTTCTTTACTATTTGTTAGTCAGCGAAGTTTGAGCAGGTAATTCTAAAGATCTTATATCATTTCTTTCTTCATATTATAAACTATGGTTGTTTGGCATTTTTTTCTACCAAAAAAATTATTCACGCAATTCATGCCATCGTACTATATCGTGCAAATGAACATGACATACAACATGCAAAACGACACATTATTTCGAGAAAAAATTATTGACTTCACCGGTTAAATGTCCACTTCTATCTTCTGAAAGTTTCTAGTAACATATACTTTTCAAGAGTGATATTGTTACACTAATTACTTAGTAACATATACTTCTGAAAGTTGCTTTTAACAATTTTTTTTTGTCTAAACACTTGACTTATTTAAAAAAAAATGTATGCTTCAAAATGAGCAGTTGAGAAATGTAACCATATAAGTATTATAAGAACTAATAAATATTGAAAGAAATTAATCAAATTTTTATTATACTAATTTTTTATTACATATAACTAATTTAATGTTAAAAAAAATACAAAGTCACGCATGCATAAAGGTAACTAACATGATAAAATATGTTAATATGACTAACAAGCACTACTACACAAAAACACTTCGCTGTCGGGTGAAATTGCAATCTGCAATCGGATTCCGCACCGATGGCTATCGCCCCGATAGGAAAGGTACGTATACACATATGCCATCGGCTCAAACAGATGACATTAATCGATACGCCATCGGCAGCGCACGATCAAATAGACGGTGTTAGTACCCAACGCCATCTCTTTCTTTTTGCAACCGACGACAAATGTAATTAACGCTGTTTGTTGGATTTTAATAGCTGATTGCAAAAGTGTCTTACACCATCTGTTTTGTTTGAGTTGAAGTTGGCGTTGGAGAAAACGTTGAGCACTTCAGATCAACTATTTGAACTTTAAAATTGCAAAAACTAATTGGTAGCACCAAGGCCTTGGTCATACCACTTTGATCTTAGCCAACCTCTCTCTCTCTCTCTCTATATATATATAGAGAGAGAGTAGAACTAAGGTATTCTTAAGCTCACCAAGCTCTTTTGTGAGCTTAACTAAAAAATTCTGTCAGATTGATTTCAAACGACACATCCAAACCGTTGAAACCGTTCTACTTCACGAGTGATGCATTTACATGTCAAATTTATAATTTTTCGAACTAGTTTAGTATAAAATCAAGCGGTCAAAAAATGATGAAAAATGAACTCATTAAAATTAACTTATAAATCATCTTTTTTTTACCGCTTGACTTCATACTAAATTAGTTCAAAAATTTAAAAATTTGACATGTAAACGCATCACTCGTGAAGTACATCGGTTTTAACGGTTTGGATGCGTCGTTTGAAGTCAATCTGATAGGTTTTGAGTTAAGCTCACAAAGGAGCTTGGTGAGCTTAAGAACACCTTAGTTCTACTCTCTCTCTCGCTCTCTCTCTCTCTATATATATATATATATATGAGGAGGGATCAAGTTACAACAAATTTGAGTTACAACAACCATTTTTTCATTTTCAAAGTCCAAATCGTCGATCCAAACCGTTCAACATGATTATCTAAATAAAATGTGCTTGCAGATCAAATTTTACATTTTTTTACTATTTATTAAGTATTTTACAAAAAATAGTCATATTCAGACCATTGAATTTTGTATTCATCTTAATAAATAGTAAAAAAATTCAAAAAAATGTAAAATTTGATCTGCAAGCACATTTTATTTAGATAATCATGTTGAACGGTTTGGATCGACGATTTGGACTTTGAAAATGAAAAAATAGTTGTTGTAACTCAAAATTGTTGTAATTTGATCCCTCCTCTATATATATACACACACACACATACATATATAACATCACCACCATCGGTTCAATATATGGAGCAAATAGTGTATACAAAAACTGAGCTTCCAATTATTTACAGCGTTGCCCCTGATAATATATGTCATCGGTTCAATATGGTAACGAGTTGTTATTGCTTTGTACTAACACCAACGGCTCATGTAACAAACAGATGGTAAAAGTCACCCCGGCCCTCAATACCATCGTCCGTTGAGCCAAACCGATGTCGAAGAGTTACTCAATACTAACTGTACTTAAAATATACTCGATGGCAAAGGAGGGGGGCCATCAACGCCATCGGTTGGTTAGACCGAACAGTCAGTAAAAAATTCGAATTAATTACAGCGCTGCATCTGGTTACATACACTATCCGTGCGGAAGGACACTAGATGATAAATTGGCGGTAGTAAATATGTTTTTTGTAGTAGTGAAGGCAACTAACTAATTATTCAAAAGAATAACGTATATGTTAAAGTGCTCGATGCTGAAAGTTCATACTTCATGTTGGAAAAAGGAAAAAAAATGTTAAAAATTGAGCGATTCAATTATCGTTTTCTCTTGATAACAATTATAATTACCATTGCATACTAATAAAAAAGTTGAGATTTTACTTTTGTGAGCCCCAATTAAAAAAAATTCTTATAAATTAAGATTCAGTGGTTGCATCACTTGGTTATATCTTTCAAACCAAATCCTTTCCAATGCAATGAAATTAAATTTCCTTAATATTTTATTACGGATTAAATATTTACTATCGGCTGTGGTAATTGACTGGACCAATATTTTTATGAGGCCAAATACATTTTAGTGATTTTCATTCTTTGAATATATCAGATAATTGATTTATAAAAAAAATATAGAGTGAGGTCATGGTTTTACGCATAGCAGATAGCGCCGATGAACTAGTGCTACGGTTCTAAATCTTAATTTTGAGGTTACAAGGATCCACCCGTGGTGCCACTCAATTGTAATTATATCCTCATAATTTGGAATTCTTTGAGCTACTTATTTTGATAGGTACTTAATTACTCTACACATTTCACTCACATAAACTTTTTTTTTTTAACAAAAAAACTAAAATATACAGTATGTTGTTTACAGCTTAATTAATTTTTGACTGTAAAAATATAGATACCTTGACAAATAGCACAAGACGCAATTTATTGAAAATAGGGTTACTGTATTTACAAATTGTAAGCAGTATTTTTTTTTTTTACTTTTTGAAGCTGCAACTAGCAACAAAAAAAAAATTTGAAACTTCCAGTATATTTACTGTTTATAAATTATTGGCGATGAAAGCATAAGAAACCAAGAAACTGTAGAATTTGTGAAAATAGAATTACTGTATTTACAAATTGTAAGTAGTAATTTTTTTTAACCTTTTGAAGTTGCTACTTGAAACCAACCAACAAAATTTTAATGAATGTTTTGGAACACTGTTTATAAATTCTCACCAAAGAAAGCATATGCAACCAAAAAACAGTACAATTTGTGAACCCAAAAAGCTGGTGAACAATCAAACAATTTCAGGCTTCCCCATTTAGCAATCAAGAAGTTGATTTCAAACGGCCTTTAAAAATCAATCAATAATATATGCAAAATTGAATGCACTCTGATGGTACCTCTCAATGGTGGTTCATTGCCAGTGGATTCTCATAAAGAGATGACAGTAAAGTGTCAAGTGTCAAGTGTGTGTGTGTGCTTTTTACTTAATGCACTCACTAATGCACAATAATTCAATGCAGTGGTGCTCTCTGAAAAAGAACACAAAAGCGTGTAAACTGTTATTGTCATTAATGGTGGAGTAAAAGTTTCATTCTAAACTTGCTAATTTCATATTATTTACAGCCAAATTTATTTGAGGTAATTTAGGCATTAACTTGTCACCGAAAAATTGAATTTTTAATTTTTTAAATCAGTTGATAAATAGCCAATCCATTTTGGAAATTTAAACCAAAATTTATAATAATTTATCTATATTGTATGGGTTATATCGGTAAAATGTGTGTGCTCTTTACTTAATACACCCACTAATGCACAGTAATTTTCAATGCAACGGTGCATTCTGAAAAAGAACACAAAAGCATGTCATCTGTTATTGTTATTAATGGGGGAGTAAAAAGTTTAATTCAATACTTGCTAAGTTATTTATATGGAAATGCATATTATTTGGTAGCCAAACTACAAAGATTGAATTGTTATTTTTTTAATCATTGGATGAATGACTAATTGATTTTCAAATTATATCAAATTTTATAAAAAAGATTATTTAAATGTTCGAATTATATGACTATTTAATATTATTTTATTCTGATAATAGTTTTTCCTATAATATTGATTAAGTTTAGAAATTTTAATCATAAAATACAGAGCTAATTATTCATTAATTACAAACTACTAAAATTAAAAATAAGAAAACAAATCACTGCAAACTTCTGGTACCTAACTACATTCTATCATATTATAATTTGAATCCATTATTTTGCAAGTAAACTATTATCATATACAAGTTGGCCAAAATAAATAATGCGGTAACTTCATTAATCTACTAAATAAAATGCGTGCATTACACATTTTATCAATGGGTATCTCGAGTAAATGATAAAAAATTATGTACTTGCTTGATTTTCCCCAAAAAATTGCATGTGCAATTGTGCATCGCGTTGTTCCTGTGGGCAGTACGCCAGTACAATTAAAAATAGTAAATAAGTTTAATCTATATTGTAATATTTTCTTTGGAGTAGAACTAGGGTGAGCTGTGCTCACCAACGGATTTGGTGAGCACACCTTAAAAAAACGCATTTTCAAAGTTCAAATAGTCGATTCGAACCTTCCAACATGTTCTTCATATTAATATATGTGCTTGGAGACCAAATTTTACATTTTTTGGAAATTTTTTACTATTTTTTTAGAATTTTTCAAAATCAGTGTTTTTTGAATTTTTTTGAATTTTTTTTTATTTAATGAAAAAACACTGATTTTGAAAAATTCTAAAAAAATAGTAAAAAATTTCCAAAAATGTAAAATTTGGTCTCCAAGCACATATTAATATGAAGAACACGTTGGAAGGTTCGAATCGACTATTTGAACTTTGGAAATGCGTTTTTTGGAGGTGTGCTCACCAAATCCGTTGGTGAGCACAGCTCACCCTAGTTCTACTCTTTTCTTTGTATATCAGGGATCCAATGTTCATCATTATTGGTGTCAAATGGTGTTAATTTGTTAATTCATACTTAATAAAATATGATTTTTTTAGATATATTTTAAGTTAATCTAAAATTACATGCAAATAAAAAATTATAAGATTTTGGGTACATTTTGATTGCCATAGAGAGAGGAGGATAAATAACTATTTTGATGTGTTGATTTTATTGGCTCTCGATGCATACCGAAATAAAATTTAAATGATATATTTTGTTGTGTACGCATATTACATGTTATATAAAATATATCTAATCAATTGTTTTATTGTATAGAAAATTAAAAAGAATAGTTATTTGAGATTTATTTTTATTGGGATCGATCAATTTAACATTATCATCATGGAATTAATTGGACCCCTCATCTTTTTTTTTTTGATGGTTGAAGGATCGTCCCTTGTCTTTTTTATTAGAGGCCAATTTTGTTAGCTCGTTCTGCCCGGTTTTTGATCTTATCTTCTTTTTTTTAGTGTGTTAGGCAGATTTAGAAAAATGTCTCCATCTCTAGAGAAAGAGGTATGATCAACTCTATTGAATTTGGAAGGAGAAAGGATAATTTTGTTGCATAAGGCAGCTAACATTTTGTCACATGATCGAGTTGTAGAATTGTGAAAATAATTATTGTTCATGAGAAATGCAAAGATTTTTGCAACGTCAACAAATTAACACTGAGATGTTTTGAAAGAGGCACTATATCAATGAAGAACAATTCATTTGCTTTGAATTGGTTGGTCTTTTATCCTAAATCCTTTATTAATTCTAACTAATTTTATGATATTATGATCCCTATCATTGAACTGAATCAATCTATATATGATATATAATTTCGATCTATCAAGCTGAACTTAAAGTATGCATATTTTTTAGTTCGGTCAGTACTGATTTATGATTTCTTAACTATTAACTATTTTATTTTTTTATACCTTCACTATTAATATTTTCAATTCAGCAGTAGATCCAGAAGTATTTAAGTTTGATGAATTTTTAATTCATTTAATTCAACTATAATTCTATCAAACCAAACTCTGTAGACTGTAGATGCATGCTAACAGTGAAGGTATATATGACTCTGTAGATTACAGTAACAACAATAACAATTGAAATTCTAAATAAAGAATAGTGATATGAATAAAAAAATGCACACGTAGAACAGTAGCGAAGAGGGGGGGAATAGAATAGAATAAATGATGATGGTATAGGTATGGGTATGTGGTACATATCACATATGTAGAAGTCTAGAAGACAGAGCAATAAATGGGAATAGGCTAAAGCAAGAGTTACATGCATTGACTACTGTGTAAGTGCAGCCATGTGCTTCTCATCAATCCCAACTTTAGCCTTCTCTCTTTTCTATTTCCTCTGCTATTAGCAATACACTTCAATATTTTTTACTTTTGGAAATATATTAAATATTTTATTGGAAAGGGGACAGATGAAAAAAAAAATCAATGTACTTGAAAAAGAACAAAGCACCAGAAACTTAATTTGATTATTTAAGACATTTTTTAAGGAGCCAAATCATCAATAATTCGGTTCAAGTTTGTACGTAGATTTCAATCCTTAGTTACAAAAAATGTCTGATCTTGATATAAATTTTAAGAAACCGAATATTTAATTATTCGATTCCTTAGAGTTTGTACGCAGATTTCAATATTTAGTCACAAATCATGTCTTATCTGCATATAAATTTTAAGAAATCGAATTACTAATTCGAGTTTTTCTGTGATATGGAAAAGAATTTTTCATTTTTCTGATTCTCTACAAAAGATATAGTATATTTTAAAAAATGAAATTTTTTTATAAATAGACTTCCCCATCAAATTTGTCTGACAAGCTCCAGCTGTGGCTGATCATACGCCTCTCTCTCTTGTACTGCTGCTGCATGAATGAATCCATACACTTAAAAGTTAAAACTCTCCTTTTCTCTCTCTCTTCAGGTCAATGGAGTACAGGCCCCAGAAAAAATATACTGACAGTGGCGTACCAGCTTTTTATGTTTTGTGGCCAAAGCATTTATGGCTTTCTGGGTACAAATAACGCATCACTTTCAAGCAATGTTTTAAATAGCGTTTATAGCATCATAGCGGGAAGGCTACAAAAAAAGCTATAGCGGAAGCTATTTCAAATAACGTTTTTTTTTTACAAAAATTATATTATATATTTGTACTATATATTAACATTATCTAAAGTTTCATAGAACAATAAATAACACCAAATTAATTAAGAAATTATAATATTCATATGAACTAGTACAAAAGTCTATGGTTCAAAATATCCATAATAATATCATAAACTATCGATCTTTTTCTATACAAAATATCTTAAGCATCATGATTCATTCTATTTTTTTTTTTCTATACAAAATAAATTTTATGGATTTATTTAAGCCCATATAAATTGTCTAAAAAAGCCCAATATGCATAGCGTGCAAATAGCGCGCTACACGCTATGCGCTATAGCGGACCGCTGTTACCGCTATAGCGGCCGTAGCGCAATTAGCGTATTTTCATGCCATAGCTTAGCGTTTAGGGTCCAAAAACGCTATAGCGGCGCTATAGCGCGCTATTTAGAACACTGCTTTCAAGTTTCAACTATCATGGGATAATATAATATCTCTTTATTTACGTTTAGAACCGGTTGTTTTCTTAATTACAAAAAGTAGTGTGAACTTGGGAATATTTAGATGTCAATTTGATTCTGGAGTTGATTAATGAGCTTACTTGAAATTTACATTATCAGACGTAGATGATGCTTACAACTATTCCCAATTTATTATTCATAATAATATTGTGCTATGGGCTATGGCAGGAGAAAATGCAATGTTTTATGTTTCTATCAGACTGTTATTTTCTCTATTCAATATAATACAAATATATACACATGAACATATGTACAGAATATAAACATACAGAAGTTTATATTTACAATCTTAATTAGCTAGCTTTTTGGGTCATTAATTGTACACAATTATGGTGATGTGTGTGCATGATCTTTGAAATATGAATGAGCCAAACTTTGGAATATCTATCTAGATTTTTTTTTTGAGATAGAAGGATAGAAGGATAGAAATCTAGTCTTTCAACTTTGATTTAATGTTTATAAATGACTTCTATAAGAATATTGATTTTTGCCGCTAAATTAAAGACAATTTCTTATTTACACAGGAAACTTGTTATCATATTTTTTTTTTATTAAAAGATCACAACATGCGTGCTGTAACATTTTTCATGCAATTTTAAGAACTGATGCTCCATCAAAACCCAACATCTAACAAAATTCTGAAGTTCATTAGATTGGATTTATTTGTTCTTTCCATTCCATGCTTACAATTTGAATATGATCTTAATTTAAATAACTACAATAATTCTAGGTACGCAAATTAATAAGAGATTGGTAAATAACCAACTACATAACTCGTTGATCAACATAGGTATAAAATTGTGATTAATAAATATACAACGTTTTTAATCAATATTGATAGTATATCCGTACTTACATTTTTTTTTTCAGAACCTTCTCGAATGAATATAAGAATTAAATACATGTTGGTAGATAATTCAGTTGATGTCTGTATTATTCAAGGATTTCATGAGTTTCATAATAATACACGATTTATAACTGAAGTATTCAATAAAATTATGAAAAAGTCCGTCTTTTTTACAAATACAATAGATTGATATATTTTTTTGCATTATAAAAAACAAACAGCATACTCCCAATTAAATTATGAATTTTTGTCTTTATTTTATAAATATGAATAGTTTGATATATTTTTGCATTACAATGAAGAGGAGGGTTCCAATGCCTCCATTTTTCATGCCTCCACCATGCCTCTATTTTTAAAACTTTAATAACTCAAAATTTAAAACTTAAAAGTCAAAATAAAACCGTTGGATATGATCTACATCATTTTATCTATGTGCTCATAAAAAATTATCACATTTTGATTTTGTTTTTATGTGAATCAATAAGTTGAAAAATCAACGTCTAGAAATTATCCACATTAGTGCGTTTTTTACAAGCTCTTGATGACAACCAAAACAAAATTGAAATGTCATAATTTTTTACACGTGCATAGATAAAATGATTTAGATGATATCCAATGGTTTTATTTTGATTTTTAAGTTTTAAATTTTGAGTTATTAAAGTTATTAAAAATAGAGACATGGTGGAGGCATGAAAAATGGAGGCATTTGAACCCTCCTCTACAATGAAATGCATATTCCTAATTTATACTTGTACTATATACAAGTTATAAATTTTAGAGCTTGGCAAATAATTGATATATTGTTGCTTTAATGAAGAGAGTGCATTGATGAAGCACAGAAGCTTATAGAACCAATGTCACAGAATAATTCAGAAATGGGATCAGAAACCGGTATCAGTCAACAATCTCTGTAGAAATGATTGGTGGAATTTAATCTCTCTACCAATCCTCTGACCCCCATCAAGGCATTACGTACAAGGGTATTTTCATAATTTACAAACTAAATATTGTTTCTATCTCTCCAACTTTTTCTCCTTGTAAGTAACTAACAAAACAAAGTAATAAAAATGCCAGAACAAGCACTCTCTCTCTCTCTCTCTCTCTCATATACACACATTTTTTAGCACCATTCTTCCTATAAATACCCTTCCAGGGACTCATTTCATTTCATCTCCTCTCTAGTTCTTAAACATTCTAGTGGTACCCTTCTCCATGTGAAGATTGTGTTATAAAGAAAGTGGTATGGGAGGATCTGTAAAGCTCAGGAGGGATAGCGCCTTAGACTTTGATCATGCAAACAACCCAAAATATGATTGATTTTGGTAAATTATTTGGTCTGAAGCGCTATCTATCCTGAGTTTCATGGCTCCTCCTTACTGGTACAGAGCCTTACATCAGTAAATTTAACCAGGTGAATGTATATATGCCTCTGTTATATATTTGTTTCTCTTGTTTTTTATTAAGTGATATACCTTAGTACCTACCCTCTTTGTTTTAAGACTAGTTCATATATACCATTGCTACAAAATACAAATAATCTGTGGGAAAGGAGGTGGTCAGATGTCCAGTCGGAGTCGTTCGATCCATGTCATGATTTGTGTGCTCATTTAGATTCATGCGGTGAATTTTTCTATAAATCGTCCGCTTGAATTTTAATGCAGATCGAACAGTTCCTAATTAGACTGAATTTGGTACATCGCCCCTGGTTTCTTAATCTGTTTTGTGAAATGATAAGTAAATTTTAAACAGAACATGAGTTGATCTTGGTTTATATACCTACATGGGTTTGTTTTATTTAGTTGTTTTGTACTATTTTAGATCATTATAAGTCTTGCTTGTTCTCTGAGAACCTGTGATGTGAATCATGTGATTTGTGAATTTCTATAAAAACAGAGCACCTTTCTTTTTCATAGGCTAATTTTTTCTCACAAGATGCTCAAATTGTTTGTATTGAATTGCATCCTCCTCTAACAGCTCTTAAAGTAACTCACAAAAATTGTCAAATAATAACTGACCTGTGGTGCTCTGTTCTCAATTTTGATGTCTTTTTTTGTGCAGAATAATCCATCTTAGTTTTTCCAGATAATTTGTTTCATTTTTATATTTTCCTGTTTTTTTTTCTTGTTTTATTCCTCCAACTATATTTTAAATGATAGAAGGGAGAAAAAATTTACAGCATTAAATCCACTTCAATTCCAAACTCCATTTTGCAATATATTTTTATTTTTCAAAAGTCAACAGAGAATTTATTACGCATGAAGCAGAAATACAATATTTAGACTTACTAATTTTATTTCAGTAACTAGACAAATTTTGAGGCTCATCTAGTCTATTGTTGGAAAAAAAATTCCTATTTTTTCTGAGCAGTGTCTATGTAGAAACCCTTGAAAAGATCACCAAAAAATACCTTTACTTGTTTACCACAATGTTTACAAAAAAATATGATTGATGAATCTTTTATTAAGAAGTATATTTTAATTGAATGCTTTGAAAGAGGCAATACAAATGAAAACGTATTTTGTGTCATTTGATTTTAATCGGACGATCCAGTTTGAGACTCATGTTGAAACAGATTCCAAAATTCTTTTATTGCTTCAATGTAACTAGAAAAAAATAAAAACATAGATAAGTGTAGTTACCTATATATTTACATTGAAGGAAAAGCTAGGCCCAAATTTTATGGAGAATATGAGTCCTTATATATTGGGCCTAGGCCCAAGTTGAATGGGTTTTCAAGTAGACCTTAATTTATAAATCATTTTTTTTCTAGTATTGGTAGTTTGGTACCAGTGAGAAACAGATTTGCTGATCAACCATATGCTCCCAAAGACCCATATATGCATCAGTGTTTCCCCTACAGTTTGGCTCCCTAGATTGTCAGTCCGAATGGCTATGAATTATTATTGCCTCAGTTGGTAATATACACGATGCGTTTTGAATTATTTAGAGGTACTTAACAAGTGATACGAAATTAATAAGTACAATTTTAAGAAAAGAAAGAAAAAGGCAAAACAAATAACTATTATAAGCAGTTTAGCAAGGACTGCCTACACATTGCAAAATCATTAAATATTGAGGACCCATCCAATAGATAATCAATAATGTCAATTTTAAGTGTCTTAGATAGACATTAATTTAATATGGCACAAATAATTTATAGATAATTAAATTTCACAACAATATATGCACACATAATTGCAAGACGATAAAATTGATAAATAGTGAAACAAAATTGAGAATTGTGTTTTTATAATATCCTGTTTATTTCTATTTTTTTTCTACAACTATATTTAAAATGATAGAATGGAGACAAGTAATATAGCATGATACATGCATGCTTCAATTCCAAAGTACATTTTTCAAAATTTTCTGAAATGTCCACAGAGATTTATTACGCATGATGCAGATATAAAATATTTTGACTTACTAATTTCAGTAATTACACAAATTTTAACCGGTAACTAAATTTGGAGGTAAAAAGAATATCATGCAGATAATACTATACCGGGTTAATATCAACACATCAAAAGAAGAACAAAAGGTTTTATAAAAGTATAGCATTCTAATTAAGTTGTCGGAAATATTGAATTTCCATAAAATGGATGTCTCAAAATTAAAGCTGAGTTGCCACTAATTAAGCAGTAAATCAATCGAAACAAGATTTCTTTCCTGTTTTCTACATATTAGCCAACCAAAGAATACCACTCTGGCTCTTGTACAACTGCCACTTTACCTCTTTTGAACTACTTCTTAACTGTGAGCTAGCCATTTCAAAGCATGACAACAGTTTGACACGTTGGTGAAGCACGGCGACAATGCCCGGAAATTTTTTCATGAACTCAAAGTATTATTTAGTGAATATCAGATTCAAAAGATTTGTCAGTTCGGTAGCAAATTTGAAACAGACGCTTCTCAACTTACTACAATTGCACTGCTAAGAGATTTTGCATTCGGATGAAGAACCAACCATCAACTAGAGCCATTAAAGACAACTTGCATAATGAACAAGGAGATACATTTTTTTTTTTTGTTTGGATAAAAGTGGTCATATGCCACCGATTTTATTAAGAAAATCACAAAGTATGTGAAAATGGTACCAAGCCGGTACCACCCCCCATAAAGCTATAGAAATTAACCAAACAACAACTAAAAGCTAAAACAAGTCTCATATCACTCAAAAAAAAAAAAAACATAAAGATCCTGCTGGTATATTTTTTTTGAGGAAAATAAGGGTCTAGCTCCTATTTGATTTCATAAATGCCTGTTACAAGAGTCTTGTAACTTAAAAGATACAAAGGTGTCCAGCTCAAGAGGTTTGAGCTGTGTTTTAAAGTAAAATAAAGCAAAATTAATTAACTTAAAAACTAGAAAGCAACAGAAAGGGAGTGCTAAAGTAAAATAAGCTAAAATTTATTGAGTAAGCAAACTTCCAGCTGTGGGGGCTATTCTTCTTCTCTCCTTCATCTTGTCAGGGTGGGTGGTACTGGTTCCCTGTACCAGTTCGCGTACCAGTAACCCTTTCCTCCACTTGTATTAGTCTGATTCCTGGTTGTGAGGCCGTCTCCTCTCCCTGTGACCTCCCTTGTTCCTTGCGATCATAGAGTTTCATATGCCAAGCAACTTTCTCCATTAAATCCGCTGTGTTTTTACATGAATCCGAGAAGCATCTTGCACAGCGCTCCCTCCACAGATGAACTGCATCATTATCATTCCTGCTTTCTGTATGTGAGACATGGTGCCCGATTTCGTCTCGTTTGTTATGTCAATTGTCGGTGTGGATGGCCACCCGTTACCTGGTCGGTACCGTCGCAAACGATCATAAAGCCGCAACGTAAACTGACATTCCTCAAAGAGGTGTTTGGTCGTCTCCACAGCCGATTTGCATAGTAAACAGGCACTGACAAGCGTCCAACCTCGCTTTTGTAAGTTATCATGTGTTAAAATGCTATTCCTAGCTGCCAGCCATGCAAAGAGCTTCATTCTAGGTGGTGCTTTAATCCGCCATAGGTTTGACACAGTGGATGTAATTGTTGGTCCTCCCTTGATTGCCCTATACGCGGATTTAACCGTGAATTCACCCTTTGCGTGCCATCTCCATGAGATTGTGTCATTTTGGCCATGCTGGAGTCGTACTGCCCCTAAGGAAATGCATAGCTGTTGAAGCTCTTCCTGTGCAGTTGTGGATAAGTTTGGCCTAAAAGGAGTTTCAATTCCATTTCGTAATATGTTAACTGCTTGGTTCAAGGTTGTGCCACTAATTATAGAGAATGTGTATAGATCCCGGAGACAAAACCTCATGACACCGGTGCCCCAATCGTGGTCCCACAAAGATATCTTGCAGCCATCTCCTATTACCCAATTTGTGGAACAGTTAAAAAACTCTTCATTTCCATCCTGACAGCTATGAAGACTGTTGCCATAGGTAGGCCCCGTGCCATTTGCGCTGTTTGTGTGAACAGTGGTTTGCATAGTCTATGACCCGGTTGGTACAATGATCCGAGAATTCAAGAGGACTTTGATCATGTAATTTGGGTTTGTGTTTCAAAAGAAATTAAGCAAGTAGATGTGCTGAAAAATGTGATTAGGGAGGTTGGAGGTGATTGTGGTGCGGCGGAGGAAATATCGGAGTTAATACCCAGGCTTGAAGAATATATCCGCGGAAAGAAGTTTTTCCTCGTTCTAGACGATATATGGCCTGAGAGCGAGGGAGTTTGGTATGGCCTGCTGCGTGACCCAATGAGAAAAGGAGCCCCCGGGAGCAGAGTTCTCATTACTACACGAGATGGCGGGGTTGCTATGCGGATGAGAGCAATTCATACTCACAAGATCAACAGGTTATCAGATGAGGATGGCTGGTCCTTGCTCATCAAACAGGTTAGGCCTTGTAACCGCTTGAAAACTCAGTTTCACTTCGTTACATGTTTGAATTTTATGATACAAAACTTCCCATTTTATTTCCAGAACTATATAAACTATGTGATTTTTTTTTTATTTCCACAAGGATCTCCTCAAAACCAATAGAACTATGTAATTATCATAGCCAATTATTAAAGGATTTTCACTAGAGAGATAATGAGAGTAACTGACTAGGGGTAGGAAAGTTTTAGGGAGTCAAAGAAAAGTAATGATAAAAGCCCATCAAATATATCAATGGGCCTCAGCTGTAGATTATTTGACACGACAGAGTGTTGTAAAATATCCAGGTCCATCCATCTAGCCAAGAAAAACGTGATGTGATGTGATGTTATTAATACACCATGACCACACTGTGATTTGGTCACGTCACATCATCACATATGACTATAATTATTTTCTCATGATGTGACGTGCGACTAAAATAGTAAAAGACAGTTATGTCTCGTGAATGGTCACGTCACATGACGTGATCAAATATGATTGATTGCTTTTATTTTTTTTAAGTTTTAAATTAGTTCATAGAAAATAATAACATATACTAAAAAACTATGAAATTATTACAAAATAAATTAAAATAAAGAAATAATGTTAAAAAAATTAATCACATTACGTGTCACGTGACGTGACATAACGTGACCGGATCAGTTTGCGTAACATGATGTAACATACCATTCTCGATCGAAGAGAGACACGTAACGCAACACACGACTCACATTACTTGACATACCCGTGATATTGCGTGACAGAACTGGTCACTGATTAGTGTGACAAATTTTCTCCACTACATCCATCTCTTGCCAAAACACACTTAGAAGGATTTTTGCATTTGCCCCCCCTGAATATTCACAATTCTTGATCAGAGCCAAATGAGTATCTAACACATGAAGATTAACTCTTTTTTTGAAAGAAGGCTGGCAATCCCAGAAATTCATATTACTCATATAGCTACTATTTACATAGACCACTAATTTACTCACATAGAACAGTAAAGAAAACAACTATAGTCCCTCTAATAAAACCCAAGGAAACCCTGTAGTGCCTCAGTTACTCACACCGTAGTTGTACCACTGTAGTTGTACCACGGGTACACTCTCGTCAACTCTTTCTTCTAAGGTCAACTCTCTCAAAGAAGAAGCACACTGAATGCATGAAATCATGTGTATGTCATCAAGCCTCCACTTGGTCATGTGTTATGCATGCCACTCTCTTCCTTAAAAAAGACTGTCTAATAATCCATCAAATTTGACATAAATATTAATGAAGTCAAAGATAACATTAAGTTTCACACATACCGATATTGTTAGGGGCAATTTTAATAAAGAAACATAAACATAAACAAATAACTTACAGATTGAATGTATTACAAAGAAATTGACAAACCTATATCAATTTGAGTTCCTTGTTACTCTCTGTGTCTGTTAATTTTTGTAAGAGAGAAGAGAAGAGATTTAAAAAAGCAAATTATTATTGCAAACTTATTTTCAGCTTTACATGTATCTCTATTTATAGAAGAAAAATAAAAACTAGCCGTTGTACTATTAATTACAACTACTAACCACTAACTCCTAGTCTATTAATTACATGGCACTATTTCCTACAACTAGCCGTTACAATTCAAATTTATAACTAGCCGTTATTTTTAACACTCTCCCTCAAGCTAGGAATGTATATATCGTACAATCCTAGCTTGCTTGTAATTTTCTTAAATAGACCCGGTTCCAAGCCTTTAGTGAAGATATCTGCGAGTTGATCTTCGCTTTTTACGTATGGTGTTTCAATTTCTTTTGCTTGAACATTTTCTCTAATAAAGTGGCAATCCACTTCTATGTGTTTTGTTCGTTCATGAAACACGTGATTTGAAGCTATGTGTCGTGCTGAATTATTGTCGCAATACATTTTCATCGGTTCTTGATTTTTAAATCCCATGTCTAATAGGAGTTGCTTGATCCAAGTTAGTTCACTTGCGGTTGATGCAATGGCACGATATTCGGCTTCGGCGCTTGATTGTGCTACAACATTTTGTTTCTTGCTTTTCTATGTGACTAGATTTCCGCCTACAAATGTGCAAAAATCGGTTGTCGGTTTTTTATTGAAGCTTCTAGCCCAATCTGCATCGGAATAACCACATATATCATTAGAATTATTATTTTTCATCCAAATACCTTTACCAGGATTATTTTTTAAAAATCTTAAAATTCTATTTACCGCTTCTAAATATGGTGTTCTTGGTGAGTGCATAAACTTACTAATTTGGCTTACGGAAAATAAAATATCTGGACGAGTAACCATTAGATAAATCAATTTTCCAACAAGTCTTTGAAATTGGCTTATGTCTTTTAAAGGTTCACCATCTTCACTATTTAATTTGCTATTTTAAATGCAAATTCACTATATATAGTAACCTTTAAAAGCTTACCGGTTTCAAAGATGGTGAAGATGGCGAACCTTTAAAAGCTTACCGGTTCCAAAGCTTACCGGTTTCTTTTAACAAATCAAGTGTATATTTTCTTTGGGAAATAAAAAGTCCTTTATCCGAAGAGGCTACCACTATTCCTAAAAAATATTTAAGATATCCTAAATCTTTTATGTCAAAATTTTCTTTTAGTTGTTTCTTAATTTTTTGAATTTGCTCTAAATTATTTCCGGTAATTATGATGTCATCTACATATACTAAAATAAGAGTTGTATTGATACCATCACATTTAGTAAATAATGAATGATCGGCATTACTAATTTTAAAATTACAAGAAATTAAATAAGAGCTAAGTTTGCCATACCATGCTCGTGGAGATTGCTTCAATCCTTAAATTGATTTATTAAGCCTACAAACCAAGTTAGAATTGATTTCCAATTTATGACCGGGTGGTAATGTCATATACACCTCTTCTTTAAGTGTTCCTTGAAGAAAGACATTCTTGACATCCATTTGGTAGAGGTCCCAACCATTGTTTACGGCAATAGAAAATAAAATTCTTACGGTATTCATTTTTGCCACCGGTGCAAAGGTTTCATTATAGTCTATGCCATAGGTTTGGGTAAATCCTTTAGCTACAAGTCTTGCCTTATATCTTTCTATGGTACCATCACTATTATATTTGATTTTATATACCCATTTACAACCAACCGATTTTTTATTTTTTGGAAGGGGAACAATTTTCCAAGTTTCATTTTGTTCTAAGGCTTTTAGTTTTTCATTCATAGCCTTACACCAAATTGGACTCTTAATTGCTTCTTGGTAATTTTTTGGTTCCAATTCTTTTTCAATATTAGTGAGAAACGTGTGGTATTCGGTTGAAATATTGTCGTATGAAACAAAATTTACTATTGGATATTATACCGAGTAGGTTACATAATCTCTAAGTCTAGTTGAAGGTTGTCGTTCTCTAGATGATCTTCTAACTGTTGAATTTTCTACTATTTCGTTTTCATTTGTATCACTAATAATCTCATTTTCTTGATTATTATTTTCAACTTGATGATTATTTCTAGGAATAAAATTTAAATCATTTAAGTAAGGTAGTACTATATTATCATTTTGATTATTTGTGTATATTTGATGAATTGCTTCTTTTTCTTTGAAATATGGTTTATTTTCAAAGAATGTAACATTTCTAGAAAGATACAATTTTTTATTAATTAGATCATAGCATTTATAACCCTTTTTGTAAGATGAGTATCCTAAAAAAATAGTTTTTTGTGATACAAAATCAAGTTTGTCATTTCTTTTGATATGTACGAAACTTGTACAACCAAATACTCTCATATGGTCATAAGTGATTTTTTGTTGGTAAATAATTTCTAATGGACTTTTGTTTTCTAAAATAACACTAGGTAATCTATTGATTAAATGAGTGGCACAAAGTACGGCATCCGACCAATAAAGTTTAGGAATATTATTTTGAAATAACAATAAACGTGTCATTTCTAATAAGTGTTTATTTTTTTCTCTCCGATACTCCATTTTGTTCAGGAGTATTAATGCACGTTGTTTGGTATATAATTATTTTTTCTTTGAAGAGAGTTGTAAAATTTTTATTTATAAATTCGGTTCCATTATTCGAACCAAGTTGCTTTAAATTTTGCATTAAATTGTGTTTCTATGAGACATAAAAATTCATAAAAATAATCAAACACTTCATCTTTAGATTTAAGTAAATATAACTAAGTTGCTTTTGAAAAATCATCATTAAATAAAACAAAGTATTTGAATCCATTATATGAATCAATTGGGGCCGATCCCCATACTTTAGAATGTACTAAATCAAAAATAGTTTTACTTCTATTTGATCTCTTTCTTGAAAGTTTGGGTCTAGCCTAATGACACTTCTTGATTCATTAGGTGGCCTTAAAGCTCTATTTTCGGTCTCCAAAGTTTCTAACTTTTAAAATCTCAATCTCACCTATGTGTATTTGACAATTATTAACTTTACTAGACATTTGCAATTCCTTTATTTTGAGCTCACAACTTTTAACTTTATCTTTTAGCATTTTATTTATAGCATTTGCTGCTTTTAGACTCATATTCTCATCTAGTAAGTTATTTGTCTTTTGTCTAATGGATTCCAATTCATCTAGATGTGACTTACATGTGTGCGACTCAAACTCTTTTGGCTTGGGTTCAAGCTCAAGAATCTTAGACCTCAACTTTTGTATAATACCTTCTTTCTTAAGCAAATATGAATTTGCCTCATCAAGGAGATTTCTCAATCAAATTTCATTGTTGGAGGTTAGATTCTTCTTATAGAAAATGCTTAGCTCATTTGTGACTATATAATTATTGGACAAAACGGTTTGAGTCTCATTGGTTCCTAAAGAGTTGCTAGTTGATTCACTTTTGGATTCATAACCATTTAGACTAAAGTTTAATTGTACCTCATTTGTAGTGCTAGATGATCCATTGTTTGAGTCCTTTCTTTTGTTCTTGGATTTTGCCATCTCTCTAAGGATTTCAATGGCTAGTTTGTCGGTGATATTGTTGCTAGCAATAATTGCTTCCACATTTACATCATAATCTTCATCATGATTAGCCATCAAGGCTAGGTTGACTTCTTACTCATCATTTGCCTCTGAGTCGGATTCTTCATCGCTACTCTCATCAGAGTTTTCATTCAATAAGGCTTACAAAGCTTTTAACACTTTCTTACCTTGGTATTTTTTGTTTCCCGGTCTTAATTGGCATTCTTGTTTTTCTCCTTCATCCTTGTTTATAGCACGTTTGCATAGAGTGTCCTTCCTTGTGACAAGTTATGCACATTGCTCTTTTGTTTTTCTCTTTACGTTTCTTGTTGTACTTTTGTTCAAACTCTAACATGCCTTGAAATATTTTGGATAAGAGTAGGAAATCTTTTGAGGATTCTTGGTTTATTTTATTTAGGAGGTGGTCATTTGAGGAGTAATTGTTGAGGAGTTGTAGGATTCTTTTTGAAGAATTTTTGTTTTTGTGCGGGAAGAGCTATGGTCTTGGTTTTAGCTTCGAGTTCACCGGTTTGTCAAAGCTTCTCTTCACAACTTCGGAGATGGGCGAATAGCTCATCCGAGGTGAAGGTTCGAACTCCAGAGAGTACCTTAAAAGCGTTTATCATAGACTTCCATCTTGATTTCCTAAGCATCACACGCAAAATCTTTCCTACAACTTTGTTGTTAGAAATAGGTTCTCCCAATTCTATAAATTCATTTTGGGGCCTCCCAGATCTCTTTGGCACTAGTCATATTACCAAATATCTTAGCAACTGATTCACTAACAAAACTATATATAGCATTAACCGCATTATCATTTTCTTTTTTTTTTCAGTTTTGAGTCGACGGAAAGTTGGGTTGAGTTAGTTTCAGTTTCAGGGGTAAAACCATTTTGGACAATGTCCCATACCTCAATTATAGTCAAATAATTGATCATTTATTTTTTTCAATGACTAAAACTTTTGGTTGAACTAGTTAGCATTGGAGGTTCCTTGACATATCTTAGGGCCATTGGTGCCATTTATAGATCTAAAAATAAAGGCTTCAAATTAAGTAAGTCTTAATTTGAATTACCTGCTCTCATACCACTTGTTGTCCCTAACGGCACCTAGAAGGGGGTGAATATGGGGCCTTTTAAAATTATAACCCTAGATGGTTTGATATTCACTACAAATATATATATCTAACGTGTACGTAATTTGTTCTTGGCGGAAACAAGAAAACTTAAACTAAGCAAGTGTATGTAAAGTAAATAGAAGAGTAAAGAGACACTTGACACGAGATATGTTTATGGAGTTCGGCACTAACGCCTACGTCTCCGGGGCTTCGCGACCTTCTTGATGGCGCGCCTTTCTTTATCCAATGAGAAAGGAGTACAAGGTGGAACCGGTGAGCCCTTACAAATCTTGGGAAGTCACACGGCCCGAGCACAAAATTGGCTCTTGAGCACTAAAGGCTCTAGTGTTTGAACAAACAAGAGATCTCACACAAATCACTCTAATTCTTACACAAGATTGAGTATGGTGGAGTATGCTTGAGATTGTTGTAAAGATATTGAAGTTTGATGCACAAGCAACAATGGAGAATTCTAGATCTGTTTTGAAAACATAATATTGCAATTTGAGGCGGCTAGATTGTTGTCTCAAACCTAGATTTTGCTTCTATTTATAGAGAGAGAAACAAAATAAGGTAACTGGCATCAACCGTTACAACGGTTGATTAACCGTTATAACGGTTAGTCCCAGTTAGTAGGTTTGGCTGCGCTGGAAACACTAACGCTCAATAAGCATTACAATGGTTGGTACAATGGAACTCTCTGGAGATTTTTGAGGTCCGGAATGAATTAATCCGTTACAACGTTTGATTGGCTGTTATAACGAAATAAATCGACTACTCTATGGAATTTCGGATATGAATTATTTGTTGCAACACTTAACCAATGTAGCAGTTTAGGTCAATTACCTCAATCTCAAGCATATTTTACAATTTTACAGATTTCTAATAAATACACTAATCTTGAGTTTAGTCTTCTCAGTCCAATCCTTGGTCCATTATAGTACATCCTTGATATATATAGCATTTGATGATGCATCCTTGATGTTTATTGAAACTTTATATCGTCATGAATCTGTATACTAACTCAAGACAAGAAACCGTAAAATTCAACAAATATATGTTTTGCAAATCTAGTCAAACAGACTAAGTAGATTATTGCATAGTCCAACAACAACTACCTTATTCTCTTGCCTAATAACGACTCAACTAGAGTGCTGCAAGAACATTCAATTAGAGTATTTTATTAGATTTGCAACTACCCTCTTCTAATGCAATATGGTGACACTACTAAAGTGCTTCAAAGACCTTCAATAAGAGTGTTGTATTAGGGGTGCAACTACCCTTCTCTTGTCATACGACAACTATTGAGTATTTTGTGTATGTATTTTAGGGTTGATTTAATACTCTTTTGCTTTTAAATTTATATACCCAATACTCAATTTTGATTGGTGCATACAACCTCTCGTGGTAGTATCAGGGTCGAACATAAGGACAACCGGAAGCAATATTGATTACTAATTTAATCTTAATTCTAGAAGGTGTGAAATAGTAATTTAAAGTTTGGTTCGCAAGCCGCGACAACATTGTGGGCTCAATGCCCGAGTTGAGTTGGTAGTGAACTAAATAAAAAGTAATAAACTTAAAATGGTTGTTTGAAATAATATTGGGAAGGTCTAGGGGCTGCGACTCACTATCTGAATCAGCTAATTCTAATTACTTGGTTTGCTAATTATATTCATGTTTGCGTAATTGTGGTTTCTATTATAAATGTCAAGTTAAGAGGTTTCACATTTAGTTTATCACCAATTGACAACTTGTCTTAACCATATTGGACTTCACGTTTAGCTTATCGTCATAAGTTGGTTAAGATGTTGGTTCGACTAGTCAAGCTACTCTCAACTACTGACACTTCGTGTTTAGCTTATCGTGATCGGTAGCGATTGTAGCTTGATATATAATGAAGCCAAAATATATAGTGAAAATCCCTATCTTTTCTCCCGAAAAATGGTGAAAAACGAATGCGAAGTAGCCATTTTTCAGATTTATTTACCGCAAACGTGTTTTTAGGTCTTTGTGGCAGGTTTTTAAGAAAGTTGCATATTTAGTCCAAAACAAGAGCAAAAGTGTCATATTTAGGCGATTTCTGAAGATATCACCAAAACAGGGCATCACATGGAGCATGCAACGCCTCACACGAAGTGCACAACATGCAAAATAGTGAAAAATACATAAAATCCGCTAAGTGCACAACGCCTCCTCTATGCCGCACGATCCGTGGACTATTTCCTTTGGATTAGATCATCCACCGTTGATGCTATTTTCGGCATAATTCTTCTAAAAGGATGCGATTGCTTCAGCGGCAAGCTTTCATAGTTATTTTTGGCTTCATCTATCCAAATTTAGAATGCACTCTAAGTTTCCACCACCTCCACTACTTCCACTACTCCATCTTCATATTATGAAGGCTATATATACCCCTATTGTAATAGGATTTAGTGTGCGTATTTAATTGTGTTAAGTCCATAGAATAGAGATTAGCAATCCTCATTGCTAGGTTAGGTTAGAGAGTTACTTAGAGAGAGAAGGGTAGCTATCAGAAGTCAAGTAGGAGAAGAAGACGTCATCTAATGAGGTAGAGGTTCATCCATTTTTGTTGAGTATTTTAGGTATGGTGTTTTTATACTCTTTTAACTTTTAATATTTATAAACCTTCGTACCCAATGAATATGTTAGTTGTAAGCGCACAACCTATCGATTGTAGTATTTAGGTATCGATCCACAGGGAGATAGGGAAATACCAATTTTCAATAAAGAAAACTACTTTTGAAAACTAAACAATAAAAGTAAAAAGGGGGTTTTTGTTCTAAAATCCTAAGTTTGGGTTCAATACCCGGAAGAGAGGAGTTTCAAACAACAAATATAAATAAAATAAAGAAAAGAAAGATTGGTTTGTTTTCAAGTTTGAGGAGATCTAGGGGCATTCGGTCTACAATTCCTTGCTAATTCTATTTATTCGGTTTGTTTGAATTCATGTTTGATTTGATGAGGTTTCTAACCTAAAATGTTATCCAGGGTCACATCCGTGATTAAATAACGTGCCTAGATCACCTAGACCATGAAGCTTGATGTTAGCCTATCCTATCCTCAAATATTGGTACTTCACGATTAAGTCCTTCATACCAATATGCAATTCAATTCAAGGGGTCCTAATTAGGGATTTGCCTTCACGATTAAGTCCTTCACCAAACCCTAATCTTAATTCCTATAGTTCCAGTTTGGATATCAAAGTACGGTCGCTTCTAATCCAAAACCTAAGATATTTATGCTCATAATTTGGTACTCTCCTATTCCATCCTAACTACTTTGGTTCTTTCGAATCCAAAGCGGGACTTGTCCAATTCAAGTACTAAACTATGTAATTAGCACAAATGATAAATCACAGAAATTAACAATCAAATCCGATAAAACAATCATAATAAAAACAAATATCCGAATAAGCTAGAATTAAACAAGTTCATGCATTGACCTAAACCCCTAGAAAGAGAACTACTCTCTCATGGAGAGATCCATAACAAAGTTTGGCAAAAACAATAAGAAATGAAATAAAGAAATGATTACACCCTTTCTTAGATCCAAAACCTCGATCTTGCCGACTCCTTGCTTGAATCTTCTTCTTCTCCTTCCTTGAAAAGCCTTCGGAACTTTGAGAATTTCTGCAGATCTCCCTCTCTAAATTTGTAGAAAATGGATATATGATAATGGATGATCTCTCCTGTGGCCTCCTTAGCCTTATATAACATTTTCTGAACTTGGAGATCAAGTTGTTTTATTTTTGGCGCCCACTAAGCCTACTAACTTCTATATTTCTAATTCTGTGATTCTGAACTTGGAGACCAAGTTATTCTAATTTTGGCACCCACTAAGCCCACTAACTTTCCATATTTAGCAGTTTTTCAGGCTGATGCGGCCATTGATGCGGCTGTACAGAATTATACATTCCGAATTTGGATTTGTTTCCTTCATGAAAGTTGTAGATCTCTTTGTCCTGGTTCCGTCAAGCTTTGAATCACCCAAATCGGAGTTCGTATGACCAAGATATGGCCAAAATACGAACTGTGTGTCGGCTGAGTGCGGGTGGTGCATCCGCACTATGGGTCAGTGCGTCCGCACTGCGCTCGGACTTTTCTGTTTTCATCTTCTGATGAATCTGAAAGTTGCAAAAATCGTCTAAGTGCTGAGTGCGTATGACCCCACTCGCACTGGAGGTGAATGCGGACGCATTACGCTCGGACTTTTTGTCTGTGAAGTTCTGTGATGCTGGAAATTTGACTAAGTACTGAGTGCGTCCGCACTGGCTGTGAGTGCGTCCGCACTGGGCTCTGTTTCTCCTGTTTTGCTCTGAAATTCAAACGGGCATAACTCATGATCCGTAACTCCGTTTTCAGTGTTCTACCACTTTTCGGAAAGCTTGCGAGAATATCTACAATTTGCTTCATTTCCTGTAACTTAAATAGACTTTGGCAGTAACTTGATTCTTGGATATATTTCATTCTATTCTCTACTAAAATACAAGATATTTGGTGCTATTATGTGATAAAAACTAGATCGAATGTGTATATAATTTAGACCTATCAATCTTCAATTGGGTTGTAATTTATGTTCTCTTTATTTTATTCCTTTTATTTTGCCATGGTCATGAGAAACTAAACTTTTCATCTCTAGGGTGAGGATTGTACTCGAATTCTTAATTATGTTTTAGTATAAGTTTATGTTTTGTGTATGTCGATTTGAGTTTTCTTTATCATTTAAATTTATTTTTATTAAGTCCTTCCATACATAGTTATGTCTACTATATGCTAGTGCCCTCCACATACCAATATGTGTCAATTCATTGCATCCCGGTGGGAGTGGGATAATGCATGTAAGTAATTCAAAACTTCGGCTAATGAGCCTTGGTAGCGGTTCAAAGACTAGGGTTAGAACCCAGTGGGCTCCTTGACAGGATAGCGTAAATTGTACATTTAGATTATATTAGGAAACACCTAGATTAGGTGAGGTCTTTGGGATATTTAATTGTAGGGTAGAATATGAAATGATCAATTGGGTTTGTGTGAGAAAGATAATTGCATGCCTAGAATACTTAGAATTGATAGTCCAAAAATCGATCGCAAGATCGGAAAACCTTTCAAGTTGCATAAGTAAAAACCCAGCAAGCCTTGCGGGGTAGTGACAGTGCCGTATGCGAGGTAGCTGTGGGACAATCTATGCCGCATGCGATAGTGACAGTGCCGTATGCGGGGTAGAGAGACGTCGAAATTTATACTTTGCATAATTAAGAAGGAGAGCACCTGAACCCTAGAGAATCTCTATTTAATTGTTTAACCCAAACCTTAGCACAATTAGCGCCACCGCATAAACCTTGAGGGTATTGAACCCTACCTTAAACTATTTTAAACCTATTTTAAAACCCCTCGAGTACCTAGACTAGTGAAAATTATTAGAAATCTAATACACTTCCTTATGGATCGACACCCCAATTATACTACATGGTAGGATCATGCGCTTGTGATCTGAACGTAAGTAGAAATTAGGGTTTATAAGTATTTTAAAAGTAGTAGTACCATTTTGGTCCATCAAGCTTTTTGGCGTCGTTGCCGGGGATAGAGTAAGAATTCTCCTTTCGAGAAATTCTTGCGCTGTCGTTAGGGGTCTAACATAATAACTGGGACTAGGTCAAAAACTTTTTATTGTATCTTACTTTTCAGCACTTTTATTTGCATAAAACCCCCAAAAATATCAATTAGGATTAGTTTAATTTTTGCATATTTATTTTTTAGCATTCTTATTTGCATAAAAATCCCAAAAATATCAATTAGGATAGTAGCATATTTATTTTCAGCACTTGCATATTTTATTTTCTCTATCTTTAGGAGATTGTCATGCTGGCGGGAGCCTCCAAGCCCCGCACCACTAACAATTCCAATAAGAAGGATGTTACTTACCTTCTCCTAAACCAAAAGCGAAGACCACTCGCCAAACCATGGAAGGCGCAACTGTAGACGAGCTAGCTTCAAGTTTTATCAACATGAGTAACCCTAGCGTTCCTCCAGCCACCGCCAATCCACATCATAACGCGTCAATAACTGCTGGGACGGTAAATCAACCTTCCAATGCAGGCCCGGTAGTAGGAGCCAACACTTCACGACCGCTAAGGGACTTTGCCCTTCCACATGATTTGAAGGATCAAAGTAGCATCATAATGCCCGAGATAGAGGCAAACAATTTCGACATTAAGAACACCTATGTCAACTTGGTGACTAGGAGTATTTTTGAAGGAAGATCAGACGAGAACCCTCAGATCCACCTTAACAAGTTCAAGAATGCTTACAACGCGATCAAGGTGAATGGAGTCACACCTGATGATCTCCGACTTCGCCTGTTCCCATTCTCCCTAGGAGAATGACCACAATCATGACTCGAGTCATTAGAGGCTGGTTCAATCACAAATTGGGCTCAAATGACAAAGGTCTTCCTCGCTAAGTACTTTCTGCCCGCCAAGATGTTGAGTATTTTAGGTATAGGGTTTTTACGCTTTCTTTTATACTCTTTAGACTTTTAAATTTATAAACCTAGTACTCAAAGATATGGTCGATTGCAAGCGCACAACCTAATCCCTGTAGTATTTGAGGTATCGATCCAAAGGGAGATAGGGAAATACTAATTTCTACTAAAGTAAACTACTTTTAAAACTAAACAATAAAAGTAAAACAGAGGGGTTTTGTGTAATTTTGTTTTTAAGGAAAATTAAAGATTTGTAACAAAGTAATTAAAAGTAATTAAAATTTGGATGTGATTCAAGTTGGAGAAGTCTAGGGGTATTCGGTCTACAATCCCTTGCTAATTTTATCTACTCGGTTTGTTTAAATTCATGTTTGATATGACAAGGTTTCTAACCTAAGATGTTAAAAAGGATCACTTTTGTGAATTAATAACGTGCCTAAATAGTTCGAACTTCACGATTAAGTCCTTCACCCTAGCTATCTAGACCATGAAGTTCTCATTAGCCTATCATATCCTTAGATATTGGTACTTCACGATTAAGTTCTTCATACCAATATTCAATTCAATTCAAGGGGTCCTAATTAGGGATTTGACTTCACGATTAAGTCCTTCATCAAACCCTAACCATAATTCCTGTAGTTCCGGTTTAGATTTCAAATTGGTCAATTCTAATCCAAGTTCCTAAGGTATTTGTGATCACAATTTGGTACTATTCTATATGATCATAATCTACTTCAAGTCTAAAAGATCTAAGTGGGATACTACAATTCAAGTACTAATCATGCAACACAAAGAATAAATCACAAAAATTAACATCAAATCAAACAATCATAATAAAAACTAAGATCCGAGTAAGATAAACTTAAACAAGTTCATGCTACATGACCTATACCCCTAGAGAGAAAGTCTAGCCTCTCATGGGTGCTTTAACATCCATAAGAAAATACAAGATAAACATGGTAAAAACTGAGAAAATACGTAAGAGAAAATAATAGAACCAATCTCCTAGTCCCTGCCCAAGTTCTTCCCTTGTCGCTCAAGCAAAACCTCGACTTCTTCCTTCTCTTTCTTTGAAATTTATCGCAACTTTGATCACCGCCGGAAAGTGGAGCAGAATGACTTCAATTAAGTAATGATGAGCAATGATGGGCAGTCATGAGCATTTTCCGAATTTGGAGATCAAGTCGTTCTATTTTCGGCGCCCACTAACTTAGTCATTTTATGAACTTGGGGATTAAGTTGTTATCTTTCGGCACCCACTAAGTCTACTAACTTCCATATTTCTAATTCTGTGATTCTGAACTTGGAGACCAAGTTATTCTAATTTTGGCGCCCACTAAGCCCACTAACTTTCCATATTTAGCAGTTTTTCTGGCTGGTGCGGCCATTGATGCGGCTGTACAAAATTATACATTCCGAATTTAGATTTTTTTCCTTCATGAAAGTTGCAGATCTTTTTGTCATGGTTCTTCCAAGCTTTGATTCACCTAAATCGGAGTTTGTATGACCAAGATATGGCCAAAATACGAACTGTGTGTCGCTGAGTGCGTTCGCACTCTGTCTCAGTGCGTCCGCACTGGGCTCGGTTTCTCTGTGTTCTGCATCTGATGGCTGAGTGTGTCCGCACTCTGGGTCAGTGTGTCCGCACTGGGCTCAGTTTCCTCTGTGTTGTGCTCTGAATTTCTACAATTCAAACGGTCATAACTCATGATCTGTAACTCCGTTTTCTGCAATTCGGAAAGCTTGCGAGAAGATCTACAATTTGCTCCATTTCCTGTAATTTAAATATACTTTGGCAGTAACTTGGTTCTTGGATGTATTTGACACTAAAATAAGCATAAATACAAGGAATTTGGTACAGTTTGGAGGTCAAACCCTATCCTACAGTGTATAGAAAATTGACTTATCACAAGACTATGCAGTATCGAAGCCGTATCACTTCTTTCATGCAGAAGGATGGAGAAACGCTAAGCGACGCATGTGACCGCTTCAAGAACCTCGAGAGGGAGTGTCCTCACCATGGACTGGAGAAATGGCTCACGCTTCAATCCTTTTACGATGGACTATCGCAGAAGAAGCCGAGGATCTTTCATGAACCTGAATGCCGAAGAAGCTGAGAAGACCATCGCAGACTTATGCCAAAGTCAGAACTATTCGACATCTGGGCAAAGCGTGAAGAGTACCACAGCTGACAAACCCAATGTTAGTAGCAGTGCTGCCATCGATGCTAAGCTCGATGCCTTATGCAAGCTTGTCAATGATCTTTCTAAACAAAAGGGCAATATAGCAAGCGTGGCGCTGTGTCAATCATGTGGAGATGTTCACAACCTAGAAGACACATGCCCACTTCTCGCGGAGGTAGAAGTAGAGCAAGTCAACATGGTGAACAATTCCTACAAGCCTAACAACCAAAATGCTAATGCATACAACCAAGGTTTGAGGAATCAAGTGAACTACCCCTACAGGAACGATCAAGGAGCTGCAAATCCGCAAGGATATCAACCTAACTATCAGCAGGGACGACCACAACAACCATACCAGCAGAGGCAATTCGAGCAACAACCTCATCGCAAGCCATACATTGAGTATGTTATAGAGAAGTTGTTTGAAAGGCAAGGGAGAACAATAGACGAGATCAACACCAACACCAATGTAATAGGTGAACAAACAGAAAATCAAGTAGCTCAACTGGCTCATGATTTTTCGAGTTTTTTGCGAGGTAGATGCAAGCTTCCGAGACAACCAGAGGTCAACCCACGAGAATCAACTCGATGTATTGCAACCAATGATGATCAACGCTACGACGTGCACCTTCCAACCGAAGGAGCACTCTTCCCGCCTCCATCCAACTAAACGAGGAAAGGTCTAGCTTACGACCTAAAACAAGCACTGCGTGGGAGGTAACCCACAATTCTTTTTACTTTTTATGTACTTTTATTTTTAGTTTTAGAGTCATGGGTAACTTACCAAACCAGAACTGACAGGTAGATGATCGGAATTGTGACAAAGGAAGAAACCAAGGAGAAGGTGATCCATGGCCAATTCAACTAAGCCGACGATCAATCTCGACCATCCATGCCACCATACAATAGCAGGCCGGCTGGGATGTTGTTTCCTTCTGAAGAACATCGTGTACGCTTTTAAACATTGCAAGAACGCACAATAAAGGTAACCAAGGGGCCATGCCATTTATCTCTACAAAAATTATTGATTTGCGATGAGGTAAAGGCACTTCTATCCTCAATCAACCTATAGGAGCTATCCTACAAGTTGAGATGGATGTCAACATACGCACGAGCCACCTTAGAGTTCTTAGCGACCTTGCAAGAAGAAGGCGACAAGATAGGTTTCAACCTAAATAATAGGCACTACACCCTCACCATAAACGAGGTCAACTTAACGTTAGGTCTACCCTTGGGTGGGCACGTATCACATGGAGCCAAGATGGAGAGGGATGCCTTTTGAGAGAAGCACACTCTACAAGAAGGAGATGGGAGGAGGCCTAGAGACTCAACCTACATCTTCAACACCCCGCTAAGATTTGCTTACATCCTCTTGACAAACTCTATCTTCCAAACTAGAGAATTCAACACAAAGGTAGATGACAGAGACATTATCTTTCTTGCGCAAATGAAGGGACATCATCAATAATGGCCATCACATAGGATTCTTCGTTGTTGACTGTCGTCAGATGACAAGAGAAAAAGGTAGTTGAAACCCTAATACAACAATCTAATTGAAGGTCTATATTGCACTCCAAAAGTATCGCCGGATAGCAAGAGAAATGGGTTGTTCCAACCCTAATACAACACTCTAATTGAAGGTCTTTGCAGCACACTAGTTATGTCACCAGATGGGAAGAGAACAGGGTAGTTTCAATCCTAATACAACACTCTAAGGTCTTTGCAGCATTCCAATTGTGTCTTTAGATGACCAGAGAAGAGCGTAGTTGCAACCCTAACACAACACCCTAAATGATGGTCTTTGCAACACTCTAGTTGTGTCGTTATATGGCAAAAGAATAGGGTAGTTACAACCCTAATACTACACACTCTAATTATAGGTCTTTGCATCACTCTAGTAGTGTTGTTAGATAGTAAGAAAAGAGGGTTGTTGCAACCCAAATACAACACTCTAATTGACTGTCTTTGAAGCACTAGTTGTGTCGATAGATGGCAAGATAAGAGGATAGTTGGAACCCTAATACAACACTCTAATTGAAGGTCTTTGCAGCACTCTAGTTGTGTCGTCAGATGGAAGGAGTAGAGGGTTGTTGCAACCCTAGTACAACCCTCTAATTAATAGTCTTTACAACACTCTAATTGTGTCATTAGATGGCAAGAGAAGAGGGTAGTTACAACCCTAATACAACACTCTAATTGAAGGTCTTTGCATCACTCTTGTAGTGCTTCCCGAAGGCAAGAGAAGAGGGTAGTTGCAACCCTAATACAACACTTTAATTGAAGGTCTTTGCAGAAACCTAGTAGTGTCGCCATATGGCAAGAGAAGAGGGTAATTGCAACCCTAATACAACACTCTAATTTAATGTCTTTGGAGCACTCTAGTTGTGTTGTCAGATGACAAGAGAAAAGGGTAGTTGAAACCCTAATACAACACACAAATTGAAAGTTTGTCCAGCACTCTAATAGTATCGCCGGATAACAAGAGAAATGGGTTGTTGCAACCCTATTACAACACTCTAATTGAAGGTCTTCGCAGCACACTAGTAGTGTCGCCAGATGGGAAGAGAAAAGGTCTTTGCAGCATTACAATTGTGTCGTTAGATGACAAGAGAAGAGTGTAGTTGCAACCCTAACACAACACCCTAATTGATGGTCTTTGCAATACTCTAGTTGTGTCATTATATGGCAAGAGAATAGGGTAGTTACAACCCTAATACAACACTCTAATTAATGGTCTTTGCAACACTCTAATTGTGTCAATAGAATGCAAGAGAAAGTGGTAATTACAACCCTAATACAACACTCTATATGTTCTTTGCAGCACTCTAGTAATGTCGGTAGATGAGAAGAGGGTAGTTGCGACCATAATACAACACTCTAATTGAAGGTCTTAGCATCACTCTTGTAGTGCTGCCAGAAGGCAAGGGAAGAGGGTAGTAACAACCCTAATACAACACTCTAATTGAAGGTCTTTGCAATACTCTAGTTGTGTCGTTATATGGCAAGATAATATGGTAGTTACAACTCTAATACTACACTCTAATTATAGGTCTTTGCATCACTCTAGTAGTGTTGTTAGATAGTAAGAGAAGAGAGTTGTTGCAACCCCAATACAACACTCTAATTGACGGTCTTTGAAGCACTCTAGTTGTGTCGATAGATGGAAAGAGAAGAGGTTAGTTGCAACCCTAATACAAAACTCTTATTGAAGGTCTTTGCAGCACTCTAGTTGTGTCGCAGATGGAAGAAAAGAGGGTTGTTGCAACACTAATACAACCCTCTAATTAATGGTCTTTACAACACTCTAATTGTGTCATTAGATTGCAAGAGATAGGGTAGTAACAACCCTAATACAACACTCTAATTTAACTTCTTTGCAGCTAGTAATGTCGGTAGATGCCAAGAGAAGAGGGTAGTTGCGACCATAATACAACACTCTAATTGAAGGTCTTAGCATCACCCTTGTAGTGCTGTCAGAAGGAAAATGAAGAGGGTAGTTGCAACCCTAATAAAACACTTCAATTGAAGGTCTTTGGAGCTCTCTAGTTGTGTTGTCAGATGGCAAGAGAAGAGGGTAGTTGAAACTTTAATACAATACTGTAATTGAAGGTATTTGCATCAGTCTAACAAGTGTCGTTAGATAGCAAGGGAAGAAGGTAGTTGTAATCCTAATACAATACACTAATTGAAGGTCTCTGCATCACTCTAATAGTGTTGCATGATGGCAAGAGAGGAGGGGAGTTGCAAACCTAATACAATAATCTAATTAAAGATCTTTGTAGCACTTTAGATGTGTCACTGGATGAGAAGAGAAGTGGGTTGTTGCAACACTCTAATTGAAGGTCTTTGCAGCACACTAGTAGTGTTGCCAGATGGGAAGAAAAGATGGTAGTTTCAATCCTAATACAACACTCTAAGGTCTTTGCATCATTCCAATTGTGTCATTAGATGACAAGAGAAGAGGGTAGTTGCAACCCTAATACAACACCCTAATTGATGGTCTTTGCAACACTCTACTTGTGTCGTTATATGGCAAGAGAATATGGTAGTTACAACCCTAATACTGCACTCTAATTATAGGTCTTTGTATCATTCTAGTAGTGTTGTTAGATAGTAAGAGAAGAGGGTTGTTGCAACTCTAATACGACACTCTAATTAATGGTCTTTGCAACACTCTAATTGTGTCATTAAAATGCAAGAGGATAATTACAACCCTAATACAACCAGTGTTGTAAATAATGGTATACGCTCGTCAGACGGACAAGGTATACCGGTAAGCGATTATTCGGGAATAATCGGGCATAAACGGAAATAATCGGCTGATTATTCGAAAAAATCTGTGACGGTTTGATCACCGCCAACGACTAATTGGACGTTTTTTTAGAACGGGCGTTTTTTTAGAACACTGAATACACACTCTAATATAAGTTCTTTGCTACACTCTAATTTATGTTCTTTGCTACACTCTAGTAATGTCGGTAGATGAGAAGAGGGTAGTTGTGACCATAATACAACACTTTAATTGAAGGTCTTTGCATCACTCTTGTAGTGCTGTCAGAAGGCAAGGGAAGAGGGTAATAACAACCCTAATTCAACACTCTAATTGAAGGTCTTTATATGGCAAGATAATATAGTAGTTACAACTCTATTACACTTTAATGATATGTCTTTCCATCACTCTAGTAGTGTTGTTAGATAGTAAGAGAAGAGAGAATTGTTGCAAACCCAATACAACACTCTAATTGATGGTCTTTGATGCCCTCTAGTTGTGTCGGTAGATGGAAAGAGAAGAGGTTAGTTGCAACCCTAATACAAAACTCTTATTGAAGGTCTTTGCAGCACTTTAGTTGCAACACTAATACAGCCCTCTAATTAATGGTCTTTACAACACTTTAATTGTGTCATTAGATTGCAAGAGAAGAGGGTAGTAACAACCCTAATACAACACTCTAATTTATGTTCATTGAAGCACTCTAGTAATGTCGGTAGATGCCAAGAGAAGATGGTAGTAGTATTGTTAGATAGTAAGAGAAGAGAGTTGTTACAACACCAATACAACACTCTAATTGACGGTCTTTGAAGCACTCTAGTTGTGTCGATATATGGAAAGAGAAGAGGGTAGTTGCAACCTTAATACAACACTCTAATTGAAGGTCTTTGCGTCACCCTTGTAGTGCTGTCAGAAGGCAAGTGAAGGGGGTAGTTGCACCCCTAATAAAACACTTCAATTGAAGGTCTTTGTAGCAATCTAGAAGTGTCGGCATATGGCAACACTCTAATATTTGGAGCACTCTAGTTGTGTCGTCAGGTGCCAAGAGAAGTGGGTAGTTGAAACACTAATACAATACTGTAATTGAAGCTCTTTTCATCACTCTACTAGTGTCGTTAGATAGCAAGGGAAGAGGGTAGTTGCAATGCTAATACAATACACTAATTCAAGGTCTACGCATCACTCTAGTAGGGGAGTTGCAAACCTAAGACAATACTCTAATTGAAAATCTTTGCAGCACTCTAGTTGTGTCACCAGATGACAAGAGAAGTGGGTTGTTACAACCCTAATACAACACTATAATTGAAAGTCTCTGCAGCACTTTAGTAGTGTCGTCAGATGGCAAGAGAAGAGGGTAGCTGAAACCCTAATACAACACACAAATTGAAATTCTGTCCAACACTCTAATTATATCGCCGGATAACAAGAGAAGTGGGTTGTTGCAACACTATTACAACACTCTAATTGAAGGTCTACGCAACACACTAGTTGTGTCGCCAGATGGGAAGAGAAGAGGGTAGTTTCAACCCTAATACAACAATCTAAGGTCTTTGTAGCATTCCAATTGTGTTGTTAGATGACAAGAGAAGAGGATAGTTACAACCCTAGTACAACACCCTAATTGATGGTCTTTGCAACACTCTAGTTGTGTCGTTATATGGCATGAGAATAGGGTAGTTACAACCCTAATTCTACACTCTAATTATAGGTCTTTGCATCACTCTAGTAGTGTTGTTAGATAGTATGCAACCCTAATACAACACTCTAATTAAGGGTCGTTGCAACCTTAATTGTGTCATTAGAATGCACGAGAAGAGGGTAATTACAACCGTAATACTACCAGTGTTGTAAATAACAGTATGCGCTCGTCGGACGGACAAGGTACCGCCAAGCGATTATTTGAGAATAATCTGGAATAATCGGGCATAAACGGAAATAATCGGCCAATTATTCGAAAAAATCTGTGACAGTTTGATCACCGCCAACGACTAATCGACCTAAATGGACATTTTTTACAACACTAAATACAACACTCTAATTTACGTTCTTTGCAACACTCTAGTAATGTCGGCAAATGAGAAGAGGGTAGTTGCGACCATAATACAACACTCTAATTGAAGGTCTTTGCATCACTCTTGTAGTGCTGGCAGAAGGTATGGGAAGATGGTAGTAACAACCTAATAAAACACTCTAATTGAAGGTTTTTGCAACACTCTAGTTGTGTCGTTATATTGCATAGTTACAACTCAAATTATAGGTTTTTGCATCACTCTAGTAGTATTGTTAAATAGTAAGAGAAGAGAGTTGTTACAACCCCAAAACAACACTCTAATTGACGGTTTTTGAAGCACTCTAGTTGTGTCGATATATGGAAAGAGCAGAGGTTAGTTGCAACCCTAATACAAGACTCTTATTGAAGGTCTTTGCAGCACTCTAGTTGTGTCGCAGATGGATGGAAAGAGGGTTGTTGCAACACTAATACAACACTCGAATTGTGTCATTAGATTGCAAGAGAAGAGGGTAGTAACAACCCTAATAAAACACTCTAATTTATGTTCTTTGCAGCACTCTAGTAATGTCGGTAGATTCCAAGAGAAGAGGGTAGTTGCAACCTTAATACAACACTCTAATTGAAGGTCTTTGCATCGCCCTTGTAGTGCTGTCAGAAGGCAAGTGAAGAGGGTAGTTGCAACCCTAATAAAACACTTTAATTGAAGGTCTTTGCATCAATTTAGAAGTGTCGGCATATGGCAAGAGAAGAGGTTAGTTGCCACCCTAATACAACACTCTAATCTTTGGAGCTCTCTAGTTGTGTCGTCAGATGCCAAAAGAAGAGGGTAGTTGAAACCCTAATACAATACTGTAATTGAAGGTTTTTGCATCTCTCTAGTAGTGTCGTTAGATAGCAAGGGAAGATGGTAGTTGCAACTCTAATACAATACACTAATTGAAGGTCTCCGCATCACTCTAGTAGTGTTGCATGATGGCAAAAGAGGAGGGGAGTTGCCAACCTAATACAATACTCTAATTGAAGATCTTTGTAGCACTCAAGTTGTGTCACCGGATGACAAGAGAAGAGGGTTGTTGCAACCCAATTACAACACTCTAATTGAAGCACTAATAGTGTCGCCAGATTGGAAGAGAAGAGGGTAGTTTCAATCCTAATACAAAACTATAATTGAAAGTATGTCCAACACTCTAATTGTATCGCCGGATAGTAAGAGACGTGGATTGTTGCAACCCTATTACAACACTCTAATTGAAGGTCTTTGCAGCACACTAGTAGTGTCGCCAGATGGGAAGAGAAGAGTGTAGTTTCAACCCTAATACAACACTCTAAGGTTTTTGCAGCATTCCTATTGTGTCGTTAGATGACAAGAGAAGAGGGTAGTTGCAACCCTAATACAACACCCTAATTGTTGGTCTTTGCAACACTCTAGTTGTGTCGTTATATGGCAAGAGAATAGGGTAGTTACAACCCTAATACTACATTCTAATTATAGGTCTCTAGTAGTGTTGTTAGATAGTAAGAGAAGAGGGTTGTTGCAACCCTAATACAACACTCTAATTAACGGTTTTTGAAGCACTCTAGTTGTGTCAATAGATGACAAGAGAAGAGGGTAGTTGCAACCCTAATACAACACTCTTATTGAAGGTCTTTGCAGCACTCTAGTTGTGTCGCCAGATGGAAGGAAAGAGGGTTGTTGCAACCCTAATACATCACTCTAATTATTGGTCTTTGCAGCACTCTAATTGTGTCATTATATGACAAGAGAAAAGGGTAGTAACAACCCTAATACAACACTCTAATTTATGTTCTTTGTAGCACTCTAATAATGTCGGTAGATGGCAAGAGAAGAGGGTCGTTGCAATCTTAATACAACGCTCTAATTGAAGGTTTTTGCATCACTTTTGTAGTGTTGCCAGAAGACAAGTGAAGAGGGTAGTTGCAACCCAAATAAAACACTTTAATTCAAGTTCTTTGCAGCATTCCAATTGTGTCGGCATATGGCAAGAGAAGACGGTAGTTGCAACCCTAATACAACACTCTAATTAAAGGTCTTTGTAGCTCTCTAGTTGTGTCGTCAGTAGCCAGGAGAAGAGGGTAGTTGAAACCCTAATACAATACTGTAATTGAACTGAAAGACTACTAGAAGAATAAGAAATAAACCAAGAAAAATATGAAGTACAACTAGAAGTGTTTGAAATACAACCTATAGTAGACGAAATAACAAGTAGAATCTGAAAGACAACTAGAAGAACAAGAAATACAACATGTAGTAGATGATAAAAACCAACTAGTAGAACAAGAAAGACAATTGGTACAAGGTGAAAGACATTTAGAAGAAGATGAAATAAAAATAAAATAATATGAAATACCACTAGAAGAAGATGAAATACAACTAGAAGAAAATGAAATACAACATGTAGTAGGCGAAAGACAACCAGTAGAACATGAAATAAAACTAGTAGAAAATGAAATACAACTAGAGAAAGATGAAATACAACCTGTAGTAGATGAAAACAACAAGTAGAATATGAAAGACAACTTGAAGAAGATGAAAACAATCAGTATAAGATGAAAGACAACCAGTATAACATGAAGGACAACCAGTACAAGGTGAAAAACTACAAGAAATAGATGAAATACAACTAGAAGATGATGAAATACAACCATTAGTAGACGAAAGACAACCAGTAGAACAGGAAAGACAACCATTAGAAAATGAAATACAATTTGAAGAAGATGAAATACAACCTGTAGTAGACGAAAGACAACCACTAGAAAATGAAATATAACTAGAAGAAGATGAAATACAACCTATATTAGACGAAAGCAACAAGTAGAAATATGAAAGACAACTAGAAGAATATGAAAGACAAGTATAAGATGAAAGACAACCAGTAGAACACGAAAGACAACCGGTACAAAGTGAAAGACTACTAGAGGAAGATGAAATACAACTAGAAAAAGATAAAATACAACTTGTAGTAGACGAAAGACAACCAGTAGAACATGAAAGACAACCGGAATAAAATGAAATATAATTAGAAGAAGATAAAATACAACCTATATTAGACGGAAACAACAAGTTGAACATGAAAGACAACCAGTATAGGATGAAAGACAATCAGTAGAACCTGAAATACAACCAGTACAAGGTGAAATACTACTATAAGAAGATGAAATACAACTAGAATAATATGAAATACAATTAGATGAAGATGTAATACAACTATAATAATATGAAATACAACTAGAATTAGATGAAATGCAACATGTAGTAGTCGAAAGACAACTAGTAGAACATGAAAGATAACTAGTAGAAAATGAAATACAACTAGAAGAAGATGAAATACAACATATAGTCGACGAAAACAACAAGTAGAACATGAAAGACAACTAGAAGAAGATGAAAGACAACTAGAAGACTATGAAATACAACATGTAGTAGATGAAAGACAATCAGTAGAACATGAAAGACAACCAGTAGAAAATGAAATACAACTAGAAGAAGATCAAATATAACCTGTAGTAGACGAAATAACAAGTAGAACATGAAAGACAACTAGAAAAAGATGAAATACTACATGTAATAGACGATAAAAGCTAACTTGTAGAACAAGAAAGATGAAATACAACTAGAAGAAGATGAAATACAACTAGAATAATATGAAATACAATTAGATAAAGAAGTAATACAACTAGAATAATATGAAATACAACTAGAAGAAGATGAAATGCAACCTGTAGTAGTCGAAAGGCCAGTAGAACATGAAAGATAACTAGTAGAAAATGAAATACAACTAGAAGAAGATGAAATACAACCTGTAGTAGACGATAACAACAAGTAGAACATGAAAGACAACTAGTAGAAGAAGATGAAAGACAACCAGTAGAATTTGAAAGACAACTAGAAAAAAAATGAAAGACAACCAGTACATAAAGGACAATTAGAAGAAGATGAAATACAACTTGAAAAAGATAAAAGACAATCAATAGACAACTAGGTAGAAGATTAAAGACAACTAGTGGAAGATGAAAGCCAACCAATACAAGGTGAAAGACTACTAGAAGAACATAAAATACAACTAGAAGAATATGAAGTACAACTTGAACATGAAATACAACCTGTAGTAGACGAAAGACAACCAGTAGAACATGAAAGACAACCAGTAGAAAATGAAATACAACTAGAAGAAGATGAAATACAACATGTAGTAGACGAAACAACAAATAGAACATGAAAGACAACTAGAAGAAGATGAAATACAACATGTAGTAGACGATAAAAGCCAACTAGTAGAACAAGAAAGACAACCAGTACAAGGTGAAAGACAACTGGGAATGGTGCGCGGTGGCAAAGGTTTGCACTGACCGATTAGGGGGGTTTGGGGAATCAAACCTAAGACATCTTTCAAGCAGCTAGAGAAAGGGGTGTACCAGATTGAGCTCACGTGCATATCAGATTACCTAAGAATCCTAGACAAGGGACCATGGTTCTACCGTCATGACCTGGTTGCGACAGCTCTGTGCAACTCTCCAAAGGCGGCAATGAATTCAGAAGTCATCACAGGCGAGCTTTGGGTTCAATTCCATAACATCCCCCTGACTCGCTCACCGAGGAAGGTGTCTCGATAATCACCAAGCCAATAGGGAAGGCCGTCTCAGAACCAGTACCGGGCCACATTGCTAGAAGACACTTCTTTAAAATTAAAATGGCTATCGAGCTCAATAGCGCCCTCAAGGGTGTGGTCCACGCATGCCACCCTACCCTGGGAGAGGTATCGGTCTATATTGTCTATGAAAGAATGGGGAGGGCATGTATCTTTTGTGCAGAGCTGGGGCATGAAGTGGGTACATGTACAGACCCAACTCGCTTGGCACGAATCAGGAACAAAGAGGAAAACCAGAATAGACCGGAGTTTGATAACATTCTAAAACCAACTATTGGCTCGTGGATCATAAACTCGATGTTGATTCCCTTCCCGGACCACAACAACACACAAACCAAACAAAACCCGTTAAGGCCCCTCAAAACTTCGGGCCAGAAAAGACCATTGAATCAAGCAGATGGAGGTGCGAAGATGGAAAGGAAACATATGATTACAGCAGGAGGAATGAATGGGTCTCCAAAGGAGGATGGAGAGATATCGGAGGGGGAACCTCCGATGAGGCATTAACCAAAAAACCAAAGGCGGCGAGACAGACTTCGCCGCCAGCCCCAATATGAGTATTCTTTCATGAAATTGTCGAGGCAGCGGGGGGCTCTCAACAATCCCAATCATGTGATGTTACCTCACAGCATAATGACCGACATTGCTTTTGTTTCAGAGACGAAGTGTTCAACCGATAAAGCTCTGAGATGAATAGCAAACCTACCTTTGAACAATTATGAGATCGTTCCCTCCCGAGGAAGGGGATAAAAGCCTCTGGCTATTATGGTCAGACCAAGTTTCAATCAAAATAATTGAGACTTCACTTTTTTTCATAGTCACACAAGTTCAGCTAACACCTTCTAGTAAGCCGTGGACCCTCTTTGCGATATATGGCGATTGTGATGATCAGGTCAATTTGTACATATGGGACTGAATACATCACTACGCAACAACCACTGACATTCCTCTTTGTTCCATTGGTGACTTCAACTGCATTTCTAACCAACAAGAGAAGCAAGGGGGCCAACCTTGGAGGAAAACACAGGCGCTTTAGAGAATTCATGCAGTGCACGGGACTGTTAGACCTTGGTCACAATGGTTCTGCCTTCACTTAGGCAAATAACCAAAAAGGTAGAAATCTAATTATGGAAAGACTAGATAGGGGAATTGCAACAGCTGATTAGGTCAGTATGTTTTCGAACTCCAAAGTTTTCCACTTACCAAATTATAGCAGCGACCACCTGCCAATACTCCTCAGAACCGAAACCAAACAAAGAAGAAAGGAGAAGTACTTCCGAGTGGAGCAATGGTGGTTGCAACAGAGTGACTTTAAGGAGGTATGTGCAAAAGCAGTTAGGGTGGAAACAAAAATTGGGAAGATACTTACCGGGCACTCAAAAAAGAGATATGTAGCTGGGAATTAGGCACGAAAGACCCAAATTGGGAGCTAAAGAAGATAGAAAGAGAGTTGGCAGATCTGCTACAACAGACACAAACAGATCCGATAAGGCAGGGTGGAGGACCTGCAGTACGATTACCAAACCTTTATCGCTGCACAGGAGCTCTATTGGCTTCAGCGATCACGTTTGAATTAGAACCTAATGGGCGACCAGAACACTCATTTCTTTCACCTCTCAACACAAATTAGACAGAGAAGGAACAGGATAACTGCGGTACTGAAAGATAATGGAGATTGGGCAGTACAGAAAGATGAAATTAGGAAGGAGTTTGTGAAATACTTTAAAGGGATTTACAGTCTACCCCAAAATGGTGGAGCGAACATGCCACCAGATATACCGTTGGATTACACTATGGGGGTCCAACAAATCCTGATCTCAGCCTATGAAGACCTCCAAAGGGATCCAACAAAATTGGAGATAAAAAAGACGCTGTTTGTGTTAGGGCCGACAAAGGCCCCCAGGCCCAGATGGTATCACAGCCTCTCTAATACAACAGAATTGGGATACTCTCGGCCCAGCTTTTGTAAAAGAAGTACAACTCTTCTTCTCTATTTCTCACATGAAGGACTCAATAGCAAAATCAAACCTCATCCTAATCCCTAAACTGGATGCGCCAACAAAAGTCTCGTATTACCGGCTGATAAGCATCTGTAACCTAACTTATAAGGTCATATCTAAAGTCATCGCAACCAGAATGAGGCCTTAGATGAACACACTCATATCTCAAGCGCATACGACTTTCCTTCCGGGGCGTGAGATCTCGGAGAACATTATTCTTCTACGAGAGATTTTGCATGGGTTTCGGAAAAACAATGGCGAAGAACAGTTTGTCCTTAGCAGACCTCGAAAAGGCCTTCGACAAAGTTAGGTGGGAATCTATTAACCCTAATGCCAAGGTATGGCCTTCCTAACCGTCTTTGTAGGTGGATCCAAGCGTGTGTTACATCGGCCAAATTCACTATCCAATTCAATGGATGAGTTCATTACACCAAGACGAGGGCTTCATCAAGGTTGCGCGATGTCTCCCTATCTGTTCACCCTAGCAATGGACCCTCTGGCACGGGTCCTGGAGCTAAGCCACCAAAGGGGTCAACTGAAAGGACTAAAGGTGTCGACCTCAACAAAACCGATGACGTGCTCCTTGTTTGCAGATGATCTTCTCCTTATGGGCAGGGTGGACAATAGAGAGGTATCAAAATACCTAAATACCTTGCAAGAATTCTCCTCACTATTGGGCCTTGTGATAAATGAAGACAAGTCAAAGGTCTGGTTTAGCAAGAGCACCATAGACCTAGCAAAGGCACGATTTCTAGGTAGGGTAAATGTTGGTGAAGCGCGAAGGGATGAGAGATACTTGGGCTGCCCAGTGGCAGCCAGTGCGTCGGCTAATTTTGATTACTTAATTGAGAAGTTTAAATTGAGACTCAACCAATGGAAGACCAAATCACTCAACCATGCGAGACGGCTCACACTAATCCAATCCGTGTTTCAGAGTCAGCCTATCTATGCAATGGGCACTGTGCTTATCCCCAAGAAGGTACTAAGTAAGCTGACGACCATATCTCACAATTTTTTCTAGGGGGGTACTAACGAGAAGAAAGCAATGGCCTATGTGGCATGGAGGGAGATAACCAAACTGAAGGGGATGAGAGGTCTGGGTTTGAGAGATTTGACCGAAGTCAACAAGGCACTGATCCTGAAGAATGTTTGGAATATGGCCTCGCAACCAAATAAGCCATGGGTCTAACAGTGCAGGCAAAATACTTTCCAAGAGGAGCATTTTGGGAAACACAGAGGAAATATGCATGTTCCAAATTATGGAAGCAGTTGGCTGATCTCAAACCAATGCTGCAAGACCAGATCCTTTGGAAAATTGGAAGGGGAGAAGAGATCCTTGTGTTCTCCCAACCATGGTTCCCTAACTGGAAGCAATTTGCGGCGGGTAACGCCCACCAAAGGAAGCAACTAGTATCCTCCCTTCTCAAACCCGGCATGAACCGTGGGATTTTCAGGCGCTGCAGGAGGCGTTTGGTTTCACTCAGGCTCTGTTAATTGCAACAGACAATTCCGTTAAGCCGACCTCGCACCCGGTGCCTGACAAGCTCTTATTCACGGCCACAAAAAATGGAGAATTCTCGGTGAAAAAGGTGTACCAGATAGTAAAAGGGGATGAGGGAATTGCGCAAGACAAGGCCCTCTGGGACGGAATTTGGACGAATCAGGCTCTCACACCTAAGCTGAAAATCTTCCTACGGCGATGCATCAAGAACGCATTACCAGCAAGCGCAGTCATTGCAGCTCGAATCCAAACAGTATCTCCACTCTGCAAATTGTGTTCAAAGAAGGATGAAACTATCGCCCACACTTTGTTCCATTGCGACGCTGCCAGAGCAACATGGCTTCGATCCCCTCTGTGCTTACGATCTGGAGAGCTTAGGGGAACAGTGCGAGAAATCATACAAGAGAAGATGAGTAATCTAGACCAGCAACAGGTATGTTATTTCGTTTGTACAATGTGGGCCGGCTGGCGGGGAAGACATGATGTAGTGATGGGAAAGAAAAATTATTCCCCCTAAGCATGTTACCAGTACTACCTAAAGGAGTACCAAAACTGCAATATAAGGATGCTTGTCACGCAAGAAGGATTGAGAGGGAGACGGGACCAGGCTCTTGTTAGCGAAAGCAGTCAACAGGAGGTGTAGGACTCTGATGCAAAGTGTTGCGTTGATGGATCGTGAATGGAAGGGGGTTGTGCTGGCATAGGTCTGGCAGTGATCAGGGATGGCAGGGTTTTTCGATGGGTCTCAAAAAACATCAAACCGATATCCCTAGCAAAGGCAGAAGCGATAGCTATACTGGAAGGCCTTAAATTGCTTCAAACTTGGGCTAACGGGGAAGGGGTGGTATTATGAGTTCAATGGAAACGACTCAAGCTCTGTCCAAGGACAAGCCTGAGAATACTGACTGGAGAACTTATGATCAAATTTGGGACACCTGGCTCCTCATAGCAAACTCAAAAGGGAAGATGAAAGTGAAGTACTGCAATAAGAGAGAGCAGGAAATGGCACAGCCCCATGTTCTGGCAAACTAAGGGAGACTGCTACAAAGGGAGAAAAGCCGCTGCAATGAGCCGGACTTATCCTGATAGTGGGGATTTCTATTTCATTTCAAGAGCTTATTTCTCAATTTTAAGTTCTAAAAGATGTAACAAGAAGTCTTTAGTTACTGTGATCGACCCACGGGTCTTGTAAGAAACCAAAAAAAAAAACTAGAAGAAGATAAAATACTAGAATAATATGAAATACAATTAGAAGAAGATGAAATACAACTAGAATAATATGAAATACAACTTGAAGAAGATGAAATACAACCTGTAAAAGATGAAGGACGACTAGAAAAAGATGAAATATAATTAGTAGACAACCAGTAGAAGATGAAATACAACTAGTAGAACATGAAAGACAACCAGTACATGGTGAAATACAACTAGAAGAAATGAAATACAACTTGTAGTACAAGATGAAAGACAACTAGTAGAAGGTGAAAGACAAGGTGAAAGACAATTAGAAGAAGATAAAAAATAACCAGTAAAAGATGAATGACAACTAGAAAAAGATGAAATATAATTAGTAAACAACCAGTAGAAGATAAAAGACAACTAGTAGAAGATGAAAGACAACCAGTAGAACATGAAAGACAACCAGTAGAACATGAAAGACAACTAGTAGAAGCTGAAAGACAACTATAAGAAAATGAAAGACAACCAGTACAAAATAAAGGACAACTAGAAGAAGATGAAAGACAACCAGTAGACAACTAGTAGAAGATGAAAGCCAACTAGTAGAACAAGAAAGACAACCAGTACAAGGAGCAAGACAACTAGAAGAAGATGAAATACAACTAGAATAATATGAAATACAACTAGAAGAAGATGAAATACAACATGTAGTAAACGAAAGACAACCAGTAGAACATGAAAGACAACTAGAAGAAGATTAAAGACAACTAGTAGAAGGTGAAAAACAACTAGAAGAAGATGAAAGACAACCAGTAAAACTTGAAAGACAACCAGTACAAGATGAAAGACAACTAGAAGGCGATGAAATACAACTAGAAGAAGATGAAAGACAACTTGTTGAAAATGGAAGACAACCAGTAGATCATGAAAGACAACCAGTAGATCATGAAAGACAACCATAAGAAGATGAAAGACAACTAGTAGAAGGTGAAAGACAATTAGAAGAAGATGAAAAACAACCAGTACAAGATGAATGACAACTAGAAGAAGATGAAATACAACAAGTAGACAACTAGTAGAAGATGAAAGCCAACTAGTAGAATATGAAAGAAAACCAGTACAAGGTGAAAGACAACCTGAAGAAGATGAAATACAACTAGAAGAATATGAAATACAACTAGAACAAGATGAAATACAAGCTGTAGTAGACGAAAGACAACTAGTAGAACATGAAAGACAACCAGTAGAAAATGAAATACAACTAGAAGAAGATGAAAGACAACTAGTAGAAGGTGATAAACAACTAAAAGAAGATGAAAGACAACCAATAAAACTTGAAAGACAACAAGTACAAGATGAAAAACAACTAGAAGAAGATGAAATACAACCAGTAGACAACTAGTAAAAGATGAAAGACAACTAATAGAAGGTGAAAGACAACTAGAAAAATGAAAGAAAACCAGTAGAACATGAAAGACTACTAGAAGAAGATAAAATACAACTATAAGAATATGAAACACAACTAAAAGAAGATGAAATACAACATGTAGTAGACGAAAACAATAAGTAGAAATGAAAGACAACTAGAAGAATGTGAAAATCAACTAGAAGAAGATGAAAGACTGAAAAGGAAAGACTGAAACAAATTCAAACAGAAATGGTCCATTTTGTTACAACCTCTAAAATTAAAGTTTAAGATAACCAGAAACAATCAAATAAGATAAGGAATAATAAGAAAGCTGCAGTAACCACTCAAAAGAAACCGAAAAAGGGCATGATAATTGCCAAATCGGAAGATACCGGTTAATTCTTTTGTGATGGAGTTAGACATAAGAAAGAACATAGCCTTTATTTTTCATGTTTTGCGTGTTGGGAATGGTATGTCTATTATTTTGGTTTGTAAGGAGGTTGATGATTGTTAAAATTATGTGTACATAGAGTATAGTGATCATTATTATGTTTTACATATAATCAATATTGTCACCCAAAAGAAGACATTGATTGATATGTTATTGAATCATCAATGAAACGATCCATATGGTGCAACTAGAAAGCTGTGTGTCAGGAGACGCAAAGTCTATGGTGTGCAAACTTATAAAATCCATCTATGAGCTAAGCAAGTGTCTCAACAATGGTATAGCGAATTTCATAGTGAGATTATCTCGTTTGTTTTTGAGATAAATTTATTGAATGAATTTATATACCTTAAGTTCTGTGGGAGTAAGTTTGTGTTTTATATGTGGATAACATATTGCTTGCTAATATCGATATGTTGCAAGAAACTAAGAACTTTCTGATAAAGAGTTTAAAGATGAAAAATCTTAGTGATGCATCATTTAGTCTAGGGATTGAAATATTAAGGGATAAAATCCCAAAGTATTCTAAGTTTATCCCAAAAAAATTATATCGATATAGTTCTCATTAGGTATGACATGCAAAACAGTAAGCCAGAAAATATCCCAGTAGTAATATGAGACGAATTTAGTTTTAACCAGTGCCCCAATATTATTTTTGAATATCAAACAATGCTAAACTAAAGTAAAGTAAAGAAAGAGTGCAGAATGGTTGGTTGTATAAAGGAACATACTCCATGTTGGCAGATCCACTCATTAAAGGATTGACACCCAAACAGTTTCATGAGCATGTTGATCATATGGGTGTAATTTCCATTAAAAGATGTTTTAGTGGGAGTCTATTATTAAAATTTGGATATGTGAACTTGCATCAAGGTTGTATGGATATGTTTCACAAAATGATATTATCTTTACATTCTGTCTCTATTCAGATGTGATTTAAACTGAAGATATGTAATTTACAAGAGGTTTGTATATGCATTTTACAAGAAGTTTATAAAATGCAGTTCTTAAATTTTGAATATGTAATTTGCAAAATGGCTTATATGGATATGCATTTTACAACAAGTTTCAATTCAGTTTTAAGTTTTGGATATGTGATTTGCAAATGGCTTATTTGGATATGCATTTTACAATAAGTTTATTCAGTTTAAAGTTTTAAGTTGGAGACCAAGTTGGAAATAGACACGATTAGATCACAATTTACGTGAAATTTTCATGCTACACATTCATATCATGATTCATGTCATTCACTTATATTAGAAATGTGATCATTGTTGGTTGAGTTACGAATAAATGTAACAAAAGCTGTTTTGGTTCTTTGCTAATATAATTGATGAACAGAATTGGTTTGGGAATACATAAAGTTGACATAAAAGTTTCTGTGTACACATCAGGTTTAACAATACATAATTAATAGGTTTGACATATTGCTCAAGTGGGAGATTGTTGGATCATAGAATCCAAGTTGACTAATATATAATATAATTATGAATTGTATATTGTCATATATGATTGTCACAATTTTATGCAAAGATCAAATCATTGATGGACTGATTAATTTTGCAATTCAGAAAACTGCATTTCCAGAGGTTTGTGCGTCTGCACAGATTTTGATGCGACTGCACGGTTTTTGATGCAACTGCTTGGTTTTTGATGCGGTCACACAAAATACATTTTTCAAGTTGGCAGATAACCAGATAGGTTACCCTATATAAGGATTAGTTCTCTAGGCACAAGATATGACATAAAAGCACAGAAGTTGAACAGACATAATAGAAATCAGTTTAGAGAAAGAGATTGAGAGAGATTGTAATTGAATGATGTAATTTCATTAACCTTGAAATGATACAGAGAGCTAGTATTTATAGACCAGCGCTATTATACAATGAGAGAACTAACTAACTGAAAGAGTAACAACCTACAACTGTTGTTACATCAAAACATAATACAAAGACTACACCTAGTTTTCTCTTTAGAAAATACAGATTTGTGTCTTCTAGTCTTCTTCCACCATCAAAGAATAGAGAGGAGAGATCCATTAAAAAAAAAGGAGAGGATCTCTCAAGGGCCGAGTCTTGCTGTCTTGGAAGACCTATTCCACGACCAGACAACAAAAGACGAGAAGAACTTCTTGCCATCTAGAGTCTAGTCTCGTACTCATAGAGACGGTTGTTGCTCTACCAAAGGCTTTGGATATTCCATGACAAACGGCATGGAATCAGGTATTATGTTCTGCACATCTGATTTATATTTTGGGTCTCTTTGGCATATGACGGTTCTTAGGTTAAGGTGGAGAATTGTTTCTCCTTCTCCGGATGTTAAGTGTTTGATCTCTAGATGAGGCGTAAGTATTTGACCTTTATGATTCTCCAACATGCAGAGCCAAAATATGTTTATTTAATGAAAATTAAATTTAGAAAAAATATTATATTTTTCTGGTCAAATTAATCTTGCTTTCCTACATTTTTCTTAATTTTATTGTTGTTGTCTGTATTAAAAAAAAAATAAGGTTTGTCATAATTGGCCTATTTGTTTAAGCTTAATTATTAGTTATTTTTGTTGAGGTTTAATTAAGAAGTTAACTTTTATTAAATAAAAGAATTGATGGCTTGAATGTTTCATAAGTTTGCAACATGCATTCCTGTTAAAGCATGCAGTAAATATGGTGTTAGTTAATATTTAAAAGAAATGTACATGTTCAAAACTCGTAGTACATATCCCTTCTTGTATCAACCATACTTTATTATGGTGCCAAACTATACATACCTCCTTCATTATGGTTTCATCATCAAACCTATGAAGAAGATAAAGAAATAATTAAGGTTCTTATAACTTAATTTATAATTAAATCAATATATTTTGTAGTTATCAATTATGATTTTCAGGGTTATGATATGAGATAAATATATTTTGTACCAGGTGCAGATGTTGATCGACATTTTGCAACAAAAAAAATGAATAAAGTTGTTCTTCGTTTTATTAAAACAAGAATGGTACAGATAGAGCACCTACTTTCGTTTTATTCTGAACAATCTTTCTACATAAGTTAGCAATACCCTAACTTATTGGTTTAGTAATTTCTGAAGCAAATCAACCCTGACCTCAGTGCACACCGGCCTGGGTGGTACCTCGTTGGAAAAAAAATGGAGGTCAATTACAACTTACATCCGCCTCTGCCTCTGTATCATATGAAAGAGGAGAGATCACTTAGACAAAATAATTATTGTAACAATTTTGACAATAAATTTAACAAAAAATAAAATTGGAACTAGAAAGTAAATTTATAGATATGTTAATTGTTGTACATGTAGATTGCTCACAATCAAACTTCATCCAGTGTAAGTATTGTTTAATTATGTATCAATGATTGATAATTTTGAATAGTTAAAATCTCATCATATTTGTCATACATGATATGTGAATAATATAGATCTTGATTATAATGTCAAATTTCAAATTTAACTTTATTTTTGAAAATTGAAAATTGTCACAAATAAGACTTGCCAACTGATCCCTTTATATTAAATAATTATATATACGATTAAAAGGTCTCGATTAAGATCAAAGGTTAAATATTCTTGATGAAATATGGATGCTTAATTCTCTAGCTATCGCAGGTCACATGGTTGATTGTAATACCCATGATATGTGCATTAAAATGCTAAACATGATGCTGAGGTCAGTTATCCAACTATTTAATATTTATAATTGAAATTCTCATTCGGATTTTAAACCTGCAACTTTTCATACATAAGATATTATCTTCGTTACTAAAATTAATATATATATCCACATAAAATACAATTAAAATGTCGGAAATCATGTTCTAGTTACCTCAACATATCATATTATATGATTAGTTTTCATTTGGAATAATATTATATGAAATTAATTAATCAATATCATCCTGCAAGCTATTATGATAATTATATATTTTGTTGAAATAACTTGTTGCATGTATTCATTATAAATTTAAAAATGTCTAAAATGCGAGTATGGTTATAGCCGCAAAAAGCCTAACAAAGAGAACAGATCCGCCTAAGATAGGAGAAGATGGATCAATTCCCCTCACCTAAATTGAGAAAAAGAATGTGAAAAGTTGGGGCGTTTGGAAAAAAGGGATTGATTCCAATTAATTTTAAATGTAAGATAAGAATCCCTCATGAGCCCTTATCTCACGTGAATGTCACGTGTCACTTGCTTTGCATATGGATATGTTCGCCAACTTTGCTCATAATTTGTGCTATACTTTTTAGAGAGTAACTTTACATGATAAAATTATCTAATAGTTTTTTTTTTTATTACTAATGTTTTCACTTTTAGTCATTTGTAAAAAGAAGAAGAAGATAATTCTAGCGTATATCTAGCTAAATTTTATGATATATATTTTAAAAATTATTATTCAAATTAAAAAAATAAAATTGAACATCCGAAGTTACTAATTTAGACATTTTAGCTAAATATTCATTATCTGGAATTGACCTAAACTTTGCCACAATACAGATGCAGATCCATTTTGAATCCTTACGAATATAAATCCACATAAAATTAAGTTCATGTAATTTTGTAATAAATTCATATTCAAACTATAATAAAATGATTAAAATCCGATCCAAAAGAATGAAACAGGCAAACAGGCTGTCAAAGTGTCAATTCCTTTCGCTGCGCATTGAACGGTCCAAAAAAGACCTGGTCTCAATCCTGGCCCTTAATTCTTTCTTCTCCTATCCTTAATGAAAGCTGTTTGTTGAGGCTAGACATTTGCTAAGGGGTACCTCGGGCAGGGCAGGGCAGTGCCCGAGGCGGGCAGCGGGTAGGCGGGTAGGCGGGTAGACGGGTACAACGGGCACGGGTAGGCGGGTTTTTTTTTTAAAAACTCCGCCCTGCCCGTCTCAAACCCGTGCCCGTTGCGGGTAGACGGTACAACAGGCACGGGTACAGCGGGCACGGGCAGGACGGGCACAGGTATTTTTTTTTTTTTTTTTTTTGCTGTTAATCTGGACCGTTATTTTTAACTTGGAACGAATCTCAAAGCCAAATAATACTGCTCCCTGCGTTAGGCCGAATCTCAAAGCGGTGAGAGTTAATCCCAAACCGTAAAGTGAAGGGAATCTTTTACACATATTGGAGAGGATCAGAGGATGCTTGTTGGCTTTGTTGCCTCGTAAAGTGAAGGGAATCTTTCAACACATTAATGCAGAGGATAGGCCGATAGGACAAATAATACTAGGCCCCTGCGCTACACGCCTACACCCAATAGGCACCGTACACGTCCAAATTGGCACGAATATCAAAGTACCTGGGTACGCGGGTTACTTGATCTGCACCGTTCTTTTTAAATTACTTGATCTGCACCGTTCTCCCAGTACCTGAAAAGGGAATCTTTTACAATTACTTGATCTGCACCGTTCTTTTTAAATTGGCACGAATCTCAAAGGACACGGGTACGCGGGTGCGGGCAGACGGGCAGCGGGCACGGGTCTGCCGGGTACGGGTACACCCGGGTTTGGCACCAAAACAGGCCACCCTGCCCATTTCAAGCCCGTACCCGCGTACCCGTCTATACCCGGGCACGGGTACGGGTACCCCGGGCACCGGGCACGGGCGGACCGGGTTCGGGCAGCCCGCGGCGGGCAGTGTCAAACCACTAGTTGAGGCGAAATCAGAGCCAGAAGAGCTTTCCTCAACCGGTTCGATAAGACTTTTGTGATTAGCTTGGGTATGAGATTAATGATACTAATCGGCCTATAGTCCCGCAAGGTCTCTAAATTTTCCTTTTTCGGTATCATTACCAGATTAGCTCGGTTTGACAGCTTAAGGTTTCCTTCATGATTGTAGAATTCCATGAACATGAGTACAATATCAGATTTCAAGATTTCCCAGTATTTCTTAAGAAATTCGTGCGGTATGCCATCCGGTCCGACCGCATTGTTGTTACCCAGTTGCTTAACCGCCCGAAATATTTCATTCTCAGAAAACGATCCTGCAAGGTCAGCTAGCTCAACATCAGCCGCTGGGTAGATGGTCTCCAAATTAATATTGTGAACCCTGTCAGTAGCACCAATTGTCCCCCTTAAGTGTTGAAAGAAGGCCCCTTTTATCAGACCCGAATCTGATATGCTAGTGTCTGACAACACAAGGTTTTTGACCATATTTTTTTGAGTCCTTGCCGATGCGAAGACATGGAAAAACTTTGTATTCTTGTCTCTTTGCGCCAGCCAATTACATCGCGATCGCTGTTGCCACCTCAACTCTGTGTTAGTAGCAAGTTCGTAAGCCCTTTCTCTTAATTCCTGTCTCTTTACAAATTCATGCTGAGGTAGTTGCTGAATTTCTTCCCTTTGGTCAAATTTAGAATCTCCCTCTCTCTCTCTCCCCACATACCGACCCCCCACCCCCCCTCTCGGCCACCCTCTCCCTCTCTCCCTCTCGGCCACCCCCTCTCTCTCTCTCTCGGCCACAATATGATTATTTCCGGGTAAGTTTCTAAATAACTTATTTGATTTATATTTTGTGCCTTGTATTGGCATTGGAACGATTGGTAGAAATTGAATTGTTAATTATCGTGTGCGGGTTGTTGATTTTCTCGACGCGATTGAATTGTTCAAAATTAGGATTTAGAGTCCAAAATTGTCCAAAATTAGAGTTGATAAAATTAGGGGTTTATAAATTAGGGTTTAGGGTTTATAAATTAGGATTTAGGGTTTATAAATTAGGGTTTAGGTTTATAAATTAGGGTTAGGGTCCAAAATTAGGGTTTAGGGTTTATGGTTTTAGAAACTATCCAAAATTATATTTAGGATTTAGGGTTTATAAATTAGGGTTTAGGGTTTATAAATTAGGATTTAGGGTCCAAAATTAGGGTTTAGGGTTTATGGTTTTAGAAACTATCCAAAATTATATTTCGGATTTAGGGTTTATAAATTAGGGTTTAGGATTTATAAATTTTGTTCATGATTGGACTAAAAAAATTCTAAATAATTTGAAACTATGAAATTGACTTTAAATGTAGTAACCTGCTATTTTCAAATGTAGTATGGTCAGACCTAGACGGGGACGTTCACGGGATACATAAATTTGGTTAGTACATTGGTGGCATTGTTTTCCTTGGCTTTTTCTTTAATTTTTAACAACAATTAAGCGGTACAATTTGCCCTTTTGTCATAGCCCTAGGTAAAATTATAATGTCTAGTATGATATAATCTTTACCAAACTAAATTTACTAAAACACTTGACATAAATTGAAACATTGAAGTTCATCACTTCATGTGTATATAATTATTTGACAGGTGGCTCCACGCGGGGTTGAGAGTGAGTTTCAAGATCTCAAGGATATTGGGATGCAAATTGTTAAAAAATGCGATGGTTTGCCTCTTGCCATCAAAAGCATAGGCGGTGTACTTTGCACAAAGGGTAACACGAAAGGCAATTGGCTAACAGTTCTTAGAAGCAATTTGTGGTCCATGGATGGGCTACCACGAGATATCCATCATGTATTCTATTTGAGCTACGAGGACCTTTCTCCGCCTCTGAAGCAATGCTTCATCTTTTGTTCCCTCTTTCCTGAAGATTTTGAGCTTTGGAAAAAAGATTTAATCTTTATGTGGCTAGCAGAAGGATTTTTGCAAGATAAGGATGATTTTTGGGAGTTGGAAAATGAGTACTACATGGAGTTACTACAGCGAAATCTTTTAGAAGTAACTGGATCAACTGTTGATCAGGTACAATGCAAAATGCATGACCTTTTGTGGTCATTTGCCTGTCATTTGGGAAAAATATGAGAACTATGTATTATGGGAGGGACAAGTTTTATCCAGGTATGAGGGCTCACTAAAAGTACGACGATTATTAATAGAAGAAAGTAAGGTGAACACTAAAGTAATTAAAAATGAAAAAGGGTTGAGAACAATATTGCTTCGTGATAAACTTGAAGTTTCACTTGGTGATTTGTGTAAAGTCTTTTCCAACCTTCGCATCTTAGATCTCAATTGGTCAAATTTCTCAAGTTTACCATATTCTTTTTGTGACCTTGTGCATTTGAGATATTTAGATGTTAGTGGTTCAAATAATATAACAAATCTTTCGAATTCCATTGGAAATCTCAAATATCTAGTATATTTGAATATTGCATTTTGCTATGATTTGTCACATGTCCCTCGTAGTATTATCAATCTACGGAAACTTAAATTGCTCAATACTTACTATTCAGGAGTCAAGGCAATTCCATCAGGCTTGGATAAACTAGACAAGCTCGTTGAACTATACGGATTCAAACCATATGAAAACTGTGTTGAGGGATTCAGTAGCCTAGAAGCGCTAGAAGATCTTTCTCAACTTGTTACTCTTCATTTAGTGTGTTTGGAGAAAGTTTCTAATATCAATATAGCAGAAAAAGCACACCTTACGAGCAAGTGTCGGTTGCATAATCTATATCTTGAATACACATCACTGAACTGGGAAGATCAACTTTTACTAACAGATGAGAAGAAGATAACAGCTCTGGGCATATTAAATGAGCTTTGTCCTCCCCGTTCCCTAGAATTTCTTCAAATTGTAAATTATTTTGGTAATCACCTTCCTAATTGGTTAAATTGGGCGGCAGACCTTCCAAACTTGCGATTTGTTGAAATTTCTGATTGTGGGTGCTTTGAGAAGCTTGCCCCGTTAGGCCAACTGCACAATTTGGATACTCTTCGAATAAATGGTGCATATTCAGTTGTAATCGTGGGAAACAGATTCATGCAGGGAGATACGAGGATAGTTTCATCAGGACATTATGCAATAAGCAGTCCTGCCATACTGGCATTTTCCAAATTGAGTCAACTACAATTTGATGGGATGTCCAATTGGAAAGAGTGGCAGTGGAACAACAGGGAGGCAGCCATGCCCAAGCGGAAGCAATTATCTATTAGAGATTGTCCCCAGTTGATATCACTTCCGGAGGGGCTTTCACACTACGCTACTTCTTTGGAGTACCTAACAATTGGCCGTGCTGATAGGCTGATCACCATTGAGAACCTCCCATCAGTAAAAAATATTTGTGTTTATGAAAACCCAAACTTGAAGAGGATTTCTAATCTACCAAGCACCTCGTATATTGAAGTCAACAACTGCCCAAATCTAGAAGCTGTGGAGAACCTTCAAACTTTGCAGAAGATGGCATTAATTGATTATAAAATGGAAACTCTCCCAGAATACTTGATGACAACAATGCCACAGAAGCTAATAATCCATTGTAGTGATAAGTTGTTGTTGGAGATCACAGACCAAGAAGGTGGCTCTGAGTGGCACAAATGCAATCACATTCCCACAGTGCAAATCTACTCACAAAAATACACTCATCAGCTTCACCACAATCTGGATATAAGGTTAATGATAGGCCGTTAAGTTAGGTCTACAGGCGGATTATACTTGACCCACCTGAGCTTCTGATTTTCTGTCCATATATTTTTCCACTCTATTATATTCTCTCTTGAGTAAGAAAATAATTAATATTTTTATAAATTAATTTTTGGAATATAAACTATGTTTTCTGTTATGGTTAATAATTTCATTCTCTAATTTCATTCTGTTATCCGCAATGAGGGTAAGCAATTTATTTTCTGTTATATTTTCTACTTTTAATAGAAACGACAATAAAGTAGATAACTTTGTGAGTTTTTTATTTAGAAGGGTAAACATAATATTATAAATTTTAGAGGGGGGGGGGGGGTTCTGTCCATATATTTTTCCACTCTATTATATTCTCTCTTGAATAAGAAAATAATTAATATTTTTATAAATTAATTTTTGGAATATAAACTATGTTTTCTGTTATGGTTAATAATTTCATAATTTTATTCTGTTATCCGCAATGAGGGTAAGCAATTTATTTTCTATTATATTTTCTACTTTTAATAGAAACGACAATAAAATAGATAACTTTGTGAGTTTTTGATTTAGAAGGATAAATATAATATTATAAATTTTAGAGGGGGAATACGTAATGTCCAAGTTTTTGAGGGGTATACATGAAATTCCCCCAAATGGGAAGTGAGTGATTTATGAATATGTTGTATGTGACAGTAATTGCTATTATGTTATTGTTTGTGTATGTAATTATTTGCATATCAACCACGTATATTTTTTGAACTGAATTTTATCCTAAATATAATAATATGACTGAATATTCCAATAAGGGAATTATATGTTAAACACGGGAGTTTCTTATCGACGCTGGATGTGAGATCGACATTCATCATATATTAGATAACAATAGTTAAGTGGCTGCATAAATTGATAAATATGACTGTCTCAATATAATAAGGAAAATTTTAAGAAAAAAATTCAGAAGATGGTAACTCAAAAAGGTACCAGGTTGGTACATGCTAGTAATAGTAAAATATGATCCAAACCAAAAACCCACAGAATTGTCCAATTTTAAACCTGAATCCAACCGATCTGATTTATTCTTTTTCCTTTTCACCAGTACTTAGGTTCGTGCAAAATGACTAAACAGCAATCCAGTTTTTCATCCCAGATCCTATTCAAATGTAAGCAATCCAAAACCAATTTGACCCTCAGCCAGATGTGAAGCCTGTACATTACCAGGGAATACAGAAAATTTCTTATTTTCATTATTTCTTATGCTTCATGCTTTAAAGGACATGATATTTAAAAACCAGTGCTCCCAAAATCACCAAAAGTATTGGAGCAATCTTTGAACTTTTGCTCTTAACAAACCATCAATACCTAAATCAATTTCAACTACAAAATGACATAAAATGTCTTTGCGGATCAAAAACATTCATTTACAATGTATAACACTCAGCAATTAATCAAAACCAGCTCACTGAAGCAACAAAAGCAGTCCTACCAAATTGATAGTTTCTCAAGCAATTTTTTCTTTCTTTACTTAAAAGTTTAAACATAAAAACTGTGATAGCAACAACACAAAAGACGAACAAAAAGAAAAGAAGCAAACCAAATCATTCTTCTCCTTTAGGCAATTGAATCTAAGCCCTCACAAAGTGTCGGCTTAGAACTAATTCCCATAACATCCAAAGTTCTGAGGCTACATAAGTTTCAATGAATATTAAAAATTAATAAATTATACAAATAACCAGCAAAGATAGGAATGGAAAATTTAAGCTACTACAAAAGAATGGGCAAAAAGTATCCGGAAACAATAGAGAAGTGATAATAAACTGGTCATTAATAAAACAAGGATTCGAAAGGCAAAAATGTACTTAATTACATTGAATCTACTCCTGATGTAAAGCATGCAAACAGTGAGCAAGTTCTTGTGCAGGATTTGCCTACCAAATGACAAATTTTGAATTAGCAAACAAATCAAGAAATTAAGAAATGGAACAATATGTTCAGTGGTATATGATAATAGGTATCACAAAAAATAAGACACTATTGATATCAATTGTATATTTACTAGTGTATGTATTTTGCCCTTTTTCATTTTTACTCGTTGGGTACACAAGGTAGATGACACTAAAACCTAAATAATTTAAAAACTAAGCCAAAAATATTTTATTCCACAGTAAGGAGATGAAAAATGAATAAAAGAAGAACTTGCCTTGGAGTCGTAAAACAAGAGAAAGAAGCGGGATTTGGGAATGGATAGCTTTTCAGAAAGAATAGTTGCTACTGCTGCACTAATTTTGTTGTTTGTAACTGGATCAATACCTCCAACTGAGATCAGCTCACCATAAGCCGCTGGCTGCTGGGTGCCACCAAAGCAAATCGGCACTGACCCCTTTAAGACAACCATCACATACTGTGCACACACATTACACATAAAGAGATAGACAGAGAGATTTGATGAGAATAAGGCACATAAATTGGGATAATTTCATCAAATTGAGAATAAGGTTTGATGAGATTCCTGTTACCAATATGCTATGGTAGACATATAATTAATTTAAAAAAATTGGGAAAAGAAAAGGAAAACTATCGTTAAAAAAGAGGGAGAAGGGAAGAGACGTTCAAAGGTTTCTGGATGACGTCAGCGACGACCCTACATGCCTCCGCCAGAAGTGGTGACGTGTCCACCCCCTCCAGACTGACGTTGGTGGATAGCTTCAGGCACGGCATCTCTCCAGCCCTCTCTCTCTCTTATTGTGCTGTTTGGTGTGTGAGAGACTCAGAGGCCAAGTCAAAAACCTCTTGCCTAAACCCTCACACAATTCTTAGCAAAAAATTGGGTTACTTCACTGGATCTGAATTCTAATTGGAACCGTACAAACCGGTTAACAAACCCGTTTGCTCCAGCCCAAGACCAAATCTGCATATATCACTTGTGAAAAAATCCGGCCGTTTTGCTAAAAAACCAGTGGACCAGGTCCTACAAAACCGGATTTTTTACAGTTTGGGACCATGTCATAAAGCTGTTCAATTATCTCACAAAAAATTATTCTTTTTATACAATAAAAAGTACAAATTCTAATTAAAAAATAATTTTGTAGGATAACAAATCTGTCGTCCAAATTCACTCTTACAAACTCTGTGATTTATCCTTCCTTCCTTTGTCACAAGCCAATGACACGTGAATCACGAGTGGATTATAAGGTGTAACAGGGATTGTCCTAGGAAATTTGCAACAGATAATCTAGTGAAGGAAAAATGTGATGGGTGACTTGATCACGTCACATCATAATATATAGTTAAAATTTATTTTTACGTGACATAATATGATATGACTGGACGTGTATAATTATTGTTTTTAATTTTAAATTAGTTCAAAAAATATAATAACAAAATTTATAAAACAAAATAAGAAATTATTATAAAATAAATTATATTAAGAAATAATGTTGAAATTTTTTATCACATAATGTGATGTGACCGGATCAATTTGCATAACGTAATGACTAAGATGGTGAAGAACAATCACGTAATCGACACGTGATCGACACACCACACAAATCACATCACGTAATCGACACGTGATGTGATATACCTTAACATGATGTGACAAAATTAATAATAGTGTGACTAATTTCCTTCAAGGTCTAAACAAGGCCGAACAGAGGGAACTTGTTTTCTTTGAGTTCCAACAGGCTCAACAGGCCCAACAGAGGCACAATTCCAGTTCTTCATCTAGTATCAAACAATTAATTTTATCTAATCAAATATGTTAGCATGAATGTACAAAACTATGCATGCACAAAATGTTAATACTCCTATGAACTATACAACTTAATGTTCTAAGCTCCAGCAAACTCTTATTGTGTTAGCTTCATTACTTGTGTATGCATCCGAATTTGGCATTGAGAAATAATGTGGTGACTCTTTCTTCAATATTCATGGCCTACTTCGTTTCTCTTCACAATTTCGGTGCTTAAATTAAAATTTATCATTTCGTAATTCATCATCTGAATCTAAATCGGACAAGATCATCTTCCAGGGTCCGCTTCTGGTTCTTAGCCTGAAATTTAACGACAATGTTCGCTTCTGATTAAGCTCCATTTAGACAATATTATGATAATGTTGAACCGTTCAACATGATTTCCATATGAATATGTAATTACAGACTAAATTTTACAATTTTTAGAATTTTTTTACTATTTTTTTGTAGTTAGAAAATCACTACTTTTGAATGGTCTAGAATCTTTACATCAAGTTATTTTCTACCTAATCTAAAAAATTGTAAAAATTTCTAAACAGTATAAATTTTTATCTAAAAGTATAATTTCATATGGAGATCGTATTGACGGTCACATCGATTGTTTGGTTTTTAAAAGTAGAGATATTGATCCATAGTACGGACCAATATGTGCTATGCATAGTACCATAGCCTCACAATAATAATAATAATAATATTTAACCTCGAACTTTTTTTTTTTTGGTTATTACCTGAGAAATCCAGCTAGTACTCTTAAGGTCATGAAAAGAACTAGGCCGGTCCAGACACCAGTAAGACCTAATCCTGGAGTAACCAGTAAAAGATATCCACATGATACCAATCCTACAAAACACTGCACATATAAAGACAATATAAAATTTAATTAGCTAATTCTTGTCAAGGAAAACACATCAGTTAAGCAGTCTATTTATGAAAATATTCATAACAGAGTAATTGGCCATCACCTTTTTAATTAGAAAACATTAATTAGTCATGACTTCTTGATGCTTACAAAATTTATAATAATTATGGAAAAGGACAAATGAAATCATGAATGAATCAAGGCTACAAATGGAATGAATTGCAAACCATAGAGTATGCAGCATAGGAAAAATCAGAGACACCATAATAGAGCCCATCTATCACAAAAGCTATAGCATTGATTGGTTGAGAAACGGTAACAAACTGCATTGAATAATAACCAACATTTTGAATGAATGGAGAAATCTCACTGCATCAACGTAAGAAAGCTAATCGAGAAAAATAATTTTACCCAAAGTCCGGATCTTGCAATTTCTAAAACTTGAGAATCAGAAGTAAAGACTAATGAGAATGTCCCAAATCCAAAGAAGAGCACAACTGCCAATCCAGCTCCTGTTATTCCACTAATCTACTAAATTCAAAAAAATTCACTGCATTAAATGACATTAGAAACATAAATAATTAGGGGTGAGGCTATGGTACTATGAATAGCGTGGATTGGTCCGTACTATGTAATCAGTATCTTCGATTTCAAAGTCCAAACAGTCAATCTGAACCGTTCAATATGATCTTCATATGAAAATGTACTTGTAGATCAAATATTACATTTTTTACAATTTTTTTACTATCTTTTCAGATAGAAAATCACTTGATTTAAAAATTCTAGACCATTCAAAAGTAGTGATTTTCTACCTATCTAACAAAATAGTAAAAAAATTCTGACAAAAATGTAAAATTTTGTAATATGGAGATCATGTTGAACGGTTCAGATTGACTATTTGAACTTTGAAAGCAAAAATATTGATCCATAGTATGGACCAATTTGCGCTATGGTTAGTACCATGGCCTCACTCATTAATAAGCTAAACATAACATAGGCTGAAAGAGTTAAAAACTTGTACCTGTAGCACTCTGTAAATAATAACCCGGGCTTGTTTGTAATTCCCTTTCGTGTATTCACCTGCAAGTAGGGCCTACCAAGGATTTCATCACTACTAAGATTAGTTCCACTTGAATGGGTATTTTAAAATTAAAGAGGGTGTTTTTGGAATAATTTACAACCTGACCAGCAAGGGCAAGAGCGTCATTGAGTAGTGATACAGCCAACCAGACTTGCAAGCAAATCTGGTACCCGGCCATGGGAACTGGCCCTTCTCTTGCAGCAAGTGAAGTTGCAAGAGTTGTAGTTAACAAAACTGCTATTGTTCTTCCTATTAGTAACCCACCTATAATAAATGTTGCGATCCTGAGCCCTTGGGAGGTATAATAAATGCAGAAGAGAAGAACAATTCATATGGACCCCCAAAAAACCTCAATTACTTGGAGTCGTATCTTCTGAGTTATCTCAACTTTTCAGTTTATCTTTAAAACCGGGCCAAAAGGTTTTTCAGTGCCTATTTAGATGCACGGGGCAGTATTAATATAAACTGGGTTGCTCAGATTACTTGTGCATGCCATGATATATAAGAGCAATGGACAAGTCAAATATCATTTATTTATTGTTGCTAATTCCTTCAGAAGCAGTTAGACTATTTGCTCTACTACTTTCACTTGGTTGGGCTTAAGTTAAAGTTTACATTTGATTTCTTAAATTAAGTATGAAGGGTAAAGTTCATGTATACCCCTCAAAAAACTTGAAATTACGTATGTCCCCCTCTAAAATTCATAATATCATATTCATATTTACCCTTCTAAATTTCAATAACTCACAAATTTACCCAATTGATTGACTTTTCTATTATAACTCATTTTAAATGTATAAAGTACCCATTTTACACTTTATTATTTTTATATAAAGTACCCATTTTAAATTTAGAGGGGTAAATTGATATTTTGAATTCTAGAAGGGGAATACGTAATTTCGAGGTTTTTGAGGGGTATACATGAAACTCCCCCAGGTATGTAAATAAGTATCATAAAAAATGAGAAAATATAAGCATGTCCCTCAGAAATATAAGATAAAATAAAGTACTAAAAATTTCTTAAAATGTCTAAATACCGTACATCTTTTGAAATCCAAGGAAAAAAAAAGGTAGATCAGATTACCATAGAATAAAAAGAAAACAAACCTGATTTTAAGTATCTTGTTACGCCATCACCAATAACACTTGGGGAAACAAGAACAACTTGTTCATTCAATTTCCATAGCAAGATAAAGGCAATCAGATACCTATTATTTAAATTTAAATAAAATCAGGGGCAAAATTTAAAAGATAAATAATCAGAGAGCAACAAGTAGACACAGTTGTACTTGAAATGGAAGGATATATTATACATTGTATTTTATGGTGGTGTCTTTAACATACTCAGAGGTCACTGTGGCTATCGCTGCACCCCTGACACCTAGGCCCAGTAAAAGTATCAGAATCACATCCAAAATTGCATTTACAAGGTTCCCCAAACCTACAAGATGGTGCATATATATGTACTTATTGTATATGAAGAGAAGTACTAGGAAAAACATAAACCATGAAAATATTTTTGTGTACCATACTTTAAACATTAGACAGCAAAATTGAACATACCAACAGCATATAATGGCGTTTTGGTATCTTTAAACCCACGAAATGTGCCTTGTGCTGCAAGTGCAATTACAATTGGTGGGGCCCCATAAGCCCTTAATGTAAGAAATTGCTCAGCTGGTGCTCGCATCGGCGAATCCTGTGCAGACATGTAAACTAAAATTCATAAAGAGAAGCAGAAGAAAAAGAAAAAAAATTAAGAAAAATATAAGTATAAATAATTAGGTTGATTTACGATTAGGACATACTATAGGTATGCCCATTGCATTCATCAAAAACCCGGATCCAAACATCAATGCAACTGCCTCCAATAACCCGATACCAGCTGCTAAAGCAAGGGATGTTGATACAGCTGGCAGATACTTCCTTCTCTCTTTAGCCTCAGAAACTTCTTCTAATAAAGCAAAAATTATATATTCAGTGAAAGCACCAAGGTAAATTAAGGATTTTTTTGCAAATTGCACCTATTATCTGTCTTTTTATGCAAAAAAAATCCAATGACTATTGGCAATTGCAAATGGGAAGTGAGTAATCCAAGAAAATATTCTTCATATTTTATCAGTAACTTCTTTTCATTACATGGCAAAGACTCCTATTTGTGATTTGTGATTTTTTAAACCCTTTCCTACTAATTCATAAACAATTATATATTCTAGTTTTCTTCTCATTGCAATACAGCATATGGTTTTCAGAGAAGAAGGAAGAATAAGTAACAAAGAAAGAATTGGAGTGAATACAATCTGATCTACTGGAATTATATTACCCCAATATGAGGTCATTTTTGTGTTAAAATACTAAAAAGGTAAAGTTTGTAGGTATTACGGATTTAGACTACAATCATTTGATTAATTTTATTTATTTCCAAGGTCCAAATATACAATTAATGCTGGAGTACAGATTTTTCTGCAAACACCAATGAAGTGGCTTTTTTTCATATTACTCCCTCGCATTTATGTAAATTCAACCAATATTAGTTTCATCGATACCTTGGTTAGCATCCAATGCTTGTTGCTCTGCTACAAAAGAGGTGGTGACATTCAGCAATGGAACATTAAGTAACTTGGAAACCAAATTGAAAACCGACACTGACACACCAACTGCTGCCAGCTCAGCAGAACCTGCTTCATCAAGTTACAGTTAGATATCTTACTGGTACAAATTTCTAATTTTACACCTAACAATTATAATTTTGTACAATTGAAAAAAAATTTACACACCGAGATGTCCGACGAATGCGGTATCAACAAGAGAAGCAAGTGGATCAGCTGCGAGCGCCAGCACAGCAGGCAATGCTATGCTAACTATCTCCAATCCAATCGCATCTAACTTTAACCAATGAAGAACCCTCAATGATTTGTCTTTCTCAGGTTTCTCCTTGTGTGTTTCTCCGATTGGTTGTTCTGACCTCGGAGGAGCGGTGTAACAGAGAAAGGTTTTGGTTCTATTTGGTCGTCTATTTCGATTGCGATGGCGATGGTATCTCTTAATTGGTCGTCGTAATGCGTAGGTTTGGATCGGTGAGGAAAGAGAAGAGAGTGAGGTTCCCGCCATGGCTGGCTCGTGGCTGGGAATGAGAGAGAGGGGGAAAGCCTTGTAGAAGAAGTGAAATAGACCTATGGTATGGTTTACCTTTTCCTTATTAGATGATACTATGATAGTATTAGCTAGTATGATACTTTCCTGGAGGTTTTAAATTCATTGTATTATCTTTAATGTAACAATATCCATAACGGGTCATTTGTCCACTATCTTGGATTCGTTATAGATGAGTAAACATGGAGATGGTAGGTTTGCCATTGGTTCTTTCTTTGTGTGGTGCAGCAGTATTGATTCATTCAAAGATATTTGTTTCTCCTGCACAAAAGTACCGCAAGTACTGATTTGAATGCGGTACACTTGTACTCTTCATTTCTATTTTTTCATCTTGTAATATTTTTATCAGAATAATAAATGTCTCTTGACCGCTTTTGAAAATAATTAATTAATTCCTCCGAATTAACGCTCTCTGTCTCTCTATATTTCACTTAAAACAGTCCTGGTGCACCCTATATAACTTATCAATCCATACTAAAACAACATATATATTCTTATAGTTATAGTTAGCTCTGATCAATATTCAATACTAATTAATTAATATCATTCAAATCATTCAAAATGGTGCTATATATATATTATTCAATGTATGTAGTTGGTTACCGTTTCCCAACCGATCAATGCTATATACGACTTATGGACTCAATTATATATGGTGTCTCTGACTTTGCCTATATATATGCTGCATGTACTCTATGGCATGTCCTTACAAAGTGCTCAGGAGAGAGAGTTGGAGAATGTGGTTTGGCAACTACTTATATATATTCCTTTCGTTCTGTGGTACCTTTTCCTTTTCATTTTCTTTTCTCTTTTGTAAATTTGATGATTTAATTAATTATTCCAAAGAAGTAGAGCATAATAATGAGTCCGGCTAGTATAACATTGGTGTCATTTCGGCCTATATAACACCAACTTCAAAATCTATCGTATCGACTTCAAACTGTTAATCCAACCGTTCAAACCCTTCTACTTTATGAGTTGTGCGTTTACATGAAAAAAAAAAAAATTTCTAGTTATTTTAGTACCAAATCAAGCGGTCAAAAATCTTGAAAAATGAATGCATTAAAATTAACTTAAAAACTCACACATTTGACCGTTTGATTTGATACTAAAAAAATTCAAAAAATTATAAAATTTTGCATGTAAACGCACAACTCATAAAGTAGAAGGGTTTGAACGGTTGGATTAACCGTTTGAAGTCAATACGATAGATTTTGGAGTTGGTGTTATATAGGCCGAAATGACACCAATGTTATACTAGCCGGACTCCATAATAATGGCAAGACAAGGAAATGATGAAATGATTTCGGATTCACTGCTTGATTTATGTCATGAAGATTGATCTTCAGTTTCCGTGAATTTAGTTAAAGCAAACATATATATCTTGATTGGCACCAAATCAAATCGATCTCTTCATAAATCGGTGGAAATTAGTAATTATTTCCATTGTCAGTAGTTTCTCAAATTGCGTCAATTGCATAGTTTCAATTAGTTCTTCAATGCTAATCATGTCTTCAAATAGTAATTATGTCAGAAGTTGATTAAATGATAATCAAATAGTTCTTTAAAATCTCATAGGTTCATATTGTTCTTAAACTTTCACCCAAGTGCATCAAAATTCTTGAGTTGCATCTACTATTTTATTAAACGGTAATTTTTCACCGATAACCCTAGAAATTTATTCATTGATAATCCTAAAGTTATTTTTATTTTTTTTGAGAAAGGCTGAAGTTATTTTTATTGCAAAGAAGTCCATTCTAAAAACTTATCAGTGATTTATTTCTATTTTTCATGAAAAACAATTTATTATTCTTATATATACTTAGTTTCATTTTTCTTATATGTCCAATATTTAGTTTATTTTAATAAACTGGTTAGCTAGTTAGTTTTAACGTATAATAATTATATGAAAAATAAGAATGCGTGACTCTGTATTTTTAAATAGATTCAATAAGATGTTTTTAACAAAACAATAATATAAGTATTAGTATTTCTAAAGCTATAGAAATTATACATTAAATATAATTGATTATATTTTGAATCTTACGGATGTGTTCAAATCATAAACATAACATAAATTATGTTATCAACAGACTCGTTCAATGAGAAACGTGCATAAATATTAATTCAAAAATTATGTTTCGTGGTCTAGATCCGACTATCAAATTAAGTAAGGAGAGACGTAGAGACAATACTGAACTGCCCCCACAACAGATACGGATTTCATGGACATTGTGAAATTGTTACTTACTATTAATTTTGTGTGCATTTTATTTATTTATAGAATTATGCATGTTGCATCAAACGATCCCTTTGGCTTGTTTAGAAATTCAATAGGATTATTCATATCGATCATGAGACTTGTAAGTATGATGTGTTGAGCATGACATCGTGTAGTGTTAAATGAAACGAATGTGAAATGTAACTGGATAAGTTAAAGGAAATTAAGGGGCCAACGTGCGTTGAACGCATGTTGGAATGTATACGTACATTGGGTTTGGGTTCGACTGGACCCCTCGTTAACATGGCGTTGGTTGGATTTCCCGTCACGTCATGGGTCACGATATAGCGTAGGGTGAATTCTCCATCTAGTGCGACAACCAATATCTAGCGTAGGGTGGATTCCCGTCTAGTGAGATAGTCTCCCGCTGTTGGTTAGATTTTCCTACGGGTTGGTGGTCTCCAATGATGGATTAAAGGAAAACTTTTGAAAGATAACTAATAAGTGTATGTGATTTGAATTGGCATTAGTGAGATTGCATGTGAGGATATAATTTTAATATCTTGTTTGTGTTAATAAGTCAATTTGACAAACTCCTAAATCTCGTACTGAGAGGTACTGTTCAATCTCTCACCCGTTCCTCTTTTACGTGGGTTCCAGAAAATGACGAGGCCAACAATAAGTACAAATAGAAGAGACGTGGATCAGGAGGTCAACGACCAGAGGAAATGAATAAGAGGCGCTTAAGCAAAGATCATGAGTGTGACAATAATTAATGTGGCATTTATAGATATTATTGATAATGTATGCGAAGTGTGTACGTCTTATGTGTAAATACGTGGCGGGTTGTCTCGGAGTGTGACAATAATTCAACTAAAAACACTTTGTCATAGCTAATAGCTAATTAAGTTTAAATTAAAACAAATAAAAACTGGACTGTGTGTACTAAAAAATGCGTAATTATGACATAACAGAATACTGGTACAGACGTGACATTACACGAGATGAATACATGTTTGGTGATAATGAAGATTTAAATGGAAGCAAATTTGTAGGTTGGAATAAAATGACCAAGCTACCCCTCCATGGATCCAGGTTCAATTTAAGAAACCATATATAGTAACATCCAAACGCAGCTTATTATTAGAATTTGACAGGAGCAATCAGCAAGTGTCCTGGGGCTTGGATATGAACAAAGCTTATTATGCCCAATAAGGATCTACAACTAATTAATGTTTTGTAAAGTTCCTCGATGACACTCCGTTTCTCAGACTTAATTAAGATTAATCACTTTGGTCGGCCTGTCCACTCATATCTTCATCCTTTTTCCCACCAGAAACCAGAAAATAAGATGGGGTACGTATTCAGTCCTTAATTAGTGAGATTGCTCATAAAAAAGGAGAATGAAATCACATCGGAGTTCAATTTTAAGGCTTCTATTTGTTTCAATTACTTTTCTACCCTATTATGTAATTTACTGTTTTTTACAACCAATAAGAAATATTATAGGACTATTTCCTTAGTTTTTTTATCATACTTTTAATATTTTTAGTTTAGTAAATTTTCATACAGCTTTAAATAACAAGCATATCCGCCTACGAGCTTATTACTGAAAAAAAAAAAGTTGGGGCATAAATTCAATGAAAATCGTGTATTATATACAAAAATCCATATAACAAGGAAATTGATAATTAGAACTCCGGCATTTCTGATCAAACTATTTTAAAAGAACAGTCCAAATCAATCGTAATTTACTATTTAAGGAAATTTGATAAACAATCTGAATATCTACTGATTCATTCAGAAACTTTTTACTATTTTTTAAGATAGATACAAAATCACTCTTTCTGGACCGTATAAAAATAGTGATTTTCTACCTATCTAAAACAATAGTAAAAAAAATTAATTATTAAATTCCATCCCAAACATATTTTAGTATGAATATTATGTTGAGCGGTCCGAATCGACAGTTTAGACTTTAAAAACAAAGATATAAAGTATGAGGTATGATGAGGTATGAAATGTATGAGGTATTGGAACTCTCCTAAATAAATTAACATTTTAATCTTAAACGAAATCTTTCAGCTAAATTGTGAAAAACAATAAATTTGATAGATGTTACACAAACATTACCTAAATTAATCATTTAATCCTATTATGTATACTCTCTAAAGTCGCTATAGAATTACAACACAAATAATGACATTAAAGTATAAATTTTGAAGAAACATATTAATTTCTACAATTTTTCTTTTTGGTTGTTATCATTTGTTCGTTCCCTAACCTCAATAGACAAAATCATTGTTTCGTAGGTCGAAGAAATTAACTATTGCAATGAGCAACCATTAAAAGGAAGCCGGTGTTGCAGAGTTAGTCAGACCACTAATGAAATGCCTTGAACTAGCTAAGGAGCGAGTTCTTGAGAACTCCGAGATGGAGAAAATCATTGAACAAATTAGTATAGAGGTTGTAAAGACAAAAGATATTCTTGATAGTAGAGAAAAATTGGATAGGGAGTTAGTTGGTTATTGGTTACTTTGGAAAGATAGAAAAACAAATTGATTCCTGGATTGATTGTAAACCTCGCGTAAAGGCATCTGATTTTTCTCAGAGAGCCACCATAACTGAAGTGGGCCAATCATCAAATCTAAGTCGTCGTCAAATGAACGAAGACTTCAGGTTGCACGAATTACCTAGGGACTTGTCGTACAAGTACGAAAGGATATGGCTGGACACCCTTGCAGTTATTCCAAAAAATGCAGAAGTGAAGAAGAAACTTCTAATTTACTGGTGGACTTCCTATTATGGAAACGGCAGAGATCACTATGAAATTATTATTTATGATCTGGTGGACAAGAATGTTCTCATACTAGTACATAGAGAGCATAATAAAGTAATCGATCACGTCACCATTGAACCTATATTACATAGATTGTTGATCTCCAACTGTGAAAGATATGGCAACGCTCTTTCCGAGAAAAGGGAAGAAGGTAGTTGATGCTTCTATATGGATATACTACTAAATATAGACCAGAGGTACCTTAATTCCAAGGACATAATAGACATGAACAAGCATGTTAAATTGGTAGTGGTTCAACTTGGTAGTTGGCGTTACACAACAGAGGAACACAATGGGGTCAAGGAAGCTGGGTCTGAAGAAACAAAGTTAAAAGACCAAATTGAGGTTGACCAAACCGATTTCTTATAGAAGTTGGAAAAATATGTGAGGTACCTGATGACGCCAAATCATATAGCGAAAATCACTATCTTTTTATCCAAAAAATGGCGAAAAACGAATGTGAAGTAGTCATTTTCCCAATTTATTTACCGCATATGTGTTTTTGAGTCATTTTGGCAGGTTTTGAAGAAAGATGTGTATTTAGGCCAAAAACAGAGAAAAAATGTCATATTTCGACGATTATCAAATAGCCGCAGAAATTGGACATCATATGGAGCATGCAGCACCTCTCATAGAGTGCACAACATGCGAAATGGTGAAAATACAAGAAAATCCACTAAGTCAGAAGACCGTGTGGCATCCTCAATGTCGTGCGTGGCATAGCCCAGAGGGCGCACAAATGATAGACCGGGCCTTCTAGAAGGCCTGCCTTGCTGACGGGCCACGCTATTTTTAGACAATTATTGATAAATCATAGGTGGACCCCACGCCCCCCTATGATCTCCATGACCCCCATGTTCTCCACTACTCAAACTACTGTATAGGAAGGTTATAAATACCCCTTTTAGATAGGATTTTAGTGTGTTCAATATGTTCAAGTTCTACATAGTTATAGCTAGCAATCATCATTGTTAGGTTAAGTTAGAGTTACTTAGAGAGAGAGGGTATAGCCATTAGAGGTCGAGTAGTGGAAAAATCATCTAAGGAGGCAGAAGTCGACTCACTAGGAGGTGTGAAGGTTCTTTCATCTTCAATTGGGTTGTATTTTATGTTTTTTTTTATTTCTTTTATTTCCATGGCCATGAGAGGCTAAACTTCTCATCTCTAGGGTGAGGGTTGTACTTGAATTCTTAATTATGTTTTGTTTTGTGTTATGATCTAAATTTCTATTGCACTTTATTCTTTTTATACATCCTTGCATACATAGTTCCGTCTAATATATGCCAATGATCTCCACATGCCTTCGATAAGCAATTCAGAGAATTCGTGTGAGGAATTACTCGTAAGTAGTGGTGAGATTGGGGCTAATAAGGCTTGACAGTGGTTCAAAGACTAAGGTTAGAACCCAAGGTGCTCCCTTAGTAGGATAGTATAAATCGTACTTAGACTAGGATTAATCTCCGCTTTTGTTAGATTAGGCCTTAGTTGGAACAACATTATGAAACCCAATTTAGGTGGGGTCTTTGGGATTATTTCAACTACAAAGTAGTATAGGGAAGAACATATTTTCATACCTAAAATACCTCAGTTTTGGTAGCCCAAAAGCTGATCGAAAGATTGAAAACCCTCAGATCACATAAACAAACACCCAGCTCACCGTGCGAGTAGTGATAGTGTCGTGCGTGGGGTACTCGGGGACAATATACCGCACGTGGCAGTGACAGTACCGTACGCGGCATAGTTAAACGTCAAAACTTATATTTTACGTGATTAAGAATGATAGAAAACCTGAACCCTAAAGGCTCTCTATCTTTAACCTTATTTTAGCTATAATACCTTGATTGCATTTGTCACCACAAAATCTTTTTAAAAATTCAATAACCTAAACTAGTAAAAATTGTTTAAAACTTAATACACTATCTCTGTGGATCGACACCCCAATCAATACTACACGGTAGGATCATACGCTTGTGATCTGAACGTAAGTTGAAATTATGGTTTAAAAATATTTAAAAGTAGTGTTCTCATTTAGAGTCATAAGTACCTTAGCCTGAGGTCTAGTATCGTTAGCCGTTTTAGTTTCCCAATTAATTAAGGAAACTAAAACAGCTAACGATACTAGACCTCAGGGCAGCTTGTCATCGATACCTTAGCCTACGAGGCATTTTCTGAATTAATTGGGAAACTAAAACGGCTAATGATACTAGACCTCAGGGCTTGTCATAATTTAGAAAAATTACCACAAAAATCAAGGTCCAGATTAAAATCAGAAGGTATGTGGTTCGAGGATCTCGAGGTTTTATATATTTCAGAGTGCTACCTGTTAGATCATATGCCAAAATAGATATGTGAGCTCTTCAAGTTAAAGGTGTTAAATGGTTTTGTGATTGGCAGCTTGGGAAACAAAAATCAGTATTGCTCAGCATTAGAATTACTATTGACATTTTGGGTCCCAAAGTTTTTCGAGGCTTTAATTCTCTAAAATGCCTTTTGGTCTTGACTATTATATGGTGACAAAATAAGGAGATACCAACCTTTCTTTTACCAAAATATCTAGAAAAGTTGGATATCACATGCTATTCAGAAGCTGAGGTGCTATCAAACTTGCAAAACCCTGAAAAACTAACAAATTTGAAGAGATTATATATTAGAGGTGGAAACCTTACTAAAATTCCTTGCCATGATAATTGGAATGTGGAGATATTGCGCCTCAGGTTCTTGAATAAGTTAGTTTATCCAACCAACTGGGAAGAGCTCAAGAGTTCATTTAAGAATTTAAAGTGCGTCTCAGGTTCTTGAATAAGTTGGTTTATCCAACCGACTGGGAAGAGCTCAGGAGTTCATTTAAGAATTTAAAGTACATGGAATATGTGGGATGTACCAAGTCCAATAATTTCCCCAACAATAGTAGTAGTTGGCATAATGAAGAATGAGCTCAAACGATAATTGATGATAAATTTTAAGGGGATCAATTTGTAAAAAGTAAGGAATAAATTATATCAACTGTGATTGTATTATTCATGGTTTGAATGCTAGCTAAAATGACTTAAAACCATTCGATTGAAAAAAATATGATTTTTTTGCTATAATTAAAGTGTATATATGATGGAAAGAATGTATATGTAGATTTTTGGTGATATTAATTTTTACTATAATATAATGTTGCATTTTTTTACCATTTATATATTTCATTATATGGAACACTATACAATTTTTGTTGTTGATATGATGACTAAAAAAAGAAAATCTTAGATGTTGCATCTATATCATATATTGATTTATATGTGAATCAAATAACAGAGAACAATTATCAAAGAGGACTGTTAAAAAAAGTATACTCTGAATGAGCAATCCACTAAAAAACCAAGTACAGTTGAGAATCATACTGGTGTTGCGCAAAATCATTGGCACTGTGAGCTCTTCTCCCACACACTCAACTGCATAGGCACCTATTATTCAAAGCAAGCACAATTATTTGTGTGGAGAAATTTCAAGTTTGGAAGAGCTGCTCCCAAATTCAACCAATTAGGAATGTGATTACTGAAGTAACCTCAACCTCAATTGTAGTTATCATGTTCTTCTCATTAGTTCGAGAAAGTTGTTCTTGCCGAGCAGCACCATTGGGATTATATATCAAATGAGCTCAGGTTGATATAATTTAACAAATTATGAGCACCAGTTGATATAATTTAACAAATCACATTCGTTAGTTCAAATCTCCAGAGATGGAATTGTAGTGGATATACAATAATTTCTTTGATCCAGAAAGCATCCATGCAAAATAATATTTTTCCTAGTTATAGCATATCTTATAAGTAATTAGTTTGCTATTTGAAAACTTTTACTATGTATAAAAGAGAAACAGTAAGTTGAAAACCAGCGGCAGATGGCCATATATTATATGGTGTCAATAAAAGTCCTCAGCTTAGTTTTTAACTTTTTTATACGGCACCCCATTCTGCTCATTAATTAATTGCAAAACAGAATATAGTCAATAGCTTTCTGAAAACAAGTCTAATCAAATCACATAAACATACAACATACACTATTTCATCAGAGAAAAATAAATTATGAAATCAGCTTTCTAATGCTTTTATTTTCCCAAAATTACTTTTAACTGAATTTTCAAACTCTGGTGTTAGACTGGCACCAAACATAAGCTTGTGCTGTTCAATTTTTGTTTCCTCGCATTCTAAGGTCTTTCTCCTGCATACCCTTATGCAACCTAAGAAATTGAAAGAGAAACACAGAAAGATGTGAAATAAGGACGTTTGAATAAGAAATTGAACTTTTGAAAATTAAAAAAAAAATTTTAAAATTTATGGCCACCCCCAATGAAAAATCATACAGGTGCATGCCTAACTAATTCGTGCAAGTCTGATAAAAAAGCAGATGGTTAATATGTCTAAACTTAAGTCATACTAATATAACATTAGTATTGTAGCAGTACAACAATGTTGACAAAATCTTACCACTCAAGTCTAAGAGGTTGAACAAAACAGGGCACTTTCCGATAGTACGCACCATGGTTATAGCAGCCCAAATTTTTTGGTAATCATCTCTTGAGACTCTTATAATACATATCTTTGTGATTTTATTTAAATATTTCACTGCACAAGTGAAAAAAAGTAAATGATTAGAAATTTATTGTTGATGCATGCTGTAATACCATAACAGATGAGATAAAAAAAAAACCCACTAAATAACTTCACTAGATGTACATTCCATTGTACCAGTATTGTTGAGATGAAACAAAACCACTACTACATGTGTTACTAGGAGACCCAAATGAGCTCATTCATCCTGATACATACCAGATCTTAACTGATCAGAATGGTACCTAACTGGTACCACTCTTGTTTTATTTAACTTTTTTTTTTTTTGACAAACGATACCACTCTTGTTAAAACAAGCCTCTTAAACTCCTAATTTCCTTTGAGTGAGAGAGCAGCATCAAAAGGTTCAAAACTCAAATAAACAAAAATAGCTGCCCAACTTACAATATTAAGTTTCGATATCTGCTAACCCAAATAGACCAAAATAATAACTGGGTAAAATTGCAAAACTAAATTACAATAACTGATAAAACCAGATTTTTGTAACACTGAAAAAAAAATGGATACCCTGGAATGACGAGTGTGAAGAAGCTAAACCACACTCTCCGAAATTTAATTGGATGCTATATTCAATGGTTTTTCTGACATTGAAGTCTGTAAGCTCTATTGAATCAGAAGCACCTGTTTGACGATTTGGGTCCAAAATCACCTCCATCACCAAGTACCTGTTCTTGAATTGAACCATGCTTCCTAGAAATTTGACTTATTTCCTACATCGAATTCAGTAAATGAGGGCCAAGTTTAGACAAGCACTGTATTAAACAGCAAGCATGCACGGACTGCCTTGCAGTTGCAGGTGCTTAGATTAGTCTTGGAATAGAAATACAAGTGGAAAATTTACCTATTAAAGCTTATTGGGTCCTAATAAAGATACTCCCACCATAATCAGGGGCGAACCCAGTGTATTCCAACGGGGGGCAGCTGCCCCCCTCTGGATTTTGAGTTTTAGTGGAAATTTATCGGTTCCGACCGACTTTGCCCCCCCTGGATTTTTTTTTGCCCCCCTCTAGACGTTTAATTTGTAATTCGAGTTAAATTTAGGGTTAAAATTGAAATAAATCTGTTGAATTTTGATTAATAATTAGAATTATAAGTCAGAGCATCAGAAATTACAAGCCAAAGCATTGGAAAGTAGAAGTTAAAGTATTGTTTTTTGTCGAGTACCTAATTGGTTAATGAATTTAAACCCGATTACGTATTTAAACCTGATTCGATATTTTTTTGCCCCCTGATGCAAATCCTGGATCCGCCCCTGACCATAATCAATTGCAATTGGTGATAATTTGAGTAAACTGGAACAACATCCCCACTTGTGATCACAAAAAGAGTACTAATTGAGAGTAATTTGGACTACAATTCCAATTCCAAACAAAAGAAGAACAACCGTAACATGGGAAAAAGAATAGAAACTCTATTAGATAAAATTTAAGTTTAAACTTAGTGGACATCTATGAGATAGAGAGAGAGAGAGAGTCGGCTGCGTACCTTGGCAGCCGCTGCCAAGTTTTTCAAAAAAGAGAGAGTCGGCTGCGTTCCTTAAAATCTCCGTTGCAAGCTTTCTTTTCAACAGGCGAGCGAGAATCGAGAATCGAGAATTCGAGATAGAGAGATGGAAAGTTAAAGGTTCCTTAAAAAAGAAAAGAAGGCTCGTATTGTCGTAAGTTTCTATATTTCGGCCCAAGTAATAGCCCTAAAACCACCCAGCCCAAATTACTTTCTAAACCATAAAGGTTGCAATGGAATGGCACTCAGTTAGGGCTTGTCCCCACACAAAGTCCCCCTCTACAACCGGGACCCATATGTCAGTTGCCATTTTACTATCTTATGAGTAAAATTCGGATTCATTTATAATCCCTTTCCTATTTCATTTCATCCCTCCTTCTCCCAACTCTCCTCTCTCTAGATCTGAGATTCTCAACCTTTCCTTCTCTCTAGCCATGGCGACAGCCGCAACGCAAGTCCCACAAGCTCTCCCTATTACCAACCCGACTGTCGTCACCACCGACTCCTCCGCTCCGGTCAACACTCCCGCGATCCGCAGCTTCATCTCGCGCCTCACTGATACTCTCCGCCGCTCGACCTCAGATCTACGACCATGGCCGGAGATGATCGACCGCTCCGCCATCGCCCGCCCTGCGTCCCTCTCCGAGGCCACCTCTCGCCTCCGCAAGAACCTCCCCTACTTCCGCGTTAACTACACCGCCATTGTTGGTCTTTCTCTAGCTCTCTCCCTTGTCACCCACCCGGTCTCTCTCTTCCTGCTCCTCTCTCTCCTAGCCGCCTGGTCGTTTCTCTACCTCTTTCGCCCCTCAGATCCGCCTCTAACCATCCTTGGTCGCACCTTCTCTGACAGAGAAACCCTAGGAGCTTTGGTTCTCGTTTCTATAATTGTCATCTTCATGACCTCAGTCGGATCTCTCATAATCTCAGCAATTACTGTCGGAGCTGTGCTTGTGTGTATCCATGGGGCTCTTCGGGTGCCAGAAGATTTGTTCTTGGATGAACCTGATCAGCAAGGAGGGGCTGCAGCTGGGTTGCTTTCGTTCCTCGGTGGGGCTGCCTCGTCAGTCGCATCGGCCGCACCTGTTATGGCTTCCCGTGTCTGATTTGGTTATCTCAATTCAAGGTTAATGTTTTCTTTTTGTTGTGGTTTATTAATACAGTGGTAGCATTTATAGGATTTGTGTATGATCGACCTCTTGAACACTCTGAGATCTTGTAATATGATATTGTGATGTATACCTTTATTGAATTTATGCTTTTATATAAAATTTGTTCTGTCTGTACAACCAGATCTGGAATTTTTGTGAATCTGTTGCATTGTAGGTTTAACAAAAGATAAATTACTTGATGATTAGATTTTAATTGATATCTTAGTTTGAAAGGATATAATTCTCAAACTTAGTATCTCCTGTTATTGTTTTGTTGCTAGAAATATAACAAAATGAAATACCGCAATGTTTTTAATTGCAGAACTATTATTTGAGGGTTCCAGTTTTCTTTACTGACCAACCCAGAACCTACATTTATCAGTACCATTTAGTACCAGATTTTGTACCAGTATCCCCTGCAAAAATGAAATGCTTGGGCAATAACCTAACTTTAGATCAGATGCAGTCCCTGTTGCATATAGGAAGTAATTGGCTCTTTAAATTTCTTTTTCTTTTCTGTAGAATCTATTTTTTGTCATTATGCCACTCTCTTGGAGATCTTGTAAAATTTATCTCTAATGATATTTTAAAATTGATAGTAGCCGTTGTACTTGGATCAAAATAGAGGCGCTCTTGCTTAGGAATTAAAATCCATTAATATTTTGATAGTTTCTTCAATGTTTTTTAGTTTCACGCTAAGCAACTGAAATTTGGAATTTTTGTACTGAGGCATGAACAGAATGTTGATTAAACAATGTTATTGCATGCAATTATGCAATTCATGCATCCAAATAAAGGCTATTTAGATGCTATAATTATCAGATAGTTATCAGACAAGTGCTATTACAGAAAATTTAATCCTACAAGCTGTTAATTTTGGGAATCACTGTCATATTCAGACTTTCTGGTATGAATTGCTTTTCAGTGTGGTTGTAGAAAGGGACCTTTCAACATCTTTTAAATATTATTTTTATCAGTTATCAGTAGGTTAATTGCCGTTTGCGTTGTTTTGAATTTGATTGGTGACAGTTGTAAAAAATGGCCTTAACAGCCGATTAAACACCCGTTTAATCATTAACGGTGGCCAAACTGTTATGAATAAACTAATCAGAGGTCTGTTTGTAAATTTTTCCGATTAATCTGCTTATTTCCTTTTAATCGTCCGTTTATTTCCGTTTTTTTCAGTTTTTTTGTTTATTTTGGTGAATATTTATTTTCACATTTTTTTTTGTGTGTGATAATTAGTTTCATAAATCTTGTAGTGTAGTTTTATTTGTGTTTCGATATACATCTAATATTTTCTGTGTATGTTTTTTTTTCTTCTTACATTGAAATTGATTAATTCTTCTATTATTAATATATCATATATTTTTCTTACTTTCTGATGTAATATTTTAAATTAGTACGTCATGTTTCATTTTTATCAGAAATATTTTCAATTAGTACGTCATGATTCATTTTTTTGAAATAATATGTTATTAGTATTTGAAAAATCTTAATTCTCGAATTTATTTTTTCATTAAATAAATGTGTTACTTACACATATAAAGTGTGTATGTGTTGTTAAGAAAAAATAAACGTAGTGTTATATTATAATAATAGAACTAAGTTAAATTAAGTTTATTTGATAAGTTTGGTGAGTTAAATAAATTATTTTTAATAAATTATGAATATATGCGCACACATAATTTTAATGAAAATGATTAATCGTCCGCATAATTTCAATTAATCGGTTGCATACCGATTAATCGCTTGACGGTACCCTATTCTAACATCTGTTCGATGAGCGCATACCGTTGTAAATTGGTGTATTATAGGTATATCGTTTCTTATTGGGCATGTTTGGTACATTTTATTCAGAAAAATACTAATAAAAGAGATATTTAAAAAACCAATAAAATAACTGGGACAAGGAGAATTGTGTCTAACAAAATTTTGAACTATAGAAAAATGATTTTGGTCGTCAAAGATTTCACCTCGGCTCGCCAATTCATAGCATATAGTATCATTTAAATTTGTTCAAATTAGAACTGAGATCAGCACTTTGTGCCGGGTTGTAATTTTTTTTCAGTGATTATAATTTCGAAGGAAAGAATTGACTGTTTAAGCCATAAACTTGAACGACACCATCTGTCAAAAAATATATATATAATATAAAAGATTTTATGAGATCATACTAGGCTTTTATGCGGATTTTTTTTTTAAAAACATAATTAAAATAATTAATTTAAAAAAAACAACTTGATTACCTCGTTTTTTAGAAAAACCGAAATGGCAATTCGGTTTGAACTTTTTTTTTTTCCCTACACGGAAATTCGGTGTAGGCCTGTTTCACAATTCCCCTCTAAACCAAATTGGCAATTATGTTTCACAATTGAAAATTTGAATTTCTTTGTTTAAATTATTTGATAGATTACTTCTTTTGATATATAATTAACATATTTATACTAAAATACGTTAAATTACTTGAATTATGTTGAATTACACTATATTAAGTTAAATTACACTAAATTACATTACATTACGCAAATACGGTAAATTACGCTAAATTACATATGAATAGGGACGATATCTTTACTGAAAAAGCGAAAAACGACGGCGAAACTTCAAACGGTCATAAAACGGCGCTCGAGTGTCCGATTTCAGCAAATGACCACTTTTCGAAAAGCTTGCGAAAATACGCATGCGTCCATGCTAGCGATGCTGAGCGATGCTAGATTCGAAAATTCATAATTGCCAAAAAATAAAGGGAAGAGCTTCAAAACTTGAGTTGAAGTTTTCGATTAAGATTTTCATTTCTATTATTCAATCCAAGTAGCTCAGTAAATTAGTTACGTAATGAACTTGTAGAATACCAATTTTTACTATCTTTGGAATTTTTTTACTATTTTTTATTATTCATGAAAGATGGCACAAAATCAGTCTACTTTAGCGTAATTTACCGTATTTCAGCATAATTAGCGAAATTATTGTAATTTAGTGTAATTCAACATAATTTATTGTAATAACATAATTTCAAGTAATTTAGCGTATTTTAGTATAATATGCTAATTATATATCAAAATAAGTAATCTATCAAATAATTTAAACAAAAAAAATTCAAATTTTCAATGTTAGATTTTATTATCTTGTTCTTCATAGTGTCTCTAAAAAATAAAAATAAAAAAACCCTCTAAACCGAATTGGCAATTCGGTTTAGAGGGGAATTGTGAAACAGGCCTACACCGAATTAGCAATTCGGTGTAGGGAAAAAAAAAAATTCAAACAGAAGCCATGGTTTTTACGGTTTTTCTAAAAAACGAGGTAATCAAGTTATTTTTTTAAAATTAATTATTTTAATTATGTTTTTAAAAGAAAATCCCTTTTATGCAGGCGTATGAACCATATGTACATCTCTCTTTTTCTTTTTTATAATCCATGAAGCAAAACTGCTTTGTTAATATCTTTACCCAATTTTCGAGATATCTCGGAATGTGAAGGCAGAATTAAATGCACCTCTTGAAGCAGAGATTGATATAATTAATAACTGAGCACCATGAATAAATGACATAATACGGAGAACGAGACTTACATGTCTCGAAAAGAGAGGTCAACTCTACAGTATATACACACTTCAATCGATGAATTTTTTTATTTTCGTAATTAATTTTTTTTGATAGGAAATACGCCATGGCCCATCTCCGCTGTGTTCTTTTCTTTGTGTTTAGTTATTATCTATTGGTCTCTAATGTGTATTGATTATACCCGCCCGGTCCAACCCGACCTGCGCAAACCCGGGACCCGGATCCGACCATGAACCCGACCCGAACCGTCCTAAAGGGTTGGGTCGGGTTTAAAACGGGTCGGATGCGGTTTTCTGGGCGAAACCCGACCTCCCCCCCACCGTTTCAACCCGTCTACCCGAACCCGACCCGGACCGACCTAAACCCGACCCGAACCGACCTAACCCGACCCAAAACCCGACTGAACCCCCCCAAACCCGGCCGAACCCGGGTCAAACCCGACCTAACCCGGGTCAAACCCGACCTAACCCCTCAAAACCCGGTGGGAACCCCCCAAATTTTTTTTTTCTTTTTCTTTTGAAGTTCGGCAAAGGCAGCTGTTTTTTTTTTTTTTTTTTTTTTGAAGTTTGGCCAAGGAATCACTGAGGCAGAGGCTTCATTTGTTAGATTTTTTTTTTTCCTTTTCCTTTTGAAGTTCGGTCAAGGAGCCAGACTTCCAGAGGCAAAGGCAGATTAGTATGAGACTATGAGCCTTGTTTTTTTTTTTTCTTTTACTTAATTTAATTTATATTTAATTTAGATTTGAAATTCGGATTTTATTTTTAAATAGGTTAGAGAAATAATTTATATTTTATTTTGTTAGAGTTATAAGTTGTTGTTTTAAAATATATTTTTCTAAAATAAGTTAGAACAAGTTATATTTATTTTGAATTAGACCTAAAATTTTCAAATTTGAATTAGAATTTTTTTTCTTAAATATATTTTTTAAATTTGAATTAGAGTTATTTTTTTTAAATTTATAAATTTGAATTAGACTTTTTTTTTAAATTTGAATTAGACTTATTTTTTAAATTTCAATTAGACTTTATTTTTTAAATTTGAATTAAATTTATTTCTTTTAAATTTGAATTAGAGTTATTTTTTTAAATTTTAAAATTTGAATTAGACCTTTTTTTTAAATTTGAATTAGACTTTATTTTTTAAATTTGAATTAAACTTTATTTTTTTTAAATTTTAATTACACTTATTTTTTCTTTTTCTTTTTCTTTTGAAGTTCGGCCAATGAGAAGGCCAATGAGAATTGAGAAGGCAGAGGCCAATGAGAATTGAGAAGGCAGAGGCCAATGAGAAGGCCAATTTGAAGTTCGGCCTTTTTATTTATTTTTTTTTTGTTTTTTTTTGTTTTTGAAGTTCGGCCAATGAGAAGGCAGAGGCTTCACTGGAAAGTGGAAACAGAAAAAAAAAACAGAAACCGAAAAAAAAAAAAAAAACCGGACCGGACCGACCCCCGACCCGACCTAACCCGCCCCGACCTAACCCGCCGGGTTTAGACCGGGTTAGGATCGGCCGAGTCAGACCCCAACCCGACCCCCCCTACCCGACTCAACCCGTTGACCCGGGCTAACCCGTGCCCGAGTCAACCCGGGGACCGGGCGGGTTTGGACCGGACCGACCCGACCCGGCCCCTTTTCAATACACTAGTCTCTATGGCTATGGATTAATTACAAGTGAGAAACAAGTTAAAGCACTAAATAATAGAGTAATACTGGACAACTCCATTTCCAGCAAAACTACAGATGAGAAGCAGCAGCAGCTCATAGGCTAATTACATATTGTCAGTTAGTTAGATATAGCGATGTTTGTTAGGAAGTTAGAACTCCAGTTAAAAGGAGTCTAACCATGATTAGTTTGTATAATCCTTTCCTTTATATACTGTACACTGGACATTTGTACTGACTAATCAAGAATTAAATAAAATCTTGAATTCACAGAAATTATCCTTCTCAGTTAGAATTTTACTAAATCCTCAAAGTAAGTGAGGAGTTTGTATCCTTTACAATGACATAATCCTCAACTAACTTTCACTGCTATTAATTCTCATAAAAGCGTAAAAGCATAGGTATTCGCAAGTTTTTTTTTTTTTTTTTCAATAGGTATTCGCAAGTTGAACCTAGTGAACTGTAGTATGTATAGAAGAAATTGCGAGGATGGTATGGTTTCTTTAATTTTCATTTGTTCTTTTAATGTCACATAAAATCGAAAAATTAAAAGAAGCATAGCATTGGAGTCCCGTTCATTAACTCACTTTTATTTTTAAAGGAACCGTAGATACAAGTTTATAACAATGAATGAAAATTAAAGAATTGAAAACAGTTTATTGTATTTGTATGAGATCATGTAAACGACAAAAAGGCTATTTTAGACTTTTAGCAACATCCAAGATTCCAAGGTCGTGTTGCATGTTGGAACATGTGCACACATTAAAGATGTCATAAAGAAGTTATAAAAAATTGTCATAAAAAAATTGAGACAATGCTAATAATAAATCAAGTCAGTCCGCCAGTCGGTTGCTCCTGACTCCTGTTCATGTCAATCAAACTTATCTCCAACAATCACATCATCACATCATCACATGAGAGGTGGATTCAAAACAACACAACAATCAACCCTTCCTATCCTCTGCCCTCTGCAGCATTTAAGATTCGTGCTGAGATATAACCAACGGGAATAAATCTGCTGTCATTCCAAACGAATAACAGGTTCAAATAATTAAATTTCCATAACAGCAGATTTATTTCCATAACAAAACGGTTCAAATAATCAAATTTAACTTGACGCGATCAGATATCCGGAGGGATCTGAATTCAGTTCCATACAACTTCAAATCTGCTACACAAGAATCCAAGATGAGACATAAAACATTTTGTTTAACTTGTTATACTATTTAATTTGTAACCAAAAGTAAGATAATTTTTTTTTTTTTTTTTTTTTTTGTAGAATCAAAGTATCACAAGTTTAAAGATTGGGTTATCTTCCTGGAACTTTCGCCTAATCTAGATAAATAAATAAAAAGTTGTGATTTAGCATTTCTAAATTCAAATTAGTTGATTAAGTCATTTGTTTATATATACAGAGAATGACTTCTTCAAAACAAATGTTTGAGTTAATCTCACAAATTAAGCGCTTAATTACAAATTTACAATTGTTCAATCCAACATTCTACCAAACAATTATTTATTTTCTCAGTTGACTTTAAAACAGGCCCGTGTGGCCGTGTATAATGCAGCTGATCTGTACAGTACATCTTGGCGAGGTGGCGCAGAGGATCTGTACTGGAATGTGAACACTGGACAAGACAGGTACTATTTTATTGTTCTCTTTTTGTTTCTTTCAGAACTGGAGAGAATCAGTGGTCAATGAACACAGACCATTTCTTCACAGCTACATTATTTTATCCACAACTTCCTACTTATTACCAAACGGCCTTGTACAAATTGACCATTCACTATAACTGAGCGCCACTGAATACTCCGTAAATATCAACTCAAAAAAAAAAAAATACTCCGTAAATAGTCGTGTAAAAGTAGGGTGTAAAGGAATAACAAATACATCTTCCCGTTCAAAAGTAGCCGTTAAGCAACACTGCGCTCCGTCCCTCGTGTCTCTCACCCAGTACTCCCTGCTTCTCTGCTCTCACTAGCCGTTACCATACTCTGTTTCTCTCTCTCTATCTCTCTCTAAACCCAACATTACCCCTTTCCAAAGCTCTTTCTGTCCTTTCTCAAAACACACATCATCATCTCTTTCTCCCTCGAAGCTCTTTCTGTCATTTCTCTCAGGTGACAGAGCCTTTCCCCTTTTCTACCTCTAAAAACCTACCTCTCTCTCTCTCTCTCTCTCGCTTATAGGTCTCTAAAACCTCTCACTCAACTCTCTCTGCTTGTATTTGTTCAGCATGAATGAACCCCAAAAACCCAAACGAACCCAATGCATCCAACCTTTCTTGTACACATTCATTGTTTCTCTCTACCTCGCCACGTTAGCACTAGCGCAGCCACCAGATGGTGTAATAATCTCTCAAGCCGACTACCAAGGCCTGGAAGCTCTCAAGCATGAACTTACCGACACACATGGCGTGCTCCGTAGCTGGAATGGTACCGGTCTCGGTGCATGTTCTGGTGAATGGTACGGCATTAAATGCGTGAAAGGGAAGGTCATTTCCATCAGCCTGCCGTGGCGAGGCCTAGGTGGCAGTCTCACAGAGAAGATCGGTCAGCTTACCAGCTTGCGCCGGCTTAGTCTACATGACAACTTCGTAACGGGTGCCATTCCATCCTCTATCGGGTTTCTCCCTGACTTGCGAGGCCTGTACCTGTTCAACAACCGGTTCTCGGGTTCCATCCCACCATCAATCGGTAACTGTGTCAATCTCCAAGCTCTTGATTTGAGTAATAATTCTCTAATTGGGTCTATTCCCTCTTCAATTGCTAATTCTACCCGATTATATCGGCTCAATCTCGGGTTTAATAACTTGTCAGATGAGATACCCGGTTCGGTGTTCATGTCCCGATCAATTGTTTTCCTCTTTCTACCAAATAACAGTCTCTCTGGTTCTATCCCTGATAGTGTAGCAACTTCTAGTAGCCTTAAAGAAGTAACTCTTGCAAATAATCGGTTAAATGGAAATATACCGACGGCAATTGGATCACTTCATGAAATTGAAACCCTTGATTTTTCTGGTAACTCCTTAACAGGAGATCTTCCCTCGTCTTTATCAAATCTCTCCTCTTTGGTAGTACTTAACTTCGAAAGAAACCAAATTGAAACCCAAATCCCTGAATCCATAGATGGCCTAAAAAATCTCTCCATTCTCTCACTAAAAGGAAACAAATTTTATGGTGGTATACCAGATTCTATTGGTAACATACCCACTTTGACCCGGTTGGATTTATCAGAGAATAGCCTCAATGGGTCGATCCCAATTTCTCTTGTTAACCTAACAAATCTCATTTCCTTCAACGTATCAAACAACAATTTATCGGGTCAGGTGCCGGTTTTACTAGCCCAGAAATTCAATTCGAGTTCTTTTAGAGGCAACATACAACTTTGCGGTTACATGCCTTCGCTTCCTTGCCCCGCTCTCTCCCCTTCTCCAGTTCCCTCTCCATTTTCTCCAGTTCTCTCTCAAACCAATAAGAAAAAGCTAAGCACAAGAGACTTAATTCTAATCATAACTGGTTGCGCTATCGGATTGTTACTTATCTTTTGTTGCATTCTTCTTTGTTGTTTAATAAGGAAGAGAAATAGCAACAGTGTGAGTCCCAAGAGTAAACAGGCGGCAACCGGGGCGGGTAGAGGGGAGAAACCCAGCCCTGCACCCGAAACCGAGTCTGGTGGGGGCGATTTGGGCGGTAAATTAGTGCATTTTGATGGGCCATTAGCATTTACAGCTGACGACTTGTTGTGTGCAACTGCTGAGATTATGGGGAAGAGCACTTATGGCACGGTATACAGAGCAACTCTAGAGGATGGAACTCAGGTTGCGGTAAAACGGTTGCGGGAAAAGATAACAAAGGGGCCGAAGGAATTCGAAGCTGAGGTTGCTGCACTCGGGAAAATCAGGCACGAGAATTTGTTGGCCTTGAGGGCGTATTATTTGGGGCCGAAAGGCGAGAAATTGTTGGTCTTTGATTATTTGCCTAAGGGGAGCCTGGCTGCTTTCTTACATGGTTAGTTTTGTTAATTTTTCTCTTAATTTCTTGATCTAATTTTGATATACATATCTTTCTTTTAACATAGTTAATGGTGTTGGTTACTATGATTTGGTTAATAATATGCAATTGAGTTTACCAGTATTATTGATAAGTTTATATAGAAACGGTCCTGTGTTAACAATTGAAATTTTCCAATATAATTGTTAATATTTGGTTTAGGCAAATTAAGAAATTGAGCTCTGACATTTGTAATCCCTTGATTGATTGCATATGGTCTTGATAAATTGAGCTCTGAAATGCTCATACATGGTTTAATTCAAATAAATGAAGTTTGATAGGGATTATGAACTTTTTAATTTTTTTTTTTCTTATTGTAAAATATATGCAAACAGTTCTAACACTTTTGTTCTTATATCTCAGTCCGAACACCGGAAACATCAATTGACTGGCCAACACGCATGAACATAGCGAAGGGAACAGCACGCGGGCTGGTTTACCTCCACGACTCCGCGAACTCAGTCCATGGCAACCTGACAAGCACCAACATCCTCCTTGATGACTCCCTCTCTCCCAAAATCGCTGATTTCGGCCTCCCTCGTCTCATGTCTGCGGCTGCCAATTCTGCGGCCCTTGCCGCTGTAGGTGCTTTGGGCTACCGGGCCCCCGAGCTCTCCAAGCACAAGAAAGCCAACACAAAGTCTGATGTGTATAGCCTTGGGGTTGTCATACTAGAGCTCCTGACCGGCAAGTCGCCGGCCGACTCAGTTACAAATAACGGTGTCGACTTGCCGAAATGGGTCGCCTCCATAGTGAAAGAAGAGTGGACAAATGAGGTGTTCGACTCGGAACTTATGAGGGAGGCCGATGCCGACTTGACAGGAGATGAGTTGTTGAATACTCTGAAGTTGGCTTTGCATTGTGTGGACCCCACACCTGTGGCCAGGCCAGAGGCGCGGGATGTGTTGAGGCAACTGGAGGAAATAAGACCGGAAGGGGGTGGCGGTGGGGTCGGAGAGGCCGGCGAGGCCGGTGAGGCTTCTACTAGTAATGTGTGAGGTGGTGTTGAATGGAGATGTCCAGTGACAAGAGAGGCTGAATTGGGGGAGAAATGGAGAAGTCCAGTGAGAGAATGTAGGATTATATTATTATTTTTCTATTTTATTATTCTTTTAAAATATGATAGCATATTTTTTAATATTAATGATCATGTATATGTTAGTTCTATTACAGAATATGTGTATGGCTTTATCATTTCATTCTTTTATTATTTATGAAATATTCTTTTAGTAATGATATTTTCTTAAATATTTCAAAATGTGATCTGACATTGGTTACTTTTTCCTTGTTGACAAATTTTAGGGATAACTTTTTTATGGTCTAATTCTTGTCAAGTAAAAAAAAAATTTGAGGTACTGTATAATTTATTGAATCTTAATTAGGCCCCAACTATCACTTACAGTGAAAATCAAGCCCAAAATCTATGATTGTTGATAAAAAAAAATTCCACCAATCTGTTGTTGTCTAAAATGTACCTTTAAATTAAATTCAACCAAACAAACTCTAATCAAATCATGAACGAAATTACACAAGTCCGTTCTAATGTAATTTGAACTCTAACCCATTGAATCTTAATTAGGCCCAACTCTAATATATTGATAATCAAGTCCAAATCCTAAGGTACTTATTTATATATATATATATATATAGAGTATGGCTAATGTACTTCCTCTAGAACTTCGGCCTCGTGCTTCCGGGGGCATATCTTAGTGTTTGATGTTCAAACAACAAATTCAAACCGTTAGATGTTCAATATGTATTAAAATGTACTTGGAGACCAAATTTTACATTTTTTGGAATTTTTTTACTATTTATTAAGCCACTTTGAAAATTCCAGATCATATGGTCCAGACTGTTTTTACTGTTCACCCGGATCTGAAATTTTCAAAGTGGCTTAATAAATAGTAAAAAAATTTCAAAAAATGTAAAATTTGGTCTCCAAGTACATTTTAATATAGATTGAACATCTAACGGTTTGAATTTGTTGTTTGAACATCAAACACTAAGATATGCCCCCGGAAGCACGAGGCCGAAGTTCTAGAGGAAGCACATTAGCCATACTATATATATATAGGGGCTGGCTACTATGCTTATAACTCATTTTTGCGTTTCCAATGTTCAAATGGTCGATCCGACCGTTCATCTTGTTCTCCATATTAATATGTGCTTGGAGACTAAATTTTACAGTTTTCTGAATTTTTTTACTATTTATTAAGCCACTTTGAAAATTGCTGATCTGGGTGAACAGTAAAAACAGTCTTTCCAAAATTCTGGACCATATGATCAGCAATTTTCAAAGTGGTTTAATAAATAGTAAAAAATTCAGAAAAATGTAAAATTTAGTCTCCAAGCACATATTAATATGGAGAACAAGATGAACGGTCGGATCGACCATTTGAACATTGAAAACGCAAAAACGCTCATTTAAGCATATGCCCCCATATGCTTAAATGAGCATTTTTTCGTTTCCAATGTTCAAATGGTCGATCCGACCGTTCATCTTGTTCTCCATATTAATATGTGCTTGGAGACTAAATTTTACATTTTTCTGAATTTTTTTACTATTTATTAAACCACTTTGAAAGTTTCTGATCTGGTGGTCCAGAATTTTGGAAACACTGTTTTTACTGTTCACCCAGATCAGCAATTTTCAAAGTGGCTTAATAAATAGTAAAAAAATTCATAAAAATGTAAAATTTAGTCTCCAAGCACATATTAATATGGAGAACAAGATGAACGGTCGGATCGACCATTTGAACATTGGAAACGCAAAAATGAGTTATAAGCATATGGGGGCATATGCTTATATAAGCATAGTAGCCAGCCTCTATATATATATATATATATAGAGTAAGGCTACGGTGCTTTGCAAAGTAAACCACCCCGTTTACTTCGGGCTACTTTTTGGATTTTGAAAATCCAAACAACCGATCCGAACCGTTCAACATGTTCTAAACATTGAAATGTGCTTGGAGACCAAATTTTACATTTTTTGGAATTTTTTTACTATTTATTAAGCCACTTTGAAAGTTTCTAATCCGGTGGTCCAGAAAATTTTACTGTTTTTTACTGTTCGTCGTCGGATCAGCGATTTTCAAAGTGGCTTAATAAATAGTAAAAAAATTCCAAAAAATGTAAATTTTGGTCTCCAAGCACATTTCAATGTTTAGAACATGTTGAACGGTTCGGATCGGTTGTTAGGATTTTCAAAATCCAAAAAGTAGCCCGAAGTAAACGGAGTGGTTTACTTTGCAAAGCACCGTAGCCTTACTCTATATATATATATATAGAGATGAGCTATGCTACTCCATGGAGTAAAACGCGTTGGTGCTCCACGCCGCTATATTTTTATTTTGAAAATCCAAACGACCGATCCGAACCGCTCAACATGATCTCCATATTGAAATGTGCTTGCAGACCAAATTTTACATTTTTTAGAATTTTTTTACTATTTATTAAGCCACTTTGAAAATCACTGATCCGGCAGTCCAGAATTTTTTACTGTTTTTTACTGTTCATCCGGATTTTCAGATTTTCAAAGTGGCTTAATAAATAGTAAAAAAAATTCTAAAAAATGTAAAATTTGGTCTCCAAGCACATTTCAATATGGAGATCATGTTGAGCGGTTCGGATCGGTCGTTTGGACTTTCAAAATAAAAATACGGCGTGAAGTACAAACGCGTTTTACTCCATGTAGTAGCATAGCTCATCTCTATATATATATATATATATATATATATATATATATATAGGACAGTGCTACGGTGCTACGCGTAGCATAGAGCCCCTCCGTGCTATGGCTCACTTTTTGAGTTTTCAAAATCCTAATGGTCGATCCAAACCGTTCAACATGATCTCCATATGAATATGTACTTGCAAACCAAATTTTACATTTTTTAGAATTTTTTTACTATTTATTAAGCCACTTTGAAAAAACACTAATTTGTACACAACAGTAAACTTTTCTGGACCATTGGATCAGCGATTTTCAAAGTGGCTTAATAAATAGTAAAAAAAATTCTAAAAAATGTAAAATTTGGTTTGCAAGTACATATTCATATGGAGATCATGTTGAATGGTTCGGATCGACCGTTAGGATTTTGAAAACTCAAAAAGTGAGCCGTAGCACGGAGGGGCTCTATGCTACGCGTAGCATATTAGCAAAATTCTATATATATATAAACGGGTGAGTTTGGTGGTAAATCCTACATTAGTTGACCCAAAATCCAACAATTTTTTTCCCATTGCTTAAAATGTTGCTTAACTAATTAGTCCTTTTCTTTGTTGTTTGATTTTTTTTTTAAGATACTTAAACAATGTTTGATTTTCGTTTAAATAAATTAAATATAATTGTAAAATTCAATTACATATACTAAATATTTTTAAATGCATTGTCATTACAGTAATGAGTTGATTTCAATTGAAATACTTGATGAAAGTTACTAAACTAAAAAAATATTTTCTTAATTATATATATATTTTAAACATGTTTTTATGGTAATTAAATTATATTGTCTCAAAAGTTGAAGCTTAAATGTAATGATTTTATTATTGATTTCTTATTTTTTCTACAGAAAGTCTTAAACTAGTGTTAGGAATAGTTTTATTGAGAAAGGAATAAGGGTCAAAATCCTTTATTCATATATATATTTATAAGAAATGTTTCTTACAGGTAGGATTTCAATCCAAAACCTTCACAGCAAAATCAATGTTTTTGAGTCTCTGTTAAGATGAAAAACATCAAATCATAAGTGATAAAAAAACAAGATTTGAGTCTCTTTAAAGAAGAAAAACATCAAATTAAATGATGAAGTGATAAAAACCAAGATTTGAGTCTCTCTTAAGAAGAAAAACATCAAATTAAATGATGAAGTGATAAAAACCAAGATTTGAGTCTCTCTTAAGATGAAAAACATCAAAATTATGAAGTGATTAAAAACAAGATTTGAGTCTCTGAAAAACATCAAAATTATGAAGTGATAAAAAACAAGATTTGAGTCTCCGTTGAAAACAAAAACATCAAAATGATAAGTGATCAAAAGCAAGATTTGAGTCTCTGTTATGAAGAAAATGAAACATCACAATGATGAAGTGATAAAAAACAAGATTTGAGTCTCTGTTAAGAAGAAAACATTAAAATGATTAAGTGATAAAAAGAAAGATTTTGAGTTTATGTTAAGAAGAAAGCATCAAAATGATTAAGTGATGAAAAGCAAGATTTGAATTTGAGTCTCTGTTAAGAAGAAAATTAAACATCAAAATGATGAAGTGATAAAAAAACAAGATTTGAGTTTCTGTTAAGAAGAAAACATCAAAATGATCAAGTGATAAAAAACAAGATTTGAGTCTCTGTTAAGAATTAGACCATATCAAAAATTCAAAATGATAAAGGTTGGAATAGTAAGTTAGAATAGTAAGCGATAAAAAATTATTTTATAAAAAAATGATAAAGTGATAAACATAAATAATAATAATAAAGTGTGTTAGAATAATAAGTTAAGCATATAATTAAGAGTAAGGATTTTGTCCCCCGCTATTTGGTCCTCTAAATGTCCCTCTAACTAATTAGTCTTACTAACCGTAAAGATCCCCTCCGCTCTCGTTGGCCCCTGCCTCTCCCTCCACAACTGCGTCCAGTCCCTCCTCCGCTCCGGTGATCTCGAATCCGCCTCCTTCCAGCTTCGCCCCCGCTCCACTGTTTTCACTTGCAATATCGTGTCGACCTCATTCCACTAGTATGGCCGTCTCGTCTCGATGACTCCATTGCTATCTTCCACTTCTTCTTTTGCCAGAACAAGATCATCTCCAATGTCGTCTCCTACAACATCCTGATCAATGCCTTTTGTGATTCCATGAGGATGGATGAGGATCTAAAGATTTACAAAGAGATCTTAGAATCAGCTCCGTTTTCATTCTCTCGAGTCACTTACAAGCATTTAACAACTAAACGAGATCTGATCTTGTTGTTTTATGAATCAATGAAGGAAAGTCAATCAATGGATGAAGGAAAGTCATCGAGACCAAGTGAGTTTTATGAATTTTAATTCTTATTGTTTGATTTGATTCGTTTCGTTTCGTATGAATCTTAGATCACATCTGATAGTTGGTGTTTGAACTGATTTTTATTTTTCTTTGCTTGTTGTTTACTCATGCACACAACCTGTTCGATGAAATGTCTAAGAGAAACTTTACTACATCATTTACACCTCTACTTAGTTGCCTCATTTCCACCTTTATAGCTGTTTACTATTTCTTAATGAAGAAAGCATTTGTATTTGTATGGTATGGTTTTCTCTATTTCTTAATAAAACATGCTATTTACTCGATCGGGTTATTCAACACATGAGGAAACCTGCTACAAGTGCAAGTCACAGTGTTGTGTAACTCCACTTCTAGCAACTCGGCACAACTTGTAAAAGGATAATAGCAAGCTAAGATATATTCTTACTTACATCAAAAGGTGTTTACCGGGTTGTATTTTTTTGTTTTGGAGAATGACATATTCTCAATATTTTTTTGCATCAACACATGGAGATGTAGTTATCAACACTTTAAGTATATATGATGAGGAGTTGGTTCATAAATATCAATATTTTTCAATTGTGATTAAATGTGTTTAGTATAGGTATGAATACTTTCCGAATTACATGTTAATACCATCAATCTCCTGTGTATTTTTCTGTTTTGGAGAATATATGTTCTCTTGTTATATTACGACATTGTACGAAAGATGTAATATTTAATTAAAATTCTGAATAAAATGAAATGTCTACGGGTCATTTACAACAGAAATAGTCATACTTCATTATAGTTATGAATAATTCCTTGATTATATGTTAATAACTTTAAAAAAGAATTTGTAACAAAATACATTTCACCAACAATATGTTGACAAAAAAATACATTTCTCTACAACGTAAATATTCGGACATCAATACACGTGTCAATACTTTCCATATTACATATTAATACAATCAAGCGACAACCATATACTTTACAACATTACAATTAATATTTCAGATATAAGTATGAATACTTTCTTGAGTACCTATCAATACGTTCAAGCACCAAACAGATTAACTGATTTAAGTTACTTTACACCATAACAATTCACACTTCAATGCATAAGTATGAATACTTAAAATTTTAGATATTAATATTTTTACTAAAACTACAGTGCTGGTGATTGTGCGGTGGTTACGCATGCACTTTTGCACTTGTGGTCCCCGTAGATGTCGCTTTCAAGTGACGTCTGTGGTCCCCCCACCATGTAGGTAGTGGGCCCCCTAGGTAATTAATGCCCGAAGAACATTTAGCAGTTTCTTAGGAATATTTTACAACATAAAAATTCACACTTCAATGCGTAAGTATGAATACTTGATATTTTAGAAATGAACATTTACAATAATTACAATGCTCACACTTGCGATGGTCGTTACGCATCCGCTTGTCCTTGGTTTTCTGTGTGTGGTCTCTATCGTGGTCGCTTTCAAACGACGTTTACGGTCCCCCAAGTAGATAATGCCCAAGACACGTCTGTGGGTTTCTCATAAAAACTTAATTTACAGCATAAATATTCACACTTTATTATAGTAATTATGAATACTCGATATTTTAGAGAAGAATACTTGACAAAGCATAAATACTTGCTCGACGAGATATGAATACTTGAACGATGAAGAACTCGAAAGTACTTCATCATGGATCTCATTTGAAAGAGAAAATTACGTAGAAGACATTTGTGGTTTTAAATTCGCAAAATTCCTCATAGATCGTCAGAAATATTGACGCGATTAAACGGAGAAAAAAAACCACTTCTAAAAACGTGTAAAAGATGAGTGTGTGATTAGAGAGAAAAGAAAGTTGATGTTCATTTTTTTTTAAATACTTGATGTTTTAGGTATGAATACTTAATATATTATATAGTAATACTTGTACGCATAAGTAGCCATACATGCGCGCACCAGTTGTAAATTTTTTCAAATATAAGTGGTCATCTAAGTAGTTAGTTAGTGGTCCATGTTGTACTTTACGCATCAGTTAGTCAGGGGACGTTTAGGGGACATAATGGAGAAGACTATTAGTCGCTCCCTATAATTAATTCTAAGAGGTTGAAAATCAAATCATCAAACTATTTAATATTCATACAAAATTAAACATGCAACCTAGCTTCGACGTAGAAAGAATTGTATATTTTATGTTTTGATAGTTAGTTTAGTAGTTATATACATACGTCTGATCACTAGTTGTAACGTAGTGTCAGGATTAATTTGTATTAGATGGATCATTGGCATGGCAGGTCCATATATTGTCTTAACGCGCTAGCACTTTAATTTGTCCATATATTAGTACTAACAGACTCATCACTAATCTCATTCCCAATTAATTATAACAACGACCTGGTCACCTTGATTAATTACTGTGTCTTTCTTCTCTTTATTTTATTTCATGTTACTGTGTATTATTTTCAGTGGCAGAGCAACGTAGTGCTACAGAGAATCGTAAAAAAAATTATAAAATCATGTCTCGTCTTAAAAAAATTCCATCGCCTTTTATTTTTTTATTTAAAAAAACCATATCCCTATTCATATTATTTTTCCTTATTTATTAATATTTATCTGTATATGTATAAATAGAAAACAAACAGTAGTTTAATTAACAGATAATTATGCACATTCATCTGTTGCCGTAACGGATGTCATCCGTAGCCTTTATACCACTGCCTTTTTTTTAGCATGCGGTTTAATTAATGCAGCAATTAACACAACTTTTTGTTATAACGAATCTCTTACAGTTGAAGTCTATAATTAATTAATTATTAGGGTTTTCGAGGTTTGGGCCCAAATATTTATCCCAATATATGATCATCTACGTACCAACCATGCTGATACAAATGCTTATTTTAGCAAGGTGGGCTGGCTCTATGAGCATTTGCTATATATTTTCTGTAGGAATTGTTAATGTATCCGTACATAAAAAATCAAAAGCATGATTCTTTTATTTTCTCTTTTTCGAAAGGTAACCGTGGAGGGCAGCAGCCAAGAATAAATTTTTTATATTTGATAGGGTAATTATAGGGATGAAAACGGATCCGGATTATCCTTACCGAATTCGGTAATGGTCCGGATACGGATATTCGGATTCGGATAATTATTAACTATCAACATATCTTCCAGATTCGGAAACAGATTCAGTTCAGAATCAGTAAACGGATCGGATATCCGAATATACAAGGCGGAGCTAACATTCAAGGAATGGGGGTCAATTGATTCTCATTTATTTTGAAAATTTTTGTACTTGTACACAATTTTTTATATAGTATAAGGTAAAATGTTATAGATACGGTAATATTGGCCTCATTCGAAAATTTTATACACGATTTTTTATATAGTATAAGATAAAATGTTGTAGATACGATAATATTGACCTCAATCAAAAATTTTATGACTTACCCTATTCATGTTTGAATCTGAGAATATATCCGAATCAGAGACGAAGCGGGTCTGAAGCAGACATACCCATTACGCGAATCGACATCCCTTCACAGAAAGTACTTTTTTCCTTCATTATAGTTATGAATAATTCCTTGATTATATGTTAATAACTTTAATCTCCGAAAAAGAATTTGTAACAAAATACATTTCACTAACAATATGTTGACAAAAAGAATACATTTCTCTACAACGTAAATATTTGGACATCAATACACATGTGTCAATACTTTCCATAGAACATATTAATACAATCAAGCGACAACCATATACTTTACAACATAACAATTTATACTTCAGATATAAGTATGAATACTTTCTTGAGTACCAATCAATACGTTCAAGCACCAAACAGATTAACTGATTTAAGTTACTTTACACCATGACAATTCACACTTCAATGCATAAGTATGAATACTTAAAATTTTAAATATTAATATTTTTACTAAAACTACAGTGCTGGTGATTATGCGGTGGTTACGCATGCGCTTTTCCGCTTGTGGTCCCCGTAGCTGTCGCTTTCAAGTGACGTCTGTGGTCCCCCCCCATGTAGGTAGTGGTCCCCCCAGGTAGTTAATGCACGGAGAACATTTAGCAGTTTCTCAAGAATATTTTACAACATAAAAATTCACACTTTAATGCGTAAGCATGAATACTTGATATTTTAGAAATGAACGTTTACAACAATTACAACGCTGACACTTGCGATGGTTGTTACGCATTCGCTTGTCCTTGGTTTTCTGTGTGTGGTCTCTATCGTGGTCGCTTTCAAACGAATTTTACGATCCCCCAGTGTGGTAGTGGTCCCCCAAGTAGATAATGGCCAAGACATGCCTGTGGGTTTCTCATAAAAACTTAATTTACAACATAAATATTCACACTTTATTATAGTAAAAACGAATACTCGATATTTTAGAGAATAATACTTGACATTTTAGAGATGAATACTTGACAATGTATGAATACTTGCTCGACGAGGTATACATACTTGCACGCTGAGGTATGAATACTTGAACGACGAAGAACCCGAAAGTACTTCATCATGGATCTCATTTGAAAGAGAAAATTACGTAGAAGACGTTCGTGGTTTTAGATTCGCAAAATTTCTCACAGATCGTCAGAAATATTGACGAGATTAAACGGAGAAAAAAAACTCACTTCTAAAAACGTGTAAAAGATGAGTGTGTGATTAGAGAGAAAAGAAAGTTGATGTCCATTTTTTTTTTAAATACTTGATGTCTTAGGTATGAATACTTAATATACGAGGAGGGATCAAGTTACAACAAAGTTACAACAACTATTATTTTCATTTTCAAAGTCTAAATCGTCGATCCAAACCATTCAAGATGATTATCTAAATAAAATGTGCTTGCAGATCAAATTTTACATTTTTTTGAATTTTTGTACTATTTATTAAGATGGATACAAAATTCAATGGTCTGAATATGACTATTTTTTGTAAAATACTTAATAAATAGTACAAAAATTCAAAAAAATGTAAATTTTGATCTGCAAGCACATTTTATTTAGATAATCATGTTGAACGGTTTGGATCGACGATTTGGACTTTGAAAATGAAAAGAATAGTTGTTGTAACTTTGTTGTAACTCAAAATTGTTGTAACTTGATCCCTCCTCATATATTATATAGTAATACCTGTATGTATGTATAAGTAGCCATACATGCGCGCGTCAGTTGTAAATTTTTTCAAATATAAGTGGTCATCTAAGTAGTTAGTGGTCCATGTTGTACTTTACGCATCAGTTAGTCAGGGAACGTTTAGGAGACATAATGCAGAGGACTGTTAGTCGCTCCCTATAATTAATTAGGTTGAAAATCAAATCATCAAACTATTTAATATTCATACAAAATTAAACATGCAACCTAGCTTCGACGTAGAAAGTTGTATATTTTATGTTTTGATAGTTAGTTCAGTAGATATATATACGTCTGATCACTAGTTGTAACGTAGTGTCAGGATTAATTTGTATTAGATGGATCATTGGCATGGCATGTCCATATATTGTCTTAACGCGCTAGCACTTTAATTTGTCCATATATTAGTACTAACAGACTCATCACTAATCTCATTCCCAATTAATTATAACAACGACCTGGTCACCTTGATTAATTACTGTGTCTTTCTTCTCTTTATTTTATTTCATGTTACTGTGTATTATTTTCAGTGGCAGAGCAACGTAGTGCTACAGAGAATCGTAAAAAAAATTATAAAATCATGTCTCGTCTTAAAAAAGTTCCATCGCCTTTTATTTTTTTATTTTAAAAAAACCATATCCATATTCATATTATTTTTCCTTATTTATTAATATTTATCTGTATATGTATAAATAGAAAACAAACAGTAGTTTAATCAACAGATAATTATGCACATTCATCTGTTGCCGTAACGGATGTCATCCGTTGCCTTTATACCACTGCCTTTTTTTTAGCATGCGGTTTAATTAATGCAGCAATTAACACACTTTTTGTTATAACGAATCTCTTACAGTTGAAGTCTATAATTAATTAATTATTAGGGTTTTCGAGGTTTGGGCCCAAATATTTATCCCAATATATGATCATCTACGTACCAACCATGCTGATACAAATGCTTAATTTAGCAAGGTGGGCTGGCTCTATGAGCATTTGCTATATATTTTCTGTAGGAATTGTTAATGTATCCGTATATAAAAAATCAAAAGCATGATTCTTTTATTTTCTCTTTTTCGAAAGGTGACCGTGGAGGGCAGCAGCCAAGAATACATTTTTTATATTTGATAGGGTAATTATAGGGCTGAAAACGGATCCGGATTATCCGTACCGAATTCGGTAATGGTCCGGATACGGATATTCGGATTCGGATAATTATTAACTATCAACATATCTTCCAGATTCAGAAACAGATTCAGTTCAGAATCAGTAAATGGATCGGATATCCGAATATACAGAGGCGGAGCTAACATTCAAGGAATGGGGGTCAATTGATTCTCATTTATTTTGAAAAATTTTGTACTTGTACACGATTTTTTATATAGTATAAGGTAAAATGTTATAGATACGGTAATATTGGCCTCATTCGAAAATTTTATACACGATTTTTTATATAGTATAAGATAAAATGTTGTAGATACGGTAATATTGACCTCATTCAAAAATTTTATGACTTACCCTATTCATGTTTGAATCTGAGAATATATCCGAATCAGAGACGAAGCGGGTCTGAAGCAGACATACCCATTACGCGAATCGACATCCCTTCACAGAAAGTACTTTTTTCCTTCATTGTAGTTATGAATAATTCATTGATTATATGTTAATAACTTTAATCTCCGAAAAAGAATTTGTAACAAAATACATTTCACTAACAATATGTTGACAAAAAGAATACATTTCTCTACAACGTAAATATTTGGACATCAATACACATGTGTCAATACTTTCCATAGAACATATTAATACAATCAAGCGACAACCATATACTTTACAACATAACAATTTATACTTCAGATATAAGTATGAATACTTTCTTGAGTACCAATCAATACGTTCAAGCACCAAACAGATTAACTGATTTAAGTTACTTTACACCATGACAATTCACACTTCAATGCATAAGTATGAATACTTAAAATTTTAAATATTAATATTTTTACTAAAACTACAGTGCTGGTGATTATGCGGTGGTTACGCATGCGCTTTTCCGCTTGTGGTCCCCGTAGCTGTCGCTTTCAAGTGACGTCTGTGGTCCCCCCCCATGTAGGTAGTGGTCCCCCCAGGTAGTTAATGCACGGAGAACATTTAGCAGTTTCTCAAGAATATTTTACAACATAAAAATTCACACTTTAATGCGTAAGCATGAATACTTGATATTTTAGAAATGAACGTTTACAACAATTACAACGCTGACACTTGCGATGGTTGTTACGCATTCGCTTGTCCTTGGTTTTCTGTGTGTGGTCGCTATCGTGGTCGCTTTCAAACGACGTTTACGATCCCCCAGGTTGGTAGTGGTCCCCCAAGTAGATAATGGCCAAGACACGCCTGTGGGTTTCTCATAAAAACTTAATTTACAACATAAATATTCACACTTTATTATAGTAAAAACGAATACTCGATATTTTAGAGAAGAATACTTGACATTTTAGAGATGAATACTTGACAAGGTATGAATACTTGCTCGACGAGATATGAATACTTGCACGCCGAGGTATGAATACTTGAACGACGAAGAAGACGAAAGTACTTCATCATGGATCTCATTTGAAAGAGAAAATTACGTAGAAGACGTTTGTGGCTTTAGATTCGCAAAATTCCTCACAGATCGTCAGAAATATTGACGCGATTAAACGGAGAAAAAAAACTCACTTCTAAAAATGTGTAAAAGATGAGTGTGTGATTAGAGAGAAAAGAAAGTTAATGTCGAGTTTTTTTTTTTAAATACTTGATGTCTTAGGTATGAATACTTAATATACGAGGAGGGATCAAGTTACAACAACCATTATTTTCATTTTCAAAGTCTAAATCGTCGATCCAAACCATTCAAGATGATTATCTAAATAAAATGTGCTTGCAGATCAAATTTTACATTTTTTTGAATTTTTTTACTATTTATTAAGATGGGTACAAAATTCAATGGTCTGAATATGACTATTTTTTGTAAAATACTTAATAAATAGTACAAAAATTCAAAAAAATGTAAAATTTGATCTGCAAGCACATTTTATTTAGATAATCATGTTGAACGGTTTGGATCGACGATTTGGACTTTGAAAATGAAAAGAATGGTTGTTGTAACTTGATCCCTCCTCATATATTATATAGTAATACCTGTATGTATGTATAAGTAGCCATACATGCTCGCGTCAGTTGTAAATTTTTTCAAATATAAGTGGTCATCTAAGTAGTTAGTGGTCCATGTTGTACTTTACGCATCAGTTAGTCAGGGAACGTTTAGGAGACATAATGCAGAGGACTGTTAGTCGCTCCCTATAATTAATTAGGTTGAAAATCAAATCATCAAACTATTTAATATTCATACAAAATTAAACATGCAACCTAGCTTCGACGTAGAAAGTTGTATATTTTATGTTTTGATAGTTAGTTTAGTAGATATATATATACGTCTGATCACTAGTTGTAACGTAGTGTCAGGATTAATTTGTATTAGATGGATCATTGGCATGGCATGTCCATATATTGTCTTAACGCGCTAGCACTTTAATTTGTCCATATATTAGTACTAACAGACTCATCACTAATCTCATTCCCAATTAATTATAACAACGACCTGGTCACCTTGATTAATTACTGTGTCTTTCTTCTCTTTATTTTATTTCATGTTACTGTGTATTATTTTCAGTGGCAGAGCAACGTAGTGCTACAGAGAATCGTAAAAATAATTATAAAATCATGTCTTGTCTTAAAAAAAATTCATCGCCTTTTATTTTTTTATTTTAAACAAACCATATCCATATTCATATTATTTTTCCTTATTTATTAATATTTATCTCTGTATATGTATAAATAGAAAACAAACAGTAGTTTAATTAACAGATAATTATGCACATTCATCTGTTGCCGTAACGGATGTCATCCGTAGCCTTTATACCACTGCCTTTTTTTTAGCATGCGGTTTAATTAATGCAGCAATTAACACACTTTTTGTTATAACGAATCTCTTACAGTTGAAGTCTATAATTAATTAATTATTAGGGTTTTCGAGGTTTGGGCCCAAATATTTATCCCAATATATGATCATCTACGTACCAACCATGCTGATACAAATGCTTATTTTAGCAAGGTGGGCTGGCTCTATGAGCATTTGCTATATATTTTCTGTAGGAATTGTTAATGTATCCGTACATAAAAAATCAAAAGCATGATTCTTTTATTTTTCTCTTTTCAAAAGGTAACCGTGGAGGGCAGCAGCCAAGAATACATTTTTTAGGGTAATGATAGGGCTGAAAACGGATCCGGATTATCCGTACCGAATTCAGTAATGGTCTGGATACGGATATTCGGATTCGGATAATTATTAACTATCAACATATTTTCTGGATTCGGAAACAGATTCGGTTCAGAATCAGTAAACAGATTGGATATCCAAATATACAGAGGCGGATCTACATTCAAGAAATGGGGATCAATTGACCCCTATTTATTTTGAAAAATTTTGTACTTGTACACGATTTTCTATATAGTATAAGGTAAAATGTTATAGATACGGTAATATTGACCCCATTCGTAGCATGCAAATTTTATATGATTGAATCTATTCATGTTTTTGTAGCATGAATATTTTATACGACCCCATTCATGTTTAGGGTTTAGACCCCATAACTTGACCCCTGCGAATATATCCGAATCAGAGACGAAGCGGGTCTGAAGCAGACAATACCCATTACGCGAATCGACATCCCTTCACAGAAATTACTTTTTTCCTTCGCCAAATTCGTTCTTGTTGTGGGATTCAACTTGTGTTCCGAACTTGGAAGGGAAATAACTTGTGTTTTCCGGTTTGGATATATCTTTTATTATGAATTCTGAGTTTATTTATTATTTATAAAATACATGTAAAATATATTATTTTGTATGAATTATTTTTAAAAGTTGTTCTAACGAAATTACTAGGTGTATTTTATTAATCTAATGTGAGTGTACTTATGATATATTGATGGATTATTCATAATATCTTACATTTAATTAACTTTTTTCATAATATATTGCTGGACTATTTTGAGGTCTGGATTAACTTTTCTGAATCCTGCAAATGACAATTTGTTTATAATACTTGTACTGTATAATTTATATTATATAAGTGGATTATTCATATGACTCAATTATCCGTCAATTATTCGTTTCATATCCGTATTCGAATTCGTATTTATAGATTATCCGCTCCGTAACCGTATCTGTTTAAGGCGAATTTGGTTTTGAATTTTGACATCCGTTTACTATCCATATCCGTATTCGTATCCGCTCCGTTTACACCCCTAATAATGCATGATACTATTTACTGTCGAAGAAGTACATATAAATATATTTTGCCTTTTTAATTATTATAGTATTTAAGTTAGTACTAGTGCATGTACCACTACTTGATAAGCCAACAGACATTTATGCAACAACCACTATGCAAAAATGGAAATGATTGATGTGAAGTTATAACAAACAATTGGCGTAATTTAACGACAAAACATTCACCAACTAAAAAACACTTAAATGAAAGCAACGTCAACTTCTAAACATTATTTTAATATATCCATGCATACATAGCAAGCAAACTTCATTTCTATGCTACATCTGATAAGGAAAAAAGCAATACATATATACATCATAATCCAAACAAGTAAAAAAAATAACATCAACCTCTAACATTATTTTAAAATATCCATACATACATAGCAAGCAAAGTTCATTTCTATGCTACATCTGATATACACATATGCCATTAGCTCAAAACCGATGGTGTTCAGCTCTAACGCCATCGGTTGGAAATTAGGGACAGATGAGAATACAAGTTTTTCGATCGTTAAATAAGTTGTTTAATATAGAAACGCCATCAGATGTACTTTGGTAATGAACCGATGACGATCTTACATACGGTGTTCGATATTTGACGTCGTTGCTCATTCAATTCCATCTCTTGCGTTGTTCAACAGATGGCAGATGTCACTTACACCATCTGTTTTACTACGTTGGCATTTGGCAGGTCTCTTGGTTATTTTAGCTATGCCATCTGTTACTAATTTTGAGCCGTTCGAAATTTTTGTGAATATATGTTTTTAATTATGCTTTTATTAGGGTATAGCCTCCATATATAAATTATCCATTCATTTATATTAAATAACACCCAATAGTAGGTACCAACAAATAATATAAAACCATGCAAGCTAATATGAATAGACAATATAAACAAAAACAACTAATTGTATCATATATATATAATTAATACATGCAAGTTGTATTCAAATCATACAAGAGTAGTTACAAATTAAAGGACCCTCTAGAGATCACTGATAACAAAATCCAAAATGGGGTTGCTTTTCCTAAACAGACACATATTAATCATAATCACTGATAACAAAATCCAAAACAGGGTTGCTTTTCCTAAACAAACACAGATTAATCATCATCAGAAGGTGTATACCCCTTGTCCTCAGGTGCTGCAATGTTCGATTTTGTCAGTACCGTATATATGAGTGAAAGAGATGTTATTATTTAATTTGTGTAATGCGCGTAAGGTTGTACCATGCAAGTTGTAAAATCGAGTGTCCTTCGCTCGTACCTCATGTGCTTGCTCCTCTCGTGCTTCCTCCTCTACATAATACAAATATATAACATCCAATATACCAAAAAATATTCATATCAAACTAAAATGAAACTTTACAAGTAATAGCAAAACTTGTGGCGAAGGGAAATGCACCTGTCGGCAGCTTGAGTGGTTTGTTGTGGCGTAGCTCAGTCTCTTCATTCTCCCCCCCAGTCTACCTTTGTGTTTCATCAAACTCGTTCAGTATATGAGTGACTAATAGGTTGATCAAATTGGAAATACATCGCTGAGCCTCATCAGATGGTCCTCTCTCAGAATGATCTTCTTCACTACTAGTAGCTGGAGCTTTACCTGAAATTGGAACAAAATACGAGTGCATACATTATTAAGCAACAATGAATATTTTTCTAAAGTTGAAACAAAATACAAATGATTGGCTTTACTACCTTTTGAAGATGCAGCCTTGGTTTTTTCCTCTAATATAACGTTGAAGTTCTTCATATCAGGCACTAACAAATCATTAATTAACAAGTATTACCATTATGTTATAATTTAGATGAACATACCTTTTGTTCAATGCCATTCTGGGTGCCACATTCAGAGAGGAGATGTAGGTGATCAATTGTATCGGAGCTCGTCTTGATAGATGGAATATAGAAGAGCTACACCACAATAGAATAACCAAAATCTCCACCCAATTGATAACCGTGAGAAGGAGATATACATTGGAGAAATGTAGCAATTCACATGTGAAGTCGAGATGTTGTTATCAATTATATCACACCGCTTGTCTTGATAGATGCTCTGAAGACAGTGGCTCGTCTTGATAGATAAGCGATCTGACATAATTGATAACCTAAATCACGTTCCAATTATTAACCGTGAAATGATTGGCAAAGTTGATCATAAGTGATCTGTAAATCAACATGCACCAAACCACGCACCGGTCTTTCTCTCTTCTCAAGGTTATACAGGAGAACCTTAATTTACCTATGAATTGCAATCATTAACCTTTCCATTTGTTGAATTGATGGGCAAGAACAAAGAGGAGGAGAGTCATTCGCACACTTAGGTGCTGATCTGGCCGAATGACATATCCTCCACTTCATCCACGCCGATCAATTCAAGAGTTGAAGCTGTAAATCAACAAAAGATATTGGCTCAGTTAACCCTAAGTCCTAAACTCATTTTATTCCTATACCCTAGATAAACCGTAACAAAAGACATTGACTCAGAAAATTACCTAACACTTAAAAGACCAAAACTTAAAACTAAAAATTAAAAAATATCAAAATGTTCGTAAAGCCACTAGAAAACCACTATAAAACACTAAATATAACTAAGAAACTTTAAGTTAAAAAAAGAACAGTAAGATCTAGACCTAGGTATTTAATCTCGATAAAAAGAACATAAAACACTACATAAAACTCTAGATTAGAGTAAATCACAGTAAGTAAACCTCGGAAAGAAACCTTGGGAGAGAGAGAGAGCTCAGATAGAGGCCGATTACTTCAAGTGAGAGAGAGGAAGTTGCGAAATTTGAAATTGGGGCCAGGAGAGATGAAACGACGACACGCACCAGTGATCCAATATACAAAAAATAATCAACCTGCTTTAGCACCGCCATCAGTTCGAGATTCGAACCAATGGCATTAAGTAACGTCCTCGGTTAGACCAATGGCGATGTTAAACGAAAAGTCAGGTCACTTTTCTCAAAAGTCGCATCCTTCACATTTAATAATGTTGATGCAGAGTTTGGCCTAAAGTACTGCATATTTTGTGTTGACAAATGGACGGTCCGATCTGTAATTATTTGAGTTAATATTTGTGCTATCTCAGATTTGACTTCGGGATTTAAACTTAAACTGTGTTACTAAATTTAAACTTTGTAATTTTTAAATCACCGTAATTAATATGTACATGCATGCATTTGCATTTATTAATTTAGATAATTAACAGATTATGGGTAGATGCATGTACTTAAAAAATACGCACCAGATTAAAGCATTTATTATATGTATATAATAGATAATTAGGAAATCTAATTAAACATAAAAACATCTGTTACAATTCATCGTTTTTACTTGTCTAAGTTCTGGTCATCACTTCCACTTACGCAATGATGTTTGATTACATAAGTAATTTGTCCGGCGATATACTTATCATTATCTTAGGACTGCTCGTGACTGAGGAGGCGGTGCGGACGTGCGTATTGTCTAAGAGGTGGGACAACCTGTGGACCACTTTGCCCTTCCTCAACATCAATGCCAGGGATTCTTTTGCCTGGTCTTCCATGGAGGGGATCACTGCTTTACTCCATAAGATTACAAATGTTGAAATTCTGGAGTTACACCTCAAGTGCGGTCTGCACCTGGTATTATATTTTTTTTACTAATGCTTAATTTTATAGTTTATTCTTACTCGTGTTTAATTATATATATATATATATATAGAGTAAGGCTACGGTGCTTTGCAAAGTAAAACCCCCTCTTTACTTCGGGCTACTTTTTGCATTTTGAAAATCCAAACAATCGATCCGAACCGTTCAACATGTTCTAAATATTGAAATGTGCTTGGAGACCAAATTTTACATTTTTTGGAGTTTTTTTACTATTTATTAAGCCACTTTGAAAATCACTGATCCAACGGTGAACAGTAAAACAGTAAAATTTTCTGGACCACCGGATCAGCGATTGAAAAAGTGGCTTAATAAATAGTAAAAAATTCCAAAAAATATAAAATTTGGTCTCCAAGCACATTTAAACATTTAGAACATGTTGAACGGTTCGGATCGGTTGTTTGGATTTTCAAAATGCAAAAAGTAGCCCGAAGTAAAGAGGGGGTTTTACTTTGCAAAGCACCGTAGCCTTACTCTATATATATATATATATATATATATATATATATATATATATAGAGATGAGCTATGCTACTACATGGAGTAAAACGCGTTTGTACTTCACGCCGTATTTTTATTTTGAAAGTCCAAACGACCGATCCGAACCGCTCAACATGATCTCCATATTGAAATGTGCTTGGAGACCAAATTTTACATTTTTTAGAATTTTTTTACTATTTATTAAGCCACTTTGAAAATCTGAATATCCGGGTGAACAGTGAAAACAGTAAAAAATTCTGGACTGCCGGATCAGTGATTTTCAAAGTGGCTTAATAAATAGTAAAAAAATTCTAAAAAATGTAAAATTTGGTCTCCAAGCACATTTCAATATGGAGATCATGTTGAGCGGTTCGGATCGGTCGTTTGGATTTTCAAAATGAAAATATAGCGGCGTGGAGCACCAACGCGTTTTACTCCATGTAGTAGCATAGCTCAATTCTATATATATATATATATATATATATATATTATTAATCCAAACATGTAGGAACTGTCAGCAGCAGTTTTGCCGCTAGAACTCCCAGTCTTTGAGGACATAACAGTTCTCACTGTTTCCATTTGTTCGTATTCATTTTTACAAATGGAAACATGGATCATAAAGAGGTGTCCACAGTTGACTAAGCTTGTAATAGTACAACATGAGAACTGTGTAAGTTCTTAATTTTTCGAAATATTAATTAGTTATTAATTATTTATATTTTGTAAATATCTATTTGTTATTAATTATTGGTTCATTATTTGTTGTAGTTATGTGTTGATCTGGAACCTGATCATATGTATGAAAACCGGCAGGTTGAACCATCGCCAAGAAGAAATCTCGAGATGGTTGAGGTCAAATACTGGAGGTTTAACACCCTGGTAGAACGAGTGGTACATTATCTAATGCTTCGTACAGGTGAATTGCAAAATTTTAGGAACTATCATGTAATTAATGGTTATCATAATATTGTACACCGAACGCATGATTCAACACCGAGTTACAGTGGGTGGGATTGGGCAATTTTATACTGGTTAGGCGCTCCAGATGCAGTAGACCTCTGGAATCCTAATGCAGGGGATATCGAAAAGACTTTACAGTTTTACTAGTTTATATATATGTATATGAAATTATGACAATGTATATGTAGTTGAATGATGAATATTGTTTGTTATGTGTATTTACGATATATACATGTCGTGTATGCATGATATATGTAAGTTCATCGTTCATAATACGCTTATTATAATTTCACTCGAGGTAAATTTGTACAAACTAATAATTGACAACTTAATTATACATTTCCTTGAATGTACATGTGATACACAATTTATTGTTTTGGGTGCAATAATTTTCGTTGTTTTAACGACTTTTGAATATGGTACCCGTTTTATTATAATTCAAGTAGTACATTTATTAATTATAAACATTATTTGAATGCTTTATTAAATTTTATTAAAATTGCATATAATATTTGTAAAAATTAGGAAATATTATCCCAAAAGCATACAAATATTGGAAAATATAAAGTGAGAAAGCAAGAAAAAAAATTAGAGTGTATTAATTACCACACAAAAATTCCAATATTCTGGCGCGAAATTAAGCAGCAAGCTCAAATTTGGCGGGTTATATTCAATCCACTGTTAGAATAACTTAATCCTAAGGTAATGCAAAGTTTCGATTTAGATCTATACGTCAGATCTGAGAAAGCACGAATATTAAATAACAAAATTGCAGATAAGACAGTTCAATTTTAAACACAAAATTTGCATCAACTAGTGAGCCGATGGTGTTGATAAAAAATATTGGGAAGACGAAATGGCCACACAGTGATCACCATCGGTTTAACCGATGGTGTAGGTACTAAGACTATCAGTTCGAACCCTAAGCCGATGGCGTTAATTCCAAAAAAAATATTAAAGAAACAGAACACAACTTTTCGATAATATAGGTCAAAGGTCTATGAAATTTTTAGTTTAGAACTTGACCGTTCGATCTGTAATTGTGTGATTTAATATTCATGCTAGCTCAGATGCAACTGTTGGATCTAAATTCAAACCGTGTGTTACTTGAAAAAGTTTAATTTCTAAGATGGTTGTCTAATCAACTTAAATTTCTCTACACTCTTCGTCTTCATCATCATTTATTCTGTTAAGTACTCTTCTCCTTCGTTTACTCTTTGTGTGATCACCTTTTTCCTGTTAAGGTTTCTCTGATCTCTCTCTATTCCTCTTTGTGTGATCACCTCTTTCTTCCTCTCTTCTCACTAGTTCCCCTTCAACTTATGCAATCATGAGTGACTACATAAGTAATTTGTTCGACGATATACTTCGCATTATCTTAGGGGTGCTCTAGACCAAGGAGGCGGTGCGTACGAGCGTGCTAGCAAAGAGGGGGAGCAACATGTGGACCTTTTTACCCCTCCTCAACATCAATGTCAGGGATTATTTCGCCCGATCTTCTATGAGGGTGATCACTACTTTACTGCACAAGGTTAAAGATGTTCATATTCTGGAGTTTTGCCTCAGGTGCCATCTACGCCTGGTATGCACCTGATGAAGCCAAAACATATAGCGAAAATCACTATCTTTTCTTCCGAAAAATGGCAAAAAGCGAATGTAAAGTAGCCATTTTCTCGATTTATTTACCGCAAATGTGTTTTTAGGTCTTTTTGGCAAGTTTTTGAGAAATTTGCGTATTTGGGCCAAAAACAGAGCAAAAGTGTCATATTTAGGCGATTTTCGAAGATATCGTCAAAACAGGGCATCACATGGAGCATGCAACACCTCACACAAAGTGCACAACATTTGAAATGGTGAAAAATACAGAAAATCATCTAAGTCAGGAAGTCGTGTGGCCTCCCTCTATGCCGTATGCGGCATAACCTTAGGTCGCACGACCCGTGGACTCGATCCGTGGACTGTTTCCTTGGGGTCAGATCATCTACCATTCATGCTATTTTCGGCAGAATTCTTCTAGAAGGACGCGATTGCTTCGGAACCAAGCTTTCATAGCTATTTTTGGCTTCACTATCGAAACTTGAAGTGCACTCCAAGTTTTCACCACCTCCACTACTTTCACTACTCCATCTCTCATATTATAAAGACTATAAATATCTCTCTTGTAATAGGATTCAGTGTGCGTGTTTAATTGTGTTAAGTCCATAGAATCGAGATTAGCAATTCTCATTGCTATGTTAGGTTAGACTACCTAGATAGAGAAGGGTAGCCATCGGAAGCTAAGCAAGAGAAAAATGCGTCATCTAAGGAGGCAGAGGTTCATCTATCTTCAATTGGGTTGTAATTTATGTTCTTCTTATTTTATTCATTTTATTTTTCCATGGCCATGAGAAGCTACACTTATCATCTCTAGGGTGAGGGTTGTACTTGAATTCTTAATTATGTTTTAGTATAGAGTGAGCCTATGGTGCTATGCATAGCAAGGATGGCTAGTGTACTACGGCTCAATATGGTACTTTTTAAAATCCTAACGGTCGATCCAACCGTTCAATGTGATAACCATATGAATATGTACTTGCAAACTAAATTTTATATTTTTTCGAATTTTTTACTATTTTTTTGGATAGGTAGAATTTTGATGGTCCAGAATTTTCAGAAAACACTGATTTTTCTACCTATCTAAAAAAATAGTAAAAAAATTCAAAAAAATATAAAATTTAGTTTGCAAGTACATATTCATATGATTATCACATTGAACGGTTGGATCGACCATTAGGATTTCAAAAAGTACCATATTGAGCCGTAGTACACTAGCCATCCTTGCTATGCATAGCACCATAGGCTCACTCTTTAGTATATGTTTATGTTTTGTTTATGTTGATTTGAGTTTTCTTTATTATTTAATTTTTTTTTAATAAGTCCTTGCATACATAGTTATGTCTACTATATGCCAATGACCCTCCACATACCAATAGGTGTTTAGTCATTGCATTCGACAATGACAGTGCCGCATGCGACGTAGAGAGACGTCGAAATTTATACTTTGCATAATTAAGGAGGAGAGAACATGAACCCTAGAGGCCCTCTATTTACTGTTTAATTCTAACCTTAGCACAATTAGCGTCACTGCGTCAAACTTTTAAAAAACCCCCGATAACCTAGACTAGTGAAAAGTATTTAAAATCTAATATACTATCCCTGTGGATTGACACCCCAATTATACTACACGATAGGATCATGCGCTTGTGATCTGAACGTAAGTATAAATTGGGATTTATAAATCTTTAAAAGTAGTATCATTTTGGTCTATCAGCACCTAACTCGATCGTATCATTTTTACTATATACTTTGCATGCATGCATACATCAATTGAACCCCCGACCATCAATTGATCAATTGATGTTGTGGGAATTAATTAAATTGATCAATTGATATGCATGCATGCACACATACATGATCAATTAAAAGATCTATTGTGAGAATTAATTAAATTGACCCAATATTAAGTTTACAATATAATGTTGTGGGTACTGTAATTCTATATATAGTTTATTCTGACTTGTGTTTAATTGTATATATATATAGAGAGAGAGAGGCTGGCTACTATGCTTCCATAAGCATATGCCCACATATGCTTATAACTCATTTTTGCGTTTCCAATGTTCAAATGGTCGATCCGAATCGTGGGCATATTCTCCATATTAATATGTGCTTGGAGACCAAATTTTACATTTTTCTGATTTTTTTTTACTATTTATTAAGCCACTTTGAAAATTGCTGATCATATGGTCCAGAATTTTGTTGCATTGTTTTTACTGTTCACCCGGATCAGCAATTTCAAAGTGGCTTAATAAATAGTAAAAAAATTCAGAAAAATGTAAAATTTGGTCTCCAAGCACATATTAATATGGAGAATATGCCCACGATTCGGATCGACCATTTGAACATTGGAAACACAAAAATGAGTTATAAGCATATGTGGGCATATGCTTATGGAAGCATAGTAGCCAGCCTCTATATATATATATATTATTATTCCAAACATGTGTATAAACTATTTATAGAGGAACTGCCGAAAAAACACTCCAAATTTGAGAACTTTACTGTTCTCACTATGTCCCTCTATTCTTATTCATATTTCGAAATGCAAATTTGGATCATAGAGAGTTGTCCAAAGTTGACAAAGCTTACAGTAGTACAACATCGGTTTTGTGTAAGTCTTTTTTCCAAATACATATATAGATTCTCTTCATTTTTAATTTGTTGTTTAAAGTAAAGATCTAGTTATCAATTGATCAATTATTTGTTGCAGTTTTGTGATCAGGATTATGCTGAATGGCAAAGAATTATGGTTCCAGTCCCGTCGGTTGAAGCATATGACAGAAGAAATCTCGAGATGGTTGTGGTTAAGTTTTGGAGGTTTGATACTATGGTACAACGAGTGATGTTTGGTAAAGGGGAATTGAGAAATTTTAGGAACTATTGTACATCGATCAATGATACTGATTACTATCGTAGAAGTACATATACAACAATAGAATTGGGTTTTAACGATCGGGATTGGGGAGTTGTATACGCGATATTTCAGCGATATTTTTATTTCGGTTGTTGTTTGAAGACTTTGGAGTTATCTAGCTATAGCTAGTTTATATATGGATGTTTCAACATATATTGTGTATGGATGTTTTAATTGGATATTTTGTAATATTTTGTGTGTGTGTGTATATATATATAGGAGTTGGCTACGGTGCTACGCGTAGCATAGAGGGCCTCCGTACTACGGCTCAATATTTGAGTTTCAAAATCATAACGGTCGATCCGAACCGTTCAACATGATCTCCATATGAATATGTACTTGCAAACCAAATTTTACATTTTTTAGAATTTTTTTACTATTTTTTTAGATAGGTAGAAAAACACATGATCTGAATGGTACAATTTTCAGATCAAGTGATTTTCTACCTATCTAAAAAAATCTAAAAAATATAAAATTTGGTTTGCAAGTACATATTCATATGGAGATCATGTTGAACGGTTCGGATCAACCGTTAGAATTTTGAAAACTCAAATATTAAGCCGTAGCACGGAGGCCCTCTATGCTACGCGTAGCATATTAGCAATTTCCTCTCTCTCTCTCTCTCTCTCTCTATATATATATAGAGTGATGCTATGGTGCTTTGGGAAGTAAAGAGGGTGTTTTACTTTCCGCTCATATCTCCATTTTCAAAGTTCAAATAGTTGATCTGAACTTCTCAACATAATCTTCCTATTGATATGTGCTTGGAAACCAAATTTTACATTTTTTGAAATTTTTTTACTATTTGTTTACAATTTTTGAAAATCACAGTTTTTCATTAAATAAAAAAAACATTGATTTTCAAAAATTCTAAAAAAATAGTAAAAACTTTCCAAAAAATGTAAAATTTGGTCTCCAAGCACATATTAATATGAAGATCATGTTGAGAAATTCGGATCGACTATTTGAACTTTGAAAATAGAGATATGAGCGGGAAGTAAAACACCCTCTTTACTTCTCAAAGCACCGTAGCATCACTCTATATATATATATATATATATATATATATATATATAGGACAGTGCTACGGCTCACTTTTTGAGTTTTCAAAATTCTAACGGTCGATCCAAACCATTCAACATGATCTCCATATGAATATGTACTTGCAAACCATATTTTACATTTTTTAGAATTTTTTTACTATTTATTAAGCCACTTTGAAAAAACACTAATTTGTACACAACAGTAAACTTTTCTGGACCATTGGATCAGCGATTTTCAAAGTGGCTTAATAAATAGTAAAAAAATTCTAAAAAATGTAAAATTTGGTTTGCAAGTACATATTCATATGGAGATCATGTTGAACGGTTCGGATCGATCGTTAGGATTTTGAAATCTCAAAAAGTGAGCCGTAGCACGGAGGGGCTCTATGCTACGCGTAGCATATTAGCAAAATCCTATATATATATATATATATGTACATCACATCATCCATACCTACAAATGATATCACTGCTTGTAGATAATTTACTATTAATTACACGTCCAAACTTGACATGTCAATGCATTTTATGGCATAAACCTTGACACGTGTGCATGCAGTATCACAATATGTGTTGGACAACATTTTGCCTATTTTCAGTGCGTTTCGGCATGACACAATTTGCATGGAATATATTATGACATAACGGAGCAATCACACAATATGTCATGTCACATGCTTGGTATATCTTTTTTTTTCAGATTATATTATTTTATTTTGCAGGAACTTTGTGCAAGATGTAAAAATAAAAGAATAAAAGAATATTGAATTGTGATAAAATCAAATTGTATACGGCAAGACATGAAATCTCAAATTGTTGTCCTTAATTCCTTCTGAATTGTTTCTGATTTTTTTGAAGATTTTGAAAAGGTTTCAAAATATTGAAATTAATTAGAAAAATGTATATTGACTCAACAAAATAATTAATAACAACTATGATACCCTAGAAGAGGGTCCTATTTTCCCATAATAAAATTATAGTGGAAACAATTTTTGCGTTAATTAAGTCCTTCAAATGGCATATCTATTTTCAAATTATTTTTAATTCTAAGGACCCAAAAGAAAATTATCCAAACCTAATTTTAAGAGAATGTACAAAAGGTGAAAGATATAGCTAGGAAGATTTAATTTGATTTGGGTCATGAGGAAGCATGATTAATTTGGGCCCGACATTAATTAATTAATTGAAAAGGCTATTGAAAACGAAAAGCTAATAAACAATATATTATGTGCTCCAAAGATCTCAAACATGCAAATGTACTCAAATTTATCATCCCATGGGACCTCATGAGTCATGAGGTTATATGATTGGTTCATAACTTTACATGTCAAAATTAAAGAGACTTCTGAAAAACAGGAAATATATTTGAATATATTATATATGCTTCTGCAAAACCATTAACTTCATTTGATGTTTGAAATGATAATCCAAATAATAAGTTATCCATATATTTTTCTTAGATTAAATCATAAAACTGATATCAAGTTAATTTTGAAGTATTTTTTTTAAGTAATCCATAGTTGAGTTTCAAAGGCTTTCCACATAGAAAATATTATTTTAATCATTAAATTAAAAACAAATTCCCAATATAATCAATATCGGTAGTTATAAAAATGACCAATAATTTATTTTTTCGGTGGAATAAATAGGACTCTTCTAAAACTATTTAATCAAATTTAAAACATTAGACCTCTCAAACAGAAAATATTAATTTAATCATTTAAATTATAGACGATATATGGTATCTCATACTTTTCTTTTTTGTTAAATATTAAATGAGAATGGGTAGTGGGGAGAATGTCAATGTAGGAAAAAGACAAATCTGATTTGTTACATTAATAATGAAAAAGAAATTGATTGGATCAGCACTCAGCATCAAATGGGTTCCAGTTAATTTGAATTGACTCATTCTAACAATAATCAAGGGTGCTAGCTGTTCCTTGAGTCACAGACAATGTTTTTAAGCCCAGTTTCTTGGCCACGTTTGTATTTGACAATGATCAAACAAAACCACCTGTTTAGATCTTAAAAAATAAAAATCCCAAAAGACCAATCTTTAAATTGAAACCTACTAAACAAGGTATAAAGCAATAACGATAACAACAACAATAATTTTATTATTGATCTTCTTCTTATTATTATTATAGTGGTAATGATGATCACATGATCATGCTAATCAAATTATAAAACGGTAATATTATCAATAATAAATAAAATAATTATAATTATTATAAAAGTAGTAACAATAGTAATTAGTAATAAATAATAACAAAATAATGGTCAACAATAATAAAATTTAAATAATAACAACAGTAAATAAAGATGATAACAACAATTAAAGTAATAGTAAAAGTAGTAATAATAATAATATAACCATAATAAAGATAATATAATAGTATAAAAGTAATAATAATAACGATTTTTATTATTATGATAATAATAATAATCAAGAGTGTCTTAAATATTCTCTTTCTGTCACTTTATATTTGTGTTAAAAGTCACTTTCTTTGGCTCAGCATGCACTTTATATGACATAATATTCAACTGATCATAAGATCTCCTTCAACTGAATGCAATCAGTAACTTTTAATTAAATTCCAGCTGGTAGCTCCTACCATGCCTTTCAAAAAAAAAAAAAAATTAAATTCACTTTGTGTAGCCTGATTTTTAACTTGCAAGAACCCTTTAAACTGAACTCTAACCAATGACTTAAAATTATTTTTATGTCTCCTTAATAATAATAATAATAAGAGGAGGGTTCAAATGCCTCCATTTTTTGTGCCTCCACCATGTCTCCATTTTTAAAATGTTAATAAATCAAATTTAAATCATAAACATCAAAATAATACTGTTAGATGTGATCTATGTTATTTTCTTTATGTGCTCATAAAAAATATCATATTTCAATTTTGTTTTTATGTGAATCAATCATTTGAAAAATCAACGTCTAGAAATTATCCACATTAGTACGGTTTTACAAGCTTTTGATGACAACCAAAATAAAGTTGAAATGTCACAATTTTTTATACGTGCATAGATAAAGTGATCTAGATCATATCCAACGGTTTTATTTTGTAAGTTTTAAATTTTGAGTTATTAAAGTTCTTAAAAATGGAGGCATGATGGAGGCACAAAAAATGGAGGCATTTGAACCCTCCTCTTATTATTATTATTAAGGAGACACATAAAAAGAATTTTAAGTCATTGGTTAGAGTTCAGTTTAAAGGGTTCTTGCAAGTTAAAAATCAGGCTACACAAAGTGAATTTAATTAAAAGTTACTGATTGCATTCAGTTGAAGGAGATCTTATGATCATATAAAGTGCATGCTGAGCCAAATAAAAGTGACTTTTAAGACAAATATAAAGTGACAGAAATAATATTTAAGACACTCAAAGTGAATTTTAAGCCACCAATCGATATTCAGTTTGAAGATTTCAAATTTAGGTTTAATGAGCCCAGTAAAAATAATAAGCCATGTAAATTGAATACTAATTAAGGCACATAATAAAGTGAAAATTAATTCACACAAAGTGAATTTAAGCCACACAAAATAAAATATTAAATGGCTGGTCAATGTTTAGTTAATTAGGTTATAATTAATATCTTCCTCATAGTTTACTTGGGTGTGTTTAGTAATTATAGTATTGGAAAATTGCTTGTGTCCACAATTCCACATCCTTATATGCACTCAGCCATCCATCAGTTAATTTATTAATTAATAATATTTACCTATATATGTAAAGCAAAAAATACATAATAATTGTTAACGATAAAAATGTTATAAAATCAGAATACTATGTATAAATAAGTAGTTGTATCTCTTATATATAGTTGTTAACAATTATATAATATGATTTCCATTAACAAATAATTAATTATTGTTAACAGATAATTGGGTGAAGACTTGGATAAAAAGTAAAGGGGTTGGGGTTGGCTCTTTTTTCTTTCTTTTGTTTTTTTTGTGCCTTCTAGTATTCAACTTGTCAATTTTAGGTTTCACCTGTCCTGGTCAGTATATATTTGGTTATTTGTCACATCTCTTTAATTTAGAACTCACCTTGTAAGTCTCATAGTCCACTTTTTATGGCTTGTAAGCAACATTTGTGGCTTAACAGACCTTTTGTGTTAGACTATCTAGTTATTTTATGTAGTTTAATTAATATTCACATTTAATTTATTCATTCCACTATTTCATATTCAGTCCACTATTTATTTGATGGTTTAACGGTTTAACCTATATTTTGTGTAACTTAATATTCAATTTTCTGAACGTAGTAGGACGTACTCCATTAACTTAATTTGTAAGTCTTAGTGTAAATCATAGTTTATATAGCAATCATAATATTACTGTTATATTAATTTGTTTTGTTAAACAAGATAGAATGAGACTCCTTTCTCAATGAAAATGCTTTCCAATTTGTATGGTAGAAATAAATAATTAAAGTGTAAGAGAAAAAAATATTATCTTGGAAGTATCTGAGATACATTAGTTATGCATGGGATTGCATGCGCCTCCTTCACAAAATTTGTTTATTGAAAGGATAAGATCAACAACTTAATGCATGTGTACACCCATTAAAACAATAAGGTTTAATTAGGGATGAAAATGGAAGTATATGAAATTTTGGGCCTTCAATATGATTTTCTCATCTTACTCCATGTGAGATCTTTTCATAGGTTATAATTGAGGTGACATCTTACTTGCTACAAGCATTGACTAATTAGTAAATTCAAGGAGTACTCCCAATTTCTTTATAAGCAAGAAAACTTCTCAAAAGGATAAGAACAAATTACAACTTTCTCCTAATCAAGTAATAACTGAACAAATTTACGTTAATTGCAAATTTGCAATGATGATGTGGGCTGTACTTGATGTATATATATTGGTTTGCAATTGAAGGAATCACACACATAGATTTTTTAAAATAACTGATATATAACATTTATATATCCTTTGCAATTGCAGGAATTACTGAGCATGTTAAGCAAAGTACTCCAAAAGAACATAAGCTTAATTATAACTATATATTAAGATATGTAAAAAGTATATAATTTGGGTTGCTTCTTTATACTTACTTTTCTTTCTCTAGAAACCATGCAATTAGACTGCTTTTTACTGCACTTTGACTTTCTAAAGTCTAATTTGCAACCAATATACACTTTACTATATCTATTTAATTATATATATTTTACTGCTGGACAAGTAATTAAAACATAGAAAACGGTTTTACACCCAAATCCAACAACTCTTAACTAAAAGTATATGCACTTGACTTTCTTAATTACTGTTTACTATGTATTTATATAAGCTTACTATATATATATGTGAAAAGTATATAAATTGGGTTGCTTCCTTTGTATACTTAGTTTTCTTAATTTCTCTAGAAACCATGAATGAACAACAAACAGTAGGTGGAGCAATTATACTTTTTTGGCTTAAGTTGACTATATATGTGTATATTTTACTGTAGGAAAGGTAAAACATAGATTAAGGTTTTGCACCAAAATCCAACAACTCATAACTAAAAGGGTAGAATAAGCTAGCATTGGTAGAGGGAAATTGATTGGTGCTAAAAAGGTTCTTGACCTGTAGGGTTTCAAAATAGTCAAAAAGGCATGTAGCAAAATCTTTTTCTCCATTTAATTTCTTATGGGCCCATAGATTTTAAAACATTTCATGCAATATGGACTCCATATGGCATATAGTCTATTCTGTACAGAACTTTACACTAGAAAAGTATTTCCTGATCGATCTTTTCGACCATTAACTAATTAAGTTAGCTATTATGAAGGAAATTCGAAATATGTTTACTTAGTAATAAGTATGTAATTTCGAAATTAATTCGAAATATTATATTTTAAAATATATTTTTAAAAGAATTATTTTTATAAAAAAAACAAAAAAGTTTGTGATTTTTATGAATAATATGAGCTAATAACATGGTGTTCGTATAATTTATCAAATTCAGAAATAATTCAAAAAGATGCTAAAAAAAGAATAATACAGACACTATTGGAGAACCTTCTACGTACGTACTCTGCTTTAGAGCATGCTAGCTCGTACTCTCCAATATATCTTCTCTGAAAGACATCTTGTGATCCAAAAAATTCCAGTGAAAATACTTGACATATGTTTATGCAAGTATTAATTATTTGGTGTAATTAATTTTAAATTAATTCTTTGTATGGCGAGAGCGTAACAGGAGTCTATTCACGCGACAGAACAAGACGGTGATGGATCTTGTCAACCACACCGCATTAGAGATTTCAAATTGACACAGAAACATATAGGCGAGCCTAACTAAAAAGGGCATGACACTAGAATGGATGACGAGATCTTTATTACATATACCTTGTAAATAATTAGCTAAAACTTTTGTAAATAACTTTTTTTCTTAATCAATGAAAATGTCAGCTTCCACTGATCTTCAAAAAAAAATATAATTATTTGTATGTCCTTTTTTTATTAATTTATAATCGCAGGAACAACCAAAAATTTAATTTATTTGTAGTGCAATTATTTCAATTTGTCAAAAAATAATTTTGAATGAAATAGAAATTAAGCTGACTTCTCATTAGAACAAAAAAAAAACAAGATTTAATATTATTTTTTGAAATCAAGCAAAGATGTGCAAAAACTACCCAAGACCCAACCCGTAATTTGGTTAATGCCTAGTATATATATATACGTCTATCTTCCATTTTCGTTGAAGCCGCTCAATTCTTAGTTGTATTAATTAGGTGGAATTATGATCAATACGTACTCACATGTGAAACATCTTAATTGAGTTTCGTTACATCTTAATTAATTAAGTTTTAGATTATTTCGTTTCATACAATATACGAATATCAATATTATATATAAAGGATGAATTAATGGTAATATTTCTTTTATATAATACCAAAATTCGCCACTTCTTTCAATTATGTATCAGAGTATTTATATAATTGGCTAGGTATTGTCTTCTTCAATGTAAAAAGGTTACGGATCGAAAATCAGTGCTTGTCAATGGAGATAATTTGAGATTTTTAATCCTCATCTCATGCTAAAAATATTTTAGAATTTGTATAATTAGGTTATTAATTCCTAATACCAATTAAAAGCTTGAAATCAAATTTCCCAAGAGGTCTCTTTCTCCCTGAACTTTTCATGAGTTATACCTAGCTATATATACATATATAGTTTGCATCTACTTACAGTAATATTAGTACTACTATTTTTTCTCAATTAACTCTCACTTTCTGAGGAATACATTGTGCATAATCTATTGTTTACTTGATAAAACAATCGGTGCTTTGTCCCTAATAAATAAATTAATAAATAGAAAGAAAAGCAAGGCACCGCCATATGTTAATATATATATATATCCTGCTATTATATATTTTTTTTTGTTTAAGTGTAGAACATGTCTCCTTATATTCCTCACAACCAGTAGAAAAAGATTTCATTTGTAACATAAAATCATAGTCTTTTTGAATGAAAGCTTGGCATGAGCTGAGATCCACAAAAGTTAAATAAAGTTGTGGTATCCTTTGTAGTTTCGTTACATAACAAGCCTTGTTTAAAACGCATCATGAAAAGTGACACTATCACTAGTCTCTAATAAGTTAGATGCCTAGCTAGTAGTTGCACCAATCAATTTTTTAGTCGTACATGTGAGGCCACATAGACTTGGCCACATTATTTTGGTAAAAAAACAATTAAATATATTGAACCATTCACCACAAACCAAAACCTAATCCTCCCAAAACACATATATAAAGGGGCCATGAATCAGTCTTCCCATTGCACAACATAATATATTATACACACTCCAAATTAGGATATAATGGAGGCTTACTCAAGCATCGTCATGAAACCTTCTTGTCTCTTTTTCATCCTTTGGTTTGCGCACCTCTTTGCACACAGCCATGCAGAGTACCATTACCATGAGTTTGTTGTATGTGTTTCTCTCCTTGCTAGCAAAGCATAGTTTTCAAAACATTTATTATTTCTTGTTAATTAGTTTTCATGGAATGGCATGTTAATTAAGTTTCTTATCTTTCTATGTTGAAAGCTAACATTAAACATTTGCCATTTACCAAGAAAAGTTGTCTTTTTAATTATGAGAATGTCTCAAACCGTTTAGTACTTAGTTAGCTTAATTTGATTGTTTATTCATGTTTACATAAAATATTGTATAAATTAGTAACCGATTTTGTATTTTTCAAATGGACCAGGTGCAAGAATCGCCAGTGAAGAGGCTGTGCAAGGCACACAATAGAATATTTGTGAATGGTCAATTTCCTGGGCCCACATTAGAGGTCACTGATGGAGATACTCTAGAGGTCAAGGTTATCAACAAAGCAATATACAATGTCACAATGCACTGGTACAACATATTTTATGATTAGTCATCCTTCATCATGTATTTATAAATGCAAGTAAAATTCTCCTCAAATGTGAAAGCAGATACCAAATTAATTTGTTTGATATAGGTGTTAATAATTATGGGGGTAATGGAGAACAAAAGTCAATGATATTATATATATTTATATAGCATTAGTGCCAATATCATTTGTAAAGCCAAATGTTTTACCTAACTCGTACGTATGTATACATTGTCATATTTTATATACATGCATTGGCATGTGGCAAGTAATACTTGTTTAATGTTTCATCTTACATGCATGCAAAACAACTGTTGACTACAAACATAAATTTAGGAATGTGTATGTATAGAACATTGGACTTAAAAATATACTTTGTCAATTAGAGTTAGATATAGAACAGAACCATACTAATAAGGTTCTATGCATGATGGAATTAAGCACACTGTTTCAAGTCCTTGCTCATTTCATTTAGTGAAATACTGAAATGTACCTTGATATGTATGCATGTACATATATGCCACATAAAAACAACCTATTATTATGTACGCATTGCCAACCTATTCATAATTTGAATTTCCTTTCAGAAAAGTTTAAAAAATATTTATGAAATCATTTCACTTTACAGGCATGGGGTTAGGCAGTTTAGAACTGCATGGGCAGATGGACCAGAGTTTGTGACACAGTGTCCGATCCGGCCGGGCGAGAGCTACACATATCGGTTCACAGTACTTGGTCAGATTGGTACTCTCTGGTGGCATGCACATAGCTCATGGGTTCGCGCAACTGTGTATGGTGCACTAATTATACATCCTTGGGGAGATTATCCTTTCAAAAAACCTGATAAAGAAATCCCAGTTATTCTAGGTATATATCTCTGATCTATGTCACTTCGTTTATTTTTTTCAATAAAATATTTCTCTTTGGTAAAATAATGTATCCAGAAAAAATAACAAACAACAGGATGCAATTACTCAAATTTGATTTGTGGGTTGATTAACAAGGTTATATTATTTGAAAAAGGGAACATGAAATCATTATTACTTAATTTGGTACGTGATCGACCAATGGTGGTGGACTGGTGGTAGCAAGCTGTGAAGATGCCTTATCAATTATTAGCTCTACATGTAAAGGACATACTACAATATTTGTTAGTAAACTTTATCTGGGGGCAATTTTTTTTAATTAATTTATCTATCTAATCTAGCTATATATTAGGTATATAGGTTCGGTTAGCATTGGCAAAGGTATCATGCTAAGCTAGGCATTATCTGTGACCCACATTAATTTTAGTTTATTAGTGGTTAGAAATGATTGGATCCATATATCAGAGCACACAAGTTGGATTGCACCACTTGAAAATATATCCACAGAAATCAAGCTAGTAATTACTTAAGCTCAATTACTTAACCATCTATGTACCTAAGTCTTGTTAATTGTTATTACTTAATCTCATAAAATTCAATGTAGAGGAATTGACTGACACGCTTGCATTGTAAACATGTCCAATGTGAACATCATTAGTAAAGCTTGAGGCGAATCAATGCATATATATATATACAGAGAGAGAGATGGGCTATTGTACTTCGCGAAGTAAAACTCCCGTTTACTTCACGCTCATATTTTCATTTTGAAAATCCAAACAACCGATCTGAACCGTTCAACATGTTCTAAATATTGAAATGTGCTTGGAGACTAAATTTTACATTTTTTGGAATTTTTTTACTATTTATTAAGCCACTTTGAAAATCGCTGATCCACTGTGAACAGTAAAAAACAGTAAAATTTTCTGGACCACCGGATCAGCGATTTTCAAAGTGGCTTAATAAATAGTAAAAAAATTCCAAAAAATGTAAAATTTAGTCTCCAAGCACATTTCAATATTTAGAACATGTTGAACGGTTCGGATCGATTGTTTGGATTTTCAAAATGACAAAATATGGCCCGAAGTAAACGGGGGTTTTACTTCGCGAAGTACAATAGCCCATCTCTGTATATATATATATATTCCACATATGACATATATGAATTATATTATTGTATATTGTTTTAGTTCCATATTTATTTAATGAAGTTTGGAACTTTGAATAATTTACCGGTGTGTGCATGGGTTGCAAAATGATTATACAATCCGATATACTTTTGGAGCATGGCTTGATAAAGTAGATATCAATTTACTTTTCCTAAAAGTATTCATGAATTGTTAGTTAATTAATAATATTTTCACAATATTCAAGCACAAGAAAAATCATGAAACAAAATGATAAGAGGTGATTATGTTGACTATTTCAAATCTGCCTTTCTTTCTTGCAACAACTTTTTTCTTTACAAATAATTAAGCTGAATAACAGCATCACATGACTGTCTTTTCATGATTTTGTCTGTTCAAACCTAAACTCTTTTCAAATTAAATCTAATGACTGAATTAGCACAAAAGGTTTTTTCAACTAAGACAATGAAAAACATATATAGAGTTCTATATATATATTTGGGACCATTTGATATGGCAGAAATAAAGAAAAATTGAGGAAGTAGCTAATTTTGTAGGATTAATGTTGTTTGATTTGTTAGAAAATAAAGAAAAATGGAAAATATATATAGAGAGAGAGAGAGTTCTATTTAGGGCCATTTGATATGGTAGAAAACAAAGAATACCTGAGAAAATAGCAAATTTTATATATAGGATTAATGTTGTTTGATTTGTTAGAAAGTAGAGAAAAATGGAAGAAAGTAATATATTTTTTTCTTCAGAATGTTTTCTTGAAATTTTTGCCCAAAATGCAAGAAACATGGATCCTAGAAAAGTATTTCACTTAAATTCTTAGATTCTTTCTTTCTGGCCCTACTTCCAAAGTAGTACGCACTTCTTTGTCAATTGTCATCTATCTCGTGTAATTTAATGTTATTCGCACAAGCATGATTTTGAAAATTATTGAACTCTCTGAATTTTCAAAGGAATATCATTTCATGTACATTAATAATAAGCTTGGTTACTAATTAAGTACTGATCATGTTCTAAGAGATTCTGTGAACCCACCTTTGTTGCTTATTTGATGACTCACAATCATAATTTCAAATGTCAAATAATTCATGCATGCCAACAACTCCAGCAATTAATGCATGCATATAAAAATGTTAAATAGTTTGATTGATACAAGACCAATAAGAGACCATTAATAGTTTCAGTACAACGAATTTATGTGGTTAATTTCTAAACCTTTTGATTTATGAAAAATAAACTTCAAATATTTCTAATGTTCATGCATTTACTGTCAACGAAAATAAGATTGACTTAGATATATATATATATTTTTTTCAAAAGCCCATAGGCAGATTGACTTAGATATACTTTAAATGATTAGCATGCATGAAGCAGTTGAGTGCGTCATTAATGTGAGTCTTAAGTAGTTAAATGACAATGACAGGAAAAAAAATAAAAATATATCACCATGTTTGTTAAGGAATCCATGATATTTTTAAAAGAAGTGTACATCTTATTTCCAGCAAAATTTGTTGGGGCGCCAAAGGTGTTACTCTTTTCTAGATTTTTAGGGAGTACATATGAATTGTGCCTATTTTGTAAAAAGACATAGATATGAAAGAAAGAAAAGGACAATTTTCTTTTGTTAATGGAACAAAAGAAAGATGTCCTTTGTGCTAAGAGAGAGAAGAAAACATCAAAAGAGAAAAAGTGAACAGGAAAAAGATGAGAAAACAATTTGAGACCTAACCACCAGACAATTTGAATGTATGAAATGGAACTGGGCCATGGGTAAAAGAGTAATTCCTGTTTTTCAACTTACACCAGTTAAAACGGAATTACTAAAATGCCCTGCTGGTGCATGCATGTGGGAAATCATGATAATGTACTTCAATTGCTCTTATTAGGTTTTGATCAAGGTATATACTAACATGATAAAAAATAACAATTACTAAACTAAGAGCTTTAATATAACACTATATTCTAAAAGTTGCCTGTACAATCAGACCACTCATTTACACCTAAATTAAAAAATAGTACCAGTTCTAATTGTTGCATTCATCTAAATAGATACAATTTCCATGACATGGCCAGTATATCTTATTTACAACCAACTTTCATACTAGAAATAATTTTGCTAGTAGTAAATTATATATGTTCCATCAAGAAAACATTTGATGAAGAACAGTAGTACAATTATGTGAAGTGAAGTGATGAGTGATATAACACTATATTCTTTCACCATTAATTATTGCAGGAGAGTGGTGGGACCGTAATCCTATGGATGTAGTCAGAAATGCAACCCGGTACGGAGCAGCTCCAGATATTTCTGACGCATACACGATTAATGGACAACCTGGAGATCTTTATAAATGCTCTAGCAGAGGTGATTTAATTTGTGTAGACTATATAATTTGTTAATTAATTAAATTAATTAATCCAATTAATTAATACTTTGGTTGTTTGTGCATTTTGACAGGCACAACAATATTTGCCGTGAAGGCAGGTGAAACCAACCTCTTTCGATTTATCAACGGGGCCTTAAACACCGAACTATTCATTGAAATTGCTGGTCACAAAATGACAGTGGTGGGGGCCGATGCATCCTATGATAGACCTTTCGACACCTCTGTTCTCATGCTGGGACCTGGCCAGACCACTGACGTGCTGGTCACCTTTGACCAGGCACCGGGCCGCTATTATCTGGCGGCACGGGCCTACGTCAGCACCCAAGGCGTCCCTTTCGACAACACTACCACCACTGCTATCATAGATTATGGCACTCAAACCACTAAACCAGGTAAAAAATCACCGGCATTTCCTAAGTTACCGGCTTTTAATGATACTGACACTGCCACAAAATTTGCTGAGAGTTTTAGGAGTTTAGAAACCGTCAAGTTGCCGCAACCAGTTGATGAAAATCTCTTTTTCACTGTGGACCTGGGGCTGTTCAACTGCCAGCCTGGCCAGAAGTGTGGTGGACCTAACGGGACCCGTTTCAAAGCGAGCATGAACAATGTTTCCTTTGTTCTACCTTCCAATTTCTCTATACTCCAAGCACACTACCATGGTGTGCCAGGTGTCTTTACCACAGACTTCCCTGCGGTCCCGCCGGTGCAGTTTGACTACACAGCACAAAATGTGTCCCGAGGTCTATGGCAACCGGTTCCCGGTACAAAAGTCTACAAGTTGAAATACGGGTCGGTAGTGCAAGTGGTGTTGCAAGGGACTAACATATTCGCCGGCGAAAGCCATCCGATACACCTACATGGAAATGATTTCTACATCTTGGCACAAGGGTTTGGTAACTTCAACCCGAAAAAGGACACGTCAAAATTTAACCTAGTTGATCCGCCTTTGAGGAATACAGTTACTGTGCCGGTAAGCGGTTGGGCGGTTATCAGATTCGTGGCAGATAACCCGGGTGTGTGGCTCATGCATTGCCATTTGGATGTGCACATCAATTGGGGTCTCGCCATGGCATTCTTAGTGCCAGATGGAATCGGTGAGCTTGAAACTTTGGAACCGCCTCCGAATGATCTCCCCGTTTGTTGATTTATACATGATAATTAATCAAGAGAAAGAATATTATTAACAAGGTACATACAGAGTCTTGTACTTGAATGTACCAGTTAGGTTGGATTTTCTTGATACATTTTGCATTTGGTTTTGCTTGTTGGATACATGGACAAGTGTAGATGTTGGCGATTGATACATTATTTTTCATTGGATATTGGTCTTGTGCCAATAATGTAATAAGATTTTAAATCATTTTGCTATTGCAAAAGGGATTATCTAATACAAGTGCTCAGAATTTCTGCACCAAATGCCTTAAGAGTTAAACTGCATTTCTATGAAATTGCAATCTTTCCAGTGTGAAATAGGTAAAAGATTTGTACAAGCATTGTATTTAAACCGCATTTTGTCATTGCAAAAGGGATTATCTATGCAAGTGCTTAGAATTTCCGAACAAAATGCCTTGGGTTAAACCATAATTCCATGAATATGCAATCTTTCCAGTGTGAAAAAGGTAAAAGGATTCGACAAATTGGATTTAAACCGCATTGATTTCTATTATATAAAGGAAATAAATAACCAAAATCTGGGATCTTGGTTATAGTTTAGTCAGCACTTATTTAATTAATGCGAGGAAAAAACAATACTAAAACAATATAATGTATCACCATGCCTTTTTAAATGAATTGAATACCACCATGCCATTTTTAAAACCAACCACCCAAAAGAAATTCAAATATACATGTAAATTTATAAGAAAAGGCAACAGGAGAAAACAGATACTATGAGCACAAAAAATAAATCTTTTATACTCAATACCATGTTAAAATTTACAAGTGGCAACAAAGAACAACAGGTTCTAATATACCTAGTCAAGCTACGAACTTCAGACAACGAGTATCATTATGTATCACCTGACACCTACATGAACAAAATCTAACACCACACCTCGCACAAGTGTAGTTTGCAGCATTTCCACATACTGTGCAAAAGTAACGACGAGATGCAGTGCTAGGCGGGCCCACTGCAGCTCGCAAATATGTGGGGACGTGTGGAGGTAATGACTCTAGATTCGCCTATTGTGGTTTATAAAAAGATTGCAAAATTGAAATTTAAGTGTTAAAGAACTATGCCTGGTACAACCAAGGGATAAATAGCAAATATTTCAAAAGCTGACGTGAATTAATGTACAGGTGCACACGAATGGTGTAACTTAAATCTGACTGATTAATCAATATAAAATATAAAACATGAGACAAAAATTAAGAAATCTGGGAAGAAGAGCTAAATTAATTCACCACCAACTTAGGACTATACTGTGTGTTTGATTTCTAAATCAACCGAAAAATGAGATTTGTTATTCAAACCAAACAATGAACATGATTTACCTCATGTAATACTTCTATGAAAGATCTAGGAGCCCTTTTTGCATTTTCCAATGCTTTAGCTTGTCGAGTTTTTCTTTTTGTACCCTTTGCTTGCTTCCTTTGAGCATACACTGTTATTTCACAAAAAGAAAAAGAAAAAGATGAAAATAAAAACACAGATAACTACAGTACAGGATGATATCAGTACATCAACTGCAATACAAATAGAAAAACTACTACATGCACCACAATAAAGGAATAGGATTTAAGACTTAGGTTTTATGCAAGCCAAAAGTACTATACAGGATGATACCAGTATAACAAGGCTCATACGCCAACACTGCGTAGAGCAGATGGATAAGGCATCAGTTCTCCCACGGGAGAATATGGGTTCGAGTCGCGTGAGTGTGTTGTGTGAGTGCCTACGGGCTTATAAAAAATAAAAAAAAATAACAAGGCTCATACCAAGCATATAAAGTAAGCTGAAATTTAGCTACACGTCGGATCTTACTGTCAGTACCACTGATAGAGGATGTCAATCGGTACGAAACGGGTCGGGTGGAAGCATTTGCATACCCTTCCCATTAAGTTAATGGAAAAAACTTTACCCGTACCCACACCCGATAAGCTAAAGAAAAAAAAATTACTCATACTCGTCTTATGAAATACAATACGGGTCGGGTAAACAGATAAAAGAGTGTCATTGAATAGATATATATGGGCCATGAATAAAACTAGATCATATCATGCATCATCTCCATATAAATATATATTTATATATATAATTTTATTTTTAATAAGTAACGTATGGGTAATGGGTACAAAATAGTCTTTACCCGTACCATTCACCGTTATGTTAATGAAAAAATCTTAACCTTCCCTTTACCCGTACCCGATAAGCTAACAAAAAAAAACTTACCCGTACCCATCTTATGGAATACGATACGGGTCGGGTAAACGGATAAAAGGGTACATTGACACCCCTAACCACTGAATACAAACTGTCACACAAAAAAAATCAAATTTTCATCTCAGTGCCATAATAATTGCATAGTGTATCTGGCCCTAGTACGAGCTGCTTAGTATTGACTATTGAGACGTACCAGACAGTATATTAATAAATGAAAATATTAATTTGAGTACCTTGATCATCATCATCCAAAGAATCATACTCATCGTCATTAACCTCTACGATCTCAGGTCCCGCGTTGTCATTCTCCAATGCCTCCAGCCGTGCCAGTGCAGCCTGTATTTCATGTCATTATAGAAAGGGAAATAATAAACATCCCAAAGTACTATGATGACATGAATGTGAAAATGGACAGAGTTGTGTTTATTGTGAGAATAAGAAACTACGACTGTCCCAAAAAAAAAATTCAATGTTTTTGATAACTATGACTAGAATTGATAGCTAGACCCTTTTCAAAACTAAGCACAGAATTGAACTAAATATACTAAAATGCTAATTGCACCTTAGTGTTGAGCTTAAGCAAGCCTAGAAAAATTAAATGAACAAATATTTGCCTAAGTTGTGTGATCCATTAGATGAAAAATCTTCTCATTTAATCATATAAGATATGATTGAATTAAATGCTGGTTTTTTATAACGAAGATATTAATGCTCATACCTTTCACAAGCAAAAAAGGGAAGAGAATAATTAATTGAAAAACCAAGGAAAAAAATTGGACCTGAGTGCGATTGTCAGTGCTGGCGAGAGCAGCCGACATCTTTGTGGCCATCTTTTTCGTACGGGACGAGGTTCGTCGGAACGGGCCTGTGTTCTCTTCCTCCATTGTCGCTCTCTCTCTCTCTCTCTCACTCTCTAGCTTTCGTTCAGGGTTGAGAAATGGAGGATTAGGGTTTTAGTAAAGCAAAATTTGATTGATTTTATTATACTCTGTAAAAAATGGCAAGCTCGAGTCTCCGGAATTCGAATCCCCTGAACTAACCCTAATCCTCACTATTGGAGGAATAGGGTTGAGAAATGGAGGATTAGGGTTTTAGTTAAGATCTGGACCGTCTGATTTAAATCCACACGAATATTGAAGGACAAATTTTTGAGTTAAGATCTGTACCGTCCCATTTAAATCCACGCTAATGTTAAAGGGCCTGTGTGTTATAGGCGTGAGCCGCATTGGTCCGAATTCTCATCTTACGTACCGTTCATAAATTAACTCAAATGGTACGCATTGTTAACGCAGAAGATGTAGATTTCTAGCCGGTCTGATATGTTTTTCCGAAATTTTTATTAATATTTAAATTAAATTTCAAAATCTACACTCCAGTCCGGAAAAATTTTAAAAATTGTCCAAACTGCAGATTTATTTCACGGTTTTAAGTCGAATTACCGCAGAATTATTTTAAGGTTTTAGGCATAAAAAATGCACGGTTTTGGGTTTTGGAAAACTGCAAATTTATTTTTTGGTTTTAAGTTTTTTTTTAATTAAACAAAAATAGTTATAATTTCTTTATTTTTTTATTGAAATATTAGAAATAATTTATATATTTTTTTGAAAATAGATGAAATACTATATAATTTGATATATTAGAAAGACTGCGACAAATAACCCGGATCAACATTTTTCAGACCTGATTTTTTGCGGTTGTAAGAAAAATTAAAATATTTTTTTGTGTGTTATTGGAAAAAAAATAAAAATATTTTGAATCTGAATTATTGATTCCGGTTCAAAAGTCACTTCTAAGTAAATACAGAAAATATTGTGATCCTTCTATTTTTGAAAAAACAAACAAATCTCTGCAAAAATTTACTTAAAAAAATTAAATTTTTTGTTTTTTCGAAAATAGAAGAATCACAATATTTTATGTATTTACTTAAAAGTAATTTTAAACTGGGATCAATAATTCATATTCAAAACATTTTTTTTCCAATAACAAATAAAGAAATATTTTAATTTTTCTTACAGCTGCAAAAAATCCGATCTGAAAAATGTTAATCCGGGTTATTTGTCGCAGTCTTTCTAATAAATCAAATTATATAGTATTTCATCTATTTTCAAAGAAATATATAAAATATTTCTAATATTTCAATACAAAAAATAAATAAATTATAACATTTTCTGTTTAATTAAAAAAATTAAAAACGCAAAATAAATTTGCGGATTTGCAAAACCGTGCATTTTTTAGATGCCTAAAGCCGTGGAATAATTCTGCAGTAGTTCGGCCTAAAACCGTGAAATAAATTTACGATTTGGACAGTTTTCAAAATCTTGTTAAACAATGTGTAGAATTCAAAATTTATTATTTTTTTAGATATTAATAAAAATTTCGGTCTGTTTTCGCCCGAATATAAAAGGTACTCGTGCATTCCATTCTGACAAATTTGAGTTACTTTAGGGAACCGGACCCCAGTTTCCAAGCCTTGGGAGAGCATGAGCATCTCAGCCGTTGAAATTCATCCAGATTCATGTACTATCGAGTCGCACGGTTCAGGCGCCTCCTACAAATTTTTTTTTTTTTTTTTTACTATCTGAAGATTAATACACTCGTTGTGTGTTTGTTTGAAATTGGTTGGAAAGTAGGGAATTAAGTAGATTTTTTTTCAAAAGAGAGACATAATAAAATAACTGGAGAGTAATTTTGCTAATTTATTTGACAACACTTGATGGTTTGAAGAAAATTTCCTATTGCAAATAAACAAATAGTCCTATTCAAGTAATATTGTCTAAATTTCACTTGGCCTGTGTGGCGGTGCGTCATGGACAGTCTCTATTTTTAAATGCAACCATTTTCGTTTAAAATTCCACATTACATTTTTTTGTACCGATATGTAAAGTCACACACTTTATTCTCATTCATGGATCATGATTTCATCATTGGGTGCCTCATGTGCTTGGATAAGTTTATACTCCACATGTAAAATTCCAACCACAACCCGCCCAAATGAAAATTAATTTAATCATTATAAGTAGCGGAGTTTGTTAGAAATTGATTATATAAATGTTATTATTTCCGAGTCATGGTTAAAAAGAAAAATTATTTGGTTTTGTGACCTCAATCTTTCAAATAATTTCTCAAGTTCAGTAGTAGTTTTTTTTTTTTTAATTATCTTCTCCCTCTCATAATTTTTTTTCTTTTTTTGAACATTCTCTCTCACACCTCCTACGGATGTCATGAGATCACGAACTCCACTCTCTTTTCTCATCTCTTGTACTATTTTCTTCTCCAATCTCTCTCGTCCGCCTCCTTCGTCATGAAAGACATCTCATCCACCTCTCGCCTTCTTCTCGCCACCTCAACTCTCTCATTTTCTCTCTCACATTCCAGCGCCAAACCTCCGATTCTAATTCTAACCTTAAAGACTTTATATACTAAGTATGTAATCTTACTGCTATTAATAAAAGTTTAAAATCAATGAATTTTGATTGAAAATAGTGAAAAGTTTTAAATTAATGAATTTTTAAAATATTTTTACACTATCCTACTTTAGTATTATATTTTCATTTAGATAGTTCGAAGAGGTGTTTAAAACTTTTGAAATTGAGTATTTATGGAAGATTCTAATTTAAATTTATACGAGAGTTTATGGATAAATTGGCGATTGTTATCTGGCATGTCAAAGCTACATAAAAAGATTCAGCTCTTCATCTGAATCTTATTTAAAGACATACAAATTCTAAATGACAAAAAAAAGTTTCTAAATGACAAATAACTACATGACCAATATTTTCTCTCATATATTATATATAAGCCATAAAAAAATTTATCCTTAAAGAGTTTGGTTTAGGTGTTATGGATAGCATAAGGCCTTACATACTATTGACTTAAAAATCTATCATATAAATTTCAAACGATGAATCTAAATAGTTAAAACTGATGTACTTCGTTATTGATGTGTTTACATGTCATATTTATAAAAATTTTAATTCATTTGATATAAAGTCAAGCGATTAACCTATTTACTAAAAAAGTCTGAAGTGTGTTTGCTTATGCATAGTAATATCACACGTGGTGTTTGGTTGTGGACTAAAACTAATGAGGCCTAACTTAGTTGTTCCAACTTAGGCCGATCTAAATTATTCATATTTGATTGATGCCTAAAATTATATCTTGACTTAAGTTATTCCTTGTTTGGTAATAATTTGATGGCTTAAAGCATGATTTGATATTACAAATTATTTTGTCTTACAAAATTTGTAATATCAATAATAAAACTATTCTTCGTATTTTTTATTCATTTTGATTGAAAAAAATTGTACAAGAAAATGAGTTATGTACAAATTAATTCTATATCTCAGAGATACACATTGCATTTAGTAAATCTTGTTTAATTAAACTTATATTGTATACCAATTTATTTTGTTCAAAATATGTTGGGTTGCTGAACAAAAACATATTTATTTGTAGTACAATTTCAAAAAATATTTTATTTAATAATTTTGTAGATTGCATATTTTGTTAATTGAGAAATTTATGTCATTTTAAAAAATTGTTGATTTTATAATTGACGAAGTTATAAGTTTCTTTATACTTAAATGGAAACAAAATCAATTACTTATTTTACATTCTTTAAAAAGTGATTGAAAATAATAAAAATAATGAAAAGTTAGGTCTCACATCCAAATAAAATTAAACCACTTAGAGAGGTGGGTTAGTTTAGGCTAGCTTTAAAATCGGCTTATTCTATCTTATTCCGGCTCAATTATATCACATTTGACGGAATCAGTGAGACCTAAAATTCTTATTCCACTGTTTAGTGCACAGCCAAACATGACAACAAAGAATATGGTTTAAACAGCAATTTTGCAGTCACTTGCCCAGTTGGAATTCATATCACCTAAAGTAACTAAAATTTTTAGTTGAGATCCGCACCGTCCGATCTGCCTACGCACGAATATTAAAGGGGATCCATGAGTTCCACATGGGACCGGGTAGCCCGAATTCTGATCGTACGGTACGGTCTATATTTAATTACAAAATTTGAGTTAGCTCAGAGAATCCGGACTCTGCTCAGTTGCTTGCCCCTCGACTTTCGATCAAACCAAGGTTTTCTTTGTTTCTTCCCATCAAATTATCAAATCCCCTGAAAAGTTCCAATCTTTCTTCAATGGCGACGCCGCCGCCGCCTCCTCCCTCCGACCTCTCCATCTCCGGCGCCGCTCTCGCTTCTCTCCTCCACCTCGCCTTAACATCCCCCTCCGACTCCTCCGGTCTCCTCGGTGGCCACCTCTCCCTCCCCTCTTCCCCTTCCCCTCCTCTCTCCGACTTCGATCCGTCCCCATCCGTCCCCGTCCCCACCCCCTCCGACTCCTCCTCCCTCTTCATCACCCACCTCTTCGCCTTCAACTCCCCTCTCTCTTTCTTCTCCTCTCTTGGTCATGTCGACGCCTCCCTTGTACAAGTACAATCCCATTTCCCTAATTCTTCCCCAGTCGGCTGGTTCTCCTTCCGCCGTAGCTCATCCCTTCGTCCCTCTATGAGAGAGCTCGCTGTGTCGGTTTCTCTCGCCAAAACCCTAGGTAGCAACACTCCCTGTGTGTTTCTCCTTCTCTCTTCGTCTCTCTCACCTAACCGAGCAGTTCACACCCATGACTACCGGGCATTTTTGCTTAGTCCCGGTGTAAATCCAGTGCTTGAGCCTGTGTCTCTGCGTGTTTTGAATGTGGGGCCCAGCTCCAGTGGAGGTCAGTATGGCTCTTTCTCTGCTAACATGTCAGCTCTTCCTTCGGTGCCATGTGTCATAAGAGGGATGGATGATGCTAATGCTATGGTGATCTGGTTAGTACTTGTTGTGCATTGAATCATGCATTTGGTTTACAAATTGCATAATTAGTTTTATTTTCTTTATTTATTTATTTAGGCCATGTTACATGTATTTGGTACAATAGCTTTATATGTGCAACCTCATCAAGTTATTAAATTGTTTCAACCTGTTGCATATTACATCTAAACAATCTGGGACTGGGTAGTATTTTGTCTATTATGAAATTTTGGTAACCAATGTAATATTGGATTTGTATTAGTTTCACAGTTCCGGAAATAGCTAAACTTGCTTATATATAAAAGAAATACGCACTCAAAATAAACTTGTGAAATTCAATTAGTATGTATTTAACACTCAAAGTTAGCTTGTGTTTTCAGCATATGACAATTCTGTACCAAGTATGTATTTTACTAAAAGGAGTAAAATGGCAATAATGTAAATTTTCAGTAGTGAAGGAGAGAAGAAGAAGATCAAGAAAGAGGATAGTTTGGTGACCCTGAAAGAAAAGGCACGAGAGCAGAAAGTACTCGATGTATCAACAGAGGGTTTTGCTGTAGAGAGGTTAGAGAAGCTGGTTGGTGGGCCCGCTAATGCGTATACACATGAGATTGAGGAGTTGTATGGGAGTATGTTACGTAAGCTTGAAAGTCTGACGAGTCAGGTCGAAAAGACCTCTGCTGTGGTTTTTGAGCAAGTGAGTGGTTTGTTTTATTAATTGATACAACTTCTTGGGCAATTGTTGTGCATGCTTGTCAGACATTACAAATGTTGTCTGCCCCATTTTAAAGTACTAGAAATATCAACCGTACGGTCAACACCACAGTTTTTCTGGGTTTATAAAATAATGCCTAAACTGCCCCTCGTGTGCTGCATGCAAGGGGTAAAGATTTTAACAGAGCAGTTTTGGGTTCATGCAGCGAACGAACCATATGCAGTGCTGTGTTGATTCTATAGTCTGAGCGCTACATGAAGCCAAAATTGCTCTATTAAAATCTTTACCCACATGCAAGGTAGAATGGAGCAATTATGTTCTCCATAATTAGAAGGCTCTCCTTCTCATTTTTGTTTTCGATGGTGTTACAGAAATTAAATTGTTTCTGAATAAATATTATCTATTTTTCCCTTTTTTGTAGTTAGAATAATCTCAAATATTTTTATCCAGGGGATTATACTATCCCTCCCAACTTATATGTACCCAGCTATAGGTGATCAGTACTGAAGGCACATAAAGGGTTTATCTACCAGCTCCGTAGGGAAATACCAAATAAACAAGACTAAAGTTTTTCAAATTAAACGAGAGAAGAAAAGGGTTACTCTTGGACTGTGACTGGTACCAACTGTCATATGCTGGTACCATATCGGGAGCAACAATGGGACATTAATGGAGTCAACCGTGGTTTATATGAAAATAGTGCATGACACCTTTTTTTTCCTTACAAAAGATCTAACTTTGATTGCTACAGGAAAATCGAAATTTGGAGCTAAGATGCAAATTAGCTGGAATGGAATGAAGCTGGCAAAGTATGTCATATCTTACATTTTTACGGTAAATAACATATGTCGGGATAGAGTGAGGCTATGGTAACTATGCATAGCGCATATTGGTCCGTACTACAGATGAATATTTTCGTTTTCAAATTCAAAATAGTCAATCTAAACTGTTCATCCATATGAAAAGTTACCTGCAGACTAAATTTTGCATTTTTTAGCATTTTTTTACTATTTTTTTACATAGGTTGAAAATCACTACTTTTGAATGGTCCAATATCTTTATATCAAGTGATTTTCTACCTATCTAAAATAGTAAAAAGATTCTAAAAAATATGTAAAATTTGATCTACAAGTACACTTTTAGGGTTCATCGGTTCAGTTCGGTTAAAACCAAAATAAAATAGGCAAACCAAAGTTTCATTCGTTTCTCAAAAATAGAATCGAACCGACCGAATTAAACTTGTAAACCTATTAAAACCGAACCAAAGTAAATTTCGGTTTATTCGGTTCAACCAAACAAACTGAAGTACAAAAGGTATGTTGAAACAGGCAGCTCATATTTTTCATATTTTCAAGTTATTTTTGCCTACTTAATAAAACATCCAAATCCTGGATGTTGAAACAGCATGTTCATAGGAGACGCACAAAAGAGATCTAATAATATCTAATGCCCAAATACAATAGAAACAGAAACCACACTGATCTTATACTTTGTTGTAGAAATAAATCCATTAATCAATAACAGTAATTCCTTTATAATCAAAATCCGCAACTTTGAGCAAACAAAGGCACTTTCTTTATTTTGGACCTAAAAGCACAGAGCAAACTCAATAAACGAAGCATCATCATCCCTTTAAAAAGAAAAGAAAAAAAGAACAGAAAGCATCAGAGAGCTTCCTAATTAGACCAAGTTATCATCCCTTTTTGTAAATTCAAAAACAAGGAGCAGATTTCGCCCGTCTACATTCTCGTCTTCACTTGCACCTCATCAAACAAAATTGGCCAAAAAATTACATGCACACAAAAGAGAAAATTTCAGTTCTTGTGTCAGTTAATTAAACCAAATCATCCGGTCCCTCTTCCTATTAGTTCAAAACGAAAAGAGCATATTGAGAGATAAACAGAGAAGCGAAGGATTGTGCTTAAGCGGTTAAGCCACAACAAATTTACACTCACAAGGTTGAACTGGAGCATGGATGTCCTTGACAAGGACCAAGGTGCACTGGTTCTCTCTCTGCTTGTGCCGATGCAGCTGTCTGACACTCTTCACGTCGATTGCCGGAGCTCTCCCGCTGCCGCCGAGTGCCTCCTCATCCACCAACTTCCATCATCTCGGATAACCCCCTCCATTGAAAAGACTGACCATCGCTCTATCTGTTACTCTCTCGATCGCTTTTTTTTTTTTTCTCTTTCTTAGTGTTTTTTTTTTCAATTGCTTTTCTCTTTCTTACAGGGACGGGAGTTAGGGACTACGGGTCAGTGGTCATTGGTCGGTTGGGTTAACGAGGGTTTTGGAAATTGAAAACCGAACCGAACTACATAAACCAAATAACACCAAAATTTGAACTGAACCGGACCAATTAAACTGAAAAACCGAACCATTTGAACTGAACTTTTCTGGTTCGGTTAAAAACCAAATAAACCGGACCAGATGAACACCCCTATACACTTTCATATGGAGATCATGTTGAACAATTCAGATTGATTGGTTGGACTTTTTAAATATAGATATTGATTCATAGTATGGACCAATATGCGCTATACATAGTACTGTAGCCTCACTCTGGGGGGATATTATGTTTCTAAACTTGGTTTTTAATTGGTTATCTTTTTCTCTTGCAGTTGCAACTTCGTAGGAGATGCTAGCCTCCTAGGTTAGTGCTATGTGGGGTTTCCCTAAACTCTTGTCGGAAAGTTGGAAGGTGCAAATTTTTATGAATTAATGGTCTGATTGTTTTTTGCTTGTTTTGGCCTCAAAGTAGTTCTTCCTTTGTATATTGTTGGTCCCTTTACCGTTTGGCTCTGAATCGTGTTGTCAGTTTCAAATGTCAGTTTTGTATTCTCTAAGAAATTGAGGGGAAAATGGTGGAATTGGTTTGGTATATGCTATTTTGGGTTAAATTTTGTGCTTTAAACTGCTTTATGCGGTAATTAGTACAGTTAGAAAATGCGGAGTTCAATTTTTCTTCCGTTGTTGGCTGTAAATTACACTTCTGTTTTCTGTAGATTATTTTATTGTGTTTTCTAAATTAAACACCTGGATGCAATTGGCTAATACCACTAGCCGTAGTAAACAAATAACATTTCAAAATTTTAAAGTCTAGTTGTAATTTAAGAAATTCAGTATTCAAATGTTTAACTTCTTTGTTGTTTTTCCGAGTGCATTTGGGCAATATCGGTGCCGTTTGGAGTGTTTGCACATAATGCTCTGTTATTCTGTAGATGCAAGGATGTTTTGAAATTAGTGAAGGTTGCGTATATGTGATCCCATTAAGTGGAGCAAACACATTCTGACTGATTGTTTCATTCAAGAGAGCTGTAATTATTTCTACAGCTGGCTTGAAAAATCAAATATAACAGTAAGAAGGCCTAAACACTGCATCTTTTATTTTTGATGTCTCGTGGAAAAACTTGAAAAATTTACAATAGTGGTTGAGAATAGTGCTAATCCGAGGTTAGCTAGCAATTTTTGGGTTAGTGGTTGAGAATAGTGCTAATTTTGAACTATACGGGTTAGTAAAAATGTTGTTTGGATTGTATATTTGGAATATCAATGTAGGAAAATAAATAAAATAATGATTAAATTAATTTAATATTTAAATTAATATTATATTACATTTGATATTTAAATTAATATTATATTACATTTGATATTTAAACTAATATTATATTACATTAAACTAATATTTTTTAATACTAATCTAAAAATTAAACTAATATTATATTATATTTAATACAAATGTAATATTTAAAGTAAGAGTGAGGCTATGGTGCTATGCATAGCACGGATTAGATCAGTGCTACGGCTCAAAATTTGACTTTTTAAGATTCTAATGGTCGATCCGAACCGTTCAACATGATTATAAAATGAATATGTACTTGCAAATCAAATTTTACATTTTTTTGAATTTTTTTACTATTTTTTTAGACAAGTTGTTTTTGGATGGTCCAAAATGTTCAAATCAAGTGATTTTCGAAAAAATAGTAAAAAAATTCGAAAAAATGTAAAATTTGGTTTACAAGTATATATTCATTTTATAATCATGTTGAACGGTTCGGATCGACCGTTAGGATTTTGAAAAGTCAAATTTTGAGCCGTAGCACAGACCCAATTAGTGTTATGCATAGCACCGTAGTCTCACTCTTAAAGTAATATTATATTACATTTAATATTTCAATTAATATTATATCATTTTTAATATTTAAACTAATATTATATTATATTTAATCAAATATTATATTTAATACTAATCTAATATTTAAAGTAATATTATATTACATTTAATATTTAAACTAATATTATATTATATTTATTATAATATTTTATTTAATACTAATCTAATCTAATATGATATTATATTTATTTAATACTAATCTAATATTTAAACTAATATTATATTACATTCAACACTTAATATTTACACTAATATTATATTACATTAAAATTTTAAATTAATATTATATTATATTTAATCTAACATTATATTTAATATTAATCTAATTTGATATTATATTTATTTAATAATAATCTAATATTTAAACTAATATTATATTACATTTAATATTTAAACTAATATTATATTACATTTAATATTTAAACTAATATTTATTTAATACTAATCTAATATAATATTGTCACACCCCAAACCAAGATTTTCAGATTAGAGTGTGATCAATCCCCGCCTCGTGTCTAATAATCACAAGACACGCAAGACTAAACAAATAAAATAAGTAATCACAACGGAAGCGAATAATAAACAATCAAGCAAAAGTCATAAATATAAAATAAACATAACATATACATAATATCCATACACTCCCTGTAGGGATAAAATAAACATCAGCTAATCAAAGGGAATACATGAACTATCGAGTCCAATGTACATAACAAAAACATTGGACTCGTAATCCCTAGTCAAAAGTCCTATATCACCCGGCCCCGCCATCTGGGACAGCTCCTGACGCCTCCTACTGCGGAACACCAGACTCTGTACCTGAAATCCCACATCAAAAGGTGGGCGAGCGAATGATCGCCCAGTATGTGATCCAGTATTATCCCTTCAGGAATCCTCTAAGTCAAAGCACATTTTAAATTTGAAATCTACGTGAAATTTCGGTAATCGTTTCATTTTTAAATGCACATGTTACGGAAATTAAACCTATCATAATAACTACAAAAGAAAAATACATATAATAAATGATATGATGCGATTATTCTATTATGCCAACATGATTAAAAGTTTCCCAAAATAAAATACAAGCAGAAGAATATAATTATATCCGATCGGAGTCCAGTACAATAGGTACTGTGTGTACAACTAATATAATAGTAATACGGATAACTTTTTCACCCCCGTGCCGTGCCAATTCGATTTGATATTTCCAAACCGGTATAACACAAGGACTGCGATCAGGGGAGCAATGATACCCGATGCCTAAAAGCATCGAGCATTGCCCCAAAGACATCAACCCGCAGGTCGGTGCACGCTAGCCGATGGTTATACCTAAATTCGTGTATTTTCCTTACTCTAAAACGATTCTTCATCCAAACATATCCAATAGGAGAAAACATACAAGCAAGGCGTAAGAATGTGTTAATCCGTTTCCTCATGAGTAGACAACGAAACTCCACTGTCCGGCCAGACCAATGGGACAAGGGCTCGTGATCGGCCCATAACAATAAAAATAAAATCTGCCACCGCAACCTCGGCAGCCGTACTAGGCCTGTATCTCCTAATGTAGGGGGGATAACTCCCGAATCGTTTCCATGCCTCTGGACTCGAGATCGGTCCGCACGTAATGGTAAAATGATCGAAAAATGATATAGTAACAACCCAATGCATATAATAATAATAATCCTAATAAGACCTCTAAGGGATCAAGTGACCCCTCAGCCCAATGACCCACGAGCCGCCTCGCAGCCCATTCTACGAGAACGGAAAGCAGTCATTCGGTCTTCTATCTCACACTCACCAATGCACATGCTTAACTACGATAATATGTTGTTCTCTACGAGAAGAGGACAACTAATATCCTAAATTAATATATATTAATTAAATTACTCTACTCCTACGAAAGCGGGAAATTTTTTATTTAGAAGGGATTTATGCAATCCTAATTACAATTCAGAAAGAATTAAACATGCTCTAATGCAACTACAAAAATTAAGATGAGAATGTCAGGTCAAGTGGTCGACTGGTAAGAGTACGCCACGAAAGAATAATTCAGGTATCCCACACCTGATGGCAAGTAGTGGTCGTACGCAAGCTAATAATCTCCGCAATCCGCTCGATCCTCACCTGCTCCGGTATAGCCGTTAGCGGGATCGGACCACAGTTCAGAATCACAGTAGGTCTGCTGACCTGTAATTTCGGACGTAAATTAATTAAATTCTAAACTAATATTCGTAACCCTTTTTCCCGTTTAATTATTTTTAACTAAATGTTTGAATTTAATTAATTAACTACGGTTCGAAATCTACTCAATCGGTTCGGTCGGTTTGACTCGGTTCCGATTGAGCGTAAAATTAGGTCTAAGTCGGTTTAATTTAATTTAATGTAAATTAAATATTTGTTGTATTTTAATTTGAAGATAAACTGTTTACTAATTAATTTAACTACAATTAATTTAAATCCTAAGTACGTAATTAATAAACGTTAATTACGTAATTATTTTATTACTTTTAAAGTCGTACGAATTATTTTAATGACTTGTTTATGTCGATTAATTTATAAATATAAAATAATACGTGATTATCTAATTATCCTATTTAATAAAATTTGTAATCGTAATGATTCGAAAATATTAATATGTTGTTAATTATTTGTCCTTTATTAATTAACAACATATTTTATTTGGAAATCATTTTCTTTAATTAAAAATTCTATTTACTTAATTTATAAAATTCTAATTACTTAATTTAAAAACCTAATTACTTAATTTAATTAATCAAGTAATGAATACTTGAGCAACATCGAATTATATGATGGAAGACAAATACAAATCAATGTCCCTTGAAGGTGACCAACTTCACATCATCCTCTTTTGTCCCATTTTTCTAGATATTGAGCCAAAAGAGAAATCTGCCGGATAATAAAAAAAAAATATTTACTTGACTTGAAGGAAAAAAAATGATTCTCTGACTTGCAAACTAAAACTAATTAAAAGGATAGTACCAACACAAATGCATTAGGAGAACAAAAATAATATACTATTGAGCTTTGAGCTTGGTGTTAGCAAAGCTATCAATAGCTCACAAAAGCAAATAGCTTTATCTATTATAGTATTCAGGGCCCGGTACAGCCGATATTTTTATTAAAACCCCCAAAAAAAACAAATTATCAAATCTGCTCCCACCCCAACTTTATTTTTATTTCTACCCCAACCGCCCGTGGGCTGGGCGGTCCACTTTCCGGACCTGACCGCCCAGCAGGCGGGCGGTACACTACCCTTATCAGACCGCCCAGCAGCTGGGCGGTCCGCTATAAAACCCTATAAAAGAGCTTTTTCTCTCTCCTGAGCAACACAGTGTTCATTCCACCTTCTACAGAAATTTTCCAGAAAAAAATGAGAGATGAGAGAGCCGTCAGAGGCGATTTTTTCAGCGATTTTGAGGCGATTGTGCACAGTAATCCCAGCACAGTAATTCCAGCACAGTATTTCCAGCACAGTATTTCCAGAACAGTATTTTCAGCACAGTATTTCCAGGACAGTAATTCCAGCACGAAAATATGTTGGTTGCACTATATGTGGGCGGGAAGTTTACCCGAGGTGCGGAGGGAGCACAGTACACCAAGGAAGCAGCCTACGGCTTTGAGGAAAATGAAAATACCTCATTTGTTGAACTGAAGGGAATAGTGTATGAAAAAATTGGTGTGAACCCCAACCGGTGTGATATAGATTTAGCTACCCGGATTAACACAGTAAGTGGTGGTAGACCTTACTATACCAGGTATCCAATAACTGATGAGTCGGTATGGAGGAGTGTTTACAACACTTTTCAGACACAGGGGGTAATGGTAATGGACTTATATTCCAGGAGAGTTCAGCGTGAACCCGGGATTGGAACATCTAGAGAAAATAGAGGTTATGATCACTGGGGTTATGACAACCCGCGTCACTCGAGTTATGACAGCTCGAGTTATGATCACTCGGGTTATGACAACTCGGGTCGTGAGCACTCGGGGTATGACAACCCCCGCCACTCTAGTTATGACAACCCCCACCCCTCGAGGTATGACAACCCCCGCCACTCGAGTTATGAACCGCCCGTATCACCCGTTTATGAGAATTATGTACCTGATTTTACCACCGATCTACCACCACCACCACCTCCTCCTGAAACCCCAATCCAACCCAGATTTCCATCTGTACCACCAGCAATTGTGGAGGACACCTTCTACAAGTTAAATGCATGGTTTGTTGCACGGCGTGTTAAAGCCCTCGAATTACTGTCCAGGTATGTATATTTTTATTCAGAGATTTTGCCAAGGTATGCATATTTTTATTTGTTGACTTATATTTTCTGAATTACTGTCCAGGAATCAAACGTTTTCAACAAGGGTGGAGGGGAAACTAAGGAAACATAGGGAGAAAGGTGCAGTTATGAGAGTTGTCCCGTACGGGGATAACCAATTGGAATTCGAAGTGCATTGTCCAGATGAGTTTGCTCCAACCGGCCGTAGACCGGATGGGACTATGGAGTTTGTGAAAAGAATGTTCAAGTATGTTGTTATTTTTGCACCTGACAATACTGTAACATGCACTTGCCAAGGAATCCAGTTGGCCCACATACCTTGTTCTCATGTTATGGCGGTGTGCCGGGAGAGAAACTTCTCTGAGGATGATTATGTCACAGACATATACCGTACCGAGTACCTTGCGAGTACTTGGGGTGCATCTTTCCATCCTTATCCCAACCAGTATCAGTGGCCGCCCTATGTTGGTGATAAAGTCTGTCCCGCAAGCGGGTGGATCAGAAAAGGAAGAAGACCCCACAAGCGTCAAGTAATGACCATGGACGAGATGAAAGGTAGGCGAATTGGACATCAGGCCCGCCGTTCAACAACTGACAGGCAGCGAGCAGGTACGATTGATTCCTTTTATTTACTTATATTTTTTTTTTTACTTATATTTTATTTGTTTACTTATATTTTGTTTTGATTTTATTTCAACTGGAATGCAATGCAGATGCCATTAACGAAGCCAACGAAAGAGAAAATGCTAGAGTTGTTGCTGAGGCTACCGGTAGTAGCCACCGCAGGGGTGAAAGCTCAGGAACCGGTAGTAGCCGCCGCACTCATGAAAGCCCAGGAACCGGTAGTAGCCATGGAGAGACATCCGGTAGTGCCGCAGAACCAGCTGCACCCAGACCCAGACGTCGTATTTTGAGTTTGTTCGGCCGTCGTCGCTGATTACCAAGTTTTGTTAAATTATGTTATGAACTATTTTAGATGTATATTGTGAACTATTCTAATTGGTAGTTTGTGAACTATGCAATTTTTTATTTGCCTCGATTATTTTATATGCTTCATTTTTGTTATTTTTATTACTTAATTACGTATACAAAAACTAACAACATAAAATATAAACAAACACAAAACTAATGAAATAAAGTCTGCGACATAAATTTCTAAAAATTCTACAACATAAATTCCTAAAAAATCTACTTCTTACAACGAGCCTTGAAAGTGCATGGAACAAAGTCATCATCAGAGTTTGCCTGATCTGGATCAGTCACAGCAGACGAAGTGGTAGCCTTACCAGTACACGGAACAAACTTATCGTCCGATGCTGGAGGCTCTGGATCAACTTTCTTCTTTTTCAAACCAAAGCCGTAGGGGTTTTCCACAAAGTTATCGTCTAAAATTTCATACTGAACATGTCGTTTCTTCCATTCCTCCAGATTACATGTCTCACAATTAAAAAAATCACGACATATTTGACACTTGTATTTTTTTTCCTCATTTTTATCTCGATCACTAATTGACCCTTCTCTCGCTACGCCATGATCTCGGTTGCTCGCTTTCTTACCTCGTTTGTTACTGTCCATACCTCAAAATCGCCTCAAAATCGCTTGACAGCTCTCTCTTTCGGTTCTGGAAATTTGTGGGATTGGGGAATGAACACTGTGCTCATCAGGAGAGAGAAAAACCCCTTTTATAGGGGTTTTATAGCGGACCGCCCATCTGCTGGGCGATCAGATAAGGGTAGTGGACCGCCCACCTGCTGGGCGGTCAGGTCCAGAAAGTGGACCGCCCAACCCACGGGCGGTTGGGGTAGAAATAAAAATAAAGTTGGGGTGGGAGCAGATTTGATAATTTGTTTTTTTTTGGAGGTTTTAATAAAAATATCGGCCGGTACAGTTAGCATCAGCCACAACATACAACAATAATAAAAAAAAACCTTTACATTTGATCCATCACTATGCTATAGCCCTTAGAAGAGTATAAAAAAAGAAACTAATCGTAGATGCAGTTAAATGTACAAAGTCTACATAACAAACCTTGCTATCTAATTGAGCACAATTTATTTACAATAAAAAGTGAGCCTATTCAGTGCAAAAACATGATCTCCAATAGGAAATCAAGTGGAACATTTTTTTTTACTGTCATGTGGTATTAGACAAAACATTTAATTAGAAAACTGTAGTGCTACTCAACAGATAAGATAAATGAACTGTTCGAGCGTAATGTACTTATTATGTTAGAACTTAGAACTAACAAAATTGAAGCATTTCCGTCCTTCACGTTAGAACTTAAAAGCATATCCATTTTTTCTTTTAGCCAAAAAATTGAAATTGATACTTGAGGAAATGAACTGACCGTTGAGCATTAAACTGCTGACGCAAATGAAAGGTGGAACATCAGTTGCCTACTTTTATTGATCCTGGTAAAGTCGATGCTGAGAAAAGAAAATGTTGGGAATTTGGATCAGATTTGCAATGAGCTAAAAAATAGTATAGACAATAATATTAATGTAAATGAAGTTTGATATAATAAAATGTAAGAATACAACATTGATGTAGAAATTTAGAGATAATAGGAATATAAGATTATGGATAAAGTGACTATGTTCAACAACTTTTTTATACATTGAGGTGACAATATATTGATGACCAAAATATTCCTCAAAGATAGAAATGTACTACCAAGTGGAAATTATTGTGTACATGTCTGGAGCAATATAGAGTAAATTTCATTGTTTTATTGCTTACTGACTAATATTTATTGAGCATAGGGTGCAAATAATCTAAATTCAAAAAATAAAATAAGCATTTGGCCATTTGGGTGTTGAATATTGTCTTCGTACTTAGCTAAATAATTGCTAATTCTATGTTTTACAAAAAAACTATGCATGTTATTCAAGTAAAGAATGGAATTGCTAGGTAAACTCATGAATTCATCAAATAAACCGTCTAAACACCCAAAATATTCTACAACCATGCCCAAATTTAACATCTGATACACTAATTTACCAATTTATAACCTGAAGCATAGCGTGGCAGCCTTCACAGGAGGAAGTGCGGTTGCGTCTCCTCTTGGTAAGGTCGAAAGGGTATTTATTGCTCGGTTGACCCTGGCGGGAGAACACAAACCGCCGCATGATGATGGCGTCGCTGAGTCGGGTAGTGAACGACTTGCTGTTCCTGACCCGAAAACCGACCCGTTCCGCATGAGCGTAGTAGAAGGAGCGTGCCTCCCCAGAAGAGACAACTCCATGCCGACGCGGGGAAAAAGGGATCTACGTCGGCGGCGAGGGGGACTCACATAATCCCATCTCGCCAAGGCTATGCGTAACAGAGGAGAGAAGATTTTTGGGAATAGAGAGAAACGGAAAGATCGAGAGAGAAAATTTCGGAAGAGAGGAGATCGGTAGAAGTTTCGAGACAGCAAGAAGGTCGGGAAAAAGAAAAAAAAAACAGAGCGAGAGAGCCTCTGTTGAAAACTGGGTCCCATTTATCGGTCTTACTATTCATAGTACTGTAGATGAACAGTATACTGGAAATTTCTAGAGAGAAAATGAATTTGTGGCACTGCAAAGTGGGACCCAATTGTCATGCATACTGTAGATTGTACTGTAGATGAACAGTGCAGATCCTATCAAGAATTAGATACATAGATAGATATGTCCAGGTACCATCTGAAGTAACCATCCCATCCGGCGATCCGAGTTGGTCATGTATTCTTCTAACATAAAGTAACCAATCCCTTGGACAAAGGCACCTTCAACCTGAGAAGAGCAAAACAAGTTTAAAATGGCAACTGCGACATAAAACCTAAATCTGAAGAACAGCCTTTACTGATCTTTTCTCTTCGCAATATAGTGGTGACTCCTAGGGCCCGCCTGGCTGACTTGGTACACAAGTTGGTTTTTCAAACTTTTATGTCAAAAGATAAGACACCCCAATTGTACTTCTTTAGAGGTCCAACTAGGTTATGGGGAATAATTAATGATACATCTGGGGTAGTGGTTTGACAAAACCCGTTAGGGGCTGCCCGAACCCGGTCCGCCCGTGCCCGGTGCCCGGGGTACCCGTACCCGTGCCCGGGTATTGGCGGGTAAACGGGTACACGGGTACGGGTCTGAAACGGGCAGGGTGGCTGTTTTTGGTGCCAAACCCGGGTGTACCCGTACCCGCCGTACCCGCTGCCCGCGCCCGTCTGCCCGCACCCGGTAACCCGTGTCCTTTGAGATTCGTGCCAATTTAAAAAGAACGGTGCAGATCAAGTAATTGTAAAAGATTCCCTTCACACGTGTACGGTGCCTATTGGGTCATTGGGTGTAGCGCAGGGGAATCTTTTACAATTGGGTGTACCCTCTGCATTAACGTGTACGGTGCCAATTAATGTGTACCCTCTGCATTAACTCCTCTGCCTGACGTGTACGGTGCCTATTGGGTGTGCCTATTGGACGTGTACGGTGCCTATCCTCTCCAATATGTGTAAAAGATTCCCTTCACTTTACGGTTTGGGATTAACTCTCACCGCTTTGAGATTCGGCCTAACGCAGGGAGCAGTATTATTTGGCTTTGAGATTCGTTCCAAGTTAAAAATAACGGTCCAGATTAAAAAATTCCTACCGTGCCCGTCCTGCCCGTGCCCGCTGTACCCTTGCCCGTTGTACCCGTTTACCCGCAACGGGCACGGGTTTGAGACGGGCAGGGCGGAGTTTTTTAAAAAAAAACCCGCCTACCCGTGCCCGTTGTACCCGCCAACCCGTTGTACCCGTACCCTTCCTGCCCGCTGCCCGGGACGGGTACGGGTCTGCCTTGCCCGAGGTACCCGTTAGCAGAAGACTAATCTGGGGTCGCACCTGCATTAATTAGGATGTCTAGATGCAAGGCTGTGATTTTACCATCAAATTTAAAACCAACAGAGTAGGTCACTTTCATGGATGCCTGCCTCCTGTTATTATCATATCGGTCTTTTGGTCAAGGTACATCTTGACAGGTCGACGCAACTTGTGGGTAGCAAGTGCACAAGCAGCTGCCACCTGCAACTCCACAAAGACCAAAATTTGAATAAACTAAATTAATTTTACTTAATAAATCAAAAAGAGCCAAATAATGCCTGTCAAATACAAGTTTACGAAGGAAAAGACACCAATTAGAAACTCTGAATGAAGAAAAATATCTTACTAATTGATCACTCAAAAGAGAGCGATGTTATTTTTTAAAATTTATAAACTCGGAAATGTTATCGGTTCGGATCGCAAGCGCACAATCCTATCGAGTAGTATAATCGAGGTCGATCCACAGGGAATATTGGTTTACAGTCTTGAGCGATCAAACAGTCTTTCGAAAGGTTAGACGAAATCTGAAAATTTATGAGTTGGAGTTGTGATCAATATAATTTTGGCACAATTAAAAGTAATTAAAATAAAGATAGAGATGAGAATTTCTAGGGTTTCGGCACACCATTGCTAGTCAATCCACTTTGATATTCTATTTCTGTCGGGTCTGATTTTCTGTTGTTGTTTTATGGAAGACACCACATAGGACACTGCGAGTTATCTTACGCAAATAACAGATCTTCCATCGAAATACTACATAGGACACTGCAAGTTATCTTACGCAAATGACAAATCTCTAAATACACAAGTTACTACATAGATCACTGCGATTTATCTTACGCAAATGATAGAACTTGGTTCGCGTTTTGTTGTTCCGATTTATGGTTTTCCTGCTAAGATTTTCTTCACATAAATCTAATGACTCCTAACGAGGCTAACTCATGCAACATAGTTTCTCTTACCATTAAAGCACTGTCACTACCCTAACGGATTAAACTAGATCATCGATATTAGATGAAGAGATAATAAATCACAAAAACATTTCAATCAAACAACAAGAAATCATAATCAACAAAAAATATATATATCAAAGCATCATGAGTAACAAGGTTTACTTCCTAGCTCCTAAGAAAAGAACTTAGCCACAGAACGGCATTGTTACAATCACTCATCTCTTTCTCACTTAATCAAATCTAACCTAAATTACAAAGATGACTTCTTCTTCTGTCCAGAGTGGTTATATAGGAGTGAGGCGACGTCTGGAGTTGAGTGGAGGCCAAGAAACCTGATCTGGATACAGTTGTCAGCAGTCGCTGAAGGGTTTAATGCGTATTGAGCCATCTCCTGGTCCGTATCCAGCTAGGTCCGTATCAGGCAATACGGGCCGTAACAGAGCCTTAGTCGATGAGCGTCGCTTATCTGATTGACCCGATTCTTGTTCCATTTGATGTAAAATAGTCCCAAAACATGTTTCCTACAATAAAACATAAAGAAGGGTGACAGTAGCATTTTCCTCTAATTAATTAAATATAAGTGTGAGAAAATATGCAAAACCTAAGCCAAAATCCTACGTAATTCATCATCATTTTGACTCTGATCACTAATATAGACAATTATACATCAGGCTATACTGTGCCTGACACCAGGGAACAACTGACCAACCTAAGTCCACAAAACTTGTTGATGATAACATTAGGCTTTTTGCAAATCAAACCTCACAGTTCATAAGGAAATAACTCGTGTATGCAAAGAACAACAAAATACTTGGGTTATTTGAAAGTTTCAACTCAAACCATACCAATAGAAAATCTACCAATCAATAAATGACTAAATTGTACCCAAATATTTCCCAGAAACTTGATACAAAATTTTAATATGAAGAATTTCTTGTTTTTTTATTTTATTTTCTATGAATCATTACTTGTTTCTTCCAGAATTAGCACCCAAAAACTGTTACAAGAAATTAGAAAGAGAAACTAAGTTGACCAGATTAAATTTTCTATGAATAGTTAACTGTGAGTTGACCAGATTAAATTTGAAACATACATGTCTAGAAAGAGAAACAGTCAACTTAATTTCAAACATACAAGTAATGATTCATAGAAACTAAGTTAATCAAAATAGTTAGGATCTGAAAAATGAAAGAAAACAGTCAACTGTGAGTTGACCAGATTAAATTTGATGAATTCCTTAATAAAATGTTTGAAATTAAGTTGTGTACACCTCTAGACATGTTCATACATCACTTCTATGCATTTTTAAACCTTTAGATTGTACAGATTAAGCATCAAGCAACAATTTTGGAAAAACATCTTTTAGCTCTTTTGAATAAGGAAAAAATAGTGAGCTGAGTTCTTACTTTTTTGGTAAATGCACTGCTATAAGAATGGGTGCTCATACTACTTAATGCGTGAAAGGTGTCGGGAAGCATGAACAATGGGGGACTGCAATGCAGTTCATTCCTCAGTAGTTTAATTAGGATCTTAGTTGCGGTTTAGTTAGTTTTTACATTGCCTTTCCTGTACTTTAATTTTCATTCAATTTCTAGGACATCACCATATTTGCTGGTAAGAGGAGAAGGGGCTGTCAGGACAAAAGGGATAAAGTCACAAATAGGCCCCTTGCCTTTTCCTATTTATCAAGTTGCAAAAGGCGGGTTGATAGGTCCATTTTCTGTTTTAAATTAGGAGTCATGGATGCTTTAAAGTAGGTAATTGTTACTTGTATGTTTTTCTATAACTTATTTTCTTTTGACAATGTAATATTTTGACTGTTGAGATTAATATATATACCTACGGGTTTTCTCCTCAAAAAGAAAGCAATGAGAATATGTATTTTTCTACGGGTTTTATTTATTTATTTCATTGGTCTATTTTTTTTTATGAAAAAATGTTATTTTTTTCTCTTATTATATGTTTCTGTTGCAATGCACGGGTACGATACTAGTAATATACTACTAATAAGGAAGCACCGGAGCCACATTGATTGCGGCTTTATCTTTTCCAAGTTGTTTCTTTATTCGTCTCTGCTTACGAGTTACGATACTCTTCACTGTTCACTCTTTTTTTTGTCGTTTTGAATAAGATCCGATGAATCCGATCCCAAAGGGACCATTGGACACATCTGAAGAGTTCTGGTGTGGTTTTACCCCAAACCTCAAACCTCAAACTCCAAATCCCAAACTCAAACCCTTAAACTTCAAACCCTAAACCCTAAATCCTATAGCCCACATTTGATTTTATTGAAGCAGTTACACAAAATACATTCGGTGGTTAGGTATAATGCAAGTTTCTATTGCAAATTATCTACAAATAAGACTTAAAAATTTATTCATTCGATTTTCAGGATTTAAATGCTCGGCCAATTAAATATTTGGCTGGCTAAAGTTTATTTTAAAATTCTTCAGCAAGATTGGACAATTCTGTTATTTTGTATTTAATTTTGGATATTAAAAAAAATTGGCAAATTGAGAGTCCAATTGTAGTTTGGACAGAGAAAATAAATTTTAGCCGAGTGTCCGTTTCAGGCTTTGAGCATGTGAAGCGAATTCTTTACTCAATTATGGGCCAAATTAATTCCTCCCGGTCAACGGAGTCGGTACAAGTCAGTCGTGAGAAGTGTGGCATACTGGCATGTAGTATTCTGTGAAGTCACTCATCAAATATGTCTAGGGCTGGAAGCACCGGAGCCACATTGATTGCGGCTTTATCTTTTTCAATTGTTTTTTTATTCGTCTCTACTTACGAGTTACGATACTCTTCACTGATCACTCTTTTTTTTTTTGTCGTTTTGAATAAGATCCGATGAATTCGATCCCAAAGGGACCACAGGACACATCTGAGGAGTTCTGGTGTGGTTTTACACGGAAGAAGAAGAGAGGAAGTTAGTAAAGATGCATAGAGGCTTGGTTTTCGCCATTAATGGCGAGAGGTTTGAGGTGTCCGACTCGGACCCGTCGATGACTTTGCTTGAGTTTTTGAGAAGTCGTACTCGGTTCAAAGGACCCAAGCTTGGATGCGGCGAAGGTTTCATATACTTCTCTTACTTTTATTAGAATTGGGCCAATGCAACTTTTAAACATTACTTCATTCCAACTCATTTTCTTTATGTTTTTGTTTGCGTTTTGATTTCTATATCTGTGATTTTAATCTTTATCTTTTTTATATTTCGCACGACTTAAAGAGTTTATATACTCTATTATTCTCATCTTAAAATGTATAAGATTCAAGTCTTTTTTTTCACTTCCAATTTAGGGGGTTGCGGAGCTTGTGTTGTTCTCCTATCAAAATTTGATCCAGTCACCAATCAAGTGAGCGATTTCTCTGTGAGCTCATGCCTGACACTGCTTGCCAGCATAAACCATTGTTCTGTTACAACTACTGAGGGGCTGGGCAATACCAAAGATGGCTACCATGCAATTCACCAGAGGTTTGCCGGGTTTCACGCTTCTCAGTGTGGGTTCTGTACTCCTGGGATGTGCATGTCTCTTTTCTCTTCCCTTGTCAATGCAGATAAAGACAATAGTAGGCCGAAACCGAGAGATGGATTCTCTAAGATCACGGTTTCTGAGGCAGAGAGGACTATTTCGGGTAATTTGTGCCGATGTACTGGCTACCGGCCCATTGTCGATGCTTGCAAGAGCTTTGCTTCAGGTGCTGATATAGAAGATTTAGGTTTTAATTCATTTCAGAAGAAAGGGGATAATGGTGATGTTTTTACTGAATTGCCTTTTTATTCTTCTGAGGGGTTTAGTAGTTTCCCTGAGTTTCTGAAAACTGAGATCAAATCCTCTGTGGCTTGTCAATCTTTTGCTGGGGGCAGGTGGCACTGCCCCAAAAGCATAGAAGAGCTGTGTAATCTGCTCAATTCTGAATCGCTAAGTACAAATCGTGTAAAACTAATTTCTGGTAACACCTCTTCTGGTGTTTACCGGGAACAAAATTTCCATGACCATTACATTGATTTAAGAGGGGTCCCAGAGTTGAATATCATTAGAAGAGATACCAATGGCATTGAAATTGGAGCAGCAATAACAATTTCGAGGGTTATTGAATTACTAAGGAAAGAAAGCAAAAGCAGGGTATTTGCTAAGCTAGCAGATCACATGGAAACAGTGGCATCAAAGTTTATCCAAAATATGGCGAGTATAGGTGGGAATTTAGTCATGGCACAAAGAGACCAGTTTGAGTCTGACATTGCCACAATACTTCTAGGTACTGCCTCAACTGTGAGTATTCTTTCGGGCTCAGAGAGGCTAAGTCTAACACTTGAGGAATTCTTACATATGCCTCCATGTACTAACAAAATTCTTCTCTTGAGCATTTACATCCCTTCTTGGGTTTCTTCTTGCAATGTTTTGTTTCAAACATACAGAGCAGCATCAAGGCCTTTGGGTAATGCAGTGGCATATGTCAATGCATCTTTCTTAGCACAGACTGTGATAGATGAGAAAACAGGAGATGTCATTTTGGATAATGTACTGTTAGCTTTTGGAGCATATGGAACAGAGCATGCAATCAGGGCTAGGAAGGTTGAGGATTTCCTGAAGGGTAAAACTGTCAATACATCAGCTCTCCTGGAGGCAGTTAGAATTCTTAGAGAAACTCTGGTAGTGAAAGAAGGCACTAGGCATGCTGCTTATAGGATGAGCCTAGCCGTTTCTTTTCTTTTTAAGTTTCTTTCTCCTGTTACTAAAGGCTTAATTGTGCCTGGAGAAAATGGTTGTGTGGGTGTTGAAAGAGGTACCAAATATTCATTTAGTGAAGGATCAATAAATGGGAATGTACATGAAGAATATCAGATGCTTCTATCTTCAAATCAAAAGGTCGAACTTAGCATTGAGCATCTTCCTGTTGGTGCAGCAACTAAGAAAATTGGAGCCGAAATGCAAGCTTCTGGTATGTATTCATGGAATTAAATTGTACAATTGTTTCTAGATTTGTTAATACAAGAACTCTTTGATAATTTGGTCTTGTTTATTTTCCATATTTAAAAGTTTAATCACAAAATTTCAGAAGGGAAGAACTTGACATTATTACATCAAAATAAATGGAAAACCACTCAACATAGGTGAAACAGTCTGTGGTCTTTATAAAGTTTGTTACGTCCATTTTAATGGAAAATCGATTGATGTAGGTGAAGCAGTGTACGTTGATGACATCCCTTCACCGAGAGACTGTCTTTATGGTGCATTTATTTATAGCACAAAGCCTTTAGCCCACGTAAAAGATGTCAGGCTCTCTTCTTCGGCACATAAAGTCGTATCTGTTGTATCTGCAAGTGATATTCCAAAAGAGGGTAGTAATGTAGGAGCAAGCACTATTTTTGGATCAGAACCACTCTTTGCTGATTCGGTTGCTGAGTATGCCGGCCAACCAATTTCTCTTGTGGTACTCTTGTGAAGCTTTTGTATTTTTTTTTAATATTATTAGAAATGGAATCATTACAATTTTAAAAAGGATGTTTCTAAATTAAATGATATTTCAAGATTTTAAACACTTTTTATTGTTCCTGTTTTTCCTGTTTGAAATAAAAATGGCAATTGTCTTTACTTTTGGAGAAAAATATAGCATATCACTTTTTAATTTTACTTTTTTAAAAGTGAGATTCTGTTGCACATTTTTCAACAATTCAACCACTCACCAGGAATGTGCTACTTTGCAAAAAAAGATCTTACATTCTATATGTATCTGACCAAATTAGCCCTTAGCTAGCTAAGTTTTCTTTCGAATAGGTCGCACAGACACAAACATTGGCAAACATGGCAGCAGGGCATGCAGTTGTTAGTTACAGCACTGAGAACTTGGAAGCACCAATTTTAACATTTGAAGAGGCAGTAGAAAGATCCAGTTATTTTGAGGTCCCTCCATTCCTGTATCCTCAACAAATTGGTGATTTCTCTAAAGGAATGGAAGAAGCTGATCACAAAATTATATCATCTGAGGTATATACACTTGTTGCAATAGCATTGGGTTGTACACGAGCACTGAGAACTTTTGTTGAGTGTGCTTCTTATTTAGATATATCTTAGATGGAGAACTTTTGTGATCTTTCTGTTTAAGACCATTATCACTCTGGTTACATTTATTATTTAAAAAACTTCAGCTTCATTGACGGTATTATTCATTCTCTAACTGTGCAAATTTAAGCCGGCATGTAACTATCTTTTCCAGGTTACTCTGAGCTCACAATACTGGTTTTACATGGAGATGCAGACTGCTCTGGCAGTACCTAATGAAGACAACTCCATGGTGGTATACACTTCAAGTCAAACCCCTGAGACTGCACAAAATGTGATAGCCAAATGCCTTGGCATCCCATGTAATAGCGTGCGTGTTATTACTAGAAGAGTTGGTGGAGGCTTTGGTGGAAAAGCTGTTAGAGCATTGCCTGTAAGTTTCACAAACTAATGCCAAGTGTTGTTGTAAATAACACTAAATTTCATCTTTTACTTGCAAAAAGCATGAAACACTACTCAAGCACATTTAATACCTAGAATACTTTAGGTCCTGTTTGGTACTTCCATCTTCTTCCAGAATAAGGTGGAAGAAGAGAGCTTCCGGAAGAATTCTTCATCTGCTCTTTCTAATTTCTTGTAACAGTTTTCGGGTGCTAATTCTGGAAGAAACAAGTAATGATTCATAGAAAATAAAAAGAAAAAAAACAAGAAATTCTTCATATTAAAATTTTGTATCAAGTTTCTGGGAAATATTTGGGTACAATTTAGTCATTTACTGATTGGTAGATTTTCTATTGGTATGGTTTGAGTTGAAACTTTCAAATAACCCAAGTATTTTGTTGTTTTTTGCATAAACGAGTTATTTCCCTATGAACTGTGAGGTTTGATTTGCAAAAAGCCTAATGTTATCGTCACCAAGTTTTGTGGACTTAGGTTGGTCTGTTGTTCCACTGGTGTCAGGCACAGTACAGCCTGGCGTATACTTGCCTGTATCAGTAAGATATTTTTCTTCATTCAGAGTTTCTAACTGGTGTCTTTTCCTTCAGAAACTTGTATTTGACAGGCATTATTTGGCTCTTTTTGATTTATTAAGTAAAATTAATTTAGTTTATTCAAATTTTGGTCAGGTGGCAGCTGCTTGTGCACTTGCTGCCCATAAGTTGCGTCGACCTGTCAGGATGTACCTTGACCGAAAGACTGATATGATAATATCAGGAGGCAGGCATCCCATGAAAGTGACCTACTCTGTTGGTTTTAAATTTGATGGTAAAATCACAGCCTTGCATCTAGACATCCTAATTAATGCAGGTGCGACCCAAGATGTATCATTAATAATTCCCCATAACCTAGTTGGACCTCTAAAGAAGTACAATTGGGGTGCCTTATCTTTTGACATAAAAGTTTGCAAAACCAACTTGTGTACCAAGTCAGCCATGCGGGCCCCAGGAGAGGTACAAGGGTCTTACATTGCTGAAGCTGTTATAGAGAGTGTGGCTTCGTTTCTCTCCCTTGATGTCAGTTTAATAAGAGAAAAGAACCTCCATAGCTACGAAAGCCTCTCTTTGTTTTACAAAGGTATTGTAGAGGATCCATCTGAGTACACTCTCCCTTCACTCATTTCAAAATTGGTTTCCACTACCCAATATGGAGATCGAGTAGATGCGGTTCAATCCTTTAATAGAAGCAACATATGGAGGAAACGTGGTATTGCTTGTGTACCAATAGTGCATGGTGTGATGCTTAGACCCACCCCTGGTAAGGTGTCAGTGCTTAATGATGGATCAATTGTGGTTGAAGTAGGAGGGATTGAGTTGGGGCAAGGACTATGGACCAAAGTGAAACAAATGACGGCATTCGGTCTAGGCCGACTTGGGTTTACTGGAGATGGTCTTTTGGAGAAGATAAGGGTTATTCAAGCTGACACACTGAGCATGATACAGGGTGGGTGGACTACTGGCAGTACCACATCAGAGTCTAGCTGTGAGGCTGTTAGGCTTTCCTGTGACATTCTTGTTGAAAGGCTGAAGCCAATTAAAGAGAGTTTGGAGTCACAAAACAGCTCACTCACTTGGAATGCTTTAATTAAACAGGTTTGTACTAAATTTGTGGCCACTGGCCATCATATTTGCATTTGAGGGCTCTCTCATACTGGGAGTACCTTGCACACTGTCATTACCATACTTTGGTAGCAAATAAGACTTAGCCGTGAAGGCACAACTAAGACTCAGCTGTCTAAACTTTAGTGTACATCAGCGTGCAATAGGGTACTATACAATCCAAAAAAACAAAAACCGGAAAGGAGAACATGCACCCGACGGTAGGTTTAAAACATTGTGTCCAGTACGTTCCAGTACTAGTCCTGATTAGTAAGTTTTGGTATTAATAATGCAGTGTTTTGTTTTTTGCACTTACCACCTGAACTTCAACTTAGGCATCTATGTCAAATGTGAACTTATCGGCGAGTGTATATTGGGTCCCTTCCATGGCTTGCATGTCCTATCTTAACTATGGGGCTGCAGTAAGTGAGGTATTTTTCTTTATGCATACCCTTACAGTAAATTGGTATTTCTCTAGCTTGACCTGTTTAGTAGAACTGCCTAGTACCATCACCTTTGGCTTGTTTAGTGATTATTTCTGTTGAAATTATCTTTAAAGCTTTGAGCTTCACGTAGTAATGGTAACAATCACAAGTCCCATATAGCATAGATGTTAAAACAAAAAATAGTTATAACTAACCAAATATGTTAGTCTTTTCATTAGCACCAAATTCAACATAAAAAGTATTATAACTGAACTGTTAGTTGTGATGCAAATTGATTGAAATTATCAAAATTACTTGGATTTGTAGGTGGAGATTGATATTCTCACAGGAGCCACCACTATATTGCGAAGTGACCTTATCTATGATTGCGGTCAGAGCTTAAATCCTGCTATAGATTTAGGACAGGTCTGTTGTACTTAACAAAGTTTCACTAAGAGAAAAGATCAGTAAAATCTGTTCTTCAGATTTAGGTTTTATGTCGCAGTTGCCATTTTAAACTTGTTTTGCTCTTCTCAGGTTGAAGGTGCCTTTGTCCAAGGGATTGGTTACTTTATGTTAGAAGAATACATGACCAACTCGGATGGGATGGTTACTTCAGATGGTACCTGGACATATAAGATTCCAACTGTTGACACAATACCTAAACAGTTCAATGTGGAGTTGGTTAACAGTGGACATCATAAAAACCGGGTGCTCTCTTCAAAAGGTAACTTATGTCTCTCTACATCATTTAACTAAACCTTAAGTACTCTTTGTTGTAAATATTCAGTTATCTGATCTTTTGGTTTATAATTGGTACAAACCGAATTAATCTTAAGTCTGCACTGATTCGTTATTTAAATATTTTTTATATGTTTAAAAAAAAATTATTTAATCTTTTGGGGAAATGAACAATTTTTTTATGGGATTTTATGGCATGCCATGATTCCTTCAACTTCATTGGAGGATGTAAAAGAAGGCACATTTGTCTGTACCTGTACTAATACAAACTGGCCAGATTGCAGTTGTCAGTTATGTTTAACATACTAATATAATATCAGTGTTTTCTTACAGCCTCTGGAGAACCACCTCTACTCCTTGCATCATCTGTTCATAGTGCAACAAGAGATGCAATAAAAGGTGCAAGAGTACAGTTGTTTTCTCTGACGAGTTCCAAAGATTCTCCTTTGGAATTCCAATTGCCAGTCCCTGCAACCATGTCTGTGGTCAAGGAGTTATGTGGTTTGGACCATGTTGAGAAGTATTTGGAGGCTTTGGCAATTAGCTGAAAAATCAACAAATCATGTGAAAATGTTATTGCATTTACTATATCACTGTTGTAATTCATACATTAGGGTTGAGGAATGAGGATACAAAAAATTAAAGGTAAACATAAAGGTTGAGTACAGGTGAACTGCAACAACTAAATTTTTATTTCTTTAGTTATTCTTTATTTTGTTTGTTTGGCTGTCCTCAAGGGACTCCTGATACAAGAGCACAGTAGTTTTCCCGGCAAAGAAAAAAAGAAATGATACTTGTAATTAGTCTACATTTGTTATTCTTCTTCATCAAAACGTTTGAAATATTTGGCATCGAGAAGGTAAAGTTCCTATTGCTAGACGAACTGCCCATACATCCTTGGGCTTTCTCGCCACAACTCTGCAACATAAGATACAAATTAGCATCAAAGGAAACTGCATGAGAATTGAACCGAAAAAATCAAATGAAACTGAAACTGACCTCCCTACATCACCGGCCTTGACTTGACCGGTGTTTGCCCGCAAAGTAGCATTGGTGTAGCGGTCTTCAGAGCCGGTGGGGCCTCGCTTATAACAATTGGTGAACCATTCAGCCCTGAATTTGATGCGCAATTGGTCACAAAACCCGATCGCAGTGTGTGTCCGCCGAGGCCAAACTAAGCATTTTAGTTGAGAATTCAGAGGAAAGGGGAGTTTGGTGCTTGTAAGATTAGCACTGGGAAGCCATGGCGGTGGCATTTTTTTTCTCTTTATTTGTGGATTTTGAGAGTCGAATGTATCATTCCCGGTTCATAATATGATAAGATGAGCTTTGGCCTTTGGTCTTTTCCTCAACGGTCAACATCCCCTCCATTTCTCCAGTTCAGTACACGTGCATACAACTCATTCGTCCCTGCCGATAGGCATAATTAACGGTGCTTTTGGGTTCCAATTCTACTCATCCACCTTATCCTCAACTCTCACTAATTTCTTACATCACTAATTTTGGGTTCCAATTCTACTCTTATTGAAATTCAAACTTTTAAACAGATTTAGTACGTACACAAAGAGTAGATTCAACTTTCAATTTTTAGTCATTATTGTTGCTTCATTTGCTTTTTCAATGTTACATGTTTGTTATTTAGTGTGTGTTAATCTTCTAATGTTACATGTTTGTTATTTAGTGAGTATTAAGATCACCTTCTTTAAGGTCTGTTTGAATGTCACGATATTACACGGGATGAGATTTGACGGGAATGGAAATCCACTTTTGAAAAAGTGAGAACTCATGGGTACAAATATGCAAGGGATTGGTTATGGCCTTATGGGAATATGAGAAAATGAGTGTTCGTTTGTATCATGAGATTAATTGTGAAAAATCTTTATTTATTTTAAAATATGTATATCTATTTAATTATTTTAGTTTAGTTTAGTCATAAATGTTTTTTTTATTTTTTTTAAATAGTATAACGTTCTGTATTGATTTTAACTAATTAAGTTACAGTTAGCTTAATATAAAAAACTAATATTAAAAATAAAATTACAATGAAAAAAAAAGCTGTTGTCCCACCACTAATATTTAAATTTTCTCATCTATTTATTTAGTCCAATAATATGTTGTAAATTTAATATTTTAATGGGTTGTAAATTGTAACATTTGGTAAATTTAATATTTTTTTGAAATTATATTAGATGTAAATATTATATTTATAAATTTAAAGGTTAAAGTTGCATAAATTATAATACCTTAATTTTCAATGAGGTGTGACCTCAGCAATGAACAGTGTCTCCCTATTCTTTCTCCGTCTGATGTGGTTTCCACGGATTAGATTAGTTTACGGTGACACTTCTATTCGTCATTTTCAACCCACCGACCACCAACTCCGTGTCTCACGCGATTTTGCCCAAAAAATCGCAAAATTCGCCTCTCGCCGCTTGCTCTCTTCTCTTCTGCGATTGCCACATAGTCGCTCCCCCGCTACGTGTTCCTTCTCCAGCGCTCCGCGCCTCCTCGTCTGCCATTTTTGGTCGGTACTTCTTCCTGTCACGACCTTAATTCATTCAACTCAGAAAATAGAGAGATAGAGAGAAGATCAAAAGAAATCAAACTTGTATTGAACGATTTTGGATACAACAGCAAAGCTGTGATTTTGGGAAAAGAGAGAAATAAGAGAAAAACTATAAATTGTTCTTCAAATCATAAAATTGAAATGACAGATGTGTATAGTATATATAGGCGATGCTGCTGGATAAGAGAGCATCTTATTTGATCACGCCTAGCGCCCAATTGTGTGTACGGAAGCCACATCAGCTAGAGTGAGCGTTGGCGCTCTAACAAATTCTCTAACTGTCTGATTATGATCGTCTCCAGTAATCACCATCACTCCAGTGTCCAGTTCTTGCACTTTGGGTCCCTTTGCCCAGTTGATATCTCCGTTAACAGTCACTCCCCTTAATTCGCAAACGGGCCCCATTACCATTGAGCCATTCTGTTTTACATCATTGCCCGAACTACTGCCCTCTCTGGCCTTGGCTCTTCTCTTCCTTTACCAATTTTGACCAAGTCAGAATCAATTTCAATTTTCATTACCTCACCTGGTTCGACTCCTGACATTCCCTCCTCCAAAATTTTCTCAACCTCGAGAATGAATTTAGGAAACTTCTGTACCATATCACTATAAGCCTCCCAGGTAGCGTCATCATCAGTTTGATTTGCCCATCGCACCAGCAATTGCGCTTCTGCAGCATTCTTCTTTTTCACCATTCTTCGAGCTAATACAGCAAGTGGTCTTGGCTGTAAATCACCCTTTGGTCCTATTAATGGTAGATGACGAGATACCGCTTGAGTGTCACCTACTCGAGCTTTGAGTTGCGACACGTGGAACACTAGATGGATCATTGAATTTGGTGGCAAATTCAAGCGATATGCACAGTCCCCCACCTTCTCAAGTACTTCGTATGGGCCACAATAACGTGAACTCAACTTCTGATTCCTCATGCCTGCAACTGTAATTTGCCTATACGGTTGCAATTTCAGGTATACCCAATCCCCCTCCTTGAACTTCCTCTCACTATGATTCTTGTCAGCAAAGTGTTTGGTTCTTTCTTGAGCTTTGATCAAATTGGCTTTCAATTGTTGCAAGGTACCTTGTCGATCTTTCAGAAGATAATCCACCGCCTCTACATTACTCTTAGGCATACTGCCCAAGCCTAATTGAGGTGGATCATATCCATAAAGTGTTTTGAAATGTGTCATCTTGATGGCACTGTGAAATGAGGTATTGTACCACCATTATGCTAAAGCTAGGTATCTCAACCAGTTCTTCTGTTTTTCATAAACCATGCATCTCAAATAGTTCTAGAGACATTGATTGATACGCTCAGTCTACCCATCAGACTGGGGGTGATATGCGGTGCTCATATTCAGCTTCACCTCCAGCTTACTCATCAACTCAGACCAGAACTTACTGGTGAATACCGGATCCCTATCCGATATGATGTCTGTTGGTAACCCATGCAACTTGTAAATGGTATCTAGGAATTCATGTGCCACATCAGATGCCTTGTAGGGGTGTGACAGTGCCAGAAAATGCGCATACTTAGTTAATCGATCCACTATCACTATAATCACTTCTTTTCCTTCTGATTTGGGTAAACCTGTTATAAAATCCATTCTAATACTACTTCATGCCTCTTTAGGAATTGGGAGAGGGTATAATAGGCCTGGAGTATGTATATGTTCAGCTTTATTCAATTGGCAAACTTCACAGTGACTGATAAAGGTATGAATGTCACTCTTCAGTTTAGGCCAATAAAATGACTTTTTTACCCTTTAGTATGTGGTTGTAACCCCTGAATGTCCCCCTAAATTAGAGGCATGCAATTCTTTGATGATTACATGTCTCCAATTTCCTGAATTTTCCACACAAATCCTATCTTTGTACCTTATGAGTTGCATGTATTGAGTGAGGTGGTTATGCTCAAGGTAGTTGTTAGCTGCCTCCTCCATCTTGGCTTTCAACCCTTCCACCCATTCATCTCCTTCATAGCTCTTTTGTATGTCCAGCACCCATTGAGGTATTAGTTCAGTCATGGCCAACAACTCTATTCTTTCTACCTCTTCCACTCCTTCTCTTCTAGATAGGGCATCTGCTACCTTATTTTCTACTCCCTTCTTATATTCAAGTGGTGGAATTAACTACATGTTTCCTTCATTGTTTTCTTTTCCCATTGTTGTTTACCAGTCGTGTGTGTATCTTTACTCTGATGAGGGATATAGGTTACTTTGGCGAATTAGTTTACAGTGATGGTCGCGAGCTATTTGCTGTCTGACAAGGTGGTCGACCCCATTATAGAGACAAGACCATTTACTAGGGCACTCAAAAGGGAACTTCTGGCTGCTACGGAATGAGTTGACACATATGCCGACAAGAGACCAGAAATATGTCTGATGCTACTCATGCTCCACGCTGATGAACCCATCCATCGTTCGGTATGCTCCACTTATAAACATTTGACTTTTGTTCTTTTATTTCCCTGTTAACCAACCTGGCTCAGTTCAAGACAGTAAATTCAAACTTTCCTCAATTTTCCCCTTTACCCCTTCAAGTTTTCTACATCACTATCAGTATATCAAAGTTAGATTTGATGTACATGTTGCTTAATTATTGTCGTATGTAAATGTTGCTTTATCGCTGTTGTATTTTGCTGCCAATGCTAACTGTTCGCGCGAAAGCGCAACGCAAGTTTCGGTACGCTTGAGGGCGTACCTTTTAAAACCGCGTTTACACTTCACGAGTAAGGGTTGCAAGTGCACAACCCCTATCGAGTAGTATAATCGGGTATCGATCCACAGGGACGGGCAATTACTAGGTTAGAATCTACCAAACTCAATTAAAAACTAGAAGTGAGAAGGTTTTGGTTTGGTATTTAAGTTCCTAAAAAGGTCAATTCAAGCAATTCAAACAATGTAATAAAATGCTAGAAGAAATGTAAATTGTGTTTTGATTATGGATAAAAGGCGTTTCCAGGGTTTCGGATTTCATCTGTGATCTGCCTCTAGTGGTACGGCCCGTACCAAGTTGGTACGGCTAGGCCGTACTCCACTTGGTAAGGCAAGGCCGCACCACTCTGGTAAGACCCGTACTGGCTTGCCAGAACAGAGCTTACCAGTTCGAGTTGATGCATTCCTTGCTGGTACCTCGTGCTAAACTCTTTAGAAAGGTTCAATTGACCATACCTAAGGTTCCTAAGCCTCAACCGTCGTGTGTTGGATCAAGATCTAGGTTGGAATGCAATTGATTGCCTTTTAGGGATTTCTACACCTCAATTCTCATGTGTTGGTACAGATCTACCCTAGCTGGTTGATTGGAGACCTAAGGCACCCTCTAATCTGTCGATTAGAGGAGAATTCAACCTCTCGGCTTCAATTCGAACAAGTCTACCCTAAACAATTGATTTGGTTGAGAGATTGAGATGATCACATGACCTTGATAGGTTTGATCTAGACCTAGAGGTTCATCATACACAATCACAGCAAACAAAGCAAGAGATAGCAAAGAAATCACAATCAATCAATCAAAAGAGTTCATACAAGATACAAGTCAAAGAAAGTCAAAACAAATCAAGAATCCATCTCTAAACCCTAGAAACTAAAATAACTACTCACAGCACATGATCTGATCTAAAAATACAATAAGAGTGATAGAGATAGCCATGGATCGAAGGGATCGAGAGGAGGAAGCTTGATCCGTCGAGTTTCGCCTCTTTCCTCTTCCTTCCTTCTTGCTCCTAGCTCCTTAGCTCTTCTTCTCTCTCTTACTGTGCTCTCAAATAGATCTGGAATGGAATGAATGTCGAAATTGGAGAGTTCCCCGCTTTAAATAGCCTCTGCCAAAATTTGAATCTGTCAGGCTGCCTTTAAGTACGGCCCGTACCAAATTGGTACGGCCAGGCCGTACCAGGCGTGATGAGCTGAAAAATGGCCAAGTCTGGTGAGACCCGTACCAAGCCTGGTAAGGGTCGTACCTCATCATCTGAATCGCCGTTTCTTCGTGTGTTTTGCTCCAAACCTGCAGAAAACAAACAAACACTCAGCAGTACCAAATTCTAAAGATATATCGATGAAATGCACATGATTCTGGTGAATTAGGGCACGAATCTGGTACTAAAACAGGCCTAAAATAGACTAAATATACGAGGTATCAAATTCCCCCAAGCTGAACCTTTGCTTGTCCTCAAGCAAAAAGTTTCAAACTCGGGTAAAAGTGCTGGACAACTAAATCTAAATGCAGATACAAGTCTAAATGTGAAAGCCTACGTGAGTCTGCTATAGTCAAGAATTTCTAGAATCGATTCGGTTGTAATTCAAACATCCCTTTATAAACCTTGATTCACTCCACCAATTAGTCAATTGAACTTCTTATTTTGAGATGCTTCTAACAATGGAAAGACTAATTACCTAGGTTTGATCGAAACAATTTCATTCTTTTTCCGAGTCAGTGCTTTTATTCAAGGTGATTTTTCTTTTCATTTTCCCTCCCCCAAGCTTGAATCAAGCTTAAGGGTAAGAAAGTTGCGAACGAAGTGTGTTGGTATGAGCAAAATTTTCTTTCTTTATTTCTAATTGGGAGACGAGCTCAAAGGCGCCCATTCGAGGCTTATTGCCAGTACTCTTATGTTCTCCATCTTTTTCATTTCTTTTCTCACTTTTTTTTTTTTGGTTTGCTCATACCATGAATACACACATCTATTGGTATTCATTCATACCAATGGATATTCCAAACTTTCTTAATTTGAAAATCCCAATTCCTAAAGGCACAGTTCAGTTTTTTCGAATAATCTCGTTCGATTCAATTCTAAGTTTGTTTCATCTTTTCCATTATTAAAAACATCTCAACCTAAGTAGTTCAATAACCAATCATGGGTTAGTTCCAATTCACTCAGGTCTATCCTAATCACAACTAAATTGTTTCAAAGTTATTCTCAATTCTAGCAATTCACGCAAATTTTCACCTAACAATGCACGAAAATACGAAAAAATGCAAGAAAAATAACGGTAAAGTAAATATGACCTAAATGCAAATGTCATCCCCTCAAGCTTAGCCTGAGCATTGTCCTCAATGCTTCAAGACTATGAGATAAAAGAGATAAAAGAAGCTCGGGGAAAAGAGAGCGAACCTGATCAGTCCTCGGGGTGGTCGTACCAGAGCCAGTCGCTAAACCGCTCCTCTATCCCAGTCACCCGCCGCGTGAGATCATGAAGTGTGGCGCCCTGCTCACGAAGGGTAACACCCTGCTCATAGAGTGCAACACCCTGCTCCTGACGCATGTCGTACATCAGGTGGTAGACATCCCGGATGGTGGGCTCAGAGACTGGAGGGGGATACACGGGTCGACCGGAGGAGGTCGAGGGTCCGGCTGCGTAGGCAGAGGGTCCGGCAACGTAGGCGGAGGTGGATGGGCCAGTCTGGTACGTGTGAGGGCCAGCTCCATAGAATGAGGTACCTGCACCAAAGGGTGAAGGATGTACCTGCTCGGAGAAGGGGGGAGCCTGGCTGGGGAAAGGTGGCACATGAGGAGAGAGAGGACGCAGCTGCTCAGACGGAGCCTGGACTGGAGAGGTGGTGGCATCGATCATGTCCTCATCGCCCTGCGGTGGTGGTGGAGGAGGTGGAGGAGGTGGAGGTGGGGCCACAGGGGCAGGCTGCACGCGGGGCGGACGTCGGAAAAACCAAGTGCTCCGGTCAGTGAAGGAGAGAGTGACCGGGAAAGGCATGACATAGCTAGTCCTCCCGTCAGGCATGCGCCATGCCCAAGCACCTCGCCCATCCCGTCCTGCTGCTGACTCGATGAACTTGTAGGTGGTGAACTGAGTGAGAGAGAGAGATCGGGAGCTCCGGCACTCCTCGTCGCCGATGATCTGGAGGTGTAAGCGCTCGGCGATCAGAGTGACATAGGCCGAGATGTAGACAACGCCACCCGGCTTGGGCTGCCTCTGGATGCCGAGCCAGTGGTGGATCATGGCGAGCATCAGATCGGGCCGCTCGAGAGTGCTGTCGGGGCGCAGCATATGATCCACCAGCTGCATATCCTCAACATTGGCACGGGCGAACGTCTCGCCACGTGCAAAGATGGTGCAACCGAGGATACGCAGCAGACATCGGATGACCGGATGAGGGACATTGAGCTGCTTGTACTCCTTGTTGAAAGCTGACCCGGCTGCGCTGCCAGAGATCAGCTCCCAGAAACTGTCGCGCTCCAGGCCCACAGAGAAAGAGAGGGTGTCAGTGGTCGGGTTCGGCTCAAAGCCAAACCACTCCCTCAAGTCAGACAGCCGCACACTGTGGGTCTCACTCAGCATGCGGAACTGGATGAACGGGTTATCGTTCCGCGTGTACTTGAGCTCCAGAGAGGAAAGAAACTCAATGGTGAGCTTCTTGTACCCCCTCTGGGCGATCGTCCAAAAAGCCGGAGTGATCCCGATCCGGGTGGTAATGCGGCGGAACTCATCCTCCAGTCCCAGCGTCTGAAGAGCAGAAAAATCAACAATCCTCGTGTTGTTGATCTTTTTCTTCAGCAGCATATCGAAGTACTTGAACTGCCGACGGGTCGGCATGAAGAAGTACTCCTCGGTGTACGCATCGGCACGCTGGGTGGCGTCAGAGAGGGCCGCATCAGTGCCAAAGGAGTCAGAGGCAGGGTCGGAGCTGTGGTCGGAGCCGGGGACGGAGGCCTGGTCAGAGCCCTGGTCCTGGTCAGAGGCCTCGTCAGAGCCCTGGTCCTGGTCAGCAGATGGGTGGTAGGAGGGGCTCTCCTGTGGGCTCCGGTAGCCGGACTGATGCCCACTGGATGTGGTCTCTCCCTCATAGTAGATGGGATCGACTGCGTCCTGAAGGGAAGCACTCTGGCGGGACCCAGTCCTGGCCGCACTCTCCCGGGAGTGGCGAGATGCGCGGGAGCCACTACGAGACGCACTCCGGTGGGAGTGATGAGATGACGTGGGAGCATCAGCAGGAGGGACGTTGGCCATCGGGCCAGTGGCGGAAGGAACGGAGGCGTCAGAGGGTGTGGAAGAGCGAGAGGATTGCCGACGCATTTCTCGCAGACGCTCGTTTGGCTGGTTGAGGGTCCGACTGGGTAGGTACGGCCTGGTCTGACTGGGTTGGTACGGCCTGGTCTGACCTAGGTTGGTACGGCCTAGCCGTACAGGCTGGTACGGGCCGTACCTACCTTAGGTTTTTGGTGTGGGCTGGTAAGGGCCGCACCAACTGGTACCAATGACAAATTGGGGGTTCTTGCAACCAATTAACTCCTAAACCAGACAAGGAGATGACAAAACACAAAACTGGGCTGGTTAGGGTTAATTGGTACAAACTGGTACAGGTTGGTGTCAGGTCAGAGAGGTTGGTACGGGCCGTACCTACCTGGTACGGGTGGGCCGTACCAGGCTAGGGTTTGACAGAAAAGGGGCAGAACCGAGAGAAGAAGAGAGGAATGCACGAAAAATGGGTGAAAACAAAGAAAATGGAGGAAGAGGTACTAACCGAGAGCAAAGACGTGGTGCGGGTCGGATCGGTGAGGTGCGGGTCGGACCGAAGAGAAGTGCGGGTCGGACCGAAGAGTGGCTGGTGGTGCGCCGGTGCTCCTTGTGCTCGGTTGGGGTGGAAGGAGAGGTATGAGAGGAAGAGGGAGTGGAGAGGGAGAGAAAATGGAGAAGGAGAGAAGAGAAAGAAGAGAGAGGGAGAGAGGTGCGGCTGGGAAGAAATGGGAAGGGGTGCGGGTACGGGGGGGGTTTAAAAAGAAAAAGGCGGCAGTTAATGCGTCGGTTCGCGTCTCTGACCTAGGTACGGCCTGGCCGTACCAACCCTTCAATTTTCAGGCCGTACCAATGTGGTATGGCCTAGCCGAACCAACCTCAAATTTTTTTGGTTTCTCTTTCTCGTGACTTCTCAAGCCGCTCGTGATGCAATGCAGAAGAATGAATGCATGTCTATCTGTTCCTAAGATGCAAAACAGGTAAAAATGGCTTGGGCTGCCTCCCAAGGAGCGCTCGTTTTAGGTCTCGAGCTCGACCTTCTCTCTTCAGGCTTTGGTTGGAGATGGATCGGAGAGATCCAAGCTCACTCGCATTTCTTGGGGATGATCAGCAATGTAGTGCTTGAGACGCTGACCATTGACTTTGAAAGTCTGCCCCTCCTTGTTTTCCAACTCCACGGCGCCAAATGGGAACACTGCCCTCACCCGGAATGGACCGGACCACCTGGACTTCAACTTCCCTGGAAAGAGCCTAAGTCGAGAATTGAACAAGAGGACCAGGTCTCCCTCATGGAACTCACGAGGCATGATGCGCTTGTCGTGAACCTGTTTGGTCCTTTCCTTGTAAATTCTCGCGTTCTCGTAGGCATTGAGACGCATCTCCTCTAACTCATGCAAGTCAAGGATGCGTTTCTCTCCAGCTGAGAGCAAGTCCATGTTGATGGCCCGTGTGGCCCAGTATGCCTTGTGCTCAATTTCCACGGGCAAGTGGCAGGACTTTCCGTACACCAATTTGAAAGGGCTCATCCCAATCGGAGTTTTGAAGGCTGTACGGTAGGCCCAAAGTGCGTCACTCAGCTTGAGCGACCAATCCTTTCTCGTTCGAGCAACAGTCTTCTCCAGGATAGACTTGATCTCTCTGTTGGAAATCTCGGCTTGACCGTTGGCTTGAGGATGGTAGGATGTGGTCACCTTGTGAGTGACTCCATGGCGACTCAGGAGATTGTCGAACTGGCGGTTGATGAAGTGCTTGCCACCATCACTGATGACGGCTCTTGGAACTCCAAAGCGAGGGAAGATGATGTCAGTGAATAGTCTTTTCACGGCATTGGAGTCCGCATTCTTGCAAGCTACTGCCTCCACCCACTTGGAGACGTAGTCAACAGCCACCAGGATGTACTCGTTCCCACAAGAGGGTGGAAACGGTCCCATGAAGTCAATGCCCCAGACATCAAAGATGTCTACCTCTAGAATAGAGTGGAGAGGCATTTCATTCCTCTTGGAGATGTTCCCGGTGCGCTGACACTTGTCACAAGCTGCGACGAAGGTCCTAGCATCTCTGAAAAGTGAAGGCCAGAAGAAGCCGGATTGTAGGACCTTTGAAGCAGTCTTGGAGGATGAAGCGTGTCCTCCGTAGGCTGAGGAGTGGCAGTGCTCAAGAATGGAGCGCGTCTCATCGTATGGCACACATCGTCTGTAGATGCCATCAACGCCAGTCTTGAAGAGGTAGGGGTCGTCCCAGAAGTAGAACTTGGCGTCCGATCGCAGCTTCTTCTTCTGCTGGTATGACATGGTAGGAGGAAGTACTCCTGAGGCGAGAAAGTTCGCAATGTCTGCATACCAGGGCGCTGACTTGGTGTTCACTCGGTCAGTTGCATGGAACGTCCGATCTTGTACCGCATGAGTCGCGTGCATCAGTGTACCAACCGAGTGGATCTCCTCTATGGCAGAAATCGAATGGAATTGGTCATCAGGGAACGAGTCATCAATTGGCAGGCTACTAGAGCCCTCATCTTCCCAGCGAAGCCGGGACAGATGGTCAGCCACGGTGTTTTCGACTCCTTTCTTGTCCCTGATTTCAATGTCAAACTCCTGCAGGAGGAGAATCCACCTAATCAAGCGAGGTTTGGCATCCTGCTTGCTCAACAGATACTTGAGTGCGGCGTGGTCAGTGTAGATCACTATCTTGGAACCAACCAGATAGGATCTAAACTTGTCGAGAGCGAACACAACAGCCAAAAGCTCCTTTTCGGTTGTTGTGTAGTTCATCTGGGCAGGGTCTAGCACCTTGCTAGCGTAGTAGATAGCACATGGCTTGTTCTCCTTCCGCTGCCCAAGAACCGCTCCCACAGCGTAATCACTCGCATCGCACATCAATTCGAATGGCAAGGTCCAGTCTGGAGGCTGCAGGATGGGTGCTGAGACAAGGGCTTCTTTCAATCGGCAAAACGAATCGACACACTCCTGCGTGAAGATGAAATCAGAGTCCTTGATGAGTAGGTTGGTCAATGGTTTCGCGATTTTCGAGAAGTCCTTGATGAATCGGCGGTAGAAGCCAGCGTGTCCCGGAAAGCTTCGCACAGCTTTGACATTTGTTGGGATCTCCAGCTTCTCGATCACCTCCACCTTGGCTTTGTCAACCTCAATTCCTTTGGAGGTCACCACATGTCCAAGGACAACTCCCTCTTGGACCATGAAGTGACACTTCTCCCAGTTCAGGATCAGGTTGACCTCTTCACACTTCTCCAGGATTTTACAGAGGTTGGCTAGACATGAGTCAAAGCTGGTTCCATAGACAGAGAAGTCGTCCATGAAGACCTCAACCTCTTTCTCGATGAAATCTGAGAAGATAGCCATCATGGATCTTTGGAAGGTGGCAGGTGCATTGCACAGACCGAATGGCATCCTACGGTATGCGAATGTACCGTAGGGACATGTGAAAGTGGTCTTGTCTTGGTCGTTCGGGTGAATGGGGATCTGAAAGAATCCTGAGTACCCGTCAAGGTAGCAAAAATGAGAATGAGTCGCCAGCCTTTCAAGGAGTTGGTCGACAAACGGCAGTGGGAAGTGATCCTTGCGCGTGGCAGCGTTGAGCTTCCTGTAGTCAATACACATGCGGTACCCAGATACCACACGAGTAGGGACTAGCTCGTCCTTTTCATTTCTCACCACTGTCGTGCCTCCCTTCTTGGGCACCACGTGAACGGGACTCATCCACTTGCTGTCAGAGATGGGATAGATGATGCCTGCATCCAGGAGTTTGAGAATTTCCTTTTTCACCACCTCCTTCAGGTTGGGGTTGAGTCGCCGCTGGTGCTCCACAGACGGCTTGTGATCATCCTCGAAAAGAATCCGGTGTGAGCAGATGGCTGGGTTGAACCCTTTCAATTCCTTGATCGAGTACCCAATCGCGCCCTTGTGAAATCTCAGCTTCTCCAGAAGTTTGGCGGTTTGATCGGGGTTTAGACTCGCATTGACGATCACAGGACATGATTTTTCTGGATCGAGGAACTCGTATCTGAGATTGGTTGGAAGAGGTTTGAGTTCGGGAGTCGGACGCTCAGGCTGATCGTTGTCACGAGTCGCATCTGGGTGATCTGACTCGTGTGCTGTCGAGACGTCGGCCTTGGCAGGCTCCGCTCCACTCCTCGTCTCAGAGTGTGATGTACGATCCTCCAGATCCTCAGGAATCGCATCTGCTGCACAAATTGACTCGCTCGCCTCGCTTGGCAACTTGGAGAGGAATTCAGCGTCTTGGCGCAGCGAGTTGTTGACTTGTTCAAGAAAGTAGTCCCTGGCCAGATCAGCCAAGCACTCCTCTATCCCGTCAACTCGAAAACATGTCTCAGATAGTGACGGATATCTCATGGCGCGATCGATTTGGAATTTCACCTTCTCTCCTCCAAAGTTCAGAGTCAGGATGCCCTGCTTCACGTCAATTATCGCGCCAGCTGTACTCAGAAAAGGTCGCCCCAAGATGATTGGGACTTCCTTATCTTCTTCCATTTCCATGACGACGAAATCGACGGGCACGAAGAACTTCCCAACTTGAACTGGCAGATCCTCCACCACACCAAGTGGAAGTCGGACTGAAGAATCCGCCAACTGCAGTGTCATCCTTGTGGGCTTGAGCTCCCCCACTCCTATGCGATCATAGATGGTGCGTGGCATGAGACTCACGCTCGCTCCTAGATCACACAGGGCTTTCTTGATTGTAGCCTTCCCAATGGTGCATGGAATGGAAAACTTTCCAGGATCGTCCAATTTGGGGGTAGCTCGCTTTTCAAAATTGCGCTGCACTGCTCCGTCAGCTTGACTGTCGCGTGCCCCTCTAAGCTTCTCTTGTTGGAAAGGATGTCCTTCAGAAACTTGGCATAGGTGGGCATTTGGGTCAAAGCGTCGGTGAAAGGGATGGTGATCTGCAGCTGCTTGATGACGTTTGCGAAGTTGGCGAATTGCTCGTTCAGTCTCGTCTCAGCTAATCTCTGGGGAAATGGAACAGGTGGCCGGTATGGAGGTGGTTTCTCGGCACCTTTCTTCTTCTGACCACCTGACGCTTCGGATGGAGGTTGTGCAGGTCTTGCCGAGCTGGTGCAGTCTGCACTCGCTTGAGGTTGGATGACCTCAGCTCGTTCTGGATTAACCTCCTTCAGTGGAATTGACACAGGGGTCGGGGTCGTGTCAGGTGTCGCGTCAAGGATCGGATCAACTGTGCCCTCACTTGGCATTGGTGGCTCATCGTATTGGGTCCCACTTCTCAGAGTGATCGCCTTAGCCTCTTCTCTTGGATTTGGTTCGGGCTGAGCTGGAAGCTTCCCGGGTCGAGAGTGGCTTGAGGTGACCATCTGGCTCAGCTGCTCCAGCAACTTGCTTTGGGCAGCCATTTGAGTGGTCATGCTCTGCATTTGCTCCCACATCATCTGATTCATCTTGCCCTGCTCGTGAGTGAAGTTGTTCACTTCGGTAGGCGCAATTGACTTTGAGGGGTCAGAGGGAGCTGCACGGTTGCCTTGATTGGGAAAGGAAGCGTTATGGTAGAAGTTCATGTTGCCATTGTTGTTGCTGTTGCTGCTGCTCGAAGCTTGGGCTCTCCAATCGTTGTTGTTCGGAGGGGGGTAGTTTCCAGTGTTGTTCGCCCGATTGTTCCAGTTGTTGTTGTTGTACTGCGGCCTCTGGAAGCTGTTGTTGTTGAAGGGCGGTCTGAACGAAGAGCTGTTGAAAGGCGCAGGGTTGTTCTGGTTCGACCTCCAGTGCTGCTGCTCAACCTGATCCTTGGAGTAGGATCGGCTGAAGGGAGGTCTTGGGAAGAAGGAAGGCTCGTTGTTGAGAGAGTTGACCTGCTCACTCTCCTCGTCTTGTTGCACCAGCAGGCACTGCTCGTATGCGTGCCTCTCGTCTCCGCACATGACGCAGACTTGAGGTTGCTGTTCGACTGTCTTGACACTGAGCTTGTCCATCGCCCACTGCATGGCGTCCATCTTGGCGGTGAGAGCCGTGATGTGATCGAGCTCGTACTTGCCACCTCCTTGGCTACCTCCTTGGCTTCCTCGCTGGCGTGACGTGTCGCGGCCGGACCACTGCTGGTTCTGCGCCATGCTGTCGATCAAGTTCATAGCCTCTAAAGGCTCCCTTGACATCAGCGCGCCTCCCGCAACAGCGTCCACGTAAGCACGTGTGGTCTCGTTCAGGCCGTCGTAAAACGTTTGAATTAAAAGCCAGTCGGGTATACCATGGTGTGGACAGGAGTACTGCATTTCTCTAAACCTTTCCCAAGCCTCGTTCAGGGGTTCATCAAAAATCTGCCTAAAGCTAGTCAGGTCATGTCTTACCTTGGCTGTCCTCTTGTGAGGGAAAAATCTGGTTAGAAACAATTTGGACAATTCCTTCCAAGTTCTAACAGAATCCCTGGGCAAAGATCCTAACCATTTCTTGGCCTTATCCCTAAGAGTGAAAGGAAATAAAGCAAGCTTGGTGTAATCAGCATTCTCACCGTTGGTTTTGATGGTCGTGATGCACTCGAGGAAGGTCTGGAGGTGAGCGTGCGGGTCCTCGTGGTCGAGTCCGTGGAAGGTGTTCTGCTGCACCATGTTGACAACCCCCGGATTGAAGTTCGGTTGCTGTCCTGGAATGTGTGGCAGTCGGATTGCACCTCGCACGTCTCCAGCTCTCGGCACGTTGAACTCTCGCAGGGTCCGAGGCATGAAAACATCCTCATCATCGTCCGTCAGACGGCCTTCTTCTTCTCGCCTTTCTCTTTCTCTTTCCCTGGCCTCTGCCTCCAGTCTGATTCGGGCTTCGTCTTCTGCCCCAGCCATCTCTTCAGGTTCAGGTGCCTTGGTACGGGTCGGACCAGATTGGTGCGGCCTGGTCGTGCCTGAATCGGTACGGGTCGGACCAGAGGGTGGCTGAGCAGTCTCGGCTGAGTCTGGAGGAGTTTGATCGAACAGTGGGCCCTTGCTTCTCGGATTATACTTCAACCTGTATTTGCCTGCAGGGGGGGGGTTCAAAAGCCAGTTTTTAGTGATTTTGATTAAGAAAAAGCAAGAAAGATACAAGATAAAATCTAGATTAACTAAGTAAGGTAAAATCTAACTAGGCAATTGGTTACCGATCCCCGGCAACGGCGCCAAAAACTTGTTCGCGCGAAAGCGCAACGCAAGTTTCGGTACGCTTGAGGGCGTACCTTTTAAAACCGCGTTTACACTTCACGAGTAAGGGTTGCAAGTGCACAACCCCTATCGAGTAGTATAATCGGGTATCGATCCACAGGGACGGGCAATTACTAGGTTAGAATCTACCAAACTCAATTAAAAACTAGAAGTGAGAAGGTTTTGGTTTGGTATTTAAGTTCCTAAAAAGGTCAATTCAAGCAATTCAAACAATGTAATAAAATGCTAGAAGAAATGTAAATTGTGTTTTGATTATGGATAAAAGGCGTTTCCAGGGTTTCAGATTTCATCTGTGATCTGCCTCTAGTGGTACGGCCCGTACCAAGTTGGTACGGCTAGGCCGTACTCCACTTGGTAAGGCAAGGCCGCACCACTCTGGTAAGACCCGTACTGGCTTGCCAGAACAGAGCTTACCAGTTCGAGTTGATGCATTCTTTGCTGGTACCTCGTGCTAAACTCTTTAGAAAGGTTCAATTGACCATACCTAAGGTTCCTAAGCCTCAACCGTCGTGTGTTGGATCAAGATCTAGGTTGGAATGCAATTGATTGCCTTTTAGGGATTTCTACACCTCAATTCTCATGTGTTGGTACAGATCTACCCTAGCTGGTTGATTGGAGACCTAAGGCACCCTCTAATCTGTCGATTAGAGGAGAATTCAACCTCTCGGCTTCAATTCGAACAAGTCTACCCTAAACAATTGATTTGGTTGAGAGATTGAGATGATCACATGACCTTGATAGGTTTGATCTAGACCTAGAGGTTCATCATACACAATCACAGCAAACAAAGTAAGAGATAGCAAAGAAATCACAATCAATCAATCAAAAGAGTTCATACAAGATACAAGTCAAAGAAAGTCAAAACAAATCAAGAATCCATCTCTAAACCCTAGAAACTAAAATAACTACTCACAGCACATGATCTGATCTAAAAATACAATAAGAGTGATAGAGATAGCCATGGATCGAAGGGATCGAGAGGAGGAAGCTTGATCCGTCGAGTTTCGCCTCTTTCCTCTTCCTTTCTTCTTGCTCCTAGCTCCTTAGCTCTTCTTCTCTCTCTTACTGTGCTCTCAAATAGATCTGGAATGGAATGAATGTCGAAATTGGAGAGTTCCCCGCTTTAAATAGCCTCTACCAAAATTTGAATCTGTCAGGCCGCCTTTAAGTACGGCCCGTACCAAATTGGTACGGCCAGGCCGTACCAGGCGTGATGAGCTGAAAAATGTCCAAGTCTGGTGAGACCCGTACCAAGCCTGGTAAGGGTCGTACCTCATCATCTGAATCGCCGTTTCTTCGTGTGTTTTGCTCCAAACCTGCAGAAAACAAACAAACACTCAGCAGTACCAAATTCTAAAGATATATCGATGAAATGCACATGATTCTGGTGAATTAGGGCACGAATCTGGTACTAAAACAGGCCTAAAATAGACTAAATATGCGAGGTATCACTAACTGTGGCCATAACAATCCAATAGTTGATAAACCTCATTGCTTTCGTGAATTTCTTCACTAATATACTTATACCGAGCTCAAAGTTCACCATTTAGTTATTTTGGTTCCTCTAATGCATTCATCATTTTATTAATTTCAGGTTTACTGCCACATCATGCCCTCCATATTAGTCTACGAATAAAAATTAGATGCTGATATATATAGCACTACGATGTAATATCGCCGAATAACTCACACGAGTTCTTACACTTCCGCTCCAATGAAATTTTATTTACGTGCAATTTGTAATAATGTAAATCTTAATTTGTCGAACTTTGAATGCATGTTGTTCACCTTCTGTGATATAAGTCATGAATTTGACATACACTTGCTGCAATGTCTTCAATTCCTTCTAATGTACGTATTTGTGCACTTACCTTGAAAACAGCTAAAACATACCTAAAATTTCTCAAATAAGAGAACAACAGCAACAACAAGCTGACATCCATTTAGACAAACATTGACGTAAAATAATGGTTGCGGCGTAGCCGCAACATGAAGCACCTAGTTCAAACTTAAGAAAAAATAGAGAGGTCAACGTGGTATCCAAGTCCTCTCTCCTGTAGTCCTATGAAAGGAAGAATAGAGTAACGGAAAAAAAAGGACAAGTGTTGTCCGGATTCCGGAGAACATTTAGTCCCACAAGAGAAGTACAAAGCAAATAGAGGTTCTTATATACAACTCTTCAAAAACCTTTATGTTTCTGTCAAGTATGGTCCGGACGTGGAGCGGGCTAGGCCTGACAAGTAGAAAAAGACTGATGTTGACTGCTGTAAGAAAAATTTAATTTGGTATGAGGTGATAATATTTTCCCCATAATTTTGCACTGTCGTGGGTACAATTTGGGAAAAATAATGGGTAAGAGTGGAACAAAACGGGCCATCCGAACAAGTTTGGGAATAAAATTTCCAATTAGCCCGAATTCCCATTAATTTCCATCAAAATTTTGATTGCCGAACATGGCCTTAGTCTTTTGTTGCCCGGGTCTTAAGACTATTTTTTTTACGGATTAAACATTCTTAGTTATTACCTAACGGATTAATGTAACCGAACATGAACTCCTTAGTACGGATTAAGATTTATTCTACACGAGCTGCTTATAGTGTTTAAATTAATTTATGTTAGACTTTCTATCTTAGCCAATTAAATAAAATAGGTTTTTATTTTTTACCCATATATTAAACCTCAGTTATCTTTATAATATTTTATTTATCATTTATCTATTTTGCAGTTTAACATGTTTATTTGTTATATACAAAATGAAAATAATAATAAAATTATCATAAAAGTTCAAATAAAATTACAAATGTAATTTTATACAATCTGTTAAACCCGCATATATAATGTAAGATGAATTGAATGAGTTTAATGATGAGTGAGTTTAAAAAAAAATAGATATAGTCGGATTGTGTTTAATTTTGACAAAAAATTATTATTCTCCTATTGTACTTGTACATCTCTGGGGACGAACACGATTTTTTCATTTGTGACATTTTGGGAAAAGAAAATTAGTTCATAGCACCTAGGGGTGTCAATAGCATCTTTTTATTCATTTACTGTATTCGTACTGTATTTAATAAGACGAGTACGGGTAAGATTTCTTTTTCATAAATTTGTTAGATATAAATTCGGGTAAAGATTTGTTTTCGTTATTTAAACGGGTAAGAGTACGGATACAGCATATTCCGTACCCATTATCAAATCAGATAATTATAAAAAAAAATTATATATGTTATATACTAATGAGCAATGAATATCTATTTTTCAACTACTCTTGATAGTTGTGTTACACTTAATTAACCATTTAATTGCGTAATAAATTTTAACAAATTCCAATAAAGTTTATTATTTTAAAACATATATATGTATAAAATGAATGTGTTTTAATGTTTTTAATGTTTTAATTAGTAAATAATAAAATAATTATTATATTAGCATTATCCATTATTTACCCGCTACCGTTTCATTATCTGACAACCATAATGGATAAGGGTAGAGTACGGGTAATAGTAAGATACGGATAAGAACAATTTGTAACGGTTACAGGTACGGAAATGCTTCCACCCGACTTTAATCGTACCCGTTAACAACCCTAATAGCATCGATTTTGAAACTTTCCAAATATAACACCAAATAAGTTCTGCACGAATCTCGAAGCACAAATAATATTGCCCTGTGCTATAATAGGCACCGTACACGTTGGTCACGCAAAAGTTGAGATATCTCATAGGAGACTTCAGATATCGGACCTACTTTAGTTCGATACGATAGGCTAAATCACTGTTCGATTTGCTTTAAGATGCGTGCGTTCTGCTTTAAAGTTCGTGCGTGTCTGCTTTAATTATCGTGCGTACAATCTGAAAGCGAATCGAACGGTTTTGGAGCTCATTGGACCCAAAAGTAAGTCCGATGAGCATCTGACCTACTCCGTTCTTCTCAAAGGATACAGACTCCTCGTCCTCCGGAGAACGGAGTAGGTCCGACGAGCATCGGACCTACTTTCGGGTCCAATAAGCTCTAACACTGTCCGATCCGCACGGAAATTGAAACAGACATACACAGATTTTAAAGTGAAACGCACGCATCTTAATTACGGCCCGTACCTAACGTCTGCCTCTATAATAATCAAGTGGCGATCCTCTGACAATGGGGTCTTTATACTAAATCTTAGGCAGGGCCGTCCATACTTTTGTTTCCCCTTGTCAGAAATGTACTACACGAACACGAGGTAGAAAGTCAGAAATGTCTTGCTTCTCACCCGAAGCGAAGAGGTAGACTGGAAGAGGAGGCTGAGCCTGAGCAGTTCGATTCTTACTGGTGCTCGAGCGAGAGGTTAGAATTTCTTCCTATTCCTATTGCTCCTCCTTTTCGCTTCTTAGTTACTGAGTTCGATTTTTCTCTGGTCCGTACGGAACTTCCCTTGACGCCGACGAGGAGCGTCTGAAAGGGAAACGAGTCTCTAGTTTCTGACGGAATGGAGATGATTCCTACTCGTCTCTGATTTCTCACCTTCCGTCTTCCATGGGTAGTTATTGCATGTACCAATGGCGTAGTATAAGTGGCCAGCTGACATCATGTGGCATGTTAGTTAGTTTGGTGAAGGATTATGGACTTTGATTGGTTCAATTTTAGTCGGGGCTAGTATTTTAACTGTTTGACAGAAGGTTCAATTGCATGAATGCGTGTCAAATTTAGGCTAACCTGGGTTTTGTTGAGCACTAGTTCATACAATGCAGGGGCCAAATGATGATTGATTTCATAATTGGCACCCTGATCAAGTCCAGTTGGGGTTTAGTTGTTGATTTCAGGGAAGTATTGTCTCACTATAACCTTTCTGAGAACATTTTTATTTGCTTTGCTACTTTGCAAAATGGTTGTTGTGCCCCAAATTCCCTGGCAGTTGCTAAAGAATATTATTTGGACTGACTTAGGGGCCCCGCTTTTATGCTGCTTCTACTTGTTTAGGCACATGGCTCTGAAGTGATATGTTTTTTTAATTTTAATGAAAATATTAGTGTGATTCTGTAATATACCTTTTTTATCTTTACTGTACCCAACTTTATCGGTTCTTAATCACCTAATACAAAAATCTTTGTCAATACTAGGCAGTCAATTATTGAGATTTAGTAATTCTGTAGTAAAGTTACTAATCGTGAGTATTTTTTATATTAAAAATGTGGTTTAACACAGGTTGGATAAAGCTGTTAGATCCAGCAATGGGGGGAGAAAACGGTACTCATAAAAACAAATCAGAAAAACGAGCGCGTTTAGCACCTAATGGGTCCAGTGATGCTTCAAATCCCCCTTTGGGAGCACTTGAACCAGAGGCTTTCAAGGAGGAAAATAATGGCTTAACGGAACCACAGGAGAAGGATACTACACTCAAAGATTTCTATTTTGGAGATGACGATGAAGATGATGAGGATGACGAGTGGCAACCATCCAAAATTCCATTCGATCATGAGAACTCATTTTGCATAAACTGTACTGTGCGAAACTATGATTGTACCGCCTCCTCTTGCGAAGTAAGTTTGTTTCACAAAATATACCAGGATTCAGATGAGAACAATAAAATCTGGTTGTCAGAAGCCTAAAATCAAATTTTAGGGGATATCTATAACTTAGAATATTGTAAGCTAATTGTTGTTGCATTTATCTGATAATTATTTTGTCATAAATTATGTCATGTATGTTGTGTTTTAAGCATTGTGGTGCGATTATGGCTTCTAAAGTGAATGGATATGATGCCTTTCAAGCTCAAATTGAAGATGCAATCAGCCGCTATAATGGTACTGGTCATTTATTTTTTCTCTATTCAGTTGGTGCGCACTCTTTTTTCCTCCTTTCATTGTAACTTCAGATCTTCCTGTTGTTTATTTTAGTTAACATATTCGTCAAGCGTAATGAATCCCTTTACTTTATCTATTATTTTTCAAACGATAGTATGCTAAAATGCTTTAACTTACCTATTACTCCGGAAGCTTACGCTGACAGATATGCAGTCATTTTGTACTTGATTTTCTTAATATGTTTATTACAAAGTTTCTAATATAATCTCTATATTGGAACTGTAGCTTCATCATCTTCTTCCAATACTGCCTTTGGTTTTGATGAGAGGATGTTGCTACACAATGAGGTAATTCTAGATTATTTAATTGCCCCATGAGCTTTCGAAATTTAGTCATTAACTTGGGACTCTCGACTCTTTTCTTGTGTAGATAATTTTTTTTGTGCTATTTAAAACTTTCATGCTTCAATTTTTAATTTTTTATACATCTTCTATTTCCTTGTTTTGAAACCCTAAATTAAAATTCTGCTGGCTAAACTCATTATGCAAGGGTTATCATGCATGTAGTAAATCCAATTCTCTATGCAAAAGACTGTTATCCTCTTTGGGCTTCCCAGATGTGAATATTTTCAATTTGTAACTCCTTACTATTGCTTCCCTTATGTTGCTTTTTGCCATATAAAATAAAAGACTGAAGAAACATTATGTGCTGGTATTTGTACTACAAAGATACTACCGGTATAAAGTAAACTTTATTGCATTTCTGAAACATACATTAGAATCCAAGACCTATACTTAGGTTTTCGAGTTCATCACATTTCGTGGAAATAACAAGTAAAATGGTAAACTGTAATTTTAGATACCCAATTACTGATACCAGTTACTAAAGAAATTATGGATCCTACAGGTACTGTACTTGCATGGGTTGAACACAGATCTTGGTACAAAATCTCCTAGCCTACTTGATTACTGATTGTATCGTTCTTTTGTTAGATTGAAATGAAAAGTTATCCACATCCAGAGAGACCTGATCGTCTTCGAGCTATTGCCACCAGCCTTACCGAATCTGGTAAATTCTACTACATATCTATATATACTTGTTAACCAAATTTAGCTTAGTGTTCCATTATGAAGTTTTACTTTTCTGTTTGGACTTCAAACTTAGAAATTTTAGTCTTTAACCTCATCTTTTACCATATTCGGCATTCTGCTAGAAGTTAACTAATTGTTGTTGTTGTTTATTTTAGGTATTTTCCCTGAAAAATGTACTTTGATTCAAGCTCGTGAAATAACAAGAGAGGAGCTTCTAAATGTAAGAGATCACGTCCTCTTTAAGAGAAATCGCACACATAAATAGAACTGTTGTAAACTTGGATTTTTTTGGAGGTGCATGATTATGAAGTAAGTTGAAAAAGGTAATGGTCCTACAGTCCACAGAGCAGGAGGGTTTTGGGGGGGGGGGATTCTTGCTGATGTCCTAGCGTCTGTGGTACTTTATAGTTCTCCTAAGAAACCTTAGTTTTTGGATATATGAGTATATACAAAATGGTATATCTGTTGCAATAAACATGCCATTAAATTGTCTCTCTCTTTGGTTGTATATGTCAATTTTTCCATAAAATGTATGAACGTTTTAAACTGCTGGCATAACATTGCCAACTTATTTACACAATTGGCATAACCTCAGCATGCTTTGATTGCTCCATAAAGTTAAATGATGAAATATTGGCATGTTGGATTTAATGAGTAAAAGAATTTTGCATTCTACTTAGCAATTCTAGCTTTTGATTTTTGTCTTTAATGCACCATCTGTCAAATTTCATACAGGTCCACTCCCTTGATAATGTTGAAGCCGTTGAGCAAACGAAGAACATGCTGTATAGGTGAGTTCGTACTTTTTTGCATGAAGACATTAATTTAATTATTTCGATGTGGTCCTGCTGTTGCATTTGTTTTATAAATAAGTACCTTTTAAATTATACCTTAGCCTTTGACAAAACAACTTAATGATTTCTCTTTTTCTTAAGATATATTTAATGACTGTTTAACCATAGAGGTGATTTTTTCAACTTCACAGCTATTTCACACCTGACACATATGCAAATGCACATTCGGCATGTGCTGCCAAACTTGCTGCAGGCATTTGTGCTGATCTCTCGACCTCCATCATGTCAGGACATTTCAAAAATGGCTTTGCTCTGGTAGAATTTTGTTTACACTAATAGGCTGATATTCATTTTTCTTCCTAAAATTGCTTAATGGTTAATTGTTTGTGATTCAGGTGAGGCCTCCAGGACATCATGCTACTATAAAGCAAGCAATGGGATTCTGTCTACATAACAATGCAGCTGTGGCTGCTATAGCTGCTCAGAAAGCCGGTGCACAGAAAGTTCTTATAGTTGACTGGGTAATGATGTCTAATATCTACTTACATTACTTTTAATGCTACTGGATTCACGAAGATGGTTGGCGTGGTATGTATGGGAAAATGTTATGTTTGTTACAGGTCGGGTTTCTTCACACTTAACTTTATGTGCAGGATGTCCATCATGGCAATGGCACGCAGGAAATATTTGATGGAAACAAATCAGTATGTTTGTTTTTACCTTTAGCATTAGCTCCTTTCTCTTAACAATTGTCTGTCAAAAGAAGAAATATACCATATACAACCTCTTTAATAGTTTTCTTAAATATCTTTAGGAGGGAGAAGCCATGAACTAGAAGTTACTATGTCTTTCTAGTTATCACAAACTAACAGTTCGAGAAAACAAACAATTATTGTTATCTTTTAATGCCGCAAATTATTGTTGCGAAAAAAAATTGTTACAATGTTGTTCCGTTACAACGTTGCTATCCTATGTCGCAGATTAATATTGCGAGGAATGAAGTTGTGCTTGAATTTATGTCTTGTTCTCAGTTCAAGAATTAAGTATCCTGATCATAATAAGGTTTTTAGGCTTAAATTTATTATTAGGATTAGCTTCTATTGCTTTCCTTCATGGAGTTTGAAAATGGATTGGTGATAAGGATGGTTAAATTAGGCATTTCCCAGGGAAGGATGGAATTGCAATTTTAGGAAGACATTGAGTTGAACTTGGTTGTACTCCAAAATTATTTCGTCGTCGTTTTGGCCTTGTTCTGGATTTGTAGCATAAGTTGTTATACCCATGAAAAACATGTTGCTTTTTACTCTCATTCATTGATAATAACTTTTTTTTCATTATTAAAATGAGTTCGTTTGCATTTTCAGGTATTGTATATTTCTTTACATCGGCATGAAGGTGGGAATTTCTACCCTGGTACAGGAGCTTTTGTTGAGGTATTTTATTACTCCAAGAGCTCTTCCAGATTTCATGTTTCCAACATGTTTCATCAAAATAGTTAGCTTGGGGTTTGGGTCAATGAGGTAAGATTTTGTCAGATTTAGTGGAAGCCTACTGGGGTTTGAGGAATAAACCTGTAGAGTAAACACCGAACAAGGTAAAATAATAGTAAGGAAGATTATTTGGCTAAACAAGGCCAGTACCGCCAAGAAAAGGTAAAACTGAAATTTGGTGCTGTTGTTCTTTTCAGTACTAACCTGAATATAAAATTTTAATTTGCAGGTTGGAACTAATGGCGCTGAAGGATTCTCAGTGAATATTCCTTGGAGCTGTGGTGGGATAGGTGATCGTGATTACATCTTTGCTTTTAAAAATGTTGTTTTGCCAATAGGTAATTTGTCTTAACTTCTATGTATTTTTCTTTTCGGTTATTTACCATATAGCTTTTTTGTCTTTTATTTTTTTGGTTATTACACCATAGTTTCCTTATCTCCTTTTAATTGTTTTTCCCAGTATGTGTCTGCTTCTAAGACAAATTGACAACTATTAAGACAAAATTGTGCTTGTTTTGAAATTCATAGGCCTTGCTTAATGTTCTTTAATTTTATTTGTAATTTAAGTTCAACAAATTATGCATTGTTGATTAAGGAATTTTTATGTATCATTGTTGTATTGAATGCTGTAGCGAGTTGTAACACTTTGACTTAAATGTGACATTTTCAACTTCAGCCAAGGAGTTTGCACCTGACATGACGATCATATCAGCTGGCTTTGATGCGGCAAGGGGTGATCCCCTAGGTGGATGTGATGTGTGTATTTTTAGATCTTTTTAATTATAACTTGTCATCAATAGAATTTTTCCATATGCCTATTTTAACAATTTGATTTCCAGTTTCTTGTTTAATATCACACTAAATGAAGCAAGGCCAATTTATTAGAGAGATTTGTATGTTTTGACTGAGAATGCATATTGGTTCTAGTTGCATTAATTGCTATATCAGGCTTGACAGGGTACATATGGAGTTAAATTAGAATAATATATAGCAAAATTGAGGGATTTGATAAACTTAGGCCTGTGGCTTCTACGAGTCATAATTTGTTTGAATATGCCTTCTCAAGTTCATCTGCTATCAGGTGACTCCTGCTGGGTATGCACAAATGGCACACATGTTGACTTCTCTTTCTGATGGAAAGTTGTTGGTTGTACTTGAGGGAGGGTATGTAGTTATTTTCTCTTTTTTATAATTGTTTTAGTTTAAGCTTAAATTATTTCTGTAATGCAAGTAAATTAATATGTTGTGGCCTGCATGATTAAAAAGGTATAATCTTCGCTCGATATCCTCTTCAGCTACAGCAGTGGTTAAGGTATATTATCATTTATTTTTTGAAGTGAAAAATTTCATCAAGCTCCAAAATTTAATGTACTATATCAGCGGAAATAATTATGCACTCTCTGATCCCTTTTACCTGGTTACTGTTTCAACCAGTTATCCAAAATTTTGATTGATACTTGTAATTACAAGCACTGACTGGTATTATATGGGTACTGTGCACCTCTACCTGTACAAAATTCCAAACTATGCTCAATTGTATCCCCAGTTAAATCCTCATTTGTGCATCTTTTAGTCATGCAGTACTGCAAGTAAGCTAGAACTAAAAGAACATAGGAAATAGAAAGGTTGAAAGTTGGTCTAACTACTATACCTGTATACCATAGCTGCACATCAGTTCATAATGTACCTAGTGTTGTTCGTATGCATTGTCAATAATATTCAGAATAAAATTTTATATGGCAGGTTTTGTTGGGAGAGAAACCAGAGATTGAGCTAGAAGACCCGATGCCATCAAGGGAAGGCTTAGAAAGTGTTCTTCATGTCTTACAAATACAAGTTCACTATTGGCCAGTTTTGAGTCATCACTGTGCTGTTGTGAAGCCTTTTCTGGATTATTACTCTTTAAGCAGTGGTGAGTTATTTTGAACCTTCAAGTTTGATACAATCTCATCTATCATTACAATTGTTATGAGATAATTAAAACCTTAATTTTATTAGTTCCCCAATTGGGTTATATAGGTTACACATATTACATAGAGATCCTTCATCTATTCTATAATTACCCTTTTATCAAAATACCCTTTTAATCCATAATTCTCAACACTCCCCCTCAAGATGGGCAATAGATATTCACTAAGCCCATCTTGTCACATAATCTAGAAAGACCTAAAGAGCTAAGACCTTTTGTGAGACAATCCGTCACTTGATCCTAAGTCAGAACATGGCTTAACTTCAGTAGTCCACTATTTAGTTTCTCCTTGATAAAAAATCTATCAATCTCAATATGCTTGGTTTTGTCATGTTGAACTGGGTTATTGGCAATGTTAATTGCCGAATTGTTATCACACCAGAGTTTCATTTGAGTTCCTTGATCCATCTTCAACTCTACCAGAAGAGCCTTCAACCACAACAACTCAAACGCTCCTAAGGCCATTTTCCTATACTCGACCTCGACAATAGACTGTGCCACTACTAATTGTTTTTTGCTCTTCCAAGAGATCAAGTTACCTCCCACAAAGACACAATATCCCGAGGTAGACCTCCTATCATCGACGCAACTCGCCCAATCTGAATCACTGTAACCCTCAAATGCCTAGATGACCATTGTTCCTGAACAACAATCATTTTTTCAGAGCACTCTTCAGGTATCTCAAAATCTAATAAACTGCATCCATGTGGCCTTTCCTTGGGTTATGCATGTACCAACTCACCACGCTCATTGCAAATGAGATATCAGGACGAGTGTGACTCAGGTAAATTAGTCGGCCTACTAACCTCTGATATCTCTCTCGATCAACTGTCCATACTTAACTTGTGCCTCTGATCAATAGGAGTGATTGCAAGCCTACATCCCAGCATGCATGTTTCTATGAGTAAGTCCAGCACATACTCCACGAGCCACCTCGATCCCAAGAAAGTATCTGAGCAAACCTAGGTCCTTCATCTCGAATTCTTTAGCCAATCTTATTTTCAGCTGAGCAATTTCCCCCTTATCATCACCTGTGACAATCATATCATCAACATACACGGCAGGCATAGTAATATGACCTCCATGTTGTCGAAAGAACATCGTGTGGTCGGCATTGATCTGCTGATAGCCCATGCCTATCATAGCTCCCTGAACTTGTCAAACCAAACTTGAGGAGATTGCTTTGATCCATACAGAGACTTCCTCAGCCTACATACCATGCCCATTGTCATATTTGCCTAGTACCTTCCAGATGGGCCACCTCTACCTCCTCGTCGGCTACCATGACTGTGTCCACGGCCACTATGTTGCACAGCTTCTCTCTCTATGTGGCTTTAGGCAGGCTTTGCTCAAATGACCCACCTCACCACAGTTATAGCATTTGCGAGTCTCACCATAACTCCCAGAGAGACCAGAATTCGAGGTTGTCAAGGCTGATCGCACTCTTGGAAGTCCAGTGGCATCAGAATGTAGTTTCATGCGACTCTTCTCCTGCATCATAGTTGCAATCGCCTCCTCAAGTGGAGGAATTTTTGTCTGAGCCAGAATAACTACTCTCCTCTGATCAAATGCCGGGTTGAGGTGCTTTAGGAACTACATGGTCCTCTTTTGTGCAAAGATCTCCCTACTCTTGCACTTAGGATCTCTTGCTCAATTTGAAACACCCTCGTGTTATTCTCCGCCCCAACATAAGTCCTTTGCAGCTTAGCCCAGATGTCCTTCACACTCTGAATGCTATCAATTGTAACGGCAATCAATTGGACCATAGAGTTGAGCAACCAGATATACAGTGACATGTGTGGGTTTTCCATGTCTTCCACTCAACAGTGTCTTTTTCGGGCTCTTTCTTCTCTCCTGTCAGGTAACCCTCGAGGTCTCTCCTTGTCAGGGCACCTGTGATCTGTCGTGACCAACTCAATACGTGGCTGGTCCATCAAGCTTCATATCCACTGGAAGAAGGTCCAATTTCAACGACTATTGTCGTGTTCCTGATGTCAACACTGGCGTTGAAGCCTATGCCTGCTTCATGAACCTCACCAACACCTTTACATCCTCTTCATCCAGCTTTCCGAAGACTTTATCCATCTTTTCAACTTGAGCTTACCCTTCACAATGGTAGCACAAGTCTCGATCTTCCCCTTTGATCTTCTCACGACCCACAATGGCCGTCTCTCTTCTTTTCATGACAAGACCTAGGCCATTCCACCGATCATGGCCATGTCTCTCTTCTCATCTAACCCCACCACGGGGTCTGTAGGGAAAAGCCCCCCACACGGGCGGCAGAAATGGAGAGAACGAGGTGTGGCGGCCTAGGGTTTTAACGGACGGGGTTACTGTAGCGGCAGCTAGGATTTTGCTCTGATACCAAATTGTTTTGAGAGAATTAAAACCTTAATTTCATTAATTTCCCAATTGGGTTATATAGGTTACACATATTACATAGAGATCCCTCATCTAATCTATAATTACTCTTTTACCAAAATACTAGTGTTCTAAATAGCTACGCTATAGCTGCGTTATATCTTTTTTGGACCATAAAAGCGATGTTATGAGATAAAAGTTCGCTAATTCAGCTACGACCGCTATAGCTATAATAGCTTACTGCTATTACTGCTACATGCTATGTGCTATTGCTGACCGCTATGCTACATGGGCTTTTTTTTATTATTTATGTTTTTCAATTTGCATGGGCTTCTGTGCTTCTGTTCCTATTTGTGATGCTACATGGTCCGCTATGTTAGTATGCTAAAACGAACTCGGTGCTTTTGTTCCTATTTGTGATTTAGTCTCTCATTTTATATCGGAAAATATTCAAACATTAATTCTTCCTTTTGCTTGCCCTTCGTCTAGTAATCACTTGTAAAATTATTGCCTTTCGTTTCAATTGAAAGTTGATTTCGATTATTGTAATATGTAAAATAAGCAAATAGGTACTGACTTCATTTCACTTGTAAAATTAATTGCTCTTTTTCTATTATAATCTGTAATATGAGGTATAAACTATTAAAGAATGTTATCTTGTAGATCATTTTTTTTTTCTTATTTGCATGATTGAAAAGAGTATAGACTTAGATTAGTTGTCGTTTGGTTGTTACCCCCAATTCCCCAATGTTGATAATGTTGATAATTAGTAGAAATATAGAATATAATTTGTTAAAAGAAAAAAAATGATATGTACGATAGCTTCCGTCATAGCTACGCTATTCACGATAGCTTTTTTTTTTAGCCTCTCCGCAGCGAAGCGATAGTCGCTATTTATAACCTTGCAAAATACCCTTTTAATCCATAATTCTCAACAATTACGGTTGCTTGATTGTTAATTTGTTAGGCATAAACATCATGTTTTTGTCAGCAAATAAGAAGTAATTAACAATTAAAAAGTTCAGGCTGCTACCAAGTAAATACGACACCTCAAAGTCCAGTACAATTATAATATTAGACCTTCCACAGGAGGGTAAAATTTGCAATTTTGTTGGTAATTTCATTCTTCAAAATGTATACCGATTTCCGAAATACAATTGACCATTTTTCTTGATAAAGTTGATGATACTAATAACTTCTCCCATTTATTTTTGCTAGGATTATTGGTGTTGTAATAATAATTCCTAATGTTTGACTCAAACATCTACAGTGATAAACATAGGAAACCAGACGAGGAAGAGGCCCCGCTACACCGGACCTTTCTGGTGGAAATGTGGAAGTAAAAGGATTTTCTTTGAACTCATTAGCAAGAGGCTTCAAAAGAAAAGGTTGATGAGGCATGACAAGGGAATCAGATAAAAAAGTTTCCTTCAGCATATAATTTTTGCATAATTCTTGCATTAGGTGCTACTAGATCTTAGTGCAGCTTTCTCTGACAAGAGGAAAGTTGGATATGTAACTTGGTGAAATTTTTGTTTTGTAACATGGTAAATCCAATGGGAGGTTTGGGGCAAAACCCTAAACCTTAGTCTTATTGTTAAGCAATTGCTAACTTTTTAGAACTGAGAATGTGACTGATGACTTGTGAAATCCTTTTTGTGGTAGTTGTGAATCATGAATCAAACACCTTTCCGTGCGTGCTCTTTGTTTTGTTTTATTACCTTTGCTTGTCTAGTCGCGTGCCAACCTTGAATTTAGTTGGTTCTTGAAAATTTTGGAGAACAGGTGAAAATTTGTTAATTATCTGTTCAATACAATTAAGTCCATACGTGATACGTCATATCTCAGAGAGAGTAAGCCGTATGTAAGAAAGGTAATTGGGTTGGGCTCGTCTTGCCTCGAGATGGTAGGTCGAAGTTGGTGAAGACGGATCTCAAAGTGGGAATGGTTGTTGTTGAGAGATATTTGAACTCTAACTTGTATGATATCTCGCTTTTGATAAGCAAGAGTTCGATCATTGTTCAATGGGGCGTCTTGCCTTAAATAGGTCATCCCTTTAATCGTCATTCCGCGTTGTCAGAACAGTTAGGGAGATCGTATAGGAGCGGTTATGCCTGCATGGAGGCGGTTATTCTCACATAAGGGCGATGACGTTCGCATAGTTTGGCGGTCACTAAACCGCACCTGCCCTATACGGACATGAGGGCGGTGATTGTAAGTTGGGTCCGGGCTGGACTCGTGTTGGACGAGGCCTTATGGGGCCTTACTTGGGCTTAGATGCTACCGGATCCCGGGCTCTTCGTATCGATCTCGGGCTGGCCTTGGGAGGGGGTCCGAATCCCGGTCTATTCATACCAACCTTGTTCACTAGTTGCCATCAATGAGAATCGAGGACGAATGTTATACTCCGCTCCTTTACGACCTTGCCATATTTCACCACCAAAATGAACCCTCAACACAAGCATGATTAATTATTTTGATGAATTAGCCTACACAATAATGAATAAATTAGATATAATTTATTATTACACTAATGAACAATAAATATTAATTAATTACCCTACACAATAGTTACTAAAAATTAAAACTAGTAAATTTTTACAATATTTTTTGAAATAAATAAATTAATTAATATTAACATTACTATTTTTTCTAATCCATTAACACCATACATAATTAAAATTCATCTAACATAAACTCTAAACCCAAATACATGACATAACTGGAATTGTAATTTTTTAAATAATAATTATTACAAATCAAAGAGGATTTACCTTTGAGAGAGGATTTTTTTTTATCAAGATAATGTGTGAGACAGAAGAAGTGCGGGAAGCTTTTGTACATAGAGTGGGTGGTTGAGCGACTTTTTACAACCGTCTGGACATTATGGACCGTAATGTTCAGACCGCCTGACCGTGATAGACCGTAACGGCCTGATTTTATATTTTTTTTCGGCTCTCCCCCTGGCCGTGATAGACCATAACGGCCCTTTTTCGGTTTCCTCTGGCCGTGATAGACCATAACGGCCTGCTTAATCCTGAATCTGCCAAATCGGTATTCTGCTAATCAAGCCGTGATGGTTATGGACTATGAAGTTTTTGCTATATCTCGAATTTTCACGAAAGTCTTCTTCAATGTCGATATTTTTTTATTTTATTTTCTATTAATAAAAATTTCGGTACAAATGCTGATTTCATTTTCTTTTTCTTTTTGGCCTTTGCAAATTTCTTTATAAACAAGGACAGCCAACCACGTGCTCGGCACGTGACTGTACCTGATCTCCTTTATTCGGACAGCGTGGGCGTGGCAATTGAAAATACACCAAAGACACTAGGAGCGGGATCTCATCTACCTATGGTGCATCATGAACCGGGTGCAGGACAGGAGACTCTCTCTAGTCTAGAATGTTCGACGACTTGTTGACTTTTGGTAGGTAGCAGACTAGCAGTAGCAGTGTAGCACAAACCTCGGACCAGAGGAAGAGGAGACTTAGGAAAGATTCACCCGTCGGATTCGTCTAAAACGGATCTTGGTCGTCCGTCATCTTTGCTGGAAACATTACTTAATCACTGCTCAATCTCAGAAAAAAAAATATAGGTGCTCTGCTTCTTTCCTCTTCTCAATTTATGCCAATTTGTTAAAAATGTTAAGAGTCCGTTGAATATAATAATTTCCTTTCTACTCGATATTGTATCCATCAAAATCGGATTCAAACGAAGACAAAACATTCCAAAATTTGATCCATCACCTCTTTATCCCAATTTTATTTTCTCACCATCTTCTCAAAAAAATATAAAGGCTAATTATATTTTCCCCCATCTATCTATCTCCCATTTCATTCCCCAACTAACTAACTCCATCTTCTAACTATAATTACAAATTCTAACTACCTAATGGTCCCTACAAATTAATTAGCAAATTTTCTCCCTTTATTTCTTTTCTCTTTTTTCCTCTCTCTCCCACCTCTGCCTCCACCTTCCACCTCCGCCTCCACCCATCTCTCCCACCTCTCCCTCTCCCTCTCCCTCTCCGCCTCCGCCTCCGCCCGCCTCTCCCACCTCTCCATCTCCGCCTCCCACCTCCGCCTCCCTCTCCCACCTCTCCCTCTCCGCCTCCGCCTCCCTCTCTCATCTCTCCATCTCCGCCTCCGCCTCCCTCTCCCACCTCCGCCTCCACCTCCCTCTCCCTCTTTCACCTCCGCCTCTCTCACCTCTGCCTCCGTCTCCCACCTCCATTAACTATTTACACTTACACGACGAGGATGAATACTTGCATGATGAGGTATGAATACTTGTGTAACGGACAACTCGAAAGTATGTCATCATATATCTCATTTGAAAGAGAAAATTGTGTAGAAGACGTTGGGGGTTTTAGATTTGCAAAATTCCTCACAGATCGTCAGAAATATTGATTAGATTGAACGGAGAAAAAAAAACCACCTCTACAAACGTGTAAAAGATGGGTGAGTGATGTGTCCATTTTTTTTTTTAAATACTTGATATCTTAGGTGTGAATACTTGATGTATTATAGATTAATACTTGATTTATTATATGCGAATACTTGCGCGCTCTTGTAAATTAATTGAGGTATGCACATATGTTTGTAATGCTCTTGATACATGAACTATTTACACTTACACGACGATGATGAATACTTGCTCGATGAGGGATGAATACTTGCATGACGAGGTGTGAATACTTGTGCAACGGACAACTCGAAAGTATGTCATCATGGATCTCATTTGAAAGATAAAATTGTGTAGAAGACGTTGGTGGTTTTAGATTTGCAAAATTCCTCACAGATCGTCAGAAATATTGATTTAACGGAGAAAAAAAAACCACCTCTAAAAACGTGTAAAAGATGAGTGAGTGAGTGATGTGTCCAGTTTTTTTTTTAAATACTTGATATCTTAGGTGTGAATACTTGATGTATTATAGATGAATACTTGATTTATTATATGGGAATACTTGTACGCTCTTGTAAAATTAATCGAGGTATGCACACATGCTTGTAATGCTCTTGATACATGAACTATTTACACTTACACGACGAGGATGAATACTTGCTCGATGAGTGATGAATACTTGCATGACGAGGTGTGAATACTTGTGCAACGGACAACTCGAAAGTATGTAATCATGGATCTCATTTGAAAGAGAAAATTGTGTAGAAGACGTTGGTGATTTTAGATTTGCAAAATTCCTCACAGATCGTCAGAAATATTGGTTAGATTGAACGGAGAAAAAAAAACCACCTCTAAAAACGTGTAAAAGATGGGTGAATGATGTGTCCATTTTTTTTTTAAAATACTTGATATCTTAGGTGTGAATACTTGATTTATTATATGTGAATACTTGCGCGCGCCAGTTGTAAAATATTTCAGATATTAGGCGGTCCCCAAATAGTAAGTGGTCCCCCAAGTAGTTAGTAGTTATTAAAGTAGTTATTGACTGGGAGGTGAAACGGAAAATGAATTCAGGGGATAACTAGACTCTCCCAAATATAAAATATCCAAAAACCACTTTTTCATAAAAAAAATCATGAATTACCACATCCGCAGATAATCTGCACAACCCATAGACTGGTTGCGCACATATGTGGTATACGCAGATATTGATTTCACCGGATTTTATGTCAATTTGAATACGCATATAATATATGCGGACTTGGTATTTTTTGAATATTTCCAAAAAAAGTTTTTTTTGGAAGACAGCAAGGAAAAAAGGTTCCGTCTTTTTATAGTTTGATAATTCAAAATTCACAATCAGAACGGACAATTTTAAAAATTAGAATGTTGAGGAGCAGATATTTGGTATGCACAGATATTGATTTCTCTATATTTCATGTCATCTGGTAATTTTAGATTTTTTTCAATTTTTTTATTTGAAGATGGTAAGGAAAAATAATCCACATTTTTGTAATTTGATAATTTGAAATTTATAAAAAGAACTGATAATTTTAAAAATTAGAATGTTGAGGGGCAATGGATGCCGACCACTAAACGCCTGCAAACATATTGCTACACAATATAGCATACTTATTCGAGTAGAACTAGGGTGTTCTTAAACTCACCAAGCTTCTTTGTGAGCTTAATTCAAAAATCTATTGAATTGGCTTCAAACGATGCATCCAGACCGTTGAAATTGATCTACTCGTGAGTGATGCGTCTACATATCAAATTTATAAATTTTCGAACTAATTTAATATAAAGTCAAGCGGTCAAAAAAGATGGTTAATTTATAAGTTAATTTTAATGTATTCATTTTTCATCATTTTTTGACCGCTTGACTTTATACTAAATTAGTTTGAAAATTTATAAATTTGACATGTAAACTCATCACTAGTGAAGTAGATCGGTTTCAACGGTTTGGATGCGTCGCTTGAAGCCAATCCGTTGGGTTTTTGAGTTAAGCTCACAAAGAGACTTGGTGGTAGTGTTCGGCAAGATGTGTAGGCTTAAATTTTAAGCTCCACTAAGAAAGAGGTGTTTGGCAAGTGAAATTTAAGAAAGAGAGTATTTAGCTTTCTTAAGGAGGCTCAATTGCTTAAGACATGTAGAATGGGGGTTTAAAAATTTGGACAGGCTTCAAAAAGTGGGCAAATGAAGTTTGAAAGTGATTTTAAACTTTGCAAATGAGCAAGTGTTTGGCAAGCTTAAGGGTAGTGTTCGGCAACCATATTTAAGCTTTTAAGCTGCACTAAGGAGCACCCGTTCGGCAATAAAGTTGAAAAGTAATTTTCTTAAGAAAACTTTAAACTTGACAAAATGCTTAAGCCATGTGAAACCATGACTTAAAAACTTGGGGCAAGCTTAAAAAATGTGGGCAATAGTACTCAGGAGGTAACATTAAGCTTGATAAAGGAGCGCCCCTTCGGTGAGCTTAAGACTCCTTAAAGCACTAAGGAGTACTAAGGAGCTCTAAGTCATGGTTGCCAAACACTACCAAGACTCTTTAGTTATCTAAGGAGCTCCAAGAAAGGTGTGCCGAACACTACCGGTGAGCTTAAGGACACCCTAGTTCTAATCTACTTATTCTACCCTTTATCCCCGAACAAAATTCCATTGTCTGCAAGTTTCTAATTTTGAAATTTGCATGTTTTCCAATCTCTTTCTCTTATTTTTTTTTCATGCGACTTCATCAGATAAAAAAATGACTCTCGAGCAAAGGATCGAGTATCTTGGGATTGTGAATAATTTATATTTATAGTTTCGTTTTTGTTGGGCTTTTTCTTTTTGTGATACTGAATTAATAGATTTGATTAATAGTAGCTTGTTTGACAACTTGGCAGCTGTCAGAATGAAAGTACTTAAAATAATAAATATGTTTACTATGATTTGATCTACGCTGTATTAAATTTAGAGTAGCTTAAAAACCGATCCAACGTTCATCATCATGATTCCAAAATCATACCTCATTTTATTAATATTTAACTAATGACCATTATGCTCAAATCATACCTGATTTAATACGAAACCTATGTACTTATGAAAAACACTGTCATAAATTTATTTATTAAAATATCAAACGGCAAACATAGTGAACATAATTCAGATCGAACCACTTGTTTTCATCCGGCGAAAATTTCCATTTACTTCACTTTTTTCATTTTTTGCAACCTACAATGCTACATGCTAAATCGTGGTCTAGAAGGATGAACCCGAGCCAGACGAGCATTGCCCGAAACAATCTAACCTGACAGAAGGGACCCACCATGTCAGTGTCTCGTGGTCTAGAAGGACAAGTTTCACGTAAGAATTTCTTTGTCAATAAAACCCCGAACTTTCCACGGGTAAGCCTTTTCTTCCCTTCACCCTTTCTCTCTCTCTCTCTCTCCAAATTCCATCCTCTCTCTCTTCTTTCTCCGGCGATCCGCCGTTTCGAGTCGATATTTTGGCTTCTAATCCATGACTATGATGACCCCTGCACCTCTCGAAGTAAGCATCATACAGATTGTTCGAATCAATCCTTCAAATTACTTATTTCTGCCTTGCGCTTTGATCTGATTAGGTTATCAATTTTGATGTACTTCATCTGATGAGTCGATCTGTTCTAAACTTCTAATTTGCGTATTGCTTTTATGTTCATTGAGATTGGATTTCTGGGATTTTGGTCTGAGGTCTTCGGGCTAGTCGCTTGAGATGTCAGCTTCGTTCTAGACTTCTAGGGCTAGGGTTTTTAGTTAGAGTTTGCTTGTTTGATGGATCTGAGATTCTCTAATTTGGTTTCCGATTTCAGCAAGAGGATGAAGAGATGCTTGTGCCCCACCCCGAGCTCACTAACGGTGCCCAGCCAATGGAAGGTTGGTATTTTCTATTCCATGCTGTTTAGTTATTGGTCGATGGTTTCTCTATCTCCATCGAAATCTTAACTGTTGGTTGAATGCATTCACTACGATCTGTTCGTGACAAAAAACCAGTCGTTTTTGGGGTTTGCGGAAATCTGCTAACTTGCCTTAAGAGCCTTGTGTCGTGATTAATCATTGAAATATTATACCTACAGTTACTTTTTTGGTAGAAGCTAAAGTCTTTATTGCATTTTACTTAATTCGGCCTTAAGTTCCCACCAGATTTACCAAGTATTCTTTTTCCTATAACTTGGTATAACTCCTTTTCATGCACAATGAAACAGTTGCACAGACTGATACATCTACTACCACAGCCGAAAGCCAACAACAGATAGAGGATCCTCCCATTTCAAGGTTTACATGGGCAATTGAGAATTTCTCGCGAGTTAATGCTAAGAAGCTTTACTCTGAGATTTTCGTTGTAGGAGGCTACAAATGGTATGGAAACCTTGGTTTTTAACTTCCTCCCTTCACCCAACACATTGTTTTGGATTAGAGAGTAGAAGAAGAGAGGTGAAAAGAAGTCACAATTTATTCTTGTTTGGTTGGGTATTTAATTGGAGGTTAAGGTTAATGACATTTAACCTCTTTTAATCTCTGAAAGCTTATATTCCGTTACTCCTTAAATTGGGGTGTAATGGAGGGAAACAAGATGAACCAAACAAAAGAACAGAAAAATGATAACCTCCTTTTCTGTTCCTTTTCATTCCTTCCTAATCTCCACCTCCCTTCACCTTATGTGAACCAAATAGGGTGGAAGGTGAACTGAAGACATTTTTTTTACTAAGAAGTTTATTTTATCATTTTGCAGGAGAATTCTGATTTTTCCTAAGGGAAATAACGTTGACTATCTGTCTATGTACCTGGATGTAGCCGATTCATCTATGCTGCCTTATGGCTGGAGTAGATACGCTCAGTTTAGCCTTTCCGTGGTCAATCAAATTCACAACAAGTTCACTGTACGAAAAGGTGCAGTCTTTATTTCTGTAGCCGGTTCATCTGTTTGCTGATTGATATTTATTTTGATTATGCAACAATATATATATTGTTTTGGGAGAGCTTGTAATAGCAGTTCCACTACTTAATCAGCAAAACTAGTTAGATTTTTTCTTGAACTAAGTAGCATTATGCATGGTGCTTTGGCACCTTCACTACTGTGTGGGTACTGAATATAGTTATAAGCTAAACACACCTTTTGTTAATCACACTTCTTCGTAAATTGCCTTTTAATCCTACATTGTTAAATAATAGCATGGAAATAAAGGAGGTAAAAGTCAATAGTTTTAGAACATACTGCATTTTGAAGTAAATTTGTATTCATTCCTTTCTTGATTTACATCATCTAATGAATCCAAACAATGTTACTGTTCTTTTTTCACTTTTTCAGAGACACAGCACCAGTTCAACCAAAGGGAGAGCGACTGGGGCTTCACTTCATTTATGCCATTAAGCGAGCTGTATGACCCGAATAGGGGCTACCTTGTAAATGACAGCTGTATAGTTGAGGCTGAGGTTGCTGTATGTAGGGTTGTTGATTATTGGAGCTACGACTCCAAGAAGGAAACTGGCTATGTTGGTCTGAAGAACCAAGGAGCCACTTGCTACATGAACTCCCTTCTTCAGACATTGTACCATATCCCATATTTTAGAAAGGTAAATCTCAATTTTGGATGCATGTATTCTTTTTATAAACACTCCATGTATTAAGTTTTTGACCTTGTAAGAAACGACCAAAAATACTTCCTTTCCTATTGTCCCGTGAGAGTGACAAGCTTTAAAAGGTCATTCTTTTTTTTGTGGCATTTTTTGTTGTCATTATGTCCTTTAATAGTCACATGTTGTTTGGTGGTTTTGTCTTGTAGCCTTACTGTTACTTAGCCTTGAGAATCTATTTCATGTTGAATTTTCAATCCAATTATCAAAAACTTTTTGCAGGTTATCTACTCATAGACTTAGAAGGAAGTTATAATTTGTTTGTTATCTGCTCATACTAAAATATTTCCAGTTATTACTTAGTCATAATTAACTCTATTCATTTATTTTCATTTCTATAATTTTCTTTTTAGGCGGTGTATCATATGCCTACAACAGAGAACGACATGCCTTCAGGGAGCATCCCCTTGGCTCTGCAAAGCCTTTTCTACAAGCTACAATACAGTGAGAACAGTGTGTCTACAAAGGAGTTAACCAAGTCCTTTGGATGGGATATGCATGACTCTTTCATGCAACATGATGTGCAAGAGCTTAACCGGGTTCTCAGTGAAAAGTTGGAAGATAAAATGAAGGTCTGGCATTTGTAAGGCTTTTCCATTTTGGTATTTTTCATAGGGGTGATATCCTGATTGGGTACTGTTGTGGATAGGTTGAATAAACTATCTAACATAAAAATACAAAAAAATGTGTACTGAATGTTCAAAAGTTATGGAGTGATGTTAAGAATGATTTTGACAATAATTGACATTTGTGACTGTTTTATTATTGTATCTAAGTACAATGTTTTACACTTTTTGCTGACAACTTAGTTAATGAAGTATACGTGCTCCAATTTTAAAATGGATATGTTATATTGACGGCTAACATATTTGACAACTGTGACCAATGACCAAATCATTATCAAAATAGAGAAGTAAAAGTTTCTGGTACCTGAGAACCAGACTTTGGTCTAGTGGCAAAGGATGGGAGGTCGCAGGTTCGAAATGCAGATGGGGGATCCCTTGTGGATATTAATATATAACTAAGGGCTTGACCCTCAGTCTTTCTCAAAAAAAAAAAAAGTTACTGAGTGTATCAATATATAACTAAGGGCTTGACCAAATCTTTTATGTAGTTTAGATATGTTGTGTATCAAATTTGGTGCAGTTTGAAAAACTAGTGGTCACTCATTGAGTGGTTTAAAATATAACGACTCATTTTGTCAGCTGTCAGCACTTGATCAGGGACCAAGCAATTTTCAGATGGCACCAAATTTGATACACAACCATCTAAACTGTAGAGAACATATCTACAAATTGTACATTTTTTTCTATTAATTTTTCTGTCGGTTGTCATCGTTGTCAATATATATTTTTTTTCTTTTTAAAGTAGAGGTCAACTTGGGCCAATAATCAAAATATTTTTTGTATACATATCATTTAATTTTGATATCTTAATGTATTACCTTATTTTAAACTTTATATGCATAGTTTTTAACTGATTGGCAATGATTCATACTGTTTTCATATATTTAGCTCAGTTTAATTTGTTATTGGAATATGCTTGCCTAACTGAAATTTTATGCGCTCTACACTGACTCAGGGTACTGTTGTTGAAGGCACCATACAACAATTGTTTGAAGGACATCACATGAATTACATTGAATGCATCAATGTAGATTACAAGTCGACTAGAAAGGAATCTTTCTACGGTAACAGTTCAATATAGTTTGTTAGTGGGCATTTCACCCACTGACCTTAAAAAAAAATAACAGTTCAATATAGTTGCCATTTTTTGAAACTTCAGAATTGTAGTTAAATTGAGGGATTTTTGACCTGTCTGTCTTTTTTTTACTGAATATAGATCTGCAATTGGATGTCAAAGGATGCCGTGATGTGTATGCATCTTTTGACAAGTATGTTGAGGTGGAGAAGCTAGATGGTGATAACAAGTATCATGCTGAACAGTTTGGTCTTCAGGTTAACATATACCATTGATATATTGCAAATAAAATGATTCACACAAGAAGTTAGCATTTCTGAATTATAGCACCTTTTATTCAGGGATTCAAAATATTTCTTTTTGGATAGCCCCCTGCTGCATTCCTAGTTTCACTATTTTCTGTTTTCAATTCAGTTATTATTCCAGTCCACAATTTATTTTTTAGTGATTCTTAATGTCCTACTGGGGATTTTTCAAGTTTGGTTTAAACACTTCTGTTTTATTCCAAAAGAAAGAGATGGCCTACATAAAGTGCTCAAATAAGGGATCTTATTGGTAAAGAGTTTTGAGGAAATATATTAATGGTGCCCCAACTACCATAGCTTTCTAATCGAACTATTTTCTTCAGGATGCCAAAAAGGGTGTTCTCTTTATCGACTTTCCTCCTGTCCTCCAACTCCAACTTAAACGATTTGAATATGATTTCATGCGGGACACTATGGTGAAGGTTCGTATTGATATAATGATATACTAGTTACCTTTACTGATTGTTTCTTATGCCTTGTTCTACCAGTATTCTTTAAGGATAGAAATAAACTTTGAAATGCACAGATAAATGACCACTACGAGTTCCCGCTTCAGTTAGATCTTGATAGAGATAACGGCAAGTACCTTTCTCCTGATGCTGATAGGAGTGTTCGTAATCTGTATACCCTTCACAGGTACTTACACCCTTAGTTTCTGAAGAGGTCCTATTTCTTTTTCTGTTGGCTTTGATTAAGGGCAAAATACTAATTATCTGAATCTGAACATCACAGAAAGAATATATAGTCATATGCAGTATTGCTGGATGAGCTTCCTATTGTCCAAACATTTCCTTTAGATTTCTCATGTTTGGTAGTTGTTGAGTGCATATCATGTGAAAGCTATAATTAATTACAAAGTTAAACCTTGAATTTCTTGTATTATAGTTTTGTTGTGTTTTTGTCTCTCGCTTAAAAAAGGAAACATATTGGGTAAGATTCTGAACATGAGTATCTTCTCTTCCACTTAATCCAAGTTATTAACATTACTAGTGATGAGTTTTGTTGTATATGTGGTTAACAGTCTTTCACTTTCAGTGTGCTCGTCCACAGTGGAGGTGTTCATGGTGGACATTACTATGCATTCATCCGACCCACACTTTCTGATCAGTGGTATGTAACTATCAGATAGTTTCCATATGGCAAACCTTTTTGTTTAATCCTTATGTTTTCTTAAAAAAAATCCTGTGACCCCTTTTCAGGTTTAAGTTTGATGATGAGAGAGTGACCAAAGAAGACATTAAAAGGGCTCTAGAGGAACAATATGGCGGTGAAGAGGAGGTTCAGTTTTCAAATTTACTATGAATTCTGTTGTTATTAGTCTTTATGTTGTGTACTCGTATTCTGATATAAGATGGTTGTTTTCCTTTTGCAGTTACCGCAGACTAATCCGGGCTTAAACACTACTCCTTTCAAGTTTACAAAGTACTCAAATGCATACATGCTTGTGTATATTAGAGAGAGTGATAAAGATAAGATTATTTGCAATGTAGATGAGAAAGATATTGCTGAGCACCTCAGAGTAAGATGTTGTTTTATTAGAAACAAGTCAATTTTTACTCCGGATCTAAGCTAGATTGTATTGGTTGAGACAATGTTTTTATTTTTAAGTTTTCATCATTTGCGTGGTTGACTTGGAAACTTGAAACTGTCTTAGAGGCGAGGCTTCTTATTCCCAATTAAACCCAGAGATGAGGCTGTTTCATACCCAATTCTTTTCTTTCTTTAGTCTGTTGTTTATTGTATAAGTATAGGTGAGTTTACTGTACAAGGTCTGATTTTACGGCATTGTTATGTTCAGATAAGACTTAAAAAGGAACAGGAAGAGAAGGAGCGGAAGAAGAAGGAAAAAGCAGAGGCACACTTGTACACTATCATCAAGGTTTTTGACTTCGAGATGATTGCGATTAATTTTTTTCTTTTTATCTTTGTAAATTTTTTAGCATAATTCTTTTTTACCAGGTTGCAAGGGATGATGATTTGGTCACACAAATTGGGAAAGACATCTTTTTTGACCTTGTTGATCATGATAAAGTCAAGAGCTTCCGGATCCAGAAACAGACACCCTTTGTCAATTTCAAGGTAGACACCTGGCATTGTTTTTCATTCCAACTTCCCATTTTAAACCCCTCTCTTAGTAGAGTTTGTTCTTCATATTATATTTGGTAAAAATGAGCTATAACTTGCCAATGGGTTTTGTGAGCATAATCTCAAAAATCATCAAATTGGCTTTAAAGGAGAAATTCAAATTGTTGATTTGATCAACTCAATGAGCCAAGTGCTTAGGTCTTGAAATTTAACTAGCAAATTGTGTGCTCTGCTGCATCATCGAGATGCTATATTATATTTAATACGGCTTATAACATATATAATTGAATAAAATCATGAAATTTAGGTCAAATTTAAAATTCAAATTATATGAGCTTGGATCAATTGCATCTATTCTTTCTAATTAAAATGGACGGGGTATGAAGAACACCACAAATGAGCAAATCAGGGTAATGATTGTTTTAATGTGCAACTTAAATTTTACATGTTGTTAATCATATATTCTGGATGTGACTTAAAAACTTCCTAATAAGGTTTCAATGATAAAAATTAAATAGCCGGAAGCTATAGGAAAACACATACTTACATTTAGTATAAACCAATCGCCAGAAAGCAATGGTCATCTAATCAATCATATGTGGGAAAATCCTAGCTTCACCGGAACAGTCTGAAAGTGCAAATAGTGAAGTAATTTCTTTAAGACTTATTATTGTTTCAAAACCGAGTTCTAAATTATGAAAAGATTGAAAAACATAGTGTAAATCAGCAAATATTCATGGCTCCAGGCACAGAAGATCAACGGGAATGACCCACCTTATAGATGAAAATTGTTGGCAGAAACTTAAGACCTCTACCTTGAAACACTACAATCAAGACCCAGTTTTGTTTTCATTAATGGCCCTTGGAATTAGACCAAATCTACTGATATTCAAAGAACACGGGATGCTAGCAAACACATCGACCATCATAGAACATCCAATAAATTTCTAAATGAAATCGGTACTTTTAAGTGAAATAGTCATTTATGCGGGGACTCTGTGGTAGGGGCCCTGCTAGAAGCCATTTCATCATAGAAAATCACTGTAGGTCTTGAACCAAGCATATTGTGCAAATGCTACACAATCCACTGAAGCCATGCAACGGGGCACCAGAGGCATGCACGAATGCATCTGTTGGGGCCCCCCACCCACCCAGACGTACTCCGTGACTTGATTCTCTATTCCTTGTTTTCATACTATATCACACGTAATAGATTGTTTTCTTGCTCTTGGGCTTCAGAGATAAGCACAGACAAAATAAGTCACCCAATTCGCTGAACCTTAATAGGAATTTTAGATTGTTGAAATCCTAAGACCAAATTCAGGTTTTTTGATGCACAATCAGTGTGATCGCTGATAAAGCATGCAACAAAATAAATGATCAAGTACTTAAAACACAACTGCCTCTAGATAAATCTCTTCCCCCACAAACCTATCTCACATATATGCCAACAGAATAAAAAGTGAGTCCATATTAGATCGTAAAATCCAAAACCATTGAAAAATCAGACAGAGGTTCCAGATGTTTTTATTATTGCCAGCCTATTCATCTACTGTAGAAATCTTCCAATCTTTATACTATTATATAGATCCATTTTGTAGATGAATAGTGCTGGCAAACAGTATATAGAAATCCTCCAATCTTTATATGATCAAGAGTTTGAAGAGGAATTATTTTTGGTGTTCTTTTTAACAATTCTTGGCCTCTCGATGTTATACAAATTGAACCTCCATGATTGAAAATTAGAAATGCAGAGCTCACTACCCGCTTGGTGAGCTTGAACTCAATAGTAGCTTTACAATATTTGTTTTCTTCCAATAAAGCATGTGATAATACAAAAAAATGAAAATAAGTTGAGAGTTTCTTGTTACTGTCCCTTCCTATTTAGCTGGATCAGGCAGACAGAGCTATCATCTGCCTAATTACTGAAGTAATAGTATGGTTATTTCATGATAATGTCACAGTGTTTCATGAATGAAGTCTTTTACAGGAGGAGGTAGCCAAGGAGTTTGGCATTCCTGTGCAGTTTCAAAGGTTTTGGCTATGGGCCAAGCGGCAGAACCACACCTATCGGCCTAATCGCCCCTTGACTACGCATGAGGAATCACAAACAGTAAGTAATGTCTTAATCAGTTATCATATGCTCTAGGTCCTTCAAGCCTGGTGATACAGTGTGTACTTTTTCGTGCCATTAGTTAGGTCATCTGTCATAATGTTGACCCCTGCATTTTTGTTTAATTTTTCCTCAGATTGTCAATTCTCTGTCATTGGATAACTGTAATTTGTTCACAATTTATAGGTCGGGCAGCTGAAGGAGGTAACCAACAAAGCCCATAATGCCGAGTTGAAGTTGTTCCTGGAGGTTGAGCTTGGACCGGTACATGTCCTTACTTCAACAATTGTCCACTCATTTTTTCATTCATTAGAAACAATTCCCAAAACTATCCTCACATTCTATTTTGTTCCCTTATTGTAGGAACGAAACCCGCTTTCTCCTCCTGAAAGGAGCAAAGAAGATATACTGCTCTTTTTCAAGCTTTATGACCCTGAGAAAGAGCAACTGAGGTATGTTTTCTCTCTCCTGTATTTTGTTTCTATTTTTTATCCCTATATTGTAATATGAGATTTAAGCTGAATCATCCTTTTAAATGAATGTAGGTTTGTGGGAAGGCTCTTTGTGAAGAGCTCAGGAAAACCGGCTGATATTGTGCCTAAACTAAATAAAATGGCTGGTTTTCCAGTAGATGAAGAAATTGATCTCTATGAGGTGAATATGTGCTATTTTTTCTGCATCAAAGCAAAGATATTATTGCTGCTTCTCTTGTTTTAATATAGTATATTCAATTGCTTTGGTGTCTAATGCCTTTTGGTTCATCTGATTTTCAGGAAATCAAGTTTGAGCCAACTGTAATGTGTGAGAATATTGATAAGAGGCTTCTATTTCGTGCAAGCCAGGTTAGGATTTGCTTGAAGTGATTGTGATAGGCACCAAGAAGCTTATTTCACTTTCATTTATCCCCTTAAAAATTCAAATTTTGGAAACATTGCAGATAACCTAAATGTTTCCTTCCTTCTGTATAGTTCCTATCTAAATTATAAATGCCAGAGTACCTTGCTTGTACTGAAATGATATCAGTACATTTACAGAGCATTTTTTTTTCCGGGTACAAGTAATATGAATCTATACAACAGAAGTTCACGTTTGCCTGTGAATTCCAGTGTTGTGAACTTGTTATGTATTTACTTCTCTTTTTTTCATCTATTTGTTCATTTTCTTGGTTTTAGCTTGAAGATGGCGACATTGTTTGTTATCAAAAAACTCTAAAAGCTGACACTGTTGAGCAATATCGTTATCCTGATGTACCTTCCTACTTGGAGTATATTCGCAATCGTCAGGTAGTACAATTTTGTTTGTTTGTTTTTGTTTTGTATAACTGTCTTACTTTCTTATTGAGGCCCTTTTTCTGCATTATTTCTAGTACAAACCTCAGTACTTTCCTCTACTACCTATTGCATGTTTTTTTTAAAAGAAGTGGAATACTCCACCGATTTCCATTAAACTGAAAACCCATACATTGTTTACCGGTACCAACATACTGGTACCAAGCACCAAAATAGAGATAACCTATTGGTATTGAGAAATACCTCTAATACATCCAGAAACAACACAAAATCCTATTACACTACCTATTGCAAATTCATACATTTCTTTGATGTATAATCGTTTACTGTCTAAAAAAAACATTCTGATTTTTGGTTATAAATTGTAGGTTGTTCATTTCCGTTCCTTGGAGAAGCCCAAGGATGACGACTTCTCCTTGGAGATGTGAGTTGTAACTGACTTCAGAAAGTAGTGTGACAAAAAAGTTTAATTTGCTCTATCAATATGAGCTCTTATTTTTTTATTTTTTATTTTGCAAAGGTCAAAGATGTTCACCTATGATGACGTGGTAGAAAGAGTGGCAAACCAGCTTGGTGTGGATGATCCATCTAAAATAAGGCTTACTTCTCACAATTGTTACTCTCAGCAACCAAAACCGCAGCCCATCAAGTACCGTGGTGTGGAACATCTTTCTGAGATGCTGGTTCACTACAACCAGGTCACCTTTTCCAACATAAATCAAAGAACACATGATCTCTCTCAATTTCTAATGGGTTACCAAATAGCAAGCTGAATCGAGCCATTGCTGTTAAGCTCACTCCTGTTTTAATAGCCAACCCATGAGTTTTTGGAAATGACCATTATACTATGCTGGTTCGCAGTGAGATTATGACCAGCATCTGCATCAAACAACTGAACCAGAATTTCCCAAAAGAGCTTCCTTCTTGTTACAACTTGGCAGCTGCTGCCAAGGCTTCCAGAGAGAGAGAGAGAGGGAGGGAGGTCACTTGGCAGCCCCTGCCAAGGTTTCAAAAAAGAGGGAGGGAAGGAGGGATCATATTCATTTTTTTTTTTTTTACTATTTTGCAATTTACAAATTCTAACAAATTACTTGTTCAGCAGACTTCTGATGTATTATACTACGAGGTATTGGATATTCCTCTGCCTGAATTGCAAGGTTTGAAAACCCTGAAAGTGGCTTTCCATCAGTCAGGGAAGGATGAGGTGTCAATCCACTCTATCAGGCTACCGAAAAACAGCACTGTTGGAGACGTGCTAAACGACCTTAGATCAAAGGTTAATCGGAGGACAATCACTTTCGTTCTTTGTATTTGAACTTCTTTGTTTCCTTTTTATTACATTTCTTTTGTCAGAATAATGTTACTATAATACCATCTAATTGAGGACAGGTGAATACTAGTACTACCCTATTTAGACGTGACGTGATTGTTGACCTATAAACTGCCAACCTCCTAAGAACAATTTAGGTTGAAGGGAGTGGAAGCTAAGGGTGCGAAAGGAAATTTATGCATTCATAGTATTTGGCGGTTAAGGTTTAATGGACAGAAATCCTGGACCTCCTTTAATGAAAAGCCTGTATGTTGTTACTCCCAAATTGAAGCTGCATAGAAATGGAAAGAATCTAATAATCAAACAACCAAGGAAATGAAGTGTTATTTTTCATTCAATTCTTCATATGTCCTTTGGTAACCTCCCATGTCCTTCACCTCCTAGGAACCAAACTATTTAACAAAATATTTTGTCACCATATAACAAGTGTTGTTGGCGTAAATTTAGCTCTTATTTAGTCTTTATGTTGAGCAGGTTGAGTTGTCACATCCCAATGCTGAACTCAGGTTACTTGAAGTCTTTTATCACAAAATTTACAAGGTAAACTCTATTGCATTTGAAATTCATGTATGAGAAGGGCAGTATAATAAGGACTTGTAATCATGAACTTTCATTTTGCTATAAGAATATTTTAATTTTTGATTAATTCTAAAGCTCAAAGTGCTGAGGAGGTATATATATCAAATTTCACTCTATCTTCTAATGTTTGCAGATTTTTGCCCCAAACGAGAAGATAGAGAATATTAATGACCAATACTGGACATTGCGTGCTGAGGAGGTATATATATCCTACTTTTCTTTTGATACATGTTTCTCCAACATTAGAACTCTTTTTCCCTTTGTCATGGTTGATTATATTTCCCTGTCACAGATCCCAGAAGAGGAGAAGAATCTTGGTCCTCAAGACCGCCTAATTCACGTATATCATTTTGCTAAAGACACTCAAAACCAGACGGTAATTTGACATGAAATATATTCTTTGTAAAAAATCTTGGTTATCTATGAATATCTATTCACATGCTTCTGTCTGTCCTTTTAATATTTCTAGCAAGTACAAAACTTTGGAGAGCCATTCTTCCTGGTTATTCACGAGGGCGAACCATTATCTGAGGTCAAAGCACGCATTCAGAAGAAGCTTCAGGTTTCTGACGAGGATTTTGCTAAGGTAATTATCTACTTTTCACCTCTCTAGGCTTGTTATATGAATACAATGTTTCAAGGAAAAAAAATGCAATAATAATTCTTTTGTTAATCTTTAGTCTAACATTTTATCAATAGCTGTCCCTAGTATACAATTTATTCCCTGTATATGGCTTTGTGATGGTTGGGTGATATCGATAGCCGTCCTTTGTAAAATCTTTTAGTTGGTAAATTTTTTATCCCAATTCCCAATGTATATCATTGTAAACTTTTGAAGGAATCTTTTTATGGAATACTCATTTGCTTCTGTTGGTCTGGTTGTGTATCAAACTATCAATTGTTGTTAAAAATTCAATATATGGCTAATACTTCTGTTTTGTCATGTACAGTGGAAATTTGCATACCTATCACTGGGTCGCCCTGAGTATCTCGAGGACACAGATATAGTCTCCAGTAGATTTCAGGTTCCAAATTACCATATATTCCTGCTGGTTACTTCAGGTTCATCTGCCAATCGATCCAATCCTGACTTATTTCCTTTTTTCTATAATGTGGTCCTTGTTTTCAGAGAAATGTATATGGAGCTTGGGAACAGTATCTTGGGTTGGAGCACCCTGACACTACTCCTAAAAGGGTTTATGCTGCCAATCAGGTAAGAAATATATGTCATCTATTTACGGAAATGTCAATTTGAAATGAAAATCAGTTTTTTCTAATTGGCCCTAGGAAAGACTTGAGTCATTTGATCAATCATCACTTTGGCTGCTATATGATATCTATCATTTTTGGGCAAGATGAAATCTTTTTCATTTTAGTGGTATATTGGATATGATCATTTCACAAGGCTACCTGAAGTACACTGCTTCCAATGAAGGGGCAGGATCTGGCTTATAGCAAGACCATGAACTGAACTCAATTAAAAAAATTCTTCTGTTCGAGTTATGTTAATGTACTAGCATTAGCATATCAGCTAATATTCTAATGGGTCAAAACATGTATTTCAATGACCGATTAATCGATGTCGCTCAATATAAAAAATTTGTAGGATACCAAAATTTACCATTTTTAGAATTTTTTTCACTATTTTTTTTTCGAGTTTTGAAAGATGACCTTATTTGATATGCAAATGCTTTAATTTTTTTATTATTTTAGGATCGTCTTTCAAAAATAAAATAATAGTAAACTTTTTCAAAAAATGATAGATTTTGATATGTACATTATATTGAGCCACTTGGATCGGCTGTTTGGTCACTGAAAGACATGATTTGACTTGATATGCTAACATTAGTACATGAGACCAACTCCGTTCCTTGTTAATTTTTCATGAGTTCTTCCCAATGCAGAATCGCCATACCTTTGAGAAGCCAGTGAGGATTTATAACTAGCTGGAACAAAAGAAATCTCCACCACTAATTTTCAAATGGATTCAGATGATTACCATACTCTGATTTGGTGGAGTTCCAAAGTGCTTCTATTCAGAATATTGAGTCTCATGTTCTCTCATCTCGGTGAGATGCCTGCGTAGAGATCCATCTCTGCCTCCAGTATATTTCAGTAGATAACAATGAGTTTTCCAGTCGTAGGTTTATGTATACAAGGTATAGCTGTGGAGTTTGTTTTTACCCTTTTTTTTTTTCCCTGTGTTTATTCCCGTCTTTCTGTCTTATTATATTAGATTGGTTCTAGGCGACATCAGCAAGTGTTGTAAAACAGGTTAAAAATTATTGGCAGTGGCGTTTGAGTTTATTTATCATAAGCGTGTAAAGGTGACCTGTGTGTTTTGGCCATTTTCTTTCGGCCTAAGATTGCAGGTGCATATGTACCTTTTTTGTGCTTATGCTTTGTTTACGCAGCTATGTATTTTGACCTGTATTCTTTTAAGATCGCCAACTACCGTCTCTGTTATTAATTAGTTGATGAGCTAGAGATCTCATCTGAACTACAGCACTCAGGTAGTTTTGCTGAATTCACAAATTAAGTCCTCAATCCGGTGTTTATATAGAAATAGGGGTCTGCTTTAAGATTCGTGCCAGGTTAAAAGATCGGTCTAAATTTAGTAATTTGATGTGCGGTCCCCGGAGTGATCCGAACTTGTGAAATTCAGGGAATGAACTGACCGTGTGCTTTTACGCACTCAAATGGCCGTTCTAATCCCCGAAATTTTTATTAATAGAAAATAAAATAAATTAATATCGACATTGAAGAACGATTTGACAGAATTTCAAAATGTAATAAAGACGTTATGGTCCGTAATGTCCCATGGACGTTATAGACCATAACGGCCAGATTAAGAACGCAAGTTAACCACCGAAAAGGAAAATCACGGACCGTTGTGGTCCAGAATGGCTAGGGAGGCGAACGAAAAAAATAAATAAATGCTGGCCGTTCAGAACCATGACGACCAGGCGTAAAAAAGAAAAAAAAAAATTTCAGGCCGTTTGGAACCATGATAACCAGGTTTTATTTTTGAAACGGGAAGTATCTTTCTCTCTCAGCCATTGGTTCAAACATTAATAAATATTTACAATACTATTACGGTTCCGATTTTCTGTGGCATACAAGCTTGATTTTTCCTGCGGTATCTCTTCCTTCGTAAATTAATGAAAGAATATATTGATGATCATTTTTATCTGACAAATTTCAAAACTTAATAACATGATTATTGCGATAAAAAAATTTAGATAATTTATTTTATTAAATTTGGTGGAATTTGACGTAATTTGAAAATCATATAGTCATTGATCAAGTTTTGATAAAAATTGAAGTATTAATTTCTCAGACGGATGACAATATTAATCATTTGATTGATTTTTACCACTGTTGAAGAAGCTTTGTTGTCAATATGACTTTTTTTATTGTGCCGCAGAAAATCTTGTAGAAGTGTAGAAGTATTGTAAATATTTATTAATGTTTGAACCAATGGCTGAGAGAGACTACTTCGCGTTTCAAAAATAAAAGCTGGACGTCATGATTCCGAACGGCTTGGAATTAATTTTTTTTCTTTTCTACGCTTGGCCGTCATGGTTCTGAACGGCCCCATTTTTTTTTTTATCTGCTCTCCCTGGCCGTCATGGTTCCAAACGGCCAGCATTTATTTATTTTTTTCGTTCGCCTCCCTGGCCGTTCTGGACCATAACGGCCCGTGATTTTCCTTTTCGGTAGTTAAGTTGCGTTCTTAATCTGGCCGTTATGGTCCATAACGTCCCATGGACGTTACGGACCATAACGTCTTTGTTACATTTCGAAATTCTGCCAAATCGTTCTTCAATGTTGATATTAATTTATTTTATTTTCTATTAATAAAAATTTCGGTTCTAATCCTCGAGTCAGGAGCTTAGGCTCTGCATAACAAAAAGCTAGTCAAACCTCGAACTGGCTGCATCAAGAATTATTGTCTTAATGATTCATCCTGATTTTTTTATTAATAGGAAAAAAAATAACGACAATGACTCAATGAGGAATAATTTCAGAAAATTTTGAAATCTAAGAAGACCGTTATGATATATAACATTGATAATCCAAATTAATTTATGGAGTTAATTAAGTAAACATAAAAAAAAGACGTTATTGTCCATAATGTCCGGAGATTGAAAAAAAAAAAAAAACACCAAGATGAATTACAAGGGAGTGAACGGAGCCAAGGTAAGAAAGATTATTTTGGCGTTATTTCTCTTTAAGAATGTTTAACAGAGGTGCATAATCCCTGGAAATTGATTCTAAATCCAATACCAAGAAATATGGAAATCTTGAAGGACAATAACGTCCTTGAACATTAATGAACGATTGAAAGAAAGATTATTATGGAACAATTTCGGAGAGCTTGTATTTATCTCCCGTGTTTTTTTTTTTTCAATCTCCGGATGTTATGGATAATAACATCCTGTTTTTTTCCCCTATTTAATTTTTTTTTTCCTATTAATAAAAGAATCGGGATTTCATCCCCGTTGCTGCTGTTGCTAACAGGCAGAGTTAAAACGTAAAAGGGAAAATAAGGGAAGCTCGAACAATGAAGATCAATAGTTTACATTTGGACTAATTAATGTTTCTACATTGTACTTATATTCTCCTATTTAGCCCCCAAATAACTCCTCTCCCCTTAAAACTTGACTGGCTCTTCGAATAGCTCTTGCAACTAGCCAAATTTGATGGCAGATTGCAAACCGTTTTTTGCTTTCTTTGTACCTTTTGGATCGAGAAATAGCATCAGCAATACTTGTAAAGAAAGTGAGCTTGCTCTCATAATCTTCTGGAGGTGAGTACAGCTGCAAAAAAGCAAAAAGTAAACATAAAAGTCACTGGTACTTTAGTCATTTCAAGTTGGTAACTAGCACAGATTCATTTCCAATAGAGAAGAGTAACTTGAGAGAATTGTTAGATTTGAACCTTTTTGTCTATATTTCTGACATTTATTTCATTTCAGCTCATGAGAAAAATTTAAACAGCTTGAAACAGTACCAAATGCCTGAACCAGTGTCTCCCATCAAGGCCCTCTTCTTGTAAGAAGCTTCTTTCAGCTAGCATAAGCCGGTCATTCATAGCTCGTATTCTTAATGTAGCATAATCTCCCGAGCTATGTTGAAGCTCAAGTTTCTGGATAATTATGGAGGGAACAACTGCTTAAAAAGTACTGATTGAGTGCATGACATGGAAATAATATAATTATTATTTACATCATGATCTTATTGTGTACGAACAGCCGACAATACTAGACAACCAAGGTTGATCCAGTACTTCACTAGCATAAACCCCAATGCTAAGATCAGGACATGCATGGTACCAGGCCTGATCATCAGCATCACTGACAGGTCCAGCAATGCTATAAATAATAGCTTACAATGCTTAACGTAAGGGATGGCAACATTGCTTCCTACCTTTTACATGGGTATGGATGTCATGTGCACTCGTAACAAATACATGCATTCAACGACAGTGTAATCACATCAGAATGTTGGTTTGCTAAAAAATTAGAACATTAATATCTTTTACCTGTCCTTCAGTAAAAGCATAATTGGCTGCACTATGAAGATCCTTGATTGCAGCATGAATTGATTCTAGAGAGAGTTTCTCATCTACGAAGTCACGTAGTGCATGCACATGCTCCTGCATGTTGAAGTTTTTCATTGTTCTCCTGTCCATACAGAAATAAATTAAACTATATTACAATTGTGACATGTACATACCTCCAACTGAGAAGCATAGGATTGGTAATCAAAAGGTAAGATGACATCATCAGCCAAGCGAATGGCAAGCAGTCCCCAAATCTCAGCAACTGGTTTGACCACATACATATCCCCAACATAACAAATTAGAAAGTATAAAAATATGAAAGTGAGATGCACCGACCCATGATAAATAAGTTAGGTTTTCACTTATTCAGCAAGTGATATTGGATTATCTTCTAAAACCTTGGGGTTTTGGATCACAGCAGCTTATTTTTCTTAAACAATCATTCCAAACTCTTCTTTTGTTGGCCGCAAGCTCATACTTCAACAGTTCAAAAAATTTCTTGAATTTTTCGAACCTTGAATAAACTAGGTCCATATCAAGGAGAAAAAGTGCAACAGAAAAGGAGACTTACTAGCCAAATGACGATGAAACAATGGATCACCTTGCGTCTCCATCCAATGAAAGGAGTCTAGAGCAGTGTGGTACCCCGCAAACTCTACTAAGAGTAATCAGAGGCTTGTTAGGCATACATACTTAATAAAATAAAGAACACACAAAGTCACTTAACTGGAAATAAAGGACACCGTATCAGAACTCACACAAAACAGGAACTGGGTTTTATATATTCTACAATTAACCAAAATTAAACCAACCAAGCTCAATAAGAAAAAAGTTCAACACAAGATATGTCTCAATTTTGCATCAACAAAGCTCAAATGTGCAATTGTGTTGCATCCCGACAGGACTCATGTAAGCTCAACTCGACCATTTAGCCTGAGCTTTACCCTCAACCATCCAAGCAAGCACAAAGCAAGGTAATACGAAACAATGGATAAAATAGATAGAAGGGCCTAAATAATCTTGATCAGGATGTTAACATCATAGTCATCTTAAGAGAAAATTAAATACCATTTCCATAATACATGTCTAAGGAAGGAATCCCGGCATGGTGTAGAAATCCAGTGAAGTCAGAATCTGCTCTTGAAAGCCTTTCAATCTGCAAACATATTCAAGAATGCGATGTAGTTTTCACAATTTTCCTCATATTGTAGAACTCTAGCAAGATTTTTGTATAAATAGAGCACAACTATTTACATCTAAGCCTTTAAAAAGGTTGCTGTAATCATAAAAGGACAGCCATCCAAGTCTGACTATTTTAATATGCAAGAATAGTCTTGCTTGCTAATTGAACTCCTAAGACAATGATAAATGTAGAATGTTTTAAAGAAAATTCAACAACGTCCGAAACTAAAATATAGTCCAATAACAATGGTTCTTTTAAATAAGTTGCTAAAAGGCATAACTTAGTTTTAGCCTTAGCTATGAAATTATAAAACAACATTAATTCATCAAAACACCTTACACTAATTCCCCCATTTGCAGAGAGCCATGTATCATAAACTGTTTTGCCTTCTACATCCGGATCCTTCACCTGACAGAAAAATTAAAGTCAGTCAAGACGTGTACTCAAAAGTCAGCAATTCAAATAATCCAATGGTACAGTATGAGTAAAAGAATTACGCCCTGCAGAGAAAAAAATGATTCTGATGCATAATAAAACTACTTCAAAGTGCATTTAGAAAAATAAACCCAGTTGTAATTTCAAGAACTTCAATTTTGGTCTCCAAAGTCAGAAACAGAAGTAGGAGAACCAAGAAAAATACCTAGGAATTAAGTTATTTCTTTTCTTTTCTTTCTGTTCTCTCTCTAAGAGCACAATTCTATGAAGTACCAATTATTGAAGAGTTGCAATAGAAATTTCCTTAAAAAACACAGTAAACAGCATTTTTCATGTAGTCAACTTCCTTTTGAACATCTACCACAAACCTAATATTTCTCTAAAAGATAAATCTCTGCAATCATCAGTGATACCTTCTTAGTAATATCAATCAAAAGCTTGTCCAATTGGGGAGTTGTGGCAGCATTAAACCCGACTCCTTGCACGGCACAATCAACATTAAGGTAAGCAACAGCTTTTGAATGCAAATTGTCAAGGTTTTCTTCAACCCACTCAGTCGATCCAATCTAAAACATAACGATCCATTTGTAAGTCCAATCTAGATTGTTGATCTAGCCCAATAACCAAAAGAAAGTATGACATCATCCGTTAGAAGTTCCACACTGACCTAAAACTACTAGTGCATACAGGAGCAAAAGCACTGTAAATAAAAGCAGAGTGTTTGCTATTAATATTTTACTTTTTTTCTGAGTATTTTTACTCAATTATCAGAGTAATTGCAACATAAAAAAAATTGGGCTTACTAAAGCCTAGGCAAGTACTTCCACATTCTTCTTCTAGACCAACCACAGCCTGCAAAATATTACATTAGTCATCATGGTTCTTGTTGGGTGGGCAAGGTAAGGGGGAGGGGGGTTTCAAAGGCACTGATTTATGGTTGAAGTATGAAGGAATTCTTCCTTTTCTTCTCAATGATTATTAATTTTGAAAAACCCTTACCATTCCAAATTCCTCTGCATCCCAACTACAGAGAATGATAGTCCTTCGAGGCCTCCATCCAGATTGTAGCATCACACCAAACCGCCGAGCAATTTCAAGTAATGTGGCAGTCCCACTATGCGGGTCCACTGCACCGTATGTCCATGCATCTCTGTGGTTTCCCAGGATAATGTACCTGTCTGGTTCTTCTCTCCCCCTTATCATACCAAAAATATCTTGGATTTCAGCCACCCTTTTCTCTTCCTAGGAACAGATATTTAAGAGGGAAAAAAGGTTGTTATTTACCCTAATTGTGGTCAGGAGAGTACTGCTACTGTCAAAAGTAGTTCAGCACAAGTTGATTTTTGATTGGTCCCCCGAGGTAGGTCAACGGTATTCACAGTTTTTTCTTATTACCTAAAATTCACACAATTTCCCAACTAGACAAACAGAAAATTATAGATTAAAAATACTGAAGGAAATTTTTTGAGAGGATACTGAAGGAAATTAAACATGTTGATATAAGACTAAAGTGAAGAAGAATTAAATAGGTTTGAGTTCCTTGTTATACTGCAATGAATAGAGTTCTCAAAAATTTAAAAATGAAAATAACTAGACCAAGTAAAATCCTGCTCCTTAAGCCCACCCAAGCCCCCTATGGATCTCAGATGTGAGTAATTCCATGTAGCTATTCTATGTAAGAAAAACAATGCCATCTACCCCGGCATCAACTTGCTATACAGATGATGTCATAGTACACCTTGCAGATCCCTTAATCCCTGAATCCTTTTGTTTTGGTCGAGTCAGAACCAGACAAGACAAAAGTCTTCTCCTTTTCTTTTTTGTTTTGATCTTGTCAATAATCCAAACGACTCTTTGACTTCATAGAATACACTAACAGCTACGCTATTTAAACCAATCAAAATTTATTTAATAGCATTCAGACAAAAAGCATACAGAGTATGTGAAGTTGACCAGTGCGGGACCAGGCCCCACACCACCTTCAGACTCCACCAATCCCTCCTTCCACTTATGAGGCAATGGGGGACCGCCAAGTGTCCTTAAAATCTCTGCTGCTGTGACGGCTGCCACCGGCATTGAAGGAATCGTGGGGAACCTCCTCCTCACCTCTTCTGCTGCCACCTGTAATCTCTCCACATCACTGCCTTGAATTACACTACCGATTGCACCCCACCCAGGTGTTAGAGGGTCTCCAGGCCCACCTAATATCACCGTCCCCCTCTCAACTCCCCCATCAGAACCCCCGGCAATTAAAACAGCTTTGGCCCCTCGCTCTGCCGCTCTTGCCACCACACCACCGCGGTACCCGCCACCTTTCCTCACCAAAACAACACAACCATTTACTCTCACACCGAGTCCGTCAAGGGTTTGAAAATCTTGTTCCCGGCCAAGGTTGGCGTAAACGGCGGGGGCGAGGGTTTTACCTGAGGGCGAGTAGGCATGGTAAGGCGGGAGTAAAATTGCGTTAGGATCAGCTGGCTCAGAGAGGGAGAGAGGGGCGATGAGAGAGCCGTTGGAGTGGTGGAGAGAGAGGGAGGAATGGGAAGGGAAGGAGAGAAGAGGAGAGTATTGGCGAGAGAAGGTTGGGAGGCCCTGAGAGCGGAGACGAGAAAGGACAAAGGAGGTAGTGGAGGCGGCGCCCGGGGTGCCAGCTACGTGGGGGCGGAGGGTGAGAGAACGGAGGTCGTGAGAAATTGAGGCGTTGGCTGAGGTGGAGAGAGAGAGGAAGAGGGTAGGAGATGAGGTGGCGTAGGCGAGAGAGGCGGTTTTAGAGGTCAAGCTGTTATACACGGTGTATAGGAGGAGGAGGAGGAAGAGAAGTAGGAAGGAGAATGGAAGGAGGAGGTGGCGGGAACGTGTGATTGAGGGTTTCAGTTTCAGAGGAGAAATTGAACGCATCTCACTTCCACTTCCAGAGAGAAAAAAGAGAGCGAGAGATGATAGATAGATGGAGGTACATAACATAACATTCCTCTTTTCAACTTTTTCAAGAAACGGAGGAATACTGGTGGATTTCTCAATGGACCGCACGCACTTTATAAAATGGCGCGGTGCAGTGCTGACTCGGTGACTGATGACCAAAGTTTTTCTTTTTCTAATGCACGGGGTCGGGGATTATATTATTCACAGTTGTCGCCTTGTCCTAGCAAGAACAATATTATTAAAAAATCCCATATTTTCACAAGTGAGCGTACAAGTTTGCCGATTTTTTTATTAATAGGAAAATAAAAAATAAATAACGACAATGGAGAATGGATTCGTGAAATTTTAGAATATAGAAAAAACATTATCTTTTATAACGTCCTGCGCACGTTAAGGTCGTTATGCTAATCTGCTAATTAACTAAACATAACGAAAAAAATCAGGACGTTATATTCATAAATGGAAAAAAAAAAAAATTTGAACCGTTTTGAACCATAACGTCCGGGACCCATTATTTTATTTTAACTAGGTTTCTAATTTTATTCAATTCTGATGGGTGCTGATATTCACACCACAAAAAATATTATTAACACAACAAGATTTAAATATTTTCACAAATAGACAACTTTATCCCTCATTTATTTCTCAATCAAGCTATCATTTGTTTCTTTTTTTAATTAACAAGTTTCTTAAATATAAATTTCTAAATTTGTTATCCTTCGTTCATGTTGTCTTCTAATTGTATACTATACAGTGAAAAGAAGAAATACCCAGCCAAATTTTGAAATAATATACCCGATTTGTCACTTAGATTATTTTCTTTTTTTTGTATTACTTCCTACTTTTAATTATGTTACTCAATTTATTGATAATTATTTTGACAGTATATTTTGTTAATTGTAAATTTTATAATTTAACTAAATGCTTAGATAATTTTATCTTTATATCTGATCATTTCAATTAATAAAATCTACAATTTATTATTTATTAATTTAATTATAAGTTTTCATTTTGTTGATTGTAAATTGATTTTTCATCTTGTTAATTATGAGTTTTAATTTTTGTGTTCCGTTTTTTAAGAAAGAAATGCAGATGTTTTGATTTTGGAAATAAAGTAAATCATAATTATTAAAATAAAGAAAGTGTTAATTACATAATCAAATAAGGCAAGCTATAACAACAATAAAGTAAGGATAAAGTTGTCTATATACTTAAAAATTTTAAAACTGTTGTGTTAATAAAAAATATAGTTGTGTAAAAATCATCACCCAATTCTGATTCGTTTGAACATTGAAGCATATGTGTAGACATTCATATTTTATTTAGTTTTCACATCTTTCTAAAAATGACAATCTTCTATTCAATAAATAAAGAAACAAACTAATAAAGAAACAAACCAATGAGCCAATAATACAATATTGATTATTATAATCATAATTGATATGGTAACCGCAATCAGCACAATTAAAATAATAACAGAAATCTGTGGCCGTTTATTACATGCTTTAATTTTTCAATGAATGATTCAGATTTTTGTGTTGATCACATGATGCTGTGTTTTGCTCGTTACTTTTTATATTAAAGGTGCATATGCAAAATACAAAGTTTTAGCTAAAATAATGGCTCCGGACGCTGTGATCCATAAAAAAGGTTAAAGAATAATGGCTCCGGACGTTTGTTCGACAAGATTGAAGTGAATCAAGGAATAAAGAAAGTTAAAGAAAAACTGTCGAACAGATTCTTGAAAACCTTTTAAAGGAAAGGAAAATTAAGTTTGTTGAATGTTGTGAAGGTAGTTTGTGTGCAAACATAGTGTGCTGGTTGTTTTGGACTTTTAGTTTGTGAAGGTAGAGCCCTATGCTCCTGACTATCGGTAGTCAAGGAAATGCTTGGTAAAACCTGGTCCATTCAGCATTTTATTTGGGAAAAAGTACAAGTAATCCTACGAAAACAGACATACAGAATAGAAGCCAGTACACACAGCTTCACTTGAAAATTAAAATAAGTGAACAAAACAACATGAAAACCCTCCCACACAGACACAGTCAGCTACCAACCCCATATTACAATCAGTTTAACAAAATGACATAAATCTAAAATCCAGATGCCATCACAATTAGTCATCCACTGCTGGTTCTTGATCTTTATCTTCAACAATTACTGTAATATCATCTCCAAACAGATGTTTCCAATAATCCATTCAGTATGGAGAAAACATAGTTAATATAAACATTAGACAAACTAATGTCTGATTAAGCATAGACAAGTCCCTAGATCTAAACCACCATAGCTAAAGTTTGCTTAGAGAAGTAAGAGAAAATATAGTCAATAATTATTATTTATTTCATAACATAAATAAAATATAATCAAAATTAATGAAGATACCAAGCTCGACCATTGGAAATTAAAAACAGGGGCTGGCACAATTCTACCACTAAAGAAACTCCTTGTATTATAAAGTATAAAAAAACTCTCTGCCTGCTACAGAAAAAAATACAAAGAATACAACAAATCCCTAGTGCTGTTCAAATAGTCATGTTTTCAGTTGAGTTATTTTGCAATGGAGACGGTTGATTGAAGAAATTCAAGCCTGTTTTTAGTGAGAGAAATCTTCTCCTCTGCTTCACTTGCTTTCTCCCTAACTCCACGGACAACCTCAGCTGGTGCCTTCTCGATAAACTACACAATCACCAAGCATTTTTTTATCAGACAAAAAAGCAAAAGACATAAGTAAAAAATATCTTAAATATTGGATTATGTGCACCCCGGCACATAGATTGACATAGTGATTAGTAAATAAATCTTCATTATTTACCAAAATTGAATTACAGTTTAAGCATCGGTACAAGGTACTGATTTCCCCAAAAAGTAAATTAAGCACCACTATTACCAGATCGATCACACAGTCAAAGGCCTAAGGCCTCAATTTCGATCAATTCTCAGTTATGCAACGTGCTCAGTTTACAATTGATTAATCCAATTTCTCTTCATTTTACCAAACATCATGAATTAAAAAAGAAAAAAAATGTTTCACTCTATATATACCCTCAATACTCCAACTACATTAATGGCCAAGAAAAACAAAGTAGGCTTCCAAACTCAGATTAATTAAACCAATAAAATCCCATGCTACAGTGCATCCTGACATGATCTATATATGCCATTATGTTAACTAATTTATCCTCTTTCTGTATATGTATTTTAACTAACTTATTTTTTGTTTCCTTTATTAGATACTTGATGGTATACACAGCCAGTACATGTTTTATAAAAAATAAAGAAAAGGGGCAGCATACACTAGGCGCATTCAGCCGAGCAACAAGAGCATCATACTCAGATTGCATCTTAGAGAGACGCTTCGTTAGCCGTTGGATTTCAGAAGACACATCTACCATGTCAGCTAAAGGGAGATAAGCTTCCAAACCGTCACTAGCCACAATGTGAACCGATTGACTAATATCACCTGATATGACAATAGCCACCATATATTTTACAATGAATGTTAGTACAGCATAAAGGAAATTTGAACTATTCGTGAAATAATAATTTTAATTTTAAGTCTTTTGCATGATACACCCCGTGAAACAGTAAACAATACTCAAATTTTCATTTATTTGGAACTAAAAGCCAACACTTTCTGGGTTTCATTGTAAATAATAACCAAGTGTTAAGGGCAAACCAAGGAATATGACTACTTTCCCTTATATTGTAATGTTAATTCGCAGTTTCAAGCAAATCGTCTCACATAGTTAGCAGCCAAACACCCAAGTCCACTTGGCCTGGTTTTACCTACTCTTGCTCATTAAAAAGATCTCCTCAAGGGGGGCATTTGTCTGTATACCTTTCTCATCAACACTTGTGTTACTTGCAGGTAGGACAAACAATTTACATACCAATTGCCAAAACTCTTCAATTTGACATACCTGGTGGTGATTCTGTAAATTGGGCATGCTCTAGATCAAGCCGAGAAAGCGAAGCCAATACCTCCTTTTCACTCTGTAATAAATTAATAGACAAAAAGGCAAAAAGAAGTTTTAGTAGGCATGAGAATACAGGCATCGCTGTCAATACAAATAGATTTATCTCATTTTGCACTTACAGATATGTAACAGAGAACATCAGAACCAGCAACAATTGATGCTGATATGCGCTTAGCTGGCTCTACAGAATGCTCCGCTCGTGCATTCCTTATAGCTCTTATCTGTTCAAAATATCAAATTTATGAGACAGAAAATCATCAATGCTTAAAAAACATTTAGCAGTAGAAAAATATGAGGTGATGGTATTCACCAATGCTTGTAAATTCTGAAATCTTTTGACAGATATCATATCCCTTGGAAGCGAAGTGCTGGGCCAAGTTGATACAATGAGAGCTTGCTTCCGATATGGTAATGCCTGGAAAAACAAATGAAATAATTGCATTTAGTTTGAGACTTATAATCTCAACCTCATATTTCATGTTATTTGTTTTCTTTTGAGGGGGCTAGGTGCATTATTTTACCTGCCATAACTCTTCGGTGACAAAAGGCATAAATGGATGCAGCAACTTCAGTATATTTTCAAATACATAAAGCAGAACGGCTTGAGCTATGGAAGTCATAGAATTATCCCCTGAATTGTATAAACGGGTTTTACTAGCCTCAATGTACCTGGCAGCAAGATTTTAACAAGATGATCAACATGTTTAAGAAGGGCAACAACATCATACAACCAAAGAAATAATATGATAAATTTGATTATCAACAGGGGAGGCATTTTTGTAGCTAACTCAAAGGAAGTAACATAAATATTGAAAACATGTTTCAAAATACTGGCAAAGCAAGAAATTCGATAAGTAGCAAACTAATCTTTGATTATTTCATACTAACCAATCAGCAAATTCTCCCCAAAAGAAATCATAGATCTCCCTACCAGCCTCGTTGAAGAAGAATTTTTCATAGTTAGCAGTTACAGAATCAATAAGCTGATGAAGTTCTGAGACCTACATAAGGAATCCTTCTTAGTAAACAAATAACAAATAATATCATAATGCAATGCAAAAGTAAATAGGATAAGTATATAACAATACTCACCACCCAGCGTTCTGGCAATGGAAGGTTGACAAGAGATGCCTCTGTGTCAAACTGTCAATAAAGAATACTCCAATAAAATAAATGAAAAGCATGTGAAGAAATATTGCAATTATAGGACAGAAAAGAATGAAATTGTCAATTTTCCAAACTAAAAATTGAATGTAATGTTTGTTTCATGTGAATAAAAAAGAGCATCAATTAATAAAGAGAATTATTTACAGAGCTCCTGACACATGTTTTGGTTAACTGAAATAACTGTGTCAGATTAACCAGAGAAAGAAAAAGTAAGGTAATGCATGGAAACTTTTGTATCTACATCCCCAGTCCTATTCAACACTATACATCTACCCAAGCTATTCACACCAATGTGTTTAGGATACAATATCTAAAAGGTGTTTAGTCTACTACAGAGGTCAGGTAATGACTCGTCAGATGCATGTTTAGCAAACAACTTTACGAGGCTCTTTTGGAAATGTACTCATTAGACTGGGAATGTTGTGTGGTGTGCAGATAGGGCGCACCTTATTTGTCAATAAGAGTTCCCACGCAGATGCATCACTTTTATCAGGCACATTTTGTAAGATGAACTTGCCGGCATTCCATAACTTGTTGGTGAAGGCCTTGTTTGCTGACAGTCTCTCCATAGAAAGATTCAGATCCTGTCAAGAAAAGTGTTGGATAACAAGTGAAAAAGAACGAAAACAAAAATTGATGAAAACCACACACGCACAAAATAAATATAGAAGAAATTACACAAGGACAACGGACCTGGCCAGCTGTTCCCAAAGAGATTGTAAATCTCAGGGCATCTGTCCCATACTCTTTTATTGTGTCCAGAGGATCTATCACATTTCCTAGTGTCTTTGACATTTTCCTTCCCTGGGTCAATTCCAAGAAATCAAATTAGCACAAGAAATGGAAAATATCAAATACAAAAATGCAGCATCTGATGTTGTAAGAGTACTGATTGTTCTTTCTAGTCAAATATTTGTAGACGTAAGGTTTGTAAGCACTGCTTTTGTAACAAATAATATCTTGGTACATTGACTTATATTCCCTTTACACATTACTCTAAAGTCTGTACAATTTGATAATTTATTCCTGAATATCTAATCATATCTACTGACAAATATGCTGAAACAGAACATAACATTACTAACTTGAGCATCACGAATAAGACCGTGCAGATATACATAAGAGAAAGGAACAGTTCCTGTAAGCTCTAAGCCCATCATCACCATTCGAGCCACCCAGAAGAACAAAATATCATGCCTGTCAAAATTATACACAAAGGACTTCGCATGTCATGTGGCAAATAGCATGAGTGGAAAGTACAAATTCAAGCGAGAATGGAGAGAGTTCTAATCAACTGTTAACTCACATAAAATAATGAATATGGATCAAAAGTACAATGAATTTAAATTTACATACCCAGTCTCAAGCATGGTGGTAGGGTAAAATTTTTGGAGATCCTCACTAGATAAATCTGGCCAACCGAGCGTGCTAAAGGGCCATAAGGAACTGAAATTAAACCAATTCTGATCAGTACAATAGCAACCTGCGTTTCATTTAGCATAACTCACTCCAGGTTATGCAGCAGCTTGTATGCAAGTGTTATATAAACAAGGTAACCGAAAATTGGAACCAGAATTCCTGTTTATCAAACACAAGATGTGTATCCCAGTACAAGATACATACTAACAGCAATCATAACTGTTAGAGTGTTATAGTGGTAGGTTGGTAGCCTTTTCTGTCCTCATGTCATTCAGAGCGTCTCATGATGAGATCACTACCTCAGAAAAAGGTGGGAAAAAAAATATAACCTTGTAGAATACTTTTTCTATCAGATATGTGACCAATCAACATGAGAGAAATCCACAATGACAACTGAAACCTTGAAAACCATGTATCAAGCACATCAGGATCTTGATATATTTCAACTGATTTCCCGTATTTTTCCTTAGCTTTCTCAAGGGCTTCCCTTTCATCCCTAGCAACTATGTAGTGCTCTTCACAATCCTTCCCTTCAATATACCAGACTGGTATCCTGTGTCCCCACCATAACTGTCTGCTTATGCACCAGTCTTTGATATTTGTCAACCAGTGATTGTATATCTACAGCAAAGAATGAGAATTTTATAAGGTAAGATGAAAGAAAAAAAGTTAAACAAAGATAAGATTAAAGCAAGTCAGAAAATACTTGAATTAACATATTTCTATAAATAATAAAGACAACTCCATTCTAAGCATAGCTAACAACGAGTATGGCACAAAAGATTTTAAACACCTGATACAGCTATATAGGACTTAAGCAATCGGGTTTCAGTATAAATCATGTAATGCCAGTATAGAACCCTAGTATTAATTAAAGGGTTTGCTAACATACCAGTACCAGAATGAACTAAAGAACACAATCAAACTTCTTACAAACTTTCTTTATTTCATGTGATTTCACATGCAAGGTTTACCTTCTCAAACCTCTCAGGAAGTATGGTAAGTTGCCCTTTTTCAACCACACTTAAAGCCTTCTCAGCCAATGGCTCCATTGTAACAAACCATTGCTTACTCACAAGTGGTTCTATTACCTGAAGGAAAGTTTAAAAAATTAATAGCGATCAGCACCAAATAGGCTAAACAGCATGAAAAAAATTGCTCCTAAGAAACAATAGAAAAAAATCATCACACTTCACCACCACGCTGTGATCTGGGAACTCGAAGTGTGTGAGGCTCCTTTTTCACTGCAAGGCCTGTTTCCTCAAGATCCGCCCATAGTTTTTTCCGGGCCTCAAACCGATCCATGTCACTGAATATAAATATTAAGAATATTAAGACCAAAAAACAAGTCAGAAATAGAAAGCATATTCCAGCTGAGACCTTTGTCTGGAAAACAATTCAGTAACAGCAATTACAACCGAGCACTTGCCTGTATATTCCAGCTGCATCATTTAAGGTGCCATCTTTGTTCATAACATTCAGTATAGGCAAACCAAGCTTTCTAGCTATGTGATAATCATTATGATCATGTCCAGGGCTGATCTTCAGCACACCAGTTCCAAATTCTCTATCCACATGCTGTACATAACCGGTAATTAGATTAGAAATTTAAGTGGAAAAGGTCCATTTTGCTTTGAATCTTGGCCAATAATAAGACACTGAAGGAGTTGTACTTTGTCAGCAATAATAGGTATATGCCGGCCAAATGTCATTGGTACAATTGCTAGCCTCCCTACGTACTTCGAATATCGTTTATCCTGCAACATAAATACAAATTAGCAAAACCAAGACATAACAAACACAGGAAAGCAGTAATGGTCCTGTTCTGTTGTCAGAAGGTACAACTTTCAGTTTTCACTTTTTTCTCAAGGTAAAAACGGGAGAAGCAAAATAATAATTTGCTTATCCAGCCTATCATCACCGGAATTAAAAATATTAGCAAGTACTTACATTTTATTCCTTTGTACAGTGAAATCAAATTCTAGTTAGACTTACATGAATAATACAAAGTAAATGACCAGTTTTCTCACTTTCAGATATTAAAATAAAAACTTTACCCTTGAGAGGTCATCACACTTTTCATATTATTGGTATCTTTTGTATCTTTCTTTTCTTTTTCTTATTTATTTAGCATCATCATCATTGTGGTTATTTCATTATTTTTCATATTTATTATTATAGGTGACTTCTTCTATTATAAAAATACAACAGGGTTATGCTACTGTCAAATATCAAATCCCGTAAAGTAAAGCCACAAAAAAATAATACCTCAGGATGCACAGCTATCGCTGTGTCAGCAAATAATGTCTCTGGGCGTGTCGTCGCTATTGTCAGAAAGTCATTTCTATGATTAAAAAAATAACACTCATATAAGTTAGGCTCAATCAATTCAGCGCCGTTTTCATCTCATAACAATAATCACAGAGGAATAATAAAAAGGACAAGATGGGAGGTAAAAAATACCTTGTACCACCAGCAACACGATACTTGATATGGTACAAGTAACCGGGTTCTTCGGAATACTCAACTTCCTGAAAATTGAAGTACCCAATTTATACCTAAGAACTTCAGTGTCATGTACTATAAGAAACAAGAAAATGAATACACACTACTCCTGTAAGAATAATATCCAGAAAGTGACTCAGCAATCAGAGTAAGATAAGACCAGAATTGTACCAAGTCGGAAACTGCAGTTTGTAGGGTAGGTGACCAGTTCACCAAGTAAGATCCTGTTATATAAATGAAGTCAGATTTTCAGGTTTCTTTTTGCCATTGCAATATACACTAGGCAGAGAAGGAGAAAAGTGCATGAACTTATTTTCTTTAAATATGTTTAAATTTGACTATATAGTCATCTGGAGGGATTATCTGATATTCTTCATTAATACCTTGGTAGATAAGGCCTTTCTCATGGAGGCTTACAAATGCTTCGACCACCGCCCCTAAGTAGAACAAGAAACGGGTTAGAGGAAAGTAATTCTAACTGCTGGATATGTTGTAATTGTTTTCTGGTGCTATAAATTTATAGCTGCTGGAATAACAGAAAATTTGATATTCAAATGACTGTCTTACGACTTAGCTGCACATCAAGAGTAAAATGCTCCCTGTTCCAGTCACAAGATGCACCCAATCTCCTTATCTGCTTGGTAATTGTCCCCCCATACCTAGTACATGACCAACAAGTATATTAGTGTTAGATAAATGGTACATATAACATTCTTAGTTGATGTTTTATTATTTTAATCATCACGATCCTTCTTAGCACATTAATGGTTATCCATATGGTTCCAACCATTAAGTTAACTTGAAACTGAAGAAATATGACAGATCATGAATATAAAGGAATATAAAATATTGGAAATTTAAGGAAGGATTCACTTTTCTTTCCACTCCCAGACTCTCTTTGCGAACTCTTCCCTACTGAGATCAGTCCTTTTAACACCTTCCTTTGCAAGCATTTTCTCAACAACCAACTTGAAAAAAAGAGAATTACCCATTAATGCATGTAGAAGTGATAGCAACAAACAACAGGAAGAGGTAATGTCTTTCAGAGTTTATTTTACAGAAGGTAGGAATGTAAAGATACCATATCATTTTAATCTTCTTTTCTTTTAAGTGGCATGCTAGTTTATTGGCAACTTAATTACCAATAAACTATGCTCTAAATTACCAAGCTTGAAGAGGTTAACATGTGCTAGATATAAAGGTGTCTATGCGCATTGTTCATGGCACAATGTAAAATAAATTTTGTCCTTGAGCAATTCTAACCTGAGTTGCAATACCAGCATGGTCAGTTCCTGGAAGCCAAAGAGCAGGTCTTCCTTTCATGCGGAAGTACCTCACCATAATATCCTGTTAAAAAGTGAAGTGTGCCAAAATTTTACACTTTCAATATGTGAGTTCTCAGACACAATAAAATGAAATGGGTACCATAATTGATTGATGTTTAGCTGCATCACTGAGATTAATCGAGGTTTGGTTGGGCTTACTGGTTTCAATTCTCCTTTATGCCTATTGCTGTACAGCTCATCATCTGTTATGTGCATGCCAAATTTTGGTGGACCATAAGTTGCATTATGTTTAACTAACCAGCTAAAACACTGGCATGGATGAATGCCTAACAGACAATGAGTAATACTCACCAGCCATAAGCTAACCGACCTTAAATGGCATCAACCTACCTCAAGTGTGACAAACATTGCATGCCCCATATGCAGTGAGCCAGTAACATTTGGAGGCGGCATAGAAACCACAAATGGATCACCCCCACCACGATCAAAGTTTGGTTTGAAATACCCTTGTGATTCCCACCTGACAAGTTTTGCGAGGAATAATCCATTGGGTTTGGTTAGTTTAAATAATTGACAAGCATAGCTGGTACCAGCACAAATCAAATAGATATGATAGCTTTCGGGTACACTTAGAGTTGGTTGCAAAGCGCAGAAGTCTAAAAAACAGAAGAAGAAAAACTTAAAAAGAAGAAGCAGGATAAATCTAACACAACCAATGAACTGGTACATAAGAATATGAGGGCATGACGGCATGACAAAATGCAAGGAAACAGCAGTGATCTCAAAATATCACAAATAATGGGTACTGACGTCTTGCAATTGTTGAATTTCATAATTGAATATTTGGTCCTATGGCATGGAAATGTACTTTAAAAATGGATTCAAGAGGAAATAAGTCAAGTCAACTAACCCATTACTTTGTTTCAATGTGAATTCCATTTGATAAATGATTACCAGTTATATATCCGTTCTTCTGATGCAAAATCGAACGTCTTAGCTATCCCCGGAGAGGTGAACACCTCCGTTTCAGAAGCCAAAGCTGAACAAAAGAGAATGTAGTAACTATAACTGTTCAGACTTCAGACGGATAATAGTATCTTTTAACACAAATTAACAAGCACGAGCTACCCTACCTGAGAAGAATTTCCTACTGTGGCGGCGCAGATTCCAGCGAGGCGGAATGAGTCTGGAGCGACGGCACTGAGGAGAGAACAGAAAGGGATTTAATCTATAGATGGAGCGAGACGAGAGGATAGCAGGGCTTGTCAGAGCCATTAGAGACCCAGAGAGTCCGAGACCGGGAGAGGAGGCGCGACCGGGTTAGCGCTTCAGCACTAGCCACTAGGTGATGGAAGGACTGTTATTTTGTCAAAAACCCTCCGGATAATATTTTTCTTTTCTCAAAGGGAAATTTTATTTTGGCAACAGATAAATACAAATTAGTATTTCAAAATTAAAATTTTGTTATAAATTAAATTAAATAAGATTTATGTAGATGTTCATTATGTAACTCTCAATATTCATTACCCACTACCATGATGGAGTTAGTGTCCTAGAGCAAATGTTGCTACATATTTTGTTCGTATATTGGTTGATATGATCAACTTCTTCATTTCTAGAATAAGATTCTAGATTGTGAAACACTATCTCGTAACAAGTAATAAACTCTAGATTTTCCTAATATTTGTAATTAGCAAAGAACACTAATTACATATATATATATAAGATTAGTGTGATGATTAAATATCGATTGAGTTTCACAAATCAATCGATGGAGATCGATTTAATATCACGAATGCATATAAGAGTATATGGCATTGAAGTGACCTTATGCTAAATATTATAAAAGGAGTCTGAAGTCTGAGATGATTCGGTTTTCTCACTTGAGGGCTATGCATATGATGTTATTCGTAGAGAATATAAAGGGTGGTTGTTATGTGTATATGTATCTCACTTGGAGAAGTCCGCGAAGAATTAATAAGACGAATATCCCTCATCATGGTATGTAATATTGTGGTGAGTGATGATATCTTTGGGCTCCTTGATTGAGCTTGATTATATATGCGCATTACGATATCGTAAATAGAATCTACCTCTTGAATAAAGAAACGTAATAGACAAGTAAGCAAGATGACATGGTCCTGACTTGCGCTTATTATTAGAGATATCATGTGATATTGGATATTACACGGGCAATATATGATAATGTCTATATTAGATCAATAATACTATTGGAGAACATATCATCTGTATTAATTGGGTAATCATATTATTTTATACCAAAGATAACTTATGATTAATGAAATGTGATTTCATTGCCAACATAAATACGGATCCAAAGAGGTCACACCCTACAAGGTACTAGTTGAGATATCGTATAGTGATACGATACTTAATGGTGTTATGTGATAACACTAAGTCAAATCCTAGAATGTAGCATGTGATGTGGGGCATTACATAGGACATTCAATCAACACTAAGAAGTATTATAAAAGGTCGAGTTAATTTGGTACATGTGATGTACAAATTAATCGAGGAACTGTTTAATGTGATTAAACAAAAGAAAGACATTAATAGAACTTATTCATATAGTCAATTTGATTGTGCCAACTGATAGAGCTTGATTCAACGATCTTATGGTTTGGGTTTTATGGCCAAAACAAGTTTGACTTGACATCGGTCAATGAAAGTCAACTGCGGGAATGAGGTATCTGATGTGGAGCTGGTGTTGACTGGTCAACATCTGGTGTGGAGAAGAGTTGGCTTGGGAAAGGGGCATGGTCTATTTGGTCCATGGATATTTTGTGAGGGATTTAAATAGAGTTTTGGTCCATTGGACCAAAATATTGTCTTATTACTATTGTGCCCATGTGAAGATGATTCTTATCCACAAATTGATTAGATAATATGGTAATTTCACAATAAAGAAGAGAGCCTCCATTTAAATAGCCTCATATCCCTTTCTCTCTTCATCCCTCTCATTCTCTCCTCTCCTCACATCTCCCTCTTCTCTTCCCTTTCTTGGCCGAACCCACCTAGGGCCGCCACCCCTAGGCCGAGCCACCCCAAGGGCCGCCAGCTGTACCACATATCCACACGCTCATTGCTCAATCCTCTACAACATGGTACAATCTAATTGCCCAAAATAGCAGGATTGATCAACTCCATAATATGTTTAATCTAATTAAACATATTTCCTTATTCAGTCGAAACATCCTTTGTACATACTTGTGTACTAAATTGATTCGACTAATCCTCACATGATTAAATCCTCTTGTGTACTAAATAGATATAATCAATCATCATTATACTTATTGTATATTGAGTAAATGCTTATTACGAACCTATGTAACTAAGCATTTCAGGATTCAACGTGCATTATCTTATAGTGCACTAGTGGCATCATATACATGTATGATGAAACGGCTAGAGCCCTTGTAGGTGTGACCTGCTTGGATCTATATCATGTTGGCAATGGAAACTTTTCCAATAAGTCAAGATTGGCATCTAGCAATGCATGACTACCCAAATGATACAGACAATATGTAACCAGACATCATCGGGATCCAATATAGACCATGCGTAAAGCACTGCATGTGTCGTATCCAATATCATATGATATCTCTAATGATAAGCACAAGATAGTGATACCTCGCATATTTAGTCTATTTTAGGCCTGTTTTAGTACCAGATTCGTGCCATAATTCACCAGAATCATGTGCATTTCATCGATATATCTTTAGAATTTGGTACTGCTGAGTGTTTGTTTGTTTTCTGCAGGTTTGGAGCAAAACACACGAAGAAACGGCGATTCAGATGATGAGGTACGACCCTTACCAGGCTTGGTACGGGTCTTACCAGACTTAGCCGATTTTCAGCTCTTCACGCCTGGTACGGCCAGGCCGTACCAATTTGGTACGGGCCGTACATAAAGGCGATCTGACAGATTCAAATTTTGGCAGAGGCTATTTAAAGCGGGGAACTCTCCAATTTCGACATCGATTCCATTCCAGATCCATTTGAGAGCACAGTAAGAGAGAGAAAGAGAGCTAAGGAGCTGAGAGCAAGAAGGAAGGAAGAGGAAGAGGCGAAACTCGACGGATCTAGCTTCCTCCTCTCGATCCCTTCAATCCATGGCTTTCTCTATCCCTCTTATTGTATTTTTAGATCAGATCATGTGCTGTGAGTAGTTCTTTTAGTTTCTAGGGTTAGAGATTGATTCTTGATTTGTTTTGACTTTCTTTGACTTGTATCTTGTATGAACTCTTTAGTTTGATTGATTGTGATTTACTTTGATATCTTTTGTTTTGCTTGCTGTGATTGTTGTATGATGTGCCTCTAGGTTTAGATCGAACCTATCAAGGTCATGAGATCATCTCAATCTCTCATCCAAATCAAATGCTTAGGGTAGAATAGTTCGAATTGAAGCCGAGAGGTTGAATTCTCCTCTAATCGACAGATTAGAGGGTGCCTTAGACCTCCAATCAACCAGCTAGGGTAGATCTGTACCAACACACGAGAGTTGAGGTGTAGAAATCCCTAAAAGGCAATCAATTGCATTCCAACCTAGATCTTGATCCAACAAACGACGGTTGAGGGTTAGGAACCTTAGGTATGGTCAATTGAACCTTTCTAAAGAGTTTAGTACAAGGTACCAGCAAGGAAATGCATTCACTCGAACTGGTAAGCTCTGTTCTGGGAAGCCAGTACGGGTCTTACCAGGGTGGTACGGCCTTGCCTTACCAAGTGAGGTACGGCCTAGCCGTACCAACTTGGTACGGGCCGTACCACTAGAGGCAGATCAGAGATGAAGTCTGAAACCCTGGAAACGCCTTTTTATCCATAATCAAAACACAATTTACATTTCTTCTAGCATTTTATTACATCTACTTGAACTGTTTGAATTGTTTGATTTGACCCTTTAGGAACTTAAACACAAAACCAAACCTTTTTCACTTCTAGTTTTTGATTGAGTTTGATAGAATCTAACCTCGCAATTAACCGTCCCTGTGGATCGATACCCGAATATACTACACGATAGGGGTTGTGCACTTGCATCCCTTACTCGTGGAGTGTAAACGTGGTTTTAAAAGGTACGCCCTCAAGCGTACCGAAACTTGCGTTGCACTTTGCTGCGAACAAGTTTTTGGCGCCGTTGCCGGGGACGGTAACGAATTGCCTAGTTAGATTTTACCTTACTTAGTTAATCTAGATTTTATCTTGTATCTTTCTTGCTTTTTCTTATTCAAAAACACTAAAAACTGGCTTTTGAACCCCCCCTGCAGGAAAATACAGGTTGAAGTATAATCTGAGAAGCAAGGGCCCACTGTTCGATCAAACTCCTCCAGACTCAGCCGAGACTGCTCAGCCACCCTCTGGTACGGCCAGCCCGCACCAATCTGGTCCGACCCGTACCGATTCAGGCACGGCCAGGCCGCACCAATCTGGTCCGACCCGTACCAAGGAGCCTGAACCTGAAGAGATGGCTGGAGCAGAAGACGAAGCCCGACTCAGAATGGAGGCAGAGGCCAGGGAAAGAGAAAGGCAAGAAGAAGAAGGCCGACTGACAGACGATGATGAGGATGTCTTCATGCCTCGAACGCTGCGAGAGTTCAACGTGCCGAGAGCTGGAGACGTGCGAGGTGCAATCCGGCTGCCACACATTCCAGGACAGCAACCGAACTTCAATCCGGGGGTTGTCAACATGGTGCAGCAGAACACCTTCCACGGACTCGACCACGAGGACCCGCACGCTCACCTCCAGACCTTCCTCGAGTGCATCACGACCATCAAAACCAACGGTGAGAATGCTGATTACACCAAGCTTGCTTTATTTCCATTCACTCTTAGGGATAAGGCCAAGAAATGGTTAGGATCTTTGCCTAGGGACTCTGTGAGAACTTGGAAAGAATTGTCCAAAATGTTTTTGACCAGATTTTTCCCTCACAAGAGGACAGCCAAGGTAAGACATGACCTGACCAGTTTTAGGCAGATTTTTGATGAACCCCTGAACGAAGCTTGGGAAAGGTTTAGAGAAATTCAGCACTCTTGTCCACACCATGGTATACCCGACTGGCTTTTAATTCAAACGTTTTACGACGGCCTGAACGAGAGCACACGTGCTTACGTGGACGCTGTTGCGGGAGGCGCGCTGATGACAAAGGAGCCTTTAGAGGCTATGAACTTGATCGACAGCATGGCGCAAAACCAGCAGTGGTCCGGCCGCGACACGTCACGCCAGCGAGGAGGCCAAGGAGGTAGCCAAGGAGGTGGCAAGTACGAGCTCGATCACATCACGGCTCTCACCGCCAAGATGGACGCCATGCAGCGGGCAATGGACAAGCTCAGCGTCAAGGCAGTCGAACAGCAACCTCAAGTATGCGTCATGTGCGGAGACGAGAGGCACGCATACGAGCAATGCCCGCTGGTGCAACAAGACGAGGAGAGTGAGCAGGTCAACTCTCTCAACAACGAGCCTTCCTTCTTCCCGAGACCTCCCTTCAGCCGGTCCTACTCCAAGGACCCGGTTGAGCAGCAGCACTGGAGGTCAAACCAGAACAACCCTGCGCCTTTCAACAACTCTTCGTTCAGACCGCCCTTCAACAACAACAGCTTCCAGAAGCCGCAGTACAACAACAACAACTGGAACAATCGGGCGAACAACACTGGAAATTACCTCCCTCCGAACAACAACGATTGGAGAGCCCAAGCTTCGAGCAGCAGCAACAGCAACAACAATGGCAACAGGAACTTCTACCAGAACGCTTCCTTTCCCAATCAAGGCAACCGAGCAGCCCCATCTGGCCCCTCAAAGTCAATTGCGCCTACCGGAGTGGACGACTTCACTCACGAGCAGGGCAAGATGAATCAGATGATGTGGGAACATATGCAGAGCATGTCCACTCAGATGGCTGCTCAACAAAATCAAATGGCTGCTCAAAACAAGTTGCTGGAGCAGCTGAGCCAGATAGTCACCTCAAGCCACTCTCGACCCGGGAAGCTTCCAGCTCAACCCGAACCAAATCCAAGAGAAGAGGCTAAGGCGATCACTCTGAGAAGCGGGACCCAATACGACGAGCCACCAATGCCAAGTGAGGGCACAGTTGATCCGATTCTCGACGCGACACCTGACGCGACTCCGACCCCTGAGTCAATTCCACTGAAGGAGGTTAATCCAGAACGAGCTGAGGTCATCCGACCTCAAGCGAGTGCAGACTGCACCAGCTCGGCAAGACCTGCACAACCTCCATCCGAAGCGTCAGGTAGTCAGAAGAAGAAAGGTGCCGAGAAACCACCTCCATACCGGCCACCTGTTCCATTCCCCCAGAGATTAGCTGAGACGAGACTGAACGAGCAATTCGCCAACTTCGCAAACGTCATCAAGCAGCTGCAGATCACCATCCCTTTCACCGACGCTTTGACCCAAATGCCCACCTATGCCAAGTTTCTGAAGGACATCCTTTCCAACAAGAGAAGCTTAGAGGGGCACGCGACAGTCAAGCTGACGGAGCAGTGCAGCGCAATTTTGAAAAGCGAGCTACCCCCCAAATTGGACGATCCTGGAAAGTTCTCCATTCCATGCACCATTGGGAAGGCGACAATCAAGAAAGCCCTGTGTGATCTAGGAGCGAGTGTGAGTCTCATGCCACGCACCATCTATGATCGCATAGGAGTGGGGGAGCTCAAGCCCACAAGGATGACATTGCAGTTGGCAGATTCTTCAGTCCGACTTCCACTTGGTGTGGTGGAGGATCTGCCAGTTCGAGTCGGGAAGTTCTTCGTGCCCGTCGATTTCGTCGTCATGGAGATGGAAGAAGATAAGGAAGTCCCAATCATCTTGGGGCGACCTTTTCTGAGTACAGCTGGCGCGATAATTGACGTGAAGCAAGGCATCCTGACTTTGAACTTTGGAGGAGAGAAGGTGAAGTTCCAAATCGATCGCGCCATGAGATATCCGTCACGATCCGAGACATGTTTCCGGGTTGACAGGACAGAGGAGTACTTGGCTGATCTGGCCAAGGACTACTTTCTTGAACAAGTCAACAACTCGCTGCGCCAAGACGCTGAATTCCTCTCTCAATTTCCAAGCGAAGCGAGCGAGTCAATCTGTGCAGCGGATGCGATTCCTGAGGATCTGGAGGACCGTACATCACACTCTGAGACGAGGAGTGGAGCGGAGCCTGCCAAGGCCGATATCTCGACGACACACGAGTCAGCTCACCCAGATGCGACTCATGTCAATGATCAGCCTGAGCGTCCGACTCCTGAACTCAAACCTCTTCCGACCAATCTCCGATACGAGTTCCTCGATCCAGAAAAGTCATGTCCTGTGATCGTCAATGCGAGTCTGAACCCCGATCAAACCACCAAACTCCTGGAGAAGCTGAGATTTCACAAGGGTGCGATCGGGTACTCGATCAAGGACTTGAAAGGGATCAACCCAGCCATCTGCTCACACCGGATTCTTCTCGAAGATGATCACAAGCCGTCTGTGGAGCACCAGCGGCGACTCAACCCCAACCTGAAAGAGGTGGTGAAAAAGGAAATTCTCAAACTCCTGGATGCAGGCATCATCTATCCCATCTCTGACAGCAAGTGGGTGAGTCCCGTTCACGTGGTGCCCAAGAAGGGAGGCACGACAGTGGTGAGAAATGAGAAGGATGAGCTAGTCCCTACTCGTGTGGTGTCTGGGTACCGCATGTGTATTGACTACAGGAAGCTCAACGCTGCCACGCGCAAGGATCACTTTCCACTGCCGTTTGTCGACCAACTCCTTGAAAGGCTTGCGACTCATTCTCATTTTTGCTACCTTGACGGGTATTCAGGATTCTTTCAGATCCCCATTCACCCGAACAACCAAGACAAGACCACCTTCACATGTCCCTACGGTACATTCGCATACCGTAGGATGCCATTCGGTCTCTGCAATGCACCTGCCACCTTCCAAAGAGCCATGATGGCTATCTTCTCCGATTTCATCGAGAAAGAGGTTGAAGTTTTCATGGACGACTTCTCTGTCTATGGAACCAGCTTTGACTCATGTCTAGCCAACCTCTGCAAAATCCTGGAGAAGTGTGAAGAGGTCAACCTGATCCTGAACTGGGAGAAATGTCACTTCATGGTCCAAGAGGGAGTTGTCCTTGGACATGTGGTGACCTCCAAAGGAATTGAGGTTGACAAAGCCAAGGTGGAGGTGATCGAGAAGCTGGAGATCCCAACAAATGTCAAAGCTGTGCGAAGCTTTCTGGGACACGCTGGCTTCTACCGCCGATTCATCAAGGACTTCTCGAAAATCGCAAAACCATTGACCAACCTGCTCATCAAGGACTCTGATTTCATCTTCACGCAGGAGTGTGTCGATTCGTTTTGCCGATTGAAAGAAGCCCTTGTCTCAGCACCCATCCTGCAGCCTCCAGACTGGACCTTGCCATTTGAGTTGATGTGCGATGCGAGTGATTACGCTGTGGGAGCGGTTCTTGGGCAGCGGAAGGAGAACAAGCCATGTGCTATCTACTACGCTAGCAAGGTGCTAGACCCTGCCCAGATGAACTACACAACGACCGAAAAGGAGCTTTTGGCTGTTGTGTTCGCTCTCGACAAGTTTAGATCCTATCTGGTTGGTTCCAAGATAGTGATCTACACTGACCACGCCGCACTCAAGTTTCTGTTGAGCAAGCAGGATGCCAAACCTCGCTTGATTAGGTGGATTCTCCTCCTGCAGGAGTTTGACATCGAAATCAGGGACAAGAAAGGAGTCGAAAACACCGTGGCTGACCATCTGTCCCGGCTTCGCTGGGAAGATGAGGGCTCTGGTAGCCTGCCAATTGATGACTCGTTCCCTGATGACCAATTCCATTCGATTTCTGCCATGGAGGAGATCCACTCGGTTGGTACACCGATGCACGCGACTCATGCGGTGCAAGATCGGACGTTCCATGCAACTGACCGAGTGAACACCAAGTCAGCGCCCTGGTATGCAGACATTGCGAACTTTCTCGCCTCGGGAGTACTTCCTCCTACCATGTCATACCAGCAGAAGAAGAAGCTGCGATCGGACGCCAAGTTCTACTTCTGGGACGACCCCTACCTCTTCAAGATTGGCGTTGATGGCATCTACCGACGATGTGTGCCATACGATGAGACGCGCTCCATTCTTGAGCACTGCCACTCCTCAGCCTACGGAGGACACGCTTCATCCTCCAAGACTGCTTCAAAGGTCCTGCAATCCGGCTTCTTCTGGCCTTCACTTTTCAGAGATGCTAGGAACTTCGTTGCAGCTTGTGACAGGTGTCAGCGCACCGGGAACATCTCCAAGAGGAATGAAATGCCTCTCCACTCTATTCTAGAGGTAGACATCTTTGATGTCTGGGGCATTGACTTCATGGGACCGTTTCCACCCTCTTGTGGGAACGAGTACATCCTGGTGGCTGTTGACTACGTCTCCAAGTGGGTGGAGGCAGTGGCATGCAAGAATGCGGACTCCAATGCAGTGAAAAGACTGTTCACTGACATCATCTTCCCTCGCTTTGGAGTTCCAAGAGCCGTCATCAGTGATGGTGGCAAGCACTTCATCAACCGCCAGTTCGACAATCTCCTGAGTCGCCATGGAGTCACTCACAAAGTGACCACTTCCTACCATCCTCAAGCCAACGGTCAAGCCGAGATTTCCAACAGGGAGATCAAGTCTATCCTGGAAAAGACCGTGGCTCGAACGAGAAAGGATTGGTCGCTCAAGCTGAGTGACGCACTTTGGGCCTACCATACAGCCTTCAAAACCCCGATTGGGATGAGCCCTTTCAAACTGGTGTACGGAAAGTCCTGCCACTTGCCCGTGGAAATTGAGCACAAGGCATACTGGGCCACACGGGCCATCAACATGGACTTGCTCTCAGCTGGAGAGAAACGCATCCTTGACTTGCATGAGTTAGAGGAGATGCGTCTCAATGCCTATGAGAACGCGAGAATTTACAAGGAAAGGACCAAACAGGTTCACGACAAGCGCATCATGCCTCGTGAGTTCCATGAGGGAGACCTGGTCCTCTTGTTCAATTCTCGACTTAGGCTCTTTCCAGGGAAGCTGAAGTCCAGGTGGTCCGGTCCATTCCGAGTGAGGGCAGTGTTCCCATTTGGCGCAGTGGAGTTGGAAAACAAGGAGGGGCGGACTTTCAAAGTCAATGGTCAGCGTCTCAAACACTACATTGCTGATCATCCCCAAGAAATGCGAGTGAACTTGGATCTCTCCGATCCATCTCCAACCAAAGCCTGAAGAGAGAAGGTCGAGCTCGAGACCTAAAACGAGCGCTCCTTGGGAGGCAGCCCAAGCCATTTTTACCTGTTTTGCATCTTAGGAACAGTTAGACATGCATTCATTCTTCTTCATTGCATCACGAGCGGCTTGAGAAGTCACGAGAACGAGAAACGAGAATTTCTGAGGTTGGTACGGCTAGGCCATACCACATTGGTACGGCCTGAAAATTGAAAGGTTGGTACGGCCCGTACCAATTTGGTACGGCCAGGCCGTACCTAGGTCAGGGACGCGAACCGACGCCATAACTGCCGCATTTTTTCTTTTAAACCCGACCCCGCCCCCCTACCCTTCCCCTTTTCTCTCTCCGCCGCACCTCCCTCACTTTCTCTCTCCTCCATCTTCTCTCCCTCTTTCTCTCCCTCTCCACTCCTTCTCCATTCTCTTCTTCCATCCACACCCGAGCACAAGGACCCCAACCGAACACCGGCCGGAGCACCAGCACACCATCTCCTCCTTCGCACCGACCTTCTCCTTCTTCGCACGGCCGAGCCGCACCTCACCGGTCCGACCCGCACCACCTCACCGATCCGACACGCACATCTCTCGGTTGGTACCTTCTCCATTTTTCTTGCATTTTTTTCTCTTCCTTGCACTGTTCTGCACCGATTCTGTCCAACCCTAGCCTGGTACGGCCCACCCGTACCAGGTAGGTACGGCCCGTACCAGCCTCTGAACTGACACCAACTTGGTTGCCCAAACCCCATTTTCTGTCACTGGTACCAGTTGGTGCGGCCCTTACCAGCCAACACCAAAAACCTAAGTTAGGTACGGCCCGTACCAGCCTGTGCGGCTAGGCCGTACCTACCTAGGTCAGGCCAGGCCGTACCAACTAGGTCAGACCAGGCCGTACCTACCCGGTCCGACCCTTACCACCCAACGCCACACACGTCTGAGCGATGCGTCGGCAATCCTCTCGCTCCTCCACACCCTCTGACGCCTCCATCCCTTCCGCCACTGGCCCGATGGCCAACGTCCCTCCTGCTGACGCCCCCACGTCATCTCATCACTCCCACCGGAGTGCGTCTCGGGGTGACTCCCGAGCATCTCGCCACTCCCGGGAGAGCGCAGCCCGGACTGGGTCCCGCCATAGTCCCTCCCTTCAGGACGCCGTCACGCCCACCTACTATGAGGGAGAGACCACATCCAGTGGCCATCAGTCCGTATATCGGAGCCCACAGGAGAGCCCCTCTTACCGTCCATCTGGAGACCAGGACCAGGGCTCTGACGAGGCCTCTGACCAGGCCCAGGGCTCTGATCAGGCCTCCATCCATGACTCCGACCACGCCTCTGACTCCTTTGGCACTGATACGGCCCTCTCTGATGCCACCCAGCGTGCCGAGGCTTACACCGAGGAGTACTTCTTCATGCCGACCCGTCGGCAGTTCAAGTACTTCGATATTCTGCTGACGAAATCGATCAACAATACGAGGATTGTTGACTTTTCTGCTCTTCAGACGCTGGGACTGGAGGATGAGTTTCGCCGCATCACCACCCGGGTCGGGATCACTCCAGCCTTCTGGGAGATTGCCCAGAGGGGATACAAGAAGCTCACCATGGAGTTTCTTTCCTCTCTGGAGCTCAAGTACTCGCGGCACCATACCCCGTTCATTCGGTTCCGCATGCTGAGTGAGACCCACCGCGTCTGGCTGTCTGACTTGAGAGAGTGGTTTGGCTTTGAGCCGAACCCGACTACTGACTCCCTCACCTTCTCTGTGGGCTTGGAGCGCGACAGCTTCTGGGCGCTGATCTCTGGCGCCCCAGCCGGGTCAGCCTTCAACAGGGAGTACAAGCAGCTCAATGTCTCTCATCCAGTCATCCGGGTCCTGCTGCGTATCCTCGGTTGCACCATCTTTGCGCGTGGCGAGACGTTCGCCCGCGCCAATGTTGAGGATATGCAGCTGGTGGATCATATGCTGCGTCCCGACAGCACTCTCGAGCGGCCCGATCTGATGCTCGTCATGATCCACCACTGGCTCGGCATCCAGAGGCAGCCCAAGCCGGGTGGCGTCATTTACATCTCGGCCTACGTCACTCTGATCGCCGAGCGCTTACACCTCCAGATCATCGGCGACGAGGAGTGCCGGAGCTCCCGATCTCTCTCTCTCACTCAGTTCACCACCTACAAGTTCATCGAGTCAGCTGCAGGCCGCGATGGGCGAGGTGCTTGGGCTTGGCGCATGCCTGACCAGCATACCAGATACATCATGCCATTCCCGGTCACTCTCTCCTTCACTGACCGGAGCACTTGGTTTTTCCGACGTCCGCCCCGCGTGCAGCCTGCCCCTGAGGTCCCACCTCCACCTCCCCCTCCTCCACCACCCCCACCACCACTGCAGGGCGATGAGGACATGATCGATGCCGCCACCTCTCCAGTCCAGGCTCCGTTTGCACCGCTGCATCATCTCCCTCCTCTTGTGCCACCTTTCCCCGGCCAGGCTCCCCCCTTCTTTGAGCAGGTACATCCTTCACCCTTTGGTGCAGGTACCTCATTCTATGGAGCTGGCCCTTCCACGTACCAGACTGGCCCATCCACCTCCGCCTACGCTGCTGGCCCATCCACCTCTGCCTACGCAGCCGGACCCTCGACCTCCTACAGTAGACCCGAGTATCCCCCTCCAGTCGATGAGCCCACCATCCAGGATGTCTACCACCTGATGTACGGCATGCGTCAGGAGCAGGGTGTTGCACTCTATGAGCAGGGTGCTGCCATTCGTGAGCAGGGCGCCATCCTCCAGGATCTCACGCGACGGGTGACTGGGATAGAGCAGCGATTTAGCGACTGGCTCTGGTACGACCACCCTGAGGACTGATCAGGTTCGCTCTCTTTTCCCCGAGCTTCTTTTATCTCTTTTATCTTATAGTCTTGAAGCATTGAGGACAATGCTCAGGCTAAGCTTGGGGGGATTGCATTTGCATTTAGGTCATATTTACTTTATCGTTATTTTTCTGGCATTTTTTTCGTATTTTCGTGCATTGTTAGGTGAAGATTTGCGTGAATTGCTAGAATTGAGAATAACTTTGAAACAATTTAGTTGTGATTAGGATAGACCTGAGTGAATTGGAACTAACCCATGATTGGTTATTGAACTACTTAGGTTGAGATGTTTTTAATAATGGAAACGATGAAACAAACTTAGAATTGAATCGAACGAGATTATTCGAAAAAATTGAACTGTGCCTTTAGGAATTGGGATTTTCAAATTAAGAAAGTTTGGAATATCCATTGGTATGAATGAATACCAATAGATGTGTGTATTCATGGTATGAGCAAACCAAAAAGAAAAGAAAAAGAATAAAAAAAAAAGAAGAAAAAGAAGAAAAAGAAAAGAGAAATGAAAAAGATGGAGAACATAAGAGTACTGGCAATAAGCCTCGAATGGGCGCCTTTGAGCTCGTCTCCCAATTAGAAATAAAGAAAGAAAATTTTGCTCATACCAACACACTTCGTTCGCAACTTTCTTACCCTTAAGCTTGATTCAAGCTTGGGGGAGGGCAAATGAAAAGAAGAATCACCTTGAATAAAAGCACTGATTCGGAAAAAGAATGAAATTGTTTCGATCAAACCTAGGTAATTAGTCTTTCCATTGTTAGAAGCATCTCAAAATAAGAAGTTCAATTGACCAATTGGTGGAGTGAATCAAGGTTTATAAAGGGATATTTGAATTACAACCGAATCGATTCTAGAAATTCTTGACTATAGCAAATTCACGTAGGTTTTCACATTTAGACTTTTATCTGCATTTAGATTTAGTTGTCCAGCACTTTTACCCGAGTTTGAAACTTTTTTTGCTTGAGGACAAGCAAAGGTTCAGCTTGGGGGAATTTGATACCTCGCATATTTAGTCTATTTTAGGCCTGTTTTAGTACCAGATTCGTGCCATAATTCACCAGAATCATGTGCATTTCATCGATATATCTTTAGAATTTGGTACTGCTGAGTGTTTGTTTGTTTTCTGCAGGTTTGGAGCAAAACACACGAAGAAACGGCGATTCAGATGATGAGGTACGACCCTTACCAGGCTTGGTACGGGTCTTACCAGACTTAGCCGATTTTCAGCTCTTCACGCCTGGTACGGCCAGGCCGTACCAATTTGGTACGGGCCGTACATAAAGGCGATCTGACAGATTCAAATTTTGGCAGAGGCTATTTAAAGCGGGGAACTCTCCAATTTCGACATCGATTCCATTCCAGATCCATTTGAGAGCACAGTAAGAGAGAGAAAGAGAGCTAAGGAGCTGAGAGCAAGAAGGAAGGAAGAGGAAGAGGCGAAACTCGACGGATCTAGCTTCCTCCTCTCGATCCCTTCAATCCATGGCTTTCTCTATCCCTCTTATTGTATTTTTAGATCAGATCATGTGCTGTGAGTAGTTCTTTTAGTTTCTAGGGTTAGAGATTGATTCTTGATTTGTTTTGACTTTCTTTGACTTGTATCTTGTATGAACTCTTTAGTTTGATTGATTGTGATTTACTTTGATATCTTTTGTTTTGCTTGCTGTGATTGTTGTATGATGTGCCTCTAGGTTTAGATCGAACCTATCAAGGTCATGAGATCATCTCAATCTCTCATCCAAATCAAATGCTTAGGGTAGAATAGTTCGAATTGAAGCCGAGAGGTTGAATTCTCCTCTAATCGACAGATTAGAGGGTGCCTTAGACCTCCAATCAACCAGCTAGGGTAGATCTGTACCAACACACGAGAGTTGAGGTGTAGAAATCCCTAAAAGGCAATCAATTGCATTCCAACCTAGATCTTGATCCAACAAACGACGGTTGAGGGTTAGGAACCTTAGGTATGGTCAATTGAACCTTTCTAAAGAGTTTAGTACAAGGTACCAGCAAGGAAATGCATTCACTCGAACTGGTAAGCTCTGTTCTGGGAAGCCAGTACGGGTCTTACCAGGGTGGTACGGCCTTGCCTTACCAAGTGAGGTACGGCCTAGCCGTACCAACTTGGTACGGGCCGTACCACTAGAGGCAGATCAGAGATGAAGTCTGAAACCCTGGAAACGCCTTTTATCCATAATCAAAACACAATTTACATTTCTTCTAGCATTTTATTACATCTACTTGAACTGTTTGAATTGTTTGACTTGACCCTTTAGGAACTTAAACACAAAATCAAACCTTTTTCACTTCTAGTTTTTGATTGAGTTTGATAGAATCTAACCTCGCAATTAACCGTCCCTGTGGATCGATACCCGAATATACTACACGATAGGGGTTGTGCACTTGCATCCCTTACTCGTGGAGTGTAAACGTGGTTTTAAAAGGTACGCTCTCAAGCGTACCGAAACTTGCGTTGCACTTTGCTGCGAACAGATAGGATAATGTCATTCCTGTCAACTTATCAATTATGTTTCTTGATCTGTGAATCAATTATACTTATGATCAACCGGGATCATAATGCATGTTGTATAATCTGATTCTATCAAGAGGCCCAAAAGATATCATCACTCACATAACATACAGCCAGAAGTGTATGAGGGATATTAGTCTTCTTGACTTTACAAACTTCACAACACTGGTCTATACATGTAGAGAAGATACCGTTATAGCTCCCTGTTACGGTGAGCGTTAGATATCAACCATAAACATATATTTCTCGAGCATGAAGCACTGAACATTTCAGACATAAGATAACGACACCACATGAACTATCAATGACACGAAACACAGAATCCATTTGATGTTCATGTATGGTCAATCCATGCCATATAAACACTTCATATGCATCCATGAGACATTAGCCCGAAACTATTCCGATTTGATCTTATCAAATGACTAATTCTCATGCTGCTCATATATGTAATTAGTGTCCCTTGCTAATTACTTCGATCAGGGATGTTTAGAGGATACTTCCCTTAGTTTATTAAGTTATCTCATAACTCATGACTATCATCTTTAGAATGAACTAAATAGTATCAAACTCTAGGAACAAGTTGAACAATTCAACCATCTTATAAACACAAATCATAGAGTCAACATGTGCTCTAGGACACTAACACTATCACCACAAAAATGAGTTTTTGTGGCCAGCAAAGAGTTCTGTATTTCCACCACGATTTATGTGAACATAACTTAAAACGGGCACATCTCATCAATCGTAGCTTCGTTTTCAGTATTCTATGACTTTTCGGAAAGCTTGCAAAAATATCTACAATTTGATGTAAAATAAGCTATAGGTCTATGCCGCATGCGGCATCGCACAGTGCGCTGTTGGGCCCGAGTCATCTATTTTTTGCCCAGATTAATTATGGAAATCGTGGAGAACGTGGGATAACGTGGGAATCGTGTCTAGATCGGTGGGGACTCTTCTAAATAACATAAAAGCTATTTAAAGAAGTCCATACTACCTAGGGTTTCAATCTAATGATTATTCATCTTTTTTAGAGAGCCAAAACTTTGTCTCTCTCCCATTTTGATCTCTCATTTGTTGAGAACCCACAAATCCTAGAATCAAGATCTAGTTCTCATGGAGGATAGGGATTAAGGAGCGACCAAACTACTACTCTCTAGCAAGAGGAACTTTGGTTTCTAATTAATTTCTTGGTGGATACCGTGGAGGACTTCTATTTTGGAGTCTAATCTTGGTGCAAGACATTCTAAGTCACGCACACATCACTACCAAGGCGCTGCAAGACATCAACAAGGAGGTGGAGGCTACAACCTTACATCTTAAGGACCTTCCTTTCTTGTTTGGAGACAAGAAACTAAAGATATGATGCTTATTGATTTGGAAATATATTTTGGTTTGATTTCAGTCACACATGATGATCTCTTTTGGTACTTTTCTTGTCAAAATTTTAAAATTCCGCTTCCAAGTACCATAAGAACCCAATACTCTCGATGCCAAGATCCACCTCACCGCAAAGGACTTGGGAAAAAGAAAAACTATAGTGGAAGCAAATACAGCCTCCCAGCAGGAGCGCGCTAAAGCTATGATTTTCATTCGTCACCATCTCCATGAGGATTTAAAAACTGAATATTTAACGGTGAAAGACCCATTAGAACTCTGAAAGAGTTTAAAAGAGAGGTATGACCATAAAAAAACTTGTTCTCTTACCAAAAGCTCGTTACGAATGGATTAATTTGAGATTACAAGATTTAAATCCGTTGGTGAGTATAATTCTGCAACGTTTTGGATTACTTCTGAACTTAAACTATGTGGTGAAATAATAACGAAAGAAGACATGTTGGAGAAAACATTATCCACATTTCATGCATTGAATTTGCTCCTGCAGCAACAATATCGAGAGCGGAGTTTCAAGAAGTACTCCGAATTAATTTCATGTTTTCTCGTTGCGGAACAAAATAACGAGCTTCTAATGAAAAATCACCAAACACGACCCACTGGTGCAAGTCCATTCCCCGAAGCGAATGTGACTTCATATAAGAAAGGACATGGCCGCGTTCGTAATAATTTCTACGGACGTGGTCATGGGTGTGGGCATGGTCGCAACAATATTTGGCGACGTGATGGTCAATACAACAAAACAAAGGAGAATAATACGGTGAAAAATGAGAATGACAAATGTCATGAAGATGTTTGTTACATATGTGAGATGTCAAATCATTGGTCGCATACCTGTCGTACGTCCAAACATCTTATGGAGCTTTATCAAGCCTCAATAAAAAAATGGAAAAATGTGAAAACTAACTTTACTGAAAATGACCCCAAAAATGAGTGTTATATGGATACACATCTGGATGTATCAGATTTCTTCCGAAATGTGGATAAGAAATAGATATTGTTACTAAGGGAGAAAATATAGTGTAAAAGTTTATGTTTATGTTTAATAAAAGTTTACTTTACTTTTAAATTTGTATATACAAACAAATTTAATGAATAAAAGTAGTTTATTTTATTCTTGCATTCTTTTATTTTAAAGGAAAATGACTAATGCAATGATAAGTAAAGAAGATCCATGTCTAGTAGATAGTGGAACAACTAATACCATATTGAAAAGTAAGAAATGTTTTTCACAATTGCATCTTGGTGTGACTAATACACTATCCATGTGGATCGACACTCCAATTAAACTACACGGTAGGATCATAAGCTTGTGATCTGAACGTAAGTTGAAATTAGGGTTTATAAATATTTAAAAGTAGTAGTTCATTTTGGACTCATCACGGGTCGAGAATGCGTTTGGTTACGGTCAATGATTTGAAATATTCAAGAAAAATATTTACTTGAAAACATCAAGGAAAATCCTACTCCGATACATGAAGATAATGTAGTATGCATTGCACAAATCAAATAAGAATATATCAAAGGAGATCAAACTAAACATATTGCGCCAAAGTTCATTTCAACACATGATCTACATAATGAATGCGTAATAAATGTTTGTCAAGTCCGATCAATCAACAATTTGACAGACCTATTCACAAAATCTTTGCCAACAAAGATTTTTGAACAACTCACAAAGAAGATAGGTTTACACTGATTGAAGAATATTCAATAATATCAAAATAAGGGGAAGCGTTATACGCACTATATTTTTTTTTCCCTTAACCGAGTTTTACCAATGGGTTTTTCCTGGTAAGGTTTTTAATGAGTCAGTATGCATAATTCTGAAGTATCATGTTAATATTGATCCTGAAGTATCAAATAATAGTGTATAATGAAAGATGAACATCCAAGGGAAAGTGTTATAAATTAAATTAAATATGTTTTATGTAGATGTTCATTATGTAACTCCCAATATTAATCATCAATTTATTACCCTACTACCCCACTACTAATAGCATTAATTTTCTCATTTAATATTGTACGTAATGGCTTATCAGTTACAATTTGTAGCCTATAAATAGAGGTTTTGTAATCTTGTATGCGATACACAACATAGAGAAAAGACATACAAAAGTAGAGAATAAAATTTTATTATTGTTCTCTTTATCTCTCTTGTTATTTACTTTACTTTTGTTACAACTTCATTTAAATTTTACAACAAATTTTAAATAGAAGTTTCGGGTTTTTAAATCCCGGTTACGGTGATTTCGACTTGTCAAAATAAGGACTGAACTAACTACGAATAAGTTGGGATGAGTATATGGAAAAAATAATGGTTGCATGAATACAAGTTTAAAATGAAATACCCGGCTGAAAAAATAATTTTTTTTAAAGATGTTTGTATAATTTATTCAATTCTTTATTACACATATATTGTTTTATATTCATGTTATTTATATTATTAGTAAGAGAATGGCATATTGGCAATTGTTTTTATTATATATAAGTTGCGATAATCGATAGAGAAAAAATATGAAATTGGGATGGATGTAGAGATGTATTTACCCCATAGACTATTTCAGGATGAGGTGTATATATGAAAGACTTTCTTTCTAGAGAAAGTCATCTAGCTTAATTAGTAGCTTACCCGCAAACTAGAATACAATTGATTCTTCAATGAGGTTTTTTTTTTTCCTGAAAAAATTAAAAGACGATGACGCAAACACTAAGTTATTTATCAAATTTAGTGCATTTTAAAAATTGTTTGGTCCAACTATATATAAATTTGATGCAAAACGAATCACCACTTGTATATATGAAGAACCAATATTTAATCTAGTCACAAAATCAATATCCTATTCTATGTGTGGCAGGTCTGATATTCGAAACCGAATAAAAAATTCTTTATAAATATTGAATTAGTTGAGTGCTTTGACTCAACTTTACTCAAACGGATATGGTACGTCCTTATTAACAAAAGAAATTCGAAACAAAATTGGCATGAGCAAATAATTAAAAAAAAGGCCCGGACATTGTAGCGCAGAAGAAAATATGGAAAAGATAAAAAAAATAACTCAAGATAAGAGACTTAAACAAGACAACAGAATATCGAGAGATTTGGAGGCTAAACATTAATTGTTCTCAACTTGATAATAGGCCTGTTGGAGGTGGACAACTCATAAGTTGGGAAGAATGGCATTAGACTGGCAGTGAATCAAATTGGATTAGATGTTTAGTTGTAGCCGTACAACTCAATTTAAAGTTTGTGTGCAATATTTCAAAATTCATATGGATCAATATTTGCGTGAATTTTAATATGAATCGGACAATTAGAATTAAGTATTGGACCGATTTTAATTCAATTTCCATCTGACGTCTCCCGTTTTTCATAAGATTAGTTCTTTCAACTTGACACATCTCCAAAACGGACCCCTATAGTTTCTTTCTCCAGACATGGGATTGACTTTGATTTGGCTGGAATTAATCTGGACCGTCCGTTTGTAAGTTGTTTGAGTCAGTTACCTGGGAGGATAGGGATTTCTAATTATCTGAATTAATGCAAGTTAATCTACGATAATTAATGCAAGTTTAAAGCCCACTGCTCTTCTTCACTCTTCATTATCCCTCTTTAGTTTCTACTCCCTAATTATCTTCCCCAGTGTAAGTCTAATTAATTAAGCCATTACTGATTCTCTCCTCTCCTTTAAGGCTCTAACCATGAGAAGAAACATGTCTTCTCGCCTCCTCTTCTCAGCTGATGATGAAGTGCCTGATATAGAGAATCCACCCCATCGACCCCGGATGATCAGCAGGACGAAGCACTTTCTTCCCTTCTCACTGCCACGTGTCCCTCTATCTACACTCACTATGCAGATGCAGATGCACTGCTATGTCTTCTTTTTCTTTTTTCTCCTCTGCCTCTTGGCGTGTTGTCTCATTTATTCTCTCCATAAAATCCTAGGGCTACTCCACCTAACCGTTGTTGCCATTCTCTTCCTCTTCCTCGCTTATTTTCTCTTCAAGACTGTCTCAAGAACTGATCTTCAGTCATTTTTCACAAACAACCGCCCGATATTCTTTTATAGAGATGAACCTTTGGCCGCCAGAGTATCAAGAATTAATGTGCTTGGTGTAGAGTTGCTCCTTGATGAAAGTATCTATGCTGGGGAGTTTAGGGAAGGGATCCGCAACGGGAGAGGGGTGATGAAGATGCCCGGAATAATGTGTAGCTATGGAGGAGACTGGGTTGAAGGGGCCTATGACGGGTACGGGGTAGAGGATATGGCTGGTATTAGTGGCCATGTGTACCAGGGGCAGTTCTTGGAAGGGAAGAGAAGCGGGTATGGGTTGATGAAATACTGTAATGGCGACCAATACAAGGGACAGTGGCTGGGGGATGAGACACATGGTAGGGGGAAACATACCTATGCTGATGGCTATTCTTATGAGGGCCAATTCAAGACAGGCATGAGGCATGGTTTCGGTGTCTGCCATCACAGGTACCTTTTTTATTCTTCTTTTAATCTTCTTCATCTTCAGTCTTCTGTATGATATATTCTTCATCTGCATGCAGTAATGGCGATATTTATCGAGGAGAGTACTACAACGACACATGCCTGGGACTCGGTACCTGCGCTTTCTCAAATGGTGACACATGTGAGGGATCACGGCACCAAAATCAAATGCACGGATATGGTGTACTTTATACTGGAAATCAAATGAGGAACATGTAGCTGGGGAGTGGGTCCAAGGGGTTTTGAAATCCTGCATGCCTATATCAGACCGTTGGATCCAAGTAACACTCTAGGTTTGTTTTTTTCATTTGTTTGTATTTTAAGAGTAAGACATTGCATATGCTGATATGCATCAATGATTATTTAAAGGAAGCAGGCCTCCATCAACATTAATTAATTGTTGGAATATGAAGACAATATATAGGAAAAAATATTCATGTTGATGTTAAATTGTTAATTAATTATGAAGATATTTTTCTGATGAGTTTCATATATAGACTAGTGTTATTTGTTACTTGTTGATCGACAGGCAGCTCGGAAGGCTGCCCGGGATTCGGAAAAGTTGCCAAAGGTAGAGGATGAGGTAACCCAGGCCGTAATTGATGCTGTGAATGCGAATGAAGCTGCCCAACTTGCATGTACCAGGGCTCATTCCATAAACAGGTTACATCGTTTTGATCCAAGGAGGCTACTTGCAAGGGCTTCAACTAAATCAATCACCGCATCATTTCAGGTCTAATGTAACCTCCATTAGCTGATTTTTGTCGAGTAGTACTCCCAGGTTCAGTCCAGGTTAATTATCCCACAAAATTAAAGGAAATGAAAATAAAATTTGCTTCCGTCTTACTTTTACTTTTACTCTCGCCTTAATTACATTTGGCTAATTAACAAAACTAATAATAGGAAAATTAAATATATTCTCGCAGGCTTGGAGAAGGACATTGGGAAATTTTGGGAGATCCATTGCCAATCTTGACTAATGACCGGTCGATCGGCTTTTGAAAAATACAGGCTTTTGAAGTTTTTTTTTATGCCAGATGCCAGACAATTTTTAATGCATATATATATGGTTGGTCAATTTTTTGTAAGCTGCGACTGCGAGAGCACATTGATTTTCATTCTCGATCGAGTCATTGTGTTATAGAGATTGATGCAAAGATTAGTGGATTTATCTATTTCATGAATGGGCTATTTTTGTACTAATTAGTGAATTTTGGTTCCAACCCCCTTTTTGAACTAACATCACAGATATGCAGGAAGTATTAATTGAATTCAGCTCGCAGATTAAATCATGACAATTCATGCAGATCATCAATTTTCTCTTTACAGAATTATATATTATTTAGATGTATTTACAATGCAATGTGCAAATCTGAAGTTCACAAAAAATCGTATTTTATCATTTCTCTTCGTTCCCAGAGAAATTAGTATTACCCATTTTGTTTTATTTTTTCCCCAGAGAAATAAGGAACATATATACTGTGATTCACATAGCAAGTTGGTCAAATATTAATCTAGTGTGAATCTCATAAACAAACAGGAATGCAAGTTCTGAGTACAAAAATGAAACTGACTAAAGACGAAGCTATATATTACTTCTACAACTGAAATTCCTTTTAATTAAATTCAATTATCAACTAACAATACAAGAAAACTGTTCACGTAGACTGGTATAATTAAGATTGCAGATTGAGCGCTAACCTTTGTTAGTTACTACCTAAACTAAATTTCAAATTGATGTGATAGTAATATTCTTTAGGCTCTGTTCGGATCACCATGGGATTCTGGCAGTCTATTGAGGTGATATTCCTAACACCCGTTCGGTTAACAAAATAGATACCACTTATTTCTATTTTATTTCCTATCTTAGTTCCCGCATCAATATAAATTGCAGGGAAAAAGAACAACACCTCAGATATCTTTTTTTTTTTCCAAGTCACTAATTCATTTCTCTCTCTCCTCTGTCATGTGTCCTTTCATATTCTTTTCTCAATTTTTTTTTGGGGAATTTCACGTATACTCCTCAAAAACTTCAAAATTACATATTTTCCCCTCTAAACTTTGAAATTACATATTCCCCCTCTAAACTTTAAAAACTCACAAATTTACCCATTTTATTGTCTTTTATATTAAAACTAGTTTTAAATTTGTAAAATACCCATTTTACCCTTTATTAAAAGCATAAAAAAATTGTAACATGTTTACGAAAGTATTGGTCTTATATTTGATCGGTTTTCGGACTCAAATTCGAGTCTGATGAGTTCCTCTACCGTGCGATCCGCTTTAAGATCCGTGCACATCGTTTCAATATTCATGTGTGTTCGCTTCAAGATTCATGCTAATCTAGCTCGCATGGATCTTAATGCGGATCAGACGGTAAAGGAACCTATCAGACTCATATTTGAGTCCCATGGGCGTTTTATGCGTTTAATAAAGGGTAAAATGGATATTTTATAAATTTAAAATGAGTTTTAATATAAAAGGCAATAACATGAGTAAATTTGTGAGTTTTTGAAGTTTAGAGAGGGAAATATGTAATTTTTTTTTTTTTGAAAAACTTGACCGTGGCTGTCAAGTGTACAAGGAAAAATAAAAAATACATATCATATCATCCTAATACATCAACTAAGTGTGTGAAATCTCAGCAAAAACCATTCCACATCCTTCCTTCCAGAATCACATGTTCAGCAACATTTCGATGATTAGGTCTCTTCTCTTCGAAGCACCAACTGTTACGTTGCTTACAAATACCTCAACACGCAGCAGCAAAGAAGACATTCCATGTTTGTTTAGCCAAGCCCCGACCCACAGCTGCAGCCCGTGATTTTTCAAAGGTCTAACGAACTGTCTGATTCGTATGCATTATATGTAATTTCAAAGTTTAGAAAAGGAAATACGTAATTTGAAGTTTTTGTGGGGTATACATGAAATTTCCCCGAAATTTAGCTGCCAACTCTTTTTCTCTCTCATCTTTTCTCTATCTTCCAACTTCACTTATATATTTGAATTTCTATATCTGATGTATATATAAGTAGCCGAAATTTTTATTAATAGAAAATAAAATAAATTAATATCGACATTGGAGAACGATTTGGCAGAATTTCGAAATGTAACAAAGACGTTATGGTCCGTAACGTCCATGGGACGTTATGGACCATAACGACCAGATTAACAACGCAGCTTAGCCACCGAAAAGAAAAATCACGGGCCGTTATGGTCCATAACGGCCAGGACACGGTGAAAAAAAAACAAAGAAAAACCAGGCCGTTATGGTCCATAACAGCCAGAAATGCCTAAAAAAAAAAAAAACCCAGACCGTTATGGAGCATAACGGTCAGGGTATATGACGGAATTAATGTCCAGGTATCTCATATTTGACGAATTTCAATATATTTTAATCTTAAATACGAGATATCTTAGAGGATGCGAATTTCGATACTTCCAGCTTGGAGATCAATCAGATCACCGTCTGCATGCATGCGGCTCTTTCCATGCTGTCATTTGTGCTGCACCTCAGTAAGGGTATAGTCATCAGAAATTTCAGAATCCATTGGCAATAGAAAATCAATTTTCCCTTTGTGGAGCCAGATCTGGCCACCTGGGTATAGAAACTTGATGTGATAAAGGAAAGATTACTAACGGGCAGATGTGGGCATAGATGTGGGCATCCGAAATTTTTATTTTTAACATTTTAATAAAATTCATTAATAAATTAACCATCATTTTCGGTCAATTTCAAATTTAACACGGCCGCAGAATGCCGGAGCGGACCCATATGGGGGGTACCGCAGAATGCCGGAGCGGACCCCCATATGGGTCCGCACAATGCCGAAGCGGCCCCTGGGGCCGCATAATGCCGGAGCGGTCCCTTTATTTTTTATTTTAGAAATACGAAATTGTATATATGTTAAGTGTTATTTAGTTTCGAATGTAGTTTAAATTGATTTTTGGTCGTATCGTATTTTTGGTCGTTCGTTTGAAATATTTTAGATATTTTAGATATGTGGTTTCTTTGAAATTCTTTTGTGTACTCTGAGATAATAAAATCAACAAAATAAATAAATAACAACAAAATCAAACAAACAAGAAACTAATCAACGAAATAAATAAGTATCTGACAAAACATCTACCAATACTACAAATAAGAATCTACCAATCTAACAAAACATCTAACAATCTATGGCTCTGGACTAAACACCGTCCTCGCCTTCTTCTTCCTAAACCCCCGACCCCGCCTGCAGAGTGGCGTCTCGTCAGTATCGACGGAGGATGTAGAGTCGTCAGCCTGGACATCCGTAGACTGAACCGGCTCGTGGTGAACCTCCTCAATCTCGGATGTCTGCTGGACCCCAGGACCAAAAACTGTGGTCTGTCCAGACTCAGCCTGCGTGAATAAAAACGCCTGTCTGGCAATAGGGTCATCGAGGAGGGAAGGGTGAGGTACCTGCTGTGAGGACTGGCCAGGGAACGGCGGGATGGGCTCTGTCTGAACATACCCTGGCTCATAGGCAGGAGGTACTGTCTGAGTGGGAGTGTAACCTGGGGAATACAGTCCATCTCCCTCTGTGCCATAATCGCACCCAATATTGAAGTCCAGGTCCTCCCCGTCTCCACCCTGTAGTAACTTACAAATTAGATAATGTATTGAATAAGAAAAAAACCACAGTTACGTATTTTAATTTAAATTATACCTCGGCAGGCTGAGTCTGGACATGTGCTGCTCGGCGCATCAACTCGGCACCTCGGTCGAACACCTGACCGACCGTCGTAGCATCATGGACGGGAGCAAACACGTCCTCATCACCAGTGTAGGGGACATAGACATCGGGCTCGTCAGATATGTCGTCGACCGCATCAACACCGCCCAAGCCAGCGCACCTCAGTAGTGAGTCGAGGCGCGCCCTGTACCCACACTGGCACACTGCGGGTGGATCCGTCCTCTACGATCCCTCGGCTTCGGTACCCGCTCGTGCGGGTTGTCGGCGATGTAGCCCTCAATGAAGATGGTGTACGCGCCGTGATCCTGATACCAATCTCTGTAAGGTCTGTACGAATTACAACAAATGTTAGATATTCCAATCAGAAAGCCATAGTTGAAGTAATGAATTAATAAAATTTCTTACACTGGCGCGACATCCATCTGACGGTCGGGCTCGGCCAATGGGGGATCTGCCTGTCCTGCCTCGAACACGTAATCGGCACGAGCAATCCCCCAGTCCTTGCCTGCAGTGGTCTCCCTGGCATGGTGCAGAGCTCGCCAGACATCCTCGCTGATCGGTGCCGGGGGCGGAGCAAGCTGGCGCATCCCGAACTGTCTCATGACCCGTCCGGGGTAATGGTGCTCGATGATCTATATATATTAATACGTTAGACTGTTTTTATTAAATTAAGTTGATTGTGTAAATAACTAGCATAAATAAATTACGGTACCTGAAAACATATGAGCGGCACCTCTGCACGCCAGAAATGCTCCTGCTGACGACATCGCTCCGGCAATATCTCAAGATATGAGCGATGTGCGCCATCCACCTCGACCTGGAAGTATAGATTTAATATCATATATCAATTCGAACTGGAAAAAATTTAAATAAAAATAAAAGTAAACTTACATAATCTCTGTAGGGCTCCCAAGTGACAAACTCGGCATCATCTCTGAGGTGCTCGATCTCCTGTCTCCAAAATGTGATGCCGAGAGACGCGCCATGCCCTGCACTTACCCAAATCTTGGGATAGCAGTACTTGGCGGCAAATGCAGGGCAGTTGTCCGGCTCGGGCTTGCCCCACTGCGGCACATCTGTCTTGCTAGCCAGGACTGGACGGCCAACAATCAGATGTGCATAGGACCAGTGCTGTAGTAACATGCACGGTCCTATAAATTACGGTACCCCTACTGGAGGATGGTATATCTCTACTGGTACTCATGCTGTATTGGATAATATTTGGTCAAATATGAGAGTTTGGTAAAAGTCCGGTTTAAATTTGGGTACAATTCTAATTAAATTTGGGTACAATTCTAATTAAATTTGGGTACAATCTAATTAAATTTGGGTACAATTCTAATTAAATTTGGGTACAATTCTAATTAAATTTCGGTACAATCGAATTAAATTTAGGTACAATTCTAATTAAATTTGGATACAATCAAATTAAATTTTGGTACAATTCTAATTCTAAATCCTAAATTTACTCTAAACCTAAATCCTAATCCTAAACCCTAAACCTACACCTAATTACTACTCTACACTAAAAATTAAAACAAGAGAAGAAGAAGAAAAATTACCCGAGGTCGAAGGGATTGAAACTTCAAATGAGATGTAATGAAATCCGAATTCTGCGGCCCTATATATAGGCTGGGGACCGCTCCGGCATTATGCGGCCCCAGGGGCCGCTTCGGCATTGTGCGGACCCATATGGGGGTCCGCTCTGGCATTCTGCGGTACCCCCCATATGGGTCCGCTCCGGCATTCTGCGGCCGTGTTAAATTTGAAATTGACCGAAAACGATGGTTAATTTATTAATGAATTTTATTAAAATGTTAAAAATAAAAATTTCGGTGTGGGCATAGAAGCTTTCGAAATATAACATTAATTCGGCCAATATAACATTACTAACCTGGTCGTTATGCTCCATAACGGTCAGATTTTTTGTTTTTGTTTTTTTTCAAAACATCCCTGGCCGTTATGAACATAACAGCCTGGTTTTTCTTTAATTTTTTTTTCAGCGCGTCCTGACCGTTATGGACCATAATGACCCGTGTTTTGTTATAGTTTGGCGCAGGTAATTAGATGCTAATCTGGCCATTATGGACCATAACGTCTTTGTTATATTTCGAAATTCCGTCAAATTGTTCTTCAATTTCGATATTAATTTATTTTATTTTCTATTATTAAAAATTTCGGTATAAGTAGTCCTTTCTTACTTAAATTTTTGCTTGTGGGACTATATAAATCTGACCGGATTCTAAATTTTATTTTTTGTTGACTATATTTTTGCTTTATATCATCCTTTTGGTGTTGTATATATTATGTAGTGCTCCAACATTCTATGATGTTTTTGTATCATTTTTAAGATGATGTTACTTTATTTTAGAATACACTGCGTCATAATTATATTTTTAATTTTATAATTTAACTAATTAATTTCTCTTTATTAATAATGTTAAGATGTGTCAAAATATAATTATATTTTGAATTTTAGTGTTGGACCAAATAAAGTAAAATGAATTTGATAGTTTTGAATTTTAGCAGGTATTTTTTTCATTAATTGATGGACAAAAGCTACTGAAAAATGGAGGTTTTTATGAAATCAACATAAAAAATACCGACAATCAATTCCTGTTAACAAATTTTGAATATCGAATTAGAAATTAGAGCTTAAGAATTGAAAAGAAAAGAATAATTTTAGATGTAACTTTATCCAATCTATAAAAATAGTTAGTGAAAAAATTAGTGCCCTGTGCCCACATAATTAGTGATTACGATGTATATTGAAAAAAATATAAATATTTTTAAATAAATTAAGATTTCTCACAACTAATTCCAAGTACAACTGAACACTCATTTCAACACATTTCTATATCCATTCTCATACAACCCGTATCTATGGGTTTCCACTTTTTTAAAAGTGGGTTCCTATCCCAGTCAATTCCCATCCCGTATAATCTCGTGACAAACGAATATGCCCTTAGACACCGACTATATCAAAAGGAACTGAACAATATAACATAATTTGTCGAATCGAGATGAAAAGTCTATTCTAATATGGCTTCGGTTGTATCAGGGAACAGAGCTTGAGAGCTTGGGATTTCTATGGAAATGAAGATAAAGGAGACAAAGAAAAGACAAAGAAAGGGTAAAACGAGTAATTTATAAATTTAAATGAGTATTATTAGAAAAATGAATAAATTTGATAAATGCGTGAGTTTTTGAATTTTAGAAAGGTAAATATGATATTATGAATTTTCACTTGAGAGTAGGTCCGATGGGCAACTCTGGTTCGATGGGTTTAATCATCGTTGATTTACTTTAAGATTTGTGTAGAACACTTTAAACTTCGTGTGTGTTTGTTTTAATTTTTGTGCGCACAAATTTTAAATTAGATCGGACGGTCATCATGCTCGTTGACCTTAAAAGTAGGTCCGATGGGTACAGGACCTACTCCGTTCTCATGAATTTTAGAGGGGAAAAATCCTAATAAAAAAAAAAAAAAGACGGTAAAGTACACAAGTCAGAAGGGCCACTGCTTGGGAGCTTCCACCTTTGGTGTCCCATACTCTTCTCAGTTCTCACTCTCTATTTCTCTCATCTCAAAGAAATTGGCAATGGTCTTCTTCGCTAATTTCATCTCTCGCCTCGCTGCCTCCTCCCGTTATCGTCTTCTCCGTCCACCGCCTCTCATTTATTCCTCCCTCCTTTCCATCTCCTCCCAATCCGCTCGATCCAAATCCGACGGCTCTCCGCCCTCCTGGCCCCGCTTCCTCATCCCTCTCGCCGCCGCTGCTTCTTCCATTGCCTTTACCATCGAATATCCTGCCCTTTGCGAGCCCGGCCTTGGTCAGAGGTATATCATATGTTCGATTGTGTCGTGTGAAACTAATGACTGTTTCTTATCATTGGATTATTAATCTGTTTGTTTGTTTTGGATTGTATGATATAGAGTAGGAGGGAAGGACAGTACTGACCTGGTGGTCAGAGGTTCTCATAAAAGGCTACCAGAAGAGTTTGTAGCACAACTCAGATCAATCCTTCAGGTGCGGTGCTCTATATATTTTTTCACACGCATAAAAACATAAAGAAAAAACAACATGAAATCACATTATATTGGCTGAGTTAAGTTGTTTTGCTTTAAATTAGTTTGCTCAGTAACATTACTCTGTAATTGTTTAACGAGTTTTCCGGCAGGATAATGTGACAGTGGATTATGATGAGAGGTATTTTCATGGGAAACCACAAAACAGCTTCCACAGAGCAGTGAACATTCCAGATGTTGTTGTCTATCCAAGGTAATTCCATACAACATCTCTGCCTTGCTTTGTGAACTCAATCAAAATAGAATACTGGTGACTGATTTGTTAAGACATTTGTTTCGTCTTTTGAGTGTTTTATGTATTTGATCTTGAAACAACCAACAAGGTCATATATAGGTCTAAACTGTTTAGAGCACCTCAAGTTGTGCTTCATTTGGTATTTTCCAGGTTGCAAATGATTTTTTCTTATTTGACATTGCAGGTCCCAGGATGAAGTGCAGAAGATAGTCCTAGCCTGTAACAAGTACAAGGTACAACTGCTGGAAAATGGAAGATAAAATTTGAAACAACTGAAATATAGATCTGACAAGCTTTGATGAGAACCTTCATATTGTGACATAAAATTTCTAAGAGAATTAGTTCTTCTCTAGAGTTTCTCGAGGTTCAGATGCTAGTGATGAAATATTTCTACCTTAACAGATGTTGTTTTGACTACATTATGCTTACAAAATAATTTAGTGGTTTATTTTCCTTTTAATTTGAGCAGATTCCTATTGTACCTTATGGTGGAGCCACATCAATTGAAGGCCACACTTTAGCCCCTAATGCTGGAGTATGCATTGACCTGACGTTGATGAATGTAAGATCTGCACATCCTAATAATTTTATATGTCTATAGTGTTTTGCTATGATTTCATGATTATAATTTAATGTCACAGAAAGTGAAATCGCTGAATATTGAAGACATGGATGTAGTGGTTGAACCTGGAGTTGGATGGATCGAACTTAATGAATATCTGAAACCATATGGCCTATTTTTCCCGCTAGATCCAGGTATGAAAAAACATTTCCTCTTTAATTATTTATTTGTTGGAACCTAAAGTCCACAACCTACTTGCAATCTTAGCTTTTTCTGGTACATAACTTAGCATGTCATCAATTATTAGCTATTTAGCCTAAAGTTTTGTTCTAAACACAAAGGACCTGGTGCTACTATTGGAGGAATGTGTGCCACACGGTGTTCTGGTTCCTTGGCTGTCAGGTAGTTTCCGTCATTGTTTAATGTGTAGTTTTTACTCTAAATTATACAAATTTTTATAGTAATCATTATTGTTTGACTACCAATTCTTTAGTTTTTAGGTATGGAACAATGCGTGACAATGTTATCAGCCTCCAGGTTCCTCTCTTTCTCTCTCCGCTTGTTAAGGGCATATTGAGGCTGAATTTACTCTAAATGTACAGTTAAAATTAAATTAAAAAGACACTTGTCAGTCACTGACAAGGCTTAAAAAAAAAATTAAATTAAAAAGACTTAATTTAACATTGAAGCATAATCAAGGTAAGTACTGGCTGAAATTTCTGCATCTTATGTAGGATGTATATTTTGCATGAATTGCAGGTAGTCCTAGCAAATGGTGAACTTATAAAGACTGCTTCTCGTGCTCGAAAGAGTGCAGCTGGGTATATTACATCTTTTTTTGAGAGAAATATTTCTACATTACTAGACATTTGATCAACTCCATTTGTGCGTCATAGTGTGTATATTTTAATTTCTTCATGGGTTTTAAAGTGGTATCGTGTGCATCACTGTTTCAGTGTTTTGCCTTAGCAAGGATCAATTGAACTTTCCTTCTTTCTTTGTTTTTTTACAACAAACAATTTGTATTCAAAATTTTAAAAGAAGGATCAGTTGAACTTTCAACGGCGTATCTTTCCAACTAGATGTATTGTGCACTGATAGGCTTTTCAAATGTTTTTTGTCAGATATGACTTGACACGGTTGATGATTGGAAGTGAAGGCACCTTGGGAGTTATTACCGAGGTCACTCTACGTCTTCAGAAGCTTCCCTCACATTCGGTGGTATGTTTTTTTTTCTTTCCTTTTTACGTTGTCAATTTTCTTCATAATTGATTACTTTATTTGGGAATGATAACCGAACTACCAACAACTGGTTGCTAATACATTTCTCAAGAATTCCATAAAAGAGAGATTGCTTTTTCAAATAAGAAAGAAGACATGGTAAACCGAGCTAATTGAAAAGGCGGGTATCAATTATGTAGAGACCCCTGCCTTATGTTAAGAGTCATTAAAGCCTGTATATATTGAACTGAGATTTAAAGTCTGGAATGATTTAAAGTATATTATGGAACTGAAGGTATTTTTTTTTTTATGGTTTTCCAGTGAGGCAAGACGTAGAAGTTATTAAAATCTTTCATGGGCTTTTTTGATTCATGCATTTGGATGATATTATCCAGGATACACAGTTTATGAGCTGTTATGAATTTATTTATGCTGTGGTATATAGGAATTTCTCTAGAAAGTATTGTAAAGCATTTCTAAGAATGGTGAAATGAATATTGTTCAGGTTGCAATGTGTAACTTTCCAACAATAAAGGATGCTGCTGATGTTGCTATTGCGACAATGCATTCCGGTATACAGGTTAGTGCTTCTGATTGCATCCAAGCGTAAATCGGGTATCATGGTACCAGTACTAGGGGTTTTTTTACCGGCCAATATTGTACTGGTACCACATTTACTATTGCTTTGATCAAACTTTAGCCTTTCTTTAATTTCTTTTGTGCTTGACTTGGATTCAATTACACAAATGTGGTAGGTTGATTTTTAATTGTGGCACACTAGAATTAGTCATGCTTAAATTAAGGCTGTGTTACATTTTTAATTGAGAGTGTACTGAGGATTAATTACAAAATGCGACTTATTGCATGGTGAAGACCAATTCTGGCTTCTTGAATCACGCACATATATTAAAGATAAATATATTTTTTCGACTTATCTAAGCTTCCAAATATTGTGCTTTATCACCACTATATGACTCTTATCATTTTTTTGAAGTAGTTGGTGAAAGACTACTAGATTTTATATATGAAGAAAAATTACAGGATGCTTTATCGTTTTTTAAACCCTGCTGCACAAAATATGGAACAATCTGCAGTTTAGCAGCTTTGCCAATAAACCAGAATACAGCTGTGATTTATTGATTTCATTTTTCTTGAAAGGAAGTGGCCTCAAGGGCCAATGTTTCTAACATAGAAATATTAGTTTAGTGCAGGAAACATCAGTTTATTGATTTCATTTAGTGGAAAATATCGAGTACTAAATTCGGCAATTTGATATAATGGGGTACCTTTAGTTTGGGATTTTTGATACTGATTATTAAGACCCAAACAGTATTATGTCATTATTGTCTATATGAGTTCTAAGTTATTTTTTTTATATGTTCCCTTCCATGCTAGAACGATGTTAAAAAAAGAATAAACCCTATCAAGGGGTTCCAATGCTGTTATTGTATCATAAGTTTTAAATGGTACAATTAATATGTTATATTATTTAGCACATGTATCATGTTCATACTTGATAGTGCTTTATAGAACATGAAATAATTGATTAAGGCAATGCCAGTAGAATGGTTTATCAATCACCTTATTGTTGCCAAACTGCTGAACACTAAATGACTCTATGACTGCAAAGGACCATACACAATTTTGAACCTTCAATATCGATTCTTTTTCCTCCATACTTCCTTTCGCTCTTGCTGGAAGAATTTTCTTCATCCTTTGTGTAGGTGTCTAGAGTGGAGCTCTTGGATGAAGTTCAAGTAAGAGCAATTAATGTGGCCAATGGTAAAAGCTTACCCGAAGTGCCTACACTAATGTTTGAGTTCATTGGCACAGGTTATTGCTATACCTTCTTTTATCGATTAAATTTGTGTATGACAACCAACTTTGTAGGATACCATACATATTTACCCTGGTACATAATGCTGTAGTGGCAAATCAGCCCTCAATCTTCTAAAACATTGCAAAATCTGTCGATAAATATGACAACCTAACTAGTACCTCATCTTTCAGTTCCTAATGTCTTGTCAACATGAATCTTCTAAAATCAATTAATAATCTCCAATTATAGAAGCATATGCACGGGAACAGACCCTGATAGTTCAGAAAATTGCCATTGAACACAAAGGTACTGATTTTGTCTTCGTTGAAGAGCCTGAGGCCAAAACTGAACTATGGAAGGTTAGCCTTGTAAAAAGTTTGGTTTATTTTCCCTTAAAATATTTTTTGCAAATAAACTTTTCTCAATTATTTTAGTTAAATTGTCTCCCCCTTCTAGTTGATTGTTTGGCCAAATTGTTCCTAACAGATAAGAAAGGAGGCACTCTGGGCTGGTTTCGCAATGGCACCTGGATATGAAGCTATGATTACAGTTTGTCTATCGTGTTCTTTTTACCTTTATTTGTAGTTTTCATTTAAGTTCGCTGTACATTATGTTACTTGATCAATAATTCTCCTTTATCGTTTACTGACTGTTACTTCAATTCCTACTTTTGCAAACAGGCCACCAAGGCAAGAGTGTTTACCAATGTAAGCTTATGTATGTATTTGTTTAGAATACTCTCTTGATAATGAATTTTTTTGTTATTCAGGACGTATGTGTTCCTTTATCAAGGCTAGCAGAATGTATATCATTGTCAAAGGAACAACTTGATGCATCTTCCTTGTTGTGGTAATATGACCTCCTGCCATAGGCTGATTCCTGAATTGCATTATTTCATACATCTTGTTTGCTGTGAAGTGAGTACTTTATATGTGGCACAGTATGGCTTTGTAACTGTTTGACTGATTTTGCATCTGGTTCTGATTAGTATGGTCATTGCTCATGCGGGTGATGGAAATTTCCACACTATTATACTATTCGACCCTAATAATGAAGAACAAAGGAAAGAAGCTGAGAGACTTAACCATTTGATGGTTCACACTGCCTTATCAATGGAAGGTACAATTTCCTTATTAAATACTTTATTGCACACACAGGAGTTGATTGCTTGTTTGTTGACATATAATTGGTTTTGGAAGTAAGCTACAAGCCTACAGCATTAATTAGAAATACATATTTCATAAGAATTGCTCTGTTAACTGAATTCAGTATCGACCTACCTAATAAGCAATCAAGTAATTTATTACCTGCAATAAAGGGGCTATTATTATCCCTCGGCAGAATTTCTCTTGCAATAATTGTTGAATCAGATACCAGAAGAGACCTTAATTTGAATATTTTTGTGCATGATAGGCACATGCACAGGAGAGCATGGTGTTGGTACCGGGAAAATGAAGGTACATGCTTCTAATTCTCGCATGTCTTCATGTTTAGCACATTTTATATCTCCTTATTGTAGAACGAAACGGACAAGAATTGGTTTGCAAACATTAGAATGCAATCTAACATTGGAGTGAAATCTGCAGCTACCACTTTATTGCCATGCAATAATGAGACTGCTGTTTTTGCTCCTAACTTGTTCTTCTGAGCAACTTTTGTTGAGATGTTAATAGATTCACCCATCTTTACTTTTGCTGATTCATCATTTAATTGGCATGTTACGCATTCTTTTGTAATCAGTATTTGGAAGAAGAGCTGGGAATTGGGGCACTGAGAACCATGAAGAGAATAAAGAGTGTGATAGATCCAAATAACATCATGAACCCAGGAAAATTGATCCCGCCTCACGTCTGCCTCTAGGGACAATAACTATTTTCTGTGCTTCATCTTGTCATTTGGTTTGCTGACATTATATTCACCTAATTTAACTTATAGCGTCACTATCATTAATGTTTCTCCATGAATAAATGAACTCGTTATATATATTTTATTTATTTATGAAGAGTTAGTCTCTTCCTCTTTGTCTTTTTCCAGTATCGTGATGTAGTCCAGTGTTCAATTGTCTTACTCATGCGACTCTAAGCTATGCTTGATTTCAATAATGACATTACCATAAAAATTCGAAACAAACCAATATGACAATCTGATATTGCGTTAGTTATGAGTTATTGAATATTTTTTTCGTTAGAAATCATTTGATCTAAAACTAACATATTGAATTGATTTATTGACATAGAAAAAGATTCATTCCCAAATAACATAGCAAGCGGATTAATAATGTTCGTTTTAGATCAGATGATCTTGATCGAAAAAACAGAGGACGGTGCTATTTTGAGAGCAATAATTACAAAAGAGTGAGATTAGCGTGTGTTAAGCTCACCAAGAGTGCTTGTTGAGCTTAACTCTAAATTTATTGGATCAGTTTCAAACGACGAATCTAAATCGTTGTAACTGATCTACTTTACGAATAATGCTTGTGCATACAAAATTTTGAAAATTTGAAATTCCTTTAGTGCAAAATCAAGTGGTTAAAATTAAAATAAAGATTTATAAGTTATTTTAATACATTTATTTTTTTTCATTTGTTGACCACTTGACTTTGTACTAAATGAATTAAAAAAAAATTTAAATTTTGCATGTACACGCATCACTCACCAATAAAAATTATAAAAATATGATTGGTAAAATTACACCTATTTGTTTTGAAACAAAAATATAACTGAGAAATTTTAAATCTACTCATATTATTGAGGAGGGATCTTATATCAAAAGTTTTTTGGTTCCCAATCTTTCCTAATAAAATTATATCTCAAATAACTATTTTTTTAATTTTCATGATTTGATTTATATATTTTTACTCTATAAATTATGAGTTGCATTCAAATTATATAGTTAATGCTTAAGATATGTTTCCATTTATGGTCCGTATGCATTTCAATTTTAATAATGTATCTTTCTTTGTTTAACTTTCTTTATTAATATTACAAATTTTACTATCAAAATATCGCTTTCAAAAACAAATGCTAGAATCCTGAGTTGAAAATAACAAGGGATATGCGCGGGCTCATCCGACGTCACACTCGTAATTAAGTTGGAAACACATCCATATAGCAAAAATCCAAATTCTTTTTAAATCCAAATCCTTTGTTAGGAATTCCGTGAGGGTTATTGGTATTACAAATCACTGGCAAAACAAACCCTAATTAGTAACAGAACAGGTGTGTGGTCGTCCTCAGTGACTTGCATAACAGAGATTATATCAATAAACAATTAAGACATCATGGTATAAACATCACACTCCATTACTCAATTAATACCAAACACCTTTTCTTTTCCTTTTTTTTATTTTTCCTGGATTGGAACTTGTCAGAAGCCCTTTGGACCATCTTCGTCCAAAGAGCTATACGCACCGTATGATGTTAATCAATTCAAAATATAATTAATTGCTAATTATTTCTTTGCGTTGTAAATTCAACCTGTAATATGTATTTAATTCTCCATTACCCTACAAATGGAGGCCTCCATTACCTTATCAAATGTTTATTTCTTACAAACAGGATGAAAACAATTGGTTTTTTCAGAAACACAAAATTGAAAATAACATAGTTTACTATTAAGTAAATAAATTTTTTAATTCCATGAGTTACTAAATTTCTTCTATTATGGAGAAATTTATTTGTTAAAACTAATAATTACAAATTACCGAGATTGTGGAACAAACTATTGTAATTCATAATTATTAGTATTAATAATTAAATTTATTTCTAATATCATAATGAAATATCATTAATTCAGAAAATAAACTGTTATTTATTTAATATTAAATTGTGTTGAATTTCTGACAAACAATTACTTTCATCACAAACAGATCAACATATCCAAAATCGAATAATGGAGGCCTCCATTTTTAGGATAATGGAGATTATAAATAACATGTTGCAGCAGTTGAAATTTGAATTTACAACGTTTGTGAAAATGGAAAGACTTTTATTACTTCCTTAAAGGACAATTATATTTGGATTTAAATTAATTAGCAACAATTAATGTATGTACGCAACTCTTTGAACGAAAATGATACGAAGGGCCACGCAGGAGTTCCGCACCCACTTTTTTCTTTTAGTAAGCAGTAAGCAGTAAGCAGTAAGCACTTGTCTAATTAAACCCACCTCACCATCCACAAACCATGGCAACACCACCGCTGCAGATAGTCGAACAATGCCGCGGCGTTCTCTTTGTCTACAGCGATGGCACCATCGTTCGTTCGGCAAACCCAAGCTTCACCGTGCCAGTGCTTGACGACGGGTCGGTCGAGTGGAAAGACGTGTTATTCGACCCGATAAACAACCTCTCTCTCCGTCTCTACAAGCCCCGCCACGTCACCTCCAAACTCCCAATCTTTTTCTACTTCCACGGTGGCGGGTTCTGCATCGGCTCTCGCACCTGGCCTAATTGTCAGAACTACTGTTTTCGTTTGGCGTCTGAGTTACATGCCATAGTTATAGCTCCTGATTACCGCCTTGCGCCGGAGCACCGACTCCCTGCTGCAATAGAAGACAGCATCACATGCCTCCTCTGGCTCCAGTCTCAGGCTGCTGGATTCAATTCGGACCCGTGGCTTTCTGAGCCGGCTGATTTTTCCCGGGTTGTGATATCGGGTGATTCAGCTGGTGGTAACATAGCGCATCATTTCGCGGTCCGGTTCGGGTCTGCATCTGGCCGGGCTGAGCTTGAGCCGGTTCGTATCAAGGGGTATGTGCAGCTGATGCCGTTCTTTGGTGGGGTCGAGAGGACGAGATCCGAAGCAGAGTGTCCCAAAGAAGCATTCCTTAATCTGGAGCTGAATGACAGGTGACCTGAGGTTCTTATTTTATTTACTTGGTATAACAAAATCACCAAGCGCAAAAAGGCAGAAATTATTGAAATCTAGGTTGGTTGATGGTTATGATCAAATCCTGATACAGATACAAAATTGATGAACAGTTGCAATTATTAGTAGTATGTATTCAGAACCAACTCCGCTGCTCGCCAAATAGGCGAGCAGGACCCTGCTATTCTAAATCGAACCGTTCATCTGTGTTGAGATCCGTGCATGAAAAAAATTCAACGGTCTGATTTTGAAAAGCAGGGTCCTGCTCGCCTATTTGGCGAGCAGCGGAGTCGGATCCTATGTATTCCAGAGCATGCAGCATGCTTAAATAGAGGGTAGAGGGGTACCGAATTAAACCCTTCTTTTTTATTTGTCTTCTCTGTTCCGAAGCATAGACTTTTTTTTATCTTCTCACTGAGAAAGAATATGGGTCTGGTCTAAAATAAGGAGAATTTTCGGTATACCTATTGAAATATAGATTGTTTATTTTTCATCATAACACTTAAACTTTATATTTTATCATTTTAAATTAGAATAATTGCTGTCATACTTATCAAAGAATTTTTTATTCAAAAAAAATATTATAGAATAAGAGAGAAAAAACAAAGACTACCTCAATTTTTGTATCATAGAAAGATCGGAATTATTTTCGGTCCATTTTTTTTTCCAACTGAAAGATTGGAGGATCTTATGCGTGGTTTGCTTCTTGTTTTTTTACTCAAACAAAAATCAACAATATAACACCAATCAGAAGATCCTTCATTTTATTGGGACCACAAAAGATTCTCAATTAGAGATCTTCTGTAGTTGAGAATGGAGTAGGTCCGATGCCCATCGGACCTACTTTTAGGTTCAACGAGCATTATGACCGTCCGATCTAATTTAAGATTTGTGCGCACCAAAATTGAAACAAACATGCACGAAGTTTAAAGCATTCCGCACGAATCTTAAAGCAAATCGACGGTGATTAAACCCATCGAACCAGAGTAGGTCCGATGGGCATCGGACCTACTCTCAAGTGTCTGTAGTTTGCTTCTAATATCAACCACATAAAATCTTTGATATCAACATTGGAGCTACATAAGATTCCTAACTCCAACAAACTTTAACAATATAATATCAACCACATAAAATCTTTTAATATTTTTATTGGAGCTACATAAGATTTTAGATCGGTAGAATTTTATCTTCTAAAAATCCAATTTTTCATCAAAACTTGAAAATTGCTTATTTCTCCAATTAAAACAAATAACTTTTCTCATTTTTTCTTTCTTTAATCTAATTTTGAACTTTTTATTTGAACTTGTTATTAATCTTTTATTTTAAGTTATTTTAATTTTTAAGATAAAAGAACTAATTTATTTTTCTCTTCAAACGAACACATTCTTATTGCCCAACTACGATCTATTATTTTGCACTCTAATCAATCAAATATTGAATGCTAATGTATAAGTTTAGCTACTAGATTTATATTGATGAAAAAACAGGTTATTTGTTTAAAAGTTTAAAATTTGGGTTATTCTAATCAATGAAATAAAAGTTTAAAATTAGATTAAAGAAAGGACAACTGAGAAAATTATTTGTATTCAGTGGAAAACCCAATTTTTACGTTTTAATAGAGAAATTAGATATTTAAAAGTTTTTAAGGTAAAAAAAATATTTGAAGGTAATATTTAAAAGTTTTTAATGTGTATGACAACCATTATTAATGTTCCGAAGCATATACTTAATTGGATGACATGACATCTCCAACTAGTTTTTTCATATAAATGACATAATATTAATTTGCAAAATTGAAAACTAAAGCAAGATAATTGACGTAACAATCATGCCAAAGTTTTTAGTACTGTATCGTGAGATGAACTAATGGCATTATGCAACAGGTACTGGCGGCTCTCGCTTCCCCTCGGTGCGAACTTCGACCACCCAATTGGAAATCCATTTGGGCCAGACAGCCCTGGACTGGAGCCGGTTGAGTTTGAACCGACTTTAGTGGTGGTTGGGGAGTATGATCTTTTGACAGATCGGTCGGTGGATTACGCACGTAGGCTGAAGCAGATGGGGAAGCCGGTGGAGGTGGCCGAGTTCAAGGACCAACAACACGGATTCTTCACCATTAATCCGTGGTCTGAGTCATCTGCCGAGCTTATGCACATGTTACGCCGGTTTGTGGAGGAGGTTGGTGCGAGGTCTGGCTAATTGATTACAGGTTCTTGTGTGGCTCATGCTGTTTGTGTTGGTTGCATGATTTGTTTTGGCCATTAATACTTCATCTGTGCGATTCCATGTAAAAGGACTTAAATTGTTGTTTGGTTGCATGGTGAAAGAATGCCTTTGGTATAATAAAATTCAACTGATAATTTGAAGAATTCTCACCTTAATTTGTTGAGTAATTGTCTGAATTCTTAACACAGGTTCAGACTTGTCACTTGTCGTTTTCCTGTTGATATTGGCGTTAACAAAATTGGGCAGCAGCCAGCAGGGTCTAATTACACGATCCAAAACTGTTTGATGGTTTAATTGAAATTAACAGGTTTAAAAGGAATGAATTTGTTAACAAAACATTCCATACAGAAATCGAACAATCTGAAGGCCCGTCGGACGAGCTTTCCGACGTTGGTTGTCGGACGCACACACACGGATTTTTTTTTAAAAACATAATTAAAATAATTAATTTTAAAGAAACAACTTGATTACTTTGTTTTTTAGAAAACCATAAGAACCGAACTGCTAATTTGGTCCGATGAATTTTTTTTTTTTTTGGACCGAATTGGCAATTCGGTCCAGTTGAATTTCACATGTGACGATGTAATTCCCTCTGAACCGAATTAGCAATTCGGTCCAGAGGCTATTTTAGCCAAGACCGAATTACCAATTCGGTCCAGGCTATTTTAATTCCAGCAGCAGCATCAATGTGAAGGCAATTGGTCATATTTCAATTATTTAGAGCAAAGGTCAAACTTCAAAGAATTCTCGGTCCAAACGCTTTCAATAAATTATTGGATTTTTAATTTTAGGAGAATTTCACGTATATCTCTTAATAAATAGTAAAAAAATGTAAAATTTGATCTGAAAGCATATTATTGTGGAAATTATGTTGAACGGTTTGGATCGACAATTTGGAATTTCAAAATGTAAATTTAAAAGTCCAATAATTTATTGAAAGCGTTTGGACCGAGAATTCTTTGAAGTGTGACCTTTGCTCTAAATAATTGAAATATGGCCAATTGCCTTCACATTGATGCTGCTACTGGAATTAAAATAGCCTGGACCGAATTGGTAATTCGGTCTTGGCTAAAATAGCCTCTGGACCGAATTGCTAATTCGGTTCAGAGGGAATTACACGGAAGGTCCCACAAAACTGCGGGAATTGTGAAATTCGACTGGACCGAATTGCCAATTCGGTCAAAAAAAAAAAATTCATCGGATCGAATTGGCAGTTCGGTTCTTATGATTTTTCTAAAAAACAAAGTAATTAGGTTGTTTCTTTAAAATTAAATATTTTAATTACGTTTTTAAAAAAAAATCCCACACACACCGCCTCCCGAATTCATATCACCCAACTCAAATTCATATCGTCCGATCTAATTCTGATTGGACAGTGAATATTAAAGGGACTAATTTGTATTAAAATGTTATGACAACTAAAATGCTTTATTATGGTGGGAGCTGCCAATCTCTCACAAGATCAAAGGATTAATGTGGTTGTTGAGTAAGAACAAGATCTTTACTGAAACAGTTCTGGATAGGGGACACATATTGTCTGATTGTCTCACATGCTTTATGCAGAATGAGATTGAATCTAGAAATCACCTTTTTCTTTTCTTTCTTACATGTTCATATATGTTCAAATAGTCAATCTATATATATGGTATTGTCCTGGCATTATAAGAAAAGAGAAAAAAGTAAACAAAATATCTTCATCATCTCACCATGGCCACTCCCACTCCCACTGACACCACCAACGAACCCTTCATCGTAGAAGAGTGCCGCGGCCTCCTCAAACTCATGAGCGACGGCACCGTAATCCGATCAGCAGATCCCCTTTTCCCCTTCACCTTGCCAGACGACGGCTCCATCGAGTGGAAAGACCTCCTCTTTCATCCCATCCACTCTCTCCACGTCCGTCTCTACCGCCCCGTCAAAACCCCGCCAAATGCAAAGCTCCCTTTACTAGCTTTCTTTCATGGCGGCGGTTTCTGCATCGGCTCCCGAACCTGGCCTCTTGTCCACGCCACTTGTCGCCGCCTCTCTGCTCAACTCTCTGCAGTTGTTCTCTCGTTTGACTACCGTCTAGCCCCCGAGCACCGTCTCCCTGCCGCCATTGAAGATGCCGAGGCTGCACTTCTCTGGTTAAAATTCCAGTTTACCGGACCCAACACTGATCTGTGGCTTGCGGAGTCAGGAGACTTCACTAAGGTTTTTGTCTCGGGTGAGTCGGCCGGTGGAAACATGGGCCACCACATGGCCGTCAAATTTGGAACTAATGGTTTATTGCCCATGCAGATTCATGGGTTTATTCTTATAATGCCAGGATTGATTGGAGAGACGCTGACTAGGTCTGAGTTGGAGTGTCCTGATGGCGCTTTCCTAAGTCGGGAAGCAGGCGATCGGTATTTACGGTTGTCGCTACCAGCAGGGGCTACTCGGGACCACCCGGCATTTAACCCCTTTGGGCCTGAGAGCCCCAATTTGGAAAATGTCGATATGGGGCCGATACTAGTTGTGGGTGGTGAGAGAGATATGTTAATTGACAGCAATTTGAATTATGTGAAGAGGTTGAAGGAGATGGGGAAGGAGGTGGAGGTAGTGCAGATTGCAGGAGAAGAGCATGCTTTCTTTTCGCTGAAGCCTCTCTCTGAACCGACTGGCGAGGTCATACGGGCCATTGCCCGGTTCATGAATTCGACCGGTGAGGGATCGCACTGAGCGGAATTTGGTTCGGTTTGGTGGCTTGGGTTTTTTATTTGCTCGGTAGGGGAGTTGTTTTGTGACTCTTTACATCACATCATGGTCTTGACCCTTGACGTTGATCGTGAATTGTAAAAGATCAGTTGGGAGGTTAGGTTGGAAGAATAATAGTGCTCTGTTAAAACAGTTCTTTAGTGCTGTCAAGAGTATTTAATGTTATGAGATAATAAAACAAGCTACTGAAAATTAGCATCTTTTTGTTAATTTGAAATACAAATTATTTGGTACGGTAATACCAAATTTCTCGTTTCCTAAATTTTATTTTAATGTAATAAACTCCGAGAACTTTCTGGTCGTGATAATTCCTTCCGAACCAAACTTTCTGGTACCGGGAAAATGAAGGTACATGCTTCTAATTCTCGCATGTCTTCATGTTTAGCACATTTTATATCTCCTTATCGTAGAACCAGGAGTTTAACATATATATCAATGGACTAGTTCTGGTTTGCAAATGTTACATGCAATCAAACATTGGACTGAAATCTGCAGCTACCACTTTACAGCTTACACTCATTATAGGAAAATGAGATGGTCAATTACAAATAAGCCTAACATTTTAAAAGGAAAATTTATTTAATTTTTTACCTTTATGGCTTGAAATGTACCATCAGCGTCAGATAAAATGACATTTTGCCTTTTCTCCTGTAATTAAAAAACCATAAGATGAAAATTAAAATATGATAGCAAAGTATAACTTCTTTTCCAATAAGACAGTTTTCAGAAGGCAAAAATAAAATAAAATATTTTTTAGGCAACAAGGGAAATACAATAAAAAAAATTAAAAATCAATTAGATGAATTCCTAACAATTATTACCTTAACACTTAGCAAACCTCCTTAGAGAGTAGTATAATTCTAGCAGTGAGTTTGCATCCTTAAGCCAAGTGATGTGATACCCTAAAAAGTTATCAGAAAAATTACAGATCCAAATTATTGTTTTGTTTTTCTTATTAATATTATCCTGAGACGATAGCAGAAAATAAATCATTTATGACTTTATCAAACTCAATCGACTCTGTTGAGCAACCCAAGATTCCTATAATCTTTTTAGTGCATGAAAAACGTCTTTGGTAGTAGAAGTTGCCAAACCTAGTTTCTCAGAAACAGTTTTACAAATTCCTTCAGTTTTCTCACCGTTCCTCTCTACTCCTAGCACTTGAAATGTTCTCAAAGCCTCATAGGTTTCTTTTAAGCTGAACAATTCAATTTGAGAACCTCTTGTCAGATACATAGTTTTATAACATTAAACAAGTGGTTTTTAGATAATGTAGGACCTTTTGAGGTTTTTTTTCTAGATAAAGACCTACTGAGCTTAAATATTCATGCTATGTTACCAAATTAACTCTATGCATCACTGATTGGTAATGTCTTGAACATTTTTCAATTTTGCATAACATATAAACAAAAATTCTCTGTAAACCAATTCCAATGCTAAGCTTAAAAATTCAGACTTCAAATAAATTTTCTATCATGATTAGATGACCAATCAAATTGATGAAATTCTACAAACACCAGTGATGTGTTCTACACAAATGCAGTGCATTCTATGTCTTTCACGAAAACAAAAACTGAGAAGACAAGGAATTGAGATTTCAAATAAAATTTACATCATGATTAATTACCAATCAATCACCAATATCTTTTTTTCAATAAACTTAAAATTCAGGACTTCAAATAAAATTGAACAATCACCCATAGCCCATAGGTACTTGCATCCTTCACAGTGAACTAAAACAAAAAAATGGAACCCTTAATCCTAAACCGAAAATAAAATTGAACTAATTTCACAAAATTCCACGCCACTTGTCGCCGCCTCTCTGCTCAACTCTCTGCAGTTGTTCTCTCGTTTGACTACCGTCTAGCCCCCGAGCACCGTCTCCCTGCCGCCATTGAAGATGCCGAGGCTGCACTTCTCTGGCTAAAATCCCAGTTTACCGGACCCAACACTGATCCATGGCTTGCCGAATCGGGAGACTTCACTGAGGTTTTTGTCTCAGGTGAGTCGGCTGGTGGAAACATGGCCCACCACATGGCCGTCAAATTCGGACCAAATGGTTTAATCCCCATGCAGATTCGTGGGTTTATTCTCATAATGCCAGCATTGATTGGGGAGGAGCTGACTAGATCTGAGTTGGAATGTCCGGAGGGCGCTTTCCTAAGTCCGGAAGCATGCGCTCGGTATTTACGGTTGTCGTTACCAGCAGGGGCTACCCGAGTTCACCCGGCATTAAACCCTTTCGGGCCTGAGAGCCCCAATTTGGAAAATGTGGATATGGGGCCGACACTAGTTGTGGGTGGTGAGAGAGATATGTTAATTGACAGCAATTTGAATTATGTGAAGAGGTTGAAGGAGATGGGGAAGGAGGTGGAGGTAGTGCAGATTGCAGGAGAAGAGCATGCTTTCTTTTCGCTGAAGCCTCTCTCTGAACCGACTGGCGAGGTCATTCGGGCCATTGCCCGGTTCATGAATCGAACTGAACCGCTCTAGGTTCGGTTTTAATTTTTGTGATCCATAACAAATGGGGTGCGTTCCGTTTGAATAGTTGTAAGGTAGAGTTTGGTAAGGAGATTTATTGTATTTGTAGTTGGTTTCTCTTACGCTATTTCAATATTTCATTCATCCAAAAGTCTTTTCTCTCTTTCTGTTTCTGTCCACTCACTGACTCACTTATATATCAACAACAATTATGAATTATCTACTCATTATTCAAAACTACATCATTATAAAAACATACAAATTTTATCAGCAAATTTATCTGCTGGAAAATCTGTCAGAGAAGCGGTGGCGGCCCAGCCTTGTCGGGTTTTTTTTTTTTCAAAAAGAAAAAGAAAAAAAGTAAATAGAACATATGAGTAACGTAACGCCTGTGGCCCTGTGGGTCTTGATTGAGATAATGGACCTTAGGGAAACTAAAATATATGTCCATGACCATGGCATGTGGACCAATTTAACTTCTAAATATGGCCCCAGCTCATGAACCCATCATTTATGTACGATATTTATAATACAAAATTATCGTTTCCCTTTTTCTTTTTCTTTGTTTCATTCTTTGTTTTATTTTCCTTTGAAGTTGTATGCCCACAGTCCACATCACAGGTTCTAAATTAAATCAGCATTCTAGAGTATGAAGTCGTCAAATTCTTCACATTAATTTGTCTTATATATATATATATATATAGAGATAGGCTATGGTGAGTTGCGAAGTAAAACGTCGTTTTACTTCACGCCATATCTTCATTTTGAAAATTCAAACACCCGATCCGAACCGTTCAACTTTTTCTAAATATTGAAATGTGCTTGGAAACTAAATTTTACATTTTTTGGAATTTTTTTACTATTTATTAAGCCACTTTGAATCGCTGATCCACTGTGAACAGTAAAAAAACAGTAAAATTTTCTGGATCACCGGATCAGCGATTTTCAAAGTGGCTTAATAAATAGTAAAAAAATTCCAAAAAATGTAAAATTTAGTCTCCAAGCACATTTCAATATTTAGAACATGTTGAACGGTTCGGATCGGTTGTTTGGATTTTCAAAATGAAAATATGAGCGTGAAGTAAAAATGACCTCTTACTTCACAACTCACCATAGCCCAGCTCTATATATATATATATATATATATATATAATGGAACCAGATGGTATAACGCCACATTAATTTAATAAAAAATATTGTATCCTTTGTTTGTTAGATTATGAGGCTTTTATTTTGATGTGCTTAGGAACATGTTCGTATTTGATTATGCTACTTTCTGGTAGCTGTTTTTGGTTATGCAATAGCTGTTTTGGTTACTTTCTGGTAACAGGAAAGAGGTGTTCTCCCAAATTAAATTATCATAAAATGCATTTTATATAAACTAGTAAGCAAGCGAATCTCTCGTAAACATGGCAAAGAGTTACTCTGTTATTACAATAGAGAACTAAAACGCTCAGATTTTGTTTAATAGCACACCTGCTAATTCTACCAGAGATTAAACTATACGGTTATTAATTCTAAATACCCATGAGGATACTTAGGCTTTAATAGGAAATAATCAGAACAACATATAAAATGAATATGCAATCACATATAATACTAATTTGGCTGACTGGCGAATTGCTTACAATTGCTGGCCAGAATTTTAATATTCTTAATACCAGAATTAATCAAAACAGAGTTAACCAAGAAAATGTCAAAAATAATTAAGATATATTCAAAATGTGCTGTAATTTAGCTGGACATCTCAAATGATATCAAAGTTGCACGTAACTTGAGCAAATACCAGGTATATGGAAAATAAAAGAAGAAAATTACATTATAAAAGATTTAATTGGAATTCTATCAAAAAAAAATTAATTAGAAGAAGAAAACAAATGGTAAAAAAATGTCACCATGTCTTAGACTTACAGGTCGTGTCTAGAAGAGATACCTGATTGGAATGAAAAAAATAAAAGAATAGAAAAAGAACATAAATTTATGCGTGATAAGAATAAGAATACCTATTGCTTCACTAAATTTATAAGCTAAGACAAACATAAACTAAAAAAAAAACTTTATTTATTCTTTCTTAAATAAAATGCAATTTGCAACATTCAGAAAGCAAATGCTGTACACAATTTTTTATTCACAAGCTAGCTAACACCCAGAACAATCGTCCTTGGTCCATAAGTCAATGAACTTAAATTCTGTTGTGTACAACTCCAAAGCTATAAAGATTTACAATATACAAAACACAAAAAAAAAAAATGAAAAGCTACTTGCCTAGGTCGTGATCAAACAATTACAAGCGACCCCCTAACAAAAATTGGAAATTTACAATTCCAAGCCACGCTCACCCAAAAAAAAAAATACACAAAAGAATGCATTAAAAATCTCACAGAAACACAAACTCTATCATTTTACGATTTCATTTTCCATCTACACTGAAAGGAATTATTCAGGCCTTGGATATGCCACCAAGCCTTTTCTGCAATCTCCTGCTAATAGCAGCACCTGATTAGTGGTCAAGTATGTTTATGTTTTAAAAAAGGCATGCAACCTCAAAAGATGATTAGACAAGATAAACTGATCATCTTACAATAAGAAAAATCGCTGAAAAGGGTTGCAACTGGATAGGGAGTCAGACACCATGTCAGCATGCCATGTCATCGTTTCCTTCTTGAGAGGCTTCTTGTTTGGCTGAAACTACTGAGCCCAAGAATCAGCAGAAACGCAATGCTAGTTTTACTTAAGCCAAACCTGCCCCTGTAAATTATGCAAATTGCACCAAGGAAATTATAATTTTTATTTATGCATAAATTATTAAAATATAATAAGAAAAGAAAAGCAGAGAACCAATTATAAGTTCATTTACCTTGGTTCATCTCTCTGGAATAAAACGTTGAAGAACAACTGCAAAGAGAGACAAAAAGTTAACTGATTAAGAATCATGAATTTAACTGAAAAGGATACAATGATCAGAACAAGAGTATTAGCAGAGATGATAGTGCAATTTAGTGAATTAGATCGTCAAATTGCAAAATGTCATTCTTTAGAGGTAACTAGGCAACTTTTTATGACGAAATCAGAGCACTGAATTACAGTACAACACTGAGAAACAAATTGATGGACTTGCTCTTCAGAGGAGAAGAGATCCAATTGTGGTACCGGCCTTCATTGTTTGTCAAATTGTACTTAATCCTACTTGAATTTGGTTTCTGAAGGATTTTATCAAAGAACCAGAAGTTGTTACAATTAAACAACAGTACTGTTATCCATGGTGCACTTGGACACTCCAAAAGAAAGTATCATAACTAAAAAATTTCGAAACATCTTTTTTTGTTCCATAATTTAGCCATTGACCCAGTTATTGCCGGTGATAATAGATAAGAATGAGAACCAAATTACGCATTCAAATCCCTATTAGTTAGTATCGTTTAGAAAATGGAAGTTGATTTTCCATTTTATATACAAAAAAAGAGTCAAAATTTTGACTTAGCACAAACAATTAGTCAATTAGTAACCTGTAATGGATTGGAATCCATCGCCATAGTGAGCAATGGCACAATGGAACCATTATCTATCGCCAGTTAAAAATAAATGATTCAAATGTCCAAACGTCAAATCGGAAGGTTTGATATTAATCAGACAATCTGATTGAATAATGACACATTCATGCCATCCATTTTAAAGGTAGCAGATGTCTGAGCAAACTACAACAATCTAAGGTACAAGCGATTGACCACAGCCATGGAGCAGAAGAGCACAAAAATTAGATTTTTCAAATACTTTAAATGCACAGAGACAACAAATCAATTCACACACATACAGTGAACTGGTTACCAGAAAAAAAAATTTTGAATGGTAATAATTATAAATCACCCAGTAAAAACGTTCACGCATATAAAAAGTACCTTTTACTCTCTCTTTCTCATTTTAACATTTTTGTACATAGATGATCATGTAACAATATCGCATAATTGTTTTTTTAAAAGACATGCAAATATGCAAAAAGGAAAAAAAAAAACTATCCCAAAATCACTCAGAATACCCGAACATTCGAGGGATTACCTTAAAGACCCCAAAGACCGAGAATTTCGGGTCATTAGACCTCTTCACGATCCGCCGCTCGGCCACCACCTGTGTGCAGAGCCGGGTCGCAATATTTCTCATTAACAAAAGCTGCGCCTTCTCAGCCCTCATCGCCATCATATCCCTCCTGACACTCTCCCTGTCTGTCTCCAGCACTTCTAGCCTCGTCAAAATCTTCCTCATTTTCATATCAAGATCACCATCATCTCTCCTAGGCTGGTACACCTGGTACTTATTATTAGAAACCCAATCACTAGAGCTGTCATACGGCTTCTCAACAATCCCCCTTTCGTCCTCTTCCTCTGACTCATACTCCGACTCCCCATCTGGCTCAATGCCGTGGCGCTTCATGCGCTCACGGTACGCCTTCATCTGCGCCTCCATGTCGGCTATTGTGTTGTCCTTCATGTCCAGCTCCTTCTCGATTTCATCCAATTCTTCCTCATGGTGCCCCGCGAGCTCGTCAGCGAACTGTTTCATTTGCCGGGCCTCCAGTTGCGCCGCTGCTTTTTCATCATTGAGACGGCGGATCATCTCCATTGTTTCACTAACAGCAGAGGCAGCAGCCTTGCGCTCTTCATCGAGCTCGTCGTATAATGACTGAATTTGCTTCTCTTGCTCCTTGAAGCTCTCCCGGAGCTGCTCGAGCTCGGCGGTGTAGTCGAAGCCGTTGCTGTTGTTGGCCGGCGGGGAGTTGGTGGGGTCCGGTGCGCGTGGGGTGGATTTCAAGGAGCTGTTGAGCTGGGCGAGTAGCTCAGACGGTTCGAGCTTGCGCTTGACGGCGCGGTTCCACATGGCAGATTGAGAGGAAGAGGGGGAGAGGTGGTCTGACAAATATGTTGGCGTTGTCAGTATCCCCGAATCCAGAGGGAGTGCTTCGTAGCTCCCGCTATAGTCCATATTGTAACCCCCGGTACTGTAGTCATCAGCACTGTAGGCACCAGCGTAGCCAATTTCGTCCCCCATGGATCCCATGGAGGGGCGAAGCTCCTGTCGCTAATGGAATTGGCAATTGGGGTTGATTCTTTGATTTGATTAGGGAAGAGAAGAAATAGGACTACAGGAGGGTGAAAGAGAGAGGATTAGTCTCTAACTCTCTATCTTAATTTATTACGATGCTGGTGAATTTTATTTTCTTATTAAATTTCTTTTTGGGGCTTGATGACGGAACACTGTGGTGGTGGTGGGGCTGGAAGACAGCGAAGGTGGTGGGTATTACTTTGGAGCAAAGGGAGGGAAATGATAATTAATTAGGGAAGAGGTGATTAGCATCTCCAAACTGTCATGATAGTTTGTAATTCTAGCAAGTTATAAATAAATTAGCTGACTCATACAAATTTACCATTTTGCTGATGATGGAGAACTAGTACTGATGCTATTTCCTTAATTGGAAAGGTTGAATAAAGGTGCTATCGGATTGGGTAGGGTCTAGAGACTATTATATTTGAACTCGTACTCTAAAAGTGTTCAGATCCGAATTTTGATTCAAATACTTATTAGTTTCAAATCGGATCGGGTCCGGATTCGGATACCTATCTACTCGTAGATATTTTGGGTCTAGTCTTTCAGTTCCGGGTAGATAGATACCCATAGCTTATTTGTGGATTATCGGGTCTAGTTCGGATCCAATGTGAGTCCGGATTCGAAGCGGATACATGTTACAACTCACAAGCATTAGAGAAACCCTTTACGTTTAAATATAATTATAATTTCTTAAACATCTCACATAATATATCATTATAATATAAATTAAAGATGATCCAAAATATTAAAGGAAATCTAATTTTTAGAAATAAAATGTTGGAGATGGTGATTTCCTTTTCTATAGTTCCAAAAATTCATGAATGGGATATTAATATCAATTTGTTTCAATCAACGAAGAGAGTAATAAATTTCAATGATTTGTGTAGAAAAGACAGATATATGGTAGACAAGGAGATCAAAAAAGTAATTAATTAGCTTCAAAAATTTATAGGCAAAAAGTGAACGCAACATTTGATTTCAATGATCTGTGCGAAGAGAACAATAAATTTCATTCAAGAAATTAATAAGTAAAATGTGAGTGGCATGATATTTAATTTAAAACAAATGAAGGAATTAATTATTAATCTGTTTCTTATAAAAATACTACATATTATTGTCTTTTCATAGTTATTAATATATGTTTTTATATTAAATAATTATAAAGAAATGGTATTATTATTTTATCGGGTATTTATACGGGTATCGGGTCGGATTCGGTTATGGATCGGATAATTAAATCAAACACATATCCTATCCATTACAGTGTCGGTTCCGATTTAGATTCGGTTCAAATATTAAATTATTAATTTTGTAACCGTACTCATAATTTAACCGGTTATATTTTTAAAGTATATCCTATTCAAATTAATCGGATTCGATTCGGATCCGGTTCAGTTCCGAATCAGATCCGGATAATCGGATAAAAGTAGCCCCTCTAAAGTTGAATAAAAACTAATAGAAAGTGTTATGCATTAAATTATCTATCCATCCGCATCATGAAGATGGCAAAAAGTAAACCTTGTTGAAAGAAATTAAATTATCATAATTTCAAGTGCATACTTGTGTTTCCCAATTTTGGTTTGGTTCCTTGTTCCTTGGAGATTGCTAGAGGTTGGGCTTTAGGAGATGCGTATGAATTAAGGATTAAGTGGGGTACCGTGTCTGAATAGTGCAGCCGTTGATTGTCTCCGTTACTAAATATCGTCGGGTCGGGTACTCGGGTGCACGTCTCACAGGATAAAAGTTGTTCCCACCTCCCAAGGACATTCAGCCACTGAAGCTCGGAAATTTTTTATCTATAGAAATTATTAAATACAGATGTATGAAAACAGAAAAAGTGTCTCGTTTTCAACAAATATAGAAAGATCTGACTCAATGAGTCCGATTCAAGTTTATATATCGGTCTCAATAGTCCAGATCCATCAATATATATATATTTTAAAGAAAAATTAGACGTTGATCGAAAATTCTGTTATGTTATAATTGATACATTGCTCCTAGAATGATTGAAAAAATAAAAGTACAAATCTGACATAAATCAAGCATACAAATTATAAATCTTATTTAAATCAAACATACATAAGTGAAAATCCTACATAAATCAAGCGTAAGCGTACAGAGAGGAGAGGGTAAATTAAAATCCTACATAGAAATGACTTCCACCATTCCAACTACTTAACTAAAATACCTAGTTGGAGGCGTCAACCCTGTTAAACAAATTGCAAATATTAATTACTTTTCAAATTAGATTTCAAAGTATTGAAGTATACTAAACCTTAATTTAATTAACGTCATATCTGAATTTCTTGCATTTCTTGCCGCTCTTGACTTCTTGCTAGCCTTTCGAACTTGTTTTGATCTAGACCGTCCTTCCATTATATCCATAACCATTGGAATACGTTTATGCTTTCTCCTACCAGGATTTATGTTATCTGGATCTAACCTAATTGTAGGACCGTGGTACTGTGGTGTGGCCAATTGGGTCCGTTGCCAAAACCGTTCCAATCAGCGGTCCATGTACTGATATAATTCTGCAAGCTATAATATGGACTTACATAGTTCTTCTCATTGAGTCTTCTGTTAGAGCACACCGCAAGGACATGGTTGCAAGGAATGCCGGTAAGTTGTGGTTTTTGACATTCACAAACTGGCATATGTCCAAAGAAGTCAACCTCGTACTTGTATAATCCTTTTCTTCCCTAAAATAGTCAATGTCAGTTATTATTAAATTACAATTATTTAAGAAAAAAATTAATTACTGTCATACCTGCGAGATGACTTCATCGGCAACTCTGACCTCAAAGTTGCGTCGACGGAATCCAAATGGTATGACTTCGTGCACTCTCCTCTTCGCCCCACGGTATTGTAATAATTGCGTAATTTGCATGGAGAACTCCAAACCTTGATTCTCCCAAATTACTGCCTCCTTCCTTCTATTCCTGAACCATTGAACACATTTATAAAATGTGGCCTCCACAATTGCTGTCACTGGCAGTTGTCTAGCAACTCTGAACACACTATTCAGTGACTCAGACCTATTTGGTTGTCATTATGCCCCATCTATTAAGGCCCCCGTCATGACACTGTGTCCACTTATGAAGCTTAAGTGGCTCTTCTACACTAGGCGGATGCCTTTTCCCTTATTTCATGATGTAGTCACAAACATGTGGGTCCTCATCCTCGATTCTTTTCATGCCCTCTGCCCATCTCCGTGGTTTGAACTCCATAACACATTCTTTGAATATATCTTTTAGACCATCATCTTTGCATAACTTGAACATATTTTGAGCTATGTGTTGAGCACACAACCGATGAATCGCTTCGCCCCTCTCCTCACACCATTCTAGTTCCGGTTGTTCGAAAACATACCGTATAGCACCATGCGCATCTGATATGACACATATACAACTTTCGCCTACAACCTCGAATCGCAACCATCTCATAAACCAACCCCAGTTATCTAATGTCTCTTCTCCTATTATTGCAAATGCCAAAGGTAGGACTTGTTGCTCTGCGTCGTAAGCACAAGCCATATACAGTTTTCCCTTGTACCTACCTGATAGATGTCCAACATCGATACTTATCACCGGCCGGAGATAAGGCCAAGCGGCAATACATGGACCATACGCCCATGCGACACGTTTGAATATCTTCACCCTGAATTCGTCAGATGGTTCTGACTCAATCTGGAATTTGGTACCTAGAATTAGAGTGAAATGCTTGTATCAAAGGCTTGTATAAATTATAAAATGCTTGTATGAAATGTTTGGTAAGATCGAGTCTACTAAACTAAATTTAATAATTTATGCATACCTGGATTTGACGCTTGAATAGTAGTAAAAAATAGTGTCAACATTTCGTATGCCTTTTCCTAACTCCCAAAAAGGTCTCCTATTGCAATTTCTCTCCTCTCCACAACTTGTTGTAGGAGGACTCTATTGCTGCATATTTAGACTTAACAGCAGCACGTACCTGGTTTACTGTCATCTCCAAATTGACTCTCAATTCTTCTTTAATTAGATTTGCAATCATTCATGCCGTCATCTGACTGTGATCCATCTTAGTAGCACTACCAAAACATGAGTGCCGGTGTTGTTTATTAACTATCACCCAAGCTCCTGTGTCGGTTGCTTTGGCATATAATCTCCATTTGTAACTCTCCACTTTACATGTCACCACGTATATGCTTCTGCTACTGTTTTGCACATTTATTTCCATGTTATTTTTAAACATAAATTTTCCTAATTCTGTTTGGAGGTGTTCCTTTGATGGAAATTTTTGACCCTCAGATAAAGGATCGTCCAATCTACGGGGAGTGCCAAAAAAATCACGATCCATATATGGCATTGGCTCTTGCGAATTGAAGGAACGACATGGATGTTGCATACCCTGGTTCACGAATGGGATTGACATTCTCCACTCCTTCAATATTTCATGTACACCAATCTCATTCTCTATCTCCTCCTGTGTTAAATCTACCCCGACATATGGGCCTTCATTATCAGAAGAAGATGTGTCATCTTCAAATCCAACATTCATCGGATCAGTCGGATCTGGACAATACTCGGTACATGGTGGACTAGGCAATATTGGTGTGCTACTACCTCCTGCTACACTACCCGGACATGGGTTGTAGTTGGTTTCAGATGTAATTTGTTCTGATTCAATAATTAATTCTAGCACACTAAATTTTACCATTGGAGTGGCATTTTGGATGACCATTTTCCAAATTTCATCACAATCTACCGTAAATAATGAATACTGATAAGGTGTTCCAGGTGGTGCTGTGTTAAGTCGTGCTTTGATGTTCAATTTAAACTCACTCGGAAGCAATCGAAGATGTGCATGAATCTGCCTTCGTAATTCATCAAGACTTGTGTTTTCAGTCACAAAAAAGGTACATGCAACCCCTAAATTATAACTTTCTCCTGTTTGTGTGCGTATTACTTCACCTCCGTAGTAAATGTTGATAAACATCTTAGCCATTTTTCTGATGCAGAAAAAAAAATTACTCAAACATTGTATTCAATTTTAAAAGTCCATAATATTCATGTAATTGAAAGAAAAAACTTACGATATTAATCCGCTTGACACGCTGCATATAATGGTGCTGCCGATCTGTTCCGAGCTTAACTTCGTCAAGAAGGAGTAGATGGAATATTTTTTAGTTCAACCATTCATAGTGCTAAAGAACCTAGCTGTTGCTGGTTTAAAAAATGCAGAGAGATGAGAAGGTTTGTACCCAATTAATGAAACAAAAAAATACTGGATGGATCGGCCTCAATGAGGAAGATCCAATTCTAAATTGATTAAATGTGACAGCTACCAATTTTTTGTTTGTACCGAATTAAAAAAATACTGTATGGATCGGAATCAATGAGGAAGATCTACTTATGATATGATGAAATGTGGCACTTGCATTTCTCCTTTTCAACCGTTCTAAATATATATATATGGCAAATGCTTCTGTGCATACAATGACCTATTTGTAAAATGAGCATATTTTCATTTTCAAAGTTCAAACAGTCGATCCGACCGTTCAACATTTTCTCCATATTACAATGTACTTGGAGGTCAAATTTTACATTTTTTTGAATTTTTTTACTATTTATTAAGATGGGTACAAAATTCAATGGTCTGAATTTGACTAGTTTTGTAAAATACTTAATAAATAGTAAACAAAATAAAAAAAAATGTAAAATTTGACCTCCAAGTACATTGTAATATGGAGAAAATGTTGAACGGTCGGATCGACTGTTTGAACTTTGAAAATGAAAATATGCTCATTTTACAAATAGGTCCTTGTATGCACAGAAGCATCCCTCTATATATATATAGAGAGAGTGGCTAATATCAAAACGTTTGTTCCTAGCTCCCGGTGCAACCAAGTTGTTTTTGGGTTTTCAAAGTCCAAACGGTCGATCCGAACCGTTCAACATGTTCTAAATATTGAAATATGCTTGGAGACCAAATTTTACATTTTTTGGAATTTTTTTACTATTTATTAAGCCACTTTGAAAATTGCTGATCCGGGTGAACAGTAAAAACAGTGCAACTAAATTCTGGACCATGTGATCAGCAATTTTCAAAGTGGCTTAATAAATAGTAAAAAAATTCCAAAAAATGTAAAATTTGGTCTCCAAGCATATTTCAATATTTAGAACATGTTGAACGGTTCGGATCGACCGTTTGGACTTTGAAAATCCGAAAACAACTTGGTTGCACCGGAGGCTAGGAACAAACGTTTTGATATTAGCCACTCTCTCTCTCTATATATATATATATAGTGGCTAAGATCAAAGTGGTATGACCAAGGCCTTTGGTGCTACCAAGTCGTTTTTGGATTTTCAAAGTCCAAACGGTCGATCTAAACCGTTAGATGTGATCTCTATATATAAAATCTGCTTGGAGACCAAATTTTACATTTTTTGGAATTTTTTTACTATTTTTTAAGCTACTTTGAAAATTGCTGATCACATGGTCCAGAATTTGGTTGCACTGTTTTTACTGTTCACCCGGATCTTCCATTTTCAAAGTGGCTTAAAAAATAGTAAAAAAATTCCAAAAAATGTAAAATTTGGTCTCCAAGCAGATTTTAATATAGATTGAACATCTAATAGTTTGAATCGACTATTTGAACTTTAAAATTACAAAAACTAATTGGTAGCACCAAGGCCTTGGCCATACCACTTTGACCTTAGCCACTCTCTCTCTCTCTCTCTCTCTCTCTCTATATATATATATATATAGTGAGTGGCTACTCTACTTACATAGCATATGAGAGCATATGCTTATAAGTCATTTTTGCGTTTTCAATATCTAAATGGTCGATCTGAAGCGCTCAACATGTTTTCCATATTAATATGTTTGGAAACGAAATTTTACATTTTTTGGAATTTTATTACTATTTGTTTAGAATTTTTCAAAATAGCATTTTTCAGATTTATTTTATTATTTTTTTTACCATATGAAACCACTGTTTTGAAAAATTCTAGAAAAATAGTAAAATTTTTTCCAAAAAATGTAAAATTTTGTTTCCAAACACTTATTAATATGGAGAACATGTTGAGCACTTTAGATCGACCATTTGGACATTAAAAGCAAAAATGACTTATATGCATATGCCCTCATATGCTTATGTAAATAGAGTAGCCAACCCCTCTCTCTCTCTCTCTCTCTCTCTATATATATATATATTGATGGATCTGGACCATTGAGACCGATCCATAAACTTGGATCGGACTCATTGAGTCAGATCTTTCTATATTTGTTGGAAACGATGAACTCTTTCTGTTTCCGTACATATGTATTTAATAATTTCTATAGATAAAAAATTTCCCTGAAGCTCACGGACAGCTTTGTTTGTTAGAATAAAGTTATCACCATTCTATTTCTATAGGACATAATTTTATCTTTAATTATTCTCAAAATATCTTGCTGTCAAATATAATTCAGTTCTAAATATTGAATATAAATGCACTGTTATCAGAATCCTTATCGCATCTCGTTTGATTTCCTGTCTTAATTTATGGATTTTTTTTAAAGAGGTGTCTCACTATAAATTTAAAAATAGATAAAAGTTTGAATTTACACTTGACGGGTCTCATTCTCATACGAAAGAGAGAGAGATCTCCAGAAGTAAAGAGAAAACACCGTAAATAATAAAAATTGATCATAAACGAAGTAAAGACTTTTTTATGTATAACTAACTTATCACATAAATTATAATCATAACGAATATAGAAATCTTACTTAGAATTAATTATTATTAGTGAATATAGAAATCTTACTTAGAATTATAATCATAACGAGAAAATCGGATGATTACTCCATTCTCAATACTTGCAAGAGAGCCCCGCCATTTTTAGAAAAATTTAAAGGAGATCCCTAAATTATACTTTAATACCATTAGTGTTTTATCAATAAAAATATTGATAAACATAATCAAATAACATATTAGTCGTGAATAAAATGACATATCATCAACTTAAAATTCTAATAAATTTATACTATTATACACGTGTTATTCCTTCAATATATTAGTGCAAAACTATAGCATCATAAAAGATTATTCTTTTCACACAAAGTAATTTAATCATTTCCGTCAATAATTAAGCAATTAAACTATAAACAAACAGTGGTTGTAACGTATAAGTAACAATAAGGATATATATCTCCCCTCCAACATTGCAGCAAAATCTGCAATTATTTACAATTCACTCATATTGCTAATTTATGGACATTGCAGGGGCTTCTTTGTAAATCATTGAAAAAGAATAGAGAAACAGGCAAAGAACAACAGAGAGAATTATCAACCAACGGAAAATTCCTGTCACAGAGAAAAGGAAAGGTCAATTACAGAAGAAATCCCCACACCGTCTTTCACCGTAAATTTTTCTATCTTCTAATAAATTACAATAAATTAGAGGGTTTTTCTCCAGCCAGAAATCCACGCGTTTGGAAAAGGACAATTTTATTATTTTTTGGCTGCTCGTGTTCCCCTTAACTAAAGTCCAATTTGATTTGTCTTTTATTCTTTTAATTCTCTTTGGTAGTTTCTTTGATATACCAACGGATTGATCTTGTATTATTTTTTCCTCTAGAATACTTTCTTTGCTTTTGTCATGAATTCCAATATCATTTTCTTTTGGGGATAGTTTTATATGGAAAAAATAACAATTACCATTATATATTTTTATGTCAATGCAAAATTATAGACTTAAAAGTCTAATTTCTAAGGATAAATTTGACTTTCTTTAATGCGTGTGATATTTATATAGCTTATTCAATTGTGCAAACAGAATACATATATTAGCTTTTTTATTTATTAAGTTAGGCTATTATATAAATATTGGTATTTTGACCAAAATATAAATAGCAATTATTTTTTTTATCTATACAAATAGCCGATCCAAGTTACTCAATGCATTCTACGCATCAATATTTTGTAGGGTACCAAAACTTGCTACTTTCAGAATTTTTGTATTATTTTTGGGACTAAAAAAATGAACAATAGTAAAATTTGGACCCTACAAGATTTTGGTATGTAGAATGCATTGAGCGATTTAGTTCGAATGTTTGTACACAAGAATGCATAATTCTAGCTATTTATATTTCGGTCTAAATAAAAATATTTAATTATTCTATTTATTATATCTGACAACTTGAGTAAAATTTAACTATTTTATTTGTATGTCTGCATATTCGACATATTTCTGCAAAAAAGTTTGGCAGTAACTAATTTAGTAAATTTTATATATTCAAAAGAACTTAGTTTGGACATATGTTATTTATTATGGAGGCTACTCTTGGCAATATAAAAATAAATTTACAACAACCTTTCAGAGAAAACCTGTTTTAATTTAGTACATTTATGCCAGCTTGATTTTCTTTTTATTATTTTTTTATGTTGTTTGAGGTAAGTAGGTGGAGCCTAGTTAGATGACACGACGTGCATATGATATTGTATTTTGATTTTATTTGTATTAATTATAGTCATTACTGCCCTTGTAGCAATGCAATTAAGAATTGCAGGGCATGAATTGTAGAGTAGTCGGACAATATTAAAAACCGTTGGAGTGTATGGGCTTGGAATCAGTGGACAAGGGTTTTGAAAAATAGTGACGAATGAAGCAGCTACAACATGCCACCACGAAGATATGGATATGGTTCTAGTAAATATATATATTGATATCTTCTGCCACAAAAAAATTCAGAGCTAATATTGTTCTACATTTCCAATTGGCTACCACAAGTGTTGCCTAAAATTTTATTATTTTTATTATTACGAAATGCGAACTGCTCCTGTTGATGTTACGTACCTCTCTATTAAATCTTAAATAAATAACTTTTATTTATCATTATGTTTTTTTCTTTCTAATTTCTTTCTAATTTATCTTGAATGAAATAAAGTAACAACCGGCAATGAAGGAATAGATGCAGTGAAGAGCTTGCAGTTGCACCCAACTTAAAATCCCAAGTCCATCCATTCAGATGGGCACAATCTGAATGTTGCTTTCTATGAATTTGGGCAGCAGCCGCAGTACACTTACTACAGTATAGTAGTGTCGGGGACCCGAAATTTTTATTAATATCCAAAATTAATAATTAATTTCTAAATCTACACTCTAGTGCACTAGAATTTCAAAAATGTTCAAACTGCAGAACAAGTTTCCGGTTCTAAGCTAACTTTCCGCAAAATAAATTTCCGGTTCTAGGTTATCCAAAACCGCAGATAAAAACTACGGTTTCTCAAAACCGCAAAAATAAAATGCGGTTTCTTCCATATTATGGAAGAAACCGCATTTTATTTTTGCGGTTTTGAGAAACCGTTGTTTTTATCTGCGGTTTTGGATAACCTAGAACCAAGAATTTATTTTGCAGAAAGTTGGCTTAGAACCGAAAACTTGGTTTTTTCATGATCTTTCTGATGCAGTTGAGCCATTTCTGCGGTTTGGACATTTTTGAAATTCTAATGCACCAAGGTGTAGATTTGGGAATTAATTATTAATTTTGAATATTAATAAAAATTTCGGGTCGGGGACTTGAGAAATCAGTCCCAGTAAGCACTAAGCAGTGCCAATGCCTCCATATGAAACGCAGAAAAGGCATAAGATACAGATGTGCCAAATTGGATGATCCCACTCTGCCTCGATTAGGGTAAACATAGGAACCATCTACCCAGCATTGAACTGTCAGAGCAAAGTAATGAGACAAGACATGAGGAAACATAATATATTAAATAAAAATAATCAACTGACTTAATTATATTACTATCATTAATGTTACAAAGGTAAAAAAAAAACAGATTTCACACAGCGTATATTGCAAGTTATAACCCATCCCAAACTGGGGGACCTATGGTACACCAACTTTGACAGTATCAGAATCTGTAACCGTGAATCAGAATTTGTACAGAATAACAGTAGCCACAATTTCTAAATAAATGCATCTAAAATACAAAATAAAGCAAATCATTTCAGATTTGAATTAACCTGACAAACAGCTGCCTCTTTTACCATTTAGTCCTTGTCCCATATTAAAATACAAAATCAAGCAAATCCTTCTCAAAATAGTTCATACAATACATTAATTTAAAAGATGGTTCATATATGATTGAATGCTAATTAAAGAGCAATTAAATTACAAGAGCTTAAGTTCTACGCCTTTGACGGTTTCTGTTACGGTTCCTAGCCTAACAAATTAAATGTTTACGGCTCTGTCAGGCCCAATAATTTCAGTCCATTGTTTCCCTTGGGCCTTGGGGCACCAGCCTAACAAATAATAATATTGTTTCTTCCTGATAATGAATACCAGTAACTAAATTGGCAAAGAATGTTCATCTTCAAGAACACCAGTAACTAAAATGATGATTTGATTCCAATATCTGAAACTCTTATTGAGCTCTTTCACAAAAGGTTAAGTTAGCTCTTGCTTTGGGTTCATTTTGTCATCAAATTTGCAACTAGAAATTTCTGTAACTTGGACTAAAAACGTCCTGAACAACCAGAGTAATCTGACTCCAGAATGTCAGTGATAGAGTACTAAATTTTGTTTGGTCTCGTTTTTCTATTTGGATTATTTAGTATGCAGGATATGGGGTTCCAAAATCTTATAACTAAAATAAACAAATTCCTCCCTTTGGTGTTGGCCGGATGTCAATCTCACAAGCTTATAGAGGGTACAAAAATGGTAAAACAGAACCATGAGGTGCTTTATAGTCTTACAGCGGAAAGCTGATATTGAAATGCATTGAAGATAGGTGTAGAAATATTATTGCTGAACGTGGCGAGGATATGATGGATTGACAATTAAATTGATTAACATGGACAAAATATGGTAAAAGAAGAGAAACAATGAGAATTAACATGGACAAATATGGTAAAGGAAAGAGAAACAATGAAAAAATCATAATTCGAAACATAATCAGAAGGGAGTGATGGCAAATCTTAATGTATAGACGGTGCGCATGCATGCAATGCATAACATTCAAAACCAACATGTATTAACTTGCGCCTTTTCAACCGGCTAAGCTAATTTTGTCCCTCTATGGTTCTGCTAATTAGCCCAACTGGCATTTATTTTACGCATGTATCTGTTCACGGTATCTGCCTATTTAAGCACCTTCCCTGGTCATTCTCTCTAAATCAATATAAAAAAGAGGTCTTTCAGTGAGTACCAACAACATTCCATAGCAACCAAAACTTGACAGGTTCTGTGTGTTCTGCAACTAAAACTTGACAAGTTTCGTGTCTTCCGAGCACCAAGGAGCAACTTTGCAAGTTTTGTGTACTCCAAGCTGCAAGAGCTGTACCTCCAAAGGTTTCCTTTCTGTCTCTTTTTGAAATTCCATCTCGCTACTATTGAATGTGCTGTAGAAGTTGGGGTCCTTTTGTTATAGGAAATAACTGTTGTCGGATTAAAATATAAAAGGAGTTGCATTTTACTCTTTATCGGTCATCTCATTTGGATTTAGGGAAACCTGCAAAATATAAGAATCTAGTTAACCAAAAAAACTTGATATCGCGATTAAATGTAAACAATATTAAAAATGAATAACCAATCAAGATATGCTTGTTAAATAAAATTCACATGTTATTTATAAGATTATACCTAGCTAATAAGATATAGGTGTTCAGTTGAAGGGATACTTCAAGTAGGATTCTTTTTTTTTTTTGCAGCAGCGTCTTCTTACCAGACATAGAACAAAAGTTTGCAAACAACACAAATTCATATAGCTGCTGTTTCTAGTGAAGTTGTAGTCTAGTCATACAGATAGTTTTTTTAGGTTTCATGTAGAACATCTTCAAAGTTCTAAAAACAAAATTCTTGTTTAAACTGGATGGACCCTAACATGTAAGAACAACATCATAGAGTCAGAGTATCTGAATTTTCTTAGTCATAAGGTACCCTTGAAGTTCTCGATGAAACTGGATTGTGTCAGTTAAGTAAGCATTCAAATTGATAATTGCATTTTACTAAATATACGTATATACATAATAATAAATAATGCCATATAGGCCTCTCCCAGAACTCTTTCCAAAAGCATAGCTGAGGTATATATTACCATACTTACACTAGTTCACGCAATATTTTGCAACCAACAATTAGTACCATAAATGATATATCTTACTAGAAAGAAATTTGCAGAAACATAAACAAGAAACGATGAGGAGCACAAGCAACACAAGTGATAACCTTCTCACACCACCCGTGCATGCTAAAGACCAATCAGAAGCCGACCTTTCCAGGCCAAGGCATCTAATCAGACAAGCACAACTGTCGCTAATGACCACAGACCAGTCAGATGCTGGGTCCTTGGACTCTAGGCAGGTGATGATACGAGAGCCACAGATCCAGGACAACAACATAGGTTCACCCTTGTCCTCCTTGCCTAAAAGACAACTTACTCGGGAGGAATTGCAAAAGAAAATAAACAAATACACTACGAGGCTTAGAAAATATGCTAGGCATGGGACATACAACACCAAAGGGAAACAGAAGGCCCGCATCAATAGCACTCTACAAGCTCGCAAAAAATTGGCCTCCCGTATGCAACACAGTATTCTAGAGCAAATGCTAATGATAATGGAACAGTGCAATGCAAAAGGCTTTGTCTACGGAATGGTAACCGAAACTAGCAAGTCCATAACAGGGGCCTCTGACAGTCTCCGTGAGTGGTGGAAAACACAAGCAATGTTTGATAAAACTGGTTTGGCCCAAATCGACCTGTATAATAGAGATAATTCGCTCAACTTAAATGTGCCTCAAGATAGCGAGACCAGATCCACAACTGAGCTGATGAAGGAGCTCTCCGACCCAACACTAGGGTCAATTCTGTCCCTGCTAATGCAGCATTGTGATCCTCCACAACGGAAGTTTCCATTTATAAAGGGAGTATCACCACCTTGGTGGCCCACCACACAGGAGGATTGGTGGGGCCAAACCGGCATCTCGAGGGATGAAGGACTGCCACCTTTCACAAAGCCGCATGACATAAAAAAGAAATGGAAGGTGGCAGTGATAGTTGGGATAATAAAGTCAATGTCTCCTGACTTTTCAAGGCCCTACAATCTCGTGCAGCAGTCGCATCACTTGCGAGCACGCATGAATGCCAAAGAAAGCAAGTTCTGGACTTTGGCTTTGGTAGCTGAGGCAAAGAAATACTGCCAAGAGCACCCTGACATGTCCGTAGATGATGCAACCGCATTTCTGCAGGCATATGGTAATAGTAGTAGTTCTCAAATAGCTCCTAGCATTGATAAACAAAACGTTTCTATTTCTGGGAATGAAGCTCCCCGCTTTGGTAACCCCTTTGGAGTTATGCATTGGCCTCCATTTGCACTACCCGGCAACACGACTTCAGCATGGCCAATCACAGTGTCGCCAATGGGCCAGCCGTATCAAAGTGTTCGAGTAAGTAGTACTGGCCCTGGCCCTGATCAACAAATGACCATGAGTGGAAGCTTTGCTCCACAATTTTCACCATGGGCCTTTTCTTACGGACCTATACTGTCTGCAAATGTACCGCTGAATGTGCAACAAAATCACGGCATCGGGATTTCAGGAGCTTCTAACGGTGGGTTTCAAGAGCACCACACTAACTCAATTCCATACGTGCCACTTGTTGAGCAGCCAGGTGAGGCACCTTCCACTAGTGGAACTCGATATGTACTAAACCAGATGCATGAATATGGTTCAAATATGGAATTTGGTTTTGAACCTTCCTCTGGCAATCAGAACAGTACAACTTGGCGTTAGTCAGTTAGTTATAGCCTTGTAGCCCTATGATGGCATTGTTTTTTGTATCTCCTTTCCTTTTTTATCATTGTTGCAATGGTCAAATTAAGTAAAATGTTTAATCGTACTATACAGTTAGTTATGTAATAGAGCGTAACTTCAGTCAAATCTTGCGCCAAGCCGCCAATGAACCCCAAATTGTGTTTAAATCTGATTTTGTTATGGTTCTGAAAATAACTAATTCGATAATTTATGCAGTGCGAACACATGCCAGCAGCATGTAAAAGCCTTCACTGCAATAAACATTATATTTTAGATGTCACAATTAGAGTATGGTAAGCATCAAATTTGACCTTTTGCTGGTAATTGCAGTTTAACAGAAACAAAATGACATCTAAAATTGAAAAAGAAAATGAAACAATAAACAAACATAAAGGTTACAAACTATTGAATATTATATGTTTTGCGAGTACGTAATACCATGTTATAGCATAAGCTCTGTACTCAAGAGTCCATAACAACTGAGGCCAAATTTAACACAGATATGCCTCATGTTCCAGATTAGCCCCTGAAAATTATATTAAGAAACTTGATAATTCATTTTATTGTCCCTTTACAGCATCACTCCAATACATGGAAAAGATGACTTAACTGATATACATAATTGTTAGCAATCTGACAATTAATTAACAAGAGAAACTTGAACAGTATAGCACTGGTAGCAACCTACCAAATATCAATTGTACCAGATGAGGCCCAGCAAGGAAGGCACCAAGCTCCATTGGCTCATAATCAGGGTTTTGATCTTCTCTTCTCTCCTTAACATGATGTATGTATTTGGATCCAGTTTTTTATTTTTCCCTGTGTATCATAGAAAGAAGGATTAATTGAAACTGTGAAAAATTACAAACTAGTAGAAGATAAACCTGAACAGAAGAGATTAATGTGTATTTTAGTACTTCCCTTGTTGGAACAATTCAGTTCTACTCAGTATTAGTATCTAAACTAACTCCTACGCTGCTGCAACTTGTTAATCTTTATATAAATTTGTTTATGCGAAATATGGCACAAAACACTCAATTCAAATATCAACTGATAATTTATTAACATGCACATGGACTTTCTAAATTGCTGTAATTTCTTAATATTTTCAGAAATCCGCACTTCTAAATCAGCGCATTACTGAACAGGCTTCTAACATTTGAACAGTAGTATATTGTGGAAGGGTATCTAAATACACAGAATAAACGGGGAAAACAAGCAAATTTACTAAAATCAAGTGTTTTGAAGAAACCTGACATCATGCGAAGAAAAAAGAGATGTTGATTGTACCCTTTGTCTAAATCGGCGCTCAACAATATAAGTCCGCTAACACTAACAGCGTGCGAAGAAGAAGGAGAATTTATTGGTGACATATTTCTAATTAAACTATCTCACTGATAATGTCTTAATATAGAAATGATGAATTAGGGATTCAGTTTAACATTTTTTTACTGAAAATTAAATTTGAAAAATAATAAAATTAATTAACTTAATTACAAACGATGAATTAAAATTGAATAATTCAGTTCAATTTTTCTGCAAATTAAATTGAAAAAATAATTAAATTAATTAATTTGTTGACAACTAATTTATTTTAATAAATATAAATTGATCTGCAGGTCAAAAAAATTCTATAATAATACAATAAAAGTTTAGATTTTAAATCGACATAAATTTTAAAATTTTGATTTCTTATTATGATTACATTCCGAAAACTCTTATATTCCTTTTATCAGTCCTAATATGGGAGTGAAGTATACAACAATTTATATGAATAAGTTTGTCCCCTTCCTTTATCATTTTTTTTTTCCAAATTCTAAAAGAGGGATATACGTAATCCTTGAAAATTGTAATTTTTTTAATTATTTTTTGTCCAATTTGTAGAAGTTAGATGTTTTCTATGTTTCAAACATTTCTTACAAATGAAATGAATAAAAAAAATTATATTTGATTTTCAAAGTAAACGTATACTTGCGGGCAAAGTAATATATATGTTACTTAGTTTAGTTTGTGATGTTTCATTAGAAAATAGAAATTAGGAAATAACAAGGAATTTGGGTGTTATCATTTCAAACGCATTTGATAATTTACATATATAATAGAAGCATAACTGTGTTTAGATTATAATAATAAGAGAGTTTTAAATAAGGGTAAAGTAGATACTAAGAGAAAATTAGTGCTCAGCCATAAAATTACAGCTCTCAATATAATACCCTCTAACGGAAAAAAAAAAAGGGATCGACTAACAGTCCCCCCATTCTATCCCCTAAACGCCCCCCTGATTAACTGATGTGTAAAGTACAGTGGGGACCACTAACTACATTAACTACTTGGGGGACCACTTATTATTGAAAAAATTTACAACTGGCGCGCGTATGTATGGATACTTATGCGTGCAAGTATTATCATATAATATATTAAGTATTCATACCTAAGACATCAAGTATTAAAAAAAAAACTGGACATCAACTTTTTTCTCTCTCTAATTACACACTCATCTTTTACACGTTTTTATAAGTGGGTTTTTTTTTTTCTCCATTTCACTCATCAATATTTCTGACGATCTGTGAGGATTTTGCAAATATAAAACTACGGACATCTTCTACGTAATTTTCTCTTTCAAATGAGATCCATAATGAAGTACTTTCGGATTCTTCGTCGTTCAAGTATTCATACCTCGGTGTGCAAGTATTCATAACTTGTCAAGTATTCATCTCTAATATGTCAAGTATTATTCTCTAAAATGCCGAGTATTCATATTTACTCAGTAAAGTATGAATATTTATGTTGTTAAGTATTTATGAGAAACCCACAGACGTGTCTTGGACATTAACTACCTGGGAGACAACAAACGTCGCTTGAAAGTGACCACGATAGGAACCACATGTAGAAAACGAAGGACAAGTGGATACGTAATGACCATCTCAAGTGTCAGCACTGTAATTGTTGTATGTTCATTTTTAAAATATCAAGTATTCATACTTACGCACTGAAGTGTGAATTTTTATGTTGTAAAATATTCTTGAAAAACCTCTAAATGTGCTCCGTGCATTTACTACTTGGGGGAACCACCACCGCACAATCACCAGTATGGTAGTTTTAGTAAAAATATTAATATCTAAAATATTAAGTATTCATACTTACGTATTGAAGTGTGAATTGTTATGGGGTAAAATAAATTAAATCAGTTAATCTATTTAGTGCTTGAATGTATTGATAGGTACTGAAAAAAATATTAATTATAACTGAAGTATGAATTGTTTACATATGACACTTGTATTTCTAAAAAAATATTAATATCTAAAATTTTAAGTATTCATACTTTCGCATTGAAGTGTAAAGTGTGAATTGTTATATGGTAAAGTAACTTAAATCAATTAATTTGTTTGGTGCTTGAATATATTGATAGGTACCAAAAAAGTATTCATACTTATAACTAATTTGTTTGGAGATTGATAGTATTAACATGTAATCTTGGAAGTATTCATACCTATATGTTGATATAGGAATATTTATATTATAAAATATGTTATAAAGTAATACTAATATTTAACAAATTAAAATTTTATACAAATTCTAAAATTATCAAGTTCATAAAATTGAAAATAATATAAAGCCAGAGAACTATATCAACATGTAAAAATAACAATTTTTTACATGCTGTCACAAAGAGGTCCCTATCCAGGGACTGTTTTCTAAACAAATTTATTTTCTGTCACAGTTTAGTCCCTGAACCTGTCAGACCCGAAATTTTACACCACAGACCCTGTTATTTACCAAAATTCACACAGAGGTGTACAAAATACTGACATTTTATAGAAGAGATCCTGGAATGCCATCAATTTTGTACCAGAATCAGTCCCCTAGTTCTTCATACCAGCCATCAATTTTATACTAGAATCAGTCCGTACTAGTTCGGATCTGGTGTTCTTCCACGTGCTGGTGTCGCTGATATTGAGCTCGGCACAGAGCACAGCGAGAAAAACGAGTCGTTTTCTTTGAGCCACCCCTCTTCGGAAAAAAAAATAGAAATAATAATCAATGAAATCATTCTATTTTTTCCTTTTAACTGGAACAACTCTTCACAATACTTACATCCATTTATTCAAGTAATAGATCTGCGCAACTAGATCTAAAGACGAAGATAAATTTTTGTTATTTCTCGATTTTATTTTTATCAAGCAGAAACTTACATGCTCTTTGGATTTCTCGCAAGACGGAGAAATAGATTGTCACCGGCGCGAGACCAGGTAAGATTGTGCCGAGAACGAGCGACAGAGTCTCATCGGAGAACGCGACAGAGAAGAGGCGGAGGCCGTGAAGGAGAAGAGGAGGCAAATCGTTCTGTCGTCAAGAGGGGAGAGAGAGAGAGGGGGGGGGGATGGTCCATAGACTATGATTTTGTTTTTTTGCTAATCGGGAGAGACAAATTGATATTTAGAGTTGTCGGAGAAATTAGAAAAAAACAGTTAACTTTGACAGTTAAACGAGGGGGAAGTGCGGGAGACAACATCTTTACTCAAAAAAAAAACATAATTTGTCGTAATTGCATTTCGGTCTATACATATTGGTAGTTTTATATTAAAATTTACCTTGACTACTATTATGATAGGATGGCATAAATTTGGATGGTTTTAATATATCGTCCCTACTCAGTGAGCAATGTCTTTAGTTTTATATGTTAATGTAATTAATTTGGTGCATGTTTTAACAAATTGGAACTTCCGTAACTCTGTTTTCATCACACTTAATTTATTATCAAATATTATTTAAGTTGGACAAAATAATTACTAAGTTATTTACATTTATACATTCATCATGACATCTGAAAACACCATTTCAGTCTTTAATTACTTGACTTGAAAAGTATCAAGATAATCGAGTAATCCGATTCAATAGTTAAATAGTGGCTATATATATATATATATATATATATATAGAGAGAGAGAGAGAGAGTTGGGCTACGGTGCTTCGCGAAGTAAAGCGAGTGTTTTACTTCACACTCATATTTTGCGATTTCAAAATTTAAAATGTCGATCCGAACCGTTCAAATTGATCTCCATATTAAATTGTGCTTGGAGACCAAATTTTACATTTTTTGGAAATTTTTTACTATTTCTTTAGAATTTTTGAAAATTGTTGTTTTTGATGGTCCAGGATTTTTTGAAAAACAGCGATTTTCAAAAATTCTAAAAAAATATACAATTTCCAAAAAATGTAAAATTTGGTCTCCAAGCACAATTTAATATGGAGATCAACTTGAACGCTTCGGATCGACGTTTTGAAGTTTCAAATTAAAGATATAGACGTGAAGTAAAACACTCGTTTTACTTCGCGAAGTACCGTAGCCCAACTCTATATATATATTCTTTCTTCAAATCATGAATTTATTTTTGAGTGAGGCCATGGTATTATGCATAGCGTATATTGGCTCACGCTATGGACTCAAATATTCAAGTTGAAAGTCTTAACGGTCAATCCGAACTATTCAACACGGATGAATTTGTACTTGTAAACTAAATTTTAGATTTTTTTTAGAATTTTTATATTAATTTTTTAGATGGATAGAAAATCACTTGATCTGGAAATTTTGGACCAACAAAAAACAGTGATTTTCTATCCATCTAAAATAACAGTAAGAAAATTCTAAAAAATATAAAATTTAGTTTATTGGGATCGGTTAGAATTTTGAAAACAAAAATATAAGTGCGTATGGTGCATGCACAGTGCCGTAGCCTCACTCTTTATTTTTCGCCAAAATATAAACGCTACGTTTGTATATACGACATTCATGAGGGAATTAATACACACGTCTTTAAATATCAAAATTGAAAATCAAAATCGAACCAAAATTGAAAAGCGAAGATACAAACATAACTACATAACACTTGTCAGATGTAACGAAGAGATGACACGTGAATTAAAATAGAGCGGTGTCTGTAAAAATAATATTTATAATATGCTATTTCCATTTAAATATGCATAAATAAATCCGCATATAAATTTTAAAAATAGATATGGTAATTTTAAAAAGGAATCCATTGTAATTATTGAATTCATATTTGAAGATTGTACGATCCGAATTTAATTATGATTTTAGCTGTTTCAAAGTTATACGTACGTATCCCGTACATTTAAAGGTATTATATCATTATTACCCATATAAATTACTTTAATTAAAATCATTATTCTTAATATGTATATTTTTAATACAAAATAATAATTATATTTACTTGGGTTATGCGTGTATCTCACTATTTTTAAATATTTTAACTAGAACATTATTTATATTTAGATTATACTCAATTCGAATCAGATCCATTAATTGTTCATTTTTTTTTCATTAAAATAAAAAGTTTTAAAAGTCTGTTTTATCTAGCCCATTTATTACAGAGTGCACAATATCGCTAGTAATGTACAGTACAGTGTGAGTGAGACAAAGTCTCTTATTCGTTTTGCTCTGCGCCTCTGCGCCTCTGCCTGATGCCTCTGCTAAGTGCTAATAGATCCATTGTTCAATTTTGGTTCCATAGCAGCACAAAAATAGCAAGGCGGGAAATAGAAAATTGGCGGGAGAAGTATCAGGAAAGACCAAAGCAGCTCAAGCACCCCAAATTTTAGCATCGCTTTAAATAGAATAATCATTAAAACAAAAATAGCCCATATAAATCAATTTTTAGCTCAACTCATGTCATGTCTACATTTAGAGCACTCAATTTTCATCTCTGCCTCTCTCCTCTCTCATAGAAACAAAAGAAGATAGATGACATGGCGGACATTGAAGGAATTGAAGCGGGGGAGGTTTTACTTCCTAAACAAGAAACGGAAGAGCATGAGAGAAAAGGTGCGTACAAATTAAATCTCCTTTTTTGAAGTAGAACCTTTCCTGTGTGCGCACCCAATTTGGATATTTCGCACATCACGGTTTTATGAATGCTTTCCTGGTATTCTGTACAATATTTTTTTTTTTTTTTTTAAAAGAGGCATGCGCCCGTTTCATTAATCATGAAACCATAATTACAAAATGAAATTCAGCCTATCAGCAGCTAAAGAGCTACCGAGAGCCTCTAAGAGAATCCGAAATTAACCACAGCAACATAAAATGCAAACCAACCAAGCAATATACCAAGCTTTGGTGGCAGCTAAACTCCAAAAGTAATATAATGAGGCTAGTACTAAACCACACTGTATGGTACTAATGAGATATACTAAGTACAAAAATTGATGGAGAAGCATCTTCATTGCTGAGCTGGACTCTCAGGTGGCTGGTACACCACCATCTCCAGAGGCATATATTGGGCTATAGGGATTGCATCTTCAAGTATGGGCATCCATTCTTCCACTGCCAATTTCACCTTGGTCTTGACATTACCTGCCCAATAAGAAAGTAAAGATTTTATTTGCAAGATGATAGTTCGAGCTGTGTTGGGAGAGCAATTATTAAAGCACCTATCATTTCTATGTTTCCAAATTGTCCAACAGACAGCACTAAGGACAATTAGAAATCCTATATTATCAGACCTTGGTAAAGAGACAGCAAATTTGAGAATATCATCAAAAGACAGCCATTCATGCATAAATTCTTGGCTTTTACCTAACCAAAACCACACTCTTTGAGTTAGAGGGCATGTAAGGAACAAGTGACTAATTGTTTCATTATCAGAGCAGAATTGACATGTTTGAGGACCAGACCAACCTCTACATGTTAAGTTATCCTTGGTAAGTATGGAGTTGTGTGCAATTAGCCACATAAAAACCCTAATTTTTGGTGGGACAGGTAAAGTCCACCAGATGAGTTCAGAAGTGTTTGGTAATACCCCTCTAAAATTTAAAAATTTATATAATGATTGTGTATTGAACTTCCCTGTGTTATCCCATCTCCATGCTAGTTGATCTTGCTCAGATGAGAAGGAGATGGTACTAATGAGATGGAGAATGCTAGTCCAATCTACCAAATCCATGCCCTCCAATGGCCTTCTAAACTGAACCCTCAACCCTTGGGAATTAATCACTTCACTAAAGGATATTTGTTTATTACTACATTTCCTATATATTACAGGATAGAGAGTTGCTAATGAGCAGTCTTTGTACCATATGTCTTCCCAGAACCTACATTGAGATTGTCTACAAGGTATATACTGTACACTTACAGATCCTAGATGTTCTAAATTAGAGATAGTTTTCCAAAAAGGAGATGGTGGGGTATGAAAATCAATATACTTATGCATGAGTATAGTTTTCCAAGCAGCATTGTATGTAGGGTTTTTGAACCTCCACCACCATTTTAACAACAAGGCAATATTCATATCTCTAAGATCTAAAACCCCCATTCCTCCAAATTGTTTAGCTAAACAAATAGTCTCCCAGTTAACTAAAGCATATTTCCTTTTTTTTTCAGTACCTTGCCATAAGAATCTTCTTCTAATTTTGTCAATTTGATGAAGGACTGTACTAGGTATTTTAAAGACTGATAAGGAATACAAAGGAATAGAAGATAGGACTGAGTTTACTAATGTGATCCTCCCCCCAATTGAAAGCAGTTGACTTTGCCAACTGGGCAGTCTAGATTCTACTTTATCTATTAAAAATTGCCAATCACTAACTGCAAGTTTTTTAATGTGTAAAGGCAGTCCTAAGTACTTAATAGGGAATTGTCCCCATTGGCACCTAAATAGTTGATTTAAATTGGAAGTGTGAGGATCTAAGTTAATGGGATACATTTCAGTTTTATCATAGTTGACTTTTATTCCTGATAAGGCCTCAAAGGCCATCATGGCCCACCATGCAGCTTCAATATTCTCCTCCTGGGCAGCCAGGAAAAGAATAGTATCATCTGCATAGTGACAATTTGTTATTGCTTGTTGTGCTATACAAGCAGGCCCTAAACCAGTAAGTACTGCAGCTAGCCTACCCTTAGTAAATATTTTGCTTAAAGTATCTGCAGCTAAAATATAAAGGAAAGGAGATAGGGGATCCCCCTGTCTTACTCCTCTCTTACAATAAAAATAGCTAGTTAAAGTCCTATTAAGTGTCAAACAAGACTGTGAACTATACAGCCAAAGAGTAATCCATTGGATCCATTTGGAACCAAAATTTCTACTAGTTAAGACTTCCAGCAAGTAATCCCAATGGATTTTATCATAAGCTTTTTCAAAATCCACTTTAATTACTACCCCTGTTTGCTGATTTTGTTGACATGAGTGAAGTATTTCTTGACTAACTATCATGTTATCTAATAGTATTCTGTACAATATGATGATGGTTTTATCTTTCCAATTAAAAAAAAGAGATTTAAGTTTGAGTGAGGCTATGGTGCTATGCATAGCACGGATGGGGTCCGTGCTACGGCTCAAAATTTGACTTTTCAAAATCCTAACGGTCGATCCAACCGTTCAATGTGATAACCATACGAATATATACTTGCAAACTAAATTTTATATTTTTTCGAATTTTTTTACTATTTTTTTAGATAGGTAGAATTTTGATGGTCCAGAATTTTCAGAAAACACTGATTTTTCTACCTATCTAAAAAAATAGTAAAAAAATTCGAAAAAATATAAAATTTAGTTTGCAATTACATATTCATATGGTTATCACGTTGAACGGTTGGATCTACCGTTAGAATTTTGAAAAGTCAAATTTTGAGCCGTAGCACGGACCCCATCCGTGCTATGCATAGCACCATAGGCTCACTCTTTAAGTTTTGCTTTGGTGAGGTAAATACCAGTATGAACTGGAGCTCCTATCATTCATAGCAATAGTAAGAAGCCTTGCAAAAATTTTCTCACTTGCTTGCATGTTAATTAGTCGCACTACATAGACAAAATTTGATTCAGTACAGCTTCAATTGGGCACAGTTACATGTCTGGGTACCATTAAAAATTGGTACCAACTAACCTTGAAATTTTTTTTGTACCAACAAAAGCACCAGTCAAACTTCAAATCATATCACTGTAATGTATGGCAACTGATAACATGCAATTCAATGTTAATTTGTAGGAACTGTATGGACTGCTGCGGCTCACATTTTAACGGCTGTGTTTGGATCTGGGGTGCTTGCACTTCCATGGAGCGTCGCGCAATTGGGCTGGATTGCAGGTGCCCTTGCCTTGATAGGCTTCTCGTGCATCACCTACTACACCTCTACATTGTTGGCAGATACATACCGTGCACCAGACCCTGTAACAGGATCGAGAAACCCAACTTACACGGAAGCCGTCAGAGCTTACCTTAGTACGAGTTTCATAATTAATCTTTATGCTTCATTATATTTGAAAAGAGGGATATTATTGTCATGAACAAAATTTCCAAAAGCACTGCCTTTTTTAGTAACATAAATCAGGGTCTATTAGTTAATAACTCGGTAATGAAAAATCTAATACAACTAGAGATATGAAATGTTGCATAAAAATAGAATTATGTTGGCTGTTTGGAGATAATAATATCTTATGGCCAAATTTATTTTGATTTAATACATTGAAAAAATACTTTTATTAATTTTGTGATTATATTTGATGATTAGTCTTGTAATATGTTATGGTGTAGGTCCGAGAAAGGTGAATATCTGTGGAGTAGTTCAATATGTGAACTTGTGGGGGACTCTGGTAGGCTACACAATCACTGCTGCTATTAGTATGAAGTATGAATTTAATGTTTAGTCATTTTTCTTTAAGGGATATACTCTCATAATAACAGCTTCTTAACTTCATTTGTAACTTCATCTAGTTATAGCTATAGAGAAAATTTGATTTTATGGTGTGGTCATGTTATTTTCAAAGATAATTCTTTCAACTATAATTAAACAAAGATCAGATGTCATGTTAATTTAACCATAGCGCCTGTCCCTGTCAGTATAAAACACATAATTAAAATAATTAAGAACTTTATTGCTTGATAAATATAAGAGAAATTATATCACTCATGCATCTAATTTGTACTTGTTTTGACCTTTCAGGGCCATAAACCATTGGCTTTACCAAGACGGGTACGAGTCAAAGGGTGATGTATCCAGTACAGTCATGTTGCAATTTGGTATAGTACAGCTCATTTTGTCCCAACTTCCAAGCTTAGAGAAGATAACATGGCTGTCGGTCATGTCTGCTATAATGTCATTTGCATACTCATTTATTGGTCTCGGCCTCTCAGTTGCCAAATGGATTGTTAATGGTCATATAGGATTTTTAGTTGGGAAAAGCGCTTTATCCCCAGGCGAGAAAACATGGAATTCGTTACAAGCTTTGGGCAACATAGCCTTTGCATATACATTTGCAGAAGTTCTTATTGAAATCCAGGTACATTACAATAACATAATATAGCTGATTACTTGTCTTTTTTTGTTTTTGAGGAATCAAATTATTCCTGAATCTGTCAATGTTAATAAAGAATGACAGTTCTGAGAGATTGTTCTGAATGTTAAACAATGATGCATTCTTATGGATATATTACATTAAAATTCTTTCTTTTAATTTTTCTCCATTGTAGGATACACTGAGACCATCACCACCAGAAAACATGACAATGAAGAAGGCAACATTTTATGGAATGGGAGGCACCACAATATTCTACCTGGCTATGGGTTTTGCAGGTTATGGTGCCTTTGGAAATAATACGCCCGGTAACATCCTTAGTGCGTTCGGGTGTTTTCGGCCTTCTTGGCTAGTTGGCATTGCCAACATCTGCATTGTTCTTCATCTTTTAGGTGCTTATCAGGTCAGCTTAATTTCTTTATAGAAAATACTTGTTTAAAAAATTTAAATTGTCACTTTAGTGTCTTAAAAGCTAATTACATTTTCGTAAAATTAGATCTATGCACAACCTATCTTTGCTGTCATTGAGAGCCGAGTTGCAGCACGGTGGCCTGAAGTGAACTTTGTAAACTGGATGTATACAATTAATGTCCCAGTTTTCAAGCAGGTCTCAATAAGCTTCAGTCTCTCAAAGCTTGTGCTCCGTTCAATCATCATTCTCATTACGACATTAGTCACCATGATGGTGCCATTCTTCAATGCAGTTCTAGGCCTCCTCGGTGCGATAAGCTTCTGGCCGATGACAGTCTATTTCCCAATTAGTATGCACATTGCACAAAAGAAAATTAGCAGAGGGACGCCCAAATGGCTGTTTCTACAGAGTTTGAGCATCTTTTGCTTGGTGACTTCACTTGCAGTTACTGTCGGTTCAGCGGTGGATATTGCGAGCAGCTTGAAGCTTCCTGAATAGTTGTACTGATACATCATACATAAAGGAACTTAATTTTGGTTTCACATAAACATGGTCTGTCATTATTTTTCTGTTGTTTTAAATTTGGTAGATTTCTATTTAAGACTTTCCTCTGGTAAATCTGGTTAGAGGCTAAGAGCTAAAATTGATGTATTTCTTTTGTTATGTATACGTTGTAATTTGCAAATCAATAGATCAAGCAAATGAAAATAGAATATTATATGTAGCCACCAATTTTCACTTCCTAATAAATTTCATTTGTTTTTGTAAAAAATGAATATGTAAGTGTGCATTGCATTAGTGTAATATTCAATCTTCTGATTTAACGCGACCGCATATACTTTGCATATCTCGACAGCTCGTCTTCATTCAAAATATTTTGCTTTTCATTTAAGGCCTTGACGTCCTCTGGCCTATTGGAAAAATAGAAAGATTTTAAGGCCTTGACGTCCTCTGGCCTATTGGAAAAATAGAAAGATTTTAAGGCCCGGACCAATTAAAATATTGTGCCTCCACACAACACTTGTGTCAAGCCCAGTTAGAGCAAAGCATGATCCACCTCCACAGGCCACAGCTCCAATTTATTTAAGAAACAAAAAGGAAAGGGTCAAGTTGAAGATTAGACTTTCCAATTTATTACACCTCCACAGGCCACACCTAGTCAAAGTTGAAGAAACAAAAAGGAAAGGGTCAAGTCTCAAGTACGCCCCCTGAACGAACCCCACCAAAAATAAATTAAGGGCTAATCCTCTCCATTATTTTAATCCGGATATATCCATTACATTACTTCTCCCTCCGTAGCTGTCTTCGACTCATCAATTGGGAAAAGGACATGTTCTGTTAGAAAAAACTGGAGAGAAGCGTACCTTCTCTGAGAACACCTAGAGAGCGAGGGAGATAATAATAATATCCGTTCCCCTTCTGGCCTTCTCTCTCAAAGACTCAATCGCACCTCTACCGTGGACCTGCCTCCCTCTTCTCTCCAACCAATCAATCGATCAATCCATTCGCTGTACCAATCCTTCTCTCTTTTATTATTCTTCTCAGTTCATCGTAGCAATCTGCGATTCATCTAGGTTTTCTCGTTGCTCAGCTGTATTGGTCTCTTTTTAGGGTTCCAGGAAACATAGGGGAAAAATGGATGAGAAATTGAAGATGGAGAGCCACTCTTCAGCTGCGGCTTTTGTCCAAGGAGGGATCCAGGATGCGTGTGACGATTCTTGTAGCATATGCCTCGAGGCCTTTTGTGATTCAGACCCCTCAACGGTATATATTAGACTTCCAATTTGTTTAAGATTTTTTTTATAATTTTGCTATTGATCCGCTTACGGTTTGTCTAATGTGTGTATGCCGCCGTCTAACGATTGGCAACATAAAAAGAATTAAAGGTGCTCCTAATTACGCAGCAGTCAATTGTATTCGTCTAATGATTGGCAACATAAAAATAATTAAAGGAGCTCCTAATTACGCAGCAGTCAATTGTATTTGTGAAACAAAGACATAAAATTTTCAATTCTGGTATGCTACACCCAGGTTCCCTACATAAGGATGCTTAAAATTTGCACATTAGGAGGGTAAATTGAAGCTGATTTATTGTTAGTATACCTATTGTTTTAGTTGAAGACTGACCGAGTCTTATTACTTCTTTTCTTAATTGTTATTTGTAGCTGACGAGTTGCAAGCATGAGTATCACTTCCAGTGCATTTTGGAATGGTACGGCTGAATCCTTATTTATTGAATTTGGAAACTTTTGTAGTTGATGTTAATAATGGCTCAAGTCTAATCCTCTGTATATATAGATAGGATAATTTTGCTTCCAATTTACTGTTTCCACCTTAAGTTTTGATATTTCAGAGTATTGTTATTTCCCTTGAATAATAATTGGGAGATTTTAGAGCACCAAGCTAGATAGGTTTATTGTAGGGTTTAAGATGCTATCTTTTGGGATAATTCATTCTATTTGATAGCGGTGACATTCTTATTATATTAATTTGATGTACGAAAAAGTTACTTCTCTTCGTGTTATTTTCTGTTGCTTTTGGTTTAGAACTTCTAGACCATGCCTTGTTCCTTTGTGTTTATTTACACAGGCTATTCTCTGTTCCTTTCTTTATGTTGGTCATATGATTAATGCACCGCCCTGAAGCATTACAAGTGTCGACTTCATGTGGTGATTCCTTTTTTATTATATCTTAGAAGCAAAAGCTGATATTGTTTTTTCTTGTTTTGTGTAGGTGTCAGAGAAGCTCTCAGTGCCCCATGTGCTGGCAGTCCATTAGCCTGAAGGATCCTACTAGGTATAATTATGCTGTACTGTACTTTAGTAGTGCTTATATTGCCTTGTGCCCATAAAGAACCTTATGGAAATTTTAGGATTTTACTACTATATATAGGGAGAAGTCATGTTTGGCTTTGCTACATCCAGACCAGACTGCATTAATTTTTACAGAAAGCATACTGGAATTATTTCATTATTCAGTTATGGTGATTTAGTATTTTCCAATTCAACTAGCATGCACAATTTGTTAATGAAGTTAATTGGCCACTTTGATGCTATGTTGGATATATGTTACACATACAAGACTTTATTTACCACTTCATAACTGTAGCACATGCCAATAATTTGCTTACTCAAATTTGATTATCTTATGATATCTGTCAACTTCTACTCTGTCAAAATTATGTAACTGGGGCTATTTGGATTTCAAAAACACAGAAAGCACAAATTGATCTGTCAAATAATGCTAACTTTAAAGCTACAAGAACATTTGCTGGCCGGAATTTGCAAGCCATGTATCATAAAGTTGTAATGGCCATGAGATTCTTGAAACTTCTCCACAAGTTTGTACCATGTATGTTTAATACATGTCTGTTTGATCCGATTATTTGACAGCTCAACTCGTATTTTTTCCTTCAATATAAAAAAAAAAAAAAACACAAGACATGGAGCTAATTTGGACAAAATGAATAAAGTTAACAAACCCATTGGGAACATCGGAGTTAGTCAAGTGACCTTGGGTGACATTTACCCTTGTTTGGATTTTCTTGGCTGGTATGTGACATCTTGCACAGTTTGAGGGTTAAATGGACAAATTTGGGGGCTCATTTAGGACTAATTACAAATTTGAGGCTAATGTGTGACACTGACGCCTCAATTCGCTGATTGCACTGATTATATCCATTAGACGCTGAAATCATAAAATCTTGGTTTTGGAAGTAACCAATGCCTGATTATTACAGCCAAGAGCTTCTTGAGGCTGTGGAACAAGAGAGGAACCTGAGGGTCAACCAACAACGCACAACTGCTATATTTCGACATCCCATGCTTGGTGATTTTGAGCTTCAGCATGTATGCCTCCACTAGACTATTTTCAGACTTGCATTTTTAAGCATGTTCTTCCCATAAGTATTCATTATTTCTATTGTTAGTTATGGTTAGTGCCATGCAAAACTTCCTGATTTTGTATCGGACAGCCCAATGCTTTATATAAAATCATCTACTTTATTTTATTTTATTGTGGAACAATGAACATCAAATCTAAAGTTCATATTTAGGCACCTTAGCAATGTTTAAACTCTGCTATATGACCCCAGGAAATACAAGCTGAGGCAGAGAATGCTGTATGGCTTTCCCATTACGAATCCCAAACAATGTGTTGTCTATGCTTGCCGGTTGGTTAAAACTTTTAGTGGTTTACAAAATATTAGGGCCTGTTTGAAGGTTCTTGTTCCATGGTCAAATAATCTCATAGCATAGGATCTCATGAAGCGATAAACATGAACCCATGAGCTCAGAAACAATCGTGGAACATTATTAGGTGCAAGTGCATTATTAATGGTGGTTTGTGTGGAAAGTGATGGGAATATTTGCTTAAATGGCATACGAAGAACAATCTGCTGCACATTGCTTGGGAAATGTTTTCTATTAGGCTGATATTCTCGTTTACTCCCGTGGAAATGGGATGCAACAAACAGGTCCCTGGGGTCATTTTAATGTTGTTGGGATATCCTTTGTATTAATCATCATTCTGTTATCATCATAATTTTATAACTTATGTTCATGATATTAAAATTCTTGTATTTAAAATTTCCTATTGTAGTTACCGGTGGGTGCAGATGATGCTGAGCTGGAGGAACGGATCATCCAGCACCTGGCAGCAGCAGCTGCAATGGGCCGGACCCACCGCATCGCAAGACGTGATGGAGCGAGAGGGAGGTCAAGTGGGACCCACGGCCGGCCCCACTTTCTTGTTTTCTCGACCCCACCCTCCGGAGGGAGTGCTGGTTCTATCCAGTCATATTCTTCTTCTCCTGGAGGGGAAAACGAGTCAATCCCTGCTACTTCTGCTAGTCCGTCATCTCTATTTGCTACCATGGGAGATGAATCCCCAGTAAATGAGAATACCCCACATGGAACTGTGGGCCATGCTGATGACGTTACTGCTTCGCGGGTGCTGAATAGTCCTGGCTCGGTATATAGTCCTGGTGTACAGAATAACAGGTACTTGCATTATCTGATGAGTTTGTCACTTTGTGTTGTGCTAACAAGCAAATTTGTATTTTATTTTGAGTTTTGCCTTGAATACGGATGTAGAATTGGTTGCTCAGGTGGGGGACTAATTGTGTTGGCGACCCAAGTAACAGTGTTAGAATAACTTTGATACAAACGGTTGCTTTTTTTTTTTTTTTTAAAGCCCGGCAGCAGCTGCCTAGGTTCAAACGGTTGCTGTTCTCTAATATTTGAAGTTTGGCAATCAAGTATTGCTGCTTAACCAGATTAGTTGATTCTCTACAAATACCAAGTTATGTGGCAACTAAATTGGAAGAGTAGTTGTGATTGCAACTTAGAGTTTTTGCTGTTTGTCCGACGAAGGAAATATTAGGACAAACTGAGATGCTATTATGCAAAAGACCTGAATGTTTGGCAACGCTACAAGCAGTGTTGTGCCACTATTCGCACCTGTGGATGGCCAAACACCCCATATAGTATAGTTGAGTGCAGGTCCATTATGTGATGAAAAAAAAAAACTTAACACAAGCACACAAATTTTTCTTGGGTACAGGTACTGTGATCCTTGATGTGGTTAGTAATTCTTCACTAGAAATGTGCTGTATATAGAGAGATTTGTTTATAACTTAATATAGATGAATTCATGTTTGTACATATTGCGTAGTGTGTAGACCTGTATAATCATTTGGGGCTCGCAGTTTCTTCTAATTCCATAATGATGTTGATTATGTAACAAGTTTATTTTAAATCAGGACTGCTGGGCAAACTACTCCTGTTAGCAATGATAGAGCGGGCCCATCTGACTTGAATTCCTTCTCAGAGTCGTTGAAGTCACGCCTCCAGTCTGTCTCTACAAGGTACTCTTAGCCAAAGATCATGATATGAATCTTTGTTAGTTCATTAAACTAAACCAGGCCTGGAACAATAATGCTTGTTATCTCTTTTTGTCTTTTGTGCTTAGGGCTCAAATTATTAGTGTGAATATCAGATGATCAATTAAATCAAAAAAAGAAAAGTGCTGAAGAGCATTGCACTTTCATTTAAACTTTAATAGTAATTTGCTCATTGGCTCATTTGTGCTTCGTACCTTTTTCTAATTTATTGTGGTGTTTCAGATACAAAGAGTCTATTACAAAGAGCACACGTGGCTGGAGAGACAGGTTATTCTCGCGAAACAGTGCAATAGCTGATCTTGGGTCTGATGTCAGAAATGAGGTGAATGCAGGGATTGCTGCTGTCTCGCGCATGATCGAGCGCCTTGAAACTAGAGAGAACTCCCCACAACCCAATAAGACTGCAGCTCCTAATACTGCAACTGCTGCTAGTGCACATTCTGGTAATCAAACTGATGTGGCGCATGAAGCAGACGTTGATAGGGTTGTTTCGCCTATTAATGTTTCTTCTAGTGCAGTGAGTGGTGCTGGTTCTTCTACGTCATGTGCTGCTGCTGCTGGCTTGAAATGAACAGTTGGGGCTTTTATGAGAAGGACCTGAATTTAACTTGGTAAGCTATTTTTAGTTGTTTTCTGTAATGCTACACTAAAAAGAAACTTATATAGGGTTGTGGTACACCTGGTTTTCCAGTCCATAATGATCAATTAAACTTGAACTTATAGCACATGTTGTATGCTTCGCTGCTAAAGAAATTAGAAATTTGACATAAAAAAGTACACTTCTTGTTCATTGCACAAGCTTTCAGCAGGCAACCACCAATTTAGTGTTTATAAGCATGAACTCTGTAGCTCTATTGCTAGCAATGATGGATTGATTGCGATATCACTCTATATCTAATTTATATAAACTACCAACTTGTGCTTTGAAGAACCTGTACAATGTTTTGGTTCATTGGAGAACATTCAGGGTCAAATGTTGTCTTAATGGCTTACAACCAAAACATGACAGTTTCATGGACGTATGTCATAAGGCCACAGCACTTGCATATTATATATGTTTATGGTGACAACAAATATCTCTATTAAATATCTTGTGTATGCTTGTTACAGTATATATCTTTTGCATTCCGTTTTCAATCTAAACTAAATCTCATGAAAAACATTTTGACACTAGAAAAAGGAATTTACAGGTGTGTCATCTTTGTTACAGGTTTTGTACCAAATAGATGTAAACAAACATTTTACAATCCTTGGTAGTTTGTGTCGGATGTCCAACGACTGTTAAATTGGACCAATTGTTTAGATGGGGTACTCAATGTCACGTCTGTCTGGCATATTGGCACTGAGAGAATTGTTTCTTCTAGAAAAAGTTGAAATCCTTAGTACAAACAAGTTAATAACACAATACCATATTGTTCCAGGTTATAAGCTCATTGGCTATCTCAACTCAGGATGCTATGATGAAAGAAATGTTTAGAGTGGTTTATTCATTTTCTTGTAAGAGAGAAAATTTGGTTTCCCATGTTTTTGGGGGATTCATCAGGTCCCTTTTGTAATAGCCTATCTGTTGTAGGTTAGCACTTATATAAGCATTAACCATATGATATATATGAAGTGCGTAATGTTTCTTCCTGGGGCACTTGCCCAGAGAGGAACCACATGTATTATTAGCTTAAACACTTGTATGATAATTACAGATGTTTATGATAGTATGAGAATAGTGTAAAATAGCAGGGAGTGTATGTATTAAAAATATGATATGGTGCTTACTTTTGAAGCGAAGTTCATATGGTGTTAATTAAAAATTGTAGATCACATTCACATCACAAGCTTATGGTGTTTGCCATAGGATGGATCCAGTTTCTGTAGGAGTTGGATCTGGCTTTTTACTTTCAGCATCCATATTCTTTTATTCGATTATGATCTCCTTTTCCTCCCCTTTTATAACTGATTTACCATACCTGGTCTTGCTATTATCCCCCAGTGCGTTAATTTGCTTACGTTAAGGCTGTTTAGAAAAAGACGCTGTGACTGTAATCATCATCCTCAGGCTCAGCAGTCTAGAATTACCTTGTGATTTGTGTTCTCTTCTCTTTCGTATCGTTTGACTATTCCCAAATTCCAATGCTCCGATTCATTTTGCACGAGTGAAAAACTCTTTCACGTGGTCGTTTTCATCATTGACACAAGATGGGCGTTAAGTTTAAGGATAATGATTTCGTCGCCCGACCTTTCGTCCCCTATCTGTCCCCCCCAATCCAATCAACGACTTATGTACTTTCATAACGATCACTAGAAGCGTATCTTCCATCTTCGTGAGCCCGGTCCAGCCTCCCTTATCCCTCGTGATTTTCCCTCCCGTCATTCTCTCAATCAGCATCCCAGGCCACCCACCTAGTTCTCTCCCTCCTCTCTCTCTCTCTCTCTCAGCGTTTCAGAGCCATTGCCTCACCTCTCTCGTGTCAGCGCGCCACCGCACCACCGCCTCTCCTCTCTCTCGCTCAAAGACCTCTCTTATCGTTAGCCAGCTCGATCCCCCTTCCCCTCTCTCTCTCTCTGTCTGGATCAGCTTCGGACTTCCCGGCTTGGGCGAGAAATGTAAAAGAACGCAAGGCGGAGTTCAAGGTGAGCGCGGAGCATAGTCTCCGATCCGATGAGGTCCCTCCAAGCGACGTGTGTATGGCTAGAACGAGCTTGAGAAGCACTCTGGACCGTCGATCTGGCAGCTTGTACGGTACTGGTATAAACCGTAATAATACCCTGTATAACTTCTGTTGTATACTTGTATGTAATGAATCTCACCTTGTAGAACTATATAAACTTGATGTACCAGTACCAATTGTATCATCTTGATTTGTACTGGCACTGGGTACTGCTGTACCAGTACCAATTGTATCATCTACCGGGAAATGCTAATCCTCTTTAATAAAAACTAATTCCAACAAGAAAGATGGTAAGGCGATTCTGGCACGGAGACCGCAAACTCCAAAGACGCCACATGTGGGGCTACGACCATCACATCCACTTATCGACATAAAACAGATTGCAACAGTGCTTTTCCAGGAGACTCCTCAGCCACCTAAGCTGGTGATACCACCTGGTCTATCCCGACCAGTGTTCAAATCAGTTGCATCGCACCGGATCTTGTTTTTCGAAGATGAGTTGTGCCAGGTTGTTGCATAAAATAAGCTTATGTGAAACTTGATGTAGAGTAGTTATGTTGTATAGTTTAGGAGATATTTTGACATCCGGAGGACTAAACTTAGTTCATTCCTTGATGTATTGTTGCTCGTACAAAATAAAAGGGTAAATAAATTTTAATGGTACTGTAAAACAACAAAAACGAAAGAAATAGTTTAGGAGATATTGGAACTTATTTTATAACGGTGCTAGTATTGATACAACCTCAACCTCTGTACTGAACTTGTTTATGCTGTAGAATGCAAACAAGAAAAAGAGAAAGCTAGAGAAAGATGACCAATCCAAAATAAGGATTTCAAATTTTAAATGTTTGGATATTATCTTCAATGTACCTGATCAGTTTTGAAAACAATCGATTCTGGTACGGTTTAGGGACTGTTTTGTAAGTTTTTAATTTTCTGCACTGTTCTGAGGTAATTCTGCAGCATTTCAGGGTCTCTTCTATAAAATTTCAGTATTCTATATACCTCTATGTTAATTTTGGTAAATAACAGGGTCTGTGGTGTAAAATTCCTGGTCTGACAGGGTTCATGGACTGAACTGTGACAAAAAATAAATTTATTTAGAAAACAGTCCCTGAATAGGGACCTCTTGTTACAGCATGTAAAAATTTATTATTTTTACATGTTGATATAGTTCTCTGGCTTTGTGTTATTTTCAATTTTATGAACTTGATCAGATATTCAAATTGCAAAAGATCAGAGAAATCAGAAAGTGAAAATGTTAAATGTAACAGATTGTGTAAGATTTAGACCTCTGAACTTAAAGGAGAAGAAAATCAACGGGGATCTTTTGTGCCTCCACAATTCATGATTATTTATTAGATAGTATGAATACTTTACATCTTATGTATATATTGATCACTCAAAAGAGAGCGATGTTTCTTTTAAAATTTATAAACTCGGAAATGCTATCGGTTCGGACTACAAGCGCACAATCCTATCGAGTAGTATATTCGAGGTCGATCCACAGAGAATATTGGTTCAGAGTCTTGAGCGATCGAATCACAATCTTTCGAAAGGCTAGACGAAATCTGAAAATTGAGAGTTGAAGTTGTGATCAATGTAAATTTGGAAACAATTAAAAGTAATTAAAATAAAGATAGAGATGAGAATTTCTAGGGTTTCGGCACACTATTGCTACTCAATCCACTTTGATAATATATTCCTGTCGGGTCTGATTTCCTGTTGTTGTTTTATGAAAGACACCACATAGGTCACTGCGAGTTATATTACGCAAGAATGACAGATCTTTCATCGAGATTCTACATAGGACACTGCGAGTTATCTTACGCAAATGACTGATCTCTTAAATACACAAGTTACTACACATATCACTGCGATTTATCTTACGTAAATGATAGAACTTGGTTCGCGTTTTGTTGTTTCAATTTATGGTATTCCCGCTAAGGTTTTCTTCACATAAATCTAATAAATCCCAACGAGGCTAATTCGTGTAACATAGTTTCTCTTACCATTAAAGTACTGTCACTACCCTAATAGACTAAACTAGATCATCGAATTTAGATGAAGGGATAATAAATCACAAAAACATTTCGATTAAACAACAAGAAATCATAATCAACAGAAAATATATATATCAAAGCATCAAGAGTAACAAGGTTTACTGCCTAGCCCTTAAGAAAGGAACTTAGCCGCGGAACGGCATGGTTACAATCACTCCTCTCTTCTCACTTTAATCAAATCTAACCCAAATTACAAAGATACTAAACTATTATGTCTAGGGTGCTTATATAGGAGTGAAGGGACGTCTGGAGTTTAGTGGAAGCCAAGAAATTGATCTGGATACAGCTGTCGGCAGTTATTCCCCAAGAGGCGCCTTGGTTACGGTCCGTATCAGGTGATACAATACGTATTGAGACCATGTCGCTGAAGGGTTTAATGCGTATCACGCTATCTTCTGGTTCGTATTCGGCTAGGTCAGTATTACGCAATACGGACCGTAACATAGACTTAGTCGATGAGCGTCGCTTATCCGATTGACCCGATTCTTGCTCCATTTGATGTAAAATAGTCCCAAAACCTGTTTTCTGCAATAAAACATAAAGAAATGTGACAGTAGCCTTTTTCTCTAATTAATTAAACATAAGTGTGAAAAAATATGCAAAACCTAAGCCAAAACCCTACATAATTCATCATTATTTTGACTCTGATCATATATATTCTTGTTTATAAATATATGTATGAAAGTTTGAACACTTGCAAAACTGATGCAATGTGAAATAATTATATTAGGTGGAATTGTTTTCTTATATAACAATATTTTTTTGCATATATATTAATACTTGGAGATGTAGTTATCAACACTTCTATAAATGATTAAGAGTTGGATTCATAAATACCAATACTTTTCAATTGTGATTAAATGTGTTTAGTATTTGTATAAAACTTTGATTTGTTAAATATTAGTATTACTTTATAACATATTTTTAATATAAATATTTCTAGATTAACATAGGTATGAATACTTTCAGGATTACATGTTAATACCATCAATCTCCAAAAAGATTTGTAACAAAATACATTTCTCCAAAAAGATTACATGTTAATACCATTAATATCTACAAAATACTCTACAACATAAATATCCACACATCAATATACATGTGTCAATACTTTTCATATTACATATTAATATAATTAAGCGCCAACCAGAGTCCTTTGTAAAAAAATATTAAATTAAGATACTTTACAACGTAACAATTCATACTCCAGTTATAAGTATGAATACTTTTCTCGATACCTATCAATATATTCAAGCACCAAACAAATTAATTGATTTAAGTTACTTTACAATTCACACTTCAATGCGTAAGTATGAATACTTAAAATTTTAAATATTAATAAGTTTTTAGAAATACTTGATATCTTAGGTATGAATACTTGATATGTTATATATTTTTTTAGAAATATAAGTGTCATATGTAAACAATTCATACTTCAGTTATAAGTATGAATACTTTCTTCAGTACCTATCAATCAATTCAAGCACTAAATAGATTAACTGATGTAAGTTACTTTACAACATAACAATTCACACTTCAATGCGTAAGTATGAATACTTAAAATTTTAGATATTAATATTTTTTTACTAAAACTACCATGCTGGTGATTGTGCGGTGGTGATCCCCCCCAAGTAGTTAATGCATGGAGCACATTTAGGGGTTTTTCAAGAATATTTCACAACATAAAAATTCACATTTCGATGCGTAAGTATAAATACTTGATATTTTAGAAATGAACGTTTACAACAATTACAGCGCTGACACTTGCAATGGTCGTTATGCATCCGCTTGTCCTTGATTTTCTGCGTGTGGTCCCTATCGTGGTCACTTTCAAGCGACCTTTGCGGTCCCCCCAGGTCAGTAGTGGTCCCCCAGGTAGTTAATGTCTAAGACATGTCTGTGGGTTTCTCATAAATACTTTACAACATAAATATTCACACTTTACTGAGTAAGTATGAATACTCGGTATTTTAGAGAAGAATACTTGACAATGTATGAATACTTGCACGCCGAGGTATGAATGCTTGAACGACAAAGAACCCAAAAGTACTTCATCATGGATCTCATTTGAAAGAGAAAATTAAGTACAAGATGTTCGTGGTTTTAGTTTTACAAAATTCTTCACAAATTATCGAAAATATTGATGAGATTAAACGGAAAAAAAAAAACCACTTCTAAAAACGTGTAAAAGATGGGTGTATGATTAGAGAGAAAAGAAAGTTGATATTCAGTTTTTTTTTAAATACTTGATGTTTTAGGTATGAATACTTAATATATTATATGGTAATACTTGCGCGCATAAGTATACATACATGTGCGCGCCAGTTGTAAATTTTTTCAAATATAAGCGGCCCCCAAGTAGTTAGTGGTCCCAATCATACTTTACACATCAGTTAGTCAAGGGGGCGTTTAGGGATGTAGATGGATTTCTTATTTAGCAACTTTGCTCAATAATTTCTTATTAAGAAATCGTTTATAAACTCTGATGTGGCAAAACGATTGGCCTGTATTCGCTAAAATTAGTTTAATTTACTGCTGATGTGGCTTATCAATTTTAATTTACTGATGATGTGGCTTATTAGAAACTCTAAAATTAGTTTCAGGAATGTGAACATTTAGAAACTCCAGAGTCTATAATTTTTTAAAAGCAGTTAACAGTTATTTAGAAACTCTAAGAGTTTCAGGGATGTAAATACTCAGACTGCATCATCTCGCCTTCCTTCAATTTCTGTCCTTCTTAATTCCATCCCATTATTTCGAATTCCAAAACTTCTTATTTAATGGAAAACATTTTTTTTAAGAAACAAGCAGATTAAAAAGCAAATAAAAAATACGATGCCAAAAGTTAGTTGAATCTGGAGCACCAAATAGATAAAATAGACCAAGAAAAGGAAAAAAAAATGTAGTTGCAAGCTTCACATATTTGACTTTTTTTGTTCTCTTTTTGTGAAGAGTCACCTCCGACGTTGCTGGGCCCGCATCTCAGCTGGTGTCCTCTTTCTTTAGTCCCAACTCTCAAGTCCAAGCGGTGTTGATAGAAGTTGGTGAGGTTGGTTTGCCAATTAAGTTCATAACCCATGTTATCCAACTTAATTTTTGATTCAGTATAACCTTGTTGACTTCGGGCGTACTTTTGGGTTGGCAATGGCACCCTGTTTAGGATTTAGGATCATATTCAAACTAGCTTGTACGTAGTTGAAGATTTCATTGTAAGAATTAGGTTGTTTTTCATCTGTTAGTTCAAACTTGGAAGTGTAAGCAACCTGCTTCTTTCTTGGAAAAGAACTCCTTTACTTGTACTGGGTGCATGGACATTCTATTTCTAACTCAGAAAAAGTAAATATCATCTACTCCAGTTAAAGAATTTACAACAGCAAACATTAATTGTGCTGTATTATTTCATTGACAAATAAAGTAAATATTGAAACATTGACATGGAATAGTTTTTAGAGTAATTCTTTTGTCCCCCGCTCTCCAGTCCCCTAAACGTCCCCCCATTCTAACTAACTATGTCAATCATTAATTAATGACTTTAACCAACAGTTAGTGGTCCCCATCTAACTGTCAATACCCACTGGCGGAACCACTATTATGAATACTTGCTCGATTAGGTATGAATACTTGTGTGACAGATAACTCAAAAGTATGTCATCATGGATCTCATTTGAAAGAGAAAATTGTGTAGAAGACGTTCGTGGTTTTAGATTTGCAAAATTCCTCATAGATCGTCAGAAATATTGGTTAGATTGAACGGAGAAAAAAAAAACCACCTCTAAAAACGTGTAAAAGATGAGTAAGTGATGTGTCCAGTTTTTTTTTTAAATACTTGATATCTTAGGTATGAATACTTGATGAATTATATATGAATATTTGATATCTTAGGTATGAATACTTTCCATTTTGTATGTGAATTAATTTAATCAATGAATGTAGCACTGGTGGTGTGATCCACGTGACTTTTTGGTTGTGGTCCCCAATCCAGGCTGGTCGTTACTGGCCCCGAAAAGTAATGGTCCCCATTTATATAGTGGTCCCCAAATGTTATGATCCCCTCCAGTTACTTTGTTTCAAATATTATTCAACATTCCTACTTCATTGCGTAGGTATGAATACTTTCGATTTTAGTGATGAATAGATGTTTGACAAATTAAAGTTAATTACAGTTAGCGGGGGGACGTTTAGGGGACTGAATGGGGGGACTGTTAGTCGATCCCTAGTTTTTAACCATTGATTTAATTTCTTTAAAAAACAGTGCGCACTCATTAATTGTCTAATGAGGGCAAATCAAATGTTCCTCTATTGATTAAATGACTAACGACAGGTTGATTATATTTCTTTGACCGGAAAAAGGAATATTAATTGGAGAGGTAATGGTGTGCAACTTTCTACTTTCTCCACAAATAACAAATAAAATAAAAGGAAAATTATATACAACGTCTCCTTCCATCTAAAAAAAATCTACTAAAACTTGGCTGCAAAATTTGGCGTACGACTTCATTTCTTTTGAAGTGAGCGCCTTTCGATGTATGACTGCACAACCGAGAGGAATCAAGGCATGTACTTGGGTTGCAAACCTTGGGATGGATAAGCGGTGAACTATCTATCCATAAAGAGCAATTTGGTGTATAGGGCAGTCGCGACATGACATGATCGCATTGCATACCAATAACTCATTCTTGTCTCGCACATATATTATTCCATATGTTTGATTTGAATTTTAAATATTTATTTACAAAATTCTGTTTAATTAATAAGGCCCTTTTAAGTAAATTATCTAGAATAATTTCCAACATGCATATTGTGCAGAATAAAAATATTTTCAGAAAACCTCTTGTGCATTAGCTACACTTCGGTCGATATTTTAATTTTACATTCTCATATGTGTGTACTATTATGTGGGAGGGCTTCTGGTGAATAAATAAAAATGGATTTTACTAAATCAGTGCTGAAGTTATGTCCAAGTCACAAGCTTCTTTCTGCAGTGTACCTTTTAGTTCAATAAATGTTTTACATTTGTTTGACTGAACATATCTGTTGTGACTCGGGTCATGGATTGGCTTCATGGTGACTTGGCAATTTAGTAAATTAAGGTGATGGGTTGGCCTATTTTACAATTAATATCTGGTTCTAATTTTAGGTATTATTCTTCTATTAGTAGAAATTGATTCGCCCCAGTTGCTCTTTATTATTAGAATTAGCATGGACTCGATGACGTCCTATTAAGAAACGAAATCCACCTGTTTAGTTAGAGACGAAGTTGACACCAAAGATGATCCATCAGCAAAGCTACTTTAAATGTTAAGCACTTGCTTTTCATTTCATTTCATTTGTTCTTATAGTAAGCAAAATCCTTGTATTCTAAAAAGGAAAGCAACAATGCTTTCATTTAGCAATTTTGCATGCACCTGATATTGTTTAGGGTTTAATTAGTGGTTTTGTGGGGCTTCTAGTAGCAGCCCCCGTATGAATGTATGATCATGTCCCCCTTCACCAATTACCTGCTTGTGTCATCTCATTCTCATCAATCAAGTTAACACCACCAAGCATATCGATGGGCTGCTTTCTATAAAGCCTGACTATTCTACAATAGGAACAAATTCCTTGTAGAGCTGTGTACTAGGAACTAGAAACTCCAAAGCCCCTTCATGAATCCTGCATCTAGTTGTTTCTTCATTTTTTTTTTCATTCCTTAGTTTTTCCAAATTGAGTTCCAAGGATTATGGCCATTATGTACCAAAATTATTAGACACAATAAAGACATCTCAAAATCCATGACAATAAATGTTGAAGAAAACATAATTCGGATAGAAGCCCTATAAGTCCACAGGGAGAGCTTTGTGACAAAGTGTGAATAATTAATGGAACCCATGCAGCACATGCACAAATTTTAACTTCAGATTCGACAAGCAGATCGATAAGCTTATAAGACCGTGTGTATTGACTTTAGAAAAAGCCGTTTTCTGAAACCTTTATCCCTTAATTAGTTAATTGGGATCAAAATTAAAGCTGAAGCACATATATAATCTTTTGGTTGTCTCATTTCTATTTTCAGCCTACTGAGTATATATAGTTCAATATAAAATTCATTCTTTCTGAAAATGGAGACTAGGGGGCCTTAGTGCAGTCCTTTCCTAAGTCAAGTATTAGAAATAGTAGAACAACTCGCGCGTGTAACAAATTGGCTTTTATGTACTGGTGACTGGTGAGGTTAGTATTGTCGCATACAAATTTGGAATTTCCTTCTAATTTCCATTACAAAATCGTGATTTTTTTGTCATACCTGATACAATAGCCTTCAATTATTGATCATATTATTGCTCTTATGTTTTATTATAGTTTATTTCTACAATTTAGGGAAATTGTTAGAGACAGCGTGCAAACTGCTGGGCGCTTTTGGGCACTCCCGATTCTTAACCTGCCAATAGAAAACAAGAACAGTCAGTGATTCTATGGAGGATATGGATAAATTTAGCTAGCAGACGTGGTTGCATACCCACCATATATTCTTTAGTTAATATGGCAAATAATTAAGGGTTTTCACAAAAATTGTATGTTCAGTTTGTTTATACTTGAGCCCTCTATGGACTAAATTCAGAAAGAGAAAAACAGACACCACTTTTATTGATTCACACAAGAAAGAGATGACATGCCAAACATTAAAAATAACCCTTTCAAAATAGGGTTTCTGCACTCTTCTTAATTATCTATTACTTTACTTGGGCAAGCGATACATCGGCATCTCTCTGATACTGGGGATCATATTCCTCACTCTGGTGTTCATAAGTCTCCGGGTACCTTGGAGTAAGAATTGTAAACTCCTCTCTCCTATTATTTTTTAATCTTCTAGCTTGTTCAATTGAAAGGCGGTAAGAAGCTCTAAGCACATCCAATGGCAAGCCTCTGATAGTAGACACCTTTCCGACAAGCTGGTTCACCATGGAATTATGATTGGTCTTGAACGAGACCCACTCAAATTGCTGTTGTTGGTTCGCTTTTACCAGCACGGCATAATTCTGTGGGATCAGCAATAGTTGCCTCTGGCGAAGCTGGCCGTCAAATACAGTCCTACCTTGGTGGTTGACTATTTGAACTCTTCCGAGACCGCCAGTCACATAAAACAAGCTATGTGCATTGATGTTCCAGTAAGGCGAAAGCAATGCATTCTACAATTTGACAAAAAATGGTATATTACAACCAATCATTCGTATAATTAATTTGCTAATATAAGTATTCATCATTAATTATAAAACAACATGTTTCAAATAATGTTCTTACCCTTCTGAGAACTCCTCTTGTTGCACTAAGCTGAACAAGGTTGAGGATTGGAAGCTTTTGACTATTGAGTCTAGTGATTCTTCCACCTTGCGGGTTGTAGATATCAGCACGATTTGGATCATTTATATTATATCGGATCTTCAATACACAAAAGTTCTCATCGAGACCATTGGAGAAGTTACCCCCGTACTGTGGCTTCCCTTGTTCATATATCTCCCCTGGATATCTTTCAGTCTCATACTCCTCTGGTTGTTCCTGCTCCTCTTGGCTCCTAGTGGGTCTCAGCAACTGGAGCCCACGCTCTACTCGAACTATTTCACCTCTCTGGTCATTTTGGCTCTGGAGCCTTCTAGCAAGGTCCGGGTTCACTCCGAGAGCTTCGGCCAATAATTGAGTTTCAAAGCCACTAAGAACATTGTTTTTTGTTTCTTGTATCTCTTGGTAGGATTGACCGCTCTGATGTCTTCCAGCAAGGTAAAATTCCTGACATTATTTTTTAATTAATTACATATTAGTATTTTCTCAGCCTTCTTAAAGCATAACAGCATTTCCATCTAAAAACTAATGAGCTAATTTTTATTTTTATTTACAATCATACCCTATGTCTTGGCTCAAGCTGGTTAGCACTATTTCTAGTGTCAGAAACAGTAACAGCAATTAGAGGGACATCACCGTCATTATAGCACCAATGAGTGACACCGGCTGGAATTGCGATCACATCTCCCTCACGGAAGCGATGAACCTTTTGGTGCTCGTCCTTGGGTATTTGTATCGGACTTCCTCCCGCTTGTCCTAGTTGCTCAAACTGCTGCTCGAAAGATTGATAGGTTTCTGGACAGCCAGTGTATATTGTGCCTAGCAATCCTCTCCCTGCATTGATAAATTCATCAGTACGTATAGATGACGTCAATATTCAATACATTTAATTAACTGTTAGAAACAATTGGTAAATTGACTTGACCTTGTGTTATGTAAACAAGTGAAGGTGTATTGGAGTACACAGGTAATCGAAGGCCCTTCGGCTCAATAATACGCCGAAATGCTGACAAACCAGCACAGCGGAGCTGCTCATTGTTTTCTTCATAGTATTCAGTTACACCCGCCTCCGATTGCACACGCCTTGACGGTTCGAGTGCACTGAGCTGCTCAAAATGGCACGCCCTTTGACCGGGCCCAAACTCCCGGGAGCTCTGCCATGCGCTCTGACCACCAAATTGAAATTGTGCCACACATCCTTGAAATATAACCAAGAGACACAAAGAGAAAGTGAGAAGAGAGCAAACGGATGCCATAGTTACTCTGTCCTTATAGCTATGTGAAAAATTGGTTGAGTGAAGAGAAGAACGAAGTTGGATACATATATATAGGAACAAACACAAGTAATATCTATTGGATAACCTTGCAAGTTGGTGAAATTAATCTAGACACATATTTGAACAACACATGTATCAGGACTGATAACTTGTCTTGATGAATCTCTAGTGGAGTGGTGCAGTGCACATAATTTTACTCTTCAAAAGTTGTACAATACTGCCTAAAATCGAAACCGCAGATGAAGTTTAGAAAAAAGAACAATGTTCCTTTGGATTATTTAAGAAGTTGGTAAAATAAGGACAAGTAGAACACAGATAACTATGCAAAACTGCCAATTGATCATGATTTTGTGGAGTACAGGAATGCATGATTACTTCTTACATAAAAACAAATGTTAGGTACAAAAGATGGTTCGAATTGTAGATATGCACAAAGGTTGGCGAGATATAAAAATCGTATTGTGTAAATGTAAAATATGGTTTGATCGAATGTTCGAGTTAAAATCTGATTCGTATCATATCTGTTTAATATCCAATATGTATCCGTATTTATTTAATTTATGATATGTATTCGTATTCGCATCCGAAAAATAAAAACCGATACAAATATGATTTTACCGGTATCCGATCAGTATTCAATCCGTTTGCACCCCTAGTGTCTAGTGATTCCACACATGAAAATGAAGGGTGTTGTGCTCCATCTTTTTCGTAAGAACGCAATTAATTACATTTAATCAATTAATTTCAGCCCACAAAGCGTTTGTGTGTTTATTGGGCCAGAGTTTTGTTGTTGATGGCCCTTTTATTTTTGTAAATTTCGTGGAGATTTAACACGTAAGAGGTATTGGCTAGCTAGGAAGAGTAACTAAATATATAAGAATTCCATTAAAGGAATCGGAGTTCTAAATACTATAATGCTAAAAACTATAACGCTATCAACTGCTTGGGTTCTAAATAGCTAGCTATCGCTGCGCAATTAAAAGCGATGATGCAATATTCGCTATTTAGAACCTTGCTCTGATGTAATTGATGAATGTCAGAATGTATTCTTATATAAGGTACCGTATACTAATCCTCTATGGGCTCCTTTGTATATGGGAAGCATATCCTATGAGAATGAGATAACTCGAACTTTTGAGTTGATGGATTTACGGATCAGATTTTAAACGGTGCTTATTTTAGATGTACGAAGGTGTATTAATATCAAATGAGTTGCTTCAAAATTCGTCCTCTATGGGCTCCTTTTTTTTTAAGGTTTATTGCTGGATTTTTTTTATATTATTTATATTTACTTGAATCAGCTCAAAATTCGGAAGGATAATGTTTTCATTGCAGTTGTATATTATGTTTGATTTGATAAGACAAACCTTTTTTTTTTTGAAAAACTCGGTAGAGGCTACCAAGTGTATTACAGAAAAATAAAGGAAAAAACCATCTATATTACAGCCTATACAATCTCACTATCTCATATTGAACCAGAGAAGAAAAAACTTCGCTGCCGTGCTTAAGAAATACATGCACAATTGAAATCTTTGACTTGCTTTGCCGTGCTTTATTGATGCAAGCAATGTTCATCAAAATGTGTAATCTCTCTTCCTTGTTCCAGGATATTAGATGCATGGCAACCACTTTTCGAGCAATCATTAGACCATTAAATATCACCTGACCTAATTCGTTAATTTGGTACGATACCGGCCCCCACGTTCCAAATCATTTATCTTCTCATAGATCCATTTATACGGTACGGTATTACAAATATTATTAATAAAATCTCCATGTTTATCTATTTTATTTTGTTTTTTTTGTATCATGTGACAGTTTTGATTTTATTTGGAAAGTTCATATTCCATTAATTTTTTTTTTTTTGTGGCTTCTCAAGCAATACAGAGTTTTGACCAAGGTTAATTTAGATAATCGTGGTTGGTAGGGTGATGTGTCTATTGTTTAGAGTTGGAGTTTGTGGATTATCTTTTTGTTTCTTGCCAGGTGGCATATTCCATATGGTCTTGGATAGCCAACTTTAATAATTTAGTCTTTGACGGTACAACAGTGGAGAAGTTATGAGAATTAGATTATTGTATATCATTGAAGGATGCCAATCTTGTAGAAATCATACGAGGGGCTGTTTTATGGTCTATTTGGTTGGACAGGAATAGGATTGAATTTAGGGATGGTAGAATCTTGGATATACAAGCTTTAGGTTCAAAAATTATCTCTTGCTATTTTTGGGCATCACAACAAAAAATTAATCTTACTTCTAAACTTAAGTTAATTTTTCCTTGTGATGTGAAGAACCTGACAGGTTCCACTGTAGCAATTTTCATGGAGGATACACGGGATACAATCTGTATGAATGGAGGGAGCAATACAGTTGGTGAAGATGACCTCCAGCTGATGCATTTGGAGAATTTGGGTTTTACAGGGGCTTAATTGAATTTTTAACTGTTTTGGTGTTTTAGTATACATCTAGGATTAGTCCTTAATGTTGATCTTTACTTTATTTTGAAGGGTATTCTTTGATTATCCAAGTAGTTATGATTCCAGATATGTTGGTGGTACCAGCCAAGCAATATATGAACTTTTGGTTTTCATTTTAATGAAAATCGGTGGCATGACACTTCTTTCAAAAAAAAAATTTGTTTCTTCTTTTTGCTCCAAATTATTTTGAATTTGTCGATTTATACGGAAACACATTATTTATCCAATATTATTAATAAAATTATTGAACAATTTTATTTATCCAAAATCATGAATTTTAGAACATCAAATTATTTTCAAAGCATGAACTTGTCACTGTGGCTTTTATAGCACTGTCAATATTGAACCCGCTACACAGATTGTCATCGCCCAGGAGATACAGAGAATCGGTATAATGATAAAATTTGGGGGTTGACTTGTTCTTTGTTAGGTGTCCGATTTGCCTTACAATCGTGCATCCACTATTTGTTATTTGTTAGAAGAAATTGGCACGAATCTTCCACTTCGCGTGAAATTATTCACAAATATTTCACCAAATTGCTACTGATCATAAGGAATACATTATTTTGCTTCCTGTGGGCTGCAAAATAACATACTGAAATAAACTCAAATTTTTCCTATTAATTAAGTGCTTCACAATTTTGACATTTTGTTAGATCCTAATTTAATTATATTATTTTAGCCTTCTCTTTTCAGTGATGTGAGTGTGACATGTGGAAATTTTAAAAGAGGAGAAGGGTATACATCATACATTATGTCAAAACGCGCAAAGGAGGTTGATGCCGGCACATTCACAACCACCACGTCTCAGGCAGTCAGGCATTTCCTCCTCCTTTCTATCTCAAGCAATTAATTAACTAGTACAACTAATTATATTTCCTAATTTGAGCTTAAATCCTCTTATTTTGGATTATGGACATGGTATTGGTGTTAAGTCATTGACGACCGAGTCCGCATGATATTTTCTTGGGGTCCACATGTCATTTCATCAAACATGGTATGTGTCATATCATATAGGGAATCTGTTTCATAAACCTATCCAGTATCCACCACCGACTAAATAAAAAAGTTTATAAATCATCTCTAACTGAATAAAAACAAGGATTGGAAAAAATTGAGATGGTTTTATAGTTACCTTTTAAGAAGACCAAAATTGTTGATTGCTTCAGGGGCCTAACCAAAATGATTGAAAGGCGTAAGGTGATGTGGTTGATGAATTGCAACATCCACAATTATTAGGCCGAAAATAATGGAGAAGACCAGTATAAAGAGAAATGATGGGGACCGAAAGTGCTATAAATTAAGTCAAATCATCTAAAAAGCAACTTTAATCCTATAAATAAGGAATCCGTGTAGGTTCGATGTCCATCGGATCTAATTTAGTTTCGATGGGCAGATCTACCGTAGGATCTGATCAATTACTGATTAAAGAGTCGCACAACTTAATGGATTTTTTAAAACGAATTTAATTTATTCCGATTAGTAAACTCGTTAACCATCAAAAAATCTGAATCGCTTCCTCTCTCTCGTTCTGTCCCAATTCTCGCACAAGTGACGGAGGCCTCTCTCTCTTGCTCTTTCCAACTCCCGCACGGTGTCGCCTCCGTCGATTCTCTCCCTCTTTCCCACACCCTTTGTAGAATATTCTGAGGATGAGACAGAAGTCTCATTGCCAGAATAATTCTTTCTCTAGTGATGTCCTCCTGCAAAAAAATCCAAAATATTATCAATAATATATAAATAAAAAAACTTAAAATTATAAAATAAGAACAATAGAAAAAAGTAACCTGGCCATTTCACTTTCGGTAATTAAACTGTACACGTATCGCAAAATAAAAATTGCGCAATCATGTGAACCAGACTGTTTAGGGCATTGCGGGTATTCAAACATGACTGTTTTCCAGAAATTATCACCTGATATAAAATTTCAAATAAAGAATTAGTAATAGATTGGGATTACAATTTCTATACATGTAAGACAATAACTTAGGTTGATGAGACTTTCATGTTTTCAGAGCAATGTTTCAATTATTGATGAGACTTTAAGGTTGCAAAACTCAGTAATATTGTAAACACAATGAAATAATTTTAAAACAATACTCATGAAGGCGCCACGCGATAAATGCGTCAAGCCAATTAGTTGTATGCCAGTGAGACTGTACGTATGCTGCATTAGTTTCACCAGCGGAAGTGAAATAAAGAACTCTTTTGCACTACAAATCATATGCAGCGAGGACCCAATGCTCATTTGCACACATAGGAACAAAGAGCCATTTGATTTTTTTCAAACTGGTCTGAGAACAACTGTGGTAAGTTTTTCAGAGCAGTCTCATGATCATACATATGCATTATACTCTATACAACAAGAAAATATTTGTAGTAAGTATAACGGAATTATGATAGTTTTTTTGAAAACTTAAATTCTGTAAATTTAACACAAACATATTACCTATTTGTAAGGTATGTGGCATCCATCACAACCACATCATGAAAATATTTGTACGCTGCACGGCCATGGCCATCAGCCCAAAAAATGTTACATAAATGGTCATCTCTAGTATGCTTGTAAGTATACCAAAAATCCAAGTCATACTTCTGCTTTTCATCAAAATAGTCAGAAAGTAACTGAGCATTATGTCCACCTAATGATCTCAATTTGCTTCTCTTGTACTTATCCAAATGGTTTTTAGCATCTTTTCGTGTAAAAGTGCACTTCAAGTACCCACCGGCTATTTGTGTTACAATATCAATGTTATCAGCCGTTTTCATTCCTTGGTCGGCATTATATTCCATTATTTTCTGGTATCTCAACGGAATAAACCGATAACATGGGATTAGAAATGAAGATCCTGGATCGAGATCATGGTTATGCGTTAAAGAGAGGTCACTTACTTCCTATACATCAGTAATAGAACAATATATCATCTTCATATAACACTGGCATTTTGAGTGTACCATAGGTCTCCGCATCTTTAGAAAAGGTCCCCCCTCAAGAATTTTCTCCTTTTTTTCTTTGAATTTGTTGTATGCAAATTTATAATCGGCGAAAACATCACCATTCTTGTGAAAAGTCCTTTTGCATACACCAAAACCACTTTGGTACCCAAACATCTACCAATAAAGGTATGCTTCTGCAACTGAATCGAACTTATCACCAACAACTGGAGGACTTATGAAACAGATCTCATCTGCATCTGGTTCTCTTTCTAACTGTTGGGTAATATCTACCACCTCATCATCAATAAAGTTCGATGCATCCTCGTTCAAATCTCATTCATGAATGTTTGAATTTGAAACTATGGCCTCTACATATTCTTCATTCAAGTCCAAAACCATTATAATCCTGGTTTTAACAAAAGAAGCAATTAAGCAGATTACTTAACAAATAATTAACATATAAAGTTTGTAAACAAAACCACAAATTCTGTAAACTAACCCACAAATTCTGTAAACAAGACCATAAATTTTGTATACATAATGTTTAAATACTGTATACAGGATACATTCGAATGTTAAGCATGCAACAAAAATCAGATTAAAATATAAATCTATAAGATAAACATGAAAAGTAAAGCAATGTATCTTGTAAATATCATAATTCAATCATGTAAACTGCAGTTGAAAGCATGTAAACAAAAACGATATATGTAACTTTTAATACGAAATTCAAAATCTACATGAAAAATTGAAAAAATCCTGATATAATGCAAAATTCGATACCAGTATATAATCAGAAACTCACTCAATAGCTTTTATGCTGCTCTTCAATGTGAACAAGACCATAAATTATGTATACATAATGTTTAAATATTGTATACAACATACATTCGAATGTCAAGCATGCAACAAAAATCAAATCAAAATGTAAATCTGTAAGATAAACATGAAACAGTAAAGCAATGTATCATGTAAGCATCATAATTCAATCATGTAAACTGCAGTTGAAAACATGTAAACAAAAACGATATATGTAAACAAATCCTGATATAATGCGAAATTCGATACCAGTATATAATCAGAGACTCACTCAATAGCTTTTATGCTGGTCTTCAATGTGAAGCTTCGATGCTGCTCTTCAATGGAGAAACGACGCAAAATTCAAACCACTCGGATCAAGATCTTCGATGCTGATCCTCGATGTGTAAGCATGCAACAAAAATCAGATCAAAATATAAATCTGTAAGATAAACATGAAAAAGTAAAGTAATGTATCATGTCAATTTCATAATTAAATCCTGTAAATTGCAGTTGAAAACATGTAAACAAAAATGATGTATGTTACTTTAATACGAAATCCAAAATCTACATCAAAAATTGAAAAAATCATTCATATAATGCGAAATTCGATACTAATACATAATCAGAAACTCACTTAGTAACTTTTATGCTGTTCCTCAATGGAAAAACGGCACAAAATTCAAAATACGGGGATCGTCGATGCTGCTCCTCAATACTGCTACTCGATCGTCCAAATTAGAACCACGGCGATCAAAATAGATCGGAAAGAGAAACAAAAATTGAAAAGAGAAATAAATTGATTCAGGAAAAATGAGAGGAGGAAATATTAAAATTTCAAAAAATAGAAAGCCGTAAAAATGAAAGTTTTAAATAGGAAACGCGTTGGCGGCGGCGGAGAAAGTGGGGACTGTTGCCGTTAGCGACAGTTGAAAATGCGTGGCGGACCGGTAGAAAACGCGTCGGCGGACCGCTAAAAATGGAAAGTTTTATAGGCGTGGATTTTACGGGAACAGAACGCAGAGGGTCAATACCTTTTCTCTTTAAAAGTATCTGTTAAGTTGTGCAACCCTTTAATAAGAACTTAATCAGATCTTACGGTAGATCTGCCCATCGGAACCAAACTAGATCCGGTGAATATCGAACCTACACCGATTCCTATAAATAATGGCTGGAGGCGTAATTCTAGATGAACATGTGACAATGGATGCACGAGGACGACAGCATGTCATTCTTGGCAGTTACGAAATACCATACTTGAGATGCAACTGATGCAACACGTGAGATGTAAAATTAAAACCTAGGTGCGGTGACTTATTTTTTATTGTCTATCCATCGTGCTTGTTATGTTGTCCGACGCACTGTTATCGATCATAAAAGATTGCAAGTAGCTTGGCAATAAAACAACCTAGCTTGGCAAGTACCTAGACGCACTAATGCTAAATAGTAAATATATATATATCTGTATGTAATTATTTTAGAGGAGCTATACCTATATATATGTTGTGGTTCTTTACTAATTCCTCAAATGGAGGAAATCAAATTCACTCTTGTAACATAGCGGCAACTGCTTAATTTCTACTTCAATAAAAAAATTAAATCGAGAATCAAGATTAGTATAATAGATTTTAAATATGAGTGAGACTATGGTACTTTGCATACCACATAACTTGACTGCAAAGAAATCTAATAAATCTTTGGTGGGTTGATTAGTCGGGAATGGATGCATCAGTAGTCCTTTTTGAACTAATAATTAAATCTTTCTTGATTCTCTTTCATTAACATATATACCTCAGAGTCAGATGCTTACTGTTAATTTTCATTTTCACTTTTTGCAAAAAAGTCACTAGTTCACACGACTAACTACAAGTGACAAGTCTTCTTCCATGAAAAATTGAAACTACCGACATTTTTATTAATATCCAAAGTTAAATAGAAATTAATAAATATATCCAGCTCTGCTGGATTTTGTTAAAAATGTCCAAAACAGCCATTAAATGACCGATACTCATTTTAATTCACCACCGGCCATTAAATAACCGGTTTCGATATATATATATGTGTGTGTGGAGGGTTAGCCATTTTTCTCAAAATTCATTCTATCAAATTTCACACTATCTCTTCTCGCTTGAGCTCTTTCTCCCATATTTCTCTATCTCTTCTCAGATTTGCAAGTAAGTTCCTCTAATTTTTTTTAAATTCATTTTAATTTAGTACAAAATAGTTGTAAAATGTTAGGATTTATTAGCAATGTATCAAAATTAGTATAATTTAGTTGTAATTAGTGTTAAATCTGTTGTAGTTAGTTTTAATTATTTAATTTAGTATAATTTAGAGTAATTAGCTAAATTTAAATTAATGTAGCGTAATGTATTGTAATTTAGTATAATTAGCATAGTTGAGCATAATTTAGCGTATTTTAGCATTTTTTACCATAATTAGGATAATTTAGCGTAATTAGTGCAATTTAGTATAATTAGGATATTTTAGCCTATTTTATCATAATTATGGCTATTCTGGCCTATTTTAGCATATTTTACCGAAATTAGCTTATTTTAGCATAATTAGGGCTATTTTGGCCTATTGTAGCCTATTTTAGCATAATTAAGCCTATTTTGACATATTTTAGCATATTTACCGAAAGGGTAATTATATCTTTCCCCATCTATCCATCCCCCATTTCATCCCCCAACTAACTAACTACCTTTTCTAACTATAATTACAAATTCTAACTACCTAATGGCCCTACAAATTAATTACCCAATTTTCTCCATTTATTTCTTTCCTCTTTCTCCCTCCCTCTCCCACCTCTCCCACCTCTCCCTCTCCACCTCCGCCTCCGCCCGCCTCTCCCACCTCTCCCTCTCGGCCTCCGCCTCCCTCTCCCACCTCCACCTCCGTCTCTCACCTCCCACCTCCCACCTCTGCCTCCTCTCTCTCCCACCTCCGCCTCCGCCGGGTTAGATCCATCACTGTCGACCGCCGGGTCAGATCCGTCATGTCTATGTTCCTCTTCCTCATGCAGTAGCGAGTTATTTGCAAAGAACAAAGCTTCATTAATGGTGAATTAGACCAGTGCGTACTAAGTACTAAGAAATGACAGAAAAATAAATTTTGAAAAAATTAGAGGTGTATAAATGAATACTTAATGTTATAGAGATGAATACTTCAACGTTTATGGATAAATACTTAATATCTTAGGTATAAATACTTTAACTTATATGTATGAATACTTGATATCTTATGGATGAATATTATTCGGCTGCTCTTGTAAAATTAATCGAGGTATGCACATATGTTTGTAATACTCTTGGTACATTAACTATTTACACTTACACGACGATGATGAATACTTGCTCGATGAGAGATGAATATTTGTGATGAGGTATGAATACTTGTGCAACGGACAACTCGAAAGTATGTCATCATGGATCTCATTTGAAAGAGAAAATTGTGTAGAAGACATTCGTGGTTTTAGATTTGCAAAATTCCTCACAGATCGTCAGAAATATTGGTTAGATTGAACGGAGAAAAAAAAAACCCATCTCTAAAAACGTGTAAAAGATGAGTGATTGATGTGTCCAAATATGCTTCTATTGCAAAGATGAATACATTTATATAGATGGATGAATGCTAGTTGTGTTACAGATGAATATTTTTTTGCAAATTTCTAAAATGAGCTGAAGGTTATGCGGTCCCCCCACTTAATTAATGCGCTGACGGCTATGCGGTCCCCCATTTAATTAATACTCTGACAGTTGTGCGGTCCCCCATACATGTTGTTTGTGGTCCCCTACTTTCTTGTTGTAATATATCCAAATATGTTTCTATTGCAAATGTGAATACCTTCATATAGATGGATGAATACTAGTTGTGTTACATATGAATAATTTTCTGCAAATTCCTAAAATATGCTGACAGTTATGCGGTCCCCCACTTAATTAATGCAACTGACGGGGGATGAAACGGGGGATGGTTGACGGGGGATAGCTAGGCTCTCCCTTACCGAAATTAGCCTATTTTAGCCATTTTTAGGGTTTAGGGTTTACTTAGCGTAAGTTAACAAAATTTTATTTTTGACATTAGGATGGTTAGAGGACGGCCTAGGACTCGTCCAGTATCACCTGTTGTTGACGAGCCGATCAACCCTCACAGCACAGAGCATTTTAGTCCTCTCCTATGGATGCCCCATGAGCACCGAGTCTCACTGGTTTCTCGTGGGGTACGTATCTTTTTTTAGCTCTTTTTTAAATTTTGTTGAGTTTAAATTTGGTTGTGTTAACACTATGTGGATTGCTTTTTTCAACGCAAAACAAGTTTCTTTTAGATGTGATGCAGTACTACGGGGTGATGGACCAGTACCTCATCAATCTGGGCCTCAACAGTATTGTGGACATCTTGCGGAGTGGGAGTGGCATCATCAATGCATATCTCTTTGCAGGACTGGTGGAGCGATGGCGTCCCGAGACGCACACGTTCCACTTACCATTTGGAGAGATGACGGTGACACTCCAGGATGTGAGTGCCCTTTGGGGTTTGCCTATCAGTGGCACACCAGTTGGTGACGTATCTGACATAGTTGGGTTTGCTGATCCGATCGATGAGTTGTTGGGAGCTGATCCTCACTCTCTCATTGCTGATCGTGGGAGGTCTGAGTTCCATATGAGGATGACTAAGTTGCGACAGCACTTCAGCGCGGGTCTGACAGCAGATTCCACCGATGAGGAGATTCAGAGGTAATACCTATAAATTGTTTTTATTACATTTGTTATTGACTTTATATTATTTCAAAAAGTGTTTTATTGTCTGTTTTGTATTGCAGATATACACGGGGCTTCGTGATGGACCTATTTGGTTCTGTCATTTTTGCTTATTCCAGCGGCGATTGTGTCCTGATGGTGTATCTTCCGCTGCTGACAGACCTTGAGCGCCCGTCATTCTACAACTGGGGTGGGGCTGTCCTAGCCTATCTGTACTCCCACCTGTGCCGTAGTTATAAGGTAAGTCTCTAACTATTTTCTTATTTAATTATTTAATCGACCAATCTGAATACCCTGACGGCTAAAATTCTTGAAAATGCAAAAGGAGAAGAAGCAAATGTATGGGCCGGTACTTTTGCTGCAGCATTGGTCGTGGTCAAGGCTATCGGTGGGCCGGTCTATTCCGAATGAGCCTCCGATGTGGGGAGAGCCCGATAATCTCAGATGTCCGGCATACGCCAAGAAGTGGCACGGTACTCACCACTACCTGGATCAGGGCCATGGTAGTACCTTGGGTATCAGGCCAGTCCGTTCACAGCTGCAGAGTTTGGTTGCAGAGCAGATTGAGTGGACACCGTACGAGGAGTTCTATGAGAGTGAGCAGTTGTCGGGGATTTGTCTGAAGTAGCGGGAGAGATTGTACTACAGAGGTCCACTCGTATGTTTTTGGATAGTGGAGCACCACTATTCAGATCGGGTACTCCGTCAGTTTGGACATGCGTCGTTGATTCCCACAGATCCAGATTTGCCGAGGTCCATCATCAAAAACCTGCACAAGTAAGTCATATTATATTATCTATTATCCCATATTACTTGATAGCTTTGTATTGCAACTAACGTGTTCCTTACAGGACTAGCCACTTATCACATCTTGATCTCGACTGGAGGACGCATTTTGAGGAGTACTACACTAAGGCGGAGGTAGAGAGAGATGCCAGTGGTAGCGGGTCTCAGACTCAGCCTGACTTTGCGACTGAGTTGGCTGCATCCATCTTCTCTACACCCCTGCCAGTATATGGGGGGTGAGGATGAGTCAGTCTGGGATACCGCGGTGCGGATGAGCAGAGAGGCCACACCTTCAGGGAGAGTCTGGCCGGTTCGAGATAACATAGGACTAGCACTTGAGCGATGGTCCCCCTCTCCGTTGCAGCGGTGATTGTTTTGTACTGTTTATATTTGGTATACTATGTTTGGTGTTTTATGTTTGGATTATCTTATGTTTTGGTTCTTTTTTATGTGTGCCTATGGTACTATTTATATATTTTTTTAAGATATTTTTTCATCACTAACTTATACTAAATTAACTAAATTACGCTAAATTATACTAAAATAAAATAAATTATCAGGATTATACTAAATTAAACTAATGAGAATTGTACTAAAATAAAATAAATTATCAAGATTATGCTAAATTAAACTAAATTACTCTAAATTATACTAAAATAAAATAAATTATCATGATTATGCTAATTATCTTTGGTATAATAGATAAACCTTAAACCCTAAAACAGCAAAAAAAAAAAAAAAAAAAAAAATTGGGAACTGGTCATTTAATGGCCGGTGATGAATTAAAATGGGTACCGGTCATTTAATGACCGGTTTGGACATTTTTAACAAAACCCAGCTAAGCTGGGTATATTTATTAATTTCTATTTAACTTTGGATATTAATAAAAATGTCGGTTCAAGTTATTAAAGTCACGTGTTGTAAGCATTCCATACCTATTGAACATACTATGAATTCATATCTTCATTTTTAAACTTCAAACAATTAATCTTAACCATTTAACATCATCTCTATATAAAAATATACTAATACATCAAATTTTATATTTTTCTAAGAAAATCACTTGCTCTAAAATTCTAGACCATTAAAAAGTAGTGATTTTTTATCTATTTAAAAATTTAAAATTTACTATGCAAGTATATTTTCATATAGAGATCACGTTGAACGCTTTAGATCGACTATTTAGACTTTGGAAACGAAAATATTACGCTATGTATAGTACCATGGCCTCCCTCTTTAAATATTGTTCTTTATATAAAAGATGTAGATTTGAAATTTAGTATATGTTATTAAAAATAGGGTAATGAGTCATTGATATTTGATAATGGGTTAACTTGTTAACTTTGACAACACCTTTTCAAATCAAGTAATTTTTTTTAATTAAAAACACAATAGATATATTGTTTGCTATATAAATTAAAAAAACACAATAACACATCCTGAAAGGACCCGTTAAAAGTGAGATATTTTAAAAAAATATTATTTCAATACTTAGAGATTCCAAAGAAAACAGCAAGCGTCAAATTAATTACAGAGATCAAAATGAAGGAGGCATCGTAGATGCGCAAACAATTTTCAATTTAATTAGTTTTGTTTCGCATGTGACAATCGTTGACATCGAGAAAAAGCGGAATAACATGCTAATTTGGACTTTTTGTGGAAAACAAATAGTCAAATGCAAATTAGACAGTTTATAATAGTGTTAGAATAGAATAATTCGCTATTCTAGTGATTATTATTTGTATTATTTATTTGTTTATTTATCATTTATCATCATTATATTATTAGTAATTTATTATTATCATTGTCTCATCATCATTACTACTATTTATTAATAATTTACTATCATTATTATATAGTTAACTATTTCACTATTCCAACTAACATTATACCAAACAACATTTTTATTTTTTGGAATAATACAAAATAGTACTATTTTAACTCTATTTAAATAATAATATTTATCCACTATTTTACTTTTCTTTTTTCGAGTAGTATTATTTTAGTGTTACTTATCGAATTATTATTGCAGTTTTTACGTCTTGTCTTGTGTCCCTGTTCCAAGAATAGTTTTCATATAAATAATGATTTTGTGCCTCATTGATTTTTATGGTTAAAATGCTATGTTGATTTTGTGTCCTATTCATATTTCACATTCTTAATTTCATTTTCAAAATCCGAGGATTTGTACTGCTCAATATGATCTTCATATTAAAATGTACTTGGTAACCAAAGTTTATATATTTTTTTAAACTTTCTTATTATTTTTTAGATAGATACAAAATTACTATTTTTTTACTATTCAAACAACAGTAGTTTTGTACCAATCTAAAAAATCTAAAATTTAATTTCCAAGTACTTTTTTAATATGAACGTGGAACATGAATAAAACAATAAGATATTTTAACCCTACTAATTGATAATACATGATTTATCAAATTCTCACTAAGTTATGAATTAAAGAATTTGAATTTAGTGATACAGAAGCTACTAAACTGAAAATAAGTTGCAATCCGATCTCTGTTGCAGATGGCGACGCACGATCTGTGTTGCAGCCTGATGGCCGCATGGAATCAACGCTAATTAAACAACAAAAAGTAGGAGATTTTGCCGAACTTTACGAGAGTAACAAGGGTTTAATACTTTTTGAAGATTTTATTTACCAAAAGCGCGTCATTTCATTTGGCATTAGTGCAAGACAAAAAGGAAAAAAACCAAGTCGCCGACCAATTGAATTGACCATCTTGCCCCTCTTCCCTCCCTTGGACCTTGGCGCTTCTCTTTCAGTCTTTCATTTCTTTCTATAGGCTATAGCTAAAGTAGTAATTCCGAAGTCGTAATCTCTGTTTGCATTTCTCGAAACAGGGTGCTTCCTTTAATTGATTCCTGAACAGATTTATTTTACCTTGTAGCTTCTTGTCTCTTTCTCTACAGGACTTTAATCTAGTTTTCTTCTGATTCCAATTCTGGATAGATTTACACATTCCCTCAATTTCCTCCATCCATCTACCAAAGTTTCCAAGAAAGTTTAAATTTTGATTCATCTACAGTTCAATTGTGAATTTGTCAAACAAAATTCTTTGATCTCTGATCCTCTCAGAGCTCCACCAGTGAATGCATCTCACAAGAGTTGACCCAAATGCCATGCCGAGCAGAACAATCTAATAAGCATCAGCGCTAGAAGCAAGCACAGAAACTATGGGTAACACTTGTGTGGGTCCCAGTGAAAGCGGGTTCTTTCAATCAGTATCCACTGTTCTCTGGCGGTCTCGGTCCGATGGTGACCCTGCGCTGCCGCCTCCAGCCAATGGCTCTATGGGATCCACAGGAGATACCTCACCATCCTCGGCCATGTCTCCCAATAAAATAACCCAAGACAAACCCCCAGAGCCAGTGACAATCAACAATTCAGATCCAAATCCAGTTACACCAGAGGAAAACAACCTGAACAACAAACAAGTTGCGGAAAAGCCACGACCAAAAGGACCTCAGGTGAAGAGACTGTCCAGTGCTGGTCTCCTTGTGGGGTCTGTCTTAAAGCGAAAAACCGAGAATTTAAAGGACAAGTACAGCCTCGGCCGGAAACTTGGCCAGGGCCAATTCGGCACTACCTACTTGTGCATTGAAAAATCTACCGGGAAAGAGTATGCATGCAAATCAATTTTGAAAAGAAAATTATCTACCGAAGAAGATGTGGAGGATGTCAGAAGGGAGATCCAGATAATGCACCATTTATCAGGACACCCTAATGTAATTAATATCAGAGGTACTTTAGTTGAATTATCCATTTTGCAATATTAAATGCTATTCTTACCAGTAAAAATATTGGCAAGCTGATTTTGTTATTTAAACTTTGTTGAAAAAAGGAGCGTACGAAGATGCAGTGGCAGTGCACCTGGTGATGGAGCTGTGTGCTGGAGGTGAGCTGTTTGATCGGATAGTGCAAAAGGGGCATTATACAGAGAGAAAAGCAGCTGAATTGGCTAGGGTTATTGTAAGCGTGGTCGAGTTGTGCCACTCAATGGGTGTGATGCATCGAGATTTGAAACCTGAAAATTTTCTCTTTATTGATCAGTCCGAGGAATCTCTGCTGAAGACCATTGATTTTGGGCTCTCGATATTCTTCCAGCCTGGTATTTTTTTTTTAATTACATTTTCTTTAATATTTTTTTGGTGCTGGATTGTATTACTTGATCTGAATTTTTGTATTTTTTTTTTTAGTATTTGTTTAGTACTGGTTTATATCTGTGAGAGGCTTGAAGGCTGTGGGGCTTAACTGATGATAATGGCACAGTTGATAGATCTGTTAGGCAAATTTGGATCGAGTAAAAGTTCAAAACTTAACTAGAGTTATTGGGGTTCAATGGGGGTGATACACAATGATCTTACAATTTGAGAAAATGCATAAGACTGGGTTGGCAATGATTATTTAAAGACTGCTAATTTTATGCATTTGACTTCTTCTTTTTCTGTCTTGGATAGATTGATTTTCTTTGAACGATTTTGGTTTCGATGGCTAGTTTTCTTTCCTTCTGTTTATTTGAATTTGGTGGAGTTTGCATCTTGCAAAATGAGTAAAAATTGAGGCTCAACTGGCTAAAATTGTGCCTAATTGAAAAGCTGTACAGGGAATCTGGCGTCCAGATAATTTCAAAAAAAAAAAAAAAAATTTCAAGATCCTCCCTCTTTGTTTATCTACTTGATTAATTGTTTTACACCTAGACTCCGCTTGTCAGATCCAATACTGATCACACAAAGTCTATCTCTTTAGTCCTAATTTTGATTTCATTTACTGTTAACTGGAGCCAAGTATTGATGAAATTAATGCAGGGCATATATTTACTGATGTGGTGGGGAGTCCGTACTATGTTGCACCTGAGGTACTAAGAAAGAAGTATGGCCCAGAGTCAGACGTGTGGAGTGCCGGTGTCATAATCTACATTTTGCTATGTGGCGTGCCTCCTTTTTGGGCAGGTCAGAGAAAAAACAAATTAATTTTACTTTTTGGCATTGGTTATAGGAAAATGATTTTGCACGCAGAAGTAGGTATTACGGAACCTTTTTGAATTGATGCGTCTCTTTTGGTTCAGTGAAACCTCTCTGATATGGTATATAAGTTTTAACTTTTTACTGGGTATACTGTTATATTGATTTTCATTTAGTATATCTTTTTGGATGGTTGAACCTGTTTAAGATTTTGTAGTGCTTTGAAGATCATTTTTCTTTGTTCTGGTGATTGTCGCTAGCCTTGTGTGTAATTTTATATTAGCATGCTTGACATTAGGTATTTGGTAAATAACTTACTAACTGTATTATATTTATATTATAAACCAGAAACCGAGCAGGGTATATTTGACGAGGTTCTACATGGGAAACTTGACTTTCAGTCTGATCCATGGCCGAATATTTCAGAAAGTGCGAAGGACCTTGTCAGGAAAATGCTTGTGAGAGACCCAAAGAAACGCCTCAACGCACATGAAGTTCTGAGTGAGTGGCCATTCGACTAATTATTTGTTAAATTTAGTTCATTACTGGAAAACACTGCAAAATTCTTTTATTTATAATATATTGTCATTTTATGCATTTATTTAGAGCATCCATGGGTACAAGTTGACGGTGAGGCACCAGATAAGCCATTAGATTCAGCCGTATTGTCTCGCATGAAACAATTCACTGCTATGAACAAGCTTAAAAAGATGGCCCTCAGAGTAAGTCTATATTTTTCTCAGGATAAGCTGCTAGAGTAAATGTCTCCTGGTATTGATCCAATAATTGTGGCCTAAATGTGGGTGCAGGTTCCTAACATTGTTTGTATTCAGTGGTTAGTTGAGGGTTAAATTGAGTCTAATCGAGGAAAATGTTGGCACATTTTGGGTTCAATCGTGCTAGCTATGGCTAATTGAGGCTATTTTATGCAAAGTTGCTAAATTAGCAACTGAATATAAACTAGCAAGGTCCTTGTCTGAATCAGAAAAATGAGAGAGAGAAAGTATCTTAATATTATGTAATTTGTTTTTTTTTCTTGGTATTTTTCCAGTTTCCACCTTTGATATAAAATGCACTTACCTGTATAGGTGATTGCGGAGCACCTTTCTGAGGATGAGATTGCAGGGTTGAAAGAAATGTTCAAGATGATAGACACTGACAACAGTGGCCAGATCACCTTTGAAGAACTCAAGGCCGGATTGGAGAGAGTTGGTGCTAATCTCAAAGAATCTGAGATCTACGCACTTATGCGAGCGGTCAGTTTGCTTTTTCAATTCCAGTGAAATAGTGAATATTTACTTTTTTCTTTCTTCTGGAAAGCACTTCCATTGCAAATTGCAACTGAATCTCCACCTTTGAATATGGTAGTTTTTTTTTTGTAAATTTTATTCTTTTGCAGTTCTTTTGTTTAGTTGTATAAGATAGATATATGCCTGAGTGGAAGATTTACTTTACAAGATTCTAAAATCTGAATATTGCTGTTCAGTTCTGGCACACACAATTGCATCTGCATATACTGCCTGGCATAGTTAACCGATGCTGGATTTCATACTATTCAGACTCCAATTTTTGGGCTGTAACCTGCATTAAATTAATATTCCTGGTTGAGGCACAAACACTAATTACCGAAAAAAGAGGTTTGATAAAACAGTCTATGCTCCATTTGTGCTGCTACTGGTCCCAGGGATGAACTTCTTTTTTAAGCATAATGGGTTACGGTTAACAAGTATATTTTCTTATATAATTGCAGGCTGATGTAGATAATAGCGGAACTATAGATTATGGTGAGTTCATAGCTGCTACATTACACTTAAATAAAATAGAGAGGGAGGATCATCTATTTGCGGCCTTCCAATATTTTGATAAGGATGGGAGTGGCTATATAACACCTGACGAGCTTCAAAAGGCATGTGAGGAGTTCGGTATGGAAGATGTCAAGCTTGAGGACATGATAAAAGAAGTTGACCAAGACAATGTAATATGCTAACTGATTTTAGTTTTCAGTAAATAGTATATCTATTTTTTATGGCTATTAAAAGTTTCAAAGACACAAAAAGCAAAAAAAAAAAAATGAAAAAAAGCGGGTCAGACTACCACAATCTATCAGGTGAACCGATGGATATTTGATCAGACTCAAAAGGTAGAGCATTGAATTGGTTCCTGAAATATGTCCATGTTAATAAATGGTAGTTTTGAACAGAATATGGATGCTATAAGCTAGATAAAAGATGCATGAAGTGTCAGAGAGGATACTAGGGACAATTTTAACTTTGAAACAGCAGTAAAGTTGCACCAGTAAGTTTAAAGTTTGTAATTTTATTTTGTTTATGCAGGACGGACGCATCGACTACAATGAATTTGTTGCTATGATGCAGAAAGGAAACCCCATAGGTTTGGGGAAGAGAGGCTTAGAAAACACTTTTAGTATTGCATTTAGAGATGCCTTGAAACTTGGTACTTAGTATATTATAGGCCTTGCAGCATTAATTTTGTTTAATGATCGAGTTGCTTGTGTCATTTATAGAGTTGTTGTGATAGGATTTAATTTCAGTATGGGTTGTAACTTGTAAAGATCCTTGAGTACCTTTGGAATTGACTATGACAGAATTACATCGATAATACGACAAATTGTACTTGATGTAATTTTTTGTCATTTGAATTTTTAAACATGTACATCAGCATAGAAGAATATTATTTTTGTCCTCCTTTGGAGCTTATGGAGTTATGGGTGACTTTGTTTAAATTAGGAGGTAATTCTGCTATGCATTGTTAAAATCAATATTCATCAGTACAAGTTGAGAATAACTGTTAATAGGAATTTGCTCCTGTTAAATGATACGCACCAAAATATCCATATGGTAACTATATATTACAGCCGTCAAATTTCTGACAAGAAGCATTTTCAGTCTTCATGGATACAAGAACGAAGAAAATAGCCACATAGTATTTGTATAAGACGAGAAATTCTGAAAACCAGCAGTTTTTAGTCTTTCTGGATACAGTAGTGCTGCATAAAGATAGCAGTATCAGCAACAATTACATTAAAAAAACAGCTAAAGTTTGCCAAAAGCATAATTAAACAAAGGATACATTATCGTATCCCAAACGACATGCCTAAAGTCAGAATGTTGCGAACATACCTGCACATAAAAAAATTGTTTTAAGGCTTTCAGAGCTAGCATTGACTGCAACCTCAACCATGACATTCTAACAATCCTGAAATCCTGATTCATCAAAATAAGTAATAGTCCACTGGATTAAGTTAGTGTGCAATTGGTTGTTCTGTTCATAATGACTAAGTTTCAAAATCTATAAGACCCATCAAATTATAAAGTACCTTTTTTTTTAATCGTTAGATCAACTATCAATTATTATCAAATTAGATCATATTTCTAAAAATTGTGTTTAGTAATAGATATATGCGTCAATATGTGAGGTATATCTAATGTATGAAATTACTTACTTTATAACATGGTCATCTATTAAAATTTCTATATATTTTTATATTGCATTCTATTTCATTGTATTTGTCTCAATTTAAAAAATATATATTTTTATTTTCCGGGACGAAGTCATCATGCAAACAATGTCTATAGAAATATGGATAATATGATGAGGTAAACAAAAGTAGGTAGCATATTGACAGAAGGGTTAAGCCGTTTGGAAATTGGGGACGGTATATTGACAGAAGGGTTAAGTAGGTAAACAAAAGTAGGTAGCATTTTGGGGACGGTATATGGAAATTTAAAGATCAAATTGCACACAAGGGTTAAGCCGTTTGGACAAAATTGCTTAGTGACAGAAATTATTTTATTGATATGAATAATAAAATGTCTCTTTAAACACAAATGGGTCCATAGCTCAGTGGTAGAGCAATTGACTGCAGATCAATAGGTCACCGGTTCGAACCCGGTTGGGCCCTTTATAATAATTCGTTTACTTTTTATTGCGGACTTGCTTCGGTCACATTGCTTCGATTGCTTTTCTAATTTCTATATATTCCGTTCTGTCAGTTCGTCAACTAAAATTCCTTCGATTGCTTTTCTAATTTTGCAAACAATTTTATTCATTAAATTGTTTTTGCAATATGCCTTGGTTTTTAAGTTGCATCTCTTTTTTTGATCAAATCTTTTCGTTCATATAGATTCATTTATTTGTCACCTCGACAACAATCAAGTGCAAAAAAAGTTTCTATTTCCAATCAACTTGATATTGTCGCAAGTTTTAATATGATATTGAAACATGATTCCTACTCATTATTCATATATGATAAAAATAAAGCTCCACAAACTTCTAGTACAAATAACTTCATTCTGAATAAAATATGCTTTGTTTGAACTTGATTGTTGTTCAGGTGGCCAACCAAAGTCATGTAGGGGTGAAAACGGAGCAAATACGGAGCAGATAGTTAAAACAATATTCATATCCTTTTTAATTTTTCATATTCATATCCTTTATAATTTTGGATACGGATTAGGTATCAATCGCATCTTTATAATTTTGGATACGGATTAGGTATCAATCGCATACAGATACAGATACGGATCAAATCGGATATTTATTAAAAATAATATTAAAAAATATCAAAGTTCATAATATTTATCTAATTTTAATGGTGAATAACAATATTTTTTCATAATATATATTAAAATATATGATATATATCTACTATTTTGATACGGATAATTGAAACATAAAACCATATCAGTATCCATATCCACACGGATATTCACATATCGGATATCCACATCTAATTTTTCGAATACGGATCAAATACGGATCGGATATTATCCATACCGTTTTCACCCCTATCTACATGTCAAAAAGTTTCATAAAATGATTAAGTCAGTCTATTTTGTTTCGGCCGAAAGAATAATTAGCACATTAAAAAAAAGGGTAAAATATAACTGTCGGACCCCTGGAGTGAAATGCCCATGTCTAGCAAACCCCAAGTCCAGATTCACTGTATTTTCACAAGTTTCCTTAAAAGTATATCACGACACATGCAAATATGAAAATAAGCTACTAAATTGAGTGTCTATACAATGTTAGCCACCGATGAAACCAAGTTGGTGTAGTATAAATGCCAGAATTAGAAAAACGATGGCAAGTATCATGCCGGGCCGTCCCAGGAGCCAGTTCTTCGTCCTTTTCACAGTCTCTATACCCTTTTGCGCCTTTTCAGCCCATCTCATCTGGAATACAAAGAAGACAATCAACTTCATAATAATAAGAGTGCCTTTCGTTCTAAACATAATAGAAACCCAAAAACAATTTGCATCAGATCTTGTGCATATATTTAACTAAGACACTTTTTCGAGTTACCAATTTTCAAAGAAATATAATCAAACAGACACAAGTACATAAATGCTGGTTCTATTTGCTTCATCACCTAGGCCAGTAAAGAAAGTGTATCAAATTACCATTCTATCCAAGTCCTCAGGAGATAAAGAAGCCAACTGTTGTTGAGCCTTAGCGGCATCCTCTTTTGAGATCTTCATGCCGAATTGTTGGCCCATGTTTGCCATCATCTCTGGGTCCATGTTCTTCATCATGTTTGTCATCATCTGTGCAATATGATATGTAATTTAGAATTATATTCTAAGATCTGAAGGACAGTGATAATACTGTGCAAAGTATTTTATTTCCAGTAGGTTTTTTACAACATTTATCTAGTGGTGGTCAACTCCTGACCACACCAAAAAAAAAATAGAAGCTCAATACTATACCAAAGGATCAAGTCCTGACCACACCCAAAAAGAAAAAAAAGGAAGAAGCTCATTACTACACCGAAAGAAAAAGCAACTACATGAAGGGGAAACATATAATTCATTGCAGGGAAACATATAATTTTCTGGTGGTTGTACAAGATAATTCATTGCAGGGAAAACATATAATTTTCTGTAATAATTTATATCAGACACACCGAGTCAATTATGAAGTAAAAAATTATACTTGGTTTTGCGATGGTTCCACAAGGTAATTCATTGCAGGAAACAGAGAGGGGGGAGGGATTAGGGAGGGAGAGAGGGAGAGAAAGAGAGAGAGAGAGATTTTCTTGGCAGCTTCTGCCAAGGTTTCAAGAAGAGGTTTCAAAAAAAGAGAGAGAGGGTGAACTTGGCAGCCTCTGCCAAGGTTTCAAAAAGAGAGAGAGAGAGAGAGAGCTTGGTAGCCACTAGCAAGTTTTTCAAAAAAAAAAAACAGAGAGAGAATGAGAGGAAAATTGCAAAACCTTGAATTTTGATAACATCCTGGTTAAAGAGAGAGAGAGAGACCAAAAGGGGAAAAACTTGCAAAACCTTGAATATTTTTTACAACATCCAGGTTAGATCTTTTACTGGTTGGTCATTAGCAGATTTATAGAAGTTGCATACCAATCAGATCTTTCCTCTCTTATTTTTATATTATTATTATTTTATTTGTTTGTATCATCCCTGCTGTAATATTTCTGTGGTACTAATGCTTAATTCTTGTTATTTTGGTATTACTGACTGCAAATAAGGCTCAAATTGAGGTGTTGTTTCTTTTCTTTTTTCTTTTTGCTTTATCTTAAAAAGAATTAAAAACAAGGAGAATTTCACCTATCCAAGAAAAAGAAATTAAAAAAGCTACAAGTAGGATTTTTGCGTTTTTCTTACTTATCCTTCAAACAACAACCAAGCCTTTAGTTCCAAACAAGTTGGGTAGGCTAGAAATGAAACCCAATCATAGTCATTACTTGTCCTTCAAAATAGAAAAAAAAAAAAAAAAAACTATACCTGTCGCATCGCTGGGTCATTCATTGTACTGCGTGCAGCTTCTTGCAAATCAGCATCTGCATTAGCCACCGATGATTCGCCCCTCTCAGTAGCACCCTGCCTCCTTGCAAAACCACCAGATAACACAGATGGCGTTGACCCACCTTCACTTCTCCCCTCAGGAGAAGATGATCCACCACCCCTATTTGCACCCAGAGACGACGAGGCGGTGCTCATCATCCTCTGCAGGTCCTCTGGGGACATTTTGCTTATTGTCTCTGATGCCATCTTAACCATTTCTGGGCTCATTTCAGGCATATTGGGTCTGACATTTGGAGCTGGGTTTGGACCTAGTGGATTTGTTTGGTTTAGGGAGGAGGCAACTTGGAACATCTTCTGCAGCTCATCGGGCTTCATGGTGTTAATCATGTCAGTTGCCGTTTTGATCACATCAGGCGACATGCCCTGCTGTGCGCTTAGTCGGGACAGCACTTCTGGATCGGTGTTTGAGACATAATTTTGGAATAACCTGAGGGGAGTTTCGTAAATAGGATCAATATGGAATTACAAGTGATATTGTCTAGCAGAAAGTACTGGCCAAAAGATAGGTACCAGTTGATTGGTCTTTCAGAGAGCACAATTAATATTTAAACATTAAACAGGGCCAACAGCTCTAACAGAAGGTCTGCCTTAACATGTCAATACTTGTATAACAAGTTAACAACAGAGGTTAAAGATTCATTTAATGCTTACCTGATAGTAGCCGGATCTTCTCCTAAGTTTCTAAATTGGTCATTATTGATAGGAACATCAGCAATATGGGTACTAGATGAGGAGCCCACAGTGGACTCGGCTTGTGTGTTAGATATGTTCTCGACTGCAGATCTCCATTGGTTGGTAGCAGTTGGCTCTGCCTTTTCTTCTTCACCATCATCATCATCAATTTCTTCAATGATAACACCTGCAAAGGTTTGCAGCTTTCAAATTTCAATACTAGCTAGAATTTTATTTTCTTTTTCAGTTCTTTGTGTTTTGTTGGATTTAAAGATTGAATTAAGGTTTATAGCGTGCATAGTAATTCCTTGTTCAACATGACAAAGGACCTCGGTAAATCTACATTCTGAAAGGATGATCACTTGTTAACTTGAGGAGTGTTCAAATAGTTCCTCCAAAAATTGAAACATATATTGACGAACAATGCAGAAATTTGCATGAAAATGAACAATTAGCCCATTCTTGAGCATAATTCAACTCAAGGGTTTCCTTACCTTTGGACACTGTCCTTTTTTGTGCGGCACACTTATCTTTTACATCTCTGCAATGATAAAAAGTAAAGATGATGTTAAAGTTGCACATTAGTCTACCATATACTTCCCAGCTATGGAATCTAAACAAGGATTTCTGGTCTGGAATTGATCTTTAAATTAACAAATGAGATCTGGTTTCACCAATAGTTGGAGGTTCAACGAGATCTCCAAAAGAATGTGGAGAATGTTCTTCGTTTGATCTACATCCCAAAATATTACAAGCAAAATAAGCAAGAACCATTGGGTTGGCAATGGCTACAAATTTTAGAACTTTTTTCAACCCACTTTTTATGAAAATAGCAGTAGTATCATTCAAAAGTGTTTTTTGAAAGCATGTGCTCAGAGATCTAGACGCTGACATTCAAAATTTTGTGTTCGTTGAGATATACCATTACACTTCTCTCTGCATGCCTCCAGATTTCAGGCAAAGTTTAGCTATTCTTTCGGAAACAGTAATACTGTTGCTATTCTTTATAAAAAACAGGACAGAAAAAAAAATTTGGTATAAGAGCCAGCAATCCTTGGTACAACAACAACAACAACAACAACCAAGCCTTTAGTCCCAAACAAGTTGGGGTAGGCCAGCAATAATTGGTATAAACAGAAAAAAAAAATCTAGAGTCTTCTCCAGGAGATGGTTCGTACCTAAGAACATTTGCAATGGTCTCATCATCAGGTGTGATTTCATAAGCTTTCTTCAAGTCAACAAGAGCAGCCTGAAATCAATGAGTATTAAGTGCAACTATTTTTTAATCATTCAATTCTTGAAAATCAAGTATAGATATGCATTAAATGAATAAGTACCACTACATACCTCAAAATTTCCCAATTCTCTGTAAGCTTGGCCTCTACGATAAAGTGCCTTGACATTTTTTGACTCATATGACAATACCTGAGATTGGTTTGACAAGGACAGAAAACTTCAGGGGCTAACATGTAATGAAACTCGAGTACAAGTACCCAATATTCAGAAAACTACAGCATGCCAAAATCTCAAAATAAATAAATCAAGACATGTAATTAAGGTATTCAGTGTCACAGTGCCATAAACAATATTTTTTTCTACAGTACTTCAACCTAAAAATTAAGTCCAAAAGAAGATACTAACACCAAGTAAAAGTACCTCAGTGCCTTCAGTGATGCATTCATTAAACTGCCCAGTTTTCAAATAACATGACATCAAATTAAGAGAGCACTGCAATTGAAGGGTCTGTGCAGCTGCTGAAGGCACATTTTTCACATTGTCCTTGGCCTGATTAAAAAAATTGAAGTCAGAATTAATTTATGCTGATAAAATTTCATTGTTTGATTACATATATTACAAAATTGACAAGTTCAAACATACACGGTTGTATTTATGAGCAGCTTCACGGTATTGTCCTCGGCTATGTAATTCATTCCCCTGTAGAGAGAGAGAGAGATGAAATGATTTTGGATTAGTTGCAAGGAATACCCAAATACCACCAGTAGAGGCATGCTGTAAAGATAAAAGCCAGGAATCCAGGATAGCACCAATATAGAATGCAAATCATGTTGGAAAGCATGAGCTACTGTTTGAAATTATGGAACTTCCGTTTGATTCTTGTGGTGATTGGTTTGGTCAACATGTAGTTTTCCTCACAGGATTCAAGTTTTACATTAGTGGTACACACAGAGCTCTTTTATATATCTGAAAAGCCAGCTTCCAAAGAGAATAACCAGCACCAGGCCAACTGCACAAAAAGCCTTTACCTAGATTGTAGTTTGATTAAGCACCCAAAAATAAAAATAAAAAGAAAGAAAATAAACCTCTTGCTTTAACGACTTGGCAGCAGATATCTCATAATTAACCTGGGCATCAGCACGAGCCTTCATGGCAGCAATTTCCTCAGGCTTGGCCTTGGCCATTTGATCCGAAATCTCAGCCATGTCCTCGGGTCGTGTCTGCCGCATTTGCTCCGCTGCCCTCTTGAAATCCTCTGTTCGCATGTTCGTCATACTCTCAGTCGCCATCTTCACCAGATCCGGATTCGACATCATCTGCATCAATTTTCAAGTTGTTAGATCTGAACTTCAACCAGGATATATATCATAATCGATATGCTTTTACCATAGTAAATAGGTGCAGCTGATTTTGTCTTTGTGGTTTGTTTATCAATTCACAATTTGATAAATTAACAAAGTTTTTCTTGGCTCAAGCAATACAATGCAAATTTGCAACCAAACACACTGTTTGGCTGTTAAGTACCAGTTAGATTACACTTATGTCCAATTTAACCAATCACTATCGCGTGACCAAGGAGGGGGTTGGTTTGTGTGTGTGTGTGTGGGGAAGGGGGGGGGGGGGGGGGGGGGGGGGGGTGTGCTGCTGCTGCTGCTCACTCAACTAAGGGTAAACTGATACTAAATCAGAAAACTGGATTCAAAAGCTGTGCAATAATTTTGGCAAAAGGGCTAAACCAAAGCATACATCCATACATCCATTGTCCATTGGGAACACCAATTGCCCAACACTGGTTAGGCTCGGTGCCAGTATATTGCCAGACTATTGGGTTTCAAACTAAAATCGGAAAAATTGACTGGTATACATCTAAGAATTAGGATAGATCATATATGTGAAACCAAATTGCAAAATAGTGACATAAATCATTTGGTACCAACGAGGGTACAGTCTTACACCGATTGGTATCAGTACAATACTTTAATACAGAACAAATAAGTTTCACCTACACAAAACACAGATCGATCAATTCAACAAAGAATTAACTAAAATAAACAAAGATATCGTAACAAAAGTTCAGATAAATCTGAAACTATTTAAGAATGCAACTTAATTTACAATCTTACAATCCGTCTACTACATTCAACTCAAATCATAATCATCTAATCATAAAAAACTCAATTTCAATAAAAGAAATAAAAAAAATCAAAAGTAAGGAATTAACAGAGAATGAAAAAAAAAACAAAATTAAAACCTGCTGCTGCATTCGGGCAAGTTCCTCTGGAGAGATCCGGCTCATCTGCTCTTGCGCCAGCTTAAAGAATTCCGGATCCATCATCCCGTTAAACATCTCGCAAATTTCCAAGAAAAAAAAACCCCAAAGGGCCAATCTTGAAAACGATCCTCTTTTCTTCGTCCAAATCTGCGAATTGCTCAATTTAATTCTCCAATAAACGAATTAATTAATGGTATAAAACGGCAATGGAATTGTACCCTTTTAAAGGTCTATATGGTTTTATTTATCTATATTGATCGATCGATGGGAGATCATCTCCTGTGGAAGGACGCGCAGATGTATTTATATTTCCGACATTTTTATTAATATCCAAAATTAAATACAAATTATTAAGTGCTGGGTTTGTTTAAAAATGTCCAAACAGGCCATTAAATGGCCGATTCTCTATTTTTTTTTTGTTTCAGATCCTATAAATATTTATCTTTCTCTCTCCTCCCTCTCACAACTCACTCAACTCACAGAAGAAAAAAAAAAAAAGACGAAGAGAAAAAGAGAAAGAGAAGGCGATTTCCCGATGGCCAAAAGGATGAACAATAGCAACCGAGGTAGATCATCCTATCGTGGCCTAGCGAGAGGAGGATCAATTAGTGATCAAGGTAAAAATGAGGGAAAAAAGAACAACTGTCAAATATGCCGTGATAAAAAAAAACTGTCAAGTGTGTATGATGGAGGAATTTCTTAGACGGCATATTCGGTATGAAATTTCAGACGATGATTTTGTGGAAACCCCTACGGCTCTGGTTTGAAAAAAAAAAAGGTTGATCCAGAGCCTCTAACATCGGACGATGAGTTTGTTCCGTGTACTTATACTGGTAAGGCTAGCACTTCGTCTGTTGTGACTGATCCAGATCCGGCAATATCGGACGAGGAGTTTGTTCCATGTACTTTCAAGACTCGTTCTAAGAAGTAGTATTATTATGGTTTAAAATTTGGATGCAATTGAACTGGAGGCATTTTAGTTTGATGAATTAGGGTTGTAAAATTTTTTAGTTTCTTTAGTGTTTATTTTGTAGACTTTATTTCATCAATTCAGAGTTTATTTAGACTTAATGTATTGACATGCATGTAGACTTGATATTTCTCTACATTTGAATATGGTAAAAAATAGTAAAGTTATAAAAACATACCTTCAACTAACTCATAACTTAGTCTTAATATTGCCGACACAAAAATTGCAAATAAAATAGTTCTGAAAGCAGCATCTAAATAAACAAGTTCACAACATGCATCAAATGAGAAGAATTTAAATCACCTATTACTACTACGCCTAAAATTAAATCCGAGAAACAGACTAGATGGCTCTGCTTGGCTTCTAGATGCCCCCGCTTGGCTTCCAGATGCCCTTGTACGCCTACCAGTTGACCTTCTTGGTTGGCTTCCAGATGGCTCTCCTTGCACCCCAACCGCCTCTCCTCCTATGGCAACTGCATCTCACATTGCATCTGCAAACATAGCAGATGCATCTAAACGACTTGTAGTTGTGCTACGCCCAACCCTAATCCAGGCTTTGCTAGGAACAATTCTAGGTTCATTTCAAGTAGGTCATTTTTTCATATTGCCAAAAGAAACAAACACCCCACTCAAAGTACTTTCAAGATAGTTCACAGTATACCAGTCTGCAACAAATTGGTCCTCGCTCCAGTTTCGTTCACAACAAACCACTAAGACATGAGCGCACATAATAGATGTTAATTGGATACCTCTGCATGTACATTCCATTTTGTTGCCGGGCCCGCATGTCACAATGTACTGGAATTCCCTATGAATGATGTTCATACTTCCATTGGCGCCGCGGGTGACTGGAACATACTCATTTAGGGATGAAACTTGGTACTGACCTTCGCCGTGCGTATAAGGAACCAAATGCATTTCTGCAGCTTTGGTCCACCATTTTCTGATCTTTTGCAAAACCCGGTCGAAAAATAACTAATTTGCATCTCTTAAGTCCATTGCTCGCTTCCGCCGCTCAACAAACCATTTGTTGCACTTGTAGAACGTATCATCCACTATGGCAGACACGGGCATTCTACGGCTAACCCGAAAGACATTGTTGAGCGACTCGGATCCATTTGTTGTCATGATACCAAATCGGTATCCTCCATCACAGGTTTGGAAAATCTTCTCATAATTGGACGGCTCCATTACATCATTGGGACGTACTTTGTCCACCTTCTTTAAAAATGCATTACACCTTGGATTTCGCTGCACAAAAACAAAGAGAGTGTTACTTCATTTTCCTCATAGTCTTTAAAAATGCATTACACCTTGGATTTCGCTCACGACCCCTTCACAGTTGGTTGTATTTCGGGGTTACATTGTCATACCTAACCCTCACATAGTTTGCCACCCCTTGGATGCTCATACAAGGGTCATCCTTAATATTGGTCTCAATGACATCGGCAATGATTGATGCCGTGAGACATTCATGGTCGGTCCTTGTATACTCATACCCAGTGGCGGAACCAGAAATAATCGGTAGGGGGGCCGAGGGGCTCTGTATATTTTTCTGGGCCAATGGATATTAAAGGGCTCTGTATACATGGAGCTAAGTTTGGCATTAAATAATACCAAACTTAAAGGGCTCTGTATATTAAATAATACCAAACTTAGCCTGGGCCACGACAGCTAAGTTTTGTCAATGGATACATGGAGCTCTGTATATTTTCTGGGCTAAGGGGGGGCCAAGGCCCAGGCTGGCCCAGGCCTTGGTTCCGCCCCTGCTCATACCTACATGTGTGAGGTTTGTCTTGTCTCGTTATAACCCATGTATCTCCAAAACCTGTTGTTTTTCTCCTAAGTTCGTAATCACAACCCGGAGTCTTGCACACCACCTGAATCTGATCCCTGTCACTTTTATTCATTCTAATCTCCTGATTCTTATCAATATGGTATTCTCTAATCTTCTTAATCAGCTCTTCTTTGCTTTGAAAAAATTGTTCTGGCGTCAGCTCACCTTTGTACTTAATCCGTCTCCCATAGTAAGCAACATCTGCTTCTTAAAAAGAAGATATATCATTGAAGTCTGCGAACTGGACCATCTTCATCACAACCCTCCAGGTGATTAGAGTCCCAGTTTGCTCCCTCAAATTCATCCCCAGTTTGCAGATCTTCCTCTGGAATTTTGTTAATATTTTCAAAATCCAACCCAGTTTCGTCGTCTAATGGTACCGGTCTGGGGTGAGGTGATGGTGGCGGTAATGGTAAATGCGCCACATGCACGGGTCTAGGTGGGGATCTTGTATGGGGTCGTGGCTGGGGTGATGGTGGAGTAAAGTGACTGTATGTTTCTGGATTATGTACGAATAAAGGAACCATGGGAGTGTATGGTTCTGGTTGTGTTGTATAATTGGGCGCAACTGAATTTTGGCCAGAACTTCCAACCCCTAACTCTATCGGAACTCTCTTGATGTAGATTTCTATGATAAAATTTTCAGTGGCCTTTAACCGCCCGTACAGGCCTCTCCATGCAACATCACTTAGTACTTTCACTATGGTATAGATCGGGGGTGTTCCATTGTTCACTCGGGTTGCCAATTCTAAGTTTCACCTTTCTGGGTTATAACCGGTGCATTCGTAAATCATGGTTTTCAAGTCCCAAAGTGAGATATCATCAAGAATCATGAATGAATTAACTGGCTCTTTGGAGTAATAAACTCCGTAAGAAACTTTCCACCATAGTGTAATGAAATCAAGGCCATGGCCAACAAACTACATTTTAGTAAATGGTAAACAATTGTCAGATTACTAATTTAAATGTATATGTTGATGAAAAAAATTAAAATAAAATAAATTAATTAAATAAAAAATTAAATTAAATAATTAAATAAAAAAAATAATAATTTAAATAAAAAAAATTTACCTGAAAATCGTCTCAAATCGCCTTCTCTTTCTCTTCCTTTCTTTCTCTTCTATGAGTTGAGTGAGTTGTGAGAGGGAGGAGAGAGAAATATGGATATTTATAGGGTTTGAAATAGCAAAAAAAATAGAGAACCGGTCATTAAATGACCGGTGGAGAATAAAAGAGAACCGGCCATTAAATGACCGATTTGGCATTTTTAAACAAATTCAGCTAAGGTGAGTATAATTAATAATTTGTATTTAATTTTGGATATTAATAAAAATGTCGGTTTATATTTGGAGAATGGTCCTTGTTCTGGCTAATATGGCGGTTTGGTTAAAAGTTGGTATAAATCTGCGTCTGATACAGAAATTTCAAAAGTGATTGCCAAAAAAAAAAAAAAAAAAACGTAAAAATAGCTGGCTGTTCTTAATATTTCGGTATATGAATTAGTATGTGTATTATTAGAGTGGGAAAAGTGGCATGTTGGAGCCGGATCCGTCACGGTTATAGCCACGCATGTCAGTTACGAGTCGTGATTTCGTGCTGTGATCAATTGTTGGTAAAAAAGACACGTCATGGAATTCACTTTGGTCACGTCACAGTACAGCATAGGAAATGACACATTTAGTCAGACATGTTTTTTTTCTAACATTAATTTTTCATTTTAATATTTCAAATAATCGTTCCATATTTTTTGTAAACTTTTATGAATTTTTTTAATAAACAAATTTAAATTACAAAAAAAATAGTCAAAATGTAATCAAACGTGACTAACATAACCGATTACGGCTCATTGTGGCATAACATGTTTAATCACAGCATGATCATTTGCATACCGTGACTATCTCTCGATATTTTAATTATGATACAGAATTAAAGTTACAACCTATTAATTAGGGCACAACACGGCATGATTTCATACCCACTTTATGTGTATATGCAATGTGGTGAGTGTGTGGTTGTGTAGGCATAAAATGCCAGGATCTGGGTCTTCACATTCAATGCAGGCGGTCGCACAAGAAATGAGGTCCATATCTTGTGAGGTAATATAATATTTGTGTTTAAATTCCGACTGTACGATCAGAATTTGAATTAATTGTGTTTGCGATAGAATATATGAGACTCCTGGTGATGAACGGTTTGAATGTAAACAGAAATATTGTGTTACCTTAGTTTATATGAATTCGATTATGTATGTATCTATGGACTGCGGTCCCATTTTCATCCCAAGTGCGAAAAATTAGAAGGCAAAATCTGAATTGCAGACGAAAATATATCTTCAATTTTGCCACCTTCAGGCAATAAAAGAGAGAGCGAAACTAAATGAAAGAGACATTATAACATTATTCTTGTCTCTAGTTTATACTACTGTTTAACATGTTTCAATTCAATGTTTATAGCCCGATATATAGCAATCCGGTGGAGTCCGTGGAGATCATTTATGATTAATTTCAACGCGGTGGTTGACCTAAACCCTGGCCAATATATCTAATCAACTGTTCTTATGATGTAATATATCTTGCCATTATATACGCTATAGTACTGCAATTAACACCTAAGAAAAACAAAGAAACAGAAGAGCTTAATAACATTATATGTATACGTGTGGACAGAAAACGCTGAGGTAATACCCAACATTTTTCATTCATTATTCCTAACATCTAACTATATATATAGAGATAGGCTATCATGCTTTGGGAAGTAAAGAGGGTGTTTTACTTCCTGCTCATATTTCTATTTTTAAAGTTTAAACAGTTGATTCGAACATTCCAACATGATCTTCATACTAAAATGTGCTTGGAGACCAAAATTTTTATACTATTTATTTAGAATTTTTGAAAATCACAGCTTTTTATTAAATAAAATAATAATAAAAAATTCAGAAAAATAATGTTTCTAAAAAATTCTAAAAAATAGTAAACAATTTCCAAAAAATGTAAAATTTGGTCTCCAAGTACATTTCAATATGAAGATCATGTTGAGAAGTTCGGATTGACTATTTAAACTTTAAAAATAGAGATATGAGTGGGAAGTAAAACACCCTCTTGACTTCCCAAAGCACAATAGCATTACTCTATATATATAGTGTGATAATGTCTCATTAGTTTTGTGCTTCATCAGGCTCCAACATCATTATATCTATTTTTAAAATCTAAATATTCATTCTGAATCGTTCAACATGATCTTCATACTAAAATGTACTTGGATAACAAATTTTAGATTTTTTAGAATTTTTTTACTAATTGTTTAGAGAAGTACAAAATCACTATTTTTGAATGGTCCATAATCTTCTAAAAACAGTGATTTTGTACCTATTTTAAAAAATATAAAAAAAAATTCAAAAAATATAAAATTTTGTATCCAAGCACATTTTAATATGAAGATCATATTGAGCAGTTCGGATTGACTGTTTAAACTTTGAAAATAAAGATAACAATGTTGGAGCATAATCGGGCACAAAAACAATAAAACATTTTAACCCTACTCATATAGTATAGCTATTATTAATTTAAATTTTATATGAAAATAAAAAAGGAGCTAGGCTATGGTATTATGCGTAGTGCCGCTGATTCCGACATTTTTATTAATATCCAAAGTTTAATACAAATTATTAATTATACCCAGACTCCCATCAATTATCGAAATATACCCAAGCCGGCCATTTTCTGGCCGGCTATGTTCCCTCCCTAAGCCGGCCAGAAAATGGCCGACTTAGTACTTTTTTTTTTAAAACCCCAAAAACTCTATAAAAGAGCATCCAGAGGCAGTCGCCTTCACACATCCCGAGGCAGTCTCCTTCAGGTAATAAATTTTTTTTTATTTTTATTATTTTTTTTATTATTATTTTTTTATTATTTTTTATTATTTTTTATTTTTTATTATTATGTTTTATTTTATAGATTAATTAATTGTTTACTATTTACTTAATTGTTTACTATTTAGTTAATTGTTTACTATTTAGTTAATTGTTTACTATTTAGTTAATTGTATACTATTTACTTAATTGTATACTATTTAGTTAATTGTATACCATTTAGTTAATTGTTTACCATTTAGTTAATTGTTTACCATTTACTTAATTGTTTACCATTTACTTAATTGTTTACCATTTACTTAATTGTTGACCATTTACTTAATTGTTTACTATTTAGTTAATTGTTTACTATTTAGTTAATTGTTTACTATTTACTTAATTGTTGACTATTTACTTAATTGTTGACCATTTACTTAATTGTTTACTATTTACTTAATTGTTTACTATTTACTTAATTGTTTACTATTTAGTTAATTGTTTACTATTTACTTAATTGTTTAATATTTACTTAATTGTTTACTATTTACTTAATTGTTGACCATTTACTTAATAGTTTACCATTTAACCAATTGTTGACCATTTACTTAATTGTTCACCATTTACTTAATTGTTCACCAGTCAATTGTTTACTATTTAGTTACCTGACAATTGTTTACCATTTAGTAACCTGACAATTGTTTACCATTTTCTAAAATGTAGTTTATTTACCATGGCCTTTATTTCATTACACTATGGTGGGAAGATGCTTAATAGTGCACAAGGGGCGTATTACAACAAAGATGCAGCTCATTCATTGATGATTCCAGATGACATCTCACTTTTGGACCTGAAATCCATAGTTTACACACACACCGGTTACAACCCAGAAAGGTGTGACCTAGAATTGGCAACCCGATATTGCCATCCCTCCAGCGGAAAATTTATGGTTGCGAAACTGGTAGATGAGAGTACGTGGAGAGGCATGTTTGATTATTTGAGGTCCGAAGGGAATTTTCTAATAGAAATATTTGTTAGAAGAGTTCCGATAGAGCCCGGGGTTGGAAGTTCGGGCTCTGGATCAGCGGCACCACATTATAGCCCACAACCAGAAACCTACAGACGTGACTCCACCTTACTCCTCAACGAACCTGACCCAGAACCCTACAACTACGTCACTCCACCAGCACCTCAACGCAGACCAAGACACTCAGTTTCAACCCCACCTAGATCCGTAAATGTGGCTGATTTACCGTTACCTCCAGTATCACCTTACTCCAGACCTGCACCAGTAGACGATGCAACATGCCTGGACTTTGAAGACATTAATGAAATACCGGAGGACGATTTGGGGAGCGGGGATGAATTTGAGGGAGAAATGTGGGGGGATTCAGATCACTTGGAAGGTTGCGATGGAGACGGGCCGGTTCAAACAGCTGAAAGGCATACTGATGAGGGGGGGCCGCTTAGTGGCCGGACTGATACGCACCCGTTCCCAGACCTCAATGATGTTTCTGAGTTTAGAGAAGCAGATATTGGTTATTATGGGCAACGGATTAAGTACAAAGGTGAGCTGTGTGCAAACCTATATTTTAAAACCAAAGAAGACCTAATGAAGAAGATCAGAGAGCACCATATAACTAAGAATTAGGAGTTCAGATCTTGGAAAAGTGACAGGGATCGGGTTACTCAGTTGTGCTAGGATAAGAATTGCCGTTACGAGCTTAGGGAAAAGCCGACGGGATGTGGAGACGCATGGGTTATAACTAAGCAAGACAGGCCTCACACATGTAGGACTGAGAGTACGAGGGTCGACCACGAATGTCTGACGGCATCACTCATTGCCGATGTCATTGAGAACGCCATTAAAAAGGACCCGTGTATGAGCATTCAGACGGTGGCAGACATTGTTTTTTCTGTGGAGGATACGTTCTACACGTGCAACAGATGGTTTGTTCAGCGGCGTCAGCGAGCAATGGAATTACAAGACAATGGACAGGTTCTGTCTGACCGGGTTTTGCAGAAGATCAGAAAACGTTGGGAGAAAGCTGGAAAAATGCGGGTGGTGCGTTACACGCAGGGCCAAGGTCAGTACCAAGTTTCATCCCCAAATGAGTACGTTCCTTGCACCCGTAGCGACATGGGCAACATGGAACCCACTCACAGGGAGTTCATGTATATTGTGACGCGCGGTCCCGACAGACAAATGGAATGCACTTGCAGAGGTATCCAATTAACTTCTATTCCGTGCGCTCATGTCTTAGCTGTTTGCCGTGACCGAAACTGGCAAGAGGACGACTTTGTTGCAGACTGGTATAAAACACCCTATCTTGTGAGTACTTGGAGCCATGTGTTCAATCCAATTGGCAATATGGGAGACTGGCCTCCTAATCCTGGAGACAGAATCCTTCCGAGTAGTGGTTGGATTAGGAAGGGGAGGCGAAAACACACCCGTCATGTAATGACGATGGATGAAATGGAAGGTAGACGAAAGGGGCATCATCCTCGCCGTTCCACTTCCGATAGGCAACGAAGAGGTATGTAACATTCATCCAAAATTATTTTTCTTTTCAATTTATACCAACTTACTAAGTAACACATGCAAATGCAGAGGCAAGAATCGCAGCAAATACGACAGAAAATGAGCGAGTAATGGCGTCGGGAAGTGGGTCCGGAGGGTCACGGCGTAGCACAGCTACAAGCCGTTTAGATGCAGCTGATATGTATGCCGAAGCAATGGGAGAGGCGGTTGCCATGGGAGGAGAGGCGGTTGGGGTGCAAGGGGAGCCATCTGCCCAACCGAGGAGGTCCACTACTAGACGCACAACAAGGGCATCTACAAGCCAAGCAGGGCCATCTGGAGCCCAGGCCGGCCCATCTACAAGCCAAGCCGGGCCATCTGGAACCCAAGCCGGGCCATCTACTGAGCAACCAGAGCCACCTGCTAGGCCACCTCGTAGGTCATCTTTCGCAAGTGGTTTACTTCGGGGATTACCTTTTAGACGTAGCAATAATAGGTGATTTGTATGCATGTTGTAAAAAATGTGTGGACTCTATTTGCAATTTGTGTGTACTTTATTATTTTATACGAAACTTAGAAATGAAATATTTGACTTTAATAGAAATCACCTAAAACAAAAATAATGCGGTTTAAAAAAAAAAAAAAAAAAAAGGTACCAAGCCGGTCATTTTCTGGCCGGCTTAGGGAGGGAACATAGCCGGCCAGAAAATAGCCGGCTTGGGTATATTTCGATAATTGATCAGAGTCTGGGTATAATTAATAATTTGTATTAAACTTTGGATATTAATAAAAATGTCGGCCGCTGATTGGTATGTACTGTGAATTATTTTTTTCGTTTTCGAAGTTCAAAAATTCGATCATGAAAATGATCTCCATACAAAAATATACTTTCAAATTAAATTTTATATTGTTAGAATTTTTACTATTTTTTTAAATAGGTAGAAATCACTCTTTTTGAATGGTCTAGAAATCTTAAGAAATTTTTATCTATCTACAAAATAGTAAGAAAATCTAAAATTTTAAAAATCTAATCTACAAGTATATTTTCATATGAAGATCATGTTGAACGGTTTAGATCGACTGTTTGAACTTTAAAAATGATAATATTGATTCGTAATACAAACCAATATACATAGTACTATAGTACCGTAGCCTCACTTAAATAAAAATGCTAATTTAATTATCTCTTTAGAAACATAAGCGATAATAGACCAAATTAACTTGTTTAAGCCTCTTGTTTTTTTTTTCCGTATATTGGGGGTATCCTATATTCCTTTGATTTCTTATGGCATATAGTTGATTAATTTCATGTTTCAAATTTTGAAGGAAGACTATAGGATTTTGGAAGAAATATAAATTGGACATAACACAATGGTATATTTATGACGAGGAGGGATTGATTACACCATAAACATTTTATAGTGACACATCTTGATATTATATTTTTATAAGTTATTTTTGTGATTTCAAAATTTAAACAGTCGATGTGAACCGTTCAACATGATCTCCATATTAAAATGTGCTTGGAGATCAAATATTACATCTTTTGGAAATTGTTTATTATTTGTTTAGAATTTTTGAAAATCGATGTTTTTCAATGGTCCAGAATTGTCTGAAAATAGTAATTTTGTACACATCTTAATAAATACTAAAAAAAAAATTCAAAAAATGTAAAATTTGGTCTCCAAGCACATTTTAAATGGAGATCACGTTGAATGGTTCGGATCGACTGTTTGGATTTTAAAATCGCAAAAATAACTTATAAACATATAGTGCCGAGTGTCATTATAAAATGATATAATTGAATCCCTCCTCGTTTATGACAACACGGAATTTTCAAATACATAAACTAACAAAAATAAATTGTTAAATATATCCCACGCATTCATCCTTAATCGAGCAAACCAACAAATACAAGTATGTCCTTGATGGATGGTAAGATGGAAGGCTCGCATGCATAATGGAGACAATAAAATATTACCTTTTTCTTTATAGAAAATATAGTATAGCGAGAAGGAATATATTAAAACAAATTCCGGTGAACATCACCATGTCACAACCAGCATGGCATGCAAGAGTACCAAGCACTTAATATGGAATTAAGCCAATATCAGCCTCTCATAGCTAGAGACGACTGAGGATGACAAACTCAACTGGAAATAAACAGAAAATAGAGGATTCACGGAAAGATCTTTCTATAGAATGATAGAAGAAGGGGCACACATACAACCGCAAATAAAGCACCTGTGGACTCTTAAGGCGCAAGCAAGAGTCAGGGGTGCCCCCCTGGATTTTGAGTTTTAGTAGAGATTTATCGGTTCCGATCGACTTTGTTCCTCCTTGGAATTTTGTTTGCCCCTCTCTGAACGTTTAATTTGTAATTCGAGTTAAATTTAGGGCTAAAATTGAAATAAATCTGTTGAATTTTTATTGGTAATTAGAATTATAAGTCAAAACATTAGAAAGTATAAGTTACAGCATTATTTTTTATCGAGTACCCAATTGGTTAATGGATTTAAACCCGATTAGATATTTAAACCGATTCGATATTTTTTTGCCCCCCTGACGAAAATCCTGGATCCGCCCCTGACAAGAGTAATGGTGTTTGGATGGCTCATGATTCAGAACAAGATAATGTGTCAGTGAGTACAATGATTGTAGAAGATCGATGGCAAATTCCTGTGAACATCATCATGTCTCAACCAGCATGGAAGGAGTACCAGGCAATCAACATGGAATTAAGCCAACACCAGCCCCTCATAGAGATGATTGAGGATGACAAACTCAACTGGAAATGGACAGAAAATTGAGGATCTTTTGATTAAAAAAAAAAATACATGCAAGCAAGCAATAAAAGTAATAATTTATTAACAACATATTAATTTGACAATCTCAACAATCGTCAAACAAAAATTATAAGTTTGATTAGACAAGTGAAATAAAATATATACGTAATACACATCATATATACGAAGAATGATGAAATTTAACGTAATTTTTTTTCATTCATAATAAAATGAAGTTTACACTAATCCGAACATCAAATAATTATCGAATTTTATAAAAAAAATATATATACATTCAATCTACATAAAAAACCAACATTTTTATAATTTTTTTAACAAAATAAAAAAATGATAATTTTATCCCGTTGTCGAATCCTCATCAAAAGATGGTCCGACCAAAAAAGGGACAATAATACAGAAGTGATATAAAAACAATAAATCAAACTGACAAAGTATGCGAAGACGGACGACACCTTTGAAGTTGTCAATGGTTTCGACTTTCGATCGGTTCTCCACATTAAATTAAAATTAAAATTAAAAAATATCGCATTTTTTTTACCAAATATGTCACCCTTGACCTCGTTCCTCTAATCCTCTGACCCACCAGGCCGCCAATACTTGCGCTCTCTGCCAACGCTCTGACAATTTCATGCCCTTTTACTTTTAGTTTTGGGTAACAGCAACTAGCTTGAATCTTTGCATAATAGTCAACGATCATTACCATCCTTGACCGTTTACCATTGACTTTTTCTCTTTTCTGTTATATTATATAGCAATAATTTGACTAAATATTTTAACAGATCAGTTTGGCTTCATACAGCTCACGGACTATAGAATCAAAACAACGTTTCATGGGGTTCGTGAGCTGCAAGAAGCCAAAACTGCTCTGTTAAAGTCTTAACCCAGTAATTTTACAAAATAATAAATCTCAGAACCGTCTCTCTGGCTAAAAGTCTCCTCTATCCCCTATATATACACACACACCCACAGATCTATCTCCGTCAAATACGAACACTACGAGCTTAATTTCCAAACAAACTACATATATAGATAAAAAGAAACCGTGCGCAGCTGCATGCTATGCCTATGCCTTCTTCTTCCTGCTCAAAGAATGGTCTACAAGGCCGACGACCACATCAGATCAAAATTTCATCCGATTCTATGATAAACAAGAAAAAGCCACCGGTGGTCGTGCACCTGCGTACGCCAAGAGTTATCCATGCAAAGCCTCACGAGTTCATGAGCATTGTGCAAAACCTCACAGGAAAGTCGGCATCATCGCCTGTTGTCAAGTCGAATCCACTGGAGATTGGCCTTTCGTCGTTTTTAGGCTTGGATGGTGTTAATTTGCTAGGAAATTAAATCACACAAGTATGATATCGCATGGCAATCTTTTGTTCATGCATGATCCATCAAAAAGGTTTCGTCGATCGTTTTGTTGCAATGCTCTTCTAATTAACAGCCACCTATTAATTAATTCCTTGTAAAATAATGTTCTTATTAATTAAAGAAAGCATATATAAAGACCCGGGATGTTTCACTTTAATTTTTCTTTTTCAATATATGTTGCTCAAGGAAGAAGCAGCTGCATGATTTGACTCATCACTAATGCAAAAACTTTCAATATATTATATATATATATATATATATATATATATAGAGTATGGCTAACGTGCTTCCTCTAGAATTTCGGCCTCGTGCTTCCGGGGGCATATCTTAGTGTTTGATGTTCAAACAACAAATTCAAACCGTTAGATGTTCAATCTATATTAAAATGTACTTGGAGACCAAATTTTACATTTTTTGGAATTTTTTTACTATTTATTAAGCCACTTTGAAAATTCCAGATCCGGGTGAACAGTAAAAACAGTCTGGACCATATGATCTGGAATTTTCAAAGTGACTTAATAAATAGTAAAAAAATTCCAAAAAATGTAAAATTTGGTCTCCAAGTACATTTTAATATAGATTGAACATCTAACGGTTTGAATTTGTTGTTTGAACATCAAACACTAAGATATGCCCCCGGAAGCACGAGGCCGAAATGCTTCCAGAAGCACGTTAGCCATACTCTATATATATATATATATATATATATATATATATATATATATAATTAGAGTAGAACTAGGGTGTTCTTAAGCAGGGGCGGATCCAGAATTTTCGTCAGGGGGGGCAAAAAAATATCGAATCGGGTTTAAATCCATTAACCAATTGGGTACTCGACAAAAAACAATGCTTTAACTTATACTTTTCAATGCTTTGACTTGTAATTTCTGATACTCTGACTTATAATTCTAATTACCAATTAAAATTCAATAGATTTATTTCAATTTTAACCCTAAATTTAACTTGAATTACAAATTAAACGTCTAGAGGGGGGGCAAAAAAAATTTCACGGAGAGGCAAAGTCGATCGGAACCGATAAATTTCCACTAAAACTTAAAATCCAGGGGGGGGGCAGCTGCCCCCCCATGGAATACACGAGGTCCGCCCCTGTTCTTAAGCTCACCAAAAACCTATTAAATTTAGGAGTATCTAAACCGTTTGTGGATATTTCAAGAGAGGATCTAAACCTATTAAATTTAGAGTAGAACTAGGGTGTTCTTAAGCTCACCAAAAACCTATTCAAGGGTGTTCTACTCTATATAATTAAGCATTATGTTTAACTTTAATTTAGGACATACATATATATGATGTGGATATTTTTTGTTGCGAAATATATTTGATGATTTTATTGAGTTCTATGTCATTTCTGCCTAAACGGATCGAATTAATATTATCCGTTAGTGGTGTCCAGATATTATACGTTGGACTATAGATTGACTATAAATAAATTTTCATACAATTTAAATACCATTTGGTAACATTTCAAGGATTAGTAATTTCAATTATTAAAAATTGAACTCGCTTGATGAACAATAATAAACTTGCACAAAAAGTCATTATTTTTTTTGTTACGAACAATATGTACATCATATAGATTATGCTTATGATATTGGGTTTTAAAAATAACATTTACTTTTAATGATTTTTCTAATATCGTCAAATAGTTTTCAACCCTTATAAATTTAATCTCAAGAATTTATAATTGTAACATTGTGCGTCCCTATAATTATAACAAAGAATAACTTAAATAACTATTCCTCAAACAATATCAAACTATATATATCCGTGCAAATTATTTTCAATTTCAATTTGCAGGACTTGTTGAATATTACAATGTATTTTAGACATCTTGCAGTAGGCCTTCCAAACCAATGGCAATTGTTAGACATCTTGCAATAGGCCTTCCAAACCAATGGCGATTGTCAGACATCTTGCAATAGGCCTTCCAAACCAATGGCGATTACGACGTCATGGTTTGTAATTGATTTTGTAATTGCGATGAGCATGCTGTTAATTAATTAAGGAGTACAAGTTGTTGACTCAAATGATTATAAGAAACAGTTGTTGGATCAGTTGAGAACCTCTGGAAACTAAACTCTCTCTTATTGATAATCAATGAGCATATCAATAAATATAACTTACAAATGGGATCAAAATGATTTAAGTTCTAGGCGCATAATGTCTCACGTCCCTTGATGGCGTTTGGTAGCTTCCCTCTTTTTTAGGTATAACTTGGTCAATGTATGTACACCAGCTAGGACCAGTAATTAGAATAAACAATTCGAATAAGATCCACTTGAAATTTGTTAATAGAACAAATCTGTTAGGTTCTATACTTTTATGCCCATACTTTTAGCATATATATATTCGCATAGTAACACATAAATAACTTCAATTGGGTTCCTTTTTGTTTTTGAGATAGTGAGCTATGCCACCAGCAACATATTCTATTGTGTTCTTTTAAAAATACTACTTTTGTTTTTTTTTTTTTTTTGATGAAGCCCGTAGGACTACTTTTGTTGTTTGCACGTACTTAATTAGACAATTACTCATACACATCACAATGAATAATGATCAATGTATCCATTTGATATGTCCTCTATGACGGTACTGTGGATCCAATAGTGTTTCAATTTCCTTTTATATGACTTTTTTTCAATTTACTGGCAAGTTCTTGATTGAAATGATGCACTAATAGAGGGAACCTCTATGTCAAAACTAAATCATTTACAACTAACAGGGTGTTAGGTAAATTATCATGTTACATTTGGTAGTACAACATATAACAAACATTAGAAGATCTGCACAATATATACAGCTCTAAAGAGACACTAACCTTCTGAAATTCCCTCGTAAGAACTGGCTGCCAGTAACTCCGGTGAGAAAAAAATTGATGGTTTGGAGGCCACAGGGAAGTTTCAGACAGGTGACCAAGATGAACTGAGCAGTTGTCCAAGTAAATTTGTCACCTGAAAATAAAAATGAAAAATAAACACCATGTGTTTCATTGAATTAATCTGGAAATTTACTGGTATGGTGTTGGTCCATGAAAATAGCATGGATCAACCAATGGTAAGTACAAAAATGCAGCTGAGGAATACTCGGTGCTTTACATACAAAGTCTAGATCAATTTTTTATAGCAAACAGAAATATAATTATTTCTGAAAGATGGCTTTTGTTATGTACTGGCAGGTCCACAATCTAGTCTCAACTGACAGCACCAGTACAAAGAAAAGAAATGACCTGTATTACTTACCTTGGGTATAAATGAGCAAGACATTGCCAACAAAGCAAATATTGATGCAAACAACCCATGAATGAGAAAAAAGAGACTAAGCTGGGTTTTGTTCTTTTTGCTTTTTCTTACGTAGTGTTTACTTCCACAAATCGACAATTAGAACAAAATGAGCTAAACAAGGCTAAAATGAGGATAGCACTAGCAATAATTGTGGAAATCATCTAACAATCAAAAGTTTACTACAGTTAAATTGTACGGTTGAGTCTACTTCAGGGTACCTCACTGTTGGCGGTTGCCCAAGGAACACCGATGGCTATAATTTGATTTAACCACAGAACGAAAAGCAATATAAAATCTCACCTTTCTTTCAGAATCTTGCAATTGATCAGTCATCGCGTCATCAATTGTTATCTCTTCATTGATATTAATTGGATCCCTATGTACCACTCGGTTCGCATCTTTCTCAAGTGCAATAATTTCCTCATAAGCCTTTTGCAACACCTCTTTGGCATCCTTATACATCTCCAAAGTGGCTGCGCTTTTCTCCCCACACCTAACCGCATCAATGCACAGGTCACTATACCGTGAATTAATACTATCTTGAGCCAAACCACAACCCGTCTCAGGTTCCAAATCCACTTTAGCATTTTTCGACCAGCGTTTTAGAAAATACTCCTCAGGTAGCATTCGTGGGTCAACTATTAGAAGAACACCAAAAATATGGCGACATAGAACTCCACAAGATTCAAAATTTTTACAACTGCAGTTGGCTGTTTTTCGAGCAGTATTGTAAGTGACGTAAAATGTGTCGAGGGAATCTTCATCTGAGGTGACACTAAATTTACAAGTACCTCCATTCCTGATTTTTTGAACCACGTAACCCAGAGACTGAACAAACTCCTCTTGAAATTTACTAAACACAGCTTTTGTGTACACATTTGCAGCTTGCTTTTCTATTAGGGATGCAGTTTTCAAAGCAGGTGACCTCCGTACTGAATCAAGATCTTCCATCACCTCCTCTTCATATCGGCTTGCCATCGTCAGGTCAAACTGTGTTAGGAAAACCTTTAGAGAAGTTCTGGTGTTAAAATGCTTCTTGTAAAAATCGTTCATTGTCTCTAGTTTTTGGGTTGGGGACATCTCACCAAAAAATGTTTCCTTCAAATACAGAGGGACCCACTTCTGACGTAGGTTGAACAGAATTTGAAGCCAAGAGTTTTTTCTCAAGTCATACTTCTCAATAATTGACGCCCAACTTGCTTCAAATGAGTTAACAGTTTCTGATTCTATAACACAGCTCTCCAACTCAGCTCGAAGTGTTGGATGGGAATTATACAAATGTGAAAGCTTCTGTTTAGTTCGGCTCAAAATCAACCACTTGCATAACCGGTGATGCGTCCCAGGAAAAACCTTAGAAACAGCGGCCGCAACAGCTCGGTTTTGATCGGTAATTATTGACACCGGGGCCCGACCACCCATCGCTGCTAACCAAGTCTCAAATAGCCAAACAAGTGAAAACTCCGTCTCTTCCACAAGCAATGCACACCCAAAAATAACAGGTTGCAAATGGTGATTGAGACCTGAGAAAACCACCACTGGCATCATGTACTTGTTCTTCTTGTATGTGGTATCAAATGTGACAGCATCCCCAAAGTACCTGTAGGCAGCTCTTGACCGGGCATCAGCCCAGAGTGCATTCGTGACACAACTACTGTTATCAACTTGCAAGGCATAAAAAAAGTCAGGGTTTTCAGATTGCTTCTTTCGAAAGTAATCCAATAAAACCTGCACGTCACCACCTTCACCAAACAAATTTTGGTGGAGGAAGGTAGAGTAGTCGGGGTTGGAGAAATCTGGTACATTTGGTTTAGAGTCCGATGAGGTAGAGGCAGCATCAGTAAAGGTGCCACGAGCACGGAGATAACCAATTCGATTGGAGGCCCCAAGGCGGTGGTTGTGGGTTTTCTCAAGCTTTGAGATGACCCATCGGCCTGGGGCATCACGGATCACCTCCATCATGGCCTTGCATCCTTCACGCATCGAGTTCCGTTCCCGCTTCCTCATTCCTTCTGGAAAAGTTCAAGTTTCAGTAAGTGGACAACAGTAAATTGCAGTTACTTTGTAAAATACATGTGCCACATATTGTTGCTACCTTTTTGGTACTAATTGATACATGCACCAATTTTATTCACTGAAAAAAAATGATAAAAAGAAGATATATAGCAACTTCAAACATATTGTGGATGGCATACAAATGAACAAAAAGAGAAACACAATAGACTGAAGAAACCAGTATGCTTGCACCCTTCTCAGAAAAAGTAGCAGCAAGTCATTAAGTAATAACTTCAACCATAGCCACTTTGAATATTTATCTTGTCTCTTTGTATCTGATTTGTGTTATGCTGGATCTTCTAATCAAATGCCGCTATTCCAGGAGCACTATGCATTTTTGTTGATATACATCAGCAGAGTGCCATACCAATACAAATACAGCTCTCTGCATTCAGTTAAGAGCTTCTTTAGCTTAATTAATGGGGAACAACCATCAGTTCAGCAAATGAACTTCAATTCCCTCTTTTTTGTTGCTTTTCCTTATTTGAACCAAAATTTCCAAAATAACACTACCTTCACCCGACTGTTTCTTCCTATAGACACCTTCCTTGGAGCAAACAAACCTCTTCATTATAACCACTTCTTCAGCCCCCTTGGAACGACGGGATCGGCCAACCCTGAAAGGGAACCCAAGTCGCCTTGCATACTCATTGTAGAATCCCTTGGCGGCCTCATCAGACTCAAATGCCATGCCTAACTCAGGCTCTTTCGGCTCTTTGATGGTTGCTTCTGTCTCTTTAACTATGCTGACTGATATTCTGTTCATGTCATTTGCTAAGTTCTGTGGTGGTCCATCAGCAGGAGGCGCTGAGAGGATTGAGTGGTCAGTTTCGCTTGCTCGGGCATTCGTGTCCAGTGACATGAGGCACTGGACATAGTCTTCGTCTATTAGTTCGTCTGCCTCAGTTCGAGCACTCTCCATCTGTGTCTTTTAGAGCAAATTTTATTAAGAACAAAACCTAAGCTATGATAAAAAAAAAATATAAGCTTAGTGTATAAAGAATTGAATTTTGAATCTTTTAAAGACTTGATACGCTAGGTATAAAGACTTGGGACGCGTATTAAAGACTTGATATTCTAGGTATAAAGACTTGGGACGAGTACTTTTTAGTTGATATGCTCGTAATTCAATTTATTATATGTGAGTTCCTTTCTCAAATCTCCATGAAAAAATGGAGCACGAGACAATACTACAGTGGGAAGTCAATTATGGTAAATTAAATAAGATGAAAATTTTGGCAGCTGTCTTGTGCGTAACAAATATATGCCTCTTTATAGTAAAAGATTAATTTAGTAATCTAATCAGTACCGGAGCTCGCCAGTACCAGTATTGCTAAGGCAGGTACCACTCTGATTTGACTTGTCATTTTTCGAAACCAGAACAAATTAGACAGCAGTACGAGCATGAATAAAAGCTCTGAATTAATAAGGCTGCAGAACCTAATAGAAGTCAAGTAAACTAAAAAAAAGAATAAATCAATTCGCATCGTTTTTAGTTATATTATATAAATCTAAATCTTAGGTTTCACATAAAACATGCGTAACATCAGCTACGAATTACTAGCTCAAAGAACTGAAATTTAATTTTGCAGCTTCCATTCAATTCAATCTCCTTAATCCTGCAGCTGCAGACACCCAAATTGGGAACCAAAAATTCAACTAAAAGTCTAAAACTGTCCAACCCATCCATCTATCGAAATTTGTAGTCTAAATTACAATAAGAGTAATATAACTCTTTAACGGATCACTGACAATAGCAGCTCCCTCCCCAAAGGAAAGGGAAAGGGAAGCGAGGGAGGAGAAGTTTATAAACAATAGAAAAGGAGGGAGCGACAAAGAAATAATTTTGCATATGCGGGAGGTGAGAGGAAGCGAGATGCGAAATGGTTACCGCTTTGGTAATTAAAAAGTAAGAGCTCTGAATCGAGTTACCTTACCTGAAGCCTGAAGGTAAGCGGGAAAACCCTAATTTTCGGCGACGAAACGAGAGACCGAGGAAGGCTCGTGCTGACGTGGGATCACCGGCGGTGAACGGACCAGGCGGTGAGAAGAATCTGAGGATAGGAAGTGACCGGACTTTGGACTCACCGTGTGGTCATCAGAATGAGCACCGATACTTTTTACTTTTTAGTCCGACATTTTTATCAATGTCCACAATTTATTAGAAATTAATTAATTACCCAGATTCGCTGGGAATTAATAAAAATACCCCTACTAGTCAGAAAATGGTCGGTACTCTATTTAGCTAATTACCGGTCATTTTCTGGCCGGTACCATATTTAATAAACTACCGGTCATTTTCTGATCGGTACCCTATTTAATAATTACTGGTCATTTTCTGGCCGGTACCTGTGCTATATATGTGTGTGGAGGGTTGGCTGAATTTCTCACAATTCATTTTATTAAATTTTTACACTATCTCTCCTCGGTTAAGCTCTTTCTCCCAGATTTCTCCATCTCTTTCCAGATTTGCAAGCAAGTCCCTCTAATTTTTTAAAAATTCATTTTTAGTGCAAAATGGTTGTAAAGTGTTAGGATTTATTAGTAATGTATCAAAATTAGAATAATTTAGTTGTAATTAGTGTTAAATTCGTTGTAGTTAGTTTTAATTATTAAATTTAGTATAATAGAGTAATTAGGCAAATTTAGGGTTTAGGGTAATTTATTGTAATTTAGTATAATTAGCATAGTTAACCATATTTTAGCGTATTAGCCTTTTTTACCGTAATTAGGATAATTTAGCGTAATTTAGTGCAATTTAGCATAATTAGGATAATTAGACCATTTGAGCATATTGTACCGAAATTAGGCTATTGAAGCATATTTTAGCATATTTTAACGTAATTGGCCTATTATAGCATATTTTAGCATAATTAAGCCTATTTGGGTCCTTTTTAGTATATTTTACCGAAATTAGGGTATTTTAGCCTATTATAGCATATTTTAGCATAATTAAGCTTCTTTTGGCCATTTTTAACATATTTTACCGAAATTAGGGTATTTTAATCTATTATAGCATATTTTTAGGTTATTTTTATCGCAATTGGCCTATTTTAGCATGTTTTAGCATAATTAAGCTTATTTTGACCATTTTTAGAATATTTTACCGAAATTAGGGTATTTTAGCCTATTATAGCATATTTTAGGTTATTTTTACCGCAATTAGCCTATTTTAGCATAATTAAGTCTATTTTGGCCCCTTTTAGCATATTTTACCGAAATTAGGGTATTTTAGCCTATTATAGCATATTTTAGGTTATTTTTACCGCAATTGGCCTATTTTAGCATGTTTTAGCACAATGAAGCTTATTTTGGCCCTTTTTAGCATATTTTAACGAAATTAGGGTTTAGGATTTACTTAGCGTAAGTTAATAGAATTTTATTTTTGACATTAAAATGGCTAGAGAACGGCCTAGGACTCGTCCAGCACCACCTGTAGTTGACGAGCCGATCAAGACTAGCAGCACAGAGCATTCAGTCTTCTTTTGTGAATGCCTCACCGCGAGCACCCCCTGTTCGGAGTGATAAACCCGTCCCTGCCCCCATTGAAAAGGATGGTGAACTTAGCTGATTTCACACAGGCCTGAATCCATTTGCAAAAACGGTCAAGAAAACTGTACCTTGGAAGTAGAGCAAAGAGATAGTCCCATCTGACTTTGTCGAAAGCTTTTGCGAGGTCAGTTTTTAGTACAAATTGCTCATCGCCGCTTCGTTTCTGGAAACCATGTAGGATTTCCCGTAGTAACATTACGTTCTCTGATATCTCTCCCCGGTATGAAAGCCGTCTGGGCCTGTGAGATCAGGGAATTCATCCAGGGCTGCATTCTTGTGGCAATGACTTTAGAAATCACCTTATAGGTCGGGTTACAAACACTGATCGGACGGTACTGTGAGACTCTTGTTGGCGACGCCATTTTTGGGATCAAGATCAAATTTGATCTGCCTATTGAATCCTTCATATTGCCAGTGTGAAAGAAGAGCTGCACTTCTGTAACCAACACCGGGCCTAGTATTTCCCAATTTTCCTGAAATAATGATGCAGTAATACTGTATGGTATTTTAAGGCGGAACAGGATAACAGCCATTATGAAGGATAACGGAGACTGGGCAATGACTGAAGAAGATATCAGACGAGAATTCGTAAGATATTTTAAAGGGATATATGGCCTGATTTGAAGCAAATCCCACAAAATTCAACTAATTTGGAAGAACATTGAACGTAACAGTCAAAATCTCATATTTGTACTGTATGGTTTTACCAGTCAAATTAAACTAATATGAAGCAAAAACATCCAGTTGAACAGATCATACCAGTACAAGCCTTCTTTGTATTATATGGTCTAGCTAGAGACCTAAATCCGAGGGAATAAGGGTTTGTGGAGATGAGTTTTTTAATCTAGTCCGTTGATCAATTTAGTTGATGTACGGTTTAGATTTGAAGATATAGTGGAGGCATAAAAAATAAAAGTAGTGGAACCCTTCTCATCTTTTAATTATCCAATAATTAAAAAATAAATATTTCTCTCAAAATAAGTGTGTTTATATGATATTAGAGGAGAATGTAATGGAGCTTTTGTAGAGAACTTCATTTTCCTATAAAATTAGCTGTGTTAAATTCACTTCATTATCATATTTTTGTTTGTTGTGTCTGGTCACTGGAATTACGTGTATATTTTTTGCGGGCCGGGTTGTTGTGATTTTTATTTTGATTTTGTTTACACATATGCACATATTTTATTGGAGTTGGAAGAATTGATGGTTACATAATCATAATTATGACCTAGTCTTTGTTTTAAAAAAACAAAAATAAACACAGACAAATGTGTGGTAAGCGGATTCACATAGAATTTTAAAATTCATCATATTGAGGCATCGGTTTTATTTACCACGTATAAATTTAATCTCATGTACAAAATATAACTTAAGAGATTATTTATTAATTTTAATGATTTTAAAATTATAAATTTAGGCTAAATTGAAAAAAAATATTAACCACTACACACTTGTAAATACATTGTAACAAAATTTTATACATAATTTTAGATATATCTGTTTTATATAATATGAATATACTTCAGGCATATTTGAAGGACATACTAATTAAACACACAATATATCAATTTTTATGATTTTATGTTCATATATATATATATAACATAAATTAAATATAAAAAAACGAACACATACAGTCAACACACCATGACATATTCTAGTAAAAATGTATGCATTAATTATATATGTTCATTTTATTTAGCATAAATAAATTTTACAGTACATAAGTTGGATCTTATATGCCAGACTGCACAAAATATATGACTACTCAAATTTTTACAAGACAAATTAAAGAAGCTTGCATACCGGAGTTTCGCCCTTCTGAATTATTAACTAAACACACATTTTATTGCAAGTGTCACAATGTCACACACAAATTAAAGTTACCTACATGCATAAAACAAAACAAAATAATAACAAGGAAAATTCCCTCAGAAGATGTAAGGTATAAGAGCCTTAACCCTAGTTGGGAAGTCCTCAAATTTGGACATATACCATTTTCTGGTGGCAAGGCTTCTACCCATGAGGTAAAACATGGATCCAAATGCAAAGCAAAAGGGATGAATTGTTTGAGATATCAGAGCTACCCCAAAAAGATCGATAATCTCAAATAGGTAATGGGGGCAGATAACAAGGTTGAAGAGTCCCCCTTTTGGTATCTTGTAAGTCTTGTCTCCTTTCTCCCTTAGCTTCGCCAGAAGGCAGTGGTGGTAGAAATTGCCGATTATTCCAACCAGAAAGAGCACAATTCCGACATATGTAAGGTCAATTTGTGGTTCTGGCATGTTTTTGCTGAGGTATTGAGAGTAGATTATGAGCACAGTGTTGTACAAGTAGCTGAAGGTTATTACAAGTGCTGAATCTATCATCATGTTCCCGCTGAATTGATGGACAAATAAGACCTACAAAAATTAAATCACACTTGGCAAATTAGATTTTATGTTAAATCAGAATTAAGTTCGAACTGTAAAGCATGAAACGATCATGGGTAGACTCTCATGTAGAAATTTCAAATGCAAGAAAGAAAATGATTAAAATATCAAACAGTAATTCTTGCATGTTAATTTCTTTATCAGCAGGGTTGCAGATAGGAGCATGGGTCCTGCACAGTAAAGATATAGAAGAATTACTTTTTCTTTCAGGGAGTAACATTTTCTGTTTCTCTTTAGATATTGAAGCAGAACTTGAAATTACATTAGATTCTCAGTGAAAACAAATAAATATTTAAATCCAATTTGGTACCATGTAAAGTGATTAATGTTGATCCGTTCAAAATGACCCCATACAAATTTAATACATATCAGCAAGTAATATCATAAATATTCACCATGACAGGTGGTTTCTGCAACTCTAGGGGTCCAAGATGAATCACATCAAGAACTACCTAGTTAATCCTGAACTGCCACTGCTACAACCATAACAATTCAATCCTAATCCCGAACATACAAGCCTGTTGTTATGGTTGTGGCCTGCCCTTCTTAATATGTTCTAATTACAGGCCACAACCATAGCAATTCAATCACAGCTACAACAACTCGGTACCAAGTATCAAACAGTACTGGTATTGGTACAACAGCAAGATAAATGAAAGAGGTTCACTAGGTCCTGATCTGAATAGAAAGAAAATCAATGAAACACACCTCCAAAACTCTCTTCAGGAAATGCAAGCCGATGGCTGCGGTAACCAGGGCCCCGCGTGGCGCAGCCATGACACCGGGGACGAAAAACGCGGCCACAGCAGCCACAAGCGCAGGGGCGTACAAGAGAAGCATCCCTGTTCGTGCTGACACTTTAGCCCCGGTAGCAGTGGCGCTTTTGGCAGAAACAGCCTCCTTCCAGTTCCAGAATTTTGAATAGGACAAGTGCGTCCCTCTGAGCTCCGATATCCCAACGTTTGCGAGCGATATGACACTCACCACTGACATGGCATTTAGAAACAGGGACGGTGGTGGTGGATAGAGGATTGATTGGAAGATGTTCATTTTTGGATGAAGAATTGAAGATTTGTTACTTGTCTTTCTTTTGTTCAATGTGGTTTCTCCTTTAATAACATTATTTATTGTCACAAGAAGCATGCGATACAGGATGGGTTTCTCTGGAGTCCGAATCTGCTGCGATTCCGAGATGGATCGCAGGATTATAAAATTCCGAGATCAACGGTTTAAACTTTTCCGTGTGCGGATCTCGAAAACGTTCTTGAAAAAGTAAATTTTTATGCATGCATCTCGAGAAATACCAACAGTTGAGATGGGATCGCAGAGTCCTGTGATTCCCCGAGAATCACAGCAGATTTATTTTCGTTTCTCTGTATTACTCTTTTCGGCTTTCTGTGTGGACTGTGCAATAAATAGAGAACAGCGGCAGAGCGGCCACGTGGCATCATAATGATTTAAGACAGACTGGAATGAAATAGATATCTCTCTCTCAGCAGCCGATATTGGCTTGGGTCTAGTGGACTTGGTTTTGCAAACTTCTATCTGGTCCTTGAGGCCCAATATCTTTAGAAATCAATTACATTAATTAAAAGTTTTAAGTCCTTACTCAGATTTACGAATATGATATTCATCTTCTACTAAAGTTATACGAGGAGGGTTCAAATGCACTATAATTTGTGTGCTCCAATATGCTTCACATTCTTTATTTTATTTTCAAAGTTCGAACAGTCGATCTGAACCGTTCAACATTGATCTTCATAATTAAATATGTTTGGAGATCAAATTTTATATTTTTTAGAATTTTTTTACTATTTTTTTAGATAGGTACAATATCACTTTATCGGATGGTCCAGAATCTCCTTAAAAAAGTTATTTTGTACCTATCTAAAAAAATAGTAAAAAAATTCTAAAAAATATAAAATTTGGCATCCCAGCATATTTTATTATGAAGATCATGTTGAGCAATTCAGATCGACTGTTCGGACTTTAAAAATAGAAATAAAAGATGTGGAATATATTGGAGCACAAAAATAATGGTGCATTTAAACCCTCCTCAAGATATATATAGAATATTAATTTTGATTGAGCATAGTTACTCCTGGACATAAACTATTGTGCTTCTAACATTTTCGACTTTACTCACTTTGTATTCTCTTTTCATTCTTTTTTTTAATCTCTTTTTTTTTTTTTGGGTTGGGATCCGTATCCTCTGAGATATCTCAATTTTTGTGTGGACCCATTTCTAATAAAGAAAACTATTTTTCAGTGGAATAAGCTCGAACTAAGAGGAATATATCTAATATAATCCTTGATTCCACTTGTGCTTGTCATGGATTGAGAAAGCATGGTATCATGTCAGACCAAAAACCTTACCAATCCAATTTTTTGTCTATTTTTAACTTTCCTTTTGGTTTATTATTAACCACTTTTTTACTTCTTAATTTGTATGTGTTGAGCATTAGAATCATTTTTTTGCATCTTATGTACAGTGTATATTTGTATTCAGGGATTTTTAGGATGAATCTAGGTTTGCATCGGATAGAATATCCCCTTAGAAATAAGAAACAGGTAGATATTAATTATCTTGATTATTATATTTAATTCAAATAATAACAATCAGGGTGGATCTAGGATTTTTGTGAGGGAGGATAAGAAAATAACGAATCAGATTTAAATAGTTAATCAAGTTTAAATCCATTAGCTAATTGGATATTAGATTGAAAAACAATACTCTAATTTCTAATTTCCAATGCTCTGATTTCTAATTTTCAATACTCTGACTTTTAATTCTAATTACCAATTAGAATTCAATAAATTTATCATAATTTAACTCTAAATTTAACATTAATTACAAACCAAAAGTTCAGAGGGGACAAATAAAATTTCAGAGGATTAGGCTGGGTCCGCCCCTGCTCACAGCTGACATGGCATTGAGACACAGGGACGGTGGTGGCGGATATAGGATTGATTAGAAGATGTTCATTTTTGGTTGATTGGTGAAGAGAGAAGATAGGCAAGGATGGATCACGAATTGAAGATTTATTACTTCTCTTTCTTTTGTTCAATGCTGTTTATCCTTTAATTTATTTTAGTTACAAAAACCAAGCGATACGGATGATTGTGTGTGAACATTGAAGGGAGGTTGGGTTTCTCTATATTATTTTTTTCGGCGGCGACGGAAGAGAATAATTGAGGAACTCGTGGATAGAGATCTGGGTCGAGTTTTTTATTTTTTGAAACAGATTTGGGGCGAGTTGGTTTCTGACATTCTGTGTGGAATAGAGAACAGCGGCAGAGCGGCCGGAGTCCGCATCTTCTGCATTAACTCAAAAAGGAAATTTTTAGTTTATTGTATATCAGCCGTCTGATCAAGATCGAAGCTAATCCGGCCTCCGCCTATAATACACGGGCCCTTTAATATTAGTACGGATCTCAATCTGATGGTTCATATTTATTAACGCACGTTCCGTTAATGCAGAGGATACGAATTCGAGCGGCTAAGGCTTTCAAGCGGAAACATAAGCACGTGACATCACAAGTGGACAAGCAGAGTTACTGACAGGCTGGAATGGTAAAAAATACAAGTAGTCTTGGCGTAAGAAAGGAAGGGTCCGGATCCCTAAAGTAACTCAATTTTTGGGTTTTAGATTGAGACTGTCCGAATTGAATCTGTCGCTCGAGATGATCTCGGAATTCGAATCTATCGTCGGAATGTGTGCGCTCCACTTTGGAATGGATAGTCTCGGATTCGAATTGGACGGTCCCAATCTAAAATTCAAACATTGAGTTACTTCACTGGATCTCGATTCAGAAAGGAATTGGATCTAAATATTTTTATTTTTATTATAAATATGAACTCCATTAAAGAACGTAAGGTATAAATTAAGGCCTTGAGCCCAGTTGGGAAGTTGTCAAATTTGACATGTACCATTTCCTGGTGGCAAGACTTGTTCCGATGAGATAAAACATGGATCCGGAATTCACATCACCCTGGGTACCGTAATAGAGAATCTTTTACAATTACTTGATCTGGACCGTTCTTTTTAACTTGGCACGAATCTCACAGCCCAATAATACTGCCCCTTCGTTAGTCCGAATCCCAAAGTGGCTGGGAGTTAATCTCAAACCGTAAAGTGAAGGGAATCTTTTACGGTACCGGGGAGGATATTTAGTTATTTACAGGGGCGGAGGTAGAATTTTGAAGAATGGGGGTCAAAAACATAAATAGTATAAAATGATATAAGTCCCCAAGTTGTATACATAGTGACATAGTCTATTTTTCTTGAAAAATGAATGGGGGTCAACTATATAAAATTTTCAGAAAATCTATGGGGGTCATTTTTTATGTACCCTTAACATTTAACTATAAAATATACAAAAATAGTATATATACTAATTAGTTTTTGAAAATGAATGGGGTCAATTGACCCCCATTTGATGTATGTAAATCCGCCTCTGGTTATTTTTTTTTTTTTTTTTTTGTTATCCAAAGACCCGTAGGTCAGTTACAATTTCCTCTCAGACAGAAGTTGTTTCTAGGAAAATTAAAGTCACAACTAACCCTCTGCCCGCGCCATTACAACACCTATTATGCTGTCAACTTACAAAATAAAACTGGGGAATGTAAAGCCTAAATGGTCCCAACCATTTATTCTCCCTTTTTTTGCTAAATCGTCAGCCAAATCATTCTGGCATCTTTGCACATGGAGACACACATAAGACTTGTTTTCCTGCAACATATTCCAAATTTCCAGAATTTCATCGAACGCACGCCAATCTGCATCAATAGGAGGTTGAGGACTGGAGCAAATCTGAACCAGATTAAGACAGTCTGAGAAAAAGGAACATGAGACTATCCCCTTGTTATTTGCTAGAACAATTGCTTCTTTGAGGGCCATAGCTTCAGTCTGCAATGGGCAACATCCCCTGACGGCCTTTGACTTGTATAGAACCAGCTCATCCTTATGCCACAGTACCACACCAATTCCCCCGTACCAGTCTTCTACCCAAGAGCCATCCAAGTAACAGTAAAAGTCATTTCGGATTTCTGACAAGATGGTTGGTAACACAAAATTTGCGAGTAGCCCCCAGTTTTGACTCCCAATTAACCTTGTTTAGATATGACAAGAACTGGCCGAACTCGGGTTGTTTACCACCATAAACTCGATCATTTCTACAGCGCCATATGGCCCAAGCTGAGTTGACATATAGAAGCCATTGTTCGTCATCCAAACTGTCAGAAATCTCTTGAAGAACCTGTTCAAAGCTGCCACTCAAAACATCGGTCCTTAGACCTAGAGGGCCTGCTAGGAAACAAGCTCTAGCGAATTGACAGTGATGCAATAAGTGGGGTACATCCTCTTCATGGCTGCCGCAGCTTGCACATATCGGACTGATCGAAGGAAATCTACGTTGCATAATCTTAGCAAGTGAGAGTGCTTTATGAATTAGTTTCCAAAGAAACATTCTTACCCTTGGAAGCACCAGACCCCTCCTCCAGACTATTTCCCACAGTTCATTTGTTCCAACACACAAGTTAACATGCGGGTCTCTCAGCAGCTCATATCCCAATTTCACCGAGTAGACTCCATTGCTAGACTTTTTAAAGATGAGACTGTCGCCATTAGCTTCAGGAGTCGGAGGCTCTACATTAGCAAGGATTTCCATGCAATTTGTATAGCCAAAACATTGAATTAACCGGTTCACATCCCATGTACCAGTATCCACATCCACCAGATCTCTTACGAACATATGTCGCTGGCTTTCCTCAGTCGATTTGCAATCCAGTGCCCCTTGAAACCATGGTTGAGCAAAAGCACCGCACACATCTCCACCACCTAATCTCCATTGAACCCATGGCTGCAAAACTGCTCTAAGATTCATCATGCTTTTCCAAAACCCGGTACACTTATAGTCCCTTTTGCTATGCCACAAATCACTTCTTGGAAAATATTTAGCCTTGACAATTCTCACCCACAATGCCTCTGATCCAGCTGCTATTCTCCACAGAAACTTCATGAGCATGCTTTCATTCATAGCTTCTAAGTCCCTCACGCCTAGGCCCCCCATCTCCACTGGTTGCATTATTTTTTCCCACGAGACATAGGCTAAGTATCTCTGTTTATTCACCTTTCCCCAGAAAAATCTTCTAACAATTGAAGTAATCTCATTTATCACCGCTTTGGGGATTCGAGACGTGGCCATATAATAGATGGGTAAAGCCAAGAGCACAGTGCGAATCAGAACTAGCCGACCTGCTGGAGATAGCAATGCACTTTTCCACATCTGCAATTTGCTAGAAACCTTTTCAATTAAGAAATCAAAAGAACTTCGATTGGTTACAATAGGCGCACCTAGATATGAATTACACTGCCCATTATTCGGAACCAGCAGCAGAGAGGAAATTTCAGCTCTGATTTCAATCGGAGTTACAGCGCTATACCATATAGAGCTTTTTTGGGGTCCAACCCTCTGACCCGAAACATCAGAGAACTCTTGAAGGGAGTGCATGATCAGTTGTGCCTCGTCTTTATTTGCTGTACCAAAAATTAGTAAATCGTCCGCGTACAGACAGTCAGTCAGAGGCTGTGCTGAAGGGGCTAGCCGAACACCCCTTAGAGCTCTAGTTCTCACGCGATACTCCAAGCTTCTAGATAGCACGTCCATCCCAAGAATGAAAATGTACGGAGATAACGAGCACCCTTGCCTGAGTCCACTTTCCGGCCTTAAAAACCCATCTCCCTTCCCATTGAGAACAATAGTAAATTGAGCCGATTCTATGCAGCCCATGATCCATTTGGAAAAATTTGGTGGGAAGTTATAAATTGGCAGAAGAGATCTTATGAACTCCCAATCCATTCGATCAAAAGCTTTAGACAAATCCACCTTTAAACAAAATTCTTTATTCTTGTAAGAGGCGAGACCGAAAGAGTGAAGTACTTCTCTGAGTAAAATAACATTTTCAGATATTTCTCGACCCGGAATGAATGCACTCTGAGCTCTAGATATACAGGAACCAATGAAAGGCTTTAACCTCAAGGTCAAGATTTTTGAGATTAATTTGTAAATCACATTACACACCGAGATAGGCCTAAAGTCCGTAACATGAGCAGCTTCTTCAATTTTCGGTATCAGAACCAAGTTGGATCGGCCTATGTGAGGCGGAATTATCCCAGTTTGAAAAAAATTCCCTACCTCCTTCAGAATTGCTGGTCCGAAACTGGACCATTTTTCTTGTATGAGCCTTGCACTAAACCCATCAGGCCCGACTGCTTTATCGGGGCCTAGAGTCATCAGTGCCTTAAAAATTTCATGAGCAGTGGGTACAGCATCTAGTAGCGCATGAGCCGTGGAGGGGATCCCTGTCACCTCTTGGAAAACACCCCTGTTGTATACATCGGCAATTTGCTTGACCTCCGCTTTCCTGAAAATATTTTTAAAATGGTTAACAAAAAGGACCCGAATTTCCTTCTCATTCGTAACCCAATTCCCGTCAGCCCCCTTGAGAGCCCGAATTGAGTTTCTTCTCTTTCTAGTCACAGCCGCCGCATGAAAGAAGCGAGTATTGCTATCTCCAAATACTGCCCAGTTCAGACGAGCCCTTTGATGCCAGAATCTTTCTTGCATCATGAGAATCTGTTGGTGCTCTTTTTGCAACTCCCTTTCTCTTCTCACAATGTCCTGCTGCTGCTTCTCACCATTTACTAAGCTCATTTCATCTTCAACTTTCCTTAGCATCATATCAGGAGTCTGGCTATCCCCCAACCAATTTTTCACTCCATGTTTGAAACATGACTTCACACTACTCCAATCAGATTGCCCATTCAGAGCCGCATTCTTACACACCTCATCAAATCCTTCTCTCAAATTCCACCAGTTCTCGCATCTAAAAGCCGGTCTAGCACGAATAGGTTTTGGCTTAGTACGGATTAGGATAGGCATATGATCACTATTAAATCTAGGGAGATGAAATACGGCCGTTTCATTGTAGGCCATTGCCCAGGAAATAGTTGCCATAGCCCTGTCAAGTCTTTGTGAGATGTTTGCCGATCCCCCTTGCTTATTTGACCAAGTAAACGCCGGTCCATGATACCCAAGATCCAACAGACCCATTCTACTAAACCATTCTCTAAACAATCGATTAGGGGTTCCTAGCACCTCTACACCACCACTTTTTTCTTCCAAAGACATGATAGCATTAAAATCCCCGCAAAGGCACACATGACCATCACATTCATCAATAAATTCCTCAATATCCTCCCAGATTTTTGGGTTTTGTATCCTTGATGGATCCCCATAAACAGCTACTAAACCCCACGGCTTAGAGCCATCTTTATTCGACACTTTCGCAAAAATATAAAATTTATTAGAACGACAAGTATTTACAAGCACATCATCACTCCATAATAACCATAAACCCCCGGATCTACCTTCCGAGGGAACTCCAAAAAAATTACACAAAGGCAAATCAGCCACTCTCTTACTAGCTTTATTCAAACAACACCTCGTCTCAGAAATAAACGCAATTGTGGCCTTTGTGCAACGAAGATATCTGTTTAACGTGGATACTGTCGAGCCTCCGCTGCCCTGACAGTTCCACGACATGATATTCATGGAGGGGGTGCCGGCGCGTTAAGCCCCGCCGACTTTGGCCTTTTGTTGAAAGTCAGAAAACCCGCTTTCCTTTGCAAAGGATTGAGCCCTTCGCCAAACACTGCCTGCTGCTCAGTTTGAACAAAGTCAAGCAGCATACCACTACTACTCACCCCCATTCTCTGAATTTTCTAAGGTCCTTTTGCTGCCTGTTCGAGTTGATGCTTCGCTTGGCACTTTTCGGGTAGGTCGGTGTTGTTTTCTCAAGCCCACAGCCGGCACCATAGCAGGGTTTGTTAACCATTCACCCATTCTTGGAGACAGAATATTAAGACCCTTAAAACGACTTTCCGCACCCGGCTTCTGCACCAGCATCGTTAGTTTCGCGTGATCATGACAACCGGCCATCTCATGCCCCAGTTTACCACAAAAAAGACAGATTCGAGACACCTTCTCATAGGAGCAGTAAACCTTCAATTGACCAAGAGTTGGATGAGGAGCTATTAGCGTGTCCTTGATTGCCTCGCCTAACTTGATACGTATCTTCAGTTTAACAAACCTTTTGCCATGAATAAACCCCGATATTGGTGCCGAGACAGGAGTCCCGATAGCCTGTCCAATCACTTGGATACCCTCATCTTTAAATGCATTCATTGGCAAATTTAAAAAGAGAACCCAGATAGCAGCTGACTCAACCAGAGATGCTTTCAGGTCCAGGTCCGCAGTGACCTGCCGTAGTGCCACCAAATCCCCTCTGTAAGTCCAGGGGCCTCCTAACAGTGCAGAATTTAAGTCCTCGACATCATTGAATTCAATCAAGTAACAGTTCTTTTCCACCTGCCGCATCGATGTAGCCGGATCGACCCCCCAAGCATAGACCATGAATTTTGCGAACGGTCCGTCAAGGACCGTCCTATCTGTCACAATGCGTGCAAGGAGACACAGAGCCCAATTAGTGCTCGAAGTTGCTTTTTTGGGCACAACTACTACCTCACATGCACCATCCTCTGTGCTAAGGCCAATGAATTGTTGGATAAAAGCTTCCTCATCCTCAGTGAATGAAGTCATTACTGGCTTAGCTGTGTATTGAGACAGGGAAAGATTTGCGTGAGACTGGTGAAACCGGGGAGGAGGTTGGGGAGAAACAGGATAGTGGTGAAACAGAGGAGATATCGGGCGAGGGCCTAAAATAGAGGTTTGATATTTTTTGGGCTTTCCTGCAAATGGGAATTTTTTGGTAGCAGATTTTGATGGAATCCGAGAAATCTGCATAGACTGCTGCACAATTCCGTTCTCTTTCTGTTTTGGGATTTGTATGATATCTTTCTGTCTTGGGAATTTGATGGAATCCGTGCTAATTCTCTCAACATTTCTTTTTTCCAGCGTACAAGGATCCCCTTCCTTTTTGGAGTGAGTAAAAAAGGTATCCTGCTGAGAATCAGGTCCCCACGCGGTTTGGAGAATCGTCTCTGGGGGGTGTGCTGCCTTATACCTTAAACAACATCTACTGGTGGCTGAGCTCGGTGTTTGAGTCCAAGGTATAGACCGGAGAGCTTGGGCTGGATGCAACAGGGGAGAGGGAGTACTAGGCTGAGAGAGCCCTGCCGCATGCTCTATTTTTTGTTGTTTGGGTGAAGTGAGGTAGCTTTCAAGGGTGGAAATGGTAGGGAAGATGGGGATAGAACCTATTACAGTTTGAGATAGTATGGGTATTGTACCCACCTGAATGTGGGGGTGGGCGTATAGGAGAGAAGAGGTGAGATAAGAAAGGGGAGGGGGTGGTAGAGATGGGAGGCCATTGTCGGTGCAAAGGTTAAGGAGCTTTCATTCCCACAACTTAAAAATATATAACGAAAAAAATAAAAAAAATAAAAAAAAAAAAAAAAAATCCGCCTCTGGTTATTTACCCTCCAAAAGCCAAGGACAATGGATAAATCGTTTGAGAAATCAAAGAAATTCCAAAAAAGCCCATGACCTCACCAGTTATGACGATTGATTAGCATGAGAATGATATATCAGCAATTCCTATGAATTTATGAATCCGGTTTTATTAGCTTGTACGGGGATTCAGATAAGACTAAGACATTTCCCCTATAAGGTGAAAATATATTTTTAGTATTTTTATTGGTACTTGGAAGTAATATTAGCTTCCTATAGGAAATTTCATTTTATCAGCAGATGTAGTTTATTTGATAATATAAACCCGAGATAGGGTTAGATACAGGGGCTGATCTATGTATAGCCAAGGGATGCTCAGTTGTCCCATAATTTTAAATTCTTTAATCATGTATATTGAAATTTAATTGATTTTTTTTAGTTTTTATATCTTTATAGATTATCACGTGTGTGTGCTTGTAATCTAGTAGTTAGAATTCTAATTTGTTAGTGTGGAGATTTGAGTTCAAGTTCGGCTATGCATTATGAATCTATGATGCATTTTAAATTTTAGTCCCCAATTTTCTACTTTCTAGTTTTGCCCCTGATTAGATATACCGCAACAGATTATAATTTTTTATCGTTTGTGGTTCATTTCACTAGGAGAATTATGACAATCAGGGGCGGAGATAGACTTTTCAAGTTATGGGGGCAGAGACAGACTTCAGAAGTTTCGTATGAGGGTCAATCATATAAAAATTTTACAAAAATATGGGGGTCAACTTTATAATATTCATAGCATTTACTCTAAATTATATAACAAAATCATGTCAAAGTATAAAGATTTTGAAAATGAAATTGACTCTCATTCATTGTAAGTAGCTCCACCTCTGATGACAATAGTCGAGCTTGTCCGTTCCACATTTTAGATGCCAAGATCTCTGAGTGTCCCTACTGTACGTAAATCGCACGTTGTGATCACCTCACTACTGGTGGAAATTAGTTTTTTTAGGGGCTCAAATGCATATACATGATTATTAATTTCTTTTGTACCTAATTAAATATATTATATGAAAGTTAACTACCGTTATACATTTTTGAATAAAATTTGCAGTTATGAAGAGAAAATGACACCAATAAGTGTCTATTTGGGGGTGATGTGGGCGTTTGGATGTTTCAGAGCAGAGCACATCATTGGACATTGGCCCTTGCCTGACATTTCCAACAAATGAGTCGATCACCTTGCATGTTGGTTTTTTAATGTATGATCGGTGGGAGATTTTGGAAGACATTCTATGAAATTGTTACTTGTAGAATGAGAATGGTTGGTTGTATGTTTTCTTTTTTATTTGTTTTATTAAAGAGTCCTGATACATTTTAATATCTTGTAGACGTTATTATTCAGAATTGAGTTTGTGTCTTCTTAAAAAGAGACGGGGTCTCGTGCCACTGCACTAAGTCTGTAGTTTTTGGTTAGTTGTATGTTAATATGTATCTTGTTTGGAGATCAAAGAGTCTGATTACAAGTGAGGGGTCACGACAGTGCGCATGTGTGTCTGGTACTGGTACTGTATATCTTAGGCAGAATTGAGTTCTAACAAATTATCAGAAAATAAAACCAAATTATACATGTACAGAATAATTAGTCCAATTGTAATAAATTGACTTAAATTTGTACTTACAATTTAATGTATATTGTTTATGTTGTGGATCGCAACAACAGTATTAGTTCTAGTTGTTTTAATTGAACATTGATTTGATAATCTCAAAAAATATAATATTTTTTTCTTAAAAATGTTATTTTAGATTTGCAAGACAATAATATTTTTCAAGAACTAGACGATTTAGTTTTGTCAATACTTGGTCGAGAATCAAATTTAACAATCCACATATCTTAATAATAAAAAGATATTTCTTTATTTTGATATAGAAAGATAGAGGTCTAGCCTATCAACCTTCATTTAATTGTTTATAAAGAATTTTCATTCGGATTTCGAACCCACGACCTCTCACACGGAGTGTGTCGCCTTTTGTCACTAGATCAAAGATTGATTTTTTTATTTTTAGTTGTTTTATTCTAATAATCACTGAGAATTGAGATCCTTTGTCAGAGAACAAATCATTTTCTCTTGTACAAGTTTTGTACTATGAAAATAACTCAATTCTCTTATTGTAGAAGCAAGTTTCCAACTTTTCATTAATTCGGATTACTCAGTACCAATCAGTTTATAAATGAATCTTCTTTTATCTTGCTCTGGTTTCGGACCACATCTTTCTAACAAAACAGAAAAACAGAGTGATCCAACCATTTAAACATGAAGAAAATGGCAGAAAATTAAAATTCTTCTTTTTAACATGAAGAAAAACGATATTTCATATTCGGCATATGCAATAATGCAATAATAAAAATTAAACAAAAAATCACAAATTAATATAAGTGATTGAACCCAAAATATGCTCAACAGGAACAGGAATAGCTATGCCTATGCATCCGGTCCGCTGAGGCCTGAGGGTCCTGATTGAATTCGTTCGCCGAGGCACTGGGCCTGACAGTGTTCGTCCACAATTCATGGCCCAATGATCTATGTTAGTTGGGTTCCGGGCTTCCAGTCCTCAGCCCAAGAAGAAAAACCTACGTCGTCGTGTCCACACGTCAGTTTCCTATTGCCTTTTGTGGAAATTAGTATATTGTAGTAGAACTCGTTGCTAGGTGTAGATATCTGAACAGAAGAATCTATAATTCAATATATTACCATATTAAAATTAATAAACAAAAGAAACGAAAATCCCACATTCCCACCCGGAGAAAGCCGTTTCTCTGGGGAACTCAAAACCTAAAAGAGAACAAGGGGACGCGAAAGGGCTCAGCGAGAGAAGAGATCACCATTCCCCGTTCATCTCTGAAGGAGGTACCTTTTGGATTCGCATTTTTGTAAAGTGTGGGCATTTTTAGTTAGGCTGGATTTTTCTGGCGATTTATTTGTTTATGTAGTTCAGTCGAACTAGCCTTCTTCAGTTGAAATCACTCTTAATCTGGAATTTACCGGTTGCAATTTTGTTGAATATGCAGGTTGTGAAACAGTATCCATCCCCGTTTTCTTTATCTAATCAGTATCAGCATGGAGGGTAAAACTGGGTAAGTCTGATTCCAAACTTTTTCCCCCTATTGCTTTTACTTTTACACTTCAAGCCCTATCGTCTTCTTACATTACTTGAGTTTAATTGATTACATATTGGACTTCAGAAAATTCAGCAATGAATCAAAGAAAAGGAAGGCAATGGTAATAGATGCAGAGCCTAGAGTTGAAGCCACACTGAAGCCAAGTGGACCTCTTTTTCTTGATCAGTACAGTCCTTTGTCAGGTCAAAAGGACACAGAAGGTTTTAAGATTCCATTATTTTTTTCAGCCCTACAGTTAACTAACTCCCTGGTGGGTTTGTATGGCTCAATTACCACAAATGTTGAAATTTTGATTGGCATGTAAAATATATGCCAAGTAAATGTTGGCACTGCCAGCCTCATTGTTCCAGTATGATTTTTGGAAGGTACCATGAGGCCAATAAGTGATGTCTAATTAGTGAGTTTGATTGATAAGAACATGATTGTTTGTTAAATCATATATTAAGATCAAGACAATCATTTTTTGATTCTGCGGAGTCTGATATTTTGCTCCTCATAAAGCCTTAACTGCTCTATGTCCTCAATCCTGTATAAAAGAAGCTCGCAGAAAGAAATCTGACCTGTTTAGGATGGGTACCATCCCTGCAAAATTCATTGGTTCTGACAGAACCCAGCACATACTGCTATTTGACCTTACTGTAATGTAGATGTTGCATTTAATCCTGTTCACCTTTTGCAGATGGCAAAGGGGACCATCGAATGTCAAGCAGTTCTTCTCAATCAAATGGGACCCACATGGCACAAGGTGAGCCCTTTGTTCATCGTGAATTTTTTTATCCATTCAGCCTGCTACTTTGCAAAATGTAATGGCTCCAGTCTTAATACCTTTCCCATTTCCCTTAGTTCTGACAAGCTGCCAGGTCCCTTGAGTCTTCTCATATATTACTGCAGATGCTGGCTGTTAGGTACCAGGTGTGCTCACCTAAAGTACCAATTATATTGCTAGAGAAAGCAAAGCTTATGCCCTACTATTACAAATTTTAATATATTACTCTTTCTTACTTGGTAGTGTGTATTTTATTAAATTTCCCTTTTCCACTGGCTTAATCTTTTTGAGCAATTCCAAAAGTTCATTAAGAGAATTATCAAAAGTATAGTAATGTACACATTAGGAGTGAATATGTCATTACTCAGTTCACTACATACATAATTGGACTCATGGATACAGAGGCTAGCATGATGGTTCACCAAGCTGAAGTAAAACTTAAGGAAACCACGATGAGGGCCTTCAGGCTCGAGGGAAAGCTGATGGAGGCTGATGGGAGGGTCCATGAAGCTGAGAAAAAGTTTAAAGTGGCTGAAGCTAGTGTTCAAAAAGCTGAGGCGAGGGTGAAAGAAATGGAGATAATGCTAACAACGAGTCATGTGAGGGCCCAAAGAGCGGAGGCAAAGTTGAAGGAGACTGAGTCAAAGTTGAGTGAGGCTGCTGCAAGGTTAAATGAAATTCAGGTGAAGTTAACTGAGTCTGAGTCGAGGGTCTGTGAAGCTGAGCAAAAGCTGGTTCATGCTGAGGCTACGGCAAAGGCCAAAAGCGCTGAGGTGAGATTGGTGGAAATTGAGGTGGAGTTGACAGCAACAGATGCAACGGGCCTCAAATTGGAGGCCGAGCAAAAGTTGAGAGAGATGAGTATGAGAGCAAACAAAGCTGAAGTGAAGCTAAAGGAAACTGCTGCAAGGGCCCTTAAAGTTGAGCAAAGGCTGATGGAGGCAGATAAAAAAGTTCAGAACTCTGAGGCCAAGCTTAAGCTTTCTGAAGCTAGGGCCCAGGGGTTTGAGTTATGGCTAAACAATACTAAAGCAGAGTTGATGGGGACTGCTGTGAGGGCCCACAGAGCTGAGGCGACACTGATGAGAACTGTAGCAAACTTGGTACAGACTGAGGCGAGGGCCCACAATGCTGAGTTGAGGCTCAAGGAAACTGAGGAAAAGTTGGTACAAACCGATACGAGGGCCCACAAAGCTGAGTCAAAACTTGAGGAAACTGAGGAAAAACTTGTAGAGGCTGATGCGAAAGCCCAGAGAATTGAGGCGAGCCTAAAGGAAATAGAATCAAAGTTAATGAAGGTTGATGCAAGGGCCCACGTGACTGAGATAACAATAAAGGAAGCTGAGGTAAATTTGACCGGGGCTGAGAAAAAGATGCAAGAAACTGAGTTGAGGCTAAAGGAAGCTGAGATGAGAGCCCTCAGTGCCGGAGAGAAGTCAGAGATTAATGTGTCAACTCTGAATACTGAGATGGAAGCTGAGGTAAATTTGACTGGGGCTGAGACAAAGACACCAGAAACTGAGTTGGTGCTAAAGAAAGCTGAGATGAGAGCCTGCAGTGCAGGAGAGAAGTTGTCAGAGATTAATGTGGCAACTCAGAAAGCTGAGGTGGAGCTGGCTATTTCTGAGCAGAAGAATCAAAAACTTGAACAAGAGCTTAAAGGAGGAGGCTCTGACAAGGGCCCACAGGAACAAGGTGCATCAGACAGAATCGGAAGCAAAGGCCCAAAGAGTAAAGGAAGTGATGACAGAGGCAGAGCAGAGGCCGGGTGCAGCTGAGGGAAATCGGTGTAATTGAACAAATGGCCCAGGGAGCTGAGGTGGAGGTTGAAGCAATCTGAGAATAAGGCCTGTGCATTCGAGGAGCAGCTCAAGAGCACTGCTGGCAAGGATAAAATAGGCCGAGAAAAAGCTGATGTGAGCTGATGGTAGGGCCCGTGCATCAGAGGCTCTTGCCAACGAAGCTATAGCAAGTCTCAATGAGGAAACAACCAAGGCTGTAGAGTGTTCAAGTCTGAATTTTTCAAAGGGATGAAGTGTATGAGAGAGTGAGTACCTTCAACAAGCTCAGGTCATCTTGGCAGTATCAGCTTGCCTTGGCTGAGTTTGCTATGCTGCCACATGTGGAAGCCATCATGACAGTTAGAAAGCTGCTCCAGTTCCGGCATGCTGGCGGTTGAAACTTGTTTTTTCTTTTTGATGACCACTTAGGTGTTCCTATTTATTTTGCTTTTCGGTCATAATGGGTCTTTTGAAAGTAAGCAGTGCTCTTAGCGGACTCTTGGGATGTTCTTCTCTCTTTTTTAAAATTCTTGACAGAAGCTGTCAAGATATCACTAGACTTGTCTCAGTTACAGTAATCGCATGGCATGGCACCGTGATATCCGAGTATAATAAATGAAAAAAGAGGACGTGACTACTGACTACGTGAGCCTTCTTTCATCTTTAGATTCTAAACGGAAGTTATGCTCAGGAAGCAAAACTTTTTCATAGAATTTAAACATATATGAATCAACTCACCCAGAATGGTGGAATATTATTATGGATTGGCAATGGCATCCCTATGATATCATGATAATTATTACAATATACTATTCATTGTGTCATGCTAATTGGAAATTTTAGAAAATTAATGCTACCAATTTAATTTATAATTTTTTAATAATACCATAAAAAAAAAAACAGTAAGAAAAAGGACAAGACTCCTCACTATTTCATTTTCACCGTGATCATGGACGTAAGATGACGACAAAACTACATAAGCCTGTTTTTTTTTTTTTTTGGATGAAAAACCCGTAGGTATGCATTAATCATAAAGTTTGAATTACAAACATAACATACTTGAAAGTAAAAACATGAATAAAAACTACTTACCAAACAGACTAGCTAAAACAAGGAAACTTAAGCAATAAAAAACAAAACTAAAATACCCCAGCGGTGTTCTTAACTAATGCCAGCTTCTCTGCTTAGTGCAGCCTTGATGCAATTTCGTTGTCAAAGTTGACAGACATGAAACACCTCATTGTTGATCTGCCAATTGGAAATGGCCCCGATCGATATCAGGGTGGAGGTTGGCTTTCTCTGCTACATCGGCTGGTACTGTCCCGGTACAAGATGTTCTGGTGATGCGAGCCCAATTTGCAAGTGAATGAGGTACCCGAGGTGACCAGTGACCAGAGACACACCGAGTATGTATCCCTCAGGTACCCGAGGTGCAATATAAATAAACGGAGAATCTAGATTACTCTCAGCTGGACAAAATTCAATCCGATAACCTATAAGAAAGTAGAGTGTTTTGAAATTGTTGTTCAAGTTAAGAAACAGTCCGAATTTACTTTATTACACCTCAGGTACGAATTCAGATTCAGTGAAGTAACTCAATTTTTGAGTTTTAGATCGGGACCGTTCGATTCGAATCTGCGACAATCCATCCCGACGACAGATTCGAATCCCGTGATGATCGACGAATTCGAATCAGACGGTTCCGATCCAAAACCCAAAAATTGGGTTACTTTAGGGGATCCGGACGGGATCCGAATTCCCGAATTCAGACACCCCGCATCAGCGTATATTGGCCGCTGGGTAGAGTGGGAAAAATGGCACGCCGGAGCCGGCTCCGTCACGGAACGGCACGGCACGGCACGCATGTCGGTTACGTGCCGTGACTCGCGTGTCCCGTGCCGTGACTACTCGCGTGGCGTGACCAATAGTTGGCAAAGAAGACACGGCACGGCACGGAAATTGTCTTGGTCACGGCACGGCACGGAACACGGAACGGCACGGCACGGTAGACACGTCAGTCACGATTCGACATTAATTTATGTTAAATTCTAAATTCTGGACAAAAAAATATGTTTTTAGCATCAATAATTTCTTTCAACATTAATTCTTCATTTTAAATTTTAAAGAATTGTTTCATATTTTTTTTTAAAACGTTAAATGCGATCAAACGTGACTAACGTAACCGGTCACGACACATTTGGTTACGGCACTTTTGGTCACGGCACGTTTGGTCACGGCATTTTTGGTCACGGCACGACTTGGTCACGGCACGACTTGGTCACGGCACGCGAATCACGACGTGACTCGCGTGCCGTGACCATCCCTCGTAATTTTTGTCACGGCACGGCACGGCACGTGAAAAATTAACTTGATCACGGCACGGCACGGCACGTGACCAAAGTCACGGTGTGTTAGTCGCGGCACGGCACGTTTTCCCACTCTACCGCTGGGACATAGTATTTCACTCCGGAGTCCGCATCCTCTGCATTAACTCACCGTTTGATTTTATATCTGGACCGTCCGATAAGGATCCGGCGGACGCCCTGTAATGCTCAGGGCCTTTACTATTCGTACAGTCTGGATGTAAACTTAAAAGTTTGAGTTAACTCGGAGGGTACGAATTCACACCAAATAAGAAAGTTCAAAATCTCTGTAAAAGTAAAATCCAATCTCGTTCTCGCAAAAGATGGTAGAACCGAGAGGTCGAGGAGTGCTCGTAGGAAATACGCCTCTTGTACCCGCTGCTTCAGATCGATTGATGCTCTCTTATATTATTAGGTATCAAATAATATTGTTATTTGTTTTTCCTAGTTTTTGTGAAATGCGTCTTTTCCTTTACTCAAGTGCTTTCTTTTCATTTTTTTGGCAAGTATCATGCGAATAATGTACGACATTTTCTACAAGAACCAAAAAGATTGCAAGATTTTTAGGGCAAATGAATTAGAGAGCAAAAGGAAATGAAAATCAAAAGTGAGGTCACAACCTCACCGATTTCAGATAGAAGCCAGGGATACCAAACCATCTGATTGAATCTTAAAATCAAATTTATATTCCTATAGTTGTGCTCTTACGTTGAGCATCAAATTTTACCTTTCTGTTTTTGACACTAAATTTTAATTTTGAATGTCTTGGCAGTGAAAGCACAGATCCTTGTTCTTATATTTACTCGTTGATTATTATTATTATGTGTGAGGGCTAGGCTATGGTACTATGCATAGTGCAGATTGGTCCATACTGTGGATCAATATCTTTGTTTGTCAAGTCCAAACTGTTGATCTGAACATGATCTCCATATGAAAATATATTTGCAGACTAAATTTTATATTATTTAGAACCTTTTAACTTTTTTTTTAGGATATGTAGAAAATCACTACTTTTGAATGGTTTAGAATCTTTAGATCAAGTGATTTTCTACTCAATTGGTGTTGCACTTTATTAAGCTGTTGCTTGCTTAGTGCTGTTACTGTCATGGCCCCAATTGGTGTTGCACTTGTATTAAGCTGACACTTTTTTGAGATAGTTGACTTTAGGAATTTCTTTCTTTTTCAATCAGACATCAATTAAAGAAAAGGAAGGAAATGGAAGGAGAGGCGGATCCATCGGATGACAAGGAAGCACAAGGAAAGGAGTCTATTAGATCAAGTTGAGCTCTTTAACCCATTTAGGGACCTTTGTTTTTTGTTCCCATGGTGTGTATGTAGGACTTAGTTATTTACTGGCGAGCCAACGATAGACCAATGGTCGAAAAACAGCCATTCTCTCATGAAATGAAACCCATAGATTTGATTATGATTGGGTTTCATTTCTAGCCTACCCCAACTTGTTTGGGACTAAAGGCTTGGTTGTTGTTGTTGTTGTTATGTCAGTAAATGCTGGTATCTCCGGCGTTCGAGCAAGTACTGTTTTTGCATAATATGACAGAAATCAGTAATTGCTGAGTTTATGTGAACTGTAAGTTTATGTTCATTTGATCCCTAATTAGGGGTGTTCATCGGAACCGAACTAGGCAAACCAAAGTTATAATTCGGTTTCTAATATAGAACCGAACCGAACTGATTTAGCATTGCAACCGAACCGAACCGAACCAAAGTTTTATTTCGGTTTGTTCGGTTCAAACCAAAATATATTAATTTTTTTATTTAAAGCAATTGATTTATAATAAACCGAAGTATATTAAGAAATAAACCGGGGCGGTCCGGACCAAATTCATAATATATAAAAGTTTGGTCGGTTCGGTTATTTCGGTTTTGAAAATTTCCAAACCGAACCGAACCATTAAACCGAAAAAACCGAACCATTTGGTCCAAACTAATTATGTTCGGTTCAAAACCGACTAAACCGGACCCAATGAACACCCCTATCCCTAATTAAGACCAAATGGGTGCTTATAGAGAGTTGTTTAATAAGGCCATGATGCACCTACAAGTCGTGCCTGTGATAGCCATGTGTATACTTAACTAAATAATAAAATATGAGAAAGAATTCGTTGTGTGACAGGGACATGTCCAGTAACCTCTGTAATACAGGGTGCATTCTATGTAATGCTAACACCTTAATTTGCTTTTGATTTTTCAGCTGAGAGAAAGGTACTTGCACCTTTAAATGCATCTGCAGGCCCCACTTTGACTCCCTTAATGCCAGTTGATGGAGAAAGTGTGAAGCATGGGGCCAGAATGCATTCAATTCCAATAGCCAAACCCCAGGGATCCATGGTGAGTCTTGTTATATTTTGCCAGAAAAAACAGCTGGTAAAAACAGTATTCAGCATTTTCTGGTTTTTGCATGTAACTGGCAGCATTTCTCATGTTTACAATATACATCCAACCATTTTAATGATAATTAAATATACCACAGTATTGTAAGATTAGTGTAAGGAAATCTTATGTTCAACTAGGAGTAAAATTACGTTGATGGTCCTTAAAGCATTATTCCATTTCCCAATTTGGTTTCTGAAGTTTTAAAGATCCCCTTGTAATCCTTAAAATTTCCAACATGTATTAAGTTGGTATTGCCCATAACAGTCATTAAAAAAGAGGTTTGGAACCGACTTCAATATCCAAGCCATGACATCATTAAAATGTGATGAAGAAGATGTGTGATGAAATCTATGCTGACATCAGCATTTACATCATTAAAGTGTTCACATCGTCTTTATTGATGATGATGGCATCGGTTCTGATGCCAACATCTGCATCATTGATTTTTGGTGACATCAGCAGCAACATTATCTTTATCTGTAATAGGGATGCATTCATGCATCTACATCATTTGCACTGCTGTGTTGGTTGCCATGTGATCTTATATCCTTCCACCAGAATATTTTTGATCCACATCACCATCCATAATATCAAGTCAGTGTGATGATATGTATTTCCTTGTGCTTTTTGAATGGTACTAACAGTTGACCAATTTGGTAGAAATTGGGGATTTGTGGGGATCAAGATGGGAAGTTTAGGTATAAAAATGGAATATATTGATGTACTCTTTATGGACCTGTTTGTGTAATAGTAACTTGCTCTTCAATAAAATGTTGACAACATCCTTACTTTTAGTTGCGAGTACTGTAAAATTTGGCTGTAGTTGGTAGAAAACTATTGGGTGGGATTATATTCTGTGAATTTTAATATGTACACTTAGATTTAATCTGTGGAACATGCTGCTACTACCATATGTAGGTTTTTATCTTGATGGGTAAAGGATGGCTTGGTGCTGTTTCCTCAAAATTTGTTATTACGCCTCAATTTAACCCAATTTAGTTTAACTAAAATTCACCGGATCAAACTAGGAAAGCTTGATTTCTGTCCTACCATATCAATAAAGAGAGCTTGTTGAGTTTAGATCGATAGAATCTGTTACACTGATTAAGCCATATCAATATGCAAAAGAAAGAGAGGTGAAGCTAAGAATACTTAAGGAAAAAACTTTCATTCTTTTTCTTACTTTGTCTAATTTATTTTACATGAAGTGCTCAAAGTGTGAATCAGTATTAGAGGAGCTAAAGAAGATGAATAATAGCGAGAAAGTTGTGAAGAAGAAGCTATCTGTTAAAATAAAGACAATCAGCATGCTGAGAAATATGCTTGAAGAGGCTGAGAACAAGGCAAAAGATCTGACAAGCAGAGCCCTCTCAGCTGAGTCAGCACTAAGGGCAAGTGAGGCGAGGGCCCAAGAAGCTGAGACAAAGCTGGTAGAGACTGAGGCAAAGTTGGCAGAGGCTGATGCGAGGGCCCACACTACCAAAATGCAGTTGTTAGATATTGATATCAGAGCCCAGAAATCTGAGGTGAAAGCATGTAAGTTTGAGGTAAAACTGGTGGAGGCCAGGGGGTCGATCCAGAAAGCTATGTCGGATCTGTCTAAGGCTGAGCAGAGGGCCCACAAATTTGAGGACAAGCTGATGGAGGCAATGAAGATGGCCAGCTCTGCCGAGGCAAAGTTAACAGAGATTGAGGCGAGGATGAAGGAATCTCAGAGGATGGCTTGTGGTGTGAAGGTTGAAGGTGGTGCGGCCTGGCTGATGCAAGATGTAGCCATGGCCCATGGGAAGGATGGTAAAAACTGAGGTTAGGATAGAGGAGGAATTTACTGAGAAAAAGGTTGTCAAGCAGCACCTTCAAAACCTGATAAAGGGCTGATCACAAAACATTTAACATAGTTGTAAACTTGTAACAGAATCTTTACGAATAAAAAAAAAACACAAAAAAGATAATAGAACAGGATGTTAGTGATAGGTTCATGGGTCTTGATTCTCAAATAGTAGCCACTGTTAGGTTTGACTTTGATGGGGTTCAGTTAAAGTTTGTACCAACTTCTGAAAAAGGACATCTTTCTGATCAATTTACTTTGCCACTCTTACAGGGAAATATGTTTGCTTTATTTCTTGTTCTTTTACCCTTCTTGATTTGGATTTTATATATCATGATTTGATTTCACAATTTTGGAGCTAAAAGGAAGAAGCATGCAAACCAAAAATAGGTCATGTGTTGTTCACGATTAGTGATCCAAAACCCAAGTTTTGAAGGTCCAGCGGAACGCCAGGAACGGGGGCGGGTTCCAGCCCAGAAAGAGTTCCAAATTTCCAATTAATAATGTGCGCATGGAACCAGTTACCAGTTACCAGTCAAACCAGAAATCATATCACCCGAGTTAGTTAGATTTGCTTTGCTTTAGTATGAATGTTAAAGAGATCTCTCATGTATTCAGAGTGGGACACAAATCGGATATCCATGAACCCTTCTGGGTGGTACTATGCTCTATGGGCTATGGAGCGGTTCCGCCTGATGATAAACAAATTAAAAAAGTTTTCTGTATGAACGAGAACGAGCTTGACCTGGCAACAAACCCTCGCTAACAAAAAAGTCAAAGCAATTCCAAAGAAGATTTGCCTTCTTAATTCTTATTTTATTTTAGTCCGTCCAATTTTCAATTTTCTTTGCCTTCTTAATTCTTTTCTTCCCGAACTTATCCACTCTGTGTTATCAAAAATTCACATCAACCCACAACATATAAGTATTTAAATTCAAGCAGCTCAATAACTCTACAGGATAACTGACTTGTTTGATTATTTGTATGATTTCTGTCAGTAGACCGACAGTATAGACTTTTTTAGAGTATTACAATTTTGTATGATTTTATAATATAAACATTTTTTTAAAATAATTACACTTTTCGTTTTCTTCTTCTTCTAATTGTAGTTAAGAAATAACATCGATGGATAAACTTAACTTTTTTTTCTATATCAGTCATTCTTTCATTTATTAAACTGTAAATATACTATGAATAGTTTTTCATTTAGAAATATACTATGAATAGTTTTTCATTTAGAGTGATATTTACAAGTTTTCTAAAACAGTTTATAACTTTATATGCTTTTATGGTCAATAAAATATGGAATAAAAATAGCAAAAAAATACAAGTATTGAAATGATAATAATAATATATTGACCTAATTTTCATATAACGTTGTTTTCAACCATGATATCAGCATAAAGTATAAGACATGAAACATAAAATTAATTATGGATTCGCTGGAGAGTTGTATAAAATGGACTGACTATAACGTTGTTTGTAATTACAGTTAAACTTAGGGTGCATTTTGCAAACGACAGTTAGTTCGCTTCTTCCCCAAGGAGGACTTTTTCATATTTTGTATTTATCTCTAGTTCTCTACCCAAAATAAAACAAAACTCTCTCGCTTCCCATCTTTCTTTCTCCTTTCAGAATAGTAAAGAAGAAGAAGAAAATGACAAAACTTGTGATTCTCTCGCTGGTTCTTCTGGCTTCAAGCCTTCTCGCCTCCGCTGTATCTGTCGAGTACTGCAGTAAGTTAATCTATCTCTAGATCTCTCTCTCTAGATCTCTCTCTCATTTGTTTTGATTTGATTTGGTTGCAATTGAACAGGTCTTTTGGTTTAGGATATTAAATTAAGATATTGCCAAGTCATCTTGAAAGCTAATTTATTCTTTGGTTTATAAGTAGAATTATTCCATCTCATTTAAGTCAATTCTTAAATACGATGTTGTAATTTGTAATTTGGAGTAAACCAGTCCTATGTCTTATTCGAGCGATTTAAAATAGCAATAGATTTTAAACCAATGGATATCTCTTAACAGGTTTACTAAACTTTTTCCAACTTTCTCTGATCGTGGCCTGGATGAACTTCTCAGCCAATCCTTTTTTTTTTTTTTTTTGTACTTAGTCGGGCAAGGGACTGCCTATTCAAAGCATAGTGACAAGGTCCCGAATTAATATCCATATTATAACTGTATTATTTGTGTTTTTACACCTTCCTGAACGAATAAACAAATTAATCGGCTGTTAGAGAGTAATTTGTCTGATACCTGTATTATTCGTGTATTTTACGAATTTTACGAATAATACATGATTTGTACCTGTATTATCTGCAGAATTAAACAACTTTTTGTGTCTTATGTAAGTATTAGTATTTTAGTTTATCTTTGCATTATAAAAAAGAATGAACTATTCCCATTTTATATTTGAAACACAAATTTTAAACCTCTCCAAGTTATTCCTAATTTCTAAATTTGTTACTATGATTCGAAGAATTGCAATAATAGCCAGAACCCCTTTGTTTTCCCAATTTAGTTGAGTTGATCAAGTTAAAAGTAACTGCAAATTATCTGGGAGGAATGTCCAGTACTTCTGTTTTGTATGAGAAGACCAACGCTGGTGTGTAAGCACAAATAATTGATGTTTGGATGATTAACTGTAAACATCAATATTTGGCTCTGGGTGTGAAGATAAAAAATAAATATTTTTCAGTGCCCTAGTTTCAGCTTGAAAAACTATTGGTGTCCTTGTGCTTATGGTTCGTAGTTTGCCTTTTCTTTTCTCATTTAAGTACTTTTGGAGGATGTTCAGAAGGAACATTCAACTTTTAAGTACACTTTTTGAAGTAAAAGATAAAGAGTATTTGGTACACTTTTTGGTGCCCTAGCATGTTTTTCTGACTCAGGTATTTGTGCAATACTACAGATAAAAGGGCGAATTATGCTGTTACAGTTAGTTCAGTTGATATCATCCCAAATCCAGTCGTACGTGGCGAGCCTGCTACCTTCAACATCTCAGCTTCTACTGGTACGAAACATTTATAACAAAGTTATAAGCTTTCTTTTGCTAGCAGCTTGGTATTTGTGATGTTGGCACGCACTAGCTGGCATATAATGGCACAGACGCAGCTTGTATGTTGCTATTTTTTTTTCTTTGCTAGAAGTTGGACAAAGCTAGATGTCTTGTCCCAGTGTGTTATGTGATTTTGCACCAGTTCCTATTGTACAGTTCACTATGACAGCAATCGGACCCAGGTCACTAAAAGAAGTGCTTAGAATCCTTGCTATTTGACTCGTACCTGTTGCTGCTGTCTGTTTCAGATGCGGTTGCTAATAAAGGATGCATCTTTGCCACATGCTTCTCCCAATTTTTTACTGTTATAATTTTATTTCCTATTGCAGATGGGAGCGTAACAGGTGGGAAGCTGGTGATAGATGTCAATTACTTCTTCTTCCATGTGCATCAAGAGACTCATGACCTTTGTGAAGAGACTTCCTGCCCTGCCACTGGCAATTTTGCGATAGCCCACCAGCAAACCTTGCCTTCTTACACCCCTCCGGTAAGAATTGTATGGAATATTCTGTAGATTACCATTTTTGTTTACTCCCATAAGGAGACCTATATTGTTTGTCCAGTTAGGTGTATGGTAATACCAATCTCATGAGGTTGCTACTGGGATACAGTGTTTCCGATACTCTGATTTCATCAGGGACATAATATTACTTCCATGTGCCATATTTTCATTTTCTTGTTGTATATGTCATATGATATAATTGTACTCCATATTATTTTATATTAGTTTGGCATATTTTCATTATTTTGTTCTTTCTACAGGGCTCATACACGATTACAATGACAATGCAAGATTCAGAGGGGAAGCAACTGACATGCATCACCTTTGGTTTCAGTATCGGACTCCTTGCTGATAGCTAGATATACAATCTCCTGCTTTGTATTAATTATTAAATCTTAAAGCAGTATTACAGTTATACTGTCGTTCCTTGTGTGTATGAGCTGTGGTTTAAAATACGCAGTGTGTAGAATATGTGTTGGGATGAGTTGAATTGCTATCGAAGAATACTGATGTTTTAAATTATGTTACCACCTTGAATCTATATATGCTGGAGACTTTTATTTCCAAGTAATTGGTTCTGATCCTTGGTTAACTTTTTTATTTTATTTGTTTAGTCTGCAATAGTGTGGCAATGTGTGTTTGATGATTGTTTGGGTGGGTCTGTGCGTTTTTTTTTTCCATTTATTATTATAATGAATAATGTTTTTATTTTTATTTTTTGAGGGAATAAAAAGCAAAATAAAATTAGGAAAATATGTCAAAAAGGTACTCCTTTTTGGTTATTCAAGTCTCAAGTACCTTTGTCAAAGTTTTAATTTTTCCTAGGAGGATATTCCTACTAGCTAATTTCACCTAACACTTTTTATTAAGGGTAAAAGCTTAAGGAAACACCAAATACTGAAATTTGCTAGTAAGAATATTATTATGGCCTTGGTCAAGGACTAGAAGTCTAGAAGGATCCAGAACGAGTTGTATATTATAGCAATTTGACCTTGCTGGTACAGATATCAGCATTTGTTGAAATTAGCGGCACGTACTGACTTATTCATACAAAAATTCTTTGATACTACTTTAAAGAGTAATAAAAATACTCTTTTGAAATTTGGAGAATGAAGGAAGGCCTATGTTTCATGGCGCATGAATAAATTGGAAAGAGGCACAAGTCCATAATTTTCTTGATGAATCATTAACGAAATCACTTGACCGACTTATCGTGATCTGTAATGAGGAAAGCTCTATTAATTGCTATGCTAATTTTTATATTTACAAGTATCTATACATTTGTAAAATGTATAATCTAATATGTCTATTGCCGACATTTGACCAGTATAAATAGATGGTAGAGGCTCATGTACGTATGTGTATAAAAAGTATGAGAAAGCCACCAAGTCTTGTAACTAAACTCTTCTACTCCTTTATTATTAATAATAATAATAATAATAATAATAAAAAGTTAGTTATTAACTCCCTGATTGCATTGAAGTATATTACTTCCATAAACAACCCAGTTACTTCCAACAACCACCATGAAGAAAAACTGTACTGAAATAAAGCAAACAGTACTAAACGTACCAAACTCTAATAGTTGTATCCAGGATCCAGCTAGGAAATGGATATCATCATGTGAAAATTTAAGCCTGATTCAATTTGCTGAAATTTTCTTGAACACTATTAGGAAAGAGATCAGATAATGTAACAAATAAACAATCAATCTTAATTATTTGGTTGCCATGACATTCAGTCAATGCAGGGGCAGACGGTAAGCAAGTGCAGGGGTGGCTAAGCCACCCCAAGATTTTGAATTTTTTTTAGCAGGTACTTATAACTCAACTAAAAAAATTATTTTATAGGTGTAACAAGGTTGATAGCTCCCCTTATGAAAAATACAAAAAAACTAAAGGGTTAAGTCTGAAAATGTCATGTCTCTTCAAGAAAAAAAGACTAGTTTTAGAACACCAAGACAGTCTTGAGTCCTTGATCATGTGAAAAAACCATAAAGGCATCTTTTGACCGTGTAAAAAAATATAAACAATTGGAAAGTTATTAGCGGTGCTAAATTAGAATAGGAATAAAATAGTGGCGCTAAATTAGAATATGAAAAAAATAACGGTGCTAACTTGAAATGGTCGGACACGGTCACCGAAAAAAAACAGAAATTAGAATTTCTAAAATGCACTGTTAGTCGGTTACCTCAAAATAAAAAGTTATAGGAAATATATAAGAATACGATTAAAAAGCCCAAAACCTTGTCTAAAGAGAGAAAAAATTAAAATAAAAAACTGAAATTAAATTGGTGTAAAGCAAGGACATGATATATTTTATTTCTTGAAATTGAGGTTTGTTTTCTATTCATTAATTATTTATAAATTGTTAAATTATTTTTAATTGTAACTTTTGATAAAGGTTCATGTTAGTATTTTATTTTCATATTAAATTGTTAATATTGTATTTTTCTTGGCCGACTTATGTCACAGACTAGTGGAAAGTGGAAAATCCACTGTATATCCTTTTGTTGATAGGTTGATTCGACTAACTTCTACTCTTCATGTCTCAACTGCTACTACAGAACGAGCTTTTTCGGCCTTGAAACTCGTTAAAACTGGACTTCGGAACAAGATGGGTGGCGATTTTCTCAGAGACTACATGCTTGTTTATATTGAGAAAGAAATGGCAAATAAGATTAGCTCAGATGAGATTATTACAGAATTTGATTTTTCAGGAAATCACAGGTCTAAATTTAAATAAAGAAAATATGTATATGAGTATGTTATTTTTGTTTTATTTTAGTTTGATAAACATGTCATTTTATTGGTGTTATTTATTTATTGTATTTTATGAAATCAAATAGTAAAGAATCATATTATTTTGTGTTATATAGATTTTGATATTTATTAAAATATTTTTTAAACATATGATGGTCAGTTAGCCCCCCTATACTCAAAGTCGAGTTCCGCCTCTGAGTCAATGGAATATGTAGTTGCATCCTGAATGCACAAGACCACATTAAATGAATAATATTAATGTAGTCTTACTAACGTAGGACAACAAAATTAGTAATAAAAAGAAAGCCACCCCAAACTGGTACAGATTTATACCAGCTAGTGGATACCCTAATGGTACCAGACTTTTCTAAGGGTTAAATAAAAGTTTTTTTTTTTCTAATTTTTCATATGAAACAAGATTAATCATGGGGGTTACAGATACCTCTCACAAGGCCCATGCATGTACAGTATAAATATGAAACTTCCTTTATTTATGATTAATGGAGCATAATTAGCTTCTAGAAAATATCAAAAGGGGCTAAATGGTCAATTAGCAAATTAAAATGTTCCAGCCGTCCAGGAGACCAGGAGTATGCTGCATGCTGGTATTCCTTTGATATATGACACATCATTTCGAATATAAATATATACTTTGATAATACTAAAATATAAGTACCCATTCAACCACATTATCTTCCTTAATTATATTTATAAAGAATATAGAGCTATAAAAAGTTATTATTTCAGAATGTATAAATTATTTAAAAAAAAAAAACAAATGTCTGATTCTTGGCAGTTTCTCCTTAACTTTCGAATTAAAAAAAAAATAACGAGCAACAATATTTAATCATTTACCTTTTCCGCGTACAATGACCATTAGAAAAGTCGATCGTCTTGAGGAAAATTATTTTCCTACTTTATAAATTATCTTCATTTATTTGGATACTTTAATATAATATTTGGTGCTGATAACTCTAGCTTTTTTTGTAGATTACCGTTCTCGAAAATTCATTGTAATTACAATTAAAGAGGTCATTGTTCTATAAACAGATGCCTTATTATTCCTCTAGTGAAGAACTGTTTCAACTAAAAAATGTGACTAACTTATAGATAATTTTAATTTGTTCCTTAGAAATAACAGGATATTAAACAGGGAGATCACAATCTGATTAGATATATTTAGATTTGGGGCTTTACTAACTTTTTGAAAGTCAACATAAAATTGTTGGGTCTTGGTGGTACGACAAGCTTTGCAATTTTAAGAAAAGCAACTTTCCTCAATGACATTTGCAAAATGTGAGACACGTCTCCTGTACCAGTTTGTATCAGAGGAAAACCAAAGAAATATTAGCTATTTAAATAATATCTTTGATTTCAAGATGTCGTGGAAGCCACTACCAAATTTAAAACACTTGATACTTTGGACAGCTTTATTCTCTTTGGCGTATGAAATATAAAATAAAATATCAAGGTCAAACAAAATGCAAAAAGAAAACCGTTTCTCTTACCTTTTGTTGAGAAATTCGTTATGATACTCTGCATCCTTCCATATCAATAATTCCTATAGAAGAACATCTACAATTCAACATCAAAAAGTCTCCCCTTGAACATTTCGGCCAACCTTCATCTGTTAAGAAGTTGTTCGTTCCTCAAAACATTCAACAAGACATATCCCTCCCTCCCTTGTTCTCTTCTCCCTCAGATAAACACATCCACGGGTGACGGGTCATGGCAAATAATAAGGGCATGAAGGGAATGAAATCAAAGTTCTTCAAATCCTGGAAATCTATTTCAACATTTGGAAACCAAAAACATGGCAAAGTCATACACATCGACACCAATTATGAGACTGAAGAAGATGACTTGTTTGAGTCGACATTTGAATCAACACCAACACCGAGCTATGGACGCAAACTCATCACCCCTCCGCCTATCACGCCTTCACCTCTAAACCCCAGCAGGCTATCAAGCAGTAGTAACCTTTCGGTGCACCACCGTGCCTCTTCAACCCTAGAACAACTACTCGCCTCTGACGATCCGTTAAGACCATTTGAAGACAAGTGCCCCCCAAATGGAAAAAATTCTATAGTTTTTTACACCACAAGTTTACGTGGTGTCAGAAGAACCTTCGAGGACTGTGCCAAGGTGAGGTCGTTATTAGAGAACTTGAACATGCAGTTCCATGAAAGGGATATTTCCATGGATTTGGAGTATAGAGAGGAATTATGGGATTTGTTGGGGTGGAGAGCTACACCTCCTAGGTTGTTTATACAAGGGAAGTATATCGGTGGGGCCGAGGTAACACTTGGTTTGCATGAGCAAGAGAAGCTTTTGCCTTTGTTGAGGTGGGTACCAAAGAAGAAAATTGGGAAATGCGAGGGATGTGGTAGCATGGGGTTTGTGATGTGCAGTGAGTGCCATGGAAGCAAGAAGATAGTATATGACAGACATGGACAAGACGCATTAGTTGAACGCTGCACGGCTTGTAATGAAAATGGACTTGTTATTTGCCCTATCTGTAGCTAATAAGCTAATATGTATATTATTTTCATTTTTGTATAAACATCATCTGGGCTTTCTTGTAACAATGTTTCTGGTTTTTTGAGAGTTCATGTGTCCTTTTATTTTCTTTTGTTTCTCTTCTATGGTAATGATACGATCAATGTTTGTGAAGGGAATCAGTGTTCTTAGACAGGACAGATAAATTCCCCTAATTAATTTGTACGTGTAATTTGTGTAGCGAATATGACTTCACATGAGGGAGATATACTGATATCCTTTTTTTTCTTCCAGTTTCAGCTGTGAGATTTCAAAAAGTTCGTCTCAGGCGAGTTTTATGATCATTTTTTTTTTAAAACAGTGTCTGATTTGTGATGAGAATGAGCTTCAAAGAAGAACATTTTTTTGTTCTTTATTGGTTGTGGGGTAAATTCATGCTCATCAATTTCTCCCTCTTGAGATCTTAGTGATAAAATTCATGTTGGTAAGTGAGTGCGCGGCAACTCTTTCTTATTTTACATTATATCTATTCTTTAATTTTATGTTTCTTAATGTGCTTCGACTTTAACCATGGGGATTATTTATCAGGGCAGGTTGGAAGAGTATAACATAAAAGTGTATTATTACAAATTATTTATCAGGGCAGGTGTAATTAACATATTACTAATAATTAAAGAAATAATCTTGACAGGTTTAACACGGTGGATGCGTGATTATTATTTTTTGTTGTTCTTTCTTTTCTTGAAAATTTTCATGAAGAAACGACTCTTGAAAGACAAGAAAGCGAGGAGCTGAACCAGATCAAGTAGTTACATACAACCATAAGCAGGGATAAATGGAGACATGAGCCGTGAAACTCATGACCGGTAATAACATATCAATTACTAATTCCTATAAACAACAAAGACACTACAAATCATGTCAGGTATTACAACTCGGACTTCACAGCAAAACAATCTCATCAACAACACTTACATGCCGAATTCAGCTAACATAAGATACAACAAACACTAAGTCACTGATTGATGCAATTATTATCCAAAATACACAAGGCCACTACATCTCGGCGCCTATGACTATAAAAGTCAGGTCCAATTCATACTACACTAAAATACACATTATAAGATTAGTGGGCCTTCAATGGTTATTTCCATTGACATCAGACCCCTCGTGTGGACCGGCCTCTCCACCTACATTATTCTCAAGTGGAGCAGTGTCAGTATCCGCAGGTTCATCAGGCTTCTCTTCGACTTTTTCTTCAGCCTTAACTTCATTATTCTCTTCGACTTTTTCTACAGGCTTAACTTCATTATTTTCTTCGACCTTTTCTCCAGGCTTAACTTCATTATTCTCTTCGACTTTTTCTCCTGAGTTGTCATCAGGTGCAGCAGTCTCAGCTGCAGGGTTTACAGCCTCACCAGCTTCTTTAATTGGCTCAGCATCGTCCACTTTCTCGTCTGTTGCCTCTGCATCAGCCTCTTTTTCTTTCTCCTCTGTGTCCTTGTTTTCATGCTCTCTTTTTTTTTCCTCTGACGATGCCTTCCTCCCACGTTTCTTTGGTCTTTCATCCTCTGGGGACACCGTTGTTTTTGCTTTCTCACTTATCCTGACAGAGCGCCTTGGAGTGTCTCCTGCAGACAAAGCCATCAACAATGGTACTGTGCCAGACATGACAGGTGAACATAGTTCCTAAGATACCAGCAATTAACTCTCTTTTGTAAACCTTTCTTATTGGTGTGTGTGTGTGTGGGTGGGTGGGGGGCGGGGTATTATTTGTCTAGTTTTCTTAATTGAATAAAATCCGCCTAAACAACAAGTTTAGATGTTCATTTAAACAACACTTAACATTGTGAATGTAGCAAACTTAATGGTACCAGTATGGGCCATTATGCAACCTGAAGTAGGTCCAGGTGGAAAATGAACTTAAAGAGGATACAGAATTACAAGCTGTCTAGAGAGTGAATTATACACAATCTCATCCGAGTGCACACAGGCCCACAAACAGAGAATGTGAGAGAGAGTACCAGTGCTCCAGTCAAACTCAGAGGAAGCAGGGCCGCCAGGGTTTGACTTGAGATATTGGTCGAGCTGGCGCTTGGTTTTAATCTCCTCTCCACTAGGGGCGATAAATATCACATCACCCCGTCCCGGGGTTCGCCCTTTCTTAGGTAAAACCTATAAATTTCATAGAATAAGCATTTTTTTTAACAGAAGCAGCAACAACAACAATAATAACTGAGTAAATGCAAACTACAACAACAGGATCATTACCAGAAACCCTGAGGATTGCAGTCTATAACTTTATTACTGTAACTATCATTATGATATAACCATCCAATATGGCACCAAAATGTAACTAGCAAGTTGAAGCTGTATCAAAGATCTCTGATTTTGTAAAAGTTTAGATGTTGCTGTGGTATTTAAAGGATATGGGAGTGAATTTAAGTAGCTAAGGGAACAAAACAAGGAGGAATTAATTAGGCTTGAACAATTAGCCTCTAACCATTTCTAAGGCAATTCGAGAAATAAATCAGAGTCCTTGAAATGCTTTATTGAAGAAGATGTTGATAAACGACATATCAGCTTTGGAAAATATTAAAGGAACATACAAATAGCCAAAATCCAAGTTGATTGTTGAAAGAGACTACATGTGATCAGCATACTACTCTGGGTCCCACTTGCAGACTCATCTGGACTCTTTACAGAGAACAAAACACCGTTGCCTTCAGTAACCAAATAATAGATAAGCATGAGGCTGAAGACAGAACTTCCAGGTTAAGGTTTTTTCACATCACTACTCCTTTCCCTTTATCCACAATTTGTTACAACTAAGGTTAGGGTGTTAAAACTTGCTTACAACAGGAAGAATCAATCAAATTAAATGAATGTGATCTTGGAAAAATCTGCTGTACTTTTAGTGTACAATGTACTCTTAAGCTTTGGAGGATCAGGTGAGGTACCTTTTCCCCTATTTTGCATGTGCTTATGATACTTTCAAGTTTTTCAAGGTAAACAACAGCTTATTGCTCTTAAATTTCAAGATTCCAAATTCATGTAGATTTGGCCACCTTGACATTTTCATTCTATCTTAGGTTCCAATTCCTTAAATTCCAATTATTTCCAATTCTATATTTTGATACACTTGTTACAGTTCCTGCCCCCAAATTTATTATCAAACCCAATTCTAACTTATGCAATTTTGTTAATTCCTATTTCTCCCATATTTAGAATACTTTCAGTTCTAGCAATTTCCAAATTTGGTTCTCACAAAAACAGAACATGTATTGACATTTAAATGATTGTCAACCGAGCTCTGAAGCATCTTCAACTAATCAATGCAGCAGAGGAAAAGGTATTTGGAACCCATCAGATTGTAACGAAACATCATGTACTGTTTTTCTAAAAACTATTAAATACCTTCTACACTATGCTTCACTAGTATAATGTTCTCAAAAATAAAATGCTCTTCTGTATAAATTAAAAAATCCACATTGACACAAGCAAAGTATATGGCAATCTTTTAGTTGAAATTAGAAAAAAAAATGATAGGTAATGGTACTCTGCAACAAACTCAAAACATGAGTCATGGAATTTTCAAAGATCTCCTGTTGGACTGTTGGTATTCAATAATTCTAGTTGAAATAACACTAATTTGTACATAGGAAGTAAGAGTCTCTAATAGTTCCCACTATGGTATAAATTTGCTGCATTAAAAGTTCTTCACTTCAAAATTTGTCCTTATTAGAAAATAAGGTAATCATACAAATATATTGTTAAAATCAATTCATACAGCCAAAATAATATTTTAATTACTGTCCAGGAACTCATATTCGTTTATTGGCCTTAGCAGAACTGACACTGAGACAAGCCCTACCAAGCAACTTAAGATCATCTAGTGGATTAAAGTAGGGACAGCTTCTAAACAAGACACATATGAATATGATAAGACCAACAAAATATCTACATAGAAATATTTTATTGAGAAATTGAAAACTAACTTTTGTAAGAGGGTTGTTTGTTGTTACTAAGTTTTCATTCAAACCAGCTCGTTGAAAAAAAAAATTATTAATTACCACGGTGTAGGACAGTAAATGCCCTAATTACTCTGTAAAAACAATGAACTGAACAACCAGCATGTAGCAAACCCTAGACAGAGACTTACACAAGCAGAGATCTGATAACACACAAACCAAAATAATCGAAATTGACGAATTAAGAATAATTAAGAACAAATAAGGGAAATTAAACCTTCTTCTTCCAGGCAGAAGGGGCCGGTAGCTCAACCGACACGTCCCCCTCTGCTTCTTCAACCTTTTTCTCGGAAGGAGACTCTTCTACAACCTTTACCTCCTCAGTCGCCATAGCTAAGCTTGTTTCGAGTTCTATCTCCCCGCTCTCTTTCAGTCTGTCTCCTGATTATTTTTCTCTCTTTCACTCTGTCTCGGATTACAGCAGATTCGGATGAGAGATAAAAGGGCTCACTGTTGATGCTGCAAGTAAAACAGATAATGAGGTAATTAAATTAACACAAATATTTACACATGCACCCCTGAAAAAGAAATAATTATTTACTTGTTATTGTATAAGGGATGTAATTGGACAAAATATATTTGGTTGTTTTTCTTTTGGCAGTTGACTTGAGTCATGCTAACTGTTTGATTTTGTTCATATATATGTCACTGTATTAAGTAATCATGTTTATTTATTTTATTTGGATCTTACAAAAATTAAGCTCATTAATATCAAATTTTAAAAAAAAAGTATCAAATTATGTTGGAAATCAAATTATTAAGAATGAAACTTTAAATTCTAATGTGCTGGAGAATTAGAACTCTTCATTCTAAAACTTAATAGAAATATAATATTTTAACTACGACACAAACATTGATGCCCAAAATAATTAGCACAAGGACTACAAGTTTATTTGAAATTTATATTTTGTTGATCTTCTATATATGTGGTTCAACCTCCTCTGCGATGAGTTGTAGAAATACATGTCTTTAAAAATTTTTTATTATTTTGTCCATCAAAGAGCTGAGTTTTGATCTCAAACTAAAACCTTAAATTTAGAGAGAATTTTTTTTCTCTCTTCTTTGTTTTAGACTTTGGGTAGTTTAGATGGAAAATATATTTGTTCTCATATATTTTTACCACTAAATTTTTTATATAATATGAAATCTGTAATACCAGAATACTAATTCAAAAATTTGTTCTAAGTCGAAAAAAAGTACGCACCCCAAGTATTGAAACCCAAGATAAAAAATTGAAAGGATTGTTTTGTAAATATGACTTTCCGTAAGGACAACCCACAAAATGAAAAGGAGGTCCGAATTTTAGATTATGTTCTTCAGCCACGAGATCCTCACGCTCTAATGCCAGATGGGTTTTAGGGATGCTCCCGGATCACTGGGCCAAGAATATAAAATACATATTGAACGACCTTAACCGGCTAACCTTACAAGTCGTTGGAACAATCTATTAACTAAAGGTCTAGAGCCATCCACCAGGAGTATCCAGAAGTTTTCCCGCGCTACCACTCGACACCGCAATCGCCGTGACTCAAACGCGGGCGCGAACGGGTCCAAAAAACCAGATTTAAACTTAAGACTTCGCGTCCGGTTCGTCTTTTTTGAATCTAACGGCTTTAAAAGTCTAACGGTACCTCCATGTGGGCATCGGATGGTTTGAGTCCGGCTATCTGCTATCCGCACTTGCAAACAGAAAGGTAACGAATCCATATCCTCGACGGTACCGTAAAAGATTCCCTTTTACAGTTAGCTATTTACGGTTTGAGATTAACTCTCAGCCGGTTTAGGATTCGGGCTAGCGCACGGGGCAGTATTGTTGGGCTTTGAGATTCGTGCCAATTTAAAAAGAACGGTCCAGATCAAGTAATTGTAAAAGATTCCCTTTTACGGTACCGTCGGTGATATGAATTCGAAAGGTAACATCGGCAGTTTGGACACGTGGTGAACTTTGGGTGCTCAGCACTGATGAGTTCCTGTTCCGTCTGTCGAGGCGTTTTAAGGATTGTTGAATTTAGCAATCTCCAGTTTAAGGTACTGGATAAGTCTTCTGCAGCTGCTGCTTCCGAATCCGAAGCGTTGATGGTGTAAATGGACTGTCCATTTTCAAAGGAATGGGAAGAAATGGAGAGTAAAAAAACACTGTTTTCAAACCGAAAGTTCTCGAAGCGGAGAGGCAGACGCGTGGAAGCTGCTGTTGTTGAGCACCATTGTGGCAGAAAACTTTTTTTTTTTTTTAAGTTGTGGCAGAAACTACGATTACTTTCGATGAGGTGGCTGTGTCTAGTTGGTTAGCCCAATTTTTTTAGTTACCATCTTAATATTTCAAGAATTCGAACTTTACGCTGATTAAAAAAAAAAAAAAATTCGAACTTTACCCTCAATTTCTGAAAAATTAAAGAAAACTTCTCTAATTTCTTATATACCCCTCAACTCTTAAATTTATCTAATAATATATCTCTCAACTCTCACCACTTTTTTCTTTTGCCCATTACACAAATAAATACAATAATAATTTGATATCTGGCCTTTGCTCGGACTGAAATGCCCCTGATACAATTTGGACCAGATGAGTATATAAATTGATAGTAAAAAAAAGTGATTCAAACTGAAAAGTCTATTACCAGTTCCACGACAAACCCACCAAATGAAAGGAACTATTTGACATGTCAATCACTTCCGATTTCCTCCTGTCTCTCTTTAAAACCCAAACTTGTGTTTATATTTCTCTCGCCCTCTATTGCTTATGTGCGGATGCTAGTGCTAGTTACTTAGAGTATCTACATCCCAGCAACTCAAATAAGTTTTTAAATAATTGTTAACCACTTTTTAGAAATTAAGGTCTCTATAGTTTCTAACTCTCACATTCCTGAAATTAATTTTAGAATTTCTATTAAGCCACGTCAGCAATAAATTAAAAAGAAGAAATAATTTGAGTCATTTATTTGACCAACGTGAAGTTTATAAACAATTTATTAATAAGAAACTTTCATGCATAGTTTCTAAATTAAAAACTTTCCCACATCTTTGAAACTGAATTAAAAATTACCACATCAGATTAGAAACTCTTATAATACTAAAGATATAGATGCTCTTATAATTAAGTGGGAAATGTGCGATTTCAATTGAAACTCGAGAAATCGAGGTATTCCATTACTTCTCGCTTGAGTTCTTGTTGATTTACTACCCGACTTGCTTCAAGGATTGTTTTTTCTTGTGCATGCTGATGGATTCCTTGTTATATCCCTCTTTTTTGTATTGAAACTGGATTGGATCCGAACCCGTTAGCCATTTGTGGATCTTGCTCTTTTGTTTGCTTGTAGTAACTTGGGTTTCGATTCTTAGAAGAGTTGCTATTGAGGCCTTAAAAGTTAGTTACATGCAAGAAATAAGATAGAACATTATAAATAAATGTATCTGGGGCCTGGGCTGTAGAAAAACACATTGTTTTCAATCAAGAAGGATGCTCACGGACCAAAGGTTGAGAAAGAGAGATAAAAGACAAGTACAATTTGAACAAAAAGAGATCGGTAACTTTAGGCCTTAAGTTGAGAAAGAGTAAGGATATAACGGAAAAAAATAAATTCTGACAACACATAATTAACTTTATGGATAAATAGAAAAAGATAAACTTAGTTAAGAATATTTAAAATATAATAAAGATTCTAAGGATAAATAGATAACTGTGAAGTTTTTCAGGGGTAAATAAGAAATTAACCCAAAATTAAAAACACAACACCTACGTAGCTCAGAGCTGCGCGTGACCACACTTAGCCATCAATTTCCATTTGCAATTCAAACCAAGCCGTGCACGTATTTTTTTTTTACCATTTCAATTCACTCTGGAAAATAAAGTGTTCATTTAATTTTCACTCATATTTTTATTTCAAAATTCAAAAATTTCATCTGAAACATTCAATATATTCTTTATATTAAAAAGTATTTAAAGATCAAATTTTATATTTATTAAAATTTTCTAAAAACAACAATTTTACAAAATTCTAAAAAAATAACAAAAAGTTTAAAAAAATATACATAAAATTTGGTCTCCAAACACTTTTTTAATACGGAGATCATGTTGAACGTTTCAGATCGAATGTTTGAATATTTAAAATGAAAATATGAGCGGGAAGTAAAACTAAAACTCTAGTTTTCAAAGTATGATAGCCCAACTCCTAATATTTGTAGCGATCATGGGAACAGAGATGCATCGTGCCACTGTAGCAACTAAGGATCAATTTTAGATTTTTAGTTCTTTTTTTTTTTTTTTGAAAGACTCGGTAATGCCCGACATTTTTATTAATATCCAAAGCTTAATAGAAATTAATTAATATACTCAGATTTCCTAAGTATTTATAAAAATACCTATACCGGCCATTTTCTAACCGGTATCCTATTTATTTAAATACCAACCATTAAATGGCCGGTACCTTGTTTATTTAATTACCGGCCATTAAATGGCTAGTACCCTTAATTTTTTTTTGATGTTTTATACCCTATAAAATACTCATCTTTCTCTCTCCCCCCTCACAACTCACTCAACTCACAAAAGAGAAAGGAAGGAAGGGATAGAGAGAAAGAGAAGGCGATTTTTGAGGCGAAAAAGCCAATATTTGAAGGGGCCAAAAGGATGAACAATAGCAACCGAGGTAAGTTGTCCTATCGTGGCATAGCGAGAGGAGGGTCAATTAGTGATCGAGGTAAAAATAAGGGAAAAAAATACAAGTGTCCAGTATGCCCTGATAAAAAGACATGTCAATCATTCATACAGCCGGAATTTCTTAGTTATGAAATTTCAGACGATAACTTTGTGGAAAACCCATACGGCTATGATTTGAAAAAAAAGGTTGATCCATAACCTCCAACATCAGACGATGAGTTTGTTCCGTGTACTTATACTGGTAAGGCTACCACTTCGTCTGTTGTGACTGATCCAAATCTGGCAAAATCGACTGGTTCTAAGAAGTAGTATTAGTAAGGTTTAAAATTTGGATGCATTTGAGCTGGGTTCTAAGAAGTAGTATTATTGTAGTTTGATGAATTAAGTTGTAAAATTTTTTAGTTTCTTTAGTGTCTATTTTGTAGACTTTATTTCATCAATTCAGAGTTTGTTTAGACTTAATGTGTTTGTGCTTTATTAATTAAATTAGAATTATTTTTTATTTAGTAGTCACGTGTTGTTTCTTTTAAAGTTGAAGACGTGAGAAAGAATTCATAGTCACAATTAAATTCGCAGCCAAGTCAGACTTGCATCACAAATTACAAATAAAAAAGAGTCTCGTAGCCAATTCAGAGTCACAATTAAATTCGCAGCCAATTCAGAGTCTCGTACAAAACAGTAAAGTATACACAAATTGCAAATAAAAAAGACCACACAATTTGCAAATAAAGTCCACACAAATTGCAAATAAAAAAGTTCTGAAAGCAGTATCTAAATAAACAAGTTCACAACATGCATATAAATCACCTATTACTACCACGCCTAAAACTAAATCCGCGAAACAAACCAGTTCCAGAAGATGGCCTACCAGATGGTCTACCAGATGGCTCTGCTTGGGTTCCAGATGGCCCTGCTTGGCTCCCAGATAGCCTTGCTTGACTTCCAGATGCCCTTGTTGTACACCTACTAGTTGACCTCCTCGGTTGGCTTCCAGATAGCTCTCCTTGCACCCCAACCGCCTCTCCTCCTATGACAACTGCCTCTCCCACTGCTTCTGCAAACATAGCAGATGCATCTAAACGGCTTGTGGCTGTGCTACGCCGTGACCCTCCGGACCCACTTGCCTCTGCCATAACTCGCTCATTTTCTGCCGCATTAGTTGTGTTTCTTGTCTCTGTATTTGCATTTGTTACTTAGTAAGTTGGTATAATTGGAAAGAAATATAATTTTTGATGAATGTTACATACCTCTTCGTTGCCTATCGGTAGTGGAACGACGAGGCTGATGCCCCATTCGTCTATCTTCTATTTCATCCATCGTCATTACATAACAGATGTGTTTTCGCCTCCGAACTCTAATCCAACCCTTGCTCGGAAGAATTCTTGCTTCAGTATTAGCAGGCCATTCTGGCATATTGCTAATAGGAACAAACACCCCACTCTAAGTATTTTCAAGATAGTTCACAATATATCAGTCTGCAATAAATTGGTCCTCGCACCAGTTTCGGTCACGATAAACAACTAAAACATGAGCGCACGGAATAGAAGTTAATTGGATACCTCTGCAAGTACATTCTATTTGGTTGTCGGGACCACGTGTCACAATGTACACGAACTCCTAGTGAGTTAGTTCCATATTGCCTATGTCGTTGCGGGTGCAATGAACGTACTCATTTGGGGATGAAACTTGGTACTGACCTTGGCCGTGCATATAACGCACCAAATGCATTCTTGCAGCTTTCTTCCAATGTTTTCTGATCTTTTGCAAAACCCAGTCGGAAAGAACCTGCTTCTTGTCTTTTAATTCCATTGCTCGCTGTCGTCGCTGAACAAACCATTTGTTACACTTGTAGAACGTATCCTCCACTATGGCAGCTACGGGCATTCTACGGCTCGTTTGGAAGACATTGTTGAGTGACTCAGAGCTGTTTGTTGTCATGATACCAAACCGGTATCCTCTATCACAGGTTTGAAAAATCTTCTCATAATTAGACGGCTCCATCGCATCATTAGAACGTACTTTGCCCACCTTCCTTAAAAATGCATTACACCTTGGATTTAGCTGTACAAAATAAAGAGATGTTATTTCATTTTCAAAATAGTCTTATAAAATAATTAAATGAAATGTTATAAATTAGACATACCTGAGCAAACTCTTCGAACATCTCTTTCAACCTTCTTAGCTTCTTCTTCTTGGCTCATTCTATGAACCTCCATCCGTACCACTTTTCCTTTCTACAGTTCTGGACCAGGTTGTCAGCAACATGCTGCATACAAAACCTGTGCAAAAAAGATCTGGAGAACATTCATATTATGCGTCAGTGCAACTTTGATCCCCTTGTGCTGGTCCGATATAACACAGACGAATTTATTATATCCGAGCACTTCATTCCTCAACCACTGCAAGAAAAAACCCAAATTCTCGGTATCCTCCTTATGCACAATTACAAATGCAATAGGCAACAATTGGTTCTCGGCATCATAGCTGCAAACTATCAAAAACCTCCCCTCATACCGCCCAGACAAGAAGCATGCATATATGCTGATCACTAGTATCAAGTACTGAAATGCTGCAATGCATGGACCAAAAGCCTAGGCGACGGCCCTGAACTGAACAACATGTCTCGTATCAGACTGGTCAGAAATTGATACTTCGAGCCGAGATTCTTGTAAGCTCAGCAAGCTGTATGAAGTCTCCTAACTCCCAAATTGCCATCATCATTGGTCTCAACAAGCTGTATGAAGTCTCTCAACTCCCAAATTGTCGGGCTATTGCAAGCTCACGACCCCTCCACAGTCAGTTGTATTTTGGGGTTACATTGTCATACACAAATAAAACACAGTCTGCCACCGTCTCGATGCTCATACAAGGGTCTATCTTAATGCTTCTCTTAATGACATCGGTAATGATTGATGCCGTCAGGTATTCATTGTCGGTCCTTGTATACTCAGTCATACGTGTGTGAGGCTTGTCTTGCCTTGTTATAACCCATGCATCTCCATATCCCGCTGGTTTTTCCCTAAGTTCGTAATCACAATGCGGGTCCTTGCACACCACATGAATCCGATCCATGTCACTTTTCTTCATTCTAATCTCCTGATTCTTAGTAATATAGTGATCTCTAATCTTCTTAATTAAATCATCTTTGCTTTTAAATATTGGTCCGACGTCAGCTCACCTTTGTACTCAATCCGTTACCCATAGTAACCAATATCTACTTCTCTAAACTCAGATACATCATTGAAGTCTGGGAATGGGTGTGTATCAGTCCGACCACTAAGCGGGATATTCTCATATTCGGCCACAAATTGAGCTGTTTCAACTGGACCATCTTCACCACAACCCTCCAGGTGATCAGACTCATAGTTTTCTCTATCAAATTCATCCCCACTTTGCAGATCTTCCTCCGGAATTTCATTAATATTTTCAAATCCGACTCAATTTCATCGTCTACTGGTACCGGTCTGGGGTAAGGTTCTGATGGCGGTAATAGTTAAAGGTGCCACATGCACGGGTCTAGGTGGGGATGAAACTTGGAGTATTGGTTGAGGTCGTGATTGGGGTGCTGGTGGAGTGTAAAGACTGTCTGTTTCTGGGTCAGTGTATGGTTCTCGTTGTGTTAGAGGAACGGCGGGAGTGTATGGTTCTCGTTGTGTTATATAAGTTGACGCAACTGAATTTTGACCAAAACTTCCAACCCTTGGCTCTATCGGAACTCTTCTGGCGTAGATTTCTATTATAAAATTTCCAGCGGCCTTTAAATGGCAGTACACCCCTCTCTAAGTACTTTCATCTAGTAGTTTCGTAAAGGTATATTCCTCGGAGTTTCCATTGCAAACTCGGGTTGCCAATTCTAAGTTCTATTCTTCTGGGTTATAACCAGTGCATGCGTAAATCATTGATTTCAAGTCACAAAGTGAGATATCACCAAGAATCATAAATGAATTAATTGCCTCTTTGGAGTAATAAGCTCCGTATGCATTACTAAGAACCTTCCCACCACAGTGTAATGAAATCAAGGTCATGACAAACAAACTACATTTTGAAAAATAGTAAACAATTGTCAGGTTACTAATCTACATGTATAGGTTACTGAAAAATAATTAAAAATAAATAAAAAATTAAATACATTAATTATTTTATTAATTTACAAATTAAATGAGTGTAACTTAAATGGATCATGTCTGTATACATGTAATGGTCAGTCCACTAAACTCTAAAATTAAATGGATCATGTCTGTATAATTTAAATTAATTATTTTTAATAATTAAATTAATAATTTTTAATAATTAAATTAATTATTTTTTAATAATTAAAATAATTTTTTTAATAATTAAATTAATTATTTTTTAATAATTAAATTAATAATTTTTTAATAATTAATTTAATTATTAAAAATAATTAAATTAAATTAAATAAAGCAAAAATATACTTGAAGGAAGAGGAGACTTCGGGGTTGAGTGAGTTGTGAGGCGGAGAGAGAGAAATATGGGTATTTTATAGGGTGTAAAACAGCAAAAAAAAATTAAGGATACCGGCCATTTAATGGCCGGTAATTAAATAAACAAGGTACCGGTCGTTTAATTATTTGTATTTAAATAAATTGGTACTGGCCAGAAAATGGTCGGAATGGGTATTTTTATAAATAATCAGGGAATCTGGGTAAATTTATTAATTTCTATTAAAGTTTGGATATTAATAAAAATGTCAGGATTTATAGAGTCGCAAATTTATTAATTATTTCTATATTCTCTTGAGTCACAAATAGATAAAATTACAATTTTTAGACAAATTGAGGGAGAAACGGTTGAAACTATACAAGTTACAAATATTACATGATTTATAAAATTGTGCTAACGCTTTTTCATTTTTATTTGTTGTTTTCAATCTCTCTTTTTTTCTTTTTCTTTTTGAGACGAAGGGAAAGAGGAACAAAATATCGAGGAAAGAAGGGGCAGGAATGATATGACAGTTTTCTTTTTTCAATTTATTTTTGAGATTTGTAAAGAAAGAGATGGAAGTAAGTGGAAGAGTTAAGCAAAGCATCAAAAAGAAAATAGTGGTTGCCAATTTGCCCATAATGAAGCAGCACAGGAAAAGTATTTAATGTGGATGTAACTGGTATAAATGAGAGAGAAAATTCTCTAATATGAGTGTTGCAATTTCGGTGCTGAAAATAGCACTCTTTTTTTTATTTATTTTTTTGCAATTCAAATCGGTTGCACTGCACCTCTTCAGATACATCTATTTATATATGAGAGAGTAGAATATTTGCTGTGAAGCCAAAATAAATTTTGAGATTGATGCAAGATTGAAAAGGACGACTCAGATCTCATTGAGGTATTGCACTGGATCTGGACTCTACTTAATATGCCGATCCGTTTTTGATAAATCCAACCGCATGTGGGATGTGTCACAATATTCCATGGATCATTCATTACTAAGGGAATAAACTTCCCCTAACATCCGGCTCAATCACATAAGATCTCTGCTGCGACGCGCTGTGGCTCGGGCACATGCACACATTTGATTCTCGATGGATGGGCAATTGCCAATTGGTCATGGGATATATCATATTTATTGAAATTCCGTAATCGTTAGAAAAAAGAAGAGAAATATTTTTCTGGTAAACAAAGAAGATAAATGTTGCCATTTTGAGTATTTGTTAGAGTGTGCTTCAGAATTGGATAGATAAGATAAATGGATAAGAGGAAAAAGAAAATATTTATTTAACTAACTCTGGAGTTAATTATAAACATAAATAGAAAGTGAAGTAGTTAATTATAAAAGATAAATAAAAAGTGAAGGAATATAAAAGAAGAAAATTTTCTCATCAATTTCTTCTCTGTTTTTTTTTTCTTCTAGGAGCAGCCCCTTATCCTCCTCCCACTGTTACTGACTTACTGCATAGTCCCGAGAGGCGAGAGGAGAAAAAGTCAAAATGATAAAACAAGAAGGAATTTAAAACAAACAAAACTAAAAACGACACATAAAAAAAGAAGAGAGGAAAAGAGACTCTCCCCCTTTCTGCCTCATTCTCTCTCTCTCTCTGTCTCTTCAGATCACCATCTCTCTCTTCATCTTGCAATGGCGACCGCTGCTGCGGCCTCCGCCGCGTCGGACGCCGTCTCCACCTCCGACCATTCTCCCTCCTTGGACGACCGCGTCTATCTCGTCCCTTATAGGTACGCGTTTTCCTTCACTTATCTTTTCTCCGTACCCATACGGCCATACCCAACTTACAAGCTATTTTGTCTTGCATTGATCTAATCTGCCGTAAGAGGTCTAATAGTGAATAGACGCCACATTTCTTCTAATTAACACGCTTCTTCAAAAGTGGTGTTACAGCCAGATCTAGGGAGTTGTCATTTGTTCGCCTGAGAACACTGCTATAATAATTCTGCAAATTGATCCTCAACTGGACGTAAGATGTGTAAGAGAGAGATGCAGGCACCTAGAGGAGATGCAGCATCCAAGAGCAAGAGAGAGATTTATAGATAGTAGGGTGGATGGAAAATTTAAGAATAGCACATCTATTACAATGTCAAACATCTGAACCTTTTTGTGCATTTTTAGATGGTGGAGAGTGGCCCAAGAGTCAGTGACAGAGGATGTGGTGCAAGGGGTCCCATATGCTGCCACATCAACATCATCTTACTATGGGATTAGGATCATAAACAATTTGTTGGGCTCGGATCTTGTGTTCCACCTGAGGCGCTCTTATGACGAGACCTCGCAGCACGACAATGGCCCAGAGGAGCCCAGCTCTAGCCGGACTTATGCATTGATACGATATGATTTGTGGTCCCGTGCACTCAAGTGGTCAGTATTAATGATTTTTTACATCAGATTTTTGTAAATGATTGACCATTTTCTCTTTTGAGAATTGTATATATGTAAGGCATAATTATTGTGAAACAATGCAATAATGCCATGTTAAAGTGCAACCGTAATGAGCAAAATTGGAAAAGTGGGGGGTGGGGGATTAAAATTGCTAACTGCGCACATGGAAACCTTCTAAAATGTTTATCCATAGCAGACCATTTGTATTCTCTAGCTCTGGGATTTTGACAATTCTACACCTTTTATTTTTTAACTTCCAAACTATAGAATAAAAGTTTCTTGAAGGAGTCCCTACTCAGGTACTTGACAAAATTTCCACTCACTATGCTATTGCAAACCCAGCTGTTTACTTCTTCAATATAATTTTGTGCCTTGAAACTGTCAGGCACGGCAGTTCCAGTTTGATGCCTAACAGTGCAAAGAGAAGTACTGCTGATGAGGAGGGAAGCTCGGTGGATGTTTATCCACTGATGCTAAGGGTATCTGTTATGCAAGAAATCAACATGACCATAAAGATTAGCAAGAAGGTCTGGTTTTCTATTTTTTATATTTCCTTGTATGAATAACTAGTTTAGAAGAATCCTAAGCTAACAGTAGTCATTTAATGTTGTCCATTTTGTCTTGTGATTCAGGATAACACAAATGAGAATTACAAGAGAGCAAATAAGATATTTGCGACTGACTCTGAGCCAGTATGTTTACTTTTTAGCTTCATCTTTATCTCGCAGATGAATTTTAAGCAATATTGATGCATTAATTTTTGTTTTGGTCCAGGTTCACATTTGGGATTTTTCAGGGCAAACAAATCTTATACTGATGAATGAATGGAATAGACTTCCTTCTGATTGTCATCAGAATGATCAAGAGGTATAATACTGTCTTGATCTGGATATGCATCTTGATCTTGTTTGAATATGACTTGTTTGGCATCAGTTAGTATGGTATTAGTTCTCGCAAAATGCAAGTTTATGCAATTTGTTGAGCTAGTTTGTGGGTATACTTATGCTGGTACCTATAAGCTGTCGTACTACTGTAAAGTTGGCATATATCTTTCCTTCTAGTATCGCTATAATCCAGTTAATCTGTTCCTTCCTAGTCATGTCAAATTCTATTTCTAATCTATTTTTTATCATTGCTATTGTTATTACACATGCACAGATCCTTCTAGAAGTGCAAGTATATACAATGCCAGGAATCGAAGAATACCAGTCTAAAACAAGCAGCTTTCCTCGCGGGATATTTTCTAGATGTGAGTGGGATTCTATTTCTGATGTAGACTTGAATTCTCTTGGTTCAGGTCTAATCGGTCTAGAAAACCTCGGAAATACTTGCTTCATGAACAGTGCTGTCCAGTGCTTGGCTCATACACAGAGGCTCGTAGAATATTTTCATGGCGACTTTACAAAAGACATAAACAAGAATAATCCCTTGGGAATGAAGGTATGTTCCAGAATTTTTGTTTGTTTATAGTGGTAATTCATGATGGTTCTGCAGGCTCCGAATTGTATGTAAGTTGGCAATATAGAAGTACTGCCCTTTCTTTTGTAGTAATTGTTCTTTATAAGTTCATTGTTACATTTTGAATTGGAATGCTTTATTATGAAATTTACTGTCCAAAGCACTCTTCGGAATATCAAAACAAGCTCTGGTGCAGTGGTACTGATACATGGACAATTTAAAATTGAAATAAACCATTGTTCTAAAGAAACTTGGACAAAACACAACCTTCTTTGCTGTTTTGTGTTGGAAAGGTACTTCATGCTGACTATACAGACATATCTTTTAATAGGGGGAGATTGCCTTGGCGTTTGGCGATTTGTTGAGGCGGCTATGGAGACAGGACAAAAGAGCGGTTGCGCCACATCGTTTCAAGAGCAAACTTGCACATTTTGCCCCTCAGTTCAGTGGTTTTAATCAACATGATTCACAGGTACTCATTTGAATTGCCTTTTACACCGAGATAGTAGTTACTACATAATTAATTTTTTCCTTGTATTAACCGATTGGTTGATTTTTGTTAATCATGATTGGCGGGCAGGAGCTACTGGCATTTTTATTAGATGGTCTTCATGAGGATCTCAACGGCGTGAAAAGCAAACCCTATTTGGAGGCCAAGGATTCTGATGGACGTCCTGATGCAGAAGTTGCCGATGAGTATTGGGGCAATCACCTAGCTCGAAATGACTCTATCATAGTTGATACCTGTCAAGTTAATACCCCTTCTATTACTCTGGCACATTGGATAAGAACCTGTTAATGAAAATCTTTGCTACTTGGTTTTGGTCCATGTCATTTAGTGCCTTTTAGAATGCATTAGCACCTACTTCTATTCACGTTTGCAACTAACAGTAATTTTGCCCCTAACTCAAGTATGTCATTTTTTTCAGTAAAACTGACCTGGAAGTAAGCCGGGTGGATATAGATCTCTAACTCAGTGCTCAAAATGTGATAAATGTCTGTGTTTAGTTTTAATTAAGAGGGTAAAGTAATGGCTTTAATTTTCATGAAACCCAATGCAGGGGCAATACAAATCGACACTGGTCTGTCCGGAGTGCAACAAAGTATCAACCACATTTGATCCATTCATGTATCTGTCTCTCCCTCTCCCTTGCAGTGCAAAGAGGACCATGACTGTTACGGTTTTCAGCACTGATGGCATCACTGGACCACTTCCCTGCACAATAACTGTACCCAAATCTGGCACCTTTGGTGATTTTTTTCAGGCTCTGAGCACTGCATGTTCTTTGAGGGATGATGAAACCCTCTTAGTTGCAGAGGTATCTTTCTTTTTTGGTTAACTTATTTCTGTATATCATGTAATAACAAAAGTAGAGCGATTGCTGATGAAGGAAATTGATACTGGTCAATGTTTATTTCCACGTTCTTGATTGACTTTCCCTGTTTATTCCCTGATTAAGGTAACTTCAACACTTGATATATCAGGTTGGGGCTAAATGGAATCTTAATTGAGGGACATATTACAAAATTAAAGTTCAACTACAGCTATTCCGTAAAAAAAATGGAATAATTCGAGCTGCTTGATATTGTTCGAATGCAGTACTAGCTGTTTTCAATTGAATGTTGTGTCATCTTGACTGTCTATTATTTTCAAGTATTGTAGACATCTGCATGGAATATCTTGAGATGTATCTTTTGTTATCATTATTTTCAGGTTTTTAGGAGTGGTATCCTTCGATTTCTAGATGAACCGTCTGATCTGATCTCCTTGGTGAGGGATGGAGATCAATTGGCTGCTTACCGTGTACCAAGAGGACAAGAAAGCTCTGCAGTTGTTGTGTTCATGCATCAAAAAGTCGAGTAAGAAACAATTGTCCTTATAAATTGATTTTTTAGACGCTTTTGCAGAGTATGTCTCAATATATCCTGGTTTATTCTGATTTTATGAAATACATCCTGCTTTGGGAATAGTGCAGTGACCTGTGAAATTGACTTCTTGGAAGAAGACAGAATGTAGTTCTGCGAACTAGTGTATAACTTAATATTGGGAATACTCTATTGGACGCAGAAATCGTGTTTCTCTTTCAGATGAAGTTGCCCTTAATTCAACTTAATATAGAAGACTTTCATCTTTAAGTTGAATTGATAAAATGTTCTTTTCAATCATTGGTTAAGAGCCTTCTATGGACAAATTTAATTGTTGTTGGATTTAATGCTGGCTCTAGAGACATTATTTTGTAGTTAAGCAAATTCGATAGACATAACCAATGCTTTGTAGATGGTGGCCTGTAATTTAAAATTACTTGTAGATTATTATTGTCAGAGCATTAATGTGGGCATTTTTCATGGCAAAGAAAAATTGGTGGTGCTTGCTTTTATTTGCATAAGCTAAGAACATTGAATCTTTTCTTCTATTTTAAATATGCTCATACTACGTTTCAGGAACAGGGGATTTGGGGTTCCTCTAGTTGCAAAGCTACCTGACAAGATTGATGGGCCCGAACTTCGCAGCATGTATATAAAGCTACTAAACCCATTTCTATGCAAGAAGAGCTGCTTCAGCACCAGTTCCGTTTCAGATGACAGCCAAGATGATTCTAACAGTACCAAGTCATCGACCTCCACCGACTCGTCTGACATATCTGACAGTTCTGATGAATGCGCGAATATTGAGGATAATCTGACATTTTTCTTATCTAATGAAAAGGGCCAAATCAGCCAGACTGAGCAGTCCAAGTCAAAGATAAACATGGATCAACCATCAGAAGCATTACTTGGAACCCATTTACCAAAAAATCGCTTGCATGTGGTGGTTCAGTGGCAAGTCATGGGTTTGGCACAGTACGACATGGAGCTTCTCAGCTGTTTGCCAGAAGTTTACAAGGAATTACCTGTTCATAGGAGATCAAAGGATCAGGAATCTGTAACTCTCTACCAGTGTCTTGATAAATTCATAAACGAGGAGCCACTTGGACCAGATGACATGTGGTAAGCATCTTTTTTTTTTGCCAGTTTATCTATTTCAAAGATTGCCATTTTTGTCGCCGAACTTTTGACCTCATATGACATAGTGAAGCTACCAGGTTTGTTTTGGACCCCATATGATGAAATCAGGCGCAGCTTATATGAATTATCCTGGATCATTGCTTTTACCAGAATGCTTTTGTTTTGGCAACTGAACCCTAATTTTACCCAATGTTAAACCCTAATTGTACAATTTATCTGTAACAGCTCAACGTATTATTAGGATGAGCCTTCACTTATCAAAATTTCCATGTAATTCTGGACTAGAACTTTTCTATGAGTATACGCAATTGACCTATAATTGAACTTCATTTTTGCAATTGAGCACAGCCCAAAAAGAGCTACTAAAAAAGGTTAAAATTCTCAATCAGTATCAGTAAAATTTCATTTGTAGTGGTGCTTCAATCTAGAATGATAATCCTTGCTAACTGTAATCGTACTGTATTCTTATTTGCAACTCAACTGAAATATCATATCTCTAATGCTGTTGAATTTCAGGTATTGCCCATCCTGCAAAGAGCACCGGCAAGCGAGCAAAAAACTGGACCTGTGGAGACTTCCAGAAATTTTGGTGATACACCTCAAGCGATTCTCGTACAACCGCTACACCAAAAACAAACTTGAGACCTATGTTGACTTCCCAATTTGTGAGCTCGACTTGTCCGAGTACATTGCTCACAGGGGTGATGACTCAGCGTCGACCCATTACCGCTTATATGCTATCAGCAACCACTATGGACATATGGGGGGTGGCCATTATACTGCATATGTCTATGTAAGTTGCAAGTTCCCTTAATGCTCGCAAATTGTTGCCATTTTGTTTTTTATGGGTTGCTAGGCTTTTAACTGCACATTTCGGGATGGTTTTCACAGTTAATGGGTAATTGACACAAATTGGGTTATATTGAGCTTTAATTATCTGATCATTGAATGATTTACTTTGAGATTGAGTAGTTTGAAGCTGACAACACTGATGGGTCAGCATCTATTGGTACTCTGCATATCATTTGCAAACTTGTGCCCGTATTGGATGATGGCCAGAACATTGTCTATTTATGTGCGCTTCCTGCATTAGTGTTTGCCAATTAGGTTTTTGATTTTTAGTTCTCATTTATTGGTGCCATCAATATCTACGGGCCTGCATGATACTATTTTTTTCTGAACTTCTTACTGATATGACAGATGCCTAATGCATATTTCTCAAGTTAGGGCCTTTTTTTGTTGTCTTCGGAATTCTTTTCTATTTTCTCAGATTTTATAAGCTTTCTGTTGCTAATCTTTTTTCTTTGTTTTGTGTATAATAGCATGACAGAGAGAAACGGTGGTACGACTTTGATGATCGGTGTGTTTCTGTTGTACAAGAGGATAATATTAAGACAGCTGCTGCTTATGTGCTTTTTTATAGGCGAGTTGATCCAACCGATTAGCTTCACTGACTTTTTTTTCTGATGCGTTACATGAATTGGTCATGTCATTTTTTATTCATTTTTACCTACTGAAACCCTTCTAGTCAACCTTGTTATTTCCTTACTTTTTTTTGGAGGAAATTCATAAGCAGTGGAATTGAAGCCAGGGGAGGGGTTTCTTATTGCTTTCCTAATACCGCCTGATATATATAGTGTAGACACTCTCAGTTGATGCTAATTTGATTCTTCTGGCAACTAATGGTGGGCGGTTTAATACTGATTCTTTCACATTCTTTAATTTATATCGTGTTATTAATTTTTTTGTGGCATATGCAACGTTTTTTGTATTTTTGGGAAATTACGACTTTGTAGCATTTGAACCCTATCATTGAAATATTTGTCATTCATAATTTGCTCAAGTTTTGCATTAATGTCAGTTTCCGTTCGTTTGATCTCTTTGGTTTGTGACACAATGAATGAATGGTTAATGAGGCAGGCTTAAATTTCTTGGGCCCGGAAATATCCATATGGATTTGGGGGCAGTGCTGACTGCTGACTGCTGAGCAATAGTAAATAAAATTTATCTTTTGATATTTGTTTTCAATTGTTTATTTGTTTAGTTCAGTCTGTCTTGATTTTTTGGAGAGAAAAGTGGCCTTAGTGTGCCACCACTTTCGTAGAACCATTAATTAATACATAACAGTGTCAGTTTAGCAACTAGCCTTGATGTTAATTAAGTTTATAATGAACTTCTAGATTCCTAAAATTAACAATGCGTAAACAGTAAGTATTCATTATTATAAGAGGCCTGTTAACAATGGTATGGGGTAAAACCGTTCTATGCTCGCTCGTCCATTAATTAGGTCACGTCACGAGACTTAACAAGATATAATTTTTTTTTTTTTTTTTTGAGAAACTTGCACATAGTTCATACACGCACGTGAACAATTTTGTCTGAGAAATTATTTCACTTGTCATAATTAGATCACTCGTCAATATTTTAGCTCCTACAAAAATAATAAAAAATTGAATCAAGATTATAATCTATTGGAGTTTGCAGAACTGCGCGGATTTATAATATTGAAAAAAAAACTGAAAAATCCTAAGTGGTTACATATTGTCATAATCATCCAGCAACGTGTAGGTAAGCAAAAATTTCCCTTTTCCTTAGTTTTCTGTTAGAATGCAGCTACCTTTTCAAATAATGGATCGATTTAATTAATGATTCTTTTGTTAACGATTCTTCTAAATAATGCAAGGAAACATAAGTTAATGGCTTTACCTAAAATGCTGAATAGTTACTATCAAGGAAAAGGCGACGTGGACAACTCGTAACCCTTTTTTTGTTTGAATTTTTAGTGCACCAATCCATCTCACATGTAAAATTTGTTACATCCCTCATCCTTTTTTTTTTTGCTTGGAGGCCTGAAACCCAAAGCCGGAACCTGTTGCTACAGGAAATTAACCATCCTTGATTGGAGGGCTCAAACCCCAAGAAATTAAAAGAGGTTTGTTAAATAAACGTGTTGGCATGTAGATCGTGTCTGTTGCAGTTGCAATAATTTGTTTGATGGTTGGAGGTAGGGCCAGGTGCAAATAGGGCATAGTCAAGATTTTTATCTGGAGCAAGTAAAAAAAAATATTGTTACAACTAAATTAAATGGAATGGATGATCAGAAATTAAGTAAACAATAATGCTATCCTTATTATATGTTAAGAACACACACACACACACACACAGATAGATCGATATTAAAATTGAATGATAAAATTATGAAATTATATCTGTAATAATACTGATACAAAATGAATAATTAAATATCCAAATTTGGATAATTTCCGTAAAATTGACACTACTATAACAAATATTCATGGAAACAAAAATAAGCATATTACAATGATAAAAATAAATGTTAAAAAAATAAAATTGATAACAAATATGCATTTATTATTTGATTTAAATTATGGACAATAGTATATAGAATTTAAGTATCTCTCTATATAGAAAAAAAAAGTAAGATTTGAGATTGGAAAATAAAAATTTGGACAAATCAAATAACGGTGTATATATAATTTTAATTTCAACATTCAGATATCCACATTAATTACTCTATCTTTAGTATTAATTATTGAGTGAGGCTATGGTGCTATGCATAGCACGGATGGGGTCCGTGCTACGGCTCAAAATTTGACTTTTCAAAATCCTAACGGTTGATCCAACCGTTCAATGTGATAACCATATGAATATGTACTTGCAAACTAAATTTTATATTTTTTCGAATTTTTTTACTATTTTTTTAGATAGGTAGAAAAATCAGTGTTTTCTGAAAATTCTGGACCATCAAAATTCTACCTATCTAAAAAAATAGTAAAAAAATTCGAAAAAATATAAAATTTAGTTTGCAAGTACATATTCATATGGTTATCACATTGAACGGTTGGATCGACCGTTAGAATTTTGAAAAGTCAAATTTTGAGCCGTAGCACGGACCCCATCCGTGCTATGCATAGCACCATAGGCTCACTCTTAATTATTTATATCCGTATCAACAACGAAACATGTTAGTATTTCTTTTAAATGATTATTCGTACGGAGGCAGATGCGGATTTATCTCTCGGGTTGCACAGGTCAACCCCTCTTGTGGTAAGATTTATGCACTGTGATCTTAATTTCTCCCTCTCTCCTTTTTTTTTTTTTTTTTTGAAACTTTGGCGTCAAGTATTCTCTCTCTATCAGGCCAATACAAAAAGTGGGACGGTGGTCAAGGAAATCAATGCGTTTGCTACTGTAGCAAAATAAATACAATGATCGAAAGAAGAAACAAAAATTTTAGCAGATGTGGATGTTAATACTTAGAGTAAAGATGTAGTCCCCCCACTTCAGTCCCCTAAACGTCCCCCCATTATAACTAACTTTTTCAATCATTGAACCACCTTGAAAAACGTGTAAAACGTGTAAAAGTTGAGTCCAGTTTTTTTCTTTAAATACTTATCATAGGTATGAATACTTTCTATTTTGGGTGAATATTTTCCATATTTGAGTCCAGTTTTTTGGATTTAAATACTTGATATCTTAAGTATGAATACTTGATGAATTATATATAAATATTTGATATGTTAGGTATGAATACTTTCCATTTTGTATGAATACTTTCCATATTTGAATAGTCCAGTTTTTTTCTTTAAATACTTATCATAAGTATGAATACTTCATATCTTAGGTATTCATACTTTCCATTTTGGGTGAATACTTTCCATATTTGAGTCCAGTTTTTTGGATTTAAATACTTGATATCTTAAGTATGAATACTTGATGAATTATATATAAATATTTGATATGTTAGGTATGAATACTTTCCATTTTGTATGAATACTTTCCATATTTGAATATTTGATACCTTGAAAAACGTGTAAAAGTATGTCATCATGGATCTCATTTGAAAGAGAAAAAAAAAATAGAAAACATTCGTGTTTTTAGATTTGCAAAATTCCTCATAAATCGTCCCAAAAATTGGTTAGAATGAATGGAGAAAAAAAAAACTGCCTTGAAAAACGTGTAAAATATGAGTAGTATTGTGTCCAGTTTTTAGAGTATGAACTTGATATCTTAGGTATGAATACTTGATGAATTAGATATGCATACTTCATATCTTAGGTATTCATACTTTCCATTTTGTATGTGAATTAATTTAATCAATGAATGGGGGACTGGTGGTGTGATCCACGTGACTTTTTGGTTGTGGTCCCCGAGGCAGTCTGACAGTTACTGTCCCCGAAAAGTAATGGTCCCCAGTCCGTATATGAATTAATACTTGATATGTTAGGTATGAATACTTGATGAGTTAGATATCCATACTTCATATCTTAGGTATTCATACTTTCTATTTTGGGACTGAATTAATGTATGTTGAATGGGGGACTGACAGTTGTACTTTGACAGTTAGGGGGACGTTTAGGGGACTGAATGGGGGGGACTGTTAGTCGATCCCTAATACTTAATTGGTGCCCTTAGATCGCTAAGATACTAAAAAACAACTGTCTCAGATTTGCGGGGCAGCAATTCAATAATACATAGTGCTCATTTTATGACAGCCAATTGGACTTGGTGTGGTGGACCTGGTCCAATCATAGTACTGTTACTCTGGCAGGAATTTCTGATTAGGAATTGATCTAATGTGGATTTTTTTATTTATTTAGAAAAAAAACAAAAGTACTCAAATGAAAAAAAGCATCGGAGTGTTTGAATTTTAAAAATGGAGAATGAAAGCGGTATTTTCACCGTATCAATAATACTAATTTTTTTATCAAGACGAAGGGGTGCCCATGCAAAACATCACTCCATTGTATCACTGATACGGTGGAAATATCCCCTCTCGTCCTCCACATGTTTTTTTTCGAAATTCAAACACTTTGATGTTGTTTTGATTTATATCATTTTGTATATTTTTAAATAATAATAATAATAATAATCTCTAATGTGTTTGGAATTGGGACGGTCCGATGGACATCATGTTTTTCTTCATCCCAACTATTCAAATGCTTTCAATAGTATAGATTAATTTGTTTGTTCTATTACAATCAAAATAGAAAGTAAAAAAGAAATAAGAAATCTTGATTGTTGAAAATATTTGAAGAAAAAACAGATTCTTGCTATTACGAGAGAAGAGCAGCAGATTCGGATCCCGATATTTAGTCGGAGCTATTTGATCTGTATTAAAAAATGTGTGATTAGCTTTAAAATTTGCGCAGATTAAATACGCACAAATCTTATGCATATCGAACGACATTACATATCATATCAAATTTGAATCGATGTCTATCGGGCCGCCCCCACTCCAATGTGCAAACCGTGTCAATACGAATTATGTAAAGGATCTCAGCACCTTTTAATTTATCGGTCCTGATGAGTTCATGGAACTGGGTTTATTTTTTATTAAATCTTAGTTTTTGTTATCTAAAAAGAAAAAGATGATTGTCACACTTGTTCGAAAATGGCCTGCCAACCATATTGTCAACAAATTATAGTGCGTGTCATCTCCTTGTATCTTCGTTCATAAATATAAATTCTATAAATAGTTCAAACTTATGTATTATTAACATTAATTTTAGAACTTGTAAATAATTCCTGCTTATTTGTATTCAGAGTTTATGAGGATGAATGAGCCCAAATAAAAATGTCCCTTTCTAGCGTTAACAGAATTGTGAACCCAACCAACCTTTTTAGTTCTGGTCCTATCAAGTCAACTTTATTAGCTCTAGCTAGTCCAATCTAAGTCAAATTGATTACAAAATGTAAGGTCGACGACATATGCATTAATATTCTACTTCCTAACTATAATTTGATGCAAAATTATGATGTAAACCAAATAATTAACATAATATCTTATTAATTCATATATTGTCAATAATCTAATGACTTTAAATTTTGTGATGGTCGAGTATTTGATAGATTTTTTGGTGAAACATAGCACAATATTTAAATTCTGCAAAATCTAAATGTAATAATCATGGAGGATTTGCATGGGTTGAGTGGGGGTTAATTGATTCCCACTTTTGTCTGAAAATTTCCTTCAACTAGTACTATAATTAATAATATCTAAGATAAAAATTCTACATGTAAATTACATTTGGATTTTTTTTTGAGAAATTAATAAATCAAATTTTCGGAAAAGTGATTGTTTTTTTTTTTAAATAGATGGAATTGCACCAATAGTGCAACTCCACTAAGGACATACTGATGGAACCGCACCAATAGTTCGGTCCCTGTAGTTTTCGAGCAAATTTGTGTAACCTCTGTGTAGAACACTAAAAATCATATTATAAATTAATGTTGTTTAATATTGATCACAATAGTTTAGTAATATGATATTTTTATTTGTACTAATAATAATTTAAATATTACTTTTGTTGCAATTATTACATTAAAAGTTCCAATTATAATTATTAATAATTGTTATGTTTATTCAAATTATTAGTAATTATTATTTGTTGTTGTTAGTCATTCAAATGATATGCAATATTGTTTGTAAATCGTTCAAAATTAAAATCAAAATAGAAATATCAAGTAATATGCTAAATCAAAATGATGTATTATGAAGTAATATGACCGATTAAAATATATATAATTTATTTTGATTAAAAAAAAATTGCAGGCCAAAGAAATTTAACAAAAAGTACAAATGTAAATTTAAACTTTAATGACCACATGAAGAGATCTATAGGATTTCTTAGGTATAAACCGAAAACTCCCGTTCTCGGAGCAAAAAAGATCGTCTAGTCCCAAAATTTCAGTTAAAGTTTTTTATCCTCGACAATTTGTTTTTATATAATATTGCAGATAATTTCGAATAACTAGTACGTAACCTTTTCAGTTACTATGACAAATAATACACAATTTTTTAAATTAAAAAAGTAAAAAAAAAAATCAGTGTGAAATTACACAGACCAAACGTATATCAGGTCTTCGTTTATGCTATCGGCCTGCTACTTTCTGGCTTTTATTATTTTAAAATACTTACTACAAATAAAAAGTTGCTGACAGAATATATCCTGTTGGGACTGCATCATTAGTGCGGTTCCAGTAATTGTTAGAGTTTATGTGGTCAGAGCATCAATGATATGTTTCCAGAATTAATTAGCCAACATTTTATTAGTGTAGCTCCATGAAGAAAAATTAATAAGCATTCATTACTAAATAGTTACAAGGACCAGTGGTCCGCGTAACACTCCTGTTAGTACTTTTCTATCTCAATATATCTTTTTTTTTTTTTTTTAAAAGGCAAAATGCCCATTCCATTGATAGAAAGTATAATTACAAAAACGAGCAGTAATATTCACCCCACATCTGGTGATCCAAGCATTCATAAAAAACAGCAAAGAAACATAACAGTAAAGTAAGCAGCCAAGCTTGAGCTACAGCTAAACGCCAAAAGTATGCTAGAGATGTAAGAGCTATGCCACATAACATAGGACTAAGGTAATATGCTAGGTACAAAAATTGGCCATTGTTAAACTTCATGGTTGAGGTGGTGACTCGGGTATCTCAATATATCTTAGTAGAACCTTTCCACTAACCCTAAAAAAAAAAAATTAATTTAAAAAAATCTTAAACTTGGCCTCCATTTGATCTATTTTCCAAATTGTTTTAATATGACCCTCATTTTTTCTTTTAAAAGTCGGAGTACTATAATAAACTTTTGCGCAATATTGACATAATGACATCCCATAAACTAAAATCTTTAATTGGCAACCTCCTAAATACCGATATGTCCAACAACACAATTTAAAATTCTTGTGAGATAACAACAGCAGCTGCTACAGCCGAGTTAATATTCCTTGAGATACGACACATACCTGAGTTAATTCCAGCCGAACAAGAACAACTTTCCTTAAATACACAAATAGTGTTTAAAATTTGTATGAAACTAAAATAAACTATCCGATTGTCATTATGACTGTGAGGCCCGACATTTTTATTAATATCCAAAGTTAATTAGAAATTAATAAATATACCCAGCTCTGCTAGGTTTTGATAAAAATATCCATACCGGCCATTAAATAGCCGGTACTAATTTTAATCCATTACCGGCCATTAAATAGCCGGTACTAATTTTAATCCATTACCGGCCATTAAATAGCCGGTACTAATTTTAATCCATTACCGGCCATTTAATGGCCGACACCCCTAATTTTTTTTTTTTTGCTATTTTAGACCCTATAAATACACCTATCTTTCTCTTTCTCTCCCTCACAACTCACTCAACTCCGTCACTTTCAACCCATATTTCATGTATTTTTTTATTTAATTTAATTAATTTAATTTAAATTAATTTTTTTAATTTTTTTAAATTAGTAACCTGACAATTGTTTACCATTTTTTCAAATGTAGTTTGTTTGCCATGGCCATGATTTTATTACACTGTGGTGGGAGGTTTCTTAGTAATTTATACAGGGCTTATTACTCCAAAGAGGCAATTAATTCATTTATGATTCCCGATGATATCTCACTTTGTGACTTGAAATTCATGATTTACGCATGCACTGGTTATAACCCAGAAAAGTGGAACTTAAAATTGGCAACCCGAGTTTGCTATGGAAACCCCGGGAAATATACCATTGCGAAACTACTAGATGAAAGTACTTGGAGAGGCATGTACGGCCATTTAAAGGCCACTGGAATTTTTATAAAATAAATCTACGCCAAAAGAGTTCCGATAGAACCAGGGGTTGGAAGTTCTGGCAAAAATTCAGTTGTGCCAACCTATACAACACAACAAGAACCATACACTCCCGCTGTTCCTTTATTCGAACCTGACCCAGAAACATATAGTCATTTCAATCCATCAGCACCACAATCACGACTCCAACCAAGACTCCAAGTTTCATCCCCACCTAGACCCGAGCATGTGGCGCCTTTACCATTACCACCACCAGAACCTCACCCCAGATGATGAAATTGGGTCGGATTTTGAAAATATTAATGAAATTCCGGAGGAAGATCTGCAAAGTGGGGATGAATTTGATGGAGAAAACTGGGACTCTGATCACCTGGAGGGTTGTGGTGAAGATGGTCCAGTTGAAACAGCTCAAGGATACATTCGAACCGAATATGGGAATATGCCGCTTAGTGGCCGGACTGATACGCACTCGTTCGAAGACTTCAATGATACATCTGAGTTTAGAGAAGCAAATATTGGTTACTATGGGCAACAAATTGAGTACAAAAGTGAGCTGGCGTCGGACCAATATTTTAAATGCAAAGAAGACCTGATTAAGAAGATTAGAGAGCACCATATTACTAAGAATCAGGAGATTAGAATGAAGAAAAGTGACAGGGATCGGATTCAGGTGGTGTGCAAGGACCCGGGTTGTGATTACGAACTTAGGGGACAAGCAACGGGATATGGAATACGTTAAATTAGCCTAATTTCGGTAAAATATGCTAAAATAGGCCAAAATAGGCTTAACTATGCTAAAATAGTCTAAAATAGGCCAATTTGCGGTTAAAATAGCCTAAAATATGCTAAAATATGCCAAAATAGCCTAATGTCGGAAAAATATGCTAAAATAGGCTTAATTATGCTAAAATTGGTCAATTGCGGTTAAAATAGGCTAAAATAGCATAATTTTGGTAAAATATGCTAAAATAGGCCAAAATAGGCTTAACTATGCTAAAATAGGTTAAAATAGGCCAATTTGCGGTTAAAATAGCCTAAAATATGCTACAATAGGCCAAAATAGCCTAATTTCGGTAAAATATGCTAAAATAGGCCAAAATAGGCTTAATTATGCTAAAATAGGCTAAAATAGGCCAATTGCGGTTAAAATAGCCTAAAATATGCTAAAATAGGCTAAAATAGCCTAATTTCGGTAAAATATGCTAAAAATAGGCCAAAATAACCTAAAATATGCTAAAATCAGCTAAAATAGGCCAATTGCGGTTAAAATAGCCTAAAATATGCTAAAATAGGCTACAACTTGCTAAAATAGGCTAATTATGCTAAAATGGGCTAATTATCCTAATTATGCTAAATTGCACTAAATTAGGCTTAATTATCCTAATTATGGTAAAAAATGCTAAAATACACTAAAATATGCTCAACTATACTAATTATACTAAATTAAAATAAATTACGCTACATTAATTTAAATTTAGCTAATTACTCTAAATTATACTAAATTAAATAATTAAAACTAACTACAACAAATTTAACACTAATTACAACTAAATTATTCTAATTTTGGTACATTAGTAAGAAATCCTAACATTTTACGACCATTTTGCACTACAAATAAATTTTTAAAAAATTAGAGGGACTTACTTGCAAATCTGGGAAGATATGGAGAAATATGAGAGAAAGAGCTCAAGCGATGAGAGATAGTGTGAAATTTGATAGAATGAATTTTGAGAAAAACGGCTAACCCTTTACAAATATATATAAATGTCCGTGCCGGCCATTAAATAGCCGGTAATAACCAAAAATGGATGCCGATCATTAAATAGCCGGTAATAGATTATAATTGATACCGGTCATTTAATGGCCGGTATAGATATTTTTATCAAAATCCAGCTGGGTATTTTTATTAATTTCTATTTAACTTTAGATATTAATAAAAAATGCCGGCTGTGAGGCTGTGATAACAGATTCGAACATTTTACAGTAGAGACAGACTCAGACTCAGACTCAGACTCCAGAACAATTAATAAAATAAAATGGAGCGTTGGCACTGGAGGGTCGACAATAGGTGTAGGTGTAATTGGAATTGGTCGGGCATGCCTCTTTTCAATGATTGCACGGACTCTGTGACGTATCCAAACTGCATGTCCTATTGAAGTGACATATCATTGGTTTGGAAATTGGATGCATTCAAGTTTAGCAGAAAGAGAGAGAGAATTGTCTTTCAATTTTCTATTCTAGTCTATATAAGAAAATGACATGTTACAGTTACACCCAACTTTAGGTCATCTATATATCACAAATTCAACTTTGACTTGCCGCTATACAATTTCATCCACAAAATTATTATATATGGTTAATTCTTTTATTATTTCTGCTTTCTAAAATAAGCCAAATCATCAACAAGTTTTAATTAAATTAATATAAAATTTAATCGTATGAATGAAAATAAATTAACTTTTACTAATAAATATTCATGAAGGTGTGGGATACATTTAATTCAATATATATTGATAATTTTGTACATTTTTATGCTTTATTATTTTGATAGTATTTGTCTTAATTTAAAAACTCAATATTGTTTGCCCATATTTTTTTTTTTTAGAATGAATCGATAGAAGTCTGTAAAATAGTCTTAATTAATTATCCCTTACACAAAGTCAATGAGCAGCAGTTAATTAGTTGTGTATAATGATCAAAATCTCTCTCAATAGACTTGTACAAGATCATCTAATTCTCAATACGACACTCGTTTTATAACTATATATATCACTAACCGACAAATTAAGTGAATATTATAATGCTCTCATAAATTAAGGGATAGTTTAGTAAGGTTTTATAACTTGAGAAATAATTGGATTGATTGTTGGAGACTGGAGACTGCGCGCTTAGTGCGGAGTATCCATCTTAATGTTAATGTCAGGTCGACGCAACATGAATAGTCTTCTAATTAATTTCTTCTCAATGTCTTTTTTTGAAATAGAACACGCCCACCGACTCAAAGGGAGGAAGGAGAAAGATTAACTTTTTTATTTTTACAAAACATATATGTTTTGGCTTGCGGCAGTGATAATAAAGGAAATTAATCAATTTTAGAGGTGGAGTCAAACTTTCAAACTAGAAAGATCAAACACACATTGAAATTTTTATACTGAGAATAAAGATCTATTTCACATTACTCATGATATTTATTTCTAAATTATATAGAAACTCATACATAAAAAAAAATGAGGGTAAATTGACCTCATTCATTCTACCTGAATATGCTCATAGTCAAGCTAGAGGTGCTATCGGGTCAGGTAGGGTCCGGATACTATTTTTTTTGGACCCGTACTCTAAAAGTGTTCGGGTCCGAATTTCGATTCATATACTTATTTTTTTTAAATTGGGTCGGGTCCGGATCCGGATACCTATCTACCCGTAGATATTTCGGGTCCAGTCTTTCGGTTCCGGGTAGATATATACCCATAACTTGTTTATGGATTACGGGTCCGGTTCGGATCCGGGGCGGGTCCGGATCCGAAGCGGGTACATGTCGCAACTCACAAGCATTTGAGAAACACTTTACGTTTAAATATAATTATAATTTTTTAAACATCTCACATAATATATCATTATAATATAAATTAAAATCTGCTCCAAAATATTGAAGGTGAGATAATATTAGAAAGTAAAATATTGGAGATGGTGATTTCATTATATGGTTCCAAAAATTTAGGAATAAAATATTAATATCAATTTGTTTCAATTAGCGAAGAGAGCAATAAATTTCAATAATCCGTGCAAAAAGGTAGATACATGGTACATAAAGAGATCAAAAAAGAAATTAATTAGCTTCGAAAATTTATAAGCGAAAGGTGAACATGACATTTGATTTCAATAATATGTGCAAAAAGAGCAATAAATTTCATTCAAGAAATTAAAAATACTACAAATGATTGTTTTTTCATAGTTATTAATATATGTGTTTATATTAAATGATTATAAAGAAATTGTATTATCATTTTATCGGGTATTTATACGGATATCGGGTCGGGTTCGGTTATGGATCGGATAACTAAATCAAACCCATATCCTATCCATTACAGTATCGGTTCCGGTTCGGATCCAGATTGGATATTAAATTATTAATTTTGTAACTGTACCCATAATTTAACTGGTTATATTTTTTAAACCATATCCTATCCAAATTAATCGGATCCAGGTCGGTTCCGGTTCGGATCCGGTTTGGTTCTGGATCGCATCCGGGTAATCGGGTAAAAGTAGCACCTCTAAGTCAAGCCGTTACTGGTTTCATCACAACACGTCACGCGTATCAGTCACGTGACATGACTCGCGTGTCTCATGACATGTCCATTCGTGATATGTCTTCCTTCAATCGAAAATGACACGTCATGGCATGCCACACAAACTAATATGATCATGTCATGTCATGTCATGTCACGTGACACGAAACGTGACCAATTTTTCTAACATCATTGTTTTAATTTAATTTATTTTGCAATATTTTCTTATTTTTTAATATTTTTTTTAGTTTTTCTATAAACTAACTTAAAATCTGAAAAAATAATTAATTGCTTTCCATCATTTTAGTTATGTCACCGTGATCAAGAAATTAACGTATTTGTTACATAACGTTATGTTTTTCTTTAGCTAGATGGCTAATTGGTCATGTGAGACATCTGGTTTTCTGTTACATATTTTTGAGACAGTGCGTAACGAACGAATCAATACTGACCATAGTTATAAGATTTGCGAATAATTCGTTTTTTTTTGTGATGCCGAACCGAACGCCGAATTATTCGGTTGATCGAACTTTGACTGAATTATTGGCGAATAATTTGTGAATTTTACGAATTTTTCTAATTATTCACGAATTTTTCCGATAACTTTTTTTTTTTTGTTTCTTTGTAGGACTGAGATCTCTAGTCCGGATAATTCCGAATTATTCCCGAATTATACCGAATAATTTCCGAATCACGAATTTTTAATCTTGCCGAACCGAATCCGAATAATTTATTTGTGACTATGATATGATACTAACAATTAAGTTAGCGTGCATGAGAAATTCTTATTAATTACAATGTCTTGAGACCGCCGCTGATGACATCAATTTTGGTTCATTATGAAGCAGCTGGGCTGGGTCCATTCAGAAAATCTGGCGGAGAGCATTTGGATTGGCTTGGAAGCATTAATTTATTATGCATGGATGCATGGATGCGTCCGACGTGCACACTGATCTTCAGCATTCACCTATGGCTATGTGACATGTGAAGCCAAAACCTCTCGCCTAACCTCTAACCTAGCTAGCTAGGTTCATTTTCTCATCACGGACTCAGAAAATTAAAAATAAAGGTCCCGTACGTAAGTTTATTTTATAAGAAAAAATATATTATATATTTTTTGTCAAAATTTTAATTAAAAGACAAAACTGAAAATCATAATTTATACAAGTGCCAGACAGGCCCTTTCTCTCTACCTACTTGTTTCTTAATGAAGACAGAAAATCACTTGAATTCATGTTGACATTGAAATGATTAGATACTTCAAGTAGAATTAATGTCTTTAAAGAATTAGTACTCTAGCTACCTAAGTGATCGATCCCATCCTAGTCCATGAGAGACTAGCTAGATATATCACCTGAAATGAAATAGTTTGTTTTTAATTGATCACTTTAATTTCTTTAAGGAAACCTGAAATAGGTTCAAATTGCCGGAATCACTTTTCTGTGAACAAGGAATCAACGCATATTTTGGTACTCCCTAGCTAGCAATTGCAAACCGTACCATTCAACTCGGAAGGGACAACAAATTAAGTGCCATAAAATTAGACTTCGGATATAATTATTGGATCTCAGATCGAGTTCGATTTCGGATCGATCAATGATTTCAGATCAATTCCAAGTTAAAATTTGATTTTTAAAATTATCAAGGCAAATTGGATAGAAAATGGACGGTTGGATTGAGCATGTCATATTCAAATTTGTTGGGACTTGAGCATTTCGAATAGATCAAGTCAGTTTCTGAAAAATGTGTGCTAACTACATTATTCTGAAAAATGTCTTAATTCATTAATTATCAAGCAACATCAACATATTTCTTGTTCTTGTTCCATATCATTTCATCAAATGCTATATCCCTGTTTAGTTTCTAACAAAATTCTACATAAATTTTTGGTAAATTGCATAAAAGAAACATGCGTCTATCAAAATGGTTGTAAAATGCATTCAAAACATTCTACAAGAATGTGACAGTATCCACGAGGGATACTGTTAGTATATCCTCGCGGATACTCCCATCGCTAATAGAAAAAACATCTTTATATCGGTATACCTTCACGGATAGTCACTTTTTACCCGGATAGTCACTTTTTACCCTCGCGATACTTCCGTCGCTAATAGAAAAAATTTATATCGGTATACTCTCGCGAATAGTTACTTTTTACCCTCGTGGATACTGTTTCATTCTTGTAGTATATATATATATGACATTGGACTCATTTATTCACAAAGATCGATGAGAAGAGCGTTTAGAAAAAAAAAAAAAATATTATCCCAAATTGATATACATGTTTAAAATATAAAATTATTAATTGACATAATTTTTCGCAACTAATATTATTCAGAGGTATTCATCGGTAAGCTAAACTACGGAGGGTGCGCCTACTAAGCTACTTGTTGTGTGGCGAGTGTATTATTAACTATTTTACAACTTCAATACTTCAAAACTACACGGAAAATATTCATAGATGACTCGAGAGGAAAAACCGCATGCTTTTCCTTGCGTGTTGCAGCTTGATTGGGTCGCCGCACTTTTCTCTCTTCCAGCGTCATTTTAATTACGTTGGCGTCGAATCACGAATTCACATACTCCCCGGTACCGTAATAGGGAATCTTTTACAATTATTAGATCTGGACCGTTATTTTTAACTTGGCACGAATATCAAAGCCCAGTAACACTGCCCCTGCGCTAGCCCGAATCTCAAAGCGTCTGAGAGTTAATCTCAAACCGTAAAAAGGGAATCTTTTACAGTAATGGAGAGGATACTTGTTCTCGAATCACATGGGTCGCAGAAATTTCTGATGTATTTTTGTGGCATGTTCCGAAGAACAAAGGTATAACAGTATGTTTAGACCTACCCTATTTTAACCCGCAGCCACAGGATGACAGACACATATTCAGTGACGGAGCCACATTGAAACATGAGTTACACAACCTTCTACCATTGGATTTTGAAAACTGAGTATATGACTATGTATAATTGTTGACTACTTCCGAACAAAATTTTACCTACCCATAGACAACCTATAGTCATAATTAATTAATTTATGGCAGTCCGCAACCCGCTAGTCGTACTAGTAAAAGATTTTACATACTCCTGATAGACATTCTTAAAAGCTCCAGCACATATTATTTTCAAACTGAAAACAAAGAGAGAAATCGGTATAAATTCAGAAATTATTTATTAAATGAGGAGGATTTCAATACCTCATATTTTTCATATCTCATCATATCTCACATTTTATATCTTTGTTTTCAAAGTTCAAACTGTCAATCTGAACTGCTCAACATGATATCCATATTAAAATATGATTGGAGACCAAATTTTATAATTTTTGAATTTTTTAATATTTTTTAGATAGGTAGGAAATCATTGTTAAACAATAGTTTTGTATCTATTTTAAAAAATATTAAACAATTTTCAAAAATATAAAATTTCACCTTAAACATATTTTAATATGGATATCATATTGAGCGGTTGAAATCAAATTTAAACGAAAATATAAAATATGAAATATGAAAGTACGAGGATTTGAACCCTCATCTTATTTAATACATATATAGTAGCGTTCTCTAAAAAAAAGAGAGAGAAGCTTACTTTTGCCATCGCTGGCATTCTTCAGAGCCTGTGGCCCTCTGAAGTCTGGAGTAGCTGATTTGAAAGATGAAAAGGTTTTGCGAGCAGCTAGCTAGGACTACACTCCCCGGTCTCCAGCGGTCGCTCTATCAATCAATTATGCCCTTTCTTGACCTATTCGATCGGATCCCATGCATCCGTCCCTTACCTGTCCTTTGTATAAATAGGTGAGCTCAAGTTACCAAATTAATGAAACACATGATGAATAAACTCCCCCATTTGGCCATTTAGGAATAAAACTGATTAACAAGAAGAACTAGAATATAATTAATACTGCCAATATAAGTGTGTCAACTCTCAACTTAAAATTATCATCAGCTAATTATACCAATTTATTCTAATTATTTCAAGTACGTCCCACAAGTATATATATACACCATTAGACGACTGGTTACCGGAGGTATAGATTTAATGGTAAATTATTCAACATTTTATAAAATCATCTTATAGTGTATATTATTTTGAAAGATTTGGAATCGTATAATTAAGTTTAGTTAAGTAATTATGCTTTTCACCTCATGAAGTATATAGTATATGCCCATCAAATTAATAAGTTATATGTATCTTTAGATCACATTCAAGGACATACTATTGCAACAATTATGACAATTATTTAAGAAAGACCTTGTAATAAGTTATTCAAGGACATACTATTGCAACAATTATGACAATTATTGAAGAGTGTTTGGTGAACACAATTTCGAAAATCTATCGGATTAGCTTCAAACAACGAATCCAAACCGTTAAAACTCATCTACTTCACGAGTAATGCGTGTACATGCAAAATTTTAAAAGTTTCGAATTCATTTAGTACAAAGTCAAGCGGTCCAAAATAAACTTTTTATAAGTTATTTTGTGCATTTATTTTTCATCATATTTTTTACCGCTTGACTTTGTACTAAATGAATTCGAAATTGTATTAAATAAATTTGAAGCTTTAAAAAAATTTGCATGTACATGCATCACTTGTGATGTAGATCAGTTTCAATGGTTTGGATTCGTCATTTGAAGCCAATCTGATTGATTTTGGAGTTATGCTCACCAAGCCTTTTTTTTTGTGAGATTAACACACGCTAGCCTACATCAAATTTGATCTACATGTACATTTTTATATGGAGATCATTTTGAACGATTTAGATCGACTGTTTGGATTTTGAAAATAAAATTAGTGATCCATAGTACGCACCAATCCGCACTATGCATAGTATCGTAACCTCACTCATAATAGTAATAATAATAATAATAATAATAGCTGATATATGATATATGAGTGACAATTAAAAAAAAAAACCTCCATCTGTATTATAGCTCTTGCTAAAGCTTAGTTTTGTCATATTTTTTTTTTTAGTAAAGGTCAGAGATCAAGCCACTCAACAATTAAATATTCACAAATAATTTCTCTATTCATATTGCGAACTTGCGGTCTCTCACGCACATAGAGTACATTATCTTTTTCACTAGATCAAAAGTTGATTCTCAACAGAAAAAATCAGGAAGAAAAATTAACTGTGCCCTTAATATAATAAAAATTATAAGTTTACAAATTGCTTAGTAGAAAATGACAGAATTTTTATTAACCCCTCCTTGTATTATTCCTTGTAGCGAGTGTTCACTGTAGAAAGCAAGCTACCTGGCTGTTGAGCCTTCACATCCCCACTCTGTGTTTTTCATATCTAAAGACCTTGATGTCGGAATTTAGTAGATTCTTGGTCCCCGGTTATACCGGTAATGGTCCGAAATTTCAGTTAATTAAATTCATATGAATGAATCTGCATTTAAATCCAATAATATATTATATTAAATAGCATAGATCTTGAAAATTGACCAACATATATAATGATCTATCACGTACGGATTTGAATCTTGCATGATCCGAATCTGAAACCAGTTTAAAATCTAATAAGTAACATTATTCTATATACTAAATATGATTTGAGTTATTTCAAACACATATATATATTTATCACGTATGTTTAAAAGAAACTAAATTATAATTAGTCGTATAAATTAGTTTAATTAAGATTAATTGTTATTCTTAATTTAATTTATGCATTGATAATATAAAATAGTTATGTTCACATGTTATGCATGTATTTTACCCATTGAGACAGTACTTTAACTAAAACATCTCAAGTTTTAAGGTTCAAACAATCAATTCGATTTGAATCGTTTGAATTTAATATACATATCAAAATCTTGCTGGAAACTATATCTTGTATTCTTAATTATCGGGAGTTATATTGTCTCATGTTATATATATATGCTCCTGAAATTTTAATTTTGTTGACGTGATAAAAAATCTTTTGTAATTACATAGATGTATATTTCATTTTCATACCATTGAAATTATTAATGTTGCATAATTAAGGATTAACAATTAATTCTATGACGCGGTAGGATGAAGATATATATATAAATAGCTGTTTTGTTTTCGTTCCATCCTTTCCAAAAGAGAGAGATTGGGTGGAATTACTGAAGTTTTAGCGAAATGACATTTGTTGTTGTCATACCAGCAGCTGATCCCAAAACCAAAAGAAACTAGAGGAAAAGAGGAAAGCTAGCTACTAGTACTTACCTACATCTCTAACATGCCCTAATTCATCTCTCTCTCTCTCTCTCTCTCTCTCTCTCTCTCTCTCCCTCCCTCCCTCTCTCTCTTTCTCTCTAATGATCGGGAGAAAAATGTCAGGCCAAATTGCATCGGAGCATGTCTGCTACGTTCAGTGCAACTTTTGTAGCACCATCCTGGCGGTACTTCTCACCTCTCTTTCCCTCTCACAAAAAATTGGGTCTTGATAGATCTCAATCTGAAATGAAATGAAAACGAGTAAACAATTAATTTTGTACATAATCTAATTTATAATGGCGAATTAAACTTAATTCCCTTCTTGGATTAGGTTTTAATACTTATGAGTTTTCATGGGATTTAATTTCCTCTTGATGATTGATAGCTCTACGTTTTGAAGATCGATCGCTACTAGACTATATATAGCTAATTGGATTTAATCCTTGTACAATTGGACTATTTTATTTCTTTTAGTTCTGCTTCAACTCCACTAGCTACTTTCAGAGCATTATTATTTCATGCATATTTTTACTTTAGTGCTTGTGAATTTAATTTGGTAATTGGAACCAAAACCAAAGCACGAACTCTTGTATAGTTTTTATTTTTAAGAAATCTTTCTGTAAACTTACTATTGCAATTCTCGCACACGCACAAATATATAGTACATACGCTCTTATGTAAATTGTGTCTGTTCTATTTCTTCCGTCGCCCATAAAGGAGTGAGCATGTGCTCATAAATAATTTCCTCATTGTTTCTTTATCTCCTTAATTAATTTTGTTCCTTTTCTTTGAGATGATTCACCTGTTCAACTATTCTAGCTTTTAGATCTCGTACTCAGTTTCAAAAACAAAGGAGAAAAGCTAGATAGATATACAAGTTTTTGTTAGTGGAGGTTAATTTTGTAATATTTCTGAATTATATATTCGTTGTTGAATCAATTTTCATGGCGTGGTTGACCAAAAGGATGATAATTAATGCTACATTTTCATCCGGTCAGAAGCACTATCATATCTATGTTACCACGTGTACGCTTGTCTGTTTCTAATCTTACCAAAATTATGTTTTGTATGCCTTTTTACGTTTAAAGTAGTGCCTCGCTTCCCTCATTAAAAGTAACAACACCTCTTCTCTCTCTCTCTCTCTCTCCCTCTCTCTAGTGACTAGTCCCATGACCAAAGTGATTCCAAGTACTCTCTTTCTCTCTGTCTCTTGGCTTGATTTCAGTGATAAAAGCAAAACCATTAACCGTACGACTGTCTCAACCACGTTTTACTCACTCAGAGCCAGAGGCGAATGTGAAAGTGAAACAGTAAATCTTCTGTATATATGTCAGGTCATTTAATTTCCTCTCTCTCTCTCTTAATTTTATCACACACACACATATATATATATATATGTAAGATGGAAATGGAATAATATTAATTGACTGGCTCTGTAGTTAAAGGACTTTCATTAATTCTCATCAAGTGAAGAGTCACTGAGTCACACACTCTGAGCAAGCACTAGCCAGTAGCCCAGTAGCCAGTGGGGACATTGCACAAGCTATCCTACTATATATCTTCAACTAATTTCTTTACTGCTGCCCCAACTGTTGTAGCTCAAATCTCCTCTTCCTCATCATACTAATAAGAGTGATGCTATAGTAATAAGTGCATGTGCCCTTTTCAAATATATCAACAAACAACAACACATGCATGATTATATATGACCATGATATACATATACATATATATATCAGGTACTTTAGCTTCTACACCCTGCATTCTGACTACATGTAAAATGTCATTAGGTGCTTGTTCTAGCTATTTACAAAGTCCCCATGCGTTTGTTACTAAATATATCAATGGAAGTTATTTACTTTTCATTTTTTGTTACTATATATATGATTCAGGTGACAACTTCAAATCTTCATACTTGAACTATTGTTAATATGACATCTGACGGTTGATTTTAGAAAGTCATTAGTGTGTGTGTGTGTGTGTGTAAGTCTATACTTGGCCATGACCTAGTACACATGTGGTAATAGATAGTACTTTCTCATATGGGAGACGCAAGTTCAAAACTCGATACAATCCGGGTTGAGTTAAGATTTTTAACTCTCATCTCATGCTTAAGAAAAATAATGAAGTAAACGGTTTAGTTTCTCTGTGACATAAGGCAATGAACTAATACGGAGAGATCAAATTATAAACAATCTTTTTTTGTGCGTGATAATAATGGGGATTTATCTCTCAATCCTGAAGTAGGGATTGAGAGAATGCAACAATAGTTCTATATTTTGTATCATTGTAAACTATTTTCCCATTAGAAGCATTCCATATCTAATCTTATCGTTTATTCAAATCTTGAAACAAAAATACAATCTACTGCTCTTATGTGTATTGTATGCTGTACTTTAATCAATATACAATGTTACAATTTTTCAAACTTCTGTTATACTGTTCGTCACTCTTTGGGATTACTATTAATCTTTTCTTTCCAAAGTTACCTCATATTATTCATTTTGCAATTTGTACTTAAAAATTTGTTATTTGTTATATATAATTTAACTAGCTACAAGCTAATTAAGATCATTGTTGAAGTCTTTCTGCACTTTACCTAATAATTATATATGTTTATAATTTATTGAACTGCATAGATATTGTTTATTTGATTAAAGTTTTTAATTAATGGGTGAATATAGGTCAGTGTACCACGAGACTGTTTGTCCAACATGGTGACAGTGCGATGCGGACACTGCACAAATCTACTGTCAGTTAACATGGCACCATTGCTTCAGTCCCTTGCTGTTCAAGATCAACAGGTCAGTGAATTAATGTTTGCATTAACCTATCTGCGCGTGGTACATGCTTGTTAGACCAGCTACATGCAATAGTTTAACCCTCATTTGATACTATACTTGTACTAGCTTAGAAATGCAATTATTTGTGGGCACTGCCCAAGCACTAAATAGCTTAGAAATACAATTAATTTCTGGAGGATACTACATACAAGCTCGCAACAACATATTGAAAGCAAAAAACAAAAAAAACCATAAACTTCAATAATTAAATGGTATCCTTTTTTAGTGAAACCATTGTGTCTGTCTGCCAGAAAACACACACAAAATGGAGGCAGACAATTTCTGAGAAGTCAGAATTGTATAACAGAACTACAAGGAAGATATCAGCTTCATATTGTGTCTTAATAGAATGCCGGCCTAGGCCTACAAAAAATTAAAATCTTTCTCTGTTATTTTTCATTTTGTCCCTTGTAGATACATAATTACATATATGTATGGTCTTGCTTTCCACTAGGCTAGTTTTTTCTTTCTATTTAGTATTTATTTCGGCTATGAATTATATTAAAACATCTCTCACACAGTAGAATCACTGTTTAACATGGTCTGTATAAAATCCATGCAGGTACCGAACAAAGAATTCTGTGTAACCTCTCCTAGAGATATTAACTTGTCAGTTACAGACCATCGTTTGCCAGTGGTTCTCCCTATGCAAAATGATCTACCGGAAACTTCACCAATACGTCGTAAGAGCTAGATAAGATATTTTATAGCTTCTTATTTATCATTTTAGTGCCTTAATGGAAACTTCAAATTAATCACACCATAAGTCATATATGCATGCATGGTGGCCCATTAGACTAGAAATAATATATAGTATCTATCATAAATAACTTTGGTACGTACCTGAACAAAGCCAATATTCATATCATAATTAGAAGTATATATATACAACGTGTAATAATGCTAACACTCATGTTAAATACATACGGATCTGAAACAAGATTAATATAGTTATCAAGGTATCGATCATTATATAATCATTCACATAGTTTCATTTGGTCCTTGACAGCTCCTGAGAAGAGACAGCGTGTTCCTTCAGCTTATAACAAATTCATCAAGTAAACTCTACTATATATTCACTTTGTATTTCATTTTGCAAATTTGGGGTGAACATTGATCAACGTGGATTAAACTATCATTCCTCAATTGCACCAAATGCTTTTTCCTTGTCCGAATCATTTTCCTGTATTTAATTAGGGAGGAAATACAAAGGATAAAAGCAAGCAATCCGGAGATCAGCCATCGAGAGGCATTTAGCGCCGCAGCTAAAAATGTAAGCAATATATTTTCAATACAATGCAGGTATATAATTCTCCATTTCTGGTAAACTCAACCAATAATCTTTAGAAATTTTGGATAACTCCCCATAAGTATTCTTAAAATATAGTTGTCTCAGAAATATGCAACAAAAGTTTCATTAAAGGAACAGAATATCAGAATAATTGGTCGGGGTTAAATTTTGTATATCCATGCCATGAAAATACTAAAATTATAGCATACATTTATTTTATTTATTAGTCTTTCTCAAGTATATCTTTCATGGGTAATTCTAGCATATATACTTTCATTTTATGGGATATATATTTGAATAATATTATTTAAATTATTATAATAGTAAATTATAAATATATTCTTCATTTGTTAAATATCATGCACATCATATTTGGATCAATTTAATTGGAAGACATTTAGGCTTCCCTAAAACTATTTCAAAAAATTTAACTGTGGAGTTTAATGACTTGTGATGAACGACCAATCATTTAAATTGATTCAAAATTTATATACACTATCAAATAATTGAGAACATACCTACAATTTTATTTTTTTTAATTTTGAATAATATTTTTTATATACATACCATAAAAGTTGAATGTATGCTTAAATTATCCATCTTCTATAATCCAATATGGAAAAAATGTTTCAATAAATCTTGCAGAATGGTCACGCAAAACTGGACAGCACATAAAATTAATACTCCATTATTTCCTTTTTTTTCTTTTTCTTTTTTTTGGTAATAATCAATATGCATGTCCATTAATTATAGTAGGTCCTGAATAGTTTTAGTTAAGTTTGCTGTTGATATTTTTGTTTTGAGGGTTGGTGGCGAAGTGCCACCAACAGTTGAATTGATATATATAAAAAAGGTTATTTACAAAATTCTGAGTCACCATACAGCAACCCAAAGATTACAAGTAAAATTAAAAACCGAAGTCAAAACAACTGAAAAGAAAGCGCCCTATTTATATGTATAAAACGGCTAGCGTAGCCCTCTAACTAGCTGCAATTGCCGCGATAAGAGCGCAATAGGACCCTCCATGTCCCATCATTCCCCCCAACCTATATTCAACCTTCCGTTGACCAAAAAGCAATATCAAGGTTTGTATCATTTATCAAAATTGGCACCGGTTTGCTCTTATTGGAGAACAATCTTCTATTCCTCTCCCGCCATAAGGCCCACACGCCCGCGGCCCACACGACATTGTTTTGCTCTCGAGCCGTAATCGAGGTATTATGTTGTGTCAAATCCCAAATATCTATAATTCGGTCGCCACTCGGAAATCTAATGTTGTAGTGAGCCAATAATCCATGCTAGAATCTGACTACATATGGACATGTCCACATGATATGATTTGTGGACTCAAAAATAGGAGCATTACATAAGTGGCATCCCTGCTGGACCGTGCATCCCCTGATAGTTAGTACCTCCTGTGTTAAAATCTTGTTGTCTCTCATTAGCCAGATGAAAATACGAACCTTCATTGGAACGGAGATTTTCCATAGGTAGCGTTGATCATCGGATATTATCCCCCTCTGTTGGATTAGCCTATATGCAGAATCACATATGAAAATATTCGATGCCGTCCAACGCCATTGTAGACCATTCTCCGTTTCCACGAACACTTATAGAGCGGAATTAGGCCTTTGAGAACCTTTAAAAAGGGAGAATCCTCCGCACAGGGTCCCAATTGGGAAACCACGATGATTTCATAAAGCCTTCATATTGTTACCGCCCAGAGTCCAGATGGCTTGCTTTCCAGCTCCTAGAGCCACTCCGTGAGGAGTGCCTCATTTTGTGCCGTGAGATTAATGACTCCCAGCCCTCCATTTTCTCTGAGTATGCAAACTGTTTTCCCATTTACTAAACAGTTAATTCCTTTGCACGGATTTTTCCCCCTCTACAAAAAATTCCTGCACATTTTGTCTATGTGTTTCATTACCCCTGCCAGAATCCTAAGTGCCTGCATGAAATGGAGTGACATTGCCGATAGTACTACCTTAACTAAGGTAATCCTACCCCCATAAGATAAAAAACTAGAATGCCAGCCCTCTAGTTTATTTTGAATTGATGTCAGCATTGGCTGGAAGTGAGCTTTCGTTGGTAATTTGACCATCAGCGGTAGTCCAAGGTATGTGAACGGTAACTGAATCGGAGTGGCCGTGAGGATCCGGCATACTACTTCTATGAAGTGGGGTGGTAGGGCTAACGGGACAAAAGATGATTTGGTGGGGTTAAGCTTAAGACCAGATAACTCGGTGTAAACTACCAGAACGGAAGCGATGATCTTTAGAGTGGCCGGATGCGCCTCGAAAATGATCAACGTGTCATCAGCATACTGGATGATTTTCGGTGGAAAGCAAGCGGGTGTCGGCATGAGCGATGCAGCTGCCTTGAAAAATCTTGTTAAGGAGTCAGCTGCCAAAATAAAAAGCAACGATGAGAGGGGATCACCTTGGCGAAGACCCCGCCTATGCGTGAAGTATCTGGTTTGGACCCCATTTACTTTGATAGATGAAGAGGAGGATCGTAATATGTTCAGCACCGTAGATGACCATTTCGGTGGAAATCCGCATTCTATCAATAGATTGATTAGAAAACACCAGCTAACCGTGTCAAAGGCCTTTTCAAAATCCACTTTATAGAGAATAGACGAAAGCTTCCTCTTAGAGCAGAAGTTAATGATCTCTCTCGCCGATAAAAAAGATTCCATTAGCAATCTGCCTTTGACGAAGGCCGTCTGATTCGGGAGTATCAGTTCTTTTAGGTGCGGCTGTAACCTAGTGGCCATGATTTTTGGGATCAGCTTGGCTATCGTATTAATTAAGCTTATCGGACTGTAAGCCGCGATTCTCTGCGGGTTACCTTTTTTAGGGAGCAGCGTCACTGTCACCCTGTTGAGCGGTTTGAAGGAAGGCGCATTGGTCCTGAATAATACCTGATTTGACAATTTTCCAAAAAGTTTGAAAGAATTATATCGGCAGACCGTCCGGGCCTCATGCCTTCCCCTTAGGCATATCATTCAGAGCCCGGTGAATCTCATCTTCCGATATCGGGTTATCCAGGTGCGCTAGTTCTTCTGAGTGTGAAGAGCCCAATTTTCCAGTCAGATCGAAAGGTCTCGGTTGGGGAGCCGGCCTGCCCATGATTGCCCTAAAATGGTTCCTAAGGACGGTCGGAAGATCTTGCGCGGGTGTAGGAGGAGCAGCAGTGGTGGTGGACTGATCTGACCGTTCATTCTCTGCCAAGGAGATGACCGTATTGAAATTCTTACTTCCATTTGCCACTGAGTGAAAATATTTTGTATTTTTGTCTCCCAATTTGAGCCACGTGCAGCCAGAGCGTTGTTTCCATTTTGCTTCCTTGTCTGCTGACAAGGCGAATATATGTACCTGGAGCCTAATACGGAGGCTAAATTCCGCAGAGTTAAGCTCCCTCCGCTCCTCTACTCTATCCAGCTGCTGGAGAACCCATTTTGAATGAGTGAGGTATGTCTCTCTCTTTTTGAATTTGTCCTGAGACCAAATTCGCAAGTCGCGGCAAACTGCTTTAATTTTCTTTTGCATTCTCTTTACTGGATTTTGATCACTGACTGAGTCCCAAGCCCTAGCCACCACTTCCCGGACATCGGCGTATTTTAGCCAGAAAAGTTCGAATCTGAACGGGTCCAAAATCTATCCTATGGCCTTTGGACCAGATTATGTCCAAAGGTTTCCTGCTTCGTTGGATTAGGATGATATTTATAATTGAGAAATGGATCTTTAATTTTTTTGGAAAGAAATATATGAATATTTTTTCCTTCTCTATTTTTTAACAGAACAAAACAAATGGTGCCTCCATTAACTCTTTTAAATTTACTAATCTTTATCATTAGCTCTTTTTAATGCATAAACTAAGATGAGCACAAAAAACTTAAAAACCCAAATTATGATAAAGAAAAAATATATTTGAATAACAGCAATATTTGCTCAAATTTTTTTGAATTATTTTGCTTGAAAACTATATTTTCATTCAAACAACCTCAATATTTTCTAATTCTAATCTTTATTCAATCAAAAGAAATAATATTAACTGATCAATCATTCTTCAATCTATTCAGATAAAATAAATAAAGAAAATGAAATTGCGCGCATCAATTCATTTATAATTGAGTGTCACTTTAGTTAGAGATAATATTGACATAGGTTAGAATTAGAATAAAAATATAATATTGAACAAGTCAATTGTTTATCTCTAACTTTATATTTCTAATTGTTATCTCTAACTTTATATTTTTATTTATTTATTTTTTTGAAACAAAATTGTTAATGAATAGCGTTTAATAAGAAATGAGAGTTTGAGAAGTAATGGAAACCTCCATTTATTTGATGTTCAGCTTAGTATTCAAATAAGAAACAAAAAGTTACCATATTTGATTTAGACGGAGGTGAAAGAATAATTTTCTATTTTTACCTAATCACTCAATCCAACGGTGTAAAATTAAAAGTTCTTTGGATGGGCTATGGTCCAAAGGGCATCGGACAAATTCCGAATCCGATATTAACTGTTAAAATAAATTCAGGTATCATATTTTAAGTCAAGTTTGTGATTATATATGATTCTTGACAAATGCTTAAATATAGAAAATATATTCTGTATATGTAAAACACAATACAAGTTATGATCATGAATTGCTTTATATAATTTAAGTAGCTGTGAGGCAAAATAATCTACGAGAAATTATTCTTGCATTTCATATCTACATCCTTTATTGCACCTCAAAAGTGTTTATACTTAATATGTAAATTGTCATATATGAATGCACAAATATTTATACCCATATATATTATGCAAAGTGTTGATAAGTTGTATATCTTTTTTGAATAGTAATAAAAAAAAGTTGAGGTTAAATATTATGTCGAATATTTAGGAATACAAGTTTAAGATGTTTCATTTGTAGGTAAATGTATACTTGTATATATCATCATCAAGTACAAGTATTTTAAAAATATATATATCAATGCATCTAAAGTACAAATAAGATAATGCATTGTATCATTCTTAAAAAAAAATAGAAAGATATATATAAGTACACCACTAAAAACCCTAATACTAAAACGAAAAGAGAAGTCGCCATGTTGTTTGCATTCGAAAGTGCAGCTCTCTGACAGCAGACAATATTTCATGAGAATTAACTCCATGAAAATCATCATTGAAAGAACAAAAAATCAATTAAATTAGCAACAAGGAAAAAGGAAAAAGGAAAATTGAGAAGAAGAAGACACCCTCCAGGAAATATAAATTGCATGTCCTAAGCCAATCTGCTTCAATTTTCTAGTCATGAAAATTTACACCTTGCTATATGTACCGTTGAAACAAGAACTAATTAATATTTTAATATCATTCTTTGTTTCTTAAATAATAGTAAGAAATGTAATTGGCTTCTTTAATTATTACTTGTACAAAGTTCAAATGTATATATGAAAGTGCATGGAACTTAAAAATCTATAACTAATTAATGAAACGCAAAAGAGCCCCAACATCCCAACCATGCATGTTGACAGTGTGTAAAACATATGATTGATTAATGGTGCATTAATTGATTGAACCTATAATTTTTTTTTTTTTTTTTGCATGCATGTTTCATGCCGGTAGGCTGATAGAGCCAATAATCACTAATTAAAACTATTACTTGCTTAGCTTAGTGTGCTGTAATTCTCCATCAATTTGTAAATCTTAATTTTGTTAATTTAATGTTTATGTTGCAGTGGGCTCATCTTCCAAGAATACACATGGGGCTCACATTTGATGGAACCAGTTCACCAATGATACAAGACGCTCCAGGATTTCATTGAAGAACGGATGATGGAACAAATGAAGTATTGCATCTCGATCTATTGGCAAATTTGTATGAATTAATTTATGACAAATTTAAACCATAAATATTTCTTTCTAATAATTATATATATATATATATAAATATTGCAACGCAGACACTATTATGTGCATGTACGTACGGTTCAGCTCAATAAAGAGTTCTTCCATCCGTGAATTTAATTTCTCGACTATATACTTCCGCTGGACTGCTTTGAATATGCAACTGTTACAAATAGGTGCTTTATTCATTTAAAAAATATTTATGAACGTCTATATAATTATGAAAATGTACTTGCAGAATATATTTTATATTTCTAATTTTTTTACTATTTTTGTAGATAGCTAGAAAAGCATTAATTTCGAATGGTATAGAATCTTTAGATAAAATGATTTTCTATCTATTAAAAAATAGTGAAAATTAAATTCTAAAAAACTGTAAATTTTGATCTACAAGTATACATTTGCATATGATAATTATATTAAACGGTTGAGATTGATTATTTGAATTTTGTAAATCAAAATATTAATCTAAAGTACGAACCAATGTCCGTTATGCATATATAGCCTCAACCCAGAACTATGATTTTACGCGCGAGGAACTGATCATATTTATCTACTTTAGTTCTTCTTGAGGTTCTCTTACAAAGTTTCTGTAATTAGTCAGCGCATGTGTATAATTAGCATTATGTATTAATTAGTAGTTATTTATCTCTAAATATGTGTGAATGAGTGAATCTACGTATACGTGGTGATCTGTATAGCTAATAAAATTTATAACCCAGTTTTTTATACGAGTCGGATTACAAGCATATAATTCTATCGAGTAGTATAATTGGGTACGTACATGTCGTTCCGTAGAGCATCACTATTTAGGTCTTGAGCGGAAGGCTAGAAAAATCTAGAATTTGGAGTTATTGTTTTGATTTTTAGAATTACTGAAAATACTAAAAGTAAAGTAATTAGAAATAAGATGGTAGAGTGAACTTCTAGGGTTTTGACTTACAAATGCTACATACTCAATTCATTTCAATAAGGTCTCATTCGATATTTGATTTTCAGATGTTGTTTGAATGTTTCTAATTCAATTTAGCTGCTACCGCTCTCACAATGACAAAATTGCCCTACCTATCAAGGGGTTCGGCTAAGCTTGTCTTAATAGGTGCAAGGAGTTTTATGATTAGCCCAAATATTTCTAGACTTCACTTTACTAGGTTATTCGCCCATACTTTATGGTTTTATTGAGTGTCCTCATGATGAGGCAAGACAATGAGACATTTGTCTACAAATGTCGAGACCATCATGTATATTTTTGTTGTTCCAACTAATTGTATCTCCTGCTACGGTTTCCACCACTAATCTATGATTTTTATTCTCCTTATCCTAACTCGGTTAGCCTAATTGTGTCTAACTTTCAGGTGTTGTCAATACCATGGTGGACTAGGTCTAACAAACGAAATCAAGTAAAGATGAACATAATACGCAAAAGCGATCAAGCGAACAAAAGCAATTTCAATAACAAATAAACTTATATTAAAATTTCATGAGTAACAATGTTTACTGTCTAAACCTAAGAAATAAAAACTTTAGCTTTAGAAAGGCATTATTACAACAAGGAGAGAAGAGAGAGATACAACTATGGCAGAAAATATCTTTCTAATACTCTCAAAACACTCCAAACCTAATACCAACTCTCTTACTTATAGTATATCTCAAATAAATCTAAAGGTGTGATCCAACCAAGTGGGGAGATGATTTTTTTAATTTTGGAGGCTTATATAGACCCTCCACGGACCTAGGGACGCATCATACTTGAGGGACAAGTTCTGGTTAAGTTATGCATTGTTTGGAGTTTGAAAGGTGTGATAACTGTTCACAGAGTCGGTGCCGAATACAGACTGTATTGGGCAATACATACTAAATGAGGTCCTGACAGCAGTTTGTATTTTGGCCATAAATCGGTCATCTGACCTCCAATTGAGGTGATTCAAGCTGCGTTGGAAACTAAACAACGAGATCTACACAGCTGTCACAAAATTAGCAGAGGGGGTGCATCTAATACGGACCGTATTGGCTGATACGGTCCATATTCAGCCCTCAGAAGTTGGCGCCTTGGTGTTTAATGTGTATTCCTGTAAGTTAGGTCCGTATTGGATGGGGCTAGGACTGTATTGGCTAATACAGTCCGTAACAGTGGATCTGTTTTCTCCGTTGATGTTCCGTTTGCTCCAATTATTTCTCCATTTGATGTATAATTGTCCAAAAACATGTTACCTGCAATAAAACACAAAGAACGCAACAGTAACCAATTTATCATGCAAAATAAACATAAAAAGTGAAATATTTAAAAGCCAAAACCCTATGTAAATTGTGATACGTTTGAGCGTCATCAATATGCAGGATACATGTATTTATATGGTGCTGCTAGATTACAAAGATCACAACAAAATTAATACTCATTTGTGAACGGCTACAGGCGGCTCCAAGCTAGAAAAAAAATATATAATGTTGGCAAATGTTAATACAGAGATAACTATTTATCTAGTAAATATGAACGTAGGACTTTATATAATTGAACTTAATATTTTGACTATCAGTTGAACTTTTTTGTATATTCAAAGTAGAGAACAAAACTAGAATTCTACAAGATCACACTATAAGATTTAAATTTTAAATTGTTGCAGCATTTATGCCAAATAAATATTATATTAGGGGGTCTAGCCATATTAAATAGTAATATATTTTCTTTTTTTCCATGTGAAATTAAAAAATATTCTGCCAATTTTTAATACCTTAATGAAATATTTTTATATAATAGTAAATACAAATATAGTAATAAAATAAAATAAACCAATATATTAATTGTTCCAAACGATAAGTTACTTAATTATTGAATTTCTTAATTATTATTTTTGTTTTTGTTGCTCCAAATTAATTTCTGATTTAGTTATCCCAAAACAATGTTACAGGTATATGTGTTATTCCCAGATTCACCAGGATGATATATATATATCGGTGTGTAACAATACTTATTACACTAAAATATTTATTTAAGAACAATTATAGAAGTGGAAAGAGTGATAAAAAATAATATACAATAGTACATGATTTGAAAAGCTTAACCTGGATATTTTTTTTTTGACTTATTAACCTGAATATTATATATCAATAATAGTTTAGACATATAATTAATGCTTCACCAGCACTTTGGTACATTTTACTAATACCTAGCTCAATATAGGAACAGAATATGCTCATGTTCATCTTAAAAAGGAAAACTTAAAAAATATATGGTGTTTCTAATAGTCTTTTTTTTTGAAAGACTTAGTAGAAGCTACTAAGCATAGTGTTTCTAATAGTCAATGTCTCCATCGGCCTCTACATTTATTGACAATAAAAGCCCAGGCCCCACCCCCCGCAAAATGTGACCGCACGTGTGGTTGCCGGATGCAGCGATACCGAGTGAAAAATGAGGGGATAATGTTGAAAATATTATATTATAACAAAATACGCTCTTTAAATAGACCGGCAAATCATAAAACATAGTTTTGCAGTAATTAATGGTGTGTTCAGATTCACACTGGTTGATTTTTTTTCCCTATTTGTATAATTAAATTTGTAGTAATGGTTTACAAGTAACTTGCTAAACTATTGTATTATGAGACACCATAAGATGGCATTTCAAGCTAATATATATAGACAAGTTTTTTATAGCTAGGAGGAGGGAGATAATCATCTATTTTGACAATATTTAATTAAATGAAGGTGATTATACAAAACCGTTGGGATGCAATCAATAATATTTATATACATAAAATCTAAGAACCTGTAGAAAGGATTCGGTTGGCATTTAGTAAGTACCTGCCTGTCTGTACTAAATGAACATGGCATATTGGCAGAGGTGAAACATTTAACATTTTTCCCATGCGCTGTCTGTACTGCCCTGTACAACTTTAGTCTGGTGATATATATTATTGGCTACATCCGCAGCTTCTGCAATTCGGATCCAGCGAAGTAACTCAATCTTTGGGTTTTGGATTGAGATCGTCCGATTCGAATCCGCGAAAATTTATTTCCGAAGTGAGTGCACACATTCCGATAACGAATTCGAATTCCGAGACGATCTCGAGCGACGAATTAGAATCGGACAGTCCCGGTTCAAAACCCAAAGATTGAGTTACTTTAGGGGATCCGGACCCCAGCTTCTGACGGTTGAAATCTGAATTGTCACATCATTTTGTATTATATAGCTAGGTTGTCCATCACAACTTGCCACGATTAGACCATCTTTGTCGCAAAGCTATATATGTTCAGATTAGACCATCATAGATGCTATGTTCAGATTCAACAATCGCAATTTCCTTTAAAAAAGAAAGCAATTGCTCTGTTAATCTGTTATGTTTTATGAAAGAAATTCATATTCATTTATTTGACAAAAGTGGTGGTAATTAATAGAATGAGAGTGACGCTACGGTGCTATGCATAGCACGGATTGGGTCCGTGCTACGGCTCAAAATTTGACTTTTCAAAATTCTAACGGTCGATCCGAACCATTCAACATGATTATAAAATGAATATGTACTTGCAAACCAAATTTCACATTTTTTCGAATTTTGTTACTATTTTTTTAGATAGGCTGTTTTTGGATGGTCCAGAATGTTCAGATCAAGTGATTTTCGAAAAAATAGTAAAAAAATTCGAAAAAAATATAAAATTTGGTTTGCAAGTACATATTCATTTTATAATCATGTTGAACGGTTCAGATCGACCGTTAGAATTTTAAAAAGTCAAATTTTGAGCCGTAGTACGGACTCAATTGGTGCTATGCATAGCACCGTAGCCTCACTCATAGAATGATTATTAAAATTAAAAATATCAAATTGTTCATGTAAACTGATGTGTTACTACAAAAAAATATTTCAATTGATTACCGACTAAAGAAAATAAAAACATAAATTTGAGAGTCTATGTGAGATCAAATAGTTTGATTGAAAAAGATATAACCCAACAGATACTCAACTTTAAGAACTATAAAGAGGGATTGATCGATAATGTGATATCCCAAGAAAAGGGAGAGCAAAAAGAAACTCGTCTTGGGGGATGGACCTGCGCCTTTTTAAACTAAAACAATTATCGTGCAGTTATAACTAACTTAACACAAACTCGTGTTGAACTCGAAATGTACAAATAATTGATATGTCACAAACTCGTCTTGGGGGAGTGCAGACATCTCAGGGGTATAGCAAGGCCACATCTGTTTTCTTCAAAAAAATTCATGGTTCGCAGAGGTTATGTTAGAACCAGATATTCTGCAGCGGCAGAACAAAATAACAGCATTCAGGTATTGGGCTCGCCACAAAAATCATCTGCTCTTGATCGATCCCTATGCTCCAAAATTCTTGCTCTCTGCTATAGCTGCTCTCCGGGGAGCGGATGTCACTTGAATCTGTTTTGGTTATTATCTTGAATACGGCGATATTAGATTCTGTGGACGGAATAACCTGCTAACCAGCTTGGTAAAAGATAAGAAATTTTGAATTTAAGGTGCATTCGTCCCCCCAATAACTTCATCATAGACACCGGATTGATTTTGACCCAGCTGAGACTGATCCATTAAGGTATTGTACCCCTCCAATACCTGAGGGGAGACGGATCCTGCAGCTTGCTGGGTGCTTATATTGTGATAATGGAAAACAAAAAAGATAGATACCCTCACTTGTGGGTTGTGAATGAGTCCGTGACATACACCGAAAAATTATAAAAAAAAAATGAAAAGAAAAAAGAAAGAAAGCAGACAATGGTTACAACTTACGAAGGTCTTTCTTTTTTTCAACTAAAAAGAGAGCTGCAGCATCTAAAGTCCACGGGCCTCAAAAACATGTGTAATTTTCAAACCAAGCTAATCTTACAAGGATGATTTTTATATGAAGATGTCGGCTAAAGAATAATGTCAGCATCTTAGCTGCAGTTTAACATTATTTTACCACAGTAATAATTGATAAGCAACTAATTTCCAGAATAATTCTGTGTTGCAATATAGGACCAAATTAAATTGGAATACTAGAAAAATGTAAAAAAAATTAATAACATATTTTCATTATGAGAACCGATAAAATACTTGAAATAAAATGAAAAATATGCAGTACCATATCAATTAAAAATTGACAACACTCATAGTGAATGCACAGAATGAATGTATAAACGAATTTATAGCCATAGCCCGTACAGAGAAACATTTAAAAGATTTTTCAAAATTAACCTGCTACGTGGATAGTCCAACTAGCAAAATCCCAACACATTACAACTAAGATATTACATTAAACAATACAATACTGTGGCATCTCCTTACCACACAAATCGCCAACCTCCCTGCCGCAGCATTAAGACAGCTTTACGAGATACTTTGTTTTCCCAAAGATAAAACAAGAAAATTAACAGAAGGAAAAAAAAAAAAAAAAAAGCCATGAGAAATTGCTTAGATATCCAAAAATCCAAGCATTTCCATAGGAGAAAAGGGAGGGAAACCCCCTGTTCTATACTCATACAGAAGTTTAACAATCACCCTCTCTCTCTCTCTCTCTCTTGAAAAAATTGGTAGTGGCTACCAAGGATCTCTCTCTCACTCTCCTCTCTCTATTTCAAATTTTATTTCCTCCTCGGTTTATTCCTACTAACCTTGACAATACGCCGGTTAGCCTTGTCACCACCAGCACCACTTCCTGAGACGGCCTGGTTTCCTGCATTGAACTCCAAATTACTCCCAGGTTGAAATAGCGACTGGCTTGGCTGAGCACCAAACTGAAAACCAGGTGCTGGGGCACCTGATGGAGCCCCAAACAAAGAACCTGTCTGACCAAACACTGGTACAGGTGGGTTTGGAGTGGCAACCTGGTTGGTATCATCCACCATACTGTCCTCCATGCTCATCTGATCGTTGTTGCCGCCAGGAGGAACTGATCCAAAAACTGTACTTGAACTTGTGTTCGGGTTTGACAAACCGAAACCTAGTGCTGTTGAGTTATTACCACTGGCACTGAAGGAGAATGCCGGGGTTGACGACTGAGCACCAAATGTGAAAGAAGTGCTCGGGGTAGAACTCGACAGCCCAAAAGTGAAAGTTGATGTGGATGGGTTTGAACCAAGAGTGGTGGTGCCGAAAATAGATGGGGTATTTGACGATCCCGAACCAAACAGACTCGGTTGGGTAGTAGATGCCGACGTAGAACTCAATGGACTGACAGTAGATGAGAAAGAAAAACCACTTGATGCACCAAATGTGACTGGAGATGATGCTGCAGATGAGAATGGAGAGCTGGATTGGCTGCCCAAACTCTGAGACTGTAAATTTAATTGGGTACCAGTGCTTTCAGGTTGAACTGGCTTGGTGCCAAAAACTGATCCAGTAGGCGCCCCCAATCCAAAGGACGACTGAGAACTCCCACTAGAGAGCATGCTTGTATTAGAGCTAATATTCTGACTCGTAGAAGCACCAAAACCAAAAATACTGGTACCCGAATTTGAACTTGTGGCAGCTGCACCAAAGGCAAATGGAGCTGTCTGGGAGCTTGAGTCTGCAGGCTGAGAGGAAGCACCAAAGGTGAATGCACCTGTACTCCCTGAACTAACAAATGTAACCGAAGGTGCAGTTTTGGTTGTGGTAGTGCTTGTGCTTACAGGTGCAGTCATCCCAGGAGTTAGTGCAACTGAAGGTGAACTAGTGGTTGCACTTGCAGTTGTTTCAGAACTTCCAAATGCAAATGTAGGTGCACTTGGTGTAGTGGTTTTCTCTGAATTTCCAAATGCAAATGTGGGAGTATTTGTGGTTGCGGAGGTAGACTGACCTGCAAAATTGCTTGAAAATAACCCTGCAGCTGCAGTGGGGGTGGTCAAAGTAATACCGGAAGGAGCTGCAGTATTTTGAACTGCAGCAGTTGTGGCACCAGCAGTACTCAAATTAGGACTACCACCAAATGCAAATGGCTTAACAGTGTTCGTGTCAGCAGCTTTGGCGCTTGAATCCCCAGGCAGTGGGGATGCCAGTGTCTGAGAACTGGCTGCATTGCTAGCACCAAACTGGACAAAAGATAATTTTGGAATTTCTGAAGCAGGGGAAGAGACATTTGCAAAGGTGGTAATCGAAGAAGCACCTGTCGATGAAGCCACAGCAGGTTGGGTAGCAGGTGTGACAGCAGGCACAGCAGAAAAAGAAAATGTTGGAGGAGACGCGTGTGTTGACCCATTGCTTAAGCCTGGAGAACCAGATCCACCAAATGCAAAAACAGGCTTGGCAGACACCTGTGTGCCCAAAGACGGTGAGGCCGAGAAAGCAGCAGATTCATCTTCCGATTTCCTCTTTTGACCACTTCTGTCTGAAACAGAAGCTCCTGCTGTAGCCAGTCTGTCAATTAACAAAGCAATGGAATGTAAGATAACTGGAAACAACAGCATGCAATAGAATGTTGGACTTGTTTTCCCTTTTCTTCTTATGTATTTGCTTGAGGTGCTCTGCCATGCAGCACATTGTTTTTGTTCCGGACTCGCCTCTTATAGGTACCCCAAACACCATATTGTTTCAGTAAAAAAACTCATCAGAAGCATCCAGAAGGAACAATATCACATCAACCGTACATGGGCCACAGATAATAATGAAAATGGTGTTTCTGAGCATGTGTGACTATTAAGTGTCTTGTATGCAAGTGTCCGTGCAATTAAAAAAAAAAAAAAACATGGAATGTTATGAACTAACCTGGAATCAGCTTTTGCACCAGTACTCCCGGTTGCCCATGAAAATACAGGGGTCTCTGGTTTCTCCTGTTGCTTCAAACCAGTACTGAAGATAGGACTAGAGGATTTTTCATCCTTTTTGGCTGATACATCAAGAGAAGCTGTAGGCGAAACAGGCACAGAAGGAAAATCGAATTTGATAGGAGGGGTTGTTGTGGGAGAAAAGGCAAATGGAGCTGAGAACACCTTGTCAGGCTCAGAGGTCGGCGCAGGTGCAGCTCTTGCCTCAGAAGCAGTTGTGTCCTTTTCCTCTGGTATAATCGATTCGACCTTTCTCTGCTTTGATGTGCTAGATTCCACCTTGTGGAAAACATTTTTTACTGGCACAGTAGACTCAACCTTATCATTGAATTCCTCGTCGTCGTCGTCCAGAAATTCCTTGGAAAGCAAAAACAAATGAAGCAAATAAAAGTTTATATATCGAGATAAAAATCATGTCTAAATACTACTCAATGGCATCACACAGAACAATCCTCGGGGATCCAGCACAAATTGCTTGACAAAAACACTATGCAAGTGTAAAACGGTTAAAAAGAAAATGCTGCCATACCTCTGAAACACTCATTCGAAAAGCCGGCTTGGTTAATTTTGGAAATGCTACAGAACTCGAAGTTTTGTCAGAAACTGATTTCCCAATTTTTGTACTTGCCATGGATCCAATCACACCAACACCGTTACCTTGAAACGAAATTTTCCCATCGTATTTAGTCGGTTTTGGAAGGTCAACTTTCGGTTTATCTTGTTTCTGAGAAGAGGAAGCTTCAATCTCCATAACATGGTTTTCACTCTTTTTGTCTTTAGGTGACTGTACAAATTTTTCAAGCTGGTCAAATATTTTCATGGCTGTCTCAGTTGAACGTGTTGGTACAGGAAAAATGTTAATTTTTTCATGTTCTGTTTCAGCATCTACAGTTCCATCTTTACATGCTGACTCATCATTTTCCTGGTTCAATTTGGCCAACTGGAGATGCTTCTGAGTTGAAGTTGAGGCATGGTTGGAGTCAATCTTGAGTGGACTTGTGTGGGTGGGTGCAAAGTTCTTGTATGGACTTGAGGCAGATTCTTTCAGAGGAGTCGTCATATTTAGCTTTTGTCTTATTCTTCGGATGGGTCCCACTGAGCCGATCTCGTCATAAAGAGCCGAACTTCCCCTTTTCATGGCCTGCCAACAACGTTTGAATAATGACATGATGATTAGAGGCAGGTTAATAAACCACATGACTAGTACAGTACATTGAAAATTGAGGAACATCTGTATGCTTTCCAATTACATAGTTCAGACTTAACTTTTGCTTTCTGAGCTAAATTAAACCTATCCGGTAACAATCATTCACAGAAGTACCTAACACTAGTACCATACAGAAATAATAGCCATATACAGTTTCAGTGAGTACCAATACAGGTATGTAGCATTATTCATCTTAGCATTCCATATTACAATCCCTGGGAGTAATCAAAATATATTAAGGGGTGTAAACAGATACCAGTTTGCTACCAGGGGTGCTTCCCATTGGTGCCTCATAAGGCGAAAACTTAGCTGCATACCCACTGCTGGAGAGCCCTCCACTCTGCAGAAAACAGCCCAGGTTCAATAAAGAAAGCAATTTTATTAATAATCTAATTCAATGGAAGAAATCAACAACCTTAACAAAAGGAGAGCGGCACATTCTACTGATGGCAGTTCGTCCAAGCGATCTAGGAGTAGGGTAGGCATCTCTAACCTGATCAAAATGGGGAGAACCAGGTCCTGGCGTGATTGCAGCACAGGGTGGTGGTTTTGTTGATGTATGTAGCACTGTTGAATTGGGCATGGCTGGTTTTCTCTCAATGAAAGCTGGGGTCCTCAGCCTGAGAGTTGTAGGGGAAACATTTGAGGACTTAGAGTTCATGTAAGCTTTTGCAAGCTCCATTGGAGAAGCAACTTCTTCTTTCGGAATCTGTGTCAGAAAGAAACATATTGTCAATGGCTCTGTTAAAACAGCTAGATTATTATTGTTAGTATTAAAAACAACAACAACAACAACCACCACCACCACCAAGCCTTTAGTATTAAAAAGATGCTGCTAATTCGGTTAGAAACTCGCAGCAGATTTTTCCTTTCGAATTTCTTTTTTCAACTTGAATAGTGGAAAAAAAAGTAAAAACAGATATTGCTCTTACAATCACAGTGCTTGCAGGAGTGGCAATCATCACATTTTTTCTCGAGCTCTCAGCCACATTTTCACCATGAGGAATATTTGCTTCCACCTCCTTCCCTTTGCTCATTTGTGCTGGCTTTGACAAACTCGGTTCAACGACTCTTGCACGCAGCAGCTCTGTGAGATGTTCAAACTGCTCCCTGCATCGATAAACAGTACATTAGAGAAAAAGTCAAAGATGCTATTATTCTCTACAATATCAGTATAATTTTACCAGATGATATGGTCCATATGGAACCGTACTTATAGAAAGGGGCCATTTAAAATATTGTCCAGAATTAGGTGATCATTCCCAGAAATAATTCAACGTATAAAGAGCCAATAAGAAACAAAAAAGTACAAAACAGTCATTCCAATACCATCCAGAAGAAGCACGCTACAGTGCGGGTCAAGATATAAAATGTATATCAGTCATCAGACCTCGACTGAATACTGTCCAAAGTTCATATCCTATCAAAAAGGGTTCAAATTTTCTTAAAGTACATTGTTCCCTTTATCTTGACTGAAGTTCATTTAGGAAGTAACACTTACTTTGTGAAAGTCTTTTGCACAAGAAATTGTTCGATTTCAGAAACGCTCTTGATTTCAGCAGAAGTTTCAGCCGGTTCTCTGTCATGCCTTTGTTTGTTTTTCTGTGTAGCATCAGCAGTGGCTTTAACTGGAGCTTCTGCCAGTTGATTCTGCATCAAACTTACCAAGTGTAAATTCTCTACTACAAAAACCTCTCTATATAAGAATTTAATATAAGAAGGTCATCACAACACCTCCAAAATAATTCAACTGAAAACAAGGGCAACAGATCAAGATCTCAACCAACAGATATTCAACAGACTATGGACATCCAAGGCAGGGACCACTCTAGTAATGGTAAAAAAAAACTTGTGTACTTTAAGATTACAGGCACTTACAACAGCAGCCGTCAGTTGAGGCACTTGTTCTTCCTCTCCCTCCTGATGCATCTCCTCTGTATTCAGAAATGATTGAACCAAGATGGTTTCTTTAGAAAGGATGAGATTGCATAACATAAGTTGTGTAGCATCGGCAAGCTACAACATCATGAACAGTAAGCTAAACCTAACTTTAGAAAGGGTGAGATTGCATAAAACATGTTGAACTTTAAGAGTAAGTAGAAAGATAACTAATTTCTTCCGTGCTTCAGAATAACCCAGCGGAACATCAAATAATGGCTATTTTACAGAACACTGACTACAGAATGAACCTCGCCACTATAAGGCCTAGTATAAGCAATATCAATGAATGAAGAACCTTCGAGAAATCCTAGCGAGCTCCAACAACATTAATCTCAGCATCTCCAATCCAAGGAACAAATTACATAGTTGCCAAAGCCATTCCTTAAAACCCTAATTTCAAAGAAATCCCCTTAGCTTCCTCGAAACCCTAATCGCAACCCCAATCACCTAAGGATCCTAAGAATTATCCCAAGTTCCATCATTCAATACTATAAGAGTAAGTACAAATAAAACAAACTGCTTCATTACTTCAGCATAACTCAGCAAAATATCAATTAGCAGCTATTTCACAAAACACTGGCTACATAAATAAACCTCACCACTAATAGGGACTATTAAAAGCAGTATCAATGAATGAAGAATCTCCTATAAATCCTAGCAAGCTCCACAACCTTAATCATAGCATCTCCGATCAAAGGCACAAATTCCATTGAAACCCGGGCCAACTCTAAAACCCTAATTCCAACCAAATCCCCTAAGCTACCTACACAGTTAATGCATCCTGCACCAATAGACAAACTTCACTGAAACCATAGCCTTCCCCAAAACCCTAATTGTATCCCCAATCACCTAAACATCCTACGAGATTAATTCAGCCAAATCAATGGGCAAACTTAACAGAAACCCTAGCTGCCCGCAAAACCCTAAATCCAAACACAGCTATTCCCCAACCCCCCAATCAAAACAAACAGTACTTTACTAAGTTTATTCTATATCAAATGCAATTACTTCAAAACCCTAATCCTGATCAACCATCAATCCTATCACTTAAAATCAATAAAAACCAACAAAAAAAAACTCAAAATCAAGTTTCACGAAGAAAAGGAACCAAACCTGGGGAAGAAGAGGAGGAAGGAATTGGTGGTGGGGCTGGGAGACTCTTGCGAAAAACCGATGAAAACAGCTTGGAAGCACTGCCAGAGAGGAACCGCGAAGCGGGGTCCATTAGCTTGGATAGCCACCCGTTAGAATCGTCAATAGCCGATGGGACAGTGGCTAGGGTACGAGCAGTAGCCGGTGGACGGTCGTACGGCGTCGGCTGGGAGCGAGCAGGGCGGCGGCGCATCTTGCCCCCGATCCCGCCCCCTCCGTAAGGATTGCTCGACGCCATTGGAGCGAGAAGAGGAAAGCGAAGAAGGGGATTTTCAAAAACAAAAAAAGGAATTGATAGGATGGGAGGGAACGAAGGGAAACGAGGGTAATTGCGAGAGAGCGAAAGAGAGAGAAGTATGTGGGTTCGAATTGATGGAGCTTGATGGGCTCGCCGCTTGTTGGGTGGCAGCGTACAAAGTACGTACAAGTCCGAATCTCTGTGGCCAGCCGAAAGCGTCAAAGTGTGGGGCGAGTAGGAAAGTTATAGCTGTTTTTAGTTGTTAGGTCCACTCGTCAGTGGATCGAACTAGTATCCGTCGAACCAGGTTATTTGTGCCGACTTGACCTATTGCCCTATTGGGATGAGTAATGTGTTTGTAGGTATGGTGTGAGTTCAACTCCGATCAATCCGACTGATTCGATCGATCCTATTTCAAAAATATGAATTACAATTTAATTATTTATATATAAATTGAATTTTAGTGAATTCAACAACAACAAAATGTTGAATACGATTTTTGTAAAAAGATTGAGTGAAACCTGATCCAACTGTTTTATATTATATTTTTTTAAATAATTTGTTTGCATAAAACTATAACAGTAATTTGATTATAAAATAATGTGGTACATTGGGAATTCCAATTTTTACTTCATTTTATACTATATCAAGATCCGATAAATGAGTACACTCAAATTAATTTATCATGTTAAGTTAGATTTACATCATTACTTGATCGATTAAAAATAAATCTTAGACATCATAAGTTTTTTTGTGGCTGCATCTCTCATGAAAACTTAAAAAGGTCAACTGTTTTATTTTAACATTTAAATTTTAAATTTTAAAAATAAGGAAAAAATCAAGATTTTTGATATTTTGTGACACTAAAAGCTTTGGCATTAAAACTTTACTCGACGATTTATATGATATCACGTCTATATATGCTCGTATGCTATTTACTGTTGTAACAACACAATTTACTCCGACTAATTGCCCGATTCGTCGATGACGGTGATCAGACTGTCACTAATAGACTTGTTAGAAGATTGTTTGCGGATGAGACTGACTAACTGACTGATTAATCACCCGTTTTTTATTTAAACAATCCGATTAATTGTCTATTTTCGGTTTATACAGCTGAATAGTCAATCATTTTATTATTCTTTTTTCTGCATTTATTAGTTACATAGAGTACTTCTTATTTTATATGATTTTTTTTTCTAAGTAGCTGATACGTCCTATCTCAGGGAGAGTAGGCCGTATGGGAAGTGGATTGGGCTGAGTTCGTCCTGCCAAGGAATGACAGGCCGAAGTGTGGGTCGAGTTGAGAACTCGGGGTGGTTTGGAGATATTCGGACTCTAACCTGTATGATATCTCTCTTAGCAAAAAGTTTGATCCCTGTCTAATGGGATTTCCTGCCTTATATAGTCTGCCCATAACCGTCATCCCGGGCGGTTATGAGGGACGTGGGCAGTTATGCAAACGGTATCGGCGGTTGTCCCGCACGTCGGTGGCTCAAGCCTATTTTCAGGTTAAGCCATTTGAGGTCGTTTATTGGGCCCTGTTTAAGTAGAGTTTGGGCTTTTCGTATGACTCCGGGTTGGCCTCTTAAGGAGGTCCGAATCCCGGGTCTTTCATGGCCCGGAAAGGATAAGTTAAAGGGCCTGTGGAACATGGCCCTATCATTAGCAATTTCATATTATTAATTAACAAGAAAACTAAGTTAAAATAGGTTAAATTAATTATATGTAATAAATTATGAGCACATGTACATAACTTCAATAAAAATGCAAAACTGTCTGAAAAATTCCGATTAATCGGTCACATACTGATTAATTGCTTGATGATACTCCGTCCGTCCGACAAGCGCATATCGTTATTTACAACACTGATCGAGGCATGTGAAGGTAATGCTGAGGAAAATAGTCAGAGATATGTATATACACAACACTGGAATTTTTATTAATATCCAAAATTAATAAATAATTTCAAAATCTACACCCCATGAAGAGGAATTTCCAAATCTGTTCAAACCGGAGATTAAATTCCCGGTTTTAGGCCGTAAAACCGGAAATTTATTTTCTGGTTTCCGAATTCCAAAACCGGGAAATAAATTTCCGATTTTGGTTTTGGAATTCCAAAACCGGAAATTATATTCTGGTTCTATGTTTTTTTTTAAAACAGAAAATGTTATAATATATTTATTTTTTGTATTGAAATATTGGAAATATTTTATATATTTCTTTGAAAATAGATGAAATACTGTATAATTTGATTTATTAGAAAGACTACGACAAATAACCCGGATCAATATTTTTCAGGCCGGATTTTTCGCGGCTGTAAGAAAAATTAAAATATTTCTTTGTGTGTTATTGGAAAAAAATAAAAATGTTTTGAATCTGAGTTATTGATCCCGGTTCAAAAGTCACTTCTAGGTGAATACAGAAAATATTATGATCCTTCTATTTTCAAAAATTTATCGAATTGATTTCAAACGACGAATCCAAGCCGTTAGAATCAATCTACTTCACGCGTGATGCGTGTACATGTAAAATTTTCAATTTCTGATTCATTTAGTACAAGATAAAGCGGTAAAAAAACTAATAAAAAACAGAATGCATAAAATAACTTATGAAACATTAATTGGTTAAGAAAAAAAATTCTGTACATTTATTATGTTTCGTTTTATTTTTTATAATCTTGTAATTTCTATGCATTAACTCTCGAAAATTTTAAATATACAATTAAAAGAAGAAATTAAACTAAATAACTATGATTTGGTCAGAATTTTATTTTTGACACGACCTAACGTAAAATTGCGGACAGCAATTGAGTGTCTGTAACTTCACCTTGAGGACACATTTCATATTTTTTTTTCTTAAAATTTTGATTTTAAGCGCTGACTGACTAAAAGAACATTGTATTGGACCATGAAATGTGTCCTCAATGTGAAGTTGAAGACACTCAATTTTTATCTGTAATTTCACGTTGTGGCCGTGTTAAACATAAAATTCTGATCAAATCGTGGGTATTTGGTTTAATTATTTTTTTAAAATGGTAAAAATAAAAATTTCGGCGATAACTCGGTCTGAGATGGAACCGCTTGCATATGTACGTCGTCTTCTTTCAGAAGTAGGATCAGTCCGAACACAGTATCTTAACTAAACAACAAAACCGTCAATCTAATTTTTTATAATTATTAAATAGTAATTTTAAGTGAATATATCAATAGATGGCATATTAAAAATAGTTAGGTTTAGAGGGGAAAATAATTAATTTTGAAATTTAGATAAGAAAATATCTACTGTATTTAACAATTTATTATAGGTATATATATTTTAATTTATCTTTCACAAAAATAATATACGATGCCTATTATTCCTTTGATCTTGTAATCATACTCTAAATTTTTCTTAAGAAACATATGCTTTTTACAGGTTTAACACGTTGTTTGTTTTTATTTGTGTTTTTTTAATCAAATGACGAAGGATTCCCGTTTATAGGAGCCCTGAATGATCCTTCTGCAAAACCAGCCCAATGGTTCCTTGGTCACTGCTTGAATTACTGTGTCATTTGGGCCACAACTTTTTAAGGAAAATGAAAGGGATGGAAGAAATGAGAAAGAAAGCTGCTCTCCAAAATCCAAATCGGGGGATGATGTTAGAAAGGAAGATTATTATTGAAAAACGAGAGAGGAAAACTTTCTCTGTTGGCACGATGGGCTGAAAAAAATACCAAGGCCCAAGGCCCAAGGACGCGGGAAGGAATTGGTTTATCGCTGTGGATGTTATATATATGTTTTTTTTTTGTTTTTTTGATAAAAGGCACATAGTGCCATTTCATTTATTATGAAATCAAGTTAACTTACAGCTGAAAACAGAGAAGAGTACCGCAGTTCTAACGTAAGATATAAAATTCTAACGCAGAGCAAAACACAAAAGCTCAGCGTTTAAGAAGCCACCAAAACACAGTTATGGAAAACCAACAAGCTAAAACTAAACCACATATGAAAGAGCTAAGGTAATGTAAGAATTCTAAATTCGGATCTATACAAAAAAAAACTTGTCTTCATTCTTTCATTAAGCTGGTGATCCAGCTCCCAGCATAGCTGGGTCGCCATCTCCTTGGTACTCCACCACCTGGAAGTCAGCTGGATCCCATACCCGCAACGGTATTGCATTGATATCAACTAGAAGCCACTGTTATATATATGTTTTATGCTTTAACACAGTTAATAAGGTCTTATCTCGGCATTTTTTTTAAATATAAATAAACAACAAAATTTAAATGGAACAAGCACAACTTGATTAAAAGTTAGAAAAAAAAACTCCTGCCTCCAGAATTGTAAATGAAATTATTTTAATATAAAAATATTTCTAGAAAAATAGATAGAGAATCTTATAATTTGAATACACTAGAAGGACCACCAAACAAAATAAATGAAGTGTCTTAAAATTTAGATGCACTAGAAGGACCACGAAACATTTTTCAGGCTGGATTTTTCGCAGCTGAAAAAAATAAAAATATTTCTTGGTGTGCTAATAGAAAAAATAAATAAAAATGATTGGATCCGAGTTATTGACCCCTATTTCAACTTTGAATCTGGGGCAATAATTTATTTTTTTGTGATTCTTCTTGTACATTCAAATTCTAAGATACTCCATCTATTTCTCTAGAATTGTTTTTAGAAAATATTAAAATATTATAAATATAAAATGACTTTTTGATAAATAGATAGTGTATCATAAAATTTGAATGTACTAGAAGAATCACAAAAAAATAATTATTGACTCATATTCAAAGTTGGAACAGGGGTAAATAACTCGGATCTAAATAATTTTATTTTTATTTCCATCAACACACCACAAAACATTTTTATTTTTTTCAGCTACGAAAAATCCTGCCTAAAAAATGTTTCATGGTCCTTTTAGTATTTCTAAATTTTAAGACACTTCATCTATTTTTGTATGGTCATTTTAGTATATTCAAATTATGAGATTCTCTGTCTATTTTTCTAGAAATATTTTTAAATTAAAATAGTTACATTTGCAACTCTGCTGACGGGTCAATTGATGGCTCCAAGTCTCCAACGATCCTGTGGTTCGATAGAGCATACGGGTAATATTTTTTTTCGTAAACTTATCCGGTACGGGTAGGGTAAAGATTTTTTTCGTTATCTAAATGGGTAAGGGTACGGGTAAAGACTATTTCGTATCCATTACCCGATCGGGTAATTATGAAAAAAATTATATATATTATATGAGGAGGGTTCAAATGCCTCCATTTTTCATGCCTCCACCATGCCTCCATTTTTAAAAACTTTAATAACTCAAAATTTGAAACTTAAAAGTCAAAATAAAACCGTTGGATATGATCTACATTATTTTATCTATACATGTGTAAAAAATTATGACATTTCAATTTTGTTTTGGTTGTCATCAAGAGCTTGTAAAAAACGTACTAATGTGGATAATTTCTAGACGTTGATTTTTCAACTTATTGATTCACATAAAAATGAAATTGAAATGTGATAATTTTTTATGAGCACATAGATAAAATGATGTAGATCATATCCAACGGTTTTATTTTTACTTTTAAGTTTTAAATTTTGAATTATTGAAGGCACAAAAAATGGAGGCATTTGAACCCTCCTCATATTATATATATTAATAAGGAGTCCGGCTACTATACCACTAGTGTCATTTCAAACTAAATAACACCACATTTCAAACCATTGGATCTACTTTAATATGCGTACAAGACACTAGTGTCATTCCAGCGCTATCTTGTACACGCATATTAAAGTAGATCCAATGGTTTAAGATGTGGTGTTATTTAGTTTGGAATGACACTAGTGGTATAGTAGCCGGACTCATTAATAAGCATTGAAATGTGTACTTTAATTAGTTTACTTACACTTAGCATGATCATAATTTTTTTTTTCAATAAAGTACTATACATGTGTGAAATGAATATATATGTTTTAATGTATTTTAAATAAATAATTATTATATTAGTATTATCCGTTATTTACTCGCTACTGTTTTGTTATCCAACAACCATAACGGGCAAGAGTAGGATACGGATAAGATAATTTGTAACGGATACGGGTATGAAAATGCTTCCACCTGACTCTTACCGTACCCTTTGACACCCCTAGTTTCAAGAAGAAAAATCATGTAATTGGAGTATAGAATAACAGTGGAAACGGAGGCTTGATCAATTATGCCAGTTTCATTTAAGAAAAAAAAAATTTAGTGTATTTATCTAAATTTCTAAAGAACTTAATATCTCTATAAAAGCATCATAATATTCTATATTCCTATTAAAACTTAATCAATTTTCTTCCATCTACTTTTATTCTTTTAACGTTTTATGTACCTTTTTTAAAAATTGATTTGACAAATATATCCTCATCTCTTCTAAATAATTATTGCCATTCTAATAACCTCAAAGTTTTTATTTTGCAAGAAAACTTTTATTGTCTAAATTTTAGCTGAGAAATCATAATTGCATGTATCGTTTCTAATTTCTAACGTGTAAACCCTTCTTTTTGAAAATCCAGGTCAGAAGTCTCTCTTTCTCTGTTGGCTGCAACGAATCAGACAAATTTCATAAACGCCAAATAAAATAAATTTAAATATTCCTTTGGTATGTGGTTTTTATAAATTAAAATAAACCCTTTGTTCAACTGATGAATGTTGTATAAGCAAAATAAACAAATATGATAAGGCAAATACTCTTATGGACCCAAATTTAAGGCATAAGTCTGATCAAATGTTGTAATTAATTCCAACAAAAGTTTAGTTAAAGGTTTGGGTGTAGATTTTAACAGTAAATTTTTGACTCAAAGCAGTGAAGAGGTGAGAGAAAAAAAATTATTTGGACCATTTTGTCCACGTTTCAGAAAGGAAACTAATAAAGTGGTTGTTTACTCTTTTAATGGACATCTAATTAATTAGACATAATCAATTGATGATTCCTTCTTTAATTGACAATAAGTCCTCTGAATTTGGTGCGCCATTAATAGTATTCTCAGTTCTCAAATCTATAGATAATTTAAAATATTTAGTCAATTATATTTTCAAAGGTGGCATAGTCATTTCCTCACCTCAAATATGTACGAAAGTTTTTTTTAAGCACATTTAGTTAACTTTTGATGCTTGACAATCTATCACAATAAGAAAAATAAAACCCACTAACGTTTAGCATTTTTATCAGTGTTTTAAAATGCGGTTTTGTTGATACATGTGTAAAACCACTGCATACAGCTAGTATATACATATTTGTATGCGGAAATATATATTTGGTTTTACTATGCATTGTTAAAGAAATAATAATTGTTATTTTTATGCTACTACATTATATATTACAACGATGGTAATTTGTGTCATACTGTGATTATATTTAATTTTTATTTTACCATGCTTTTTTTGTTATTTAATTCATTATATCTTTTGGGTTTGAATACGTAGTCACATAATGATCTTATTATAAATTAGATCAAAGCAGCATTGATTCGAAAAATAGAATATTTATACATTATTTTCTATTTAGATCATAATTGCATAATGCAGAAAAAAAAAACGAAGATAGGTATTAGTACTATTTAGTTTGCAGATTCTAAATAAATTTTTTGCTGATAGTTATTTGATGCTAATCCATATGCTCACAAAAAAAAATTAAAATTTAATAATTTCTTATTTATAGTGCATATTTTGGAAATCCTATAAAAGTATGTGATAACAAAATTTTCAAAAAAATAAGGTGGACCGGTCCCTTTAAATATATTTTTAAGAATAAAAGGTAATACAACTTTCACTATTTTATTATGTATATCTTTAAATTTATATGAAGAATAAATTTCTATTATAGAGGTGATGCTTCATTAATGCAGATGGCTAGTATGGTGCTTTGTTAATTTCCTTTCTCAAACGTGGATAGCATGGTCTAAATAAAAAATTTCTCTCACCTAATTTCTGCCTTGAGTCAAAATATTGCTGTTAAAATTTGTATGGTCCATAGAAGAAACGGTTCATATGATAATTATGTGCAAGTTAATTATAAGCAAATACAAAGGATTTACTGTTTAAATTTGTTAGTCATGTCACGTATAATTATTGTCCTTATCCATCTGATTTTATTTTTTCCTTAATATTTTGATCAAATATCCCATGGATATTTATCTTCTATTTTTCATTTAAAGAAAATATTTGATGTACTGAGATATGAAGAAACTTCTAAATTAATACAACTATTTTGTATTCTTTTGCAGAATTTTGCACTACTCATCATATTATTTTTTAATGTATTAACTTTTATAATTTTTTTTAATAATAATAAGAGGCCGGCTAAGAATCACAATAGGGAATTGCCATATGTGATATGTGCGAACTCTATACATAAAATATTTAAATTTTTTGAACATATACATTTTTTTTATATTGCGTAATTGGAACTCTCATAGTATTAATACCCTAATACATTCCAACCAACTAGAGTAGGAAAGATCGAGTCTTGACTAACACATTATGATTTTGGTCACGTGTCGACCGGGTGCTTTGTCATATTGTGACCAAGTTAATTTTTCACACGTCATGACTAAAATATCGAGAAATGGTCATGACACGAAAATGGTCACACCATGATCAAGTCGTGTCATGAATAAAAGTATTACGTTTGATCACATTTAACTATTTTTCGTAATTTAAATTTGTTTATTGAAAATATTTAATAAAGTTTTCAAAAAATGTGGAATGATTCTTTGAAATATTAAAATGAAAAAATAATGCTAGGAAAAAAAACATTTTGTGAGTAAACGTGTCGTTTTTCGTGTTGTGTTCTATGGCGTGACTAAGGTAATTTCTGTGTTGTGGTATTTTTGCCAATAACTGGTCACGATACGTGAATGGTGACGACACATGTCACACAAGTCACGTTTCATAACCGACACTCGTGCCGTGCCGTGATGAACTCCGGTGTGTAATTTTTCCCACTCCCAACTTCCAAGAACCAGTATCCTCTGGAGTACGACCAGTATCCTCTGCAGTAACGTACGACCAGTATCCTCTGTAGTACTTCACGGTGGGGTCTGAGATTTACTCTCAGCCGCTTTGAGATTCGGATTAGCGCATGGACAGTATTATTAAATTTTGAGATTCGTGCATAGTTAAAAAAACAGTCCGGATCCACTGATTAGAAAATTATTCTAAAAGACATTTCTACTGGATACGAATTCCTACTTCCAAGGGCAGCTGTGATATTTCTGCTTTGTAAAGGTTAAAAACTACATCTCGCTCTCGAGTATTTTTTATCTATAGAAATTATTAAATACAAATATACGGAAATAGAAAGAGTGTCTCGTTTTCAACAAATATAGAAAGATCTGACTCAATGAGTCTGATCCAAGTTTATGGATCGGTCTCAATGGTCCAGATCCATCAATAACCTGATTTTCTATGGCATCTGGACCATTGAAACCATTGAGAAAATCATATTATTGATGTCACAGAAAATCATATTATTGATGGATGTCACAGAAAATCAGGTTATTGATGGATCTGGACCATTGAGACCGATCCATAAACTTGGATCGGACAATGAGTCCGATCTTTCTATATTTGTTGAAAATGAAATACTCTTTCTGTTTCCGTATATCTGTATTTAATAATTTCTATAGATAAAAAATTTCCCTCGCTCTCGCCCTTACCACCTTTACTTTTTACATTTTTTTTAAAAAAAATGCCAGAAGAAGGCGTATAGTCGAAGACTGAGCAAAACGGGTTGGCAGAAAAGGCCTGCAACGGATTCTTCTGTTTCGACAACCTATCCAGCAATATTCCTAAATCCTAACCCAGATGAATTCACATCACCTCAGGTTACCTGACTCAAGCAAATTACGATCGGACTGTCCATTTAACATGACACGAATCTCAAAACAGACTCCCTACAGTCTCAAATCCTCAATAGACACCGGATTGAGTTTGGCCCAGATAGAATTAATCTGGGCCGGCCGTTACAATTTGCTTGAGTCAGGTACCTGGGAGGATATCTGTCCAACCCGGATAGCAACACTATTTTGTTTGCTTTCTCTTTTTTTTAACCTCCCCTCTTTTTCTCTCTCTCTTTTTACTACGAGGTGGAGGGACCAAATGGCCCTTTCCTCTTCTCCTCGTCTCGCCAGATTCCTTCGTCTTTCTCTCTCGTCCCCTCAATTGTGGCTCCTGCTCCGCATATACATTGGAATTCGCGATGCAGCGCCGTCTCTTGCGCCTCCAGCTCTCGCGCTCTGGTACTCTGTGTGCGTGCGTGCGTGTGTGCGTGGGTGTGTGGAATTTGGTTGAGAGTATGGAGAAGTGGTTGATCGGAGATACGGAGACATGAATCACATGATTTATCCTTGCTTATGATTAAACTAATATTTTTATTTAGTGTTGGCTGTTGACGACTATGTTCATTTTCTAATTGCTTTTTTGGGAAAAGAGGATAAAAAAGAGATACTATATTTAATATCCAGTCAAGGCTTACTGATGACTTGCCAGCGATTATCTTAGTTTATACAACTAAATTTACATTACGGGTTTCATTTTTGTACAACACCCATGACTCATGAGGACTCACTCAATTTTTCAATTCAACCATCATTTGTGCATTTGTGTTTCAATACCCTTTAATGTAATCCAATTTGGTTTGCATATATACTTCATTTTTTTAATGAAACACTAGACAAATCCCATAAAACTGACACACAAACCAAAAAAGGGGTAAACTTCTCTCAAATCACATGTACCTCACTAACCAGTAACAAAGTTGTTAATATCAGGATTATACCTGACCAATATGGTACCAAAATCTGATAATTTAGTCCACATTAGGTACTTCAGTTCCCGTTTGATTGTTGTTGGATTAGTAGTGCTGTATACGGATAAGTAGTTTAAAGTGCTTTTGACCTCAATTTTTTATCAGGTAAATCTCCAGTTGTAAAGAAATACAAGAACAAGGAAATTGAAAGAGCGACTAATGGGTTTAGTATGGTGATCAAAACGGGTCCAGATGGCACAACATATAAGGCCCAGTTTGAAAACGGGCTTGTATGTGATGTGAAAAGGGCAAAATCGTCAGAGCAAAGAAAGGATGACTTTTTGAAGGAAGTACAACTGTTGGGTCGACTTCACCATCGCCATGTAGTAAGGCTCCTTGGGTTTTCTGATGAAGTTAACAGGTTTGTCACAATCATATAAATATGTACAATACAACGACTCACTTTACCAGTATGTCCTTGGGACTTGGGAGTAATGTATTTATACCTCTTGCAATTGTGCAGTTGATTACAAATTGACACATTATTGATTTCAGTCTAGACTTGATTGTTTGATGCCAATGGACACTGCATTAGGGCTATTCTGAGGTTTGGACTGGTGTGGAAAGTATTTATGCCTGGCTTTCTGCTAAGCTTTCTTAACTAATTCTCAGGTTTCTAGTATTTGATCATATGGAGAATGGGAGCTTGATGGAATGTCTTCATGGTAAAGCTATTAGTTAATTTATTATTCTGTGTAATGTTTTATAATAGTCCTTACTGGATTCTGTTTTATTGAAGCAAAAAAGAGAAATGCAATGGTTTACCACTCGCTTGTACAGTTTTAATTTTTTTTGTTTCTACTGGAACAGACCCACTTAGGAGCCCATTAAGTTGGAGCATCCGGTTGAAGATAGCTATTGATGTAGCTGCTGCCTTGGTACAGTGAAGTAATTATATTTACATTTATAATTATATTGTGTTATAAGAATGTCCAATAACTTTCCCCTACTGGTCCATTTTTTTAGTATGACACGACAACATGCTGGTACTGATGAAGTCCAATATACATGGATCTATAGCATTTGAAACCTAGGACCAACTTAGTTTGAATCTAATCTGTTATCTCTGAAAGCTTTTGAATTTGTACACTTTTCATAATTACCCCTACAAACTTGAAGTTTTAGCATAAAATCCTTGCCTCACAAAATTACTGTACATAAAAGGACAATTAAAGAAGAGAAATTCACAAGTATGGATTTTTCAAAGGGCATTATAGCATTATAGCATTTTTCAAAGAGAAATTCACATGCAGTTTGTAGTGTAATATTCGGATTTGAGAAGAGAAATTCACAAGTATGGATTTTTCAAAGGGCATTATAGCATTTGCTTGTATAATCTGCTAAGCTAATAACTTTTTGTGTTTGTTGGATATTCAGGAGTACCTATACTATTTTTGTGACCCCCCTTTGTTTCATGTTTCTGTTAATACCAAATGTGTGATGCTGGATGCTGATTACACTGCAAAGGTGATGGCTTTGTGTCCTTAAAAAGATATATATTTTGACTTTTACGAAAGGACCTTTTGATTATTTTGAAATTAATTAAAAAAAGTTCCTTCAATTTTGCACAATTACAAATTTACTCACTGCCCCAAATAAACTTGTGAACATCGAGTACTGTTCCATGTCCTCAACTTATTCTGTAATGTACTGGAATTTAGTTTTGTGTAAAGCGGTGTATATTTATCTTCTTATTATGGAAAGGAAGAGTCGATTTATAAAATACCAAATAATAATATAATCCTTTTGTGTTTTTAGTTATCTGACGTGGGTCTTCTCAATGACAATAACTCCAACTTTACCAGCGCATCATGTTCAAGAGGTAGGACCTGAATATATATACAGTAATTTAAATTAAGTTTACTCTTTGAAGTCTTGTTTTTTTTTCTGCTATAGAAAAAAGCCTCTTGACAGAAATGATCAATCATGATCAAAACTTCAGTTAATTATGTCCCAACTAATCTCATCTTGCAAAGCCTCCACATGACTGAAGTTTCTCTTAGGCAGCTATCATAAATTGTGCAGTTACCATTAAATTTAACCCAATTTAAACTTAGTTTAATCTCAGCTGAGGAACTAAACACCAAACAAACAAATAAAAGAAAGAACACAAAGAGCATAGATAAATTAAATTGTACACCAATCCTGTATTCTTGGCATAACCCGTATTCTTGACAACAATCCTTAAATCTGATGATAGAAATGACTGTTTACAGAAAACATAGAACAAAGTAGAAAGGAATTAGTGTTTCAATATGGTGTGCTGATCCTTGAGCTTGTAACGGGCCAATCACTGAGTGGAGAAAAGGAGCTGGTCCGGTGGGTCCAGGCATCAGGTTTTCATAGCTCTCTGCACAACATGGTTGATGCTGATTTAGGCAATACTTACAACTCCAAAGAGCTTCACAGCCTTTTGGTCGCCGCGAGGCTATGCACGAAAAGTGGAAATGATTCATTTGTCTCTGTACCACTGGTGCACCGCTATTTGCAAAAGAGGCTAACTTCTTGAATATAAAGTTTAAAATTTGAATATTGAAGAGGAATTATAAATAATATAGCAAGTCTCTTGCTGTTCCATACCTCTCAATTTCATTATTGAAAATAATACTTCACTGAAAGTTCTTCATTTGGGCATATGGAGATTTGCTGAGATTTTCATAGTACAGAATATTGTTTCATGTGTTAATTTTTTTTTTTTTTGTGACATCATGCTTTTGATTCTGGGTCATATAGGCTACTGGTACTGAGCCTGTTGTGTGAGATGGTTTATATGAATACTGGAGAAGTTATACTAGTAATGTCACCGAGTAACTGCTGATGACTGCCCTAACAGCCTGTTTGTAATAATTGCTGTAAATAGCCCAACCCAGAAAGCCTATTTAAGGACAAGTTTTGAACTAAAGGCACTAAATGGCACTGTATCTGACCTGAATGGACCGTATATTTTCCTATTTATCCAAAAGATTTTCTTTTCTTGAGGAGAAATCCGAAAGATTTTTCGTGAGAATGACAAACTTGTATGGTACCGTTTTTAGGTCTATCTAGGATGCATCACCCAAGGAAGTATGCTACTGGAAGCTAGAGATAAAATTAAAAAATATATATGTACTATATTTAATATTTAGATATTTGTTAAGTCAACTTGTAGAAGTTGATTGCAATTTGCAAGAGGGAAAATAAGATAATACAAGAGCTGTCGTGACGACACACCTTTAATTGATCAAACTGCAATTAGTCAATTATTATATTTTATGGTTCCTATTGAGCAATTTTTTTTTTCTTTTAGCCTCTAAAAACAAAAGATGAATTATTGAGGGTTTAGGGTTTAGGGTTTAGGGTTTAGGGTTTAGGGTTTAGGGTTTAGGGTTTAGGGTTTAGGGTTTAGGGTTTAGGGTTTAGGGTTTAGGGTTTAGGGTTTAGGGTTTAGGGTTTAGGGTTTAGGGTTTAGGGTTTAGGGTTTAGGGTTTAGGGTTTAGGGTTTAGGGTTTAGGGTTCAGTCCAGTAATGATTCCTAAGTGCCAAAGCCCAAAACCTTTCCAACAGGCCCAAACCGAACAACAGCAACCAACTGACCTATCCGCTCAGGATAACCGGGCTCATAAAAGGCCGCTGCAAATAGCCTATATGGACCTCTCTGAATTGGGCTCAGCATCAAATCAACCTTCCAGCACCGAACAAACTCACCGAGAAATTAAACGATATGTCAGAACACCTACACAAAACCTATCCCCCATACATCCCGCTCCCCACACCTCAGACATTACCACCCTCAATCCATCAGCCGCCCCTCTCTCTGCATCTGATGATGAACAAATACCAGGAGGAGCCTCCTCCAAACGTTTTAAGGCGGCGAGCTCGGCTTCGCTGCCGCAGCAGATATGAATCTACTGTCTTGGAATTGTCGAGGCAGTGGAGGAACCTCGACAATTCCAACCCTCCGGCGCTACCTCCATAGTACAGGGGCAGATTTGGCATTCATCTCCGAGACTAAGTGTTCAAAGGAGAAAGCTGTACATAGAATTTCAAAACTGCCCTTGTCAAATTCCGAGATTATACCCTCTTTAGGCCGGGGAGGGGGCTTATGGCTATTATGGTCAGATAGCGTCTCGGTCTCAATCCTTGAAACATCTCAGTTTTTTATTGTTGCTAAAATTCAAATAAACCCGAGCTCTCCGGCTTGGGTCCTCTTTGCTGTCTACGGCGATTGTGAAGACAGAGTTAACGGTTACATCTGGGACCGTATAGAATACTACGCAAATGATCAAAGTATGCCGGTATGCACAATTGGAGATTTCAATTGCATCTCGGATGCTAGTGAGAAACAAGGTGGAAGCTCTAATTTCAAAACCAAACACAGGAAATTTAGGGCTTTCATTCAAAGGGTCGGTTTAATTGATTTGGGATACTCGGGCCCCGCATATACGTGGGCAAACAATCAGGAAGAACGACATCTCATTCTGGAGAGGTTGGATCGGGGGCTCTGTACAGCTGATTGGCTTGCTACATTTCCAAACACCAAGGTATTCCATCTGCCAAACTACTCAAGTGATCATTTACCGATACTATTGAGAACAGATCCACGTGCAAGGAAGGGTGTAAAGCCGTTCAGAATTGAGCAGTGGTGGTACAAGCACCCTGAGTTTAAGAAAATATGTGAAAGATCTGTACAGCTAGGCCAGCAGAAATGGCAGGACTCGTGTGTTGCTCTCAAAAAGGAAATCAAAAAATGGTCTGAAGGAAATAAAGACCCGAATTGGGAACTTAAAAAGATAGAAAAAGAGATGGAAAAACTGGTACTCGCAACGCAATGCCAGACTGTGAGGGATAGAATCGCATTTCTGCAAAGTGAATATCACAAATATATCACTGCGCAGGAGACATACTGGCTCCAGAGATCCAGGTTAAACTGGAGCCTGATGGGAGATCAAAATACGCGATTTTTTCACACCACTACCATGGTGAGGCGAAGAAGAAACCGAATCAGTGCCATTACCAAGCAAGGCGGGGGCTGGGCTGTGACTGAAAAAGAAGTTCAAAAGGAGTTTGTAACCCACTTCAAAAGGATCTTTACCCAAAACCAACCAGAACCTGCTAACACTTGGCACCTGCCTGATGAGGTAATTTCAGAGATTACCGGAATTCCGACTGAAGTTGCCACTAGCCTAGACCTGTTGCCAACAGAAACCGAAATCAAATGGGCTGTGTTTGCACTGGGGCCCACTAAAGCTCCAGGACCAGACGGGATCACAGCATCGCTGGTCCAGGAAAATTGGACAGTGTTCGGGCCGGTGGTGAACAAGGAGGTTCTCAGCTTTTTTGAAACAGGAGTGATGAATGACAAAACTGGGCAAACAAATCTGGTACTTATCCCAAAGGTCTCATCTCCAACAATGGTGACCGAATTTCGACCAATTAGCATCTGCAATTTTCTCTACAAAGTAATCTCAAAGATTATTGCAAAAAGAATGCAACCTTGGATGAGCCAGATCATAGCCCACAACCAAACCGCCTTCGTACCGGGCCGTGATATATCGGACAATATCATCCTTCTGCGGGAGATTATTCATGCTTTCAAGAAACCGAATAGAAGGGACAAGCAGTTTGTCCTAAAGGCTGACTTAGCTAAAGCATTTGACATGCTACGGTGGGATTACCTTTTTGCCCTCCTGCCGGTTTATGGTTTCCCTAACAGACTATGCAAATGGATAGAGGCATGTATTAAATCGGCAAAATTCACAATCCTTTTCAATGGTAGTGGTGGGGATGGTTTCATGAGACCGACAAGAGGGCTAAAGCAAGGATGTGCAATGTCGCCTTATTTATTCATACTGGCTATGGATCCTTTGGCAAGATGGTTAAATCTGAATATTAAGAGAGGCATTTTGAAGGGCTTAAAGGTGGCACCATCGGCACAGCCCATTTCGTGCTCCATGTTTGCGGACGATTTACTACTAATGGGCAAACTAACAAGCACTGAGGTGGGCACCATTTCATCCACAATCCAAGCTTTCTGTCAAATCTCGGGCATGAGCATCAATGACTCCAAATCAAAGGTATGGTTTTCTAACAATGTTACTGTGCAGGAACAAAGCATTTTCTACCAAAAATTTGATGTTCAGCAAGCTGGCATGGAGGAAAACTACCTTGGCTGCCCCGTTTCTATAACGGGTACCGGGTCGTTCGACTACCTCATCCAAAAATTTGAAAGGCGCCTCAATTCATGGAAGGCCCGGTTTCTATCTCATGCGGGTCGGCTAATCCTGATCAAAGCGGTCTTGGAAAGTATGCCTGTATATGCAATGGGGACGGTGCTCTTACCGGCTAAGGTAATTGCAAAACTAACCGGCATTATGAGGAATTTTTTCTGGGGAGGGGATACAGAAAAGAGGCGATTGCCATATGTGGCCTGGGATGCAATTGCGGCGCCAAAAGGCATGGGAGGCCTAGGCTTGAGAAACCTAGCTGACATGAATAAAGCTTTGGTCCTCAAAGCTGTGTGGCGAATTGCGGCAAACAGAGATGCACTCTGGATACAAGCGTTAAAGGCAAAGTACTATCCAAGATCAGACTTCTGGGTGACTGCTAGAACATACAATTCTTCAAAGCTGTGGCGTGATATAGTACGGCTGAAGGTGGTGTTGCAGCCTAACATAATGTGGAAAGTTGGCGGTGGTGAACAAATACAAGCTTTCTCTCAACCTTGGTTTCCAAACTGGCACCAACACAGGGCAGTCTCAAATGGGCAAAGAGGGGTAAGGGTATCGGATCTTATTCACCATGATACAAGAACCTGGAATTTCGAAGTTTTGCAACAGCTATTTGGTTTTCAAGAAGCATTATTCATATCAGCCTCGACAGAAGTGGAGTTGGGAGCAGGAGCTGCTCCTGACACCCTAATTTTCACTCACTCGAGAAATGGGAAGTTCTCGGTGGGAAAAGCATATCAACTGTTGCGAGGATATACGGGAAATGCCACTGACAAGGAGTTCTGGACATGGGTCTGGAAGAATGAACGATTGATACCTAAACTCAAATTATTCATTTGGAGATGTGTTCATAATGCTATCCCGGTTAGATCGGTGTTGAGTGCTCGAATCCCTACAATCGATCCACTATGCCCAATATGTAAGTGTAAACCGGAATCGATTATGCATGCCTTATTTGAATGCCACTTTGCAAGAGTTTTTTGGTTAACATCGCCTCTTGGAATAAGATCCGATAATTTCCAAGGAAATTTCCGATCCACTCTACAAACAGCACAAGAGATGATGTCTGACAAGGAAGTCTGTCAATTTGTATGCATAGCATGGGCACTATGGAGATCGCGAAATGATGCAATTCTAGGGGGTAAACAGCAAAGTATCCACCTATGCAACAGGTACTTTGCAGACACCCAACAAGCATGTGACATTCTGGCATCCACAAGTACCTCAAAAATAGCAAAACCGAGGTCGTCAGCACAAAGTGTACAGCAAGCGCCAAACAACCGGGAGCATGAATATGTCTGCTATGTCGATGGTTCATGGTCGGAAAATGGGGCGGCAGGGATCGGAATCTATCTCACAAGACAGGGCCGTGAGATTAAATGGGTGAGTAAGTCTGTACAGGCACTGGGGCCTTGCCAAGCGGAAGCGAGAGGAGTGATGGAAGCATATCTACTGATGCAGCACCTACGGTGTAATCATGGTATTGTTTACTCCGACTCTCTAGAAACGGTAGACTCCTTGGCACACAAAGAACCTATAATTCATGACTGGAGATCATACGATCATATCTGGCATGCATGGATGATTCAATCTAGGGCTGAGGGCCGATATAGAGTGGAGTACCGGTGCAGGGAGGATCAGGGGGTGCAAGCTGCACATATCTTGGCAAATCAGGCAAGAGTTGAAGGCTGTTCAAAGGAAGGCAATGGCGTACCAGTAACAAACTTACCTGAAGAACTGGATAGATAGCTAGGAAAGTATTTCAGGAATGTAGGCCTACGGGTCGTGTAAGAAACCAAAAAAAAAAAAAAAAAAAAAAAAAAAAAAAGAACTAAAAGAACTAGATAGTATTGCTCTCGTATTTGTTCAACAATAATGCAAGGTGATTACCCTCAATTTATCATTAATAATTGGTTTGTTGTTTGGTTCTATAGTTTCTACATTTTTCTCTCAGAAAGGCATTAGTTCAATAAACTTATTCACGGGAATAATTATATAGAGCTGCGAAAATAATCACCAAATTAGGTCCCCAAAAAATTATTCATACCATTTCTAAATAATTTCTAGTCCAACTATTTGGTATTCAGTCAAAAATAAAATAAAATACAAAGGTTACAAATCCCCACGACTCTTTTGTCATAATTATATAGCTCGTTCCTTTAAAAAAATATGACATTGGATTTTAGTTCAGGCTCTCAGAATAAATATATTATCCTTTATTATTCTGTGCACTAAAGAAAACAGATTTGAGTGGAGTTTTGCAAATAGGAAAACAGGTTTTCCAATTTAACAGTAAGAATTGAACAGACCTAGTCCTGCGGAGTCGAAAAAGAAAATAAAAGGCAGATTAATAAAATGCAAGAATCATGTCTTTTATCAGTATCACCCGTTTGTGCTGCCATGGAGCAAGCCCCAATCTTTTTTTTTTTGGAAAATAAGATCGGGTCAAGCCCCAAATCTTATATTTTATTGATAAATTAAAAATAAGATACAGGATTTAGCAAATAATGTTGGGTATGATATACTCACAAAAGGGCAGGAGAATCATTATTTCATGAATGAGCCAATAAACAGTAATGCACAAACACATCCGAATTAGATCTTAATTATTGACACCACTCTCAGCATACTGGTACATGTCTTTGAATCAGTTTTGCTGGTCTTGCTGCATATACAGTCGACCATGCATGACATGAATTTAATATCAAGAGAGTTTATTTGCATACACAAGAAACTGATTTACTTTCCCAAATTAAACCATCAGATTCAGAGCTCTTGTTAGGGCAAGGTAAACCAACCAATGAAACAACTCAGAAAACACTAAGAGTTAGACACTTGTCTTTAATTTGTCTCTAAAGTTGCTTACAATTATGTTGTCTCTTTTCGAATCAATTACATCCAAACAAGCAAAAGAGAAATCTAGCATAAATTTACATCCTAAACATGCAAGAACCAGAAATTAAAGCACAAAAATGTGTTGGCAGAACAAGATCAATCACTGTCATGACCTCGGCCTTGTAAGTGGAACAACTTCCGCGAGTGGTGTCGGCATGGGGCTCGGCAGGGGAGACGCTCTACAAACAGGACAGGTTGGCCGTGACCTCAACCACGGATCCACACATGCAACATGAAACATGTGCCCGCAATCAGGCAGCACCCGAAGAACATCGGTATCCTTATAATCTGCCAAACAGACACTACAACAGGCTGCCGTCGCTGATGACAGCATCACCTTCCATCCTTTGTTTTCCTCTTCCTTGTGTTCTTTGGTCATTAATTTTTTTGCTTCCGAGTAGAGCACCTCAGGATAAGTTTTCAGTGTGGCCTCATCTATGCCCATCTCTAGGTCATCTTCGGAGTTATCTCCGACAGGTTGGATAGGGGATCTTGACCGTGACTGAGCAGGTCTTCCATCGCGGTTTGTGCCGGTGCTGGCGCGGGTGCAAAAGTATGATGCTAAGGTTATGGTTGTGATGAGGAGAAGGACTCCGACGGATACGCCAATACCGTATCCAAAGCTGCCAATTCGATCAGTCGAGAAAATACCGGTTGCTGTTTCAGTAGAGCCAAATGATGAATTGTTGGTGCTCATCAGGATATATTGTTTTCTTTCCCCCTCTCTTTTTCTCTGTTCCTTTAAGCTAAGAGAAACAGGGATGCACGAATGGTGAGTGCATTGCTTTGATGTTAGTTTTTTTGTACTTTTGAAGGGAGTCGGTGCCCACAAGAGAGAGAGAGAGAGAGAGAGTTAAGAGTTTGTCAAATAGTTAGTATGCAGGGTAGGCACATGCATGATAAGTATAGAGAGAGTTGAAATTTGAGAAGGAAAGAGATTCAAATGGTTAATTAATTTAGGTTTATTGTATATTGTATGACGCTAATAATTAAGTTTGTGTGGGGAGGGTTTTCGAGGTCAATGCTTGATGCCATTTTATTGCCGTTTCTCTCTCGTTGAATCTATATATATCGGCTGGTAGCGTGTACGTAATCCTTTTGTACTTGTTTCTGTGTTTGTTTAATGCTAACCCACATAATTATTTGCTTGTAAATTAGATTTTGCACGTCTCTCCCCCATATACATCATTTTCACAAACTTAATTAATTAATCCAATAAGTCTAATCTTGCTGATAAAACTTCAAGTACAAATGCTAGAGTAATAACAAGTAATGGTACTTAATTGGAGCAAGTACAGATGCTAGAGTAATAACAAGTAATGGTACTTTCTGTTCCGATTATTGAGTTCAAATTTAATTATTTCAACTTAATAAATTTGAGTTTGTTAGATGGTTTAATAATTCGAGTTCGTCAGAGGTTTTGTTGCTCGGTATAGAATTTTTGGTTTCAAGTTGGCAGCAATTTTTCTAAAATCTAAAACAGAACAATTTTCAAATTTTCTGTATGCATGCCGTTTCAAAATTTCATATATTGTGTATTATTTTTTCAGTTGTAAAACCACAAATAACTTTGCCATGATAACACATTGTATAATTTAAAGCTTTCACTGGACGTATTACCAAAAGAAACCTGCTTAATTAGTTTAGTGTTTTCAGAATTTTTTATTTTTATTTTGAAAGATACACTCTAATGTCTTTTGACCTGTTCTAGTTCAAGATCAGGAATGATAGATCCCTGTACATTTGACTTCTCTTGTCCAATAGGGGCAGTAGCTCTCAGAATTTCTTTGCATTATTATTGTCAACTCTTATTTATTTATTATATTAGATACAGCTTTCCTGTAATGCACTCTAAAATTTACATTTTACGCCAATGCCATTGTAAATTCTCCCAATATTAGAAATCACGTCACCTAGTATCTGTATTATCTGTCCTGTTTCGTGCAAGAAAATTCATGCTGCACTCGAAATGAGCTCATGCCGTCATGCGCCACATCAGTTGATGCTTTTTTAATGCACCTAGCCTACTACCTCTAATTGTTGACAAATCCAGTAAGACAACCCTCCTGTGACAGAGAATCTCTTGACATTGTTGACAACCATATAATTGCAAGGTTTAAATAGCTTAGTATACATCTATCATTTTTAAACTAGGACAGAAATTATGAACTATAGGGACAGAAATGGAAAAAAAAGAATTGAGAAAATTTATCTCAGCTAATTTTTAACATAAAGTTACTCGGTTCAGTTGCTATTACACTACAAACAGCATGATACTACAAGACCCTAGAATTTATGGAGTAAAACCCAGCAAAAGAAAAATAGAATACCCTGATAGCATCGTATCATATACTGACCAAGACAATGCATTTTACTGCTGGGCACACTGCACCCGTTGGCCACCCGCATGCATATCGTCATCCTCATCATAGGCCTCCTGGGAAGACTGCTGCTGCTTGCGGCGCATCTCTTCCTCAATGTTGACATCATACATGGTCGTCTCCTCGCAGTCATCAAGCTCCATGTCTGTCATTTTCTGTGCCGGCTTCGGTGGCAGCACCGCCTCGAGAGCCTTGCACTGATCAGGGGTAAGCGAATCGGGGAAGTCCACTGTGAAGTGGATGTACAGCTTCCCCTTCATGAACGGCCGTTGGTACATTGGCATGCCCTCATCATTTATTGCCTTGAATTGATCTGTGTTTATAACAGAACAGTCAGGGCTTTAATATATAAACTGTGTTTATAACAGAAAAGTAGTTCAAATGCTTGCTGTTTGCAACTTGATGTCCACCAAAGATTTCAATTTTTTTAATATATAAACTGTTCAATATAGCTTTAAACACAAGTCCTCTTTGACTTGTCATCCATGTTATACAAGACCAATACCGCAGATTACACATATATTCAACATAACACTGCAAATTCTGAGAAACTATAGTAAAAATGCTTACCAGGCTTGATGACTTCTCCAGGATTGGACTTGATGAGAAGCTGTCTGTTGTCAAGATGGGTCAGAACAAAGTGGAACCCACAAAGCGCCTCAGTGAGGGATAAGGTGTGCTCATAGAAGAGGTCATCGCCCTTTCTCTTGAACTTGGGATGATCCTTCTGCTGGAGTACAAAGATAATGTCTCCTGTCACCGTATCAGGCTGCACAGAAAAAAAAAAAACCAAAAAACAAATCAGGCATCTGTTGGGTTCTCTTCCTAGGAATAAAGCTTACTTGCCCAATAAACTTCTTGTGACTTGTAAGACCTTACTTATCAAATGAATTAAAACTAGTGAATTAACAGAAGGCGCAGCAAAAAAATCCACCTTTCCCCAGTAGTAAATCAGGATGAAGAATAGTTTAATCATAAATCTCAAAAGCACAAGACTACCTAAACCTATCATGGTACCAGGCACCAAGCCAGTCTAAACCCAAGTAGGCCCCAATTTTCCCACGATTGACCATATTAGCACTTACACCAACGTTCCCAGATTGACCCTCAGTGTAGTTATGTATCAATAAACCCTGAATTTTGAGCCTATCTTGCAATCCTCTTATTAGCAAAGTTTCTTCAACATAACATAATTTAAGCCTTAATTCTTTGCAAGAACCAAGCAAGCTAAGGAAGAAAAAAGGGGGATCCAATTTTGTCAGCCAATCCACAAACTATATGCAAATTCACTAACAGTAAAGGTACTAGTTGCTCAGTATCGAATTAAGCCTGCTCCAAGCTATACTCCCAACCAATACAATTGAATTATAAAAAAAAAAAAAATAACACTTACAGCTTCATCAGCCTCTCCAGGGAAGGTGATCTTCTGGCCATTCTGCATCCCCTTTTCAACCACAACCTCAAGCACCTTTTTCTCTTGCACGACTTTCTCACCCTTGCACTGGGGACACCTATCCTTCTCATTTATTGTTTCTCCAGTACCTTTGCACTCGTTGCAAGGGTGCTGCATCTGCTGGATCATTGATGGGCCAAGCTGCCTGATCGACACTCTCATGCCTGTGCCTTGGCAACCCCCACATTGCATTGAAGCACCTGATTTTGATCCTTTTCTGTCATTACATACAAGAGAACTTTATTAGTTCATTGCGAAAGAGTAGGCAACTTCACTCAATACCCATCAGAGGTCTCAGATAGCATGTTTCTTGTTCTTAGCCCTCCTCTTAACTGAGTAAGGTTACTCAAAAGTATGTGTTTAAAATTTACTGTATTGAGTAGTCTACTCAAAAATCTATCTCATAAATTTATAGAATTTAGTGTGTTGCCAGACAGATAATGTCAGTTCACAAAGACTAGCCAGGAAAAAGAACTAAACTTTGAGAAGTGCAACAAACAGAATAAATAGTAAAAAAATATAGATAAATTACTGACCCACTGCACTTGGAACAAATGATGTTACGAGAAAGTGAGAGCTTCTTGGAAGTTCCATTGTAAAGCTCCTCAAGAGAGACCTTAAGAGGATGGACCACATCATCTCCTCTCCTCTGCCTTCTGCCCCTGCTGCTACCGCCCCCTATCAATCCCCAGAGAGAATAAATATTATTCAAAATGAGTTAGGAACCTGTATTTCAACAATGTATAAGCAATTCTTTTGGACTTCTAGCTTCTTATTCAGGAAAATTAGGAGTATGTCCTACTTTGAGGTACAATTTGTTATTCTGAAAAATAGATATACCTCCAAATGGGCTTCCACCAAAGAAGGATTGGAAGATGTCAAAGGGGTCATGGCCTCCGCCTCCAGCACCCATTCCTTCCTTGAGTGCATCTTCACCATACTGGTCATAAATCTCACGCTTCTCTGGATCACTCAGTACTTCATATGCCTGTGCCAACTCCTTGAACTGAAAGGCCAAATAGCTAGGTGTTAGACGCTTGACCAATGAGAGACTGAAATTAGATATTTTAGTAACCAAGAAACTATATCATATCATATGACAATGCATAGACTTCCAGCCAAAAATGATCAATCATGAAAGAACAAGAATAGTTATTTAGAATTCTACCAAGACTCTTTTAAACATTGATCAAAATATCTGATACACATTATCATTGAGGAGGGTTCAAATGCCTCCATTATGCCTCTCCACTTTTTAATTTTCTAATAAAAAATATTATATAATTTATATATCAAAATAAAACCGCCAGATATGATCCATATTATTTTCTCTACATGTAGATAAAAATTATCACTTTTCAATTTTGATTTTATATGAATCAATAAGTTGAAAAATCAATGTCCAAAATTTATCGACATCGGTGTATTTTTGCAAGCTCTGAATACTAATAAAAATAAATTCAAAATGTCATGATCCTTTAAGTGTGCATAGTGAAAATGATATATATCATATTAACAGTTCTATTTTAACATTTAAGTTTTAAATTTTAAGCTATTGTAGTTTTAAAAATGGAGGCACGATGGGGGTGAAAAAAATGGAGGCATTTGAACCCTCCTCTGTTATCATTTTAGGTTTACCTTTTTCATCCTCTAGCTTTCTCAAGAACTGGGACAACTAACAATAGTTTAGCATAGCATGAAAAATAACCTGATGTAAATTGCACAATCTCCATGGATAGCAACGAAGAAAAAAAAAAAAAGATAATTTGCATTCCATGGTCTTACCTTTAAAATGTATATCATAACCTAACATACTCCACCCCAACTTTCTAAGAGCAAGGAACTAAGCATAGCTAAAACAAAAATTTCGATCGATAGATGGATCAAATAAACAATTGCAAGAAAGATGATACCTTCTCTGGATCTCCTCCCTTGTCGGGATGGTTCTTCATGGCCGCCTTGCGATAGGCCTTCTTTAGATCATCCAGCGATGCATCCTTGGATACCCCAAGGACCTCATAGTACCTCGTATTGTCGCTCTTCTTTGGCGCTCTACCAAACATCTTTTACGAGAGAGAGAGAGAGGTCTCGCGCACTCGAACGGACGGAGAAAGATGGAACCTGTAGTCGATATTGCAGGGCTAGAGAAGAAAGAAGAAAGAGGGGGTTTATAAGCAAAGAAGAGAAGAGACGAACAGACGAGTGGAGGAGATGATGTCGTACAGAGAACCTGGTCTAATAGACCAATGAGTTGCTACTTAGACAAGTAGTAGGCCTAGCATAAAGTGGGACCAGGATGTCTGTACTATACTTTTACAATCACTTCTGATAGAACAGGTCTACGGATAATTTATCAAAAGAAAAACGAAGTATCTAGAAGCACGAGGAGGTTACCTCTGGAGGAAGCGTATCCTCTGCGGAGCTGTGCGGAGCTTTTAATCTGGTCCGTTCGTTTTGACTTGGCACGAATCTCAAAGCCAAATAATACAGCCCCTCCGTTAGCCCGAATATCAGAGCGGCTGATAGTTAATCTGGTCCGTTCGTTTTGCTCCGCAGAGGATACGTATCCACCTCTGGACGAAGTATCTAGAAGCCTTGAGTTGAGTCTGGATGTTTCTGGGTTCTGCCTTCCTTTTAATTAATTTTGTTTTCTTTTTTTTTCTATAGAAACAGACAGTATTTTCCTGTAGATTGGTACTGTTTCTTACATTATTATTGATTGCCTTACTTTTAAAAGAGAGTCGCTTGTTCATTTCGTTTCTAAGATCACTAATTGACAGTTCTATTAATTTAATTACTATCTTTCTCTGGACTTGCAAAAGCGCCGCCATATGACCCGCAAGTCTTCAATGTACATGGTAATCACTTGGAATTGTTATTCAAGTAATTGTATTATGTCAAAATTGAATTATGATTTGTACAAAATTAATTTTTGATTTAGTGATAAAGATAGTGTTTTTTATGTAAGAGATTACATATTCGAAATTCAAATAATTTTTTTTAATATTAGATAGTTAAATAACTTGACACCAGTGGCGAAACTAGCATATAATAGGGATAGATAGTCGCCTACCCCTGGTAATTTTTTTTAATAGGAATCCAGTGGAAAAGCGGGTCTCTGCCTATCTCTGAAATTAGATTTGCCTACTCCTGACCAGCCCAATTTAGAAACACGGAGTAGATCGGAAAGAAAAACTCTCCTCTTCGCCTCTGTGTTGTCGACTACCGTGTCTAGAGAAGGAAAAATATGACGTGACGTGACTAACACGCCGTGACTTGGTTACGTGTTGTGTATTTTTGGTATTGGATTATGAGTCAATTTGATACATTTTTTCACTTTTAAATTTATAAATCTTAATACACAATAATAGATCAGTTGCAAGCATACAACCAATCCTTGTAGTAATATAGGTATCGATCAAAAGATAACGAAAAATATTACTTTTTACTAAATTAATTAATTCTAAAAAAATACAAATAAAGTAAATGGAGGATTTGTTGTAAAATTGGTCTTGTGGGTTCAATACCCGATTGAGAGTTAAATTTAAACAAAGTAATTTAAAACAAACAAATAAAAAGAGTTTTGTGATTCGAATAGATAGGAGTCTAGGGGCTATCGGCACACAATCCATAGGTTCAAATCCACACTTAATTGGTTTCTAAATTCATATTTGCAATGATAGGATTTTTAATCCTTAAATATCAAAAAGGGTCACTTTCGTGAATTAATGACGTGCCTAGACAATTAGGATTTCACGATTAAGTTCTTCACCCTACCTATCTAGAACATAAGCATATGTTAGCCTAGTTTATTCCCAAATACTGATACTTCACGATTAAGTCATTCACACCAATATTCGGTTCAATTCTAGGGGTCCCAATTAAATATGAGCTTCACGATTAAGTCCTTCACCTCAATTTAACATTTGTTTCTTGTGGTTCCGGACTAAGAATTAGATTTGGTCATTTCTAATCTCAAATCCTAGGGTTATGCATGTACATAATTTGGTATCATCAATTTTTCATCATAATCATCTCAAGTTGGTTAAACCTAAGCGGGACGCTAATTAACAAGCACACAAATTACACAATACATGAATTATAAAATCAACAAGAACAAACATGCAAGCAAACAATCATTATAAATAAAACCATTCAAGTAAGGTAAATTTTAACACAAGTTCATGCTTAAAGCCTAAGCCCCTAGAGAGAAAATCTAGCCTCTCATGGGTGCGCTAACACCCAAGAGATATACAAGAGTAAACATGATAAAAACTGAGAAAAACAAGAAAGAGAATAGAGTACACCAATCTCCTTGCTCGCTGCCCCTTGTCTTCACTTTGCTCGCTCGAGAAACCTTCAATCCTTCGCTAAAAAATCGCCTTGCTCGCTGCCTCTTGTCTACTCCTGCTGTCTCCCTGCCAATATATATCAATTCCTGTCTCTTGGAAAACAATCCCCCAGAATCTGGCAGCAAATATGAGAAGATATCGCGAAATAAGGCAAAATTGGCATTGTTGCGGCCTCCCATGCGTCATTCATAGAATCCGTGCGGCCCGCACAAAATGGGAGGTCGGTTGGAATTTGTTAAGGAAAAAGGCTTGTGTGACCTGCACAGAATTCCTGCGGTCCGCATAAATGAGCTTCTCTGGTTCGTGCGGCCCGCACGAAATTGCTTGTACAGGCCGCAGAACTCTCTGTTGAAAATGGGAGACTACTCGATTTTAATTATGAAATTCATTTTTCTCAGGAATTATTTTTGTGCGGCCCGCACCAGCTTGTGTTTATGCTCAATTTGCTCGATTTCTGCAAGTTAAACAAGGAAAAGACAGTAACTTGGTTCTTTGGTGTATTCTATACTAAACTAAGTTAAAATACAAGGAATTTGGTACAGTTTTGGAGGTAACCCTAACCGAAAGTATATATAATTGAGGCTTATCATTACGTCACATCACGGAACATGTCAAAAATTTATTATTACATGACATGACGTGAAGTGATGGAGCACAGTCACATCATGTGTGGTCACGCTGTGACAACACGTGACGCCACTATTCGTGTGACGTGACCGATTGTGTTTGATTATTGTTTTCAAGTTTAAGTTAGTTCAAAGAAAATAATAACAAAATGTATAAAAAAAATAAGAAACTGTTACAAAATAAATTATATTAAGATGTAATTTTGAAAAAAATTGGTCACATAACGTGTCACGTGACATGACGTGACGTGACTAAGATGGTGGAGGATAGTCACGTCACGTGATCGACACACGTGACGTGACGTGACTGGTAACGGCGTGATTAATTTCCTTCTCTAACCGTGCCTCTGTTCATTGGTACCGCCTTTAAACTTAATTCTATTTTTTTTAAATGTGATTTATAATTTAAAAAATGTACCAATTTTGTCTAAAATGTTACTTAGTTGATGTACCAATTTGTCAACTAGAATTGGTACAATTTTTTTTTTTTAAATTGATGCATGTATTAATTTTTTTAACTGCTCGCTGCTCTCTGTTACTTAGTTGATGTATCAATTTTTTTAAAATTGCGATTTAAAAAGAAAATATGAACATAAGTAGTAGGTAGGTCAGATATTCGCTTGAATTTGTATATGTACTAATTTGTCAATTAAATTTTGAAATTGATCAATCTATGCGAAAACTCTTAAATTATGATATGTACCGAAAAAAAATTACAACCAAATATGCTCTCATTTTTAGTTGTACCATAGAAATTTTGCCTACCATGACCAAAATCAAAATCCTAACTTTCTTGCGCATGAAATTTTGTCAGTTTCATCCCGACTTTCTTTTAAATATTTCACGCTTAAAATAAATGATCTGGATTTGAGTCGCTCAAATCTCTTAAAAAAACAATTTTAGAATTTAGATGAAAGTGTAAAGTAATATGATATTTTTGTCACTAAAGCAAGAGTAATTTAGAATGACCAATGCATTAAAGACAATTAATTTCAAATCATTGGAACTTAGAAGTACAAACCACGTGATGACACTTGTATCAAATCCCAAATTTCGTACACACGTGACAATTGTAATACACGTCTTGTTTATAATGTTTCATTTTAGTTTTTGATATGATATCTAGGCATGCATGGGACAAATTAATAGTTATGATAAAGTATGCATTATATATGCAATCAGATATGATACCTAGGCATGCATGGGACAAATAGTTATGATAACTTAAACAACAAGCATGCATTTTGGAGAGGGAGAGAAACTTAGAAGATGAGTTTGAAAGTTCAAAGTCGTATCTCTTATATTAACTTAGTCGAAATACGTGACGGATGTGAATATTATCCGGAGCTCGAGTTCGAATTGTGGAAGCAATTAATTTTTGTGCATACAAAACCAATCTAATTACTGCGGTACTTAATTATTGTCGTATAATCATCAACGCTCACAATTATATAGTACTCCAAATATAGTTTAACGAGGAGGGTTCAATATCTTCGAGCAAGTTGGAGTTATTATTTGAATGCATTGAGATCTTTTTCATCAATTATTGCGTCATTTCTTGTCGTAAAATCATCAATTACACACCTCTAGGAGTATTATTTGGGGGAAGTTGGAATTGATACAGTAATAGTAATTTTGTACCTACAAGGCTAAGATGATGCATTTGCTGCACATTACGTGTATATTTATCTTTTTCATTAATTACGATATATTTTCTTGTCTTAACGTTTGTTACTCCAATAATTTACAGTAGCAAGGTTACAATATTTTCAATATGCCACTAATAAGTTGATAGCCATCCAAATCACCATTTACAGTGGGAATCATACCTTAGAATTTCACAATTGGAAAATGTTGACTTTTACCATTTCTTCTTGATTAAGTTTGTTTATAGAACTTTGCTTTGAAAACAATTATTAACAAAATTAATCTTTATAATGAAATAATTCATCGCAAAATATAGTTCGTAATAAGCTTGAACAGGGGGCGGATCCAGTAAAGCCCGAGGGGACAATTGTTCCCTTTAGATTTTGAAATTTGGTAAAAAAAAAAAAAAAAACAGGTCAGGTTCTTCTTTGTTCCTCTCTAGAAGTTGTTTTACCCTTCTTTGGACCCAATTAGCCCATTTTCAGCCTTCTTCATTTAAAAAAAAAATATTAACGAATCAAATTCAGGATCAAATTTGTCGGAAACGTGAGAGAATGTGGCAGTTTTTTGTGCCTAATTTAAGTCAAAGGTGCTCTGTGCTTGTTCAAAGCTTATGCAATAAAGAAATAAAGCAAAGACCAATCATTAGAAAACAATTTGATGCCCAATTAATCTATTTCAATTTTAAGCTTTCGTCACATAGTTAAGTTTATAGTCTCATACGACCCTAATGTAAAGTTTATCAAGGAAAATAATGGTCACAAAACCACAAAGGAATAGTTTGTTACCGGCTCCGGTACCATAACATTTGTACCATAAATTATGTTAGCTATAGAGTTGAGAGGTTTATACTATAAATTTGAGTTTATACCATAAATTTCTTGAACTCTAGAATCTGATTAGCTAATGGGTTTGAATTCGATTCCTCCTCCCGCATTCGCCCCATAAATAGCTATTTTTTCAAACACTAAAAAGAATAAATTAACAACATGATTAACTGTGCAGTAATTCATGCATAAAAACGAAAATGAGTTAGTATTTTTTTAAGAATTACGTTTACCTTAAATACATTGAAATATTGAATATATGATAATTTTTATTTTTTAACAACAAAAGTAAAGCATGATAGATAAGATTATAAGACGAGACTATAGGTTAAATAACATGAGTAGAACTAGGGTGTTCTTAAGTTCACCAAGCCTCTTTGCGAACTCAACTCTAAAACATATCAGATTGACTTCAAATGACGAATCTGAACCGTTGAAACTCGTCTGCCTTACGAGTGATGTTTATACATGCAAAAAATTTAAATTGTTGGATTAATTTTGTATAGAGTCAAGTGGTAAAAAAACGTTCAAAAAAATAAATGCATTAAAATTAATTTATAAACCTTCTAATTTTGACTGCTTGACTTTATAATACATTAATTCGAAAGTTGTTGAGAAATAAAATCTAGGATCTCAGATTAATAATCATCATAGATCTATAGTTAGAGGGCTAGGATTAAATCAAGGAGTTTAAGGGGTCTCCTTGCATATATTCAAAAGTAGGTACACTGTACATAGGTACCAACGGTACAGTAACGATAACTTAAAGCCACTTGTAATATATATAGCGATCTCACAACAGTGAAGAATATCATAATAAAAATTTCATTTTCTTTTCATAAGATTGCTCTCCTCAGAAATTCATAAATTCAACATGGTATCAGAGCATCAATCTCTGTGACCGAAAAATCTCACAAAGCACCTTACCAGTAAAACTGGTACATCAACAAGCAAAATCGAAACCCATAAAACAGCAATCTAGCACAACAAACAATGAATTCAGAGGGGCAGCACTCTAAAGAAGCTACCAATACCTCAAAACTCACCAATTCATTGCTCAATGGCCAAAATTACCTCTCTTGGGCAAGATCTGCAAAATTATCTCTCAGAAGAGAGGTTTTAGATTTCATCACAGGAGAGTCAAAAAAACCCGTACTAGAAAAAGCCGAAGCAACTGAGACCGAAAAAAGGCAGCAAAACAATGGCAATCCAAAAACGACAGAGTCATGACATGGCTCATGCAATCGATGGAACCAGGAATCTCAGACCTATTTCTCGGCCACGAAACAACATTCGAATTGTGGGAAGGTATAAAAACCATGTATGGCCGACAAAACAATTATTCCCACATCTTTCGAATAAAGCAAGAAATCTAACAAGAACAACAAGGGTCAAGGAGTAACACAGAGTACCTGGGGTCTCTTAAAAAAAATGGCATGAACTTCGGGTTTATCGACCACCCATAGCAGACCCGATAGCAATACAAAGGGAAGAAGAGGACAAAATCTTCCAATATCTCGCGGGTCTCAATCCAAGTTACGATGCCGTGAAGTCACAACTCCTCTTAACAACCGCCCTTCCCTCTTTTGCTCAAATTACTACCATGGTGGAGCAAGAAGAGAGCCGACGGCTTGCTATGAGCGGTCCACAAGCTGGGGGCAGCGAGGGACACGAAACCCATAGCTTCGCCGCAAAACACCCCAATTTCGGGAAAAACCATAATCTCCAAAATCACTCAAATCGACCAAGTACCAAGGGAGTTGTGTGCTCTCACTGCAAAAAAGAAGGTCACCAAGCCGAAAAATGTTACTTCCTTCACCCTCATCTCAGACCAAAGTGGTGGGATTCAAAGCCGAGAGGGGGAGCAGGAGGAGCTGCGGATTGGAATGAGAAAAAGAAAGGAGAGAAAGAAAGGCAGCCGCACCAAAATCAACCCTCTCAAACCGGGTTCACTACCTCTCATAAACCAACCGGTTCATATGAACCGAAGTTCAATCCAAATGAGGCTGATGGATTATGCGCTGGCGGGTCAAGCGGGTCAGATCCGATGCAGCAGCTATTTGAACAATTTTCTGTCTGGATGACCAAGCACAATTCAAACAACTCTTGTGGTATTGTTTCTCACTCAAACAATTTAAATTTATATGATCAAATAATTATAGATAGCGGAGCTACCGATCATATGTTCGAAAATAAAAAATTTCTTACCAATTTAGTCATGACCAAAAACAACCAATATGTGTTAGTAGCTAACGGTATGAAAGCACCAATAGATGGTCTAGGAGAAATTAATGTGTGTAACAAGAAAATTAGTGACGTCTTATATTTAAAAACTTTTCCCATAAATTTACTTTCGATAAAAAAATTAACTCATGATTTTAATTGTAATGCAACATTCTCTTGCGAAAATGTTATATTTCAGGACCAGGTAACCGGGAGGAAGATTGGGGAAGGTTTCCTTGAGAATGGGCATTACCTTTTGAATTTACAAGAATCAAATTTTTGTGCTTCTGCAAAGTCCATTAATCACGACGTTTGGCACAAGAGGCTTGGGCATCCGTCCGATAGGATTTTAAATAGTGCACTAGATTTTTCTTTTCAAAATTGTATTAATTGTGATATATGCAAGTTGGCAAAACAAACAAAGCTTCCTTTTTCTCAATCAAATAGCAAAAGTGAAGCATTATTTGATTTGGTCCATTCCGATGTATGGAGTCCGGCCCCAATTAATTCTTATAATGGATTTAAATATTTTGTTATATTTATTGATGATTTTTCAAGAGCTACTTGGTTATATTTACTTAAATCAAAAGATGAAGTTTTTAATTGTTTTCAAGAATTTCTATGTCTTGTAGAAAATCAATTTGATGCAAAACTTAAAATTTTTAGATCGGATAATGGAACGAAATTTGTAAATAATAATTTCACAAAATTTTTCAAAAAAAAATGAATTATACATCAAACAACTTGCATAAACACTTCCAAGCAAAATGGAGTGTCGGAAAGAAAAAATAGACATCTATTAGAAATGACACGTGCATTATTATTTCAAAATAATGTTCCAAAAAGATTTTGGTCGGATGCCATCCTTTGCGCTACTCATTTAATAAATAGATTACCAAGTGTTATTTTAAAAAATAAAAGTCCAATGGAAATCCTTTAGCAACGCAAAATTAATCTTGATTATTTAAGAGTATTTGGTTGTGTATGCTTTGTAAAAATTAAGAGAAAAGATAAATTTGACTATATGTCAACTAAGACTATTTTCCTAGGGTACTCATCATATAAAAAAAGGTATAAGTGCTATGATCCTATTACAAAAAAATTATTTACTTCTAGGGATGTTATATTTTGTGAAGATAAGCCATATTTTAAGAAATAGAAATGAGTGAAACACCACATACAAATGAACAAATAAATTCAATAATACCTCGGATAGATGATCAAGTATTCACACAAGATACACACCATGAAATTGAGACAAATAATCTTGAAAGGGAAATAGACAACATTGACACTAATGAAAATGAAAGAGAAGAAAATTTAGAAGTTAGACGGTCTATAAGAACACATTTACCATCTACTCGACTTAGAGATTTTGTGACTTATACCGTGCAATATCCAATACAACAATTCATATCATATGAAAATATTTCTTCCTCTTACAATGCATTTCTTACCTCCATTGAGAAAGAACTAGAGCCGAATAATTACCAAGAAGCCATAACCAATCCGGTATGGTGTAATGCCATGAAAGAAGAGCTAAAGGCTCTTGAAAAAAATGAAACATGGGTAATTGTACAATTACCAAAAAACAAAAAACCCGTTGGTTGCAAATGGGTATATAAAACCAAATATAATAGTGATGGTACCATAGAACGGTACAAAGCAAGATTGGTGGCCAAAGGGTATACTCAAACATATGGGATAGATTATAATGAAACCTTTGCCCCGGTAGCAAAAATGAATACCGTTAGAATTTTATTTTCTATTGCGGTAAACAATAATTGGGATTTGTACCAAATGGATGTGAAAAATGTCTTTCTTCAAGGAACACTTGAAGAAGAGATATATATGACCTTACCACCCGGTCATAAAATGAAAAAAAATTCTAATTTAGCTTGTAGGTTAAATAAATCAATTTATGGATTGAAGCAATCTCCACGAGCATGGTATGGAAAACTTAGCTCTTATTTAAATTCTTGCAATTTTAAAATTAGTAATGCCGATCATTCCTTGTTTACCAAAAATGATGGAAAAAACATAACCCTTGTATTAGTATATGTTGATGATATTATAGTTACCGGAAATAATATAGAAGAAATTAAAAAGGTTAAAAGTCAATTAAAGGAAAATTTTGATATAAAAGATCTAGGATATTTAAAATATTTTTTAGGAATAGAAGTATCTTATTCAAAATTAGGACTTTTATTTCTCAAAGAAAATATACTCTAGATCTCTTGAATGAAACCGGTAAATTATGTTGTAAACTGGCCTCTACCCCAATTGATACCAAAAAGAAATTAAATAGTGAGGATGGTGAACCATTGAAAGACATAAATCAATTTCAAAGGCTAGTTGGAAAACTAATTTATCTAACGGTTACCCGTGCGGATATCTCTTTTTCCGTAAGCCAAATTAGTAAGTTCATGCACTCACCAAGAACCCCACATTTAGATGCCATAAATATAATTTTGAGATATTTAAAGAAAAATCCCAGAAAGGGCATATGGATGAAAAATAATAGTTCTAATGCAATATGTGGTTATTTCGATACAGATTGGGCCGGTAGCTTCGATAGAAAATCCACCACTGGTTTTTGCACATTTGTAGGCAGAAATTTAGTCACATGGAAAAGCAAGAAACAAAGTGTCGTGGCACGATCTAGCGTGGAGGCGGAATATCGAGCCGTGGCATCAACCGCAAGCGAACTAACTTGGATCAAACAACTACTCAACGACATAAGCATTGCAAGTGATCAACCAATGAAGATGTATTGCGATAATAACTCCGCACGACATATCGCATCGAATCCGGTATTCCATGAGCGAACCAAACACATAGAAGTGGATTGCCACTTCATTAGAGACAAAATTCAAGCAAAGGAAATAAAAACACCATACGTTAGAAGTGAAGATCAACTAGCAGATGTCTTCACAAAAGGCTTGGATCCGAATCCATTTGAAAAAATTGTAAGCAAGCTATGATTGTATGATATATACATTCCAAGCTTGAGGGGGAGTGTTGAGAAATAGAATCTACGATCTCAGATTAATAATCATCATAGATCTATAGTTAGAGGGCTAGGATTAAATCAAGGAGTTTAAGGGGTCTCCTTGCATAAAGTCAAAAGTAGGTACACTGTACATAGGTACCAACGGTACAGTAACGGTAACTTAAGGCCTGTAATATATATAGCGATCTCAAAAGAATATCATAATAAAAATTTCATTTTCTTTTCATAAGATTTGCTCTCCTCAGAAATTCATAAATTCAACAAAAGTTTAAAATTTTTACATATAGGCACATCACTCGTAAGGTAGACAAGTTTCAACATTTCAAATTTGTTATTTGAAATCGAAGAAGCTCGGTGAACTTACGAACATCCTAGTTCTACTCAAATAACATTGCTAACAAATCCGGTAGATTGACCTTCCTTTTTTTGTATTTATGTAGTATGGGCTTGCATTGAAATTGGATCCGCCTTCGTTATTAATATACTTTGATGAACTGGTCGGGAGAAAATCATGGCCCCCTAATAAATTAAGACCCGTCATAACGGGTAGAAAAGTATTGGATACAGCCCAATACAAACGAAGCAGAAATGTTGACCCAATACCTTTTTTTCTTTTTTTTGTAATTGTAGCATACATTCAATTATTACGGTACATTTAACTCTTATGATGAATATATTTGAATAATATCATTCAAATTGAATGGTTAAAATCGTGAATGTGTTCTAAATTATTTATATAGGATGTGTATTAAATTTGAGTCAATTTAAAATTTGATTGATCATTTATCTGAAACTATTAAAACTCTACTATTAAATTTTTAAAATAATTTAATAGAAGGTTAAACGTCTTTTCAATAAAATTGACCTAAATTTAATACACATATTATCTAAATAATTGTGGATGTGTCTATAATTTTATTTTTTTTTAAAACAATTTTAAATATATGCATTTGAGAGTTATATGTATTATAAAAGTTGACTGTGTCGGGTTGAAATTTCGACAATGTCCCACGTGTCGGATTAACACTGTCCCTTTTAGTTAATTGTAATCCATACTATTTTGTTTTATCTCAGCCAGACAGTCAAAATTGAATGATGTCTGCTTATTACATACAGAGTAGGACTATGGTGAGCTGTGCTCACCAACGGTTTTGGTGAGCACACATCCAAATAACGCATTTTCAAAGTTCAAATAGTCGATTCGAACCTTCCAACGTGTTCTTCATATTAATATGTGCTTGGAGACCAAATTTTACATTTTTTGGAAATTTTTTACTATTTTTTTAGAATTTTTGAAAATCAGTGTTTTTTGAATTTTTTTGAATTTTTTTTTTATTTAATAAAAAGCTGATGATTTTCAAAATTCTAAAAAAATAGTAAAAAATTTCCAAAAAATGTAAAATTTGGTCTCCAAGCACATATTAATATGAAGAACACGTTGGAAGGTTCGAATCGACTATTTGAACTTTGAAAATGCGTTATTTGGAGGTGTGCTCACCAAAACCGTTGGTGAGCACAGCTCACCCTAGTTCTACTCTTACATTAAATGATGTCTGGTTGGTAAAATTGACATCTTGTATGGTAGCATATACATAATAACATACTGTGAAATAGTAAAAAAAAAAGAAGAAGAAGTCAAGATCAATAAATTACGTGTTTATTGGATTAATTTATAATTCAAAACATATTATCAATCAAAAGGTGCATTAACAAAATGTAATGACCTGTAAAAATTGTAAGATGCCATTTATAATGATAAGGATACTAACAACTTTGGTTTCGGTTTATACAACGCACAAGTCATATAATTTTCTATTTGAACTCTATTTGTTTGTGTGGTGCATGAAATCAAAACAACACTAAGAAAATATTGGAGAAAAGAAAGCTAGGTATCACTATAAATTGAACTTTTTTAGTTTTTATCCTTTAAAATCTTTAATTTTTACAAAAAATATTACTATTAGTTTTATCCTTTAAAGCATGCTCCACAATTGCTCGCAGAGAGGAATTGAACAAAAAAAAAGAGAAGAGAACGCATGGAGAGTTCACCTTCTCTACATCTCAAATCGAAAGTGAACATAACGGTCAAAATTATACACAGTTCTCACTTATGTTTCCTCTCTTTTCTCAAAATTTTCAGTTATAAAACTAATAATTCACGCCAGTCAACTACGGTCACAGTCCCACTTTTTTTCTCTACTTTTTTTCTTTCCTTTAATAAAGACGTTTTGAAATATACTCTGAGAAAATAAAATTGCATAAAACTTATTCATCCAGCTAGTCTCCTTAATCTCAAAATTTTAGTTAGTTACAGTCCTTGATACTTTACCCCCAGCTATTGAATGGACATCTATGGTTGTTTGTAACTGGAGAGGATGTGAAGCTCATTGCTGGGATTGGGCTACAATTTTCTAATTGGACGATCTCTGCAATGCAACTCATCGTCGCCGGCTGCACGTCTTCCAATTCCAACGATGGTTCAAGTTGCTCTTTCCCACGTCTATACAATTATTGTCAAATAAATAAGCAAGTATGTATAGGACCTTAACGACGCGTGGACTCAAATTTTTATGGATGCCTCATATTCGAAGCATTCAATTTCTTGGAGCTGTGCCTGTGAATATGGACTAATGATGTTTAACATTCCCTTGTGTGATTTGAAATAAAACGGAGGTTCAATGCTGTCCACTGTGAATTGTTCGATTTTGCGCGTTCAAATTTGGTTCAAATCGGATTTGATGGACAACCCGCTCCCACTGAGAAAAGGTCGGCTCCTCTCCAATTATACGGATTCTGTTGACGAGTCTAGCAAGAGATGAACCGTTCGATTCATATCAAACGGCTCAAATTATGTCTACTTTTATATTAATTGACTCGTATGGCAGAACCGTGGCGACGGGCGTGGGCAACTTTTTTTTTTTTTTTTGAAAATCTCTGCAGAAGGCGACCTTTTTTAGTTTTTAGTTTTTACTCTTGCTCCAGTAGAACGTTAAAACTACCTTTTATCTTTCTCTCCCCCCACCCCCCTCTCTCTCTCTCTCTCTTATTTTTTTGAATAAAAAATTCGGGAGATAATAAAAACTTCGGACTTCCGACTTCCGACAGGACCAGAGAAAAGGATAGGGGAAAAAACATTTCTCCTTTAAGAGAGAAAGGAGAGAGGAGAGAGGGAGACATTTTAATTATTAAACCCTTTAGCATTGTTTCAGCTTTGGCTGCAATCAGAACAATTTCCTTCCTTTTATCCTTTTTGTTCGCTTCGATTCCTCTCTGGAGATTCACAGATCTGCTATATTTTGTACCCCTCTTGACTCGCTTTTAACTCTGAGCTGAGTGATGCTACATTTTGTATATCGTTTAATTAGTGTGCGCACTCAGATCGCTTCTCTTCTCTTGCCTTCTCATGTATGAGGTAAAATCAATGTCGACCTCTTACTTGTTGCAATTGGTGAATTTGGTGTAAAGCCTTCGCTTTCTCTAATTAGACTAGTTTCCTAGTAAAATATTCGAGCTTGATCTCATCTGTCTCCCTGCTTCCTTCAAAGAATATTGCTTTGTTATTTATCTTGGTATTTTTTACTCCTTGAGTCAACGACTTAATATAAAGGTTATTTTTGTTTTTTTTTTCTGTATGTCAATTTGATCATGTCAGAGTCAGACTGTCAGTGATTGGCTTCATACAAAAGTATAATTAAGTGAATTTGCTTACATCGCCAAAGATTATTTTTTATTTTTTTCTTGTACAGGAGCTGTATACAAAGTATTACTAAACGCTGGCCTTTATGGTAATTGGAATTTTGCTTGTACGATTCTGTTTTTTTTTTACCAGTTTTCCAATGAAGTTGTTTAATTGGTATCTGATAAGTGGTTTTAGTTGTCATGTTGTTACTCTCAGCAATCCTTTCTTGATTGCTTGTGCCTGGAATAGGATCTTACTCTCAGCAATCCTTTCTTGATTGCTTGTGCCTGGAAATAGGGTCATTTGTGCAGTGATTAGTGTTTATCATTGCTTGATTTTTTCTTTCTCTTTCAGGCTGTTGTACTATAAGCAAAATACGAAAAATGGGCATCTCAGCTAAATGGCTCAAATCACTAGTTGGTGTGAAAAAATCAGAGAAGGCAGACCAACCTAAAAGGGATGAAGATGTAAGTCATTTAAAGCTGAAGTACAATTTTTTGTTGAATGTTTTTCTTTGTACCACTTGTGTTTATTGAGGAGGAGGTTTCCAATTACACCAAAAGTTGAAAAGACTAGGGGAATCCCCAGTAGGCTTTTTTTATATATAAATTAAAGTGGGCTGTTGCAAAAGAGAGGTCCTCTCATAGCCGGACAGTTGAGTTGTACCATCGAATTATCAATTGTTGTGATTTATGGAAACAAAACCTTGACCATTGTAAGTCTGGATACACCGACTAGTTGCATTGTAGAAAAGACCATACCGGATGAGATCAGGTACAAAATGGAAGTACCAATGGAGTGGACCAAGCCTATTGTTAGTAAACAAAAATAAGAAGAGAGGAATAACTTGCAGGCAATGTGTTAACGAAATTTAGTTGCATAGCCCAAATCATACAACTTGCAAACCAACTACAAGAACAAAAAACTTGGTATGGCAGCCAGGGGAGGGCAGTTTTATAGTCACTATACAGCCAGTTTTATAGTCTTAATATGTAATAACAAGGTACTAAAGCAACATTTCCTACAATTTGGTTAATAAAGAAAAACGAGGTGGCAAATGAGGCCCAGCATGAGAGTAGAGAAGTAAGTAGTCCTGAAGACATTTCTGTGCCGCTACAAGATGAGCCAACAGCAGTCAGTGCAAGCACAGTTGACACAAATGTCGCGTCCAGCTCTAACACAGCTTCTACCTTGGTTCATGTGCAAGCGTTGTCCCAGGCTGATATAATCAATAGGGAGAATCAAGCTGCTACTCTTATTCAGACTGCTTTTCGAGCTTTTCTGGTATTTGTTTAGAGCAACTCTTTATCTCAGAATGATTTGTTCTGTACATTCCGTTAATGTTTCAGTCTGTATGTTTCTGGTAGGAACTGCTATACTTGGTTTGCGTGGTAACTGCACCAGTTTGACATGTATTAAGGCTCCTTTTTTTTTTTGCTCGGTTGTTACTTCAATGATTGATTTCAGACATCCAAGTTAGTTGGGCCATGTTTGTATTAATGAGGGTTAAGCATCAGGGAAAATTGGTTTACATTTGAGTGCATTAGCCAAAAATCACATTAATAGGGAAATAATATTACTTCATATGGACTTGTTGATAATTTTGAAACGTTTCAGGCTAGACGGGCTTTGAGGGCCTTGAAGGGGTTAGTTAGGCTCCAAGCCCTTGTAAGAGGTCACATTGTTAGAAAACAAGCAGCTACCACTCTCAGGTGCATGCAAGCACTGGTGCGGGTCCAGGCCCGTGTTCGAGCCCGTCGAGTCCGTATAGCATTGGAAAGTCAACTTGGTCAACATGTGACCCAGCCTCAGCCTGTTCAAGAGAACTATGTTAATGAAATTGAGGTGTCTTTTCATAAGCTTTTTATAGATAGCTACTTTCTCTTTATATGAAAAAAAGACAAAGAGTTTATGTTTATCATTTACTGTGGAAATTATTCAGATATGCTGGTTACTATATATTTTTGTACAATATTTGGACAGAACTATCTTCTGTTGTGCTATTACAAAGAGCTTGCTTTTAAGTTAATGCGACTTGTGTAACTTGCTTATGCCAATAAGTACGTTACCAAATATTAAATTAATATTGCATTTTCGTTCAAGACAGTAATGGACATGTACATTAGCAGAGAATTAACATAATCATACACAATAAATGAAAATTGAAAACTAACGTACCATACATCAGTGTACCATATTTAAGTACTATTAACTTTCTTTTTGTTTGATTGATTGCAAATTGTTATGCTATTTTTCCTCGGTGCTTTAATTTTGTTATTTGGGCAGTATCTTTTAGAATATATTAGATGCTCAACTCCAATTTAGAGAGTGAAATGAATTCATAAGGGAACCTATAAGGAATTTAGGGTTTTTTTATTGCATACTTTCAATTTCTTTAACACCATTACAGCTTTATGGTTCATTTACACAACAAATCATGGATTACTTTCTTAACAAAACAATGCACAACATAGCCTCCAAACACATTTTAGTAACTTTATCTACCAACAAAGCATATGCTACCGAAAATGAGTTTATGTCTTTGATGATCATGGGTTGAAAAATCTTGTTTTTTGAAAATGTTATTATTCAAGTGTAACAGAGCAAGTGTATGTTTTATGAGCCCAACCCACCTTCATGGGGTGCATTGTGTAAGTTTCACTTTTATTTTCAGGAAGGGTGGTGTGACAGCATTGGGTCAGTTGAGCAAATACAAGCAAAAATATTAAAAAGGCAAGAGGCAGCTGCCAAGCGAGAGAGAGCCATGGCGTATGCATTAACTCATCAGGTAATTATTGTTTTTCAAACACTTATTTAGCATAATTTTCCCAGCCAAAATTGTTCCTATCTTTTGGATTAACAACTGTGAACTTTGGTTTTATTGCAGTGGCAAGCTGGGTTGAGGCAGGGCCAACCTCCTGCTGGGCTTGAAGCTGATGATAAGAACAATTGGGGCTGGAACTGGCTAGAGAGGTGGATGGCCGTCAAACCTTGGGAAAATCGTTTGCTTGATCCCAACACAAAGGATGTTCCGGCAACAATGAATGAACCCAAACCTGTACAGGCTGAAACCAGCGGTGGATACAACAAGACTCCGGGCAGGGCACCTGCTTCTGCTAAGAAACCTGTTTCTTCCACTCCAAATAAGGCTCAACCGTCTCAGTCTGAGGGGAGCAGGTCTTCCTCGGCCCGATCAGCATTAGCCAAATCAAAGGTAATGTATTACTTATCTTCAGATAGATCAAGGGTTAGGTCCTCGTACTTCTGTCATGTGGTTCTGTATTAGGTTTTATCTAATCCAATAGAATGAACCAATTGGAAAGAAGTATGTGTGTGCATTCATCATGTATTACTGTTGCGTTAACTGTATCTTGTGAGTACCATCGCTACTAAATTCCTTTCATTTATGAGTATCATTTGATCCTAAGTTGTGTTTTTCATATTGGCGGTTTCTCCAGTTAAAGGCAAAGGATGGTTCTGAGGAGGCACTTTCACGCCCATCAGGTCTTGGGGCCCGTTCTAACAGTAATCCGAGAGAGAGGGCTATTCACATGGACCCACAGGCTCACAAGAGACTCTCCCTTCCTAGCAGTGGTTTGTCAAACTGAAATTTTCTACAATTTATTTTTTCTGTTTCTGTTTTTTTTTTCCATTATTTTTACAGAATTATCTAGGGTTATACAGTAGTTAAGTAGAGCTTGTAGAGGTTCTGTCCACAATTCCAGAATTTGGGTAATTCTAAGGTGCAACCTCGGGAGATAAAAATTAATTTTTTTCATAGTGTAAGCCCTTCAAAAAGTTACTTGTTTACAAACTTGGTAGAGATCCTTATTGCATCAATGCCCCATTAATGGATGGTGAGCGTTCCATACCACTCGGGCATTTTTTGTCCCAAATCCTCCTGTCTTAAGATTTTTTTCACTTCCTTCTGAATTATGGTTTGTTGTGAGCTAGTTTTATTGTAATTTTGTTATATTATTAATTTCATGTAGGACGAGAAGCTAGGAAGCAACCATTGGGCAAATCTACACTCAGCCGTACTCAAAAGGCTGGCAAAGATAATGTAAAACCTGAATCTAAAGGCCGTGTTAATCCCGAGGGCAAAATGTCGCTTAATAAAAAAAGATGAGCAGCAATCATAATAGAGTAAATTACACAATTGGCCAGTAAATTATCTGTTTTTCATTTTGCTCCCAGCAGTTTGGAAGTTCCTCATGTAGCCCCTAAACATTCCAATTTGTAATATTTTGGTCCCAGGTGGTCTTTCAGTAAGAAATAATCCCGAATCTGAGCCAGCACCCAGAATTGATGATTAATGAGCCAGTTCTGTTATATAATGGAGAAATATGATACCAAATTTAATACTCCATTTTTTCAACTGGATAGACTGTTAGGGACCAATATTCAATTTGAAATGTTTAGGACAATGTGGATATGATTGTAACCAAGGACCACTTGTGTAACTTATTCATCATTGACAGATGAATTGCTTTACTGCATTTGGTTGATAACATTTATTGTGTGCCAAATACTTGGAGTGTGCATTTATCAGTATGCTTTCATCTGCACTGGTGCATCTCTATCAGTAATTATCAAGGGTATTGTCTGGGAAGGAGGTTCAATTTTATTTGCAGCTTTTAGTTGTTCCATATGTAGTATTTATTTTTTATCTACCTGCCCTTCTCAACATCTATAATATTTATATACATGAGCTTTTGTTGTATAATGTGGCCATGTGATGGGGTTGGTGCAGAAATGTGTGCAATTTCTGGCGTTGTAAATTTTCTATTGGAGTTGTGGGGGTTATTTATTCGAACAAATTGACGATTGTTGTTTCATGTCTCTGTATATGCATGGTTTCATTCGTATGTTTTTTTTTTTTAGAATTTTGTATGGAAGGCGCTGGAAGAATGATGACAGTGGTACAGATTATGGTAATTCTTTTATTTTAATTTGCACAGAGCTTTGGCTTAAATTTCTTGTTTCTGTATATGTTTATTTTGTTTTGGCCGATTCAAGGGTTTATGCTTCAGGATGGGTTCAGCGCTATTCCAATTGTGTGTGTGTTTGTTTTTGTTGGAAGGGAAGATCTTTTCTTAATTATCACTGAATTAAATTTCTGTCTACTATTTTGTTTGAGATCCAGTTAATTTTGTTAATCTGAACCTCACGGTATAATGTTTCCAGACTAATTTTGATTTTTTGAACAGTTTCGCTCATTTTAATGTTTGTGTCCTTGCAAACCTACGGCATCATTGCACTTCATCAGTTAAATTATTCTATTATTTTTTTCATTTGTTTTTTCACCAAATGCAATTTCAGGGTCTGTTCGTTTGTCACGGGATTACACGGGATGAGAATTCACTTTTGAAAAAGTGGGAACCCATAGGCACGGTATGCTTGGATTAATTGTGGAAATATGTTGAAATGAGTGTTCGGTTGTACTGCGGGATTAGTTGTGGAAAATCTTGATTTATTTCAAAAATATGTATTTCTATTTAAAATTATATATATATATAGAGTATGGCTAACATGCTTCCACTAGAATTTCGGCCTCGTGCTTCCGGGGGCATATCTTAGTGTTTGATGTTCAAACAACAAATTCAAACCGTTAGATGTTCAATCTATATTAAAATGTACTTGGAGACCAAATTTTACATTTTTTGAAATTTTTTTACTATTTATTAAGTCACTTTGAAAATTCCAGATCCGGATGAACAGTAAAAACAGTCTGGACCATATGATCTGGAATTTTCAAAGTGGCTTAATAAATAGTAAAAAAATTCCAAAAAATGTAAAATTTTGTCTGCAAGCACATTTCAATATTTAGAACATGTTGAACGGTTCAGATCGGTTGTTTGAATTTTCAAAAATGAAAATATGGCCCGAAATAAAACCCCCCATTTACTTTGCAAAGCACAATAGCCCATATATATATATATATATAGAGGCTGGCTACTATGCTTATATAAGCATAAGCCCCCATATGCTTATAACTCATTTTTGCGTTTCCAATGTTCAAATGGTCGATCCGACCGTTCATCTTGTTCTCCATATTAATATGTGCTTGGAGACTAAATTTTACATTTTTCTGAATTTTTTTACTATTTATTAAGCCACTTTGAAAATTGCTGATCTGGGTGAACAGTAAAAACAGTGTTTCCAAAATTCTGGACCACCAGATCAGAAACTTTCAAAGTGGCTTAATAAATAGTAAAAAAATTCAGAAAAATGTAAAATTTAGTCTCCAAGCACATATTAATATGGAGAACAAGATGAACGGTCGGATCGACCATTTGAACATTGGAAACGCTATTATGCTCATTTAAGCATATGGGGGCATATGCTTATATAAGCATAGTAGCCAAGCACTATATATATATATATATATAGAAGTTGGCTAATATCAAAACGTTTATTCCGGAGCCATAGTGTAACCAATTAGTTTTCCGATTTTCAAAGTCCAAACGGTCGATTCAAACTGTTAGATGTGATCTCTATATTAAAATGTGCTTGGAGACCAAATTTTACAATTTTTGGAATTTTTTTACTATTTATTAAGTCAGTTTTAAAATCGCTGATTTTCAATAAACAGTGAAATTTTTTTGGATTATTGAAAACAACGATTTTAAAATTGACTTAATAAATAGTAAAAAAATTAAAAAAATGTAAATTTTGGTCTCCAAGCACATTTTAATTTAGATTGAATGTTGAACGGTTTGAATCGACTGTTTGGACTTTGAAAATATAAAAACGGAAGCATTTGTTTCACGACCTAGGAACAAATGTTTTGATATTAGCTAACCCCCCCTCTCTCTCTCTCTCTCTCTATATATATATATATATATATATATATGAAGAGTGATGCTACGATGCTTTGAGAAGTAAATATGGTGTTTTACTTCCTGCTCATATCTCTATTTTTAAAGTTTAAACTGTCGATCCGAATTTTTAACATGATCTTTATATTAATATGTGCTTGGAGACCAAATTTTACATTTTTTGGAAATTTTTTACTATTTTTTAGAATTTTTGAAAATAGTGTTTTTGTGAATTTTTTATTTAATGAAAAACTGTGATTTTCAAAAATTCTAAAAAAATAGTAATAAATTTTTCAAAAAATATAAAATTTAGTCTCCAAGCATATATCAATATGAAGATCATGTTGAGAAGTTCGGATCGACTGTTTGAACTTTGAAAATAAAGATATGAGCGGAAAATAAAACACTTTTTTTACTTCCCAAAGCATGATAACCTATCTCTATATATGAAATCTGAATCTAGAAATACAAAATAACAAATATAGGATCACTTTTTTAAATTTTAGTATAATTTATATAAAAAAAAGGTAGTAGTCCAGATCTCCATATTTTGTTTAGTCCCACAACTAATAATATATATAACAATAGATGGTCATATGATACTTCTTTGGATGAGAGACAATAGATACTTGAAATGAGAATTAATTAAATTAGATAGAAGGCCACGTGGTTGGCATAGGCAGCTGCTGCAACCTTCCAAAATAAAAATAAAAACAAAGAATGGCCCACTACGTGAGAAGAAGAGAGGAGAGAGAGAGAATGGGAAAACGAAAATTAACTTGGAGTTTGGGTTTTGATTTTCAGAAATTTGCACTGAGTTGAGATTCATTGTAGGAATTTTTTTGGGAAATATTACAAAAATTTCAGCCATCCGAACAGCGAATTTAATTGGGAATCACCTCAAATTCCATCTATTTCTAGTGGGAATGCGCCTGCCAAACAGGGTCTTACATTGGCAACAATAATTACTAAGAATTTGATTGGAATTGTTTTTTCTTAGACTGTCACGGTGTCACCACGACAACATGATGGATCCAGAAGATTAAAATTGGAGGACCGGATAAATAAGTATATCGTAATTTTATTTTATAAGGGAGGTTAATAGTATTAATTTTTGAAAATTCAAATAAAAATTTTAAAGGAAAAAAGAAAATAATTTATAGGGACATAGTCTCCATACCTTTTATCTTTGGAATTAATTTGGGTCCAATGGACATCGGATTCAAATTTGAGTTTAATGGGGTCCATATCAGTCCGATCTATTTGAAAATCCATGTGCACAAATATTAAAACTGGTGCTTATTAAAGCAATGCGCACGGATCTTAAAATAAATAAGATGGACGTGAAAATCCAGTGAACCTAAATTGAGTCCGATGCCCATCAGCCCCAAATTGGTCCCTCTGCCTCTGGCCCTGGATGTTACATCGTGCAGATACATAATGGACCTGCTGTTGTTAATTCGGAGAAAATTTGTTATGTAAATTTGATCCGTCTCCGCAAGATTGAATGGTCCAAATTAGAAATAGCAGGGCTCTTCTTCCTTGATTGACAATGACAAGAGAAAACTAAGTCCTGTACCTGGTAGTTATAATATTTAATCCATCCATTTATGATCGGTATTTTGAGACCCTGATTTCTACACAGTCAATATTTGTATAAACTGGGTTCAAATTGTGATTTTGCAGTTGACCTTGCTCATTTTTTCTAGTCCGGAAGGTTTTTTTTTTTTTTTTTTCTGAGAAACCTTCGTTTCATGCTGCCTTTGATCAGAGACCATGGTTAAATCTTACCTAAACGCAGACAGTGCAGAGAAACGCAGTCTACTGATTTTTACGTGTTCATTTTAATGTTTGTGGTAATGTTTCATTGATGCCATCTCAGGTGAGTAGAAAATAGTAGAAAGGAGCACAGGCATAGCTAATTTTGACAAAACATACGAGAATTTTTTATTCGTAGAAATTATTAAAAAATTATAGAGAAAAAGAGAAAGAGTACCTCACTTGTTAGATTAATAGAAAGATCAGAAGCATTGTTACTGCACTTGAGAGTAGGTCCGATGTCCATCGGACCTACTTTGGTTCGATGGGTTTAATCACCATCGATTTGCTTTAAGATTTGTGCGGAACGCTTTAAAATTTGTGTGCATCAATTTCAATTTTCGTGCGCACAAATCTTAAATTAGATCGGACGGTCATCATGCTCGTTGAACCTAAAAGTAGATATGATGGGCATCGGACCTACTCCGTTCTCTTGTTACTGATCTAAAGTTTGGATCAAAAACAATAGTACAGATCCAAAACAATTTTCATTTCTTCTGCACTTGCTGAGATTTTTTATTTCTTCTCTCAAAAAAATGGACCCCCTTCTGAAGCCACTCTGTTTTGCATGGAGGCATCGTTGCGTGGGAGGCATTTTCGTTTTTTTACTTTTCAGATTTTTGTTTCTTTCATCAGCCAATGCCATACATTCTGATTTTAAAAAACTACTTTCAGTTTCCGGTTTTATAAATCCAGTTTTAGAAATCACTCTCATTTTTTCTTCTCAGTTTCAGATTTCAGGCCACAAAGATCTCATAAATTGATGATGAAGAAAAAATTGGTTTGGATCAATATCATTGTTTCCGATCCAAAATTTAACAACCGGGGTACTTTTTTTTATTCCCTCTATTTTTTTTTTGTTAATAATTTATACAAAGAAAAAATTATCTATGCAGCGCCCATCAGTCGTGTTTGGTTGTGAGTTAAAGTTATAATGGAATAAGTTGTTAATTCGAGTTAAGATGATATGAAATATTTTCATTTGGTTGTGGATTAAAGTTATGATGAAACAAATTGAACCTCATATTTTGTCTTGCTCATTTGGTAACAATTAGCAAGTTTTTCAATTACCAAATAATTTTAAAAAAAAAAATATATAGTGTTAGTCTTTCCATGCATACTAATGTGAAGACACAAAAAAGTACAACTGAAGATTTTTAGAATTACAAAAAATATCATTATTTAATTTAGAACACAACATACTGAGTTAAAAAATGTAAATCATGCGATGATGATAATGATGTTGATAATAATAATAATAATTATAATAATAGTAGTAGTAATTAATAGTGATGAAGATGATGACAAAAATAATAATAATGATAATGATAATAATGCTAACAACAACAATGAAAAATAAATTAACTTATGACGGCATAAATAATTTTTTGTTCTATGTTATTTCATCAAATTTTATTCATATTTAATAGTATAAGTGCATAATAAGATACTTATTTTATGACTTAATGCTACAATCAAATATGGATAAAGAGTTTATCTGGAATTAAAATGGACATTTTCTCCTGAGGAAAGTAGACAGTATCTATCAATAAGGATGTTTCTCCTCATTAGGAGACCAAAATTAATTAAGAAGATAACCAGATAAATAAATAAAAATAAAATAAAATAAAAGATGTGAACTGCTGAGTCCGGAGCAAACTCAATCATGAGGATAGATCAAATGTCTACCTTCTTGGTCCTATCATACCTAATGTTTCATATGGCACTAAAAATTCAAAACAAAAATTTCATGAGATAAATGTTAACTATTTAATCTTATACTACTTAAAAAAAAATACTGTATTTGGACAAACAAAAAAATTCTGAATCTGATCTGTTACCTCTGTACAATGCCCCAATTTTTTTTTTAACATTTTTCAAAAAAAGAAAGATAAACTCAGACGTCACTTTTTGGAGAAACCTCAAAATTACCGGGCTCGTAGATTATAGTTGCGCAACCGGCCTGATACAATGCAAAGAGACAAAAAATTAATTATTGGATTTACTAATTCAGTGCGTTATTTTTTTACCTTTTAATTTTGCTCTGAACAATAGAATAAAATCAGCTTTTATTTTCTTATTTGAAGATTTGATTTAAATTATAAATAACAAAAAACAAAATCATTTCCACCGCATACTACAAAAAAATACAGCTCTTTGATTTCTATTTTCTTATTTCATCTTAATTAGTTGAGAAATTGAGACGGATATCATTTCCACCGTATTAAATAACTTTTCATAAGTTAAATATAGTATGGAGTAAAGAAAAGGGAAGAAAATATCGAATAGTCGTTAAGTGAGATGAGTTCCAAATTTTAAGACGCATGAAGTCCTTTTAGAGAAGTGTCGGCAGTGTTCGTTAGAAAATTCAATTGTTTATGAATTATGAGTTCTGTGATGATACTAATAATTATAATAGTAATTTTCCTCAAAATAATAATAGTAATAGAGAAGTGTTGGTCACGACGTTTTCCGTTATCTCCGCACCAAAAAGCGAGTGTAAATTATTCCGGTCAAAGTCAAACTGTCTGATTTGATTGTAGATCTCCTGCGAACCAGATTTGGCATCCACTGAAACATGATCAAAACTAATAGTTTAAGCTTAGTAAGAATTTCTCAAACTGCTGCTATGTAATTTTGCTTATACCACACTCCACTGGGCCAACAAATGTCATGACAGCTGCCGCAATGAATCTTGAGAATGAAACGTAATATAAACTCCCCTGATGTGCTGGCAGCTGACGCACTGCCGCAGTGACACGAGTCACATACTAGTTCTCGTTTTTATCGCGCCATCTCCGATCCTATTCAGCTATTCTCTTCTCCAGTCAAGGCGGGTTTTCTCCTCGTCTCTGGTGCAAAACGCATCTCCCCGCGGGAGGATCAGTTGACAATAAATTCCCTCCAGTTACTCCCTTCCACGTGAAAATGGATGGACGCACTGCTTCAATCCAACGGTTCTTATCTAGTGAGAGTGTCCGTTCACGAGTCATTTGCGGCTAATAACGTTAAATACGATATGGGAATATTAAAAATTACGAAAAAGTAAAGTAAGGTAATTGAGGAAAGGGACTTACCAACCTTATCTGGACTCCACCAAACGAGAAGATTTGCGTCTCACACCTTTTCAATCGTATACAGTTGAAGAAAAAAAAAGTATAATAATAAAAGAATGAAAAGTATGAAAAAAATAGATAATCTCTTGTAAAATACTAAAGTTTGCGATTTATGATTTTATCTCATATATTAATATTCTTAAATCCAGGGTGAAATAAGAAAATTACACTATTCTGCTCTGCACGGCTGTGGTCCGCGTCCAGTTGAGAATTTTTACCTTTTCTGACTTTCTTCTCTCTCACTCCACACACACGAACACAACACAACACAACACAACACAGTGTCTCATATCCTCCTCCCTCTTCCACCGCAATACTCCGCTGCTCCGCTTATACCAAAAATTGTCGCCCCCGTTCCCACACACTCTTTGGCGCAACCCCCCTAATGTTGATCCCTCCTCACTTCTCACCTCTCCTCTTCTCTTCCCTCCTGCTCCTCTCTGTTCCCGCTCTTTTGTTTTTCTTCCCCAACCTCATCCACGAAGCCCTCCCCCTCAAAAATCACTGCACCGTCCTATCACCACCCTCCATGTCATCTCCCCTACAGCCAAAGATCGCCTTTCTTTTCCTAACCAACACCGACCTCTCCTTCATCCCTCTGTGGGAGAGATTCTTCCAAAACAATACTAATCTCTTTAACATCTACATCCATCTGGACCCCTCTGCTCAGGTAGAGAAACCGCTAACGGGTTTGTTTGCGAACCGGTTCGTGCCAGCAAAGCCAACTCAGCGAGCCTCGGCTAGTCTGATTGCTGCGACGAAGCGGCTTTTGGCAGCTGCTCTTATTGATGATTCGGCAAATGAGTATTTTGCACTACTGTCCCAGTCATGCGTCCCGATTCGCTCATTTAATTTTGTGTACCAGAGCCTGGTATCCAACCCGCAGAAGAGGAGCTTTATTGAGATTCTCTCTGACGAGCCTCAGCTCCGGGAACGGTAATTGTTATCAATTTTACTAACTAGCTTGAATTTACTCTTTTGTGATGTCACAAGTGCAGAGTTTGGTATGGCAGGCTTGGTAATTTTAGGTGTGTAACACTATGTAAAACAAAATTACAGACAAGTATGATGCCTTATGAGACCAGGACTTGTGCGGTTCTGTAGATCTTGATGCAGTGACACAAGGTTCATTGAATACCATTAACAAGTTTTAATTGACTGCAAAACCTACGAGACCTGAATTTTGTAGGATGAGCTACTGGTTTATGAAGGTTTTAATTCTTGGTTAGGAATTTTGTGCACATCCTTTTATTTTAAGTAAAAATGGATTGAGGAACTGCCCTTTGTAATACCTTATTACCATATAATCATCAAATGTCAAATGAGAAGGGTTCACTTCATCCAAGTGTGCAATGAAAACAAAGCTTATCAATCCAGCAGTGGTACCATATTAAAAAAGAGTAGTGACTTATTGTCTGTTTCTGTTGGGCATGTGGAGGGCATTGATTTGGGGTGCTTTATATTTTTCCATTAACAAATTCTATGATCCCTTCACAGCTACTTGGCACGAGGAGAAGACGTGATGCTACCTGAGGTGCCATACGACCAATTCCGAGTCGGGTCCCAGTTCTTTGTCCTCTCTAGGCGCCATGCCCATCTTGTAGTCCATGACCGCCGCCTTTGGCGAAAATTTCGCATCCCTTGCCTTCCTACCATGGAAGGGTTTTGCTATCCTGAAGAACATTATTTCCCGACCCTACTAAACATCATGGACCCACAAGGCTGCAGAGGGTACACTCTAACTAGGGTTAACTGGACTGACAGCACTGATGGTCACCCACACACTTACACGCCTGCTGAGATAACCCCCCAGCTGATCCAAGAGCTGAGGTGGAAGGAGAGTGTGAGCTACTTGTTCGCGAGGAAGTTTTCAAAGGAATGTCTTGAGCCGTTGATGGGTATTGCTGATGATGTCATTTTTCATGACAAGTGATGGGGAAAAAAAAAAAACTCCAAAGGAGTTTTATGGTTTCAGAGAGTTGGATGAAGGTGTGGAAAAATTCTGTTTCTTCCTTTTTTTATTTAAGCGGCATAGTGTCAGCATTTCCTAAATAGATGGAATCTGGTAAATCGTCTTAAGTTGCAGAGCCATAATAAACTGACAAACCTGTGGTCTCTCTGACATCTCCATTAATCCCTCTGACAACCACATATGCTCATAGTTACTGATACAAATAATACAATGATAATACAAATTGTTACACGGGAAAATAAAAAAAAAGAAGACTAAAGTTGTAGCATATATCTGAAGTTTCACAATTCCAATGCATCAAAATGCTGGCTTCTCGATTCTTTCTCACTCTGAATCGAGCAAGTCTTTTTGTCTGAATCTTTAATATATCATATCCACTACATTCTCTGGTACCACTTCATGGGCCTCACCTGTCCAACAAATTCCAGCAGGATGAAATTAATGCCCAAGGCTCATACTACTTATGCACCTGCTCCCCAGTTTAGTTATTTCTAACCAGATTATCCATTGTACTGCACAGATCAGTGTCATATCTAACCATTATATTTATTACTTTGCTGATGACCTGACCGGTACTGTTTGAGCACTGATCCCTTTATTATGCTTAAAAAGAAATGTCTTATTCCATGGGCTATTTGACCGGTTATTTAACATTGTCTACAACAGTAAGAAGTAGGGCTGATCCCTTTATTTTAATCTGTTCAACCTGGTATTATCAGCATGTACCAGCTATCCTGTACCTGCACTGTATTTAATGGAGGGAAATTTGAAGCACCTTTAGTTGATTTCATAATTTGCGTAGTTCTGATTTACAGAGATAATTGGGCTAAATTAGGTTGTCTACTGAGGTACATGAGCAAAGGGACAAAACAACTGGTCTACAGAGGTACAGGATTTGATTTCATAATCCTGTACCTGCACCTGGAATGTCTTTTAAAAGTTTCTTAACTTTCTTCATTTACTGATTTGTGGATTTTACGCTAAAGTAGTATGATTTTAACCCCTTTTTCTTCTTTTAACATATACAGGGATTTTGAGGTGAGCAACTGAACTCTCGGATTCATCTCTAATCTCTTCCGAAGGCTTTTGTATAGAACACATCTTTTTTGTTTTTGTTTTCCAGTTTCTATGATAAACCTAATATGTATGTGTGATTACCATCCTATGTATTATGTAGAGGCAAAAGCATATCTAGTAATACATGATGCGATGGAACCTGATGTAGCGATGTATATGCTTGTCAATCTATATGTATATATATAAATAAATATATATAAATAAAGAGTTTTCTGTATATATAATTATTGTGATACGAAGTCAAAGGTTCAGTCATAATTGTTATAAATACTATAACTATAACTATGTTATGCAATCTGATTCGTTCGATTCGAATTGAAAATATACGACATGATACATTTTTGACATAAGATTTGTCTCCTCCATTTTCCATCATAATTGCACACAAATCTGATCCAGTACACTGTATATTTTTCCCTTTTTTTAGAAAGTTTGTGAAAATTTGAAACGGACGCGAGGGCCGCTTTGCAAGATATGGCGTTGAAATTGGAAGAATATTTTCTTTTTCTTTGGGTCAAAATTGAAAGAATCGTCCTACAGGAAATTAATAAAAGAAAGAGAGAATCGGATGCCAATTGATACAAGCAGTTAAGACTTAATAATTAATACATCAATTTATTTGTTCGACGCCCACTCTGAAATTATCAGCTCTCTTCCCATGTGCTGCCTTTAGTTTCCTTTATTTTTAAGAATATTTTTTTTCACATAGAGAGATTCAATGCATTGAATTTTATTGCTAAGCCGTAATGCCGTATCGACTTTTGAATTCTTGATAGTGCATCTAAAATGTTAAATATGATTTATGTCATCTCTATTGTATACATACGTATATAAAAAATTAAATTTGTTAATAAATATCAAGAGCAAAAAAGAATAATAAATTTTGTTCCTTCATATTCTTGCTTTTGATGCAACCACTTGGTTTTTGTTATTTGTAATTTGTTAAAAATGCCTTATTGTTTCCATGCTCCATTCATGCCTCATATCTTTATTTCCGTTTTTATTGTTCAAACAGGCGATTCGAACAACTCATCATGATCTCTAACATTAAATGTGTTTGGAGATCAAATTTAATATTTTTTTTTATTTTTTTAAATAGATACAAAATCACTCTTTTTCGACCATCCAAAAAACAATGATTTTGTACCTATCTAAAAAATAATAATTTTTCTTTTCAAAAGATATAAAATTTGATCTATAAGTACATTTTAATATGGATACCATGTTAAGCACTTCGGATCGCTTGTTGAACTTTGAAAACGGACATAAGAATGTGGAGCATGAATGAGACAAAATCAATATAGCATTTTAAACCTACTCTTTGTATTATTATATGAGAAAATTTTATTATCGTGCACAAAAGCCATTGACATGGTGCAAACGGGATTTTGGTGCAGATTAGAATCTTTGATGTTGGATTAGGAATGCATATAGAATGGATATAGATAAACATGAGAGCTTTAATATCCATGATAATTAGTATCAAACGGTGTTAATTTTTTTATTCATACCCAAATATTACATGTATATTTTATAGCCATGAACATATGGAGTTAATTGTCAAAATTTAATTTTATTAGTTCTTGATGCATATCGAAATAAAATATTTTTTTTTTGTGTATGCATATTTCATTATATATATACGGAGTAAAACCTTGGTGCTTTTAAGCTCACCAAGAGCTTAACTCAAAAACCCATCGACTGGCTTCATACGATGAATTCAAATTGTTGAAAGATATATGTATATATATATAGGAGTAGAACTAGGGTGCTCCTAAGCTCACCAAGCCCTTCGTGAGCGCGACTCTAAAACCTATCGAATTGACTTCAAACGACATTTCCAAACCGTTAGATATTCAATCTATATTAAAATGTGCTTGGAGACCAAATTTTACATTTTTTGGAATTTTTTTACTATTTATTAAGATGGTTTGAAAATCGCTGTTTTTATTAAAATTCTGCACCATTGGAAAACAGCGATTTTCAAACCATCTTAATAAATAGTAAAAAAATTCCAAAAAATGTAAAATTTGGTCTCCAAGCACATTTTAATATAGATTGAACATCTAACGGTTTGGAAATGTCGTTTGAAGTCAATTTGATAGGTTTTGGAGTCGCGCTCACGGAAAGGCTTGGTGAGCTTAGGAGCACCCTAGTTCTATTATATATATATATATATAGAGAGAATGGCTAATATACAAATGTTTGTTCCTGGACTCAGGAACAAACGATTCGGTTCTCTGATATTCAATTTATATTAAAATGTGCATGGAGACCAAATTTTACATATTTTGGAATTTTTTTACTATTTATTAAGATGGTTTGAAAACTGCTGTTTTTATTAAATTTCTGTAGCATTGAAAAACAGCGGTTTTCAAACCAGCTTAATAAATAGTAAAAAAATTCCAAAAAATGTAAAATTTGGTCTCCAAGCACATTTTAATATAGATTGAATATCTAGTGGTTTGGATCGACTGTTTGGACTTTGAAATCGGAGAATCGACTGTTTGTATATTAGCCATTCTCTCTCTCTCTCTCTCTCTCTATATATATATAGGAGTTGGCTACGGTGCTACGCGTAGCATAGAGGGTCTTCGTGCTATGGCTAAATATTTGAGTTTTCAAAATCCTAACTGTCAATCCGAACCGTTCAACATGATCTCCATATGAATATGTACTTGCAAATCAAATTTTACATTTTTTAGAATTTTTTTACTATTTTTTTAGATAGGTAGAAAATCACTTGATCTGAATGGTACAGAATTTTCAGATCAAGTGATTTTCTACCTATCTAAAAAAATAGTATAAAAATTCTAAAAAATGTAAAATTTGGTTTGCAAGTACATATTCATATGGAGATCATGTTGAATGGTTCGGATCGATCGTTAGAATTTTGAAAACTCAAATATTGAGCCGTAGCACGGAGGCCCTCTATGCTACGCGTAGCATATTAGCCAAATTCTCTCTCTCTATATATATATACACACTTCATAAATAATGCATTTACATGCAAAATTTATAAATTTTCAAATTAATTTAGTATAAAATCTAGCCATAAAAAATTAATGAGAAATGAACGCATTAAATTAACCTATGAATCTAATTTTTATAAATTTTATGACAACTGTATTTTTATTTGATTGATCCGAAAAATTGCAAGTCTCAAAGATGATGCCGCTTGTCAGAGTTGTCGTTGATGACAGGAGTTAAAGAGAAGTCTTTCAATTCTCGTTTCACGAGAAACCACCTCTGGTAAATAATTCTCTCAAAGAGAAGATAATAACAAAAATTACTCTTAAATTGATAATAACTTGTGTAGGAGCAGAAGAAACATACAAAACTATGTAGGTTACGAATTGCAAAATATAAAAATTATTCTTTATACAATTTTGCATTTTAGCGGCAAAAAGATGGTAGAATTTGTTTGGCATAATTTAGTTATATCATTCACACTTGTTGGTAAAATTTGTTTATAGATTTTTTTAAAAATAATCTGAGAAGATATTTATTTGAAAATAGCTGATTATTAGACATTTATTTATCTCGATTTTTTATAGATATAGATTTATAGTACGGACTAATACGTTGTGCTATGTACCATAGATTTATCTCAATAGAACTAGGGTGTTCCTACGTTCACCAAGTATTTTTGTGAACTCAACTCTAAAACCTATCGAATTGGTTTCAAACGACGAATTCAAACCGTTGAGAAAATTTAAAAGTTTTGAATTAATTTAGTATAAAGTCAAGTGGTTATAATTAAAACGTTTATAAATTAATTTTAATGCATTCAATTTTTGGACGTCCTTTGACCACTTAACTCTATACAAAATTAATTTAAAATTTTAAAATTTTCTCATGTAGACGCATCACTTCTAAGATGGAAGGATTTCAACAGTTTGAATTCGTCGTTTGAAGCTAATCCGATAGATTTTAGAGTTGAGTTCACAACTAGATTTGGTGAACTTAAAAACACCATAGTTCTACTCCAATTGGCATTCATTCATTTGTCGGTGGCCTGATGCCCAATGATCATTTCAGGCTTGAGATAAAACCTCCCTGCTTCATCTTCTGTTCAGCTTCAGCCCATCAAGCAAAAATCTTGAAAGAGGAAACTGTATATGGCCTCTCATGTGCCAACATATTCCACAATAGGACCGGTGCACTAATTCATTCCCACTGAACTGTTCTCCCCACATTATTAAAAAACCCATTTTCCAAAGACCAAACTATTTGCAACCCGGACAAAAGTCCCTCCAAACGAGAAGCCATAAAAAGGAAGTTGCACCTGGTCTACAAACACCTAGCAAGCAGTTGACGCACGCGTTTCCAGCAGTTGTCTTTTTCTCAGGTCTCAAAACCCAAGCGACAAATTCGAAACGGTCAAACGTAAACTCCTGCTTCCCACGCAACTTGACGATTCCCGATTCTCGCACCAATCAAAAACAAAGCACACATTTTGCGATGACGACGCAAGCGGTTGCGATCGCCGTTGCATCCCTCTCCGTGATCGTGTTAATCTCCGCCGTACACGCGGACAATCAGAACGGCGTGTACAGCCCCTGCGAGGATGCGACGGTGCAGCGGCGGGACGGGTTCTCCTTCGGCGTCGCGTTCGCCAGCTACGAATCGTTCTTCTCTGGCCAGACGCAGTACTCGCCGTGCGACAGCCGCCTCTCCCTCCAGTCGAAGAACGCTCAGCTCGCGTTGTTTCGACCCAAAGTCGATGAAATTTCGCTCCTCACCATTAACACCTCCTCTAATTTTGATCCTGTAAGATTTAATAAAGTTTTTGCTAGTTTATGGCGGCGTATGTCTTTTGTTTGGTTGTTTTTAAGGGTTCTAATTGGCTTGAAGCAGGGCTGTAGAAGGACTAGCTTTGTTTAAGTTATGGTCTTTTTAGGAAAATGTGAAAGGGAATGGTGAGAAACTTAATTGCTCTAAGTTCAAAAAAGCATTGGACCTTAATTTGAGGTTATTAGGGTAATCTTTACTTTTTTTCTCTGCTCGCTTTATTTATGTTTCCTTGTACTTCGGCAAAACCTGCTACTTGATGCAACTGAAGGAAGGTTTCAAGCAAACCAGGACTAATTTATGGGCATGTAAAACCGTAATGATTTCTACATTTACAATAGATGATAATCACTGCCCGTAGAAATATAATGAGTACAAGTAGGACCCCAGAAACACTTGAATAAAGCAAATAGGAAAGCCACCAGCCCACAGCTCAATAACCATTTCCAACCATGCAAATTTGTGGTATAAAAATAAATAAGAGACTCAGAACGCACAAGCCATATCCTCTCCTTTTTTTCCCTTTTGTTTTTTTATTACAATCAATCCTCCCAATATTAGACTTTCTAAATCAAAATCCCGGCACCACAACTGGTGCATTTTGACTGTTTGTGGTTCAAGTTCTTAGGTGTTTGCTTAAGCTTATGTTTGGATTCATGGTTTGGTCATATACTCATATTTCAAGAAAGCATTCTGTAATTAGTTTGAATTTAAATAAGCTTTTTGGATAATTCATTACAATATCTGAAACAAGCATGTCTCCTTCAGCTGATTAGGATTTTCTCATTTATCTATTTAGATTTTTTATTATATGGACTACATGCTATAATATAAGCATATGTACTCATCAATTAAGAAATAAATATAAGATCATATTTAGCATTGAATATGATAAGAGTTTTAGAATTTAAGATCCGAAAGCCTCGAAACAATTTATTTGCAGCTATATCATTCTACTTAGAACAATAGGTATGGATAAGTTGGTATTTTTCTTAAAATTGTATGGTATTGATTTGTGGAACTTTTTTAAAATTTCAAAACTTGTAAAGTTACGTACACCATTCTTTCTCGTGAATTGTATTTACAGAATATTTTTTGTATATTAATGGATCAAATAGTTTTGACTTCATAATTTGTTTGTCATGCGAGGTTATAAACGGGCACTGTGACACAATTTTGATATCATTGTCCAGTGGTTGCGGGGGACAATTTTAAAGTTCATTAGTCAAATTTGATTATGGCTTATACCTTCAGTGAAATTATTTCCATCTATGTGAAGTAAATTTTGTAGATGTTATATGCACATACAATTATTGAACCACAAGTATACTTTATTTTTCATTTCTAGAAGAATGAATACTTATTGCAAATACTTGCCAATTTATTATTTTAGTACTATTGTTTAATTCTTTGATATACATGAAAGATGCAAAATTAATCTAAAACCTTGCTAGAAAACCAAATACCCTTGAGTGTGTACAGAGACCTGTTCCTGAAAACTGTGATTCACATATACTCTCGGTTAACTTCTCCTGGTACATTTTATTAGTGTTAAACCAAGAATTAATAGTAATCATGGTATAGCATGTAAAGTTTCTTACTTGTGATTTCTTATTTACCGATTTCAGGCAAATTCAGGGGGATGGATGGTTGCATTTGCAGGAAGGAAGTATGCAGCTCGGTCCTTCCCAACATTTGTTGGCAATAGTTCTTACGTCGTTACAGGATTTACACTGGTACGCTCTTATTGTCACTCTGAAACAAAGGTGAATCCATCAAGATACCTGAGGTACCTTATTATTGATTTGGCCCCTGTAAAGAAAACTGAATTTTTTTATCTATAGTTAATTCTCCTGCAGAACAAGAAGTATCTGATACATTTTTGCTGAGATTGCAATATTATTCTTAAACTTTTACGAAAATGCTTTAAGTTTTTCTCGTTTAATAAGTTTAGAAAAGATGGAGAGCATAGAGGGGTAATTTGGGAATTTTGTTGGCAAAACCAGGGAGGTTTCCTAATTGCAACGGGTGTTGGAAATAGTTTCATACTTCATGGTGGCATACATGGTATTCCCAATTTGCATGGGTATACTGGAAAAAAATAACTCTTCCATTGAACAAATTTTATGAGAAAAACTCGGTTCATTTAGTCGAATTACTCCTCCCTCTTTGTAAGAATATGACTTTGAGTGTTTGGAAAAACTATGGATGGAATTTACTGCACTGCATGCTGCCAAGTTTGTGCGGGACAGTAAATAGCAATACATTGAACATAGAAAACAATTCGGGGAAAAGTCATTTCTTGTTGGGTGCCAAGTGCCAGTTCTGTATGTGACAATCTTATTGATTTCTTAGTTGTCACAACTGCTGTTGTGCTGGAAAATGATATAATGTTTTTTCTTTGCATCTTGACCTGGAAGGAGAAATTGAACTCCTGTAATCTCAAATTAAATAAATTTTACTTTCAGGTCCTCGAGTTCAAAAAAGGCCAAATTCAGAACCTTTACTGGAAAACAAATGGATGCTCTTCTTGCAAGGGTGGCAATTTTGTTTGTCTTGAAAAAACCACATGTGCACTAAAATCGTCTAGTTGTAAAAACAAAGGTGGTCAAGTCGACTGTAGTGTAGGTATCCAGGTTGCTTTTTCTGGTACTGACAAGCATGATGCGGTACTTAACTCGTGGTATGAAGTCTCTAAGATGAACCAGTACTCTCTTTATGGCCTCTACTCTGACCTCAAGGGTTCTCTCGCTGACCAGTTCAACAGTTTCTTTTGATAATGCTTATTCTTATTATTGTTTCTCTTATTAGAGTTTGTTTTTTTTTAAGTTTTTCATATTATGATATCATGTATGTATATTATTACAAGTACATGGTTAGTGATTTCTAGGAGTATACCTTTTTGGGATCATTTGATATTAGCAAGTATACACGTGAACGAGGCTTCATTGCAAGTATTCTGTAATTTCTGTTTATTATTGTTTTGGGGTTTTGATAATTGCTCCAAATGCTCATCTTTTTGCAATTTAATGTCAGAATTATCACTTAGAAGCTTGAACCACAAAAATGATTTTGAGGAAAGACCCCCATTTGTGCCTGAACAGTTAGTTAATCCCGTGTAGGAATGATGTCATGATCTTGTAAATTCGGCCCAAATGAAACCTTAATATTTTAAAAGCAAAACTCAGTCAAGAGGCCCAGATTAGAGAATTCAACAGATAGCAAAACCCACATTCCACTTCAACGGTTCTACATGCGATCAAATAAGTAATAACACATGCAGCCGCACAAAATTCCGTCATTTTTATTAATACCCTAAAAAAGAAAAGAAAATAGCAAATCTGCCCTCAATCCCAATTTCTTTTTAAAAATACCCTGACCGCCCTACAGTGGGGCGGTTTGCTTATTTCGTTCTTTTTTTAAAACGTGACCCCCAGAGACAGACGCCTCTTCATCTCTCTCTCTCTGTCGCTGTTATTCCACCCAAACCCCACTGTGGTCCACCCCGCCCCCACCCTCCGCCCTCACCCCACAGAGAAGCCCCGCCCCCACCCCTCTCTCTCCCTTTCGGCCACCCTCTCTCTCTCTCCCTCTCGGCCACCCCCTCTCTTCCCTCTCGGCCACCCCCTCTCCCTCTCTCCCTCTCGGCCACAATCCGATTATTTCCGGGTAAGTCTCTACATAACTTATTTTATTTATGTTTTGTGCCTTGTATTGGCATTGGAACGATTGGTAGAAATTAAATTGTTAATTATCGTGTGCGGGTTGTTGATTTTCCCAACGCAATTGAATTGCTCAAAATTAGGATTCACAAAATTAGGGTATACAAATTAGCATTTAGGGTTGACTGTGCCTTGTATTGACATTAGAACGATTGGTAGAAATTGAATTGTTAATTATCGTGTGCGGGTTGTTGATTTTCCCGACGCGATTGAATTGCTCAAAATTAGGATTTACAAATTAGCATTTAGGGTTGACAAAATTAGAGTTTATAAAATAGGATTTAGGGTCCAAAATTAGGGTTTAGGGTTTAGGGTTTAGAGTTTAGGGTTTATGGTTTCACATATACATTTTACGAAATGTAACAAGTTCAACACTATCCAAAATTAGAGTTTAGGATGTAGAGTTTAGGGTTTTATAAACTATCCAAAATTAGAGTTCAGGTTTTAGGGTGTTAGAAATTATTTACAAATTGTTTATAAAGTGTCCAAAAATTATATTATTAATTTTTTTATGGTAGTTTGCAATAATAATTTTATTAATTAATGTAAATTGTAGAAAATATGATAGAAATTTAGTAACCTGTTATTTTCAAATGTAGTATGGCCAGACCTAGACGGGGACGTTCACAAGATACTATGGAGACGGGGGAGAGTTCACATGATCATGTTGACGAGGCTCCCAGTGCGGAGGCATCCGGTGCAGAGGCTCCTGGTGCACAATATCCCGCTCATGCTGCTGACACATTTAGTCCTCTTCTGTGGATCCCACATATTAAGCACCGTGTCGCATACGCATGGAGGTATGTTGGGTTTTTATATGTAATTTTAATAACATTACTTAATATGACATATAGTCAGTCGCTTAAATTGAAATCATTGTTAAATGCAAGACGAGACGATGTTGACAGTGAGACATCGCACCCCTGAGATACCGTACGTCCCTCATCCATTGATGGAGCGGTGCATCATGAATGTCGACTTTTATCAGCTAGCCACCATGCCTCATTTGTGGAGAGATAGGGACCGGAGACTCATTCATTTCACCTTCCGGTTGGGGAGATGACAGACCCTAGTTGATGTGAGCGCTTTATGGGGTTTATGGATCGATGACGACCCCATAGGCGGTGTCTCGAACCATCCAGACCACACCAAGATGATATGGGAGTTTTTGGGGGCCGATCCAAAGGCGCTGCAGAAGAAGAAGAGAGGAGGATGAGTTACGGTATTCTGAGTACTGTATTAGTCTAGCGTTGCTCCACAGTTACTTCTACCAGCATCAGATAACCCCCGATACCACTGACGAGGAGGCCGTGAAGAGGTAATCATAAACATTTGAAAATTAAAATATGTTATAGACTTAACAATAATAACCATTATTTATGTTGACTATTTTGTATTGCAGGTATGGGAGGGCGTTTATGATGGATTTACGTGGCAACATCATCTTCGTGGATTCCAGCGGTGACGCAGTTCCGATTATGTTCCTCTCTCTGCTGAAGGACATTGAGAGGCCATCGAGGTGGAACTGGGGTGGAGCTGTGATCGCCCACTTATACCGGAACTTGTGTCATGCTTGTCTGGTAAGTCTCTACAAATATTTTAATTTATATATTACAAATATTAGTGTTCAATAATTACCAAAAGTGCACCTCATGTCCAAAATTTAGGTGAAGAACAAGCAGATTGCCGGGCCACTTCTTCTACTCCAGCAGTGGCCGTGGTCGCATTTACCGGTATGTCGGCCTGTTCCTCCAGCTCAGGCCCGGTTCTGGACGAGACAAGATGCTGATAGATGTCCCGCATACGGTGCCATATGGGGTAGTCACCACACATACGAGAATATGGGCAAGGAGAGAACCGTGGGGATTTCTTATGTCCGGGGTCAGCTCCAGATGCTTCACGAGACGAACATCACCTGGTACCCCTATCGTGCGTTTTACGACAACAACCTTCTCTGCCGGCTGACATTGGAGCAGAGAGACCTCTGGTATTATCGGGGGCCGTGCGTATGTTACTGGATTGTTGAGTATCATTATCCTGATAGAGTGCCCTGTCAGTTTGGCTTGGATGCGTTTGTCTCGGATTTGCCAGAGATGGACGAGCAGCAGACCACTAAGCTGCACAAGTAAGTACCCACCACTTTATTTCTTGTTTATTTTATTACTTGTTCAGTCTTACACGTTACTAATAATGAATTTTAATTAATTTATATTGCAGTACTAATCACCACAAGCCCAAAGTCGACTGGAGCACGCGTTTTGCGGAGGATTACCATAGAGCACGACATCCGCAGGATAACTTATGGTCCCCGCCTACAGCTGATAATGTCGGCTTGGGGCTGGGCCTTGGGCAATGAGATATTTAGTCTAGTACCAGAGGTGGGGCATGCCGTCGGTATATCTTCAGGGGCACTATGGTGAGACCCTTCGACGGAGACTCATGTAGGATGCATCTAAGACTTACTTGCCTTGGGGACCGATCCAGGCTCTCACGGTAAATATAAATGAAACTGATATATTTAAAAAATTAAATGTTTATTTATTCATTTTGTAATAATAATGAAAAACATTGTGTGCATATTTTGTCCGTTATTAGAGGAGTGGCATACAGCTTGGTGTGCATGGCAAAAGTTGGTTGGAGAACGGTAGGATGTGCAATGCTCAAACACAGTGTACCAATCGTGGAGGACTCTGGCTGAGACGGACACCTCATTGGCATGTTGCACGACAGTGGGGAGAACATCAATTGGCGCGAGATAAAGCCCACACCACGAGATCCGGATCAGCCCCGAGTCGCTATCTACGATGATGAGATGCCGCTACCTCCTACAGGTAATTTGAAGGTGCCATAACAATCATTTCTCATCAAAAACTATTCTTATTAAGTTATATTCAATTCTGTAGAGGATGACTCGGGTTGGGCGTTCCACCAATGGGTGTTGAATAACAACGCATGGAACGCTTACTACAACAAGTATGGAGTTCCGGTATAGATTGGCGAGGTAGCAAAACTTTATTATTTAATTAACTTACTACTTATTTGTATGTAGCAAAACTAACATTGTTTACAAGCAGGATGTAGCTCCTACCTGGTAGGCCAACCCCGAGTTCACTGTGGCTAACTTACTGGAGATGATGCCGGGTATGAGATACCGAGCCTCCACAGACCACGATATTTTGAGACCAAATAGCACGACCGCGAGGCCAGTGGGAGTGGGGCGCAGACTGCAGATGCCTTTGCCTCTGTTATATTTGGCACACCGCCTCCGGCTACGTATCCTTCTGCCTGGGAGGCCGATCTATGGGAGATGCGTACACAACCGGTGATCCAGGAGGAGGATCCATGAGCGGAGGAGGATCTCGTGGAGGAGGAGAAGGTTCAGTTGAGGCGTGTGCTGCCGCATAGGGACCGCCATCCACCTCCTAGGTTGGATCTCTCCGGTCGTCGCCCTCGTCCTCGTCGTTAGGTTTTTTATATTTTTTAAGTTTGATATATTTCTAGTATTTTATGTTTGGATTGTTATATTTCATGTTTGAACTGTTATGTTTCATGTTGTAGACTTACCATTTAGATTATCTAGTTTTGCTGTTTATCTAGTCGAAAAAAACAATTTATAACATTAACTAAAATTATAACATATTATAAAACATTACAACAAATAAAATTATAATCGTCTATTAGTAGTTTTTATTACAAATAAAATTATAATCGTAAACTATAAAAATATAATCGTCAACAAATAAATATATAACATATTATAAAACATACAACAAATAAATATATAACATATTATAAAACATTACAACAAATAAATATATAACATATTATAAAAAATTACAACAAATAAATATATAACATATTATAAAACATAAATTATAAAAATATAATCGTCAATTACAAAAATATAACTATAAATTATTATGAAAATTACAACTAAAATCACCTTTCTCTTCCTCTTCTTCCTCTTTCTCTTTTAGCTAAGTTAGAATGAATTGTGAGTGGGCAGGAGAGAGAAAAATGACTTTTATATATGTTTTATAGCAGACCGCCCCACTGTGGGGCGGTCAGAGTATTTTTAATAAATATTTGGGATTGATGGCAGATTTGCTAATTTTTTTTTTTAGGGTATTAATAAAAGTGATGGCACAAAATTCCATGGAGAAGTAAATTAAAATAAAAATTGTTATTGGCTGGCTCTAATTAACGAAGGCACTTGAGAAACAAACCAACCAACGAATAATTAAGAGGAAAAGAGAAAAAGATGAGATCTATAAAGGAAAGTCAAGTTTAGCCAAGACCAAATCTGCTCTAGGCATCACCTTCACCTAGCGAGCAAATAACCCGGAATTAACAATGCCCTTTTTAAAGGCCAGGGAGCCTCTTGTTGTCTGAAACGTGGCACTCAAAAGAAAGAAGAGAACCTTGTTAATCGAATCTCTACTTAACTTAATCATGGCCATCGATTTAGTTTTTCATCATAGAAACCATGAAAAACAAAAATCATTGGTTTTTGGAATTTCCTAATTAACTTAAGATTCCATAATTTCAGTATCATTTAATTAAAATTTTCACGGTTGTAATTGGTTTATCTCTGTATTACAGGTGTACAGTAAAGAGAAGGATCAAGCATGAGGAACAAAATCGATTGGTTTTCTCTTTCTGGTAGTTTAATTTCTCTTCAACCAAATGAAATTTGGATCCAAAAATTGGGCATTGCTTTGGCTCTGTTACCTCTGTATCATAGGCAAATTAAGTGAAGAATAGAGCATGGGAAACAAAACCTATTGGTTTTAATCTCGAGACTCTTTGTGCAAATCAAATTGTTACTTTGGCATCATTTTTTTCTGGTTATATACACAGCAAACTGAAGTTTGCTCAAGTCACATAAGCAAAAGTTTCTGTTAAACTTTTCACCACATCCATTTAGAAAGAAATTTGAATATGAATAGTTTTTAGTTCATATTCAAGCTTGTTTTCCATCATTTTGAGATAAGGAACTCGAAATTCAACGAGATTTGCAGATAAATTACGCTTCAGAAAACATCAATTTTGAGGTTTGAATATCTACCAGATATCAACTCAAACTGATCCATGAACTTCTGTCAGTAAATTTTGTAGTTTTTGTTATGGATGCATTTCAGAAGTAATTTTCTGTATTCGAAATGCGATGTAAGCTATCTTCGCGGGAACAGCTTGGGTCCGATGGGTTTAGGGACCGTCCGATCTACTTTAAGATCCACTTTAAAGTAGACGCGAAAGTTGTGAGCGTGAATCTTAAAGCAGATCGGACGGCCATCGAACCCATCGAACTCACTTTGAGTCCGATGGGCATCGGACCCAAGCTGCTCCCATCTTCGTCAACCCTTTTTATTTTGCTTTTGTTTATTTCGTTTTACTGTAATAGTAATTGAAACTCCTGTTATATTATGATTATAATTATTTTAATTTTAGAGAGGTTTGAAACCAGTACCACCAATTCAAAAGAGAATAAATTTCACTTCACAGCAAATAATCTGCTATTGTGTTGGTACTATGATCGATGATACTGACACAGTAACATTGTAACAAATGAATGATAGAAAGAAAGTGTAAACAAAGCATCTGTACAGTAATGAAGCGTTTATTTAACAGCAATGTATAAACTACTAACTAAGCTGTCACAGACTGCCGCGTGCAGTAAAACCAAAGTGGAGACATTTTATACAAAAATGATAATTACAGTGGTATCTATACTTGGGAATCCGTACTCTTTTATTCTGTAAAACCCTAACAAAATAACAACAAATGGATAGTATGCTCTATTGTTCAAATATCATAATTATGTATATTGTAGGAAAATAGTTTATAGCTCTTTTTTTGTTCTTATCCCCACTTCCCTTGCCTAAAAGGTGGAGTAAAAAATAAAAAAGGTAAAAACTGCAAACTTCGAATGGTCGATTTATATATCTCAGGAGGTACATTATACAAACTTTGAGATAAAATCAGCTACTAATTCCATTTTTTTTTGGGTATGTTGTACCAGCTCTCATTCTTGATTGCCTGTGGTTATTTTACCTCTATCTCTCTCTCTATATGTACACACACACACACTGTTAATGTTAATTTTTGTTTCTGGTTTGGAGCTAAATCAAGGTAATGTACCTGATAATTCGGGTAAAGATTATTAACACAGTAGTTCTGGCTACATGCAGCGCACAAACTATAGAATAATCAAAACAATTCTGCATATGGGTTTTGCGCTACATGCATGAAATCAAAACTGCTCTGTTAAAATCTTTACCCGATAATTGGTAGGAATAATTGGTATAGGAAGGGATGTACCTTGTGTGTACAGTTTTGTGTTCTCTCTCCTTAATACATTTTTAATCTAATTATCAACCGATTGAACATTATAATATCATTTGAGTCAGTAATGGTTTTGGACAGTAGTAGTGCTAAAAAACTAATTTGTTATTAGGGGACCATCTTTTTCATTCATGGTTCTATTTATTTATTTTATTTAAGTTCAATTTCTATTATACTAATTCAGGGTCATGTGCACTTCATTACTTCAAACCACAAAATAATTAATACAGACACAACTTCCAGTTTTTAAATTTTAATTGTTTTGTCCCTGTTCTTTGTTTGTCTCCTTGAAAAGGGAATTTTTCTATTAATTAAGCATTAAAAAATAGTTGTAGTTACTAGTTGGTGTTACTACTTGAGAATAATTGAATTAATAAAATTGGAGAACTTCTTCCTCCAGACAGCATGATCAACCAAGGAAAGAGATTCCAACAGCTGTACTCAAGTTTTAGTCAATTGCAAATTCAGTTAATCATTATATTCATCTTTCATTTGTTTTAATTGTTTAGTATATTTCGTAAATAATTTTTTTTTAGATAATAAATAAAAGTAAAGAATGATATTGCACGAATCTTTATCTCAGATGAGATGAAGACCAGATTTCAACTTCCTCAAAAAAGAAGTAAAGAATAAATAAGAGTATTTGCAGCGTATTTTGATAAATTACGAAAAAAAAAAATTAAATCATGAAACAATTAGGTATTAGTCTATGAAATCTCTAAAAAAAACATTCTTCAAAATTTTTTTTGGAAGAAATTATTTTGATTCGTAAATATTATTAAATGTACTGCGTTTGTAGAGAGAAAAAAAAGAAAAAGAAAAAACAAGTATTGTTAGATGAGCAAAGCTAGAGTGTGATATGCTCACCAAGAGGTGTTGGTGAGCACAACTTCAAAAGTCTATTAGATTGGCTTTAAATGACGAATCCAAACTATTGAAATTCATTTACTTCATAAGTGATATATGTACATGATAACATGAAACTTTTTGGAAGTTTAGAATTCATTTAGTACAACGTCAACCGGTCAAAAAAATGAACATTTTATAAGTTAATTTATAAGTTGTTTTATGTTTTCATTTTTTATAATTTTTTTTACCACTTACTAAATTAATTCAAAACTTTCAAAATGTTATATGCACATGCATCACTCATAAATAGATGGATTTCAACGGTTTGAATTCATCGTTTAAAGCCAATTCAATAGACTTTTGGAGTTGTGCCCATATCAGCTAGCAACATAAAATTGTCTCTATGACAAAGATAAAATACAAAAACTCAGGTGCAGCTACGGAGAAAGAAAAAAATAATTATAAACTGATTTACTACCTTATTAGGGTGCGGAATGACTAATTGGGGATTTCTTTTCCTAAACCACCTTATTTGATTGTTAGATACTCGATCTTCTTATTGTTTCTGATTCTTTCCATTTTTAATATGTCATTTAAAAAATATAGATCCACAGTAATCACTGTAATTTTTGATTTCGTTGTATGTCATTTAAGAATACAGATCCACACGTAATACCAGTAAGGATTAAGATTCACATTAATAGCAATAAGGATACAAATCCACACGTAATAGCAATAAGGATTACAGTTACAGATCCACATTAATAGCAAAAACTATACAAATTTTCATGCAACAAGACTATAATAAGTTTATAAAATAGTAAAAATAATAAATTACAGTATTTTATTGTAATAGAAAATATCACACAAAATCAATGTATGCATGAATTAAAAGTCCAACTTATTTTCTATGAAATAATGAATTTTTTAACATATTTGCTCTCTTATAATATGCCTCCGTTCCAATCTTTTTTAATATAATTTGTAAATGTTGTTGAATAATTATTCTTTTTATTGGTCTATTTTTTATGATTTTTTTTCTCTTATAATATGTTTCCGTTGCAACGCACAGACACGATAGTAGTATTCCTTTATATATATGCTATTTATGGACCACCAAAAATGATAAATTCATATAGATAAAAGAAATAATAAAAAAAATTAGATATGGCTAACATGAAGTGCATTTTTGTGGGTATTGTACCTTTATTTCCGACCTTATCAAAAATAAATCATTGTAACAAAAAACGACATAAAAAAATAGAATAAGTACTGTTGAAATTTCGAACCCATCCATAGAAAAATGATAACGACCCTTTTATATATATATAGAGAGATGGGCTATTGTGCTTCGCGAAGTAAATTGGGGGTTTACTTCGGGTCATATTTTTATTTTTGAAAATCCAAACAACCGATCCGAACCGTTCAACATGTTCTAAATATTGAAATGTGCTTGGAGACTAAATTTTATATTTTTTGGAATTTTTTTACTATTTATTAAGCCACTTTGAAAATCGCTGATCCACTGTGAACAGTAAAAAACAGTAAAATTTTCTGGACCACCGGATCAGCGATTTTCAAAGTGGCTTAATAAATAGTAAAAAAATTCCAAAAAATGTAAAATTTAGTCTCCAAGCACATTTCAATATTTAGAACATGTTGAATGGTTCGGATCGGTTGTTTGGATTTTCAAAAATAAAAATATGACCCGAAGTAAACCCCCCATTTACTTCGCAAAGCACAATAGCTCATCTCTCTCTATATATATATATAAAAGACTCAAAAGCATTTAATTAGGGATGTCAACCCTAAGTAGGGGATATCAGCCACATAATTAAAATAAATTAAATAATTAAACTACTTTACATCTTTTGATTGCCTAACGGCTTCCACTTGGACTAGGTTAAACTACACAGAAATTAGCATATAATCACCTCAATAATTAATGCATTAGTGCTTCGCATATATAATTTCATTGATGTAATGATATATAGCTTTTAAGATCACTTTCAAACCTCGGGTTAATTAAATAATTTCAATTTGTCAATTTGCACTATGTTGGATGATTTACAATGCGTAGGATCATATGACCATTCTAGTAAAGGAGCGGAAGTAGGTAGAGGGGGAATTAAGAGGGCAAAGCTCACCTTATAATTTAAAACATTTTATTTTTATCCTTTAAAAAATTTACTTTTTGCAAAAATTATACTTTTAATATCCTCAAAAAAGTTAAAGTACATAACACTTATTTATCTAGTCCCACAATTTCAAGTTAATTTCTAGTTCTTTCCCTGCCTAATAATCGTTTTATGCTTCAAGTTTTTATGCACGTTAATATATACGCATTTGGAATTTTTATTTGTAGTATTATAGTGTTTTTTTTTTTTTACATAAAAGAGATATTTATGCTTATAAATTAAAGACCAAAAGCATATTTTAATTTGGGTCATTTCATTATACAACCATGCGCTAATGTTAAAAGAAATAAAATAAAATGTCAACTTGAAGTGTGTGTGTATATATATAGTGGGAATTCGAAATCTGGCTGATGATTTTTTTTATATTTAAATATATAAAAGTTGAAAAGTTTGAATGCATCTTTATATAAAAATAATAAACAATATTTGTATGATATTGACAATTTTACGATGAGAAAAGAATTGTCTGATATATTTATCTACTAAATCAACATGTTTTATCCCCTTATTTGTGTATTTTATTTTAATATCTATTGTTCTAATATATATTCAACATTTTATCTATCAATTACAATTAATGCTTGAAAAGTTGTAGAGGGCGTATCAATTTGTGACAATTGCTCCCAGAATAAACAAACCTCTAAAAAGTAAACTATGTTAGTTTTTATTTTTATTTTTTGCTATTACTTTATTTTTGAATATTTTCTCAATTTTCTTTAGATCCACTACACCTACACCTACACTGCTATTTATTTTTAACAAAAAAAATGGACCACTTGATTAATTAAGTCGAATATTCGTTGTCCGTGTCAGATATGGGACCTAATTAATTAGAAAGCAGCTGTACATACAGTATAGTAGTTGTTCACTGAATTTAATATTTAAATATGTAATATTTAAATATAACTTGAACATTTCAAAAGGCTCAGTAAGTAAACAGAACAAAATTAATATTTGTAAGGAAACCTGATGATCCTGATCCACCAATAAAACCGTTATGCTTGCCAATTTGTTTTCACACTGGAAAGCTCCCCATCATTCTTAAATTATTACACAAATCATTACAATATGAGTTATGCTTTATGCGGGAAGCATGCATGTGTAGTTAATTATATTATTTGTATGAGAATATCTATATTCTACAATCTACATAGATGCTGCTTAATTTACCAAATGGAATATTACGACGGCATGATTTTGGGTGGCACTAGCTAGATTCTCCTTTGTCAGAAAAGGAAAAATATAATATATTCTTATTGACTTATTTTTAACATTGTCCTCAGATATGCATCTAACAAATCTCCAACATTAACAAGCTTAAGAGAGAGCACTTAGCACTACATATTGTTGTATGGTTAATTTACTTTTAAAAATCATCCAAATATTTTACACTTGCATGGTAGAATATATATTTGGATATGGATAAGCTGTTCAACAATCTAATTTGTGCAAAAAGGATGAATGCTTTTTTTGATTTGAACAAAACTGAGTAGCCATGTGTGAAACCTTTTACAGCTCTGCTCAGGTATACTCTGATGGTTTTATTTTTTGAATTATGAAATTATAAGTGGCAAAAAATTCTAAATAAGACAAATGCTATCATGTAGATTATGTACAATTTTTTTCTACATTTAAACTATATATCATTTCTCAAAAATATGAAAAGTAAGATGGAATAAGCAATTTAATTCTCGTTAACTTTCCTCCATAACTTAGCATGACCATAATTTATGACACTAGAAATAATTAAGATAAGGAAGCTGATAACAGTACCCGCGCTACAGTACCCGCACTATACCCGCACCATAACTATCTGGGGGGACCGCAAAAACTCCAGCACATATTTTGTTTTTTCTAAAATATTAATACATATGCACGAAAGTATTTATACCTATGAGGTGAATAATTTTTACGTAAAGAATTGTCTATCCAACCAAATCTCTCAAACGTACCCGCACCATAAATGCCTGTGGGGGACCACTCAAACTACATGGGGGCCATACATGTTTTTAGAGGTGGATTTTTTTTCTCCGTTTCATCTCGTCCATATTTCTGACGATATGTGAGGAATTTTACGAATCTAAAACCATGAACGTCTTCTACACAATTTTCTCTTTCAAATGAGATCCATGATGACGTACTTTTGGGCTCATCGCCACACAAATATTTATACCTCAGCATGCAAGTATTTAGTCCTATACTTGCAAGTATTTTTTACATATGACACTAGATGACATCTGAAAGTATTAATATCAAGTATTGTAAGTATTTATACCTCTTCACTGAAGTATTTATACCTATGTGATCAACTATTTTTGTTAGAGGAAGGTTGACGCGCGGACGATTGGGTAAGGTTGATGCGGTGATACGGGATCTCCACTACTTCATTAGAGGAAGGTTGACGCGGGGACGATTGAGGGACTGAAAAAGAGATGAGCATAACAAGGTACACATCAAAGTATTAATATCTTATCTTTCAAGTATTTATATATATGAAAGTTGACGTAAGGACGAGTGCAGGGACTGAGAAAGGGGACCATATAATTAGTGGAGATCATAGAGGAAGAGTGTTGCAGGGATTTTAGAATAATAATTAATGAGGATCATATAATATCTTTTTAGAATAATAATTAGTGATGACCATATAATTAGTGAGAACCATAGTACATAATTTCTCTAAATAGAGTGCGGGCATTTTGAGAGTACAAGAGTGATGATACTCAAATAATTATTCTTAAGATAATGAAGCAGCACTAGATTTGGAAATATTGATGAGCGCCACAGGAGAATTCCAAACAATTGGATGGAACCCATGAGAGATCAGAGAGAGGCATGACATGAGGCTCTGTCCTCTCTAGGTCACAGATTCACTACGTAGACATGTAGGCCACCCCTATATATAGGCTCCTATTTAATTTAATTTTCCTTTAGAGAAAGCATATTATAATTCTCTTATTGTCAAGATTATAAAAAAAATATATATATAATTTTTATAATCGTAAAAGATAGTTTATAATTTTAACATACAATTTTTAAAAATATAAATTATATATTATTTTTAGGATGTCCATAAAAAGATTAATGTAAATTTTATCTTACATCAAACAACTTAATTTACAATGGTTAGTTGAACAAGTCTATCCCGCTAGTAACAATATAAAAAATAATATTAAATAATATTTTATTTGGCATTGAGAAATTAAAACCAAGTTAATATCTATTATCTGATCCATGATCCATTCAGTAAGAAATATGACTTTTTGTTGTGCAAGAGATCATTGCACAAGAAGCTGATATATGTCAAACATGAAAATAGTCACTCCATTAAAGAAGATGCTTCCACACAATATGCATGATTACCAGTTTCTTATTTTCTAATTTTGAAGGACAATTTAAGAAACACGTACGAAGAGTTATAATCTAAGAAGATATAAATGCCTTTAATTTTGGTTCTAACTAAGAGATAATATTTGCTTTTCCTTTTTAATTTTAGCAATCATTCATCTGTCCTTCTCCTTGTAACAAATAACTTTTTATACCCTTTCCTACTTTTTTCTTTATAAAATAATAAATTTTCATTCTTTATTTTTCACTTAATTTTTAGGTGATTTATGCATAAAGTTGTTGGTGATTTTTGTACATCCTAACACCAGAAGCTTGAATTATAAATTAACATCCGACAATGCATGTATATATCAAGTATTCGTGTAGGATAATGGACATAAATATCTAACTTAATTTAAAGATAAATATCAAAATGTTTGAGCATAGGATATTACAAATATTTAATGATAAACACCTCACTTTTAAAATGTTAGATATTGCACTTTTAAGTAGTTGTATATTGGTGGCACCAGAATCCTTCCTCTCGGCTAGAGAGTTCCTGTCCTTGGCGGATAAGAAAAAATTACCCACATTTTTCTCCGAACTTTTTATTTATAGCACAGCTTAAAAAAAAATAAACTAAAAAATTACTGTTTTCAGAATTTCGAAATGTACCATGGCCGCACCGGTGTTGTGCGGACCTATTTAATAGAGACCGCACAATGCTGTGCGGACCCTGAAATGGGTCCGCACAATACCGGAGCGGACCTAGCTAGAGCCGCATAATGCTGGAGCGGACCCTCTTCTTTTATATTTTTTTTATCAGAAATGTTTATTTGTTTGGTTAGGGTTTTGTTTTTAAAGTTGTTTAATTGTTTTTGTTTTAAATGTCGTTTAATCTGAAATTTTTGTTCGTTTGTCTGATCAAATATAAAGAAGATATAATAAAAAATATAAATGAGCCATATAAAGAAGCATACAATAGAACAATATAATGCTAATGTTCTCACGAGTACATTAAAAATACGTCTAATAAACAAAAAATAAACAATGTTCTTACGAATACAATTAAAACTAGATAAACATCCAATCTATTGATAGACTCTCAACCTGCAAATTTTGAAATAGTGACTGTTAAATCTGATTATTTCAATATTTTATTAAAAATTGAAATTGATTAGTAAAAAAAATTAACTACCTCATGCATCTCGAGCGGCTCTGTTCTGTCTTTCTTGTGTATCTCGGTTGGCTTGGTGGCCTCTTCTCCTCTTATTTAGTAAGTCCAACCACATCGGAATCCTGTTGTGTCGTCTTCTACCCAAAGAAATATTTTTATCCTCTGGAACAAGGACAGGGCCCTCGTTTTCAGGCCATTCCGACTGATTTTCATACACATGCCATTCAACTCTCCATGTGTTGATCAGTATTTGGATGTGGTAGTAGTGACTTACAAAGATGCTAGGGTCAATGCCTCGGAGACGGAACACGGACAAAACATGAGAAGACGGTATTTTGTCCAATTGAGGCTTCTGGCATGTGCATTCTACCGTGTGATCATCCCTAATGATCACCGTGTATTTGAAATTTGCCTTGGTAAACCGGCCAGAATCGTCAGGTATAAAAGCGTGAACTCTCTCTTGTGTGGAGGTTACCTCGAACTCGTTGTAGTTGCCAAATCCCCCAAGCGTCTTCATAGTATAGGACCTCCCAAACCGTTTGTTAAAAACTACGAAAAATTAAAAAATAATGAAGAAGTCAGATTTTTTTAACGAAGTTACTAAAAAATTATGAAGAAAAAACTACAAATAAGCGGTTTCATCTGCCTCTAGTAATTCTGGATCAACATCACTCCAATTTTCCTTTGTCTCTAGTAATTCCGGATGCTATAATAAATCCCATTAGGACCTATTAAAACATCACCACCAGTATAAATGGATACCATAAGAGCCATTTTCAATCCAATACACAAGAAATCTAAAATTAAAAATTAACTAAATTAATTATTAACCTACTAATAAAGAAAATGAAAAGAAGAGAAAAAAAAACTTACAGATCAGATGCTGCTGTCCAAGAGAGAGAATGGGTGAGTGTGAAATGAATTTCTCTCTCCTAGATAGATTATAAAAGAAGAGGGTCCGTTCCGGCATTGTACGGTCTCTATTAAATGGGTCCGCACAACACCGGTGCGGCCATGGTACATTTCAAAATTTTCAAAAACAGTAGTCTTTTGGTTTATTTTTTTTTGAAGCTGTGCTATAAATAAAAATTTCGGCACTTTTCTATAAGGTGGATTTTAAGAAAGCATTCAATACAGTCGAGGGTGTCAGGTCCAGCAGGGATGCCAACTATGTGGCTCAAACATCGTCGAAACAAGGAACCATATAATGTGGAACTGCACCTATACGATTAGATTCTGGATTGCTCTAATGGCACATTTCAACATCTCTTTTAGAGGTGGAGAGAATATTACGGACGTCTAGACCATGGGTCGGGTGGGTCTACATAAGGACCAAAGAATAAGATGGAGCATCATTTGGGCAGCGGAGGCATGGACGTTGTAGAGGGAAAGAAATAGAAGAGTATTCTCGAAACAGAGAAAAGTGGAGCACACGCTGGTTGCACATACAACACTTGAGGTCCTACTTTGAACAACGGCTTCTTAGTGGCTATTACAATAATTAATTGTCAAGCGTTGTAAATATTAATTTTTCGGTTTTCAATTCTTACCTTTACTCATGTAAATAAATCTTTTTTCATTTATTATAAAATTTGTTGATAGTACCTTATCGCCAACCCCGACATTTTTATTAATATCCAAAGTTAATTACAAATTTATAAATATACTCAGAACTGCTGGGTATTTCGAAAAATACCCATACCAGCCAGAATCTGGCCGGTTTCTTCCCTTTTGTTTTTTAGAGACACTATGAAGAGCAAGATAATGAAATCTAACACTGAAAATTCGAAATTTTTGTTTAAATTTTTTGTTAGATTACTTCTTTTGATGTACAATTAGCATATTTATACTAAAATACGCTAAATTACTTGAAATTATGTTGAATTACACTATATTACATTAAATTACGCTAAATTATGTTAAATTACGCTAAAATACGGTAAATTACATATGAATATGGATGATATCTTTACTGAGAAAGCGAAAAACGACGACGAAACTTCAAACGGCCATAAAACGGCGCTCGAGTGTCCGATTTCAGCAAATGACCACTTTTCGGAAAGCTTGCAAAAATATGCATGTGTCAGTGCCCGCGATACCGAATTTCAAAATTCAGAATTGCCAAAAAACAAAGGGAAGAGCCTCAAAACTTGAGTTGAAGTTTCCGATTAAGATTTTCATTTCTATTATAAAATCTAAGTAGCTCAGTAAATTAGTTATATAATGAACTTGTAGAATACCAATTTTTACTATTTTGGAATTTATTTTTTATTTTTTATGATTTATGAAAGATGACACAAAATCGGCCTAATTTAGCGTAATTTTATGTAGTTTAGCGTAATTTACCGTATTTCATTATAATTAGCGAAATTAGTGTAATTTAGCGTAATTTAATGTAATTTAGTGTAATTCAACATAATTTCAAGTAATTTAGCGTATTTTAGTATAAATATGCTAATTGTACATTAAAAAAAGTAATCTAACAAAAAATTTAAACAAAAAATTCGAATTTTCAGTGTTAGATTTCATTATCTTGCTCTTCATAGTGTCTCTAAAAAAAAGGGAAGAAACTAGCCAGATTCTGGCCGGTTTCTGGGAGAGGAGGAAACCAGCCAGATTCTGACCGGTATGGGCATTTTTCGAAATACCCAGCGGTTCTGGGTATATTTATTAATTTGTAATTAACTTTGGATATTAATAAAAATGTCGGCCGCCAACCATAAAAAAAAATGTTGTTGTATATTATAAAATATATAAAAACCTAACAGCTAAGATATAAAGTGATAAACACCAAGCATTACGGAGATAAACACCAAGCATTTTTTTCAAGAGTAGGGGAGGAGGGGACTATTATTTTTTATTACTAGTAAAATAGTTACGGAGATGGATTAATTAAAGATGTAAGTTGGGAAAATAATTAAAAAAAAATATTAACTTTTGGGTTTTGAGAGAGATTGAGATCACTTTTTGTTCCGATTATCTATAATCAACAATTTAATCTCGAAAATATAAATTTTAGGAACTTGATCTCACAAATCATTCACGTCTTCTTTGTTATGGCTTCATATCGTTTCCTACAACTACAAGCGCGCTGCTCCACGAACACGAAGAGAGCCCCACAAGATATATAATTCACATCTAATCGAGATGTCTGTCACTCATATAGGGGTGGCAAAAAAACTCATAGCTCGTGGCTCGATCGTGACTCGCATCTGATTCGCTCGTTAACAGTTCGCTTGTTACTGGACCGAGCTGTTAACGAGCCAGCTCGCCACTAGCTCGGTCAAGAATTAACGAGTTCAAGCTGAGGCCTAACTAGCTCGGCTAGGCATCAATTTGTAAATTTGTATGAATTTGTGTGCATTTTATACTGTCTAGCTCGGTCCAGCTCGATTCATAAAGTTTGTAGAATTTATTTTCTTCTTAAAACAAGATCCAGCCAGACCTAGCGAGCCAGCTCTGGCTGGCTTGTCACGAATTCAAGCTGTGGTTTTAGCTCGGATGTCCTAGATCTAGCTCGCTCGACTGTAGCTCGATCCAAAATTAACAAGCTGAGCTAGAATCTAGCTCGGACCGAACCAGCTCGTTGCTACCCCTACACTCATACCATAGTAAAGCAGGGCCCGTTATAATTCATTAATTCTACTATTTCTTGGTCTTATCGCCTCCACTTGTCATTTTTTACAAATCACACTACTTAACTAAATTTTAATTGCAAACAATAAGCCACAGCCAAATTTTAGTCCCGTTTGATCTCCCTATCGATTATTCATCAATTTTAATTTATTTCGTTTCCACCATATTAGTCATGCTTTTAGAAATTAATTTTCATTCTGTTTTGCGCATGAAATATCCATTTTCTTTATTTAGAAATAAAACACTAATAATATGTTGGAAAGGTTATGGTTGGAATGAGTATTCGGAAAAGAGGGGGAACTGAAATTTTATTTTTGGTGCAGAGAGTTGCACTAAATTTTTTTTAGGTGCAGCTCTTTTTTCCACCCTAAACATAGTTTTTTTCTCATTTTCTATCCGAAATAGAGTGGGAAAAGAGCTGCACCGAAAATCAACTGTAACCATTCTCTTTTCAGCATGTTATATTATATTATTTATAAATAAAATTGTGAAATATCGATGCCTTTTCATGATCAATCATGCAATAAACTGAATCACGAGCTTAGTGCAGTGGCACGAGGACGCATGTTCAATTCTAAAGAATAGCATCTAATTAAAAAGATGTTGAAGTGTATTGGGTCCTTTAATAAAAAATAAATCATGCAATAAACTATTATTGTGTTAACATAGATTAATTATTTTTTATCAACTGACTAATAATAAATTCTTTTGATTAGAATAATTATAGTATTATACCATATTGCACAACATTTTTCATTATAAGATGATTGCTCCAATTCAAGCGAGTATTCACAATAATTACATCTCCAAGATTATAAATTGTAACAAGCTCCCTTTCAGACAAACACTATAAATAATATAAACCTTTAACATGCTTTTCAAAAAAAAAAAAGGGAATTGGGTTTTTCCAAAGGGCTTTGGAAAAAGCCTCATCCAAAATCAAGCTTAAACGTCCGATTTGCATTGAGATTCATGCAAAGATATTTAAAACTTAATAAATTTAAATGGCTCATTGAATCTAATGTTTGTACGAATTTTGATGCAGATCAGACGGTTTAAGTCCGGCTTTGGATAAGACTATGTTGAAAGCCGTTTGGACAAAAACCCCACCCAAAAAAAAAACACCACAAATAACCGTGGGATTTAAGTGTATATACATCATTATTGTTTTTTTGTAATTATTTTTATATACGGGTCAAAATGACCTAAATATATAAATAATACAATTAAAGAGAGTAAATTAAGTTGGTAAGTGTAAGATTAAGAAGCCGAATACAAACGGTTTAGAACTGTTGATCTTGATCCATTAATACAAACAATTAAAAAGACTAAGAACTTTTTTGAACTTAAAAAAATATCTAATTAGTTTGAAAGTCGAATACAAACTGTTGATCTTGATCCATTAATTTCATGAGTCAAGATTTAAATTTCTTGTTATTATTTTCTCAAGTTCGTTTTATATATATATAACTTTAAAATTATACAAAATTGGACATATCAAAATAATGCATTTTTTTTCAACATCAGATCTAATTAAAAAAAAAAACCTACAAATTTAACTCAAAAAGTATGTCTTGATTTTTTTTCTTATGAAATTGCATGCATGCTTGAAGACCTCATTCCATTGGTTTATGAAAAAGAACAACTATTCAACTAATGATGATGAAGAAGCAAAGCTGCAAGTGACGGTAATGCCATTAATATCCCGAAATTTTTATTAATAGAAAATAAAATAAATTAATATCGATATTGAAGAACGATTTGGCAGAATTTCGAAATGTAACGAAGACGTTATGGTCCGTAATGTCCATGGGACGTTACGGACCATAACTGCCAGATTAAGAACGCAGCTTAATCACCGAAAAGGAAAATCACGGGCCGTTATGGTCCAGAACGGCCAGGGAGGCGAACGAAAAAAATAAATAAATACTGATAGTTCGGAACCATGACGGTCAGGGAGAGCCGAAAAAAAAAATGGGGCCGTTCGGAACCATGACGTCCAGGTTCAGAGAAATTGAAAAATGTTTGCGTGCTTCAAAGGGAGAAATGACTCTGCGCTGACCCTGATCTGGCAAACTTGAGAGCTTCTGAAGAATTTGTGCCTCTTACGGAGAAATTCGATGAATCTTTTATTAACGAGAATGCTATCAATGCAATCAAATCATTATTTGGATTTGGCAAGAAATAAAGCACCTGTTAACTATTTGTTGAACAACATTTTTGCCTTGCGGGAGTTTCTTTCTTTTTAACCTGCCATGCTCTGCGCTCTCTGTAAAACCTGGACGTCAGGGTTCCGAACGGCCAGCATTTATTTATTTTTTTCGTTCGCCTCCCTGGCCGTTCTAGACCATAACGGCCTGTGATTTTCTTTTCGGTAATTAAGCTGCGTTCTTAATCTGGCCGTTATGGTCCATAATGTCCCATGGATATTACGGACCATAACGTCTTTGTTACATTTCGAAATTCTGCCAAATCGTTTTTCAATATCGATATTAATTTATTTTATTTTCTATTAATAAAAATTTCGGATTAATATCTGTTGGGAAGCTTAACAGGCCTTTCTGAAAAGCACGAAGACCTCATTCCATTGGCTCCTTCTATTGACTGAGTTCAGTACGAATTTTGTACCAAAAAGGATGCTATGGAAACCCAGCTTGCACCAAGACTCTTTGCTTCGCTAATGCAGCCTTTATTTGTCATTTTGTTGTTGCTATAATATATATATATATAGCTCTTATATATGCCTAATTAATATTTGTGCATTTCATGATGAAAAATGAAAATATTGCAAGTTTTGTTACATTTTGTAATGAGTTGTAAGTTTAATTTGTGTAAATTTATTTAAACCGGTCATGATCAACTAGAAAATTTACATATTTTTTGTATAGTAAATACTAAGTAAGCTAGCTTGGACAATCCAGAATTCTATTTTTTGAAACCCTGATAGTGGCTATCAGGTTTGTGATATTGCACTACAATTGTAATACATCGTAAAAAACAACATCTACAACATTATAATAAAACATCAACAATTCACTAGCAGTGCACCATCCATAAACGCCCCTCTTCTATTGCTCTGTCAGCAACCCACCTCGGATCCCTCAGTTTTCTATTGAAGATGCTGCTATTTCGCTCTTTCCATAAGAACCAGCATGCTGCTATGAAGTAGGTACTCCAAGGTTGCCTTTGTAATCTTCCTCTGCAACTCCTCCATGATCTATCAAAGACCTGCTGAGTTGTGTTGCCATCAATCATAATTCTATGCCTAATTACCATATTAACCTTGGTCCAAAATGCTCATGCGTAGGAGCACTGAAAAAACAAATGCATTGCCGTCTCTACCGTGCAGTTTGCACAAGTTGCGCAGCTTAATTCGCATCTTATTCCCCTTTCATGCATTCTGTCATGTGTGAGTAGTTTACCCTTAAGCCAGAGATACACAAAGATCTGCACTGTTGGTGGAATTTTAAGCCTCCATATGTATGTATATTGCCACTCTTCTTTGCCCCATGTGATCATGATCCCATACAAAGACTTTGCTGAATAGAACCCATTAGTAGTCCACAGCCAGTACATTTCATCCATTTGTTCAGTGAAAGAAATGTCCTGCATGTATGGTGCAGCTGCTGTTGCAGCATCTTTGAGTGACTTGAACCTATTCGTAATGCCTTTCTCCGCTTCCTCTGCCTCCATTGCTACTGTTGGGTACCGCCAAGTATCAAACCAGTAGGAGATAACAGTTCCTATGCCTATCCTCCATCTTATACTACTAAGGAAAATTGATCTCAACTTCTAGAGCTGTTTTCAAAAGAAAGAGCCCTGTGGGGACCACACTTTAGGACCCTGACTGGCATCAGATGCACATCGCAATGTGATGACAGTACTTGTCCAAAGTGAGCCTGTGTTCCTGTACAATCTCCACCACCAGCGGATCAACAAAGAGTAATTCCTTAATTTCAGGTCGACTCCCCCCATTCCACCATTCTGTTTTGAGAAACACACATTCTCCCAATTAATCAATGAGATTCCTCTACGCGTATCAGTCTTGCCCCACAGAAATCCCCTTCGTATCTGATCTAATCTGTTTATCACCCACTGTGGTATTGGAAATGATGCCATGAAGTAAATGGGAATAAAACATAGAACCGAATTTATTAGTTCCAGTCGGCCTCCTCTTGATAACAGTTTGCTCTCCCATCCCTCTAATTGAGATTCTAATTTATGTATAAGAGACAAGTATAAGGCTCTATGAGGTTTCTTGATAGTTAGAGGTAAGCCGAGATATGTAATCGAAAAATCTGCTCTGGTGCATCTCATAACCGCCAATATGATTGGTATTCTCTATGGTCTCACATTAATTGGTATCCATGCACTATTGTCATAATTAATCGAAAGTTCAGAAATCGAGGAGAAAGGTCTCAAAATAATTTTTAATGAGACAACCGTTGGGGCATCTGTTGTTGCTATGAGGACTGTGTCATCAGCGTATTGATGAGCAAAAACTGCGTTGTCCAGTTTATTTGAGATCCTGGATCTTAAACAACCATTCATCTTTTCTAACATTTTTTGCAACACGTCAACTGCGATGTTGAATAGCATTGGAGATAATGGATCTCCTTGCCTCTATCCTTTTTTATGATCAAAGTATTATATCTCTCCACCATTCAGCACAATCCTAGAGGATGAAGTTGTTAGTAAATGATCTATCTACCGGTTTGGGAATCCCCTTGCTATCATAACATCCTTCAGAAAGGACCAGCTCACAGAATCGAAGGCCCTGGCAAAGTCTAATTTAATAAACATTGCCTCGTTGCATGTATCTGAGATATGATGCAACATTTCTCAGGTTGCATTGAAATTTTCTGTAATTTGTCTGCCCCTAACAAAGGTTGTTTGATTTGGATTGATCAATTTGGGTAAATATTCTCTCAACCGGTTTGATAAAAACTTGGATATTAGCTTAGAGATGGCATTCATCACACTAATCGACCTATAGTCTCTTAGGTTTTCCGGCACCTCCTTCTTTGGGATCATGATTATGTTCGCCTTATTAATTTCTTTCAAATCCACAGAATGATCATAAAAGCTTTGCACTATGTGTACCACTTCTTCTTTTATCATCGTCCAATGGATCTGTAAGAACTCATTTGGGAGCCCATCAGGGCCTGAGGCCTTGTTCCTTGCCAATTGACGGACTGCAACCTCTATTTCAACCAGAGTAAAAGGGTGTCTAAGGGGGGACAAATCCAGGGTGACCGGATACAAACACTGAGAACTGAAAGACATAACCTCATTTGATGTTCCTAGTAAGCTCTCCATGTGAGATTTGAAAGCATTCCTAATCTGGTTGTCATGCGTCAGGATGATCCCCTCATGTTCCAGGTTCATAACCATATTCCGTTTCTGTCTTGACGAGTCCATTGCATGAAAAAAATGAGTGTTCCTATTACCCGATTTCAACCATTTGTATCGTGATCTTTGGTGCTATCTAGTTTCAATGAAGCCAGCATATATGCCCTTTTTCACACATTGTTTCGGAATAAAGACTCTTCTCTCTTCAATTTGATAAAAAAAACAAAATTGTCTTCTTGCAGAATATGAGTTGTTTTTCTAGGTCCCTAAATTTCTGACAATGCCATTTCCTCAATCTCTCATGCATTTGTTTCAATTCTGTTGGAACCGTTGAATCCCCTGTGTATGTGAAGCCGAGCTGCCCTGCCACGTATCCTTAATTATTTCATTCAATTGAGAATTAGATAACTAGAACAACTCCAACTTGTGTTGTCTTCTCTGACTCGGTCCAGAGTTGCAATTCAACAAAAGGGGGGCATGATCTGAAACTAGAACTTCCAAAGCATGTAACGTTATCATTGGAAATTGTAAAGAAAATTCTGGTGCCATAAAAACCTTATCCAGCCTAGAATGAACAGGTGCCGGTCGTTTGTTAGACCAAGTAAACAACTAATTTTTTAAAGAGACATCAACCATTTCAATCTCACGATGAGATCATTAAACAAAGACATTAAGTTAAAATCTCGTATAATTCCAGACCGGTCAATTAACCAACGTACCAGATTAAAATTGCCGTCCAAGATCCACGGGTGGTGTACCAGAGATGCAATGCTTCTTAATTCCTCGATAAATTGAGGCTTAAGATCATCAACCGCCAGACCATAGACATTAGTGACAAGGATGAGCCCCCCTACTGCTATCTGTCTAAGCAATGCAGTGCAGGAATGAGTTGTCCCCCATGAGGTCACTAGCTCATAACTTCTCTTCCAAGAGATCAATATCCCACCTGAGGAATTCCTCGCATTCACAAACACACACCTTCGTTCAAAAAAGTTAGAAGGACCCGAGAATAATAATCAAAAGAGATTTCATTCTATTTCGTCTCTTGTAACATACAAACATCACATCTCGAATGCCTAATCACATTCCTCACAATATCACATTTGTCTAAGTTCCAAAATCCCCTATAATTCCACAACATAAGTTTTAATTTTCTGAGTTTAATCAATATAAAAACAAATTATAGCTCTAAAAAAACATTCTCTTTCCAAAGCAGAACTATTCCTCATCCGAGGTTAGTTCATCATTCGGATCCGGATCAAAGCGGCTTAAGTCATAGTTGTCCTCTTCTTCTTCATTTTTCGGTACATTAGAGCCCTGTGCTGCCTTGGTTTGTCGGTGAGAATTATCCATTTGAACCACCTAGCTAACATCTGTGTTTTTAAAACCACAACATGTTGCCAAATTAGAGATGTGTTCCCAAATCTCATAGTAGCCTGCGAGATTGAAATTAATAGTCGCTTCTTCATTACCAGTAATGGTTGAGTTGTTGATAGGCTTAGCAGGCCCTGGAATAACCAGCCCAATTGTTTTCATCTTTTTTCGAACCGCCCTTTTAAATTCCTTTTAAGGTGATCTCTGTTGAGCTCGGCCCAGAATGATTGGCTCAGTTTGGAGTTACCACTGGGCCTTTGTTTTTATCTGACTCAGAAAACTGAGACAGCCTATCATTTTGTACTATGGTTCTCTTTGTGGACATATGCCTTCTGCTGCTCTCCCCCGTTCTGTCACCTTTCCAGAAGAATGGCGACACGTATGATTTGGTCCTCCGCATATCATGTTTGGCGTTGGTCCCTGTGATCTCATATGTGGCGGTTGCTGCTGCGGTGTTTGGTAACCCACCTCACTTGATCCACTCGGTTTGCCAGTTGTGGTACCGGAAGGGGAATTTGTCTCCATTAGGATGGTATTCGAGGCATGATTGATTGTGGCATCATGTCTTGTATTCCTCGACATTTGGTTTGTCTCTTCTTTCCCAATCCGGTACATCTCGAATCAGGAGCCGAACGTTCTGATTCTCTGTGTGTACCTCATGGCCAGCAGTAGGTGGATCTTCTGTGGCAATTGGATCTGTGCGCCCATGTGGATCCACCATAGGAATCTCCTCCAAGGTGGTAAACTGGCGTAGCTCCAGCGGTAAGGAGTCAACCGTCTGCCCTCAACATATGTCCCTCAGGACATGGCGACTCATGCATATAGGTTCAAGATCCTCATCCATCGGTTCAGCCTCTAATGATACAGGTGAAGGTGGTGGTGGCTGAGGCCGAGTATACCGTTTTAGGTTTTGGGCATGTCGGTCGCCGTGTAGAGAGGGGTTCTCTTCCAGGCAACCGTGAAAACCTCTATCGGATAAACTAAACCTGCAATATGCATAGCCATCTGAGTGGAAACCAAGGAAAGGTCATCAACCCCCACCGCCGCGATCCACGAGGCCAGCGATGCCTGGTTCTCTGACTTGATCGACCCCAAGTAAACTCTAAATCTGGCAACTGCTTAAGCCACATTCTTTTCTCTCCATAAAGGCGGAGGTACCCCTATAAGGTGCACCAGTACCTTGTAAGTCGGCATACTAATGGCTGTATCATCCAACGGTGACCACGATTGGAAGTTGATACCCTCATCCCAAGCAGCTTGTGGTGTCGCATTAATGAATGTGTCAGGGTCAAGGTTTGGAGGAAGTACTATCAGGAAGCGTGAGCTTGAGAGCTCACTGACTTGTATTTCTTCCTGGCTAACCAGATTAGTTCTAACGGCATAGCTTCCCACATTGTCGGTACTGAGCTCATGTTGAAAGTTATGCGTGTTAATGACTACTGCATTTTTTAGCCTGCTTAGCTCCTTGTGATAGTCTTCATCTTGCTCAATGAAGCAGTGCAATCTCAGGGGTCTTTCAGTTGGCATTTTTGGGATCTATATAGATACAACCCAGTTAGAAGCTCCTCAAAGGCAGGCTCGGTGTGCACCGGAGGCCTAGAAGCAAGCTGGTCAGAAGTGGGGGCTGGTGGTGGCACTATGACCTGCGTGCAACGGGAGCCGATGTGCCCGTCAGTACGACAGCATTTGAAGCAGCAACCTCGCCATTCTGAAAAGGAAGGAGAAGGTGGAAACCTCAGGTGAGACGGGCTATGCGGGGAGACATAGTAGACAACACTCTTGGGAGTGGTTGGTGAAGGTGGCCGGGAAGGTTGGCGGGGTGGTAGTGAAGATGCACCACCTGAGCCGCCAGCAGGAGGAGAGGTGGAGTTAAGGTTACGGCAGAGGACTTGAGCATAGAATAAGAAGGGGATATACAGTTTGGTTGTTGGTTGAGGTGGACTAGAGTCACGCTAGTTTTCTGGGTATTTCCTCCTTCGCCGGACTTCCTGCCATCCATCTTGATCCGCCATTTTCTTCTGGAGTCGCCTGAAGAATCACCCTGTACGGCGAGCACTTGGTTGAAAATTCAGTTGAAAAAAAAACAATTCATGAAATACCACCCAACCGTTTATAAATTACACAATCCAGAATTTTAAATTAATCAATGATTTTCTTCCTATGCAAAAGAATAGTAAAGAGTTTTAAAAAATAAATATTTTTTTGTTTGCTATAAGATTTTGATATATTTAAAAGGATAACACTACTAATCAACAATTTAGGAAATAAAAGCAAATAAACATCTGAATACGGATACATTATTTAAAAGTAATACTACAACAAATTGGTGCACAAATTCGGTGGGATTTTTTTTAAAAACCGTAAATAAAAAAAAGTTTTCTACGAAACCAACATGATGACCCCAAATTTTACAAAAACCATCAGAACCGAGATGCCAATTCGGTCCCAACGATTTTTTTTTCTCCGGACCGAATTGGCATCTCGGTCCCTAACTTTTTCACAGAAAAAGAGAGAAGGCTGTGTGGCCGATGGTGTTGCTGCCTCTGGACCGAAATGGCATTTCGGTCCAGAGAATTTTTTGGCCGGACCGAGTAGCCATTTCGGTCCCGAGAATTCCAGTGAATTTTTCGGCATTATTTTATTCTCTTTGTTATTATTTTATTATTTTAGCTGCCTCTGGACCGAGTAGCCATCTCGGTCCAGAAGTTCTGTCCAATAATATCCATCCTGCTATCTCCTCTCTTCATTATTTTTTTGCCACCTCTCTTCATTATTTTTTTGCCAGACAGAGAGCTTCTTCTTCCTTTCTGACACCTTCTTTCCGAGACCTTCTTCTTCCTCTCTTTCAGAGACCTTCATGCCTCCAAATTACAGATCGGCTCCTGCATTGTGCCTCTAGCGTTCGTCTGAATACTGTAGTAAGTTTTTTTTTTCAATTATGATCGTATTTTTTGCTGTAAAATTGAAAATTATCAAAGGTTAATCGTGAAATTTTTTGTTCAGGAAATGTCTCAAGTATTAATAAATGTGTATCACAGACGCGAAATTACAGACGCACCGACCTGTACATTTCCTGTTACTAACTCAACTAGTCTTGATGAGCTAAGAAGACAGATATATGTTGGCATTCGGTTGCTCCCTAGCCGGTTCGATCTGACAATCAGCGCACGTTTGAACACGGCACCACCTGGCTCAGCAGAAAAATACCAGTTGTTCAACATAGACCACGAAGCGACTTGGTATATGGTGCTTGCGAATGCCACTCCGGTATTGAATTTTAAACTTCTTGAATTAGTGGTTGAGTCAGTACCAGTTGTTAGTCAGACCAATTATGACCCATACCCGGGTAGTGTACCCGGAACTAGCAGAGACATACCGGTGAATGACCCACCCATACATTGTGATGAAACCACCGAAATACCCCCCGTTGAGTTGCATGATTATTTTGAGCAGCTGAATAATGATACTGACTCAGAAACAAGCTCTGACCCTGATGACACGGTTGTCGGGGAAGAGGAAATGGCCGAAATTGAGGATCAGATTAGGATGGAAGAAGTAAGGAATGAGTGGCAATCGTCTATTCCTTTTATTAATCGGGGATTGCAGCATCCTTGTTCGGCATTTCATGACGATGTGCCGATGCCGTACAAGGATGAAGCATTTTTTGGTCATCCACCCAGAATCGACGGTCCATTTTCGGTGGGACAGATATTTGAATCCAAAGCTGATCTTAAATCGAAGCTGAATAAATATGCCATGGATAGTAACTTAGAAATACAACAAACCCAGACAAGTCGTAACAGATATGTGGTTGTATGTACAGTGGAGGGGTGTCCGTGGAGGGTATACGCAAAAACCACTGCGACGGGCAATTGGACAATTGCAACAAACCCATACGAGCACAATTGTTACAGTACTTCATGTACAGCAGACAGTCGTCAGATGACTGCCAGGATGATTGCAGATATAATCAAACCGGGTCTCAAGGAGGACCTGGAGATGTCAATAAAAGCATGTCGAATTGCAGTTAGGCAGGAGTACAAAACGGTTGAGCCTTCATACAGCAAGATTTGAAGAGGGAGGGAGCTGGCTATTGCCGATTTATTTGGTTCTTGGGAGAAAGCTTACGAACTGCTACCTTCTATGCTCGGTGCAATCCAGAGGTCTAACCCAGGTACAAGATACAGAATTGATCACATACCATCTAGGACGTTGGGCGAACATATTTTCATCCGTGTGGCATGGGCTTTCGGTCCATGCATTCAATCATGGCAATATCTCCGACCAGTTATAAGTGTAGATGCAGGACACCTATCCGGCAGGTACAAAGGAAAACTATTCATGGCATGCGCTTATGATGCAGAACAACAATTACTGCCAATAGCATTCGGAATTGCGGAAGAGGAGACTTCAGATAATTGGGGCTGGTTTATGCAATTTGTACGCGAAGATGTTGTCGGCCCCGGTCGGATATGTGTTATATCAGACCAGCATGCTGCAATCCGTTCAGTGTTTGATCGACCTGATTTAGGGTGGTGCGAGGAGAGGGGTGAAGCAGTTCATCGATTGTGTGCTCACCATATTGCGGCGAATGTGTACAAGTTGTGCAAGGACAGAGTAATTGAACAAATTTTCACTGTGTTTGTGGGTAAGATGAAACCTTGGAGGTTTGATGAGGGTATGGAAATGATAGAAGGTAGGAGCATTACTACTCACCAGTACATCATGTGGTGTGGTAAAAGGTTGCAAAATCTCGAAGAAGAGCCTCTGCAACTCCATAAATGGGCACAATGTCATGACGGAGGCCCAAATAGGTGGGGTATTATGACTACGAACGGATCAGAATCATTGAACAATGTTTTTCGAGTGGCTCGCCAACTGCCTGTAACGGCAATAGTTGATCGCACATTCTATAAAGTTGTGGATTGGTATGTCAGAAGAGGTGCGGTTGCTCGAAATTGGCATCGAAATGGAATGAGATTATCAGGAAAAATCATGTCAGCGTTAGAAAAACGGATTGCCAAAGCAAAGGAGCACCGAGTGATACCAATGGGTGGTGAATTTCCCGTCTACGAGGTCGTCGATCATGATGGAACCCAAAGAACGGTATGTCCGAAATTTACTTAAATTTAGTATAACTTTCTCAATTTGTAATATTTAAATAACATGATTTATTGATTGTACAGGGGCAACTGGGAGACATGAAGTACGAAGTTAGATTTCCAGAAGGGGAGCAGAGAATGCCGGTTTGTGACTGCCAGAAACCGCAATTTACTGGCATTCCCTGCAACCACGTCTTGGCGGTGTGCTGTAAGAGACATCTAGATCCGATGAGATATGTAAGTCACTATTATAGCGTTGAAAATTATGTGAACACATGGAGAGGTGAGTTTCACAGCTTCGGCAGCCACCCCAATTGGATATACGAGTTGGGAGCACCTAAAATCAAGCCGGACAGAAATAAAATTAACAAGGGTAGGAGGAAGCACAAGCGAATTCCTAATGCTATGGATGTTATGGAAGCTCAATGTAGGCCACGCAGTGGAGTACAACGTCCAGAGGGGTCCGGCAGAAGAAGACCGTCAGGTTAGAAATCGTAATTGTGAAGTAGTACATATTTTTAATTAAATTAAGATTTTACACACTCAATTATATTTATATCCTCATTGTGCAGGGGCAACTGTTGAAAGACGGAGAAGCGTATCTGGCATCCGGCTGGAAGCATCTGCATCTGCTAGGTATACAGAGGCATCTGCTCCACAAGAAAGACGGAGAAGCGTATCTGGCACCCGGCCAGAGGCATCTGCATCTGCTAGGTATACAGAGGCATCTGCATCTGCTCCACATGTACAAACAACTGGTAGTCAAGCAGGACCATCTGGTAGCCGACCATCTATTGGTCGGACGGCTAGTCGTTTGGTGAACAAATTCTTGAGACGTAAGGAACGATGAATATTGTGTAATGCAAGACCATGTTTTATATAAGACTATGCTAGTCTGTTTTTTTGGAATTTCTGTTTTTCTGTTTTTCTGAATTTCTGACATCCGTCGACAAATCGTCAGAACTGTAGCAAACCGTAATATTTTTGTATGTACAAGTTATATTATCTGAAAACTAGACTTCGACGCCTTTCTTTCCATATAAAGAACCTAAAATTCCATGTAGCCATTTAATCATAATTGAATTTCCAATCTAGTCGAATTTCTGTTCTGTTTTTTTGGAATTTCTGTTTTTCTGTTTTTCTGAATTTCTGACATCCGTCGACAAATCGTCAGAACTGTAGCAAACCGTAATATTTTTGTATGTACAAGTTATATTATCTGAAAACTAGACTTCGACGCCTTTCTTTCCATATAAAGAACCTAAAATTCCATGTAGCCATTTAATCATAATTGAATTTCCAATCTAGTCGAATTTCTGTTCTGTTTTTTTGGAATTTCTGTTTTTCTGTTTTTCTGAATTTCTGACCTCCGTCGAATCTAGTCGAATATGGACGAATTTCTGCATTTTTGTTGTTATTAATTTTTAATGTTATCGGAATTTTGGAATTTCAAATGCGAAGAAGATTTGGTATGTCAGAGATGTAGAAGGAAGCACGGATTAGACGTCAAAGAAGAGGAATTTCTAAATTAATACATGTTTACACTAAACAATCCATACACTAAACATAAACTACACTAAATCAATCCGTGGCTTCCCTGCCCCTAGGATCAGGGTATCTCGAGTGGCTAAATCTGCGAGCTGGCCTTGTCTGACGTCTTGCCGGAGCCGCATCTGATGGCCCCGCATCATCTGCTAGAGGGTTCCCGTCTATTACTATGTTTCGAAGCGAGGTGTAAACTCCACGCATAACATCTTCATGAGTCGTTGGAGGAACTTGGACATCTACATGCCTCGCTCTCATGTCTGGAATATCACCGCCAATATCGATGTGGTTTGGGTCAAATGGAAGCCCGGCTTGCTCGACCATGGCTCTGAACATTGCGATATGCCCAATATCCCGTAAAAAATCCCGACTATGCACTAGCAACAGTTGTCCAAAAGCCATTTGCCCGGGTGTCTTCACCATCGCAATTCCTTCTGCGGTCATATTCATGAGGCGACATCTCTGAAAAAAAAATGAATAGTTAAATAAAATGAAAGATAGTTCGTAAATAAAATGAGCAGATATATTAAAAATTAAAATTAAAATACTTACGGTACGCGCTTGCACCTCGGCATCCGAGACATACCCGAGACGGTCTACTTCTACTTCTGGTTCTGGCAATGGCTGGCTCAGAACTGCTGGTGAGCGTATTTGATAAATCGATGGCATGCCGTTCCGGAGGAACCAATCCATATACTCGGGATACCTGTAACGACCAATTAGAATAAATTAACTCATCACTGGAACCGAATTCAAAATTAAAAAAAAAACGTACCTATCCACATCGTAAGGTCCCGGCTCTGCAATTGCCCAGGGTGGTTGAGCGATATATTCCGCCCAGTGAGTGTTCCAGTCTGCACTCAATTCGTCACCTCTGTCTAAACCCTGCTTGCGGTTCATACCGCGGAGGCCTTCCAGATAATTAAAGGGCAGTGGAGCCGCCGGAGGAACTACCTGAAATAATCCGAACTGCCGGTAAACCCTCTCAGGAAGATGAATCTCACACTCCCAGAAATGGACCAACCACACGCGATATCTAAATATGGGCCCATCTCTAATCCCGCGCGAAGGTTGTTGGTGGTAGTAAGTCATATACGGCATCCAGTTGACAACATTTACATTCAGACGCTCAAACTGGCCTCGATATTGCGATACACCTAAGTTGTGAACACATTACAAATAAATATTGAATTAACACTAAATTATATTGAGAAATATACTTTAAATACATGTTTAAATAAATGTACCTCTAATAGGGTTGCCATCCCATTGATGCGGAATAGTCCATCTTGCGCCAAAAGCCAGCCTCTCCAATAGGTTTTCACCGCCAAATGGTAAATCGTGCCTGCCTCTGGGCCGGCCTATAGGAAACCGAGTCCAACACCACATCTGCAGCAGCAGTAATGGACCATTAATCGAAACTGCATTCTTTCTGCAAGCCCGAGACAACTCACGATACAGGCAGGCAAGTACAGCACCTCCCCAATTGTAGTCCTCTTCCAGGGGACCCAAATTCTCTAAGAACTGCAAGTACATGATCGGGACAGAACTTGAGTTCGCATCGGGAAACATAATCTTTCCAAACAAGTCCATGCAGTATGCCCGTGTGTGTCGGTCGACGATCTCCTGGGGAGTGTCATGTGCCAAGTTTCCGTTAAAGCGGTCCTTCAACCATTTTAGTCTCATATGGTATTTGGATCTCCTAACTTCGCCATTGTCGGCCACCTTTGAATAAAAAAATTCATCATCACTGTCTTCATTGCCGTCATAGACCTCATGCCCTAGGCACTCTTCGATCAGTAGTGACCAATTATCATCTGTATGTCCAGCAATTGCCTTCCCTGTAAACATAGATGTTAGAGATAAAGATATACTCGATACTTACAATGCAATTTAATACACTACAATACGCTAAAAAAAAGATACATTACTCTAAATATTTATACAATTTATTTACACTAAATATTAATAGGATTTATTTACACTAAATTACTCTAAATATTTACACTAAATTACTCTAAATATTAATAGGATTTATTTACACTAAATTAATTTATTCCTAAATTAATTTATTCCTAAATTTATTTACACTAAATTAATTTATTCCTAAATTTATTTACACTAAATTAATTTATTCCTAAATTTATTTACACTAAATTAATTTATTCCTAAATTTATTTACACTACATTTATTTACACTAAATTACCTGCACTAAATATAAATTAATCACAAAAGTATAAATTAGTAAGAAAAAATATTTTACCTTGAACAGGTAAGCCCCACAGACAGCTGACATCTTCCAGTGTCACTGTGCACTCCCCCACCGGAAGATGAAAACTATTCGTCTCGGGCCTCCACCTCTCGACGAGCGCAGTGATCAACGCTTTATCGATCTGACAATGCGTCACATCCGTCATCTGGTACAGGCCTAAATAAATCAAACCTTCTTTCATTCGAGGCTGGTAATTAATGGCCATTTGCCGAGGACCAGGACGCAGTGAACGAATCGGCTGGAACGATAATTTCATGCAGAATAATGTAAAGAACAAAAATTAATTTAAACTTCCAAGTTTATTTTGAAATTTAAAACCAACACGATATTAAACAAATACCGTTGTATTCACCAACGATATCTTGTGTTGCTCAGGAGGCAATTGCAACAAGCGTTGTTCAGCAGCCATTTTGCACTACAATATAAATAAAATTACAACATAAAAAAACTCCAGTTAGTTAACAAATCAAAAATTCCTTTAGCTAATTTACTCTACATACAAAATTAAAAAAACCTACAATTAGTTAAATTATACTAAAAAAAGCCTAAATTACACTAAAATAAGCCTAAATTATTCTACATTTATTTTTAAAAAAAACTATGACCAAGATTACTCTACATGCAAACCAAATCATTATACAATTACTAAACACTATATACAATAAATTTATACACTAAATTACTCTAAATATTTATAAAATTTATTTACACTAAATATTTATACAATTTTTATACAACTTACTTACACTAAATATTTATTCACACTAAATTTATTTGCACTAAAAAATTATACAATTTATATACAATTTATTTACACTAAATATTTATTCACACTAAATTTATTTGCACTAAAAAATTATACAATTTATATACAATTTATTTACACTAAATATTTATTCACACTTAAATTTATTTACACTAAATTTATTTACACTAAATTACTCTAATTACTCTAATTACTTTAACTACTTATACATTTTATTTATACTACAATACATTAAAATACACTACAATCACTAAATAAATAACACTAAAATAAACTAATTTACACTACAATACACTAAAATAAACTAATTTACACTACATACAAACTAAACTAAATAATTTTACAAAAAAAATTAAAATTCGGATTTTTTTCCTAAATTAAAAATTCACACTATAATACATTAAATTACACTACAATACACTACAAAAAACTAATTAATTCTATAACTAAACTAAATAATTATAAATTTCGGATATTTTTTTCAAAAAATAAATTTAATCACGTACCCAATGAAACTTGTAGATCTGAAGCTTTTCTTGTTCTTCTCTCAAAACTATATTCAAATATGTAATTAGAATACAAAATGGCTGCAAATTTGAGGGGTTAAAATTAAATTTTTTTGGTTTGGTTTCGGGTAGAGGAAGAGGAAGAAGCTCTCGGGTGAAGGACCATGGGAGAAAGAAGAAGGGAGTTGGTTCTCGGTCCCGAGTAAAAGAAAACACTGGGACCGAGTTGGCTTCTCGGTCCGGAGGAAAAAACATTGGGACCGAGTTGGCTTCTCGGTCCGGAGGAAAAAACAATGGGACCGAGTTGCCATCTCGGTCCAGAGGGATTTGCGGATTTTCTGTGGCCTGAGGTGCGGCAATATTAAAAATAAAGGGGGACCGAGATGCCAATTCGGTCCGGAGAAAAAAAAAATCTTGGGACCGAATTGGCATCTCGGTTCTGATGGTTTTTGTAAAATTTGAGGTCATCATGTTGGTTTCATAGGAAACTTTTTTTTATTTACGGTTTTTAAAAAAAATCCAATTCGGTGCACTTGAAGATTTCCTTGGGATCCACACGCTTCCTCTCTCTTGTCAGATATCGGTACCTTCCTGTGCAATAGAAGTGCTTATATGTGCGCTGCGCTTCTCCCTCTCCCTCTCTCTCTCTGTCTTCTTGCTTCCTAGGTTGCAGTCATTTGCTGTGCCCCTCTCTCTCTCTCTCTCTCTCAAATTACTAAGAAGATATTAACCAGAGGTACGGTCTCTGAAGTTTTTGTTTTTTTTCCTCACAGCTCTCTCCTAAAAGATCTTTTGTAACAAATATAACTTGCTTACTGAATAACATGAACTTACTAATTTACCTGACGCAAAAGTTGTAGATAGATTATATGTACATGAACAACTTGATGCAAATTTCTGCTAGGTTATAGCTTATAGGTAGTTTAAATTAATTGGTAATATACTTTTTCCACTGTTTATCATCTACTTTAGACTTTTAGACATGTCATTTCTTCCATAAAGTTTGTATTCTTTTCTTCAACTCTTTTCTATTTTATTAGATTTGTCACATCCTTGCTACTTTTGTAAAGAAAAGAAGAAACAAAGCTTACATATATGTACTATAACACACTGTTCTTGGGTTCTGTCTGTTTCCTTTTTACAGGTTTATCTCTATAAATTCCAGCTAGCCATTTTGCCAGAACAAGAGAATTTAATCAATGGCGTGGTGGAATATTGGCTCCCAACAAAAGATAAATGGCTTGTTATATAGGGAGAAAAACAATGATGAAGATGATCAAAACCAATTTTTGCTTCAGTTTGGACATAGCTATAATAGCATAGAAGAGAGAAGAAAACTTTCCTCAGGTAAGGTTATTTAACTTATAAAGACTTTCTCTTCGTGATAAAACTCTAATGGCATGTTAGATGTTACAGTGTTCTAGTACTATTTGAATGCTAGTTCTAGTACTATTTTGAATGCAGCAGTACAATGACAATCCTTATTATTTTTAGTTTTGACCTTGTACATACATAGATTGACTTTGATCCTTTCGCCTTATTTGTTTCCATATCTGGTTTGAATAAACTGATAATTTCTTTAATAACTACCCGCTGAGAGCATATTTGACTAGCACCTACTCCTGTTTGTTTCTATATCTTCACGTGTAGTCTCTAGCTTATCTAGAAAAAATTAAACTCTAAATTCTTAGATAACTTTTGATGGTTTGGAGATGTCCTTTTTCTTTTCTGTTAAACCCAAGTCATACTTTTGACATATATATAGAGATAGACTATGGTGAGTTGTCACGCTATATTTTCATTTTGAAAATCCAAACAACTGATCCGAACCGTTCAACATGTTCTCTATATTGAAATGTGCTTGGAGACTAAATTTTACATTTTTTGGAATTTGTTTACTATTTATTAAGCCACTTTGAAAATCACTGATCCACTGTGAACAGTAAAAAACAGTAAAATTTTCTGGACCACCGGATCAGCGATTTTCAAAGTGGCTTAATAAATAGTAAAAAAATTCCAAAAAATGTAAAATTTAGTCTGCAAGCACATTTCAATATTTAGAACATGTTGAACGGTTCGGATCGGTTGTTTGGATTTTCAAAATTGAAAATATGATCCGAAGTAAACCCCCCATTTACTTTGCAAAGCACAATAGCCCATCTCTCTCTCTCTCTATATATAGAGCTTGGCTACTATGCTTATATAAGCAAAAGCCCCCATATGCTTAAATGAGCATTTTTGCGTTTCCAATGTTCAAATGGTCGATCCGACCGTTCATCTTGTTCTCCATATTAATATGTGCTTGGAGACTAAATTTTACATTTTTCTGAATTTTTTTACTATTTATTAAGCCACTTTGAAAGTTTCTGATCTGGTGGTCCAGAATTTTGGAAACACTGTTTTTACTGTTCACCCAGATCAGCAATTTTCAAAGTGGCTTAATAAATAGTAAAAAAATTCAGAAAAATGTAAAATTTAGTCTCCAAGCACATATTAATATGGAGAACAAGATGAACGGTCGGATCGACCATTTGAACATTGGAAACGCAAAAATGAGTTATAAGCATATGGGGGCTTTTGCTTATATAAGCATAGTAGCCAAGCTCTATATATATATATATATATATATAGGATTTTGCTAATATGCTACGCGTAGCATAGAGCCCCTCCGTGCTACGGCTCACTTTTTGAGTTTTCAAAATCCTAACGGTCGATCCGAACCGTTCAACATGATCTCCATATGAATATGTACTTGCAAACCAAATTTTACATTTTTTAGAATTTTTTTACTATTTATTAAGCCACTTTGAAAATCGCTGATCCAATGGTCCAGAAAAGTTTACTGTTGTGTACAAATTAGTGTTTTTTCAAAGTGGCTTAATAAATAGTAAAAAATTTCTAAAAAATGTAAAATTTGGTTTGCAAGTACATATTCATATGGAGATCATGTTGAACGGTTCGGATCGACCGTTAGGATTTTGAAAACTCAAAAAGTGAGCCGTAGCACGAAGGGGCTCTATGCTACGCGTAGCACCGTAGCACTGTCATATATATATATATATATAGTATGGCTAATGTGCTTCCTCTAGAACTTCAGCCTCGTGCTTCCGGGGGCATATCTTAGTGTTTGATGTTCAAACAACAAATTCAAACCGTTAGATGTTCAATCTATATTAAAATGTACTTGGAGACCAAATTTTACATTTTTTGGAATTTTTTTACTATTTATTAAGCCACTTTGAAAATTCCAGATCCGGGTGAACAGTAAAAACAGTCTGGACCATATGATCTGGAATTTTCAAAGTGGCTTAATAAATAGTAAAAAAATTCCAAAAAATGTAAAATTTGGTCTCCAAGTACATTTTAATATAGATTGAACATCTAACGGTTTGAATTTATTGTTTGAACATCAAACACTAAGATATGCCCCCGGAAGCACGAGGCCGAAGTTCTAGAGGAAGCACATTAGCCATACTCATATATATATATATATATATATATATATATATGTTATAAAACACAGCGCAGTATTGGTAGAATCAATATAAAGCTCTTTGTCTTTATATAATAAGGCCAGCTATTATTTATATAATCATATCAACATTATTTTTGAAAATCATGACATCAAATTTTGCTAATTAGTTTTCAACTATGCAGAAAAAATTTCGAGCACTGTGTATCTGATTGTTATTGTCAATGATTATGATCTCAAAATGGGATGATAAAGTAGTTAATACAATTATAAAGATTAAGCAATATATAATAGTGGTGTTATTCTAAAAAAAACGGTATCTTAGATAATTTGGTCGTGTAATTTCAAAAACATTTATGAACCAAAAACACACACAGACAAAAATTGTTTGTTTATTGATATGGAAGAGGCCGATGTCTTATATATAATAAAAACCACACGACAATTGAATTGTAGCAGTCGGGAAGAGGGTTCTTAGTCTGTACAAATGGGACTTTAAAATTTAATTGCTCCATGTTATATATGAAGGGTATATATCTGACTTCTGCACAGGCTTGGGTGTAGTATCAATTAAAATTTATATATGTCCAGTTTGTCCATGTAGGTTTTGTAGCTAGGATGACATTAAATAAAGTAGCAAAACATGGAGCTAACTTGGTAAGCAACATATACAGCTACCACGTGTCACAGTACCAGTTCATTCTCGATACAAAATAATATAGTATCAAGTAGAATTTATGTCCAGTTTGTCCATGTAGGATTTGTAGGATGACAATAAACAAAGTAGCAAAACATGTAGCTAACTTGGTAAGCAACAGCTACCGTTGCACAGTACCAGTTCGTTCTCAATACAAAATAATACTGGCATCAATCTGCCGGCCAACATTCAAAAATCAAAACCTAGTATTTTAATCTGAAGAATTAGTTTTCTCTAAGGGAAAGAGTACAGACATTGTTATTTTTAGTAATATATATGACTAGTTCAGTAGAATTTTATTTTTGCTTCTGCAACAAGTATCTTTTTCATTTTTTTTTTTTGGAACATTGTATGACTGTATTCCTTTTAGTGAATTAGGGAATTGCTAACAATGATTGTCTCACCAGTAATTATATTCTTCTTTATTTAAGATAATTCAGACAAACATAGAAGATTGGAGTTCACACAAACTCCTGTCATCTCTCAACAAAGGCTGGTTTCGGATGAGGCTTGTTTTCAATTGGGGCTTAACCAGAATTCGGTATGTGGTTCTAATTGTTTGTTTCTGTTTATTTTGTGTACATATTAGTAATACTGCCAAAAGAAGTAGAACTAGAGCGTTCTTAAGTAATAACTTGACTTTATACTAAATTAATTTCTAAATTTCTAAATTTTACTTATAAACACATCACTCGTGAAGTAGATCAGTTTTAACTGTTTGGATTGGTCGAAGTCAATTTGATAGGTTTTAGAGTTAAGCTCACCAAGGACTTGATGAGTTTAAGAACACCCTAGTTATACTCCTACCTAAGGAAACATTTGAATATATATTATGTTTATCTAATTTTCACCTTGGACCCTAGTTAACTCTTTTCTGGATATTTTGATGGCTTTGTTTACATACGTGACCTATAATTAATATACATATATTAGAAAATAAGTTGGTGAAGCAATTAAGTTCTGAATTCTAAGATGAACTTCACATGATGAACTCCATGAGCATTTACAATTAAGTGTAATGTTTTTGTGTAGGTTTACTCCAATTATTTGAATTCCGATCAGCACTACAATATGTATTCAGTCAGCAGCATGAAATCGAAATCAATGGTTAGTTCTCTCTTCCTTACAGCTACTTACCGGATCACTCAGATAGTTTGCAAAATCCCTTGAACCAAATGAAGGCAACTTCAAAGAACAAATGGTATAGACTTATAAAGCCAGTGTTGCAGGAATTTTTAATAAATTGGGAGTTATGTCGGTACTAAAAATAAAATCAACTTTTGTCAAATGCCAAATAATAAAGAAAAGTCTACAATATATACTCAGTCAAGATCTTTGAGACAGATTTGAATCAAATAGTATAAACCAAAGAAAAGTAAAAAAAAATCAGAATAATAGAATATGCTACGCATTAATTAAAAAAAAAAGGATTGATTTTGAATCTCAAAAGACCACATATGAACCATGTCAACATTGATGCTCCCACACAATGGCCTTATTGGGCCTATTGTGTACTATAATATTTATCTACTTGGGCTTAGTAGGAAACAAGTTATACGCTGAAGAACGCATTTGTTTTTCTTTCTCATTTAAAAGTTTAAACCCATTTGCTTGTGACGATTAATAACTGACATAGACAGAATATATATCAATTTATATTTTCATTTTAAATTGTGTATTATAGGTCGGTTTCTGCTAGAAAAAAAAAATTGATTAAGCCACACCAAACAACCTAATAATGCACAATCCCTAGTTAAGTTTGTTCAGATGCTCTTTTTAATTATTGTACCTTGATTTGCATACTAATTCTGTTTTTTTTTTTCTCTCTCTCTACTTTTCTGACAATACCTAGGATTCCCAATTGCAATATAAGATAATTTCAACAGTGAATGGGCCGATATTTGTGAACGCAAAACAGTTTCATGCGATCCTTCGAAGACGCCGTGCGCGTGCTAAGGATGAGAGGGAGAATAGAGTCCGCAAAAACAGAAAGGTGTGATTTTTACATATGGTGCTTCTTTCATACATTAATAAGTACTTTAAAAAAAATTAACCAATGCCTTAAAGAACAGACTTCAGCAGTTACTGCTAACATATCGGTATGAAGCTGGTATCACCCATCCTGAATTCAAGTGTTTCACTAATTATATAGGGCATTGTTTCCCCTTTCCTGTCTGTTAGGTGTCTGTGGTATTTTGTAGATGGTGCTAGTTGGGTTCTATATCTCAGTACTGAGATGAAACAGTACTTTTATCAATACTCGCCTCAACTTGCAACTTATGTAGTCTTCAGTTCCTTTCTCTCAAGTGACAAAAATAATATATATACATACAAATACAGCGCATACACTTATACCATTAGTGTGTTCTGTGCGTAACTAATTTACATAAGATAAAAAAAAAGTCGTGTATATTGTTTTCATGACCTATTGTGTTCTTTAACAGCCTTACCTGCATGAATCACGTCATCTCCATGCAATGCGACGTGTCAGGGGCAGTGGTGGTCGTTTCGTAAACACCAAAAGCTTGAAAAATGGAAATTCCACCAATGTTAGTGGTAAAAAGGCAACAAATATACCGTTGACTTTTCCGCCTCATATGACTGCATCGCTTAGCTCGGAAACTCAACAATCTGAGAGCAGTTATCCAGATCCTGGAAGTGTTGGTGCTGTTAGAGTAGCAGGATTGGAAGTGACAAGCACCTACATGCAACACAGTTTGAACGAATTCAACATGTTCGACCAACTCCGCACGCCATTTTTCCATCAGATGCAAGTGTTCATGAATGGAGAGCAAGTGGCATAGAGTTGTTGTGATCATTTCAGGAATAATGGTTGCTGTGAGGATCTATTGAAGGTCTAGTTACAGTGAGTTGGCAACTCATCCTTGGCTTCTTTCAAATGAGGGTGTCACCCCTGGACCCTGGTTTGGATTAAATCTTATATACTAAGTGATTTTGAGGAGTGATGTGGTTGTACGTATCCACTTGATATATGAAATTTGTTGTTTAATGAACACTTTGTACTGATATTTTCAATTTTGTTTGTTCGTCTTATTTCTTTGATAAATTTTCTCTAAATTTTTCATGAAACCTAGCTAGTCTGATTTGAGGAACTGAATAATATTTGTATCATTGGTGATGAGAACAGACATGTTATAAAACCTATAATTTGGCGACAATCCAGGAAATACTCTTATATATAGCCAATGGCGTCCAGTCTAACAGCTTTCCAAACACATCATAATTAGATTAGAATTTAGAAGCCACTGGTTTTTGTATGGCTCTCTCTCCAAATACGCAAACAACATGAGTTACATGGTAGCCTTTATTCCGAACCAACCTCGTTAAGTCGTTATATCTATTGTTAGGGTTTCAAGAAGAGGAGACTAGAAACAAGAAACAAAATTTTATGAGGAAGCTTAATTATATTTCTTGATTTCATGATTACATAGAGTACAAATAACATAATTTATAGCAACATAAATAGCCCTATAAATGACATGTCCTAAAATACCTTATACTAAAATACTAAATTCTTCCTCCTTAATATAGCTTGTCAAATATAGCCTATTATTCCTGACATCCTGTTAAATCAAGTCTGATGAAAATATATTATGAGATGAGAGGCATACACAACAATTCTCCTCTTGACATGAAATCTCATCCTGAAACAAAATCCCAAAATAAACTCCTAAACACACATAATTATCTTGAATTTCAACTAAATTAGGATTGCCTGAAGAAGTATCGTTCTCGTATGCCTTCTGTTTATTCTTGAGCTTGAAACAGTCGGCCTTGATGTGAACTTTCTTCCTGCAATAGTTATAAATTAGATCATTGTGCTTAGAGCTTGAATAGGTCAATGATGAAGTCAAGTTTTTTCCCCTTTCTCTTCTCTTCTCGACAATCAAGCCAACATCTTGATGGCCATTCTCAGCCCTTAACAAATCACTATCAATGTTGGACTTGACCAACAAATTATTTTTCACACCCTCAAAGGTGATTGATTCCTTGCTTTAAAGCATGGTTTCCTTAAATCCTTGATAAGACTTAGTCAGCGAACACATCAGAACCATAGCTTTATCTTCATCGTCCACCTTGATACCAATTCTCTCCATGTCATTGAGAAGTGCAGTATAGTCTGAAATATGAACCTTAACGGATGTACCTTCTGCCATCTTGAAAGAATGGAACCTTTGCTTCAAACGCAACCGGTTAGTGACCGATTTCCGCATATAGATCCCCTCTAACTTCTTCCATGCATGAGCTGTTGTAGTCTCTGAAAGGATTTCTTGAAGAGTTGAATCACTCAAACACAACTGGATAGTCGAGAGAGATTTGTCATTCATAATCTCCCAATCTTTATTTTTATCCTCCCCTTCCAACTCCTTAGGCCTACCCGAAATTGCAGCCTTTACGCCCAAATTAGACAATATCGCCTTCATCCAAACTCGCCAAAGCGCAAAACTACTTGTGCCATTGAATTTCTCAATATCAAATTTGGTAGACATCGTTGAATTTGAAGTCATGGTCACACCCTTAATTTAACCAAATTACTCCACTAATCACCAAATAACCGAAACAACTCGAAACCCAACTTCGAGAATAATCCAATTCAACAAAAAATTGCAATTATCGGATTTACAAAATCTCAAAGCTCGGTCAAAATTTGGTTTGAAATGAATAAAAGCTTGGCTCACAGAAATAAATTCTTCACGCGGTCTACTCGAGATTTGGCACGGTCCACCAAATCAAAGTCGCGCACAAAAAAGGAATTATCGCGGCTCACCAAATTCATCTGCACTAAGTCCTGGTCGTTGCACGGTTCACACGCCTGAACCAAATATAGCCTACTGCTACTGACGTCATGCTAAATCAAGCATGATGAAAATATATGATGAGATGAGAGACATACACAACATCTATAATTTATAGTTGGATATGATTGATTGTATTTTTGGGGGTATATATGTGTATGTTAAGTTGGAGAAGCAATTGCTCTTTCAGTGCTCCTATGACTTCTGATGAGCAATAAGATCACAGTTCCACGTCTAATAACATCTAATTAACTACCCACAAATCCACAATGCACCAACCAAGAGCAACTACCACAAATGAGCAGACAACCTCTATGAAGTATGAACCACACACCCATGCATGAAGCGCTGATTCTCTGTGCATGCATATTTCTGTTGAACAAAAATGCATTTGCATTTTTTTTGTTTTAAACTACTGTTTGGGTGTGGTACTGGTATAGTCTGGTACTGAACCAAGGTTTGTTGGTACTGGTTTTATAGGAGGTTTATTGTTTAAAATAGGTTGTTTTATTTCCTTTTGTGAAGGGTGCATGTGTTAACAGTCATACTCTTTGGTACCTGCCCTGAGACGTAGGAATGTTACGATTTCTTTAATTTTCATTTATTCTATAATCATGTCACAGAAAATCTAAAAATTAAATAAACAATAGCATTACTACGTACGGTTTCTTTAGATAATAATGACAAAACGTGAGGATGATATAGTATCAGAGTTCTTGCGGGAGGAAAGATAATATGGAGATAAATGGAGATTTGGAAGAGTTGTGCTCCTGCCAAGGTGAAGGTTTTCTCTTTTGTGGTTTTAAAATCTCGTATCTTAACACACGATGTCATGTCACAAAGAGGTATGGAGCGTGAGATGAAGTGTCCGTTGTGCAACACTTGTCGGATTGAGACATCGTGTCACCTGTTATTTCAATGCTCATATGCGGCTCGAGTATGCAAGGAGATTGCACACATTACAGGGACACCTTTGCTTCGGATGGCTGATACGATTTGTGATACATGGGACAAATCTTGGCTCTTTTATAACACGCACGGCTTTGGGAATAAGAAGGAATGGGTCACGAGATTCATGGCCGTCTTATGGAATATTTGACGGCAGCGCAATGAGATAATCTTCAGTGGTTCGGCCTTGACACCGAAGATGTTAGCAAGGACTATTGATGAATGTGTGCTATGGTTCACATATTGCAAGGGTAGTAATTATTTGCACACTGACTGGGGATCGGGGGGTTTAAGTACTGGTATTACATAGCAACTTGCTTTTAATTTTTAGCTATCAGCTTTTAGCTTTTATAGTTTTGATGTTGTAAACTCATTTGAATAAATTGTCTTGGTAGTCTCTACCAAGCTTTTAAAAAAAAAAATATATATATATATATAGTATCAGAGTTAACAGGCCTTCCAGGAACCCGGAGCATTGTTAAGGTTCCTTTAATTTTCAGAATTCTTTTTGGCTATTTAAGAAATTGATGAAAATTAAAGAACCGTAGCAACATGTCATATCTGATACTTAAAAATGAGTTTTTGAATTACCAAAAATAAAAAACTGTACTTTATGAAAGAAACAAATAAATTATCAAGATAAGAAATAATAAATTATAAGACTGATACTGAGTAACCACAAACCAATCAACCAAACAACAGATCATAAGCTACTTGATTATGGGGAGAAAGTTGAATGCATAAGTCAAGATTTTTAACTAGCATGATAATATTTCGGGATCATAGCAAATTAGCAATCAAGAGTTAACCCAGTAAATCTCATCTTGGCGAGTTGTGCGTGCAAGCCTAAATTTTGAGAAAATGGGTTTAAACAAGGTCATGTGCATGTCTAATTTATATGAATGTCAACTCAAGTACTAGACAGTGCATACTGGTACAACACTGAATGTAGGGAACCAGCCAGTGTAGTAGCAGTACAGAACTGTAGTCTGGTATCATAATCCTTGGTATGGCATGCACAAAACAGACTTTCAAAAGAATTAATCATGTGCATTACAACCTGCTAAAACCGTGCAATCATGTCAGCATAACAATATTTCACATAAATCAAGTAGCTTAAAGGAAAAAACCTAGTGAATTTTCTACCAAATTATAAATGAGCCTCATAGAACAATACCCACTAATTTTAGAAAATTTTACAAAGCTCCCTGTTTTATCTATATGTTGCAAGAATCACCCTATTAGAAAAAATAATTTTGCAATTGGTACAAGCCAATCATAATAAAGGCTAGGAGCAGGACCTTTATGATAAATTTCTTCAACAATGGGTATTGTTCTCCAAAAGTAATAAAGGCTATGGCACTTGATACGAATGCCTTTTTGCAATTGAGCTTGTTTGTATTTCTCCATTTAGGACAACAAAGTTCTTTAGTATATCATGGCAATAAAATTCCAAAAGTATACATTTTTAAACTGAGTAAAAATAAAGCAATGATGACTCAAGTATCAGCAAGCCAAGAACTGAGCCAACATGAATCATCTAGAACTCTCAATTAAGAGGTAACCATCTGAACTATACAAGCAATTTCCAGGTACCAATGGAAAATGCTCGCATTTCTCCCACTAGGTGTCTATCCTATAATTATGCAATGGAAAACTCAACCTAATATGAAATTGAGCATTCCAGGGAAAAAGGAAGGTAATATGTCCAAAATATTATAATTTCCTATTGTATAAATGACTTGTTGAGAAATTTAGTATCCTTTATAGACCAATTCTGAAGGAAAATAAAACTCAAGATTGTGGAGTTAAATACATTCCCCAACCCATATTAATTTGAGCGAGCGCCTGAGTCTGCTTGTTTTTCTAGGAAAATTTTCATGTAAGATATCTATATCCTGCTAAAATAAAAATGTTTGAAATTTATTCAACAAAACTCGGAGATTATTACCTTAGCAAATAACAAAACAGTAGTTTTACCGGACAGGCAGAATACTTGTCTATACATGATATCTGCTAAATTTCGGAAGCCAGACTTCATTGAAGCTATTGGTTCCCTGTGGTCAATCATGATATAATCGACAGGTTTTACAGTTGTGCATACGAAATTTATTTATAACAGGTTTAATGTAGAAAAAATCATACGGGCTCGTGCAATTCCACCTAATTTGGTATGGAACATTACTATCAGAACTCGAGGTCCCTTCAATTGAATAACATAATGAATAGGAAAGACAAATTTATATCCAAATCTCCACTTCCCTTCAAATAACTCTAACCAAGCATAGTAAAGAGAAAAAAAAAATAATAAATTGAGTATTCCAAACTTATCTGGAATAAGAGCATTGGGAAGTTTTTTTTATTTGATTAAATATGGGTATTACATGAATGTTAAGCAAAGCAGTATGATCCAAAATGTGATGATAGTACATCCAATATTCATATTTACCCCCAAAAGGTAAAATGTAATTCCCAAAACCATAAAAAATTATTCAGCCGCTCATCATTAAGAGAGATCAGACACCTTCAAGGAACTATTAACCCAATCAAAGGTACAACACAAAATTCCCATTGAATTGTATATGATATCAGCTCTTGAACTAATGTATATGAGTTTAGGTACCAATTGACCCATATTGTTTCAGAAAAGAAAACAAAATTTTCTCCCTCTAATCATTATTCCAGCATGTTAGACAACAAGGAACAAAAATTTAACCCGAAAGTAAATGTTATACCCAATCAAATCCAGCTTTTCTTACTGAGAAGACTCTGTGTTTCCTTTGTCCTCCTTCCCAACCTCCTTCTCTTTCTCCTCTGCAATCTTTTCCTCTGCAATTGAATCTGCCAAGGCTTCTTCCGCACGAAGAATCGGATCATAATAGTCAGCATGAGCATCCATGCACTTCTTGAGCTGAGATGTCACTTGAAAGCACTTGTCTACAATATTTTCGCCAGAATTTTCGGCCGCTTCAACACACTGCTCCCAGGCGATGAATGCATCCTTGCAACCACCTCCTTTCATGAAAAGGCAAAACCCGCACTCCCCCTCTTCCTCCTCTCCTTGTCCTTGTTCGGGTTCGGATTCGGATTGGGCTTCTGGTTGGGAATCGGTGGAAGGATTTGGATCAGATTCGGGTGGAGAAGGGGTCTTAGGATCGGGTTCATGAGTTGGTTCTGCGGTTTTGGATCCTAGGGTTTCAGTAGGAGAGGAGGAAGGAGACGGAGAAGCCATTTCTAGGGAATGTTCGAGAGAGAGAGAAGGCGCTGGCTTCTATGTTGACTGACGACCGCTCTAACTCTTTGCCGATTTTTAAAGTAGGAGCGTTGATTAATCAGAAGTTAAAACCCTAAACCCATGAAAATTATAAGAAACCAGTACAAAATAATACGCAACATTGCAAATTTGCGGGTAAAAGCAATGTGAACGAATTATTGGGAACTCATTTTTACAGCGTGGATTTTGGTGCGTACAGCGAACTCATTTTTCACGGACCAAAATGCCCCTGCTCAGCTTGATCCCCTGCCCTGTTTCCCCCTGCACGGTATATCCCTGCCTTTGCTGTAGGGGCATTTTGGTCCGTGAAAAATGGGTTCGCTGTATGCACCAAAATTTACGCTGTAAAAATGGGTTCCCGAATTATTTTCATTTTGCCAAAGGGGTGTTCAATTTGCCGACATTTTTATTAATATCCAACATTAAATATAAAGAGTGAGGCTACGGTGCTATGCATAGCACGGATGGGGTCCGTGCTACGGCTCAAAATTTGACTTTTCAAAATTCTAACGGTCGATCCGAACCGTTCAACATGATTATAAAATGAATATGTACTTGCAAACCAAATTTTACACTTTTTCGATTTTTTTTACTATTTTTTTAGATAGGCTGTTTTTGGATGGTCCAGAATGTTCAGATCAAGTGATTTTCGAAAAAATAGTAAAAAAAATTGAAAAAATGTAAAATTTGGTTTGCAAGTACATATTCATTTTATAATCATGTTGAACGGTTCGGATCGACCATTAGAATTTTGAAAAGTCAAATTTTGAGCCGTAGCACGGACCCCATCCGTGCTATGCATAGCACCGTAGCCTCACTCAAATATAAATTATCAAATGTATCAAGCTTAGCTGAGTATTTAAAAAATGTTCAAACCGATTATTTTTTAGCCGGTTGGAAGTTTAATTAGAACCAGCCATTTTTTGCCGGTTTGGTATTTTCTTTTATAAATACCTCCGTTTCTCTCTCCTCCCTCTTATAACTCACTTAAACTTACCAGAAGAGAAAGAGAGAAAGAGAGAGAAAAAAAGATTTCTGAGGCGAAAATGGCGATTTCGGAGGCGATTTTTTGGTAATATATTTATTTTTTTAATTTCATTTAATTTGTTTTCAGCAAACCTATTTTTTAAATTTAGTAACCTGACAACTGTTTATCATTTACCAAAATGTAGTTTGTTGGCCATGTCCATGATCGTTTCATTACACTGTGGTAGGAAGTTTTTGAGTAATACATATAAGATTTATTACTCCAAAGAGGCAATTAATTCATTCATGGTTGATGATGATACCTCAATTAGGAACTTGAAGTCTATGATTTACGAATGCACTGGTTATGACCCTGAAAGGTGGAACTTAGAATTGGCAACCCGAGTGAACTCTGGAACACCCCCAACCTATACGAGAGTGTCGATATTAAGTGAAGCTGCATGGAGAGGCGTGTATGAGCAGTTAAAGGCCAATGAGAATTTATTATGGAAATCTATGCCAAGAGAGTTCCGATAGAGTCCAGGGTTGGAAGTTCTAGCCAATGGAAATTTTATCATGGAAATCTACACCAGCACCCCAACCACGACCTCATACAAGAGTCTCACCTAGACCAGTACATGTGTCTCATGTGCTTGTGGTGCCTTTATTATTACCTGAACCATCACCTCACCCCAGACTGGCACTAGTAGATAACGAAACTGGGTCGGATTTTGAAAATATTAACGCAATTTCGAAGGAAGATCTGCAAACTAGGGATGAATTTGAAGGAGAGAACTGAGAATCTGATCACCTGGAGGGTTGTGATGAAGATGATCCAATGCCCATTCGCAGAGAATATGAGAATATACCGCTTAGTGGCCGGACTAATACGCACCCGTTCGCAGACTTTAATGATATATCTGATTTTAAAGAAGCAGGTGTTGGTTACTATGGGAGACGGATTGAGTACAAAGGTAAGTTGGCGCCAGAACAATATTTTCAAAGCAAAGAAGAGCTGTTAAAGAATATTAGAGAGTATCATATTGATAAGAACACGGAGATTAAAATGAAGAAAAGTGACAGGGATTGGATTCAGGTGGTGTGCAAGACTTTGGGTTGTGAGTACGAACTTAGGGAAAAAACATCAGGTTTTGGAGATGCATGGGTTATAACGAAGCAAGACAAGCCTCACACATGCAGGTCCGAGGCATCGAGGAAAGACCATGCACAGCTCACGGCATAAATCATTTCCGATATCATTGAGACCACCATTAAAGATGACCCCTGTATTAGCATCTAGAGGGTAACAAACTGTGTGAGGATTAAGTATGACAATATAACCCCGAAATACAACCGACTGTGGAGGGGTCGTGAGCTTGTAATAGCCCGACAATTTAGGAGTTGGGAGGGTTCATACAGTTTGCTGGAACCATTGCTTATGGAAATCTGCAACAAGAATCCCACCTCTAAGTACCAATTTCTGACATATCATGTACGAGATAAACACAGAGAGATTATTGAAGGAGTTACTCAATTCAGAGCGGTAGCCTGGGCCATTGGTCCATCAATTGCAGCGGTTCAGTACTTGAGACTGAAAGTTTTGATGCTTAGATAGCAAGGAATAAAACAAAAATTTATTCGACTCAAAACAAACGATCTAGTTATTGTAAGTGCAAGAAACAATCTTATTAGCCTAATGAAGAAGATAATAACATAATACCTTGGATTTGATCTCCAAATCAAATCAAGAAGGGTTGTCTTGCTTAGCAACTTCTTATTCCCTTTCTCTTTCAACGGTGGTTGTGCTTTAGCCCTTCAAATGACGAGCCTCCTTAGGTATCCACCGAAAGATTAAAGAAATACTTGTATCTCTAAGGCTAGTAAGAGATTAACAAGTAGAACCTTAATCCTAGTTTAACCCTCTTCTTAATTTCTGAAAACTTCTTAGAGGATTTCTAGATCTCAACACATGAGAGAAAAATGGGAGAGAGGAGAAAAGAGCAAATTTCGGCCAAGATATCTGTCACAGCAATTCTGACCTTTTGGTACTAAAACTCTTATATCTTTTTCTAGGTAACTCCATATGACTTGAAATCTTCACCGTTGGATTCTAGACTCCAAGGGCTACAGATTACATAGGTCATACATCCAGAATGGTTAGGTTTTACCCTTTCAAATTCCAGTTCAAAGTTACCTAAAAAAATCTGTCAAGAAATTTCTTTCCTCTTTAATGAGATTGATTAGATTTAATGACATATTTAAATATCTCTTAAATCATGCCATCACTAATCAATTCTCTCCAGCATATATTTGGGCTTTGGGCTTAAAAATACTAATCATATTAATATTTAATTAAGGCCATAATCCTATACATTAAAAGGCCAACATATAAATTAATATTCTATGTTAATTTATATGCATATCTCATGTGTCAAAAATCATTTAAAATATGTCACACATACTTTAAATATTACTAGGATTATTTTACAACATCTCTATGTCATAAAATTGTTCATATATTAATAACATATAATTTGTACAAATTAATTATAACTCCTTATAATTAACATAGCACATATTATATACATAGAGTAGAACTAGGGTGAGCTGTGCTCACCAACGGATTTGGTGAGCACACCTCCAAAAAACGCATTTTCAAAGTTTAAATAGTCGATTCGAACCTTCCAACGTGTTCTTCATATTAATATGTGCTTGGAGACCAAATTTTACATTTTTTGGAAATTTTTTACTATTTTTTTAGAATTTTTTAAAATCAGTGTTTTTTGAATTTTTTTGAATTTTAATGAAAAGCTGATGATTTTAAAAAATTCTAAAAAAATAGTAAAAAATTTCCAAAAAATGTAAAATTTGGTCTCCAAGCACATATTAATACGAAGAACACGTTGGAAGGTTCGAATCGACTATTTGAACTTTGAAAATGCATTTTTTGGAGGTGTGCTCACCAAATCCGTTGGTGAGCACAGCTCACCCTAGTTCTACTCATATACATATCACATATGCTTTATTAATATATTTTCTTTTAATCTTTCATATGGTGTGACCCTATGGGATCCCATCATTATGGCAATGAAATTAAACTTTTTAATTCCATAAATCAATGATACAACTAGCCATGGTATATTGATTACCCAAATGATGTGGATGAAAAAGCACAATGCAAAATCACGATCCCTGTAACATTAAAATGTTGTTGTGTCAATTCCTTGCCACATGATATCAAAATAATCGTAAGGTAGGAATGTGTCATCCTTACCAATTATTCTTTCTTGATTTTCTTAAGTTTAATTATGATATGATTATCATATAATCATATTGCATGCACATAATACAAACTTTATCAAGGGGCCCAGAGATATCATCGCTTATATAACATATAAGGGACAATGGTTTCTTGATACGTATCGTTCTTCCGCATAAGTTATATGCACTGCAGTAACTGCCTTTATAACTCCTGGTCAAAGAGAGCGTTGGACAGTACCAACAATACACATTCCTTATGTAAGAAAAATAAATATCTCAACCAAAGAATTCTAGACACAATGAAATATCAATGACACAGAACACAATCCATATGATATTTCATTCTTAGGTCTGTCCAGTGCCATACATCTCCATGTATGCACATGTGTGATTAGATCGATAACTCCTTATCGTATAACCTGTAAAACATGGCCATCATCTAATCACTACACTTATCTTATATGGTCAACCAGTGTACCTTGCTGATTGCCAAGATAAGGGACATTTAAGAGTAAACAAATTTATTCATTGTGAAGTTCTACAATTTAAGTCATCAACTCAAATGATCCACTAATATGAATACTCAAGGTACAAAATGATAAAATCATTCACTAATAAACTAAACATATCATACATATGATCTGGGTCTAGGACACCAACACTAACAGAGACTAGTGATCAGTATGTCGTTCTATTAATTATCTAATTACCGTGTTTGACTAATTTGCAAAACATACAATGATTGAATTTGACGATTTCATTGTATGAGTGAGTTTGCAGGTTCAAGAACATTATAATTGTAAGATTAAAGTTGAAGAACCAATGGAATCAACAAGACTTTACGAAGATCAAGAATATAGATTGTAATATCAAATAGATTAGTAAAGTAAATTTGAGATTGTTGATTTCAGGAACTATCCGTTCGGTGCGGAAATAAATCGTTCAGTACGAAATGTATTGACACGGTACCGGACAGATACTAGAAGTGTTACAGTACGAAAGAATTATTCCGTCTGACTATCGTTCGGAACGGAACGTTTCGTTTCAAGTCAGAGGACTCCCCTTAGTGTTCTGTTCTGAACGAATATAGTTCGTATTGTACGCTACTCAAGAAACACAAATTTGGGGAAAATACACTATCCGTTTTGTACGGACATAAACGTACTGAACGGATAGTGTAATGTTCAAAGGCAAAATTCAAATTAAAATACATTTGAACTATCCGTTCCATACAAAAGATTACCGTTCTAAATGGAAGAGTTCAACTACCTAATTCTGGAGCTCTCTTTATAAATAGAGTAACCACCCCCACTCCAGAATTAAGCAAGCTGCCCCTAATTTCAAAAAATCACAAATTATGTGTTCTTGAGTGATTCTTTCTTTGAGAGAGCTTAAACTTCAAAACTCCATTGATAATCTCAAATCCACACAAATCTTCTCTAGATTTAGTTAGAGTGTTGGTTCTTGTTCGATAGTGTGAAGATCTACTTTAGTGCTCCCTTATCATAGTCGAGTGACTTCCCCGCTTGTAGGGCATTAAGGGGCTCACCGGCTAGAGCGTTTCCTCTCACATACAAACATAGTTGTGTGACGATCCTCAGCGTAGGACTCTCCAGCTCGAGCTTATAGGCTCAACTTTGTACATGAGTCAGGCTGTGACTTCCCACCATTGTTGGGCTCATGTGTCACGAGTTGTATCCTTTCTTTTTGGGTAATAAGAAAGGGGCGCTGATGAGGTTGCTCTACCCTAGAAACGTAGGCATTTTACGCCGAACTCTGTTATCATCACGCGTGTCAAATTTCTCTAACTCTACTATATTTACTTTATTTGTACACGCTTGCTTGTTGAATTGATTGACTTGTTGATTTAGAGGGTTAAACTGAAAAATGACTATAAGTCTTTAAGACTACCTATTCACCTCCCTCTAGTTGTCGTTAGGGACAACAAAGTGGTATCAGAGCAAGTTAACTTGAATTAAGACACACTTAATTTGAGTACTTCTCGATTCTAAGAAATGGCACCAAATCGAGTCATAAGCAAACCTCTCATTTTTGGTAGTGAGACCAAAAATTTTAGCCATTGGAAGAAGACCGTGGTTAATTACTTGAACATACTTGAGGTTTAGGATGTAATTGCAAGTGGTTATACCAAAAGGCTTGGTGATGACCAAAATGAAATCCTTAAATCCAAAGCACTAAAGAAAGAAAATGATATCGCGGTTAATGTGCTATTAACCTCGGTTAATAAGCCAATAGTCGTAGTGTTTGGTAGCTTGACTGATCCCAAACAAATGTGGAATGCTCTCATAAACAAATATGAGGGTAATACACAAATCAAGCGAACCAAAATCACCGGATTTGAAACCAAATTCGAAAATTTTAGAGTAATTGAAGGTGAATCGATTGAAGATTTGTTAAATCAAATTATGCTTACTCAAAATGAATTCTTAGAATTGGGAGAACCGCTTTCTAACGATAAACTTGTAGGAAAGCTTTTGCGAGTTATGCTTAGGAAATCAAGATGGGAGAGCTTGGTTAGTGCACTAGAAGTTCTCTCAGGATCTCAATCATTCACTCCCGATGAGATATATGCTCACTTTCGGAGCTTCGAAGAAAGGCTTAAACAAATCGAGGGTCTCGAGCCAAAAGGCAAGACCGTAGCTCTTCCAGTACAAATCCGAAACTTCCCTAATAATTCAAACTCCTCAAACTATCGTCCTTACAACACCCAATTTTACAAAAAAATAGAGAATGAGATCTCCAAGGATGCCTTGATTCTCTTTAAAATGTTCCAAGGTATGTTAGACTTCGAGCACAAATATAACAAGGAACGTGAGAGAGATAACAAGAAGTTGGTGTGCTTTGCATGCCATAAAGAGGGGCATACCATCCATACTTGCTACAAGTTGTTCCCAACACACCGGGCCAAGGATGGAGAGGTACAAAATGACTGTCACCCAAGAAGACAAGACAATTATCAAGGAAGGAGGAACCCAAAGGCTATGCAAGGCATTTGGGTAGCTGAATCCAACCTAGAGGATAATGAAGGAACCAACACCGAGTCGGGCAATGAGCAAGATGTCAACTTTGCCTTAATGGCTAGAGTTGATGAGACTTTAAAGAGGAATGTGGACATAATCATGGCAAGTATGGACATTACCGATGAGGCCACAATTGATGTGCTCAACAACATTGCCAAGACCAAAGGCAATCAAGTGGAATCAAGTGAGACAAACATGGCCTCAACAAGCTCCACAAATGCATGACAAGTAATGAGTGAAGTATTTCCTTGAATAAGAATTTGATTTGGGAAAATGAAACTAGGTTGAGATCTCTCCTTGATGAATCCACAAAAGACTTGTTAAGAAAAGAAGGTGTTATGCAAAACCTAAGATCCAAGATACTTGAGCTTGAGTCTAAGGTTAACCTTCCTGAGTCTTTGACACACGAATCAAACGAGTGTCAATCACACTTAGGTGAAATTGACCTATTAGAGACCAAAGTTAATAACCTAAGAAAGAAAAATGAGGAATTAAAATATATGGACATTATGAACAAGATTTTAGAACTCAAAATTAATGAATATGAGAAAAAGAATAGAATTTTACAATACACAAAGTTACAAAAGGTTGAAAACTTGGAGACCGAAAATAAGACTTAAGATCTCCTAGTGAATTCTCAAGTGTCACTAGTCTAGATCAGTATTTGTTGTTTGATTTGAGAAAACTTCAAAAACACAATACAACCGGGCTTGGATTTGAGAAGGGTCATTCCTCATTTAAATTCACCAATTCGGGAGGCCTAAAAGAAAAAGGGGAACAATCTCAAAATTTCTTGTATAAATTTAAGCACTTGTCTTTGAAGAAACTAAAGTTTGATTGTGGAATATGCAACTTTTCAATTTGTCACTAAATTAAAATTTCAACATATTTTTAAAGTTAGAGCTCAAAGCAATGGCTCAACGAGAGATATTCCCCAACATCACAAGATATTTGAGTCACAAACAATAAGAAATGTTTCATTTAGATATTCAAATAGTTCGGTTGAGGTTCCAAGGACTTAAGCTCAAGGATCTAAAGGAACCATCCAAGATTATTTTGTTCAAGGTCCTAACTTGAGATCACTTCGTTCCTCAAATATCAAGCCATCAATTGCATTTTGTAATCATTGTTGCAAAGTTGGACATACATCATTGGAATGTATGTTTAGGAAAAGAAACAATAAGTTAAATATTGTTTGGATTCCTAAATCATAACTTAAATAAATAATAGACAAGTATCTCCTCTTAGTTTCTTAATTGCAATATTTCTTATAATAAGGGGAAGGTAAAACCAAGCTACATGTTAAACAATGATCATGTGTGTTTGTGTACATTTAGATGGGAATGTTTATTAAAGGAAATGTTTGATTCTTATTTGGGAGTAATCAAGCATAATCATTATGGAAATAGAAGTAAAGTATATTCATATACATAGTATGGATGCATAGCAACAACAATTAGTTAGAGTCATCTTGTGCTCTAGAGTAAGAACGTTATTTTTGATCTATCAGTTCGGTACGGGTCCTCCCGTATGATACGGAACACTTAATTGTTCTTGAAGAGATGTCACAACAAAGAGTCCGTGCTGCATCCGTTCAAATGGAACACCAACCGGAAAAAAAAATTCGTTCAGAAATAATTCCAAACGCTAGGTTCCATTTGAAGTCAGAGAGGTATAACAAATGGGAGAAAAGGGTCCGTACGAAACCGGAATGAATACGGAAGAAAGTGAACTATCCTTATAGTACGGTTATGATCCGTCCGAACGGAACCCACCAGGAGATGTCTTAAAGGGCTGTGTCTTTTCCTCTTCCCATCTCCTTTTCTTTTAAACCCACTCAAACCCCTTCACTTTTTTTTCCTCTTCCACTTCCGCCAACCCCTGGTTTCTGCTGTCATTATCGTTACTTCTGACCTTTAAACTTCTAAATTTTACACCCTTTCTTCTCTCCTCTTAATCCTTTACATCTCCATACCGATCATTTCATCTATTTCCCATTGTGGCCTCTTAATTTTGAAAACCTAATCCGACACCATACGCATAAGAGGGAAAATGGCTCCAGCAAAAAGGGCACGTAGGGAGAAGGGACAATCCTCTACGGCCTTGGTTGATCCACCACAGTCTCAACCAAATTTGCAAATATATCCTACTAACAGTTGTGGGTCAGAACATAGTTCAACAAGAAGATCCACCTACCAAGGACGAGGATTCTGATGTTGAGCCACATGATGCTGATGAGGAGGACGTCAATGCGCATGATGGAGGGAGTGGAGAATCTGACTAGCTGTATCCTTGTTTATTTAAAATGTGAGATGAGTGATTCGAACTTAAGTCGTTTTGTTGCTATGTGTCTATGTTGCTATGAATACTTTGTATTTTGTGTGGTTAATTAACTGTAGGATGTGTTGATGCATGCTTTGGAACTTTGTGGTATTTTGCATGCAAGTTGTGTGTGAACAATTTCCTATTATGCTTGTGTGAACAATTTTATATTGTTGTCTATGCTTGAAGTGTATGATATGCTTGATTACTTGAATTGCTTGTGATATGGTGCATGACATATAAATTGTGTAGCATGCTTGATTTGCAAGTTATATTGGTACTTTGATCTTTAGGAAATATGCCATGCTTGAATTGTGCTTGATTTGTGATAATTGTTTTCAATTGCAAAATTGTATGTCGTGTGCGCATAATTGATTGGATCACAAATGAATTGAATAATGGAGTGCATGTTATGGTTGATAGATTAAATTGAATTGTTAGGTGCGCAAATATGCAAGATCAATCAACATGCACTCATATGTTATATGACTTGATTTCGATATCTTTATTTTGGGAAAATGCTTGAATTGTTATAATTGGTTATGTCAACAATTATCAAATCTATTGAATTGTCATTAGCTTTTATCAAACTCACATACAATAAAATTTCACAATGTTTTACAATTGCAAAATGAGTGAGTTTATGGTACTATGCATATCACAAGTTGGTTCGTAATACGGATCAATATTTTTGTTTTCAAAATCCTAACTGTCGATCCGAATAGTTCAACATGATCCCCATATGAATATGTACTTGCAGATTGAATTTTATATTTTTTAGAATTTTTTTACTATATTTTAAGATAGGTAGAAAATCACTTGATCTGAAAATTCTGGACCATCCAAAAACAGTGATTTTCTACCTATCTTTAAAAATAGTAAAAAAATTCTAAAAAATATAAAATCAGGTCTGCAAGTACATATTCATATGAAAATTATGTTGAACGGTTCGGATTGACTATTAGGATTTTGAAAATGAAAATATTAATCCATATCACGAACCAAATCGTGTTATGTATAGTACCATAGACTCACTCTTGCAAAATTCTATTAATTTAGAAATTCATATTTGTGAAATTTACATGCATGCTACACACTATTTTTTATCAAAAATATGTTGTAATTTTTGCATGCATGCCCAATTGCCATTTCTTACATCTAATGGACCTTTAACTTGCTTATTGGATTCTATTGTTATTGGATATTACCTTGTTTAGATGTAAAGTTACAATTACAACCCTCAATTTTTATTAGAGTTATATGATATCTCGCTATTTTGTCTATATTCCGACCGAATCTTGCATTAAAACATGTGCCTAAAACTCTGAAATCGTGTTTATTTCATTGAATATATGTAGGATGTGGTACTGCTGCGCTTTTGTTCTTATTTTGTAGGAAACGGGCAAAACTGAGGAAGAATCTGGAATCTGAAGGCCTATACACGGACCGTGCACCATCTGCATGTGGACCGTACACCCTCTGCCCGACCACAGACTGAAGACACACGACCGTGCACAATCCACCTCACCAGGACACATGCACACGGTCCGTGCACCCATGCATACAGACCGTGCATGGTATTTCCGGAAACATAAATCAAAGATGGAAATAGAGGCCAGCTAGGGAAGGTCGGGAAGAGAAGGTATAAAGGCGAGATTCTTGGCAATAGAGAGACAATTCTGGAGCCTAGAACGAAACCTAGGGTTTGGAAAGAGGCGGCTAAGCTTGGAGAAGAAAAAGAGAGGAGGAAAACGCGAGTTTTGCGACGAATCTTCATTTTTCTTCGAGTTTTGTCATGAGCTTTATCATTGTTATTTGTTTTATTAGCTTTTTGACTATGTTAGGCTAAACACTTTGTTTTTAGGGTTATGATGTAGTCAAATGCTTAGTTTTATTTGCTAGTTACTTAGAATTTGTGTTGAATCTTGTGCTTGCTTGTTGTGTAGTATTTTATTGCTTAGTTGAATTTGTTTGAATTGAATGGTTAGTCCGTTAGATGAAAGGCCTCATCTAGATGGTAATCGAATAACCCCGACATTCACTCGACCAAACTAGGTATATGAGATAGGTTTGTGAACCAAGAGGTAAAACCAAGTAGTAGCCGAAAAGCTTGTTCGTTCGGAAACGTATAGGCTTTTAATACCTAGTCTCTACTCAATTCAGTTGCAAGCTTACAACAGAAGTTGGGTATAGCTGGGTGTTGAATCCACAGGGACGATTTTTAGGCTTACCTAAATACAAATTAAGTTCCTAAATGTGAAAAATTTACATGATCTTGTTATTATTAAGAACTCAGAGAATCCTTTTGGATGACAATTTGGACTTTCCTTGATCAATTTTGATTCACCCCACAACTTGACTAATCAAACTTCATATTCCGAGATGCTTTAATATTTGCAAAAACTAATCACTTGAATTGATCAATATTTCATTCTTTTACCAAAACTATGCCCTCATTTGTGGTGATTTTTCATTTTTCGCCCCCCCCCAAGCTTGGAACAAGCTTAGGTCAGAAAGTTGTGGACCTCATGTGTTGATATCATGCAAATTTCAATTTTTTTCTCTTTTGTTTGTTGCTTCAAGTTTTATGACACTTTAATCTTTATCCTTATTACAAAACCGGCTAGTTATAGGTGGTTAACCATACCCAACCGTTTTAATTCAAAAGTGCATTTTGCATGATCTTGGTTCAACCCTTCCATGACACGAGCTCACACTTGTGATGTAAACTCGGCCACTTTATCGGGCAAACTAGCGGAGCAGAGTGTCAAAGACTCATTACCATAAGTACGTTATGTCGCCGTAACATAGGTAAGCGGAGTCCTTATTTATTCTAAAAAAAATTCAATTTTAATTATTTTTCAACAGTTTTACAATGATAACATGAATACACACATCTAAAGGTATTCTTTCATACCAATGGATATCACAATCTTTCTATTGTTTAAAATCCTCAATTCCCTATTTTAAAAGGCACAATTCGGTTTCAAAATGTTTTTTTTCCGATACAATTCAATTTTTCATCTTTTCAAATTCTCAAAACATCACATCCTATGTAATTCTTTGATCAACTATGGGTTATTTCCAACTTTTCAAGGTCATCCAAATTACAATCAAAAATTTTCACAAAAGTCCCTAACTCTAGCAATCACACAAATTTATCGCCTAAAAGTGCAAGAAAAAATAAACATGACCTAAATACAAAGTTCTCCCCCCCAAGCTTAGTCTGAGCATTGTCTTCAGTGCTTCAAGACAGATAGATAGAAAAAGGCAAAGCCTGGGGAAAAGAAAGCAAACCTGATCAGTAGTCGGGAAAAGAAAGCAAACCTGGGTCGGACGTAACGTACGCGGAAGGGGTGCGACCTTTCATCTGCGTCGGTTGGCGAGTGCACGGACCGTGCATGAATATGTGCGGACCGTATGCTCTTCTCCCGGTCGCGCAAGGGTCGCACGGGCGTGTGCATCCTCAGCTGCATGCTCATGCACGGACCGTGTGCATTTGTGTGCGGTCCGTGTGCCTTGTTGAACTCTGAATTCCATCCATCTGATCTTTCTAAATGCAAAACAAGCAAATGAAAATGCATGCAAATAATAAAAGCAAAAATATGCAGAAAAGTAAAAATATTAAATTATTTTAAAAGTGCAAGAAAAGTAAAAAGGCTTGGGTTGCCTCCCAAGAAGCGCTTGTTTAGGTCTCGAGCTTGACCACCTTTCTCTAAGTCTCGGTTAAAAAGCTTGTTCCTGTGGTGAGAGAAAAAGAAAGAAAAAAAATACAAGTTAAAATCTAGAACTTAGCAAAATAAGTAAAATCCAGAAATTTCGATGCCGTCCCCGGCAACGGCGCTAAAAATCTTGTTCGTTTGGAAACGTATAGGCTTTTAATACCTAGATGTACTCAATTCAGTTGCAAGCTTACAACAGAAGTTGGGTATAGCTGGGTGTCAAATCCACAGGGACGGTTTGAATATTACTGGACTCTACTTAATTTACGGAAAATTCTAGAAGTCTGCAAATGTGGTTTTGGGGTATTTCGTATCCTAACAGATCAATAACAGTATTTAAAACAATAAGAATTTTTGGTTTGGTTTTAGAATGAATAAAAAAAAAGGTTCCTAGGGTTTTTGATTTCCTCTCAGCTTAGCCTCAAGGTGCCCGGTCCGTGCACTTTCATGCACGGGTCGTGTGTAATGTGCACGAGCCGTGTACTCTCATACACGGTCCGTATGGACCTCAAGTTGATACAGCAGCTACTGATTTCTGTGTTGTTTCTCTGTGCAGGGTTTTATTGACCGTACCTGAGTCCCTAAACCTCAACTCTCGCTTGTTGGCTTAATTACTTAGTACGGAACTCAATTTCTGCCCTCTTAGGGTTCTTAAACCTCAACCTTTGTTTGTTGGCTTAATTAACCTAAGTTACTTGTTGGTTTACTAAAGATATCCTCGATCTCTCGACGCGAGGAAAAGTTCACCTCTCGGCTACTACTTGATTTCACCTCTTGGTTCACAAATCTATCTCATATACGTAGTTTGGTCGAGTGAATGTCAGGGTTATTCGATTACCATCTAGATGAGGCCTTTCATCTAACGGACTAACCATTCAATTCAAACAAATTCAACTAAGCAATAAAATACTACACAACAAGCAATCACAAGATTCAACACAAATTTCAAGTAACTAGCAAATAAAACTAAGCATTCGACTACATCATAACCCTAGAAACAAAGTGTTTAGCCTAACATAGTCAAAAGCTAATAAAACAAATAACAATGATAAAGTTCATGACAAAACTCGAAGAAAAATGAAGATTCGTCGCAAAACTCGCGTTTTCCTCCTCTCTTTTTCTTCTCCAAGCTTAGCCGCCTCTTTCCAAACCCTAGGTTTCGTTCTAGGCTCCAGAATTGTCTCTCTATTGCCAAGAATCTCGCCTTTATACCTTCTCTTCCCGACCTTCCCTAGCTGGCCTCTATTTCCATCTTTGATTTATGTTTCCGGAAATACCATGCACGGTCTGTATGCATGGGTGCACGGACCGTGTGCATGTGTCCTGGTGAGGTGGATTGTGCACGGTCGTGTGTCTTCAGTCTGTGGTCGGGCAGAGGGTGTACGGTCCACATGCAGATGGTGCACGGTCCGTGTATAGGCCTTCAGATTCCAGATTCTTTCTCGGTTTCGCCTATTTCCTGCAAAATAAGAACAAAAGCGCAGCAGTACCATATCATACAGATATTCAATGAAATAAACACGATTTCAGAGTTTTAGGCACAGGTTTTAATGCAAGATTCGGTCGAAATATAGACAAAATAGCGAGATATCATTATACATGCTTAAATTGTAATATTTTTACTAAATTGAGGGGGAGCACTTCGTAATTGTAAATGAAGTAAGTGTACAATTTGAGAGGGAGCACTTCTTCCTTGTTATTTTTCAACCCTTTTGTCGATTTTCAAAAAGGGGGAGAAATAGCAAGAGATGCAAAAATCTTTGCTTGGCAAATTAAATTAGAAACAAATCGCTTTATGCACCTACTTGCTTTGTATGTTTTGCAAATCGTCAAAATGGGGAGATTGTTGTTCTATGTAATTCTCTAATTACTGTGTTTGACTAATTTGCAAAACATACAATGATTGAATTTAACAATTTCATTGTATGAGTGAGTTTGCAGGTTCAAGAACATTATAATTGCAAGATTAAAGTTGAAGAACCAATGGAATCAACAAAACTTTACGAAGATCAAGAATATAGATTGTAATATTAAATAGATTAGTAAAGTAAATTTGAGATTGTTGATTTCAAGAACTATCTGTTCGGTATGAAAGTAAACCGTTTAGTACGGAATGTATTGACACAGTACCAAACGGATACGGTATGAAGTGTTATAGTACGGAATAATTATTTCGTCTGAATATCGTTCGGAACGGAACGTTCCATTTTAAGTCAGAGAAATCCCTTTGGTGTTCTATTCTGAATGGATATAGTATGTACTGTTCGCTACTCAAGAAACACAGATTTGGGAAAAATACACTATATGTTTTGTAAGGACATAAACGTACTTAACGGATAGTGTAATGTTCAAAGGCAAAATTCAAATTGAAATACATTTGAACTATCTGTTCCATACGGAAGATTACCGTTTTAAACGAAAGAGTTCAAATACCTAATTCTGGAGCTCTCTTTATAAATAGAGTAACTAACCCCACTCCAGAATTAAGCAAGCCGCCCCTAATTTCAAAAAGCACAAATTATGTGTTCTTGAGTGCTTCATTCTTTGAGAGAGCTTAAACTTCAAAACTCTATTGATAATCTCAAATCCACTTGATAAATCTTCTATAGATTTAGTTAGAGTGTTGGTTCTTGTTCGATAGTATGGAGATCTACTTTAGTACTCCATTGTCATAGTCGAGTGACTTCCCTGCTTGTAGGGCATTAAGGGGCTCACCGGCTCGAGCGTTTCTGCTCACATATAAACATAGTTGTGTGACGATCCTCTGCGTAGGACTCTCTAGCTCGAGCTTCTAGGCTCAACTTTATATACGAGTTAGGCCGTGACTTCCCACTGTTGTTGGGCTCACGTGTCACGAGTTGTATCATTTCTTTTTGGGTAATAGAAAAGTGGCGCCGACGAGGTTGCTCTACCCCGGAGACGTAGGCATTTTATGCCGAACTCCGTTATCATCCCACGTGTCAAATTTCTCTAACTCTACTCTATTTACTTTATTTGTATGCGCTTGCTTGTTGAATTGATTGACTTGTTAATTTAGAGGGTTAAACCGAAAAATGATTATAAGTCTTTAAGACTACCTATTCACCCCCCTTTTAGCGGTTTGTCGTGAACAAAACTGGAGCGAGAACTAATTTGTTGCAGACTGGAGCGAGAACTAATAGTGTCACCTATCTTGAAAGTACTTAGAATGGGGTGTTTGTTCCTTATGACAATATGAAGGAATGGCCAGTTTGCGATTCTCCTAGAATTCTTCCTAGTAAGGCTTGGATTAGGGTTGGGAGGAGAAAACACATCCGTTATGTAATGACCATGGACGAAATGCAAAGTAGGCGAAAGGGGCATCGGCTCGCCGTTTCACTTCCGACAGGAATAGAAGAGGTATGTAACTTTCATCAATAATTATATTTCATTCGAATTTTGACTAGCTTACTAAGTAACAAATGCAATGCAGAGGCCACAAACGCAGCAAATACAGCAGAAAATAAGCGAGTTATCGCAGAGGCATCTGGGTCACAAGGGTCACGGCGAAGCACAGCTACAAGCCGTTTAGATGTATTTGCTATGTATGCAGAGGCAATGGGAGATGCATTTGCCATAGGAGGAGAGGCGGTTGGTGTGCAAGGAGAGCCATCTGGTAGCCAACCAAGGAGGTCAACTGGTAGGCGTACAAGGGCATCTGGTAGCCAAGCAGAGGCATCTGGAAGCCAAGTAGGGGCATCTGGTAGGCCATCTTCTGGAAATGGTCGGTGGTTCGAAATTAATTTTAGACGTAATGGGTGATTTAAATTAAGTTGTATGCATGTTGTGAACTTATTTAATTAGATGCAGCTTTGAGAACTATTTTATTTGCAATTTGTGTGAACTTTATTTGTATGGTTCGACCTACTTTATGTAGACTAAGTTATAAGTAAGTTGAATGTCAGTTTTTATAACTTTACTGTTTTTTTCATATTCAAAAATTAATTCTGGTATTTTTAATAGATGAACTTCCAAAATACATTAAGATTCAGTTACAATGTTACATCCAGTCTACAACAGAAAAATTAAATTGATGAAATTAAACCTCCGGTATAACATGGTAAAAGCCTAATTCATCAAACTTAAAACCCTAATTCTTCAAACTAGTAATCATACTCCTTAGTAGGCGGCTCTGGATCAGTGACAGCAGACAAAGTGCTAGCCTTACCAGTATAAGTACACGGAATAAACTCATCGTCTGATGTTCAAGGCTCTAGATTAACCTTATTTTTTTTCAAATCGTGGCCATAGGGGTTTTCCACAAAGTCATCGTCTGAAATTTCAAACCGAATAGGCCTAAGAAATTCCTCCATCAGACATTGACAGTTCTTTTTATCACTAAAGCATACTTGACAGTTATTTTTTTGTCCCTCATTTCTACCCCGACCACTAATTGACCTCCTCTCGCTACGCCACGATTGGACGACCTACCTCGGTTGATACTGTTCGTCATTTTTGCCCTCCGAAAATTGCCTCAAATTTCACCTTTTTCACCTCCGAAATCGTCCTTCTCTTTCTCTCTTTCTCTTCTGGTGAGTTTGAGTGAGTTGTGAGTGGGAGGAGAGAGAAACGGGATATTTATAGGGTAAACAGAAAAAAAATCCTGACCGGTCATTTTTTGGCCGGTCCTAATTAAAATTACAACCGGCCAAAAAATAACCGGTTTGGACATTTTTAAAAATACCCAGCTAAGCTGGATACATTTGATAATTTATATTTAATGTTAGATATTAATAAAAATGTCAGTTCAATTTGCTCAAGTGATTTAGTTATAACTTTGTCTCTCTTTTTTTAGGGAAAGCCCGTAGAGTCATAACTTTGTCATAACTTTGTCATAACGGGCCGAATTGTGAGATAAAATAAATTCTCTTACAATTCTCATAAGTTATTTGGGTCATTCTCCGTATCAAGTCCAATTGAGCTGAAATAAATTATGCTAGAAATATCAACAAAAGATGCACAACTTTTATATGTTGGGGGAATTTTCAGATTCAGAACGCATCGTATTAAAATAAATTAATTAAAGTTGGCTACTCAGCATTTATTAATGACTGAATTCCTTAATTAAATGCAATGGTCCGTGTTCATGACCAGTAATAAGTAATAACACACCCTAATCACTGTCCTCATTACCTCTCTCTCCTCTGTTCTCTTTTTATTTTTTTTCAAGTCCATCAAATTGGATCAGGCAGTGGACTATCAATTTTTAACATATCAAGTATGAACTTAGTAAAATACCTGTGGACTCGGTCCATTACCATCCCTACTTGTTGCCTTATTTTTTTTTTAGAAATGTGGAGAGGAAAGTAGGCCCAAGTCATCTTCGCTCTCGGCCCATAGAAAAAGTGATCTGAGTGAGTTTCCGGATAAGAAACGTTGGAGTGCATCAGCATCAGTCTCTCAGTCTTTTTCTGTTGAGCGCCTGCGCCATGGCAACTGTGACCTTGCGCTCTCTCCACGCTATTCCGTCGATAACAGCCACACCCACAGCCGGCCTGAAATACCAAAAATGCCCTTCTCTGTCAAGTCCTTTCTCTAAAACATTCTTCCTCACAAAACAAAAACCCTTGCCATTGCAAATTTCTCCACTTACCGCTTGGCGCATCTCAGCTTACGCCTCGGCTCCGTACACCCAGGAGGAAGAAGAAATTGAAAACCAAACAGGAGAGGAGGTGGTACTGGTACCTGTTCAACCTGCCAAAGCCGAGCCCAAGCGGCTAAAAAAAGACAGGGCACGACTCTATGTTGGAAATCTTCCCTATTCTGCTACTTCTAATGAGCTTGCTGAGCTTTTCAGCGAGGCTGGCACCGTCACTACTGCTGATGTAAGGGTTGAGGGTTGTTACTTTATTAGGTGTTATGAATCATGTCCTTTACCTTTAGTGTGCATTTTAGCCTAGGTTGTTTCTTGAGATATCTCCTCACTACTTGAAATATACCAATAACCCGGTAATTATTGTCCCAATTGAATTTGATGGACAAGTTGCAATGAATAAAGCAGAATGAAGCTCCACTTTCAGTGAATACCAATTTACATATTCTGGTAAGAAGCAACCTCACATATTCTAGAGACAATAAATGACACTTGTTCCGTCCTGTGCTACTTTCATTCCGCTCTTTTTATAAGTTTGATATGTCAGGTGGTTTACGACAGGGTGACAGATAGAAGCAGAGGGTTTGGTTTTGTTACGATGGCTACTGTTGAGGAGGCAAACGAGGCCATTCGCATGTTTGATGGCTCCGTAAGCATATTTCTGTACACTAATTAATATGTCCATATAGTTGCACAAACAATTCCCATAGATCTTCTGCACCAACCTGGTCTATCAGGTACGTGTTTTAGTACACAATCTGCCAATTTAGAACCGACACCATCATGGTTACTGGTAGTGGTAAGGCTCTCCTTCAAGTGGGTCCACAAGCCTTCTCCATTTCATCACTATGGATATAAACGAGAAGGTAAAATTTGAAAGCTTTTTTACCTGACATGGTTTTCATTTTTGGTATCAGCAACTGGGGGGTAGGTCAATTAGAGTTAATTTCCCAGAAGTACCAAGGGGAGCAGAGAGAGAGGTTCTCACTGTTAGCTCGAGACCATCAAAGGGATATGTTGACAGTCCCCACAAGATCTATGCGGGAAATCTCGGATGGGGTGTGAACTCTGAGATGCTCCAACAGGCTTTTTCAAATCAGTCTGGGCTGCTTGGTGCCAAGGTTATTTTTGACCGTGAAACCGGCCTGTCAAGGGGTTTCGGTTTTGTGTCATTTGCATCTGCTGAAGACGCTCAAGCTGCACTTGAATCCATGGATGGAGTGGTAATGTCTTGTACTTTTTAGTTTGGGAAATACTAGAATGGGAATTGGGTTATGCTTTCAAGGGTAATTACTTCTTTCCTAGTTCTGATTGGAATTTGGAAATGATAAGGTGACTGAAGGAATATTCTGCTTTAGATTGAAGATGAATTGGAGTAAAACCATACCAAAATGGTTTTTGGAAATCGGGTTAAGTCTATGTTTAACTTCTTCTTTTACAAGAAATTGGGAAAATAAGCTATACAGTGCTTCTATGACCGGGTACACTTAAATTAAAATTCTTGATATCTAATGCATTGGGATGGGGGGGAATGTAGTCATACTTTCCAACTTGAAAATAAGGATTGAGAATCATTTCGTATAAAGCATGTTGAGTTTTGGATAATTATGACAACAGGAAGTTGAAGGGAGGCCATTGCGTTTGAAGTTTTCTCACAGTAGCTCGGCATCTAATTCTTCTTTACAAGAGACGGTGACAAAGATGCAAGAAAGTTCTTTAGAAACGAGCTCTGTGAGTGTTTGAGGTTGAAAACATAATAATAAGGCAAAGAACGTTGATTTTTTAAGTATAGATGCTTAGTTTTTATGATAATTACTTCATTTGGCAATTTTTTTCACTACTCTCAAATATGGTAATTTTGTGTAATTTTGTGCACCTGAAGAAAAATTCCCAATAATGTTTTGATTGAGGTAACTTTTGATAAATTTGCAAAAGGTAACTTTTTTGTGATGACTTTATTCTAAGTGAATATAATGAATATGTTAGCTATGAATGCTTGATGATCATATTCAGTACATTAGCTATGAGAATTGAGGGGCAATTTTAGTAGAGTTTATTTAAGAAAAAGAATTATACTTTGCATGATAAATAAATCCCCGCCAGGAGGAATAATTTTAATAAAATCTGGTCATTAAGGACAGTTTGTTTGTTAGATTTCACTCTTGGGAAGTGATTATCAGGTGGTTCTTTCTGAAAATTAAGTTTTATATGTTAAGGTATTGCTCAAAAAACAAAAGTAGGTTTGAGTTTCTCCAATAATGTCTAAATTCATTAGATTTTAATCTATATTTTCTTCTAGTTTATATCAAGAGTTTACAAAAATCCACCGAACATTTATTATTTTAATTTTAATTTCCATCAAAACAAAATTAAAATGTTATGATATTTTAGATGCGTGCAAAGAAAATGATACATGGAAATTTTATTTGTACTTTGAATTTTAGAATTTTTATTATTAAGAATTTAAAAACTAAAAGCATTTGTAAAACTATATATACTAAATATAAGAGTTATATAGACTATAGAGATAAATTGTACACCATCAATTTGACAAGAAACAATAAAAGGCAGCAAATTGAGTATGTTTTTGAAATGTAAAACAGCTAATCAAAATGAAGTAAACAAAAGGGGGGCCAGAATCCAGAAAAGGGTAAGCATTTGCCGACTGCATCTGCTCTTGCAAAAATGAAATAAGACGAAAAGAGAAAGCATTTCCCCACTACCACCAATAATCCGACTGCATCTCAGTTATTCTCAGAAATAGCGCCACTTTCAAGAAGAGAATCACCAGCTGTATCCAAATCCTGAGGAAAGAAAACCCTACAAAATATGCAAGCAAAATATTACTACTTCATTCAAATTTTAGTAGTGCACATACTTTTGGAGCATAAAATTTTCTCAACACCAGATAACCTAATTCAGATCAAGTAAAGAGACAAGACGAGCATACCTGCTTGTATTGTGGTACAATATCTTGCTCAGGTACTCCACATCATTTATTCCTTTACATCCAGCCACCACCTCTAGAACTTGTCTGAAAGAGAAAATTATTTTGTTCTTTTAGAAATGCTGGAAGTTGATTTTGTTTACAAAAAAATAAAATGTTTATCATGAAATTTTTCTTCTTCTAATTCTAGCATTTTTCAAGTTAATATCTTAAATTCACTATTGCTTTCTTGCTCTTTTCCTTATACCTTACATAATTAGAGGCAAAAAACAAAGGGAAAAAAAAACAAGAAGAGGAAAGCAGTTTTTCGATTTACTTGACATAACAGGGCTCATTGCGGCCTTTGACAGGCGAATCACTTTCATACTTTTCCTTTTTCTTCGCAGACCAAACAGATTTGACAAATTTCATTCCCGCATGGGTGTTTCTGATTTCACAGTAAGGTGAGTCAGTTTCTATCATCATTCTCTCAATGGGAATGCCTCTTAAGACTTCAAGATTTTCGCTTGTTTTTAGCGAACATCCATTGACTTACTTCTCAAAGTACCTATAGTACGAACAAAGAATAATATTACCTCAATTTAACAGCATTTACCTGAGTTATGAGTAAAACTAAACAAATTTGACAAGTCAAACCGGTAGTCTATTGATGAGTACCAAACGTCATTAAAAATGGTATATAATTCCAGAACTTGAACCCTTTGAAGTTTTACGTTAAAGTATGTTTTGGATGTGAGTATGTGCGGTGTGGGCGCGGGGAAGGCACTTAGCATACTTCTTTTGTGTTTCAGCAGGGCAGAAGTGAAGCCTGTCATAATCTAATCCACATTCCCCAACAGCCACAACCTGCGTTCAAAATTGCCATAGACAATTCAAAATTGTATTGTGCAGAAATATGAAGTTCTGTATAGTTAAGTAGCTATAAGAAAGGAGGGTAAACAATTAACTTCATATGGAAGCTTCTAACCACACCTTTCCCTTCTCAATACCCTCCTTGGCTAAACTTAAGAGAGCTTGGAAATGCCTCTCTGAGTCACCCCTCTCCTCAAACTCCTGGAAAAATAGATGAGAAATTTTCAGAGAATAGCAACAGCGTGATTCCAAAATGAATCATAATGAAGATTTTTTTATTATTATTATTTTCCATAGTCGAGCAGTTTACCTTGCATCTGGTTGGATGGACACCTACTGTGCAGAAAAGCCTTCCTATGCTATGGCAGCAATATATCAAACATAACTAATCCAGACATACATAAGTGTAAAACTTAATGAAGAAAAGAGAAAAATAAACAACAAAGAATCTTTCATTCAGACATTACTCAATATCGAGTGCCAGAGAACCCCCACAAAATAACAAGTTATTCTCTGTTCTTCTTTTCTTATTTCCAGAATGCCTCTCCTTTCTAACTCATTCATGGAGAGGCATTAATGGGAAAGGAGTAATTTGGGCTTTGAAGGTGAGCAGGAAAGTGAAGAGTAGGGATATTTATCTCTCATACTTTCTGGGTTTATGCAAGGTTTTTGGGACAATTAAAAGTTTTACAGGGTTGTGCGGGATATTTTAAAACTTTTTATAGGAAATCTCCCTTAATGTTTTACCAGGACAAAACCCAAACAGTTCATTGACAAGATATTAGTTAGATAAAAAGAAAAAAAAAATGTAATTAAGTTACAACCATCAGTCTCGGAAATCGCCAAAGCCTCTCTGGACTCCTCAAGAGAGCCACCTGTCACCTGCATTTGTTTATTTAAAGTCAACTTAAACCTTGCAATTCAACACAAGTGAGTATATAAATGTGTTGCAGAGTAGAGAGATAGAGGGGGAGAGAGCACAATTATTCGGTCAACACCAGCAGTCCATGCACGGGAGAGGACGGCAGGGATGTCAGCCACGTGGCACTGGCGGCCATGATAGATGCCTTTGAACATACCATCTGAAATAAAAGAAGAAAAAAATCAGCATCTTCTAATAAAACTTGATCCAGTTTAAATTTGGATTGAAAGGAACTGACCTGTGAGATTCACGGCGATGTCTGTTTTGTCCATGAAGCATTGGTTTCAAAAATAAAAGAAAAAGGAACCATGTCAGTAGAGAGAGAGAGAGCGCGCTTGCGGCTTGCCTATGATTCTGAGGGAAGACATGGCTGAGCAGTAGCTGGAGTACTAGAAAGAGAAGGGAAGGAGAAATGGGACTGACTAATCACTGTTTTGTCGGAAGAGAAAACAGGCCTTATGGAGGGGGGGGGGGGGGGGGGGGGGGGGGGGGGACTTTTAATCATTACCGCATCTGCTGTTGTACAGTGACAACATAACATAATTTTGTCATCACTGAATCTAAATTGACCGAATAAAATAACCCATCCGCTAAATAAAAATGGACAGTTAAAATGAGATCAAGTGAAACCTGCAGTCACGGTATAGCAAAAGACATTGTTGCCACAACATCAGGGAAACCCTAGAATTTTCAGTACTAACTACTAATATTGGGATTAACTCTTCTTTTAGACTGTAAGGGAAGCCCTCACGCAAATATGTTAAAGTACCAATTTAGCCATTTCGATGGATTTATCAGTCTAAATTTTGTGCACTTCCCTTTTACCCAATTCCACTTTCCACTTTTATTATTACTGCTGTTCAATTGCTTAGCCTTCAATATCCAAATGTGTATCATGCTTTAGCAATTAGCATGGATATTGAGCAAACGAAAGCCATAAACTTTTAGATAACAACTTGCACGAATGTAATAACTATTGCCTACCTACTGGCTGCTGAACAAAGCATCACAAGGATTACGCATTTGCACAGAAAATAATATAGAATCACTATATGGAAAATCCAAAAAAAAAAAAAAAAAAAAAAACTGGAGTCTCCATTTTGTGGTTACAAGTACCTTCCTGACATAAATTCCTATCAATTCTAAATACATCGTTCTTATCATTTTGAGGCTGTTACGTAATTTCCATTCTCGTACAAAAATGTTAAATACCGGGAAAATGGTGTTTTTCAATGTTCTTGATCAAAAACTGAAAAGAACATAAATTATCTACTGGAGAGGGTGTTCGTTTGGCCTCGTCCTACATAAGAAACCCTTGAAGAGAGAAGTGGTGTTTCCTCATCTAGCACCAATTCTGATGCAGCGAGTCCCTTGTTTCCATCTGTGTTGCCTATGTCGCTGTCATCTTTATACATGTCTGAAGCTCTCTTGTCAGACTTCCAGTCCTGTATTCAAAATATGACCACAATGATTTATTTTGATGAATGAAGTTAAGATCCCAGAGCCATAGTCTCTAAATTAAATTTAAAAAATAAATTAGTAAATTAGTAGTCACTAGACTAAACATTTTGTAATATGTGCAGACACACCAAATATACTCGTATTTGCAACAGAACTAATTTTTCAAATAGTTGCTAAATGCACTCAACATTTTGATTGATATGATGGACAACTGGACAAGGTATAATTCATAAGACGCCACCAAACTTCTCTTCCAAATAAACCACTTGAAATTATTCTAGGTTCAAGCTAAAATCAAACCAAAAGAAACACTAGGTCTGAATTATGTACTAGTTAGAAAGCTTTTAATTTAATTAAGGTTCAAACAAGTCAGGGGCAATTTACTCATATTTAATCAACTTTCCCATCACTTCTTTCTTTTTTGTTTGATTATAGCAACAAAAATGCAGAGCAATTATGACATTTTTTTTTGGAAAAAGCAAGTAATGGATACTTCTAGCAATCATAATGCGAAGAAACTATGAGAAATGTTAGAAAAAGCAAGTGATGGTTATTTTAGGAAGAGAATAAAACCACCAATAAACTCTCACTTGGAATTAAGACCTTGACTTTTCTAAAGAGGGATCAATTGCAACTTTTCTGCTTTCACTATACAGGATTAATTGATGAAGCAAGGGAAGTAGGGGTAGCTTCATTGCCACTTTTCTGTTTTCCCTTGCTTGAAGACTCCAAGCCTCCCAAAGATTTGAGAATTTATTATATTTTCTTATAGGTTTAAGGTATTATGCTATAAGATTATCATTTCAGCTCCCCTCCCCCAAACTTGATGTGCAATGGAGCCCCACCCCACCCCACCCCCACAACACACACACACACAAAAAAATAATTTGCTCAAGCTCCACCACCGAGGCTAGGCATGGACCAGCACTAGCTGAGAGGTAAATTACCTTTACTGGCAATGCGTCAGTAGGTAGAGGGTTGGACGCCTTTCCATCCTTCACCTTCAAATAGTTGTACATCACCACACCGGAGAGAGCTGAGCAAAAAGCGTTCATTAGAAATACAAAGCATAGAAAAACTCCTGAAAGTGATATAATGAAGGAGTGCAATTTCGGACTGTGACTGCAGTAAAATTTTGTGAAACAAATATATATACGGTCGAGTGAAAGGTATTTGAAGATTTAATAGAGTTTGCTTGTACAAGTGTAACTGATGCTGAGAATGTTTAATTGCACTGTCAGGGTCAATAGAGGCAGAATTGGGCTTATTCTAGCTTAATTGTAAAACTAATTAAACTAGGCAGCAAATACATTGACTAAACAAGAATTACTGTGATAACCCAATGGGGCCATGACTAAACAAGAATTACAACGATTACATTAAGGCCAGTGATGGCTAATTTGGAAAACCCAAATATCCAAAGAGCAATTAGCGTCCAATCCATCATAACTGCAACTTCAAACAGTGCATGATCAATTTTCAATTTTCTTTCTTCAAATTGTCTGACTCTAGATGCTAAGTAATAAACAAAATGTATGAACAACAAGCTGAATTGGAATCGACCAGTATTCCGAACCAGAAGTGAATGAGAGAAGGTAAAGGAACCCAACATGAGTAGATAAAATAAATTCAAGAAGTACTAACCTATTCCATAGCCAGTAATATTGAGGCCAGTGATGGTCGATTCAGGGAAAATAATGGTTGAAAGGGCAATGAGAATCCAATCCTTCAGAACCCCGGCAACTCGAATAGTGACGGCCCCAGTTCTACCAATTACCAGAAATATTGAGAAATTCAAGGCCAATGCACAAATTGCATTCAAGAAGAAGATCCAGAAGTTGAACTGTATATGTGACAAATCCATCCCAGGTTTCTCCAGCACATACCAAGGCACAAACAGAAACAAGAAACTGTGCCAAAAAGAAAACAATTAAATCAAGATAACAATCACATCGATCAAGTTGCCAATAGCTACCAATAGGTTTACAATGCTCATGTCTCATTGGAAGTCCAACATAACTCAATAGGTGGTACAATTCTCAGCTCAAAGCACACAACGTGACATTGAGGTTATAGTGCCTTATTTATCTGTCCCTGACCCAAGACAACCTTAACTAGTGTGCTGCTATCATAAAAGGACAGACATGTTTTCCATTAAAGGTTGAATGTATTCAGATAAAAAACAAATTATTGCACGTTAACTCGCATCAAGCTCGAGCACCATAAAACATAACAGATGGAAATTTTCCAGTAATTGTACAATTCAAGAATGCACTTGAAAGGGTATATGTTTACCTGCAAGGGGCTATGTAATATAGACTTGTAACAGGATTCAGTGTCAAGCCCTTCTTTTGAAGAAGAACCTGAGTCAGTACCAGTCTTAGAGCCTCCGCAAAAATACCAGTGACCTGGTACACTGTACCAATCACATTAAAATGTATCTCTCCATATGAGGAGACGACTACGCCGACACTAACCAGTAGCATGTTGAGGAACAGATCGCATCTCAACTTGTCAGTTCCACATATCACAGCCATCACAAAAGTTGCAACCGGCACTATATTAGAAGAGCGCGTCAGGTTGGAGCTAAAAAATTTAGTGCTGATCCAGGTACTAATAACAATTCTCTCCTAATATGTTAAACTGGATTTTAAAGGGTGGACTGATGCTAAGTGTCATGTAGTACAAGCTTAATTAAGGGTTCATCGAGGCTAATCTGGATAGTAATTTAGGGGCAGTATACCAAAACAGTCCATACCATGAATGTCAAGCCCATACAAGTTGTGCTATCCGTAAACCAGCTTGTGAACACAATAAAGACTCGGCTTGTCAATTTTGCAAAAAAATGCTCTTTACATTAATGGTTTCTACTCTATCTAAATTAACATAGTTCCCTTAAAATAATTTCTGAAATGGCAAATGGTTTCTGTAAATAATGAAAAGATGTTATTCCTGCTACATCCCACAATAAAACACTGGATATTACACTACATAGAAGGGGCATGGGAAACTCACTTAAGGCTTTAAGCATCTGTATGAAAGCCACTGAGATATACAAGTAAGCAGTGTTGCCAAACCTGTAGCATAAAAGCAATAGTGAACTTCTATCAAGCACAGAATACGTACAGAAGATAAGTATCTTGACTTATAAAAAGTTAAATCGTATAAAAGACTATAGAGTCCACACTAATAGCTTGTATAGTGTTCTCATTTCATTAATTTATGGATGGTTCCAGTTGAAGCATGCAAAATGTGCTCACGGTTTTACTTACCAAAGACTGGAGGCAAAGAAGGCACTTATTGGAATTACACAGGTTGCATATCTGCATGGGACATTAGCATATCTCATAAGTCATACGAATTAGTTTGGCCAGGAAAAGAGAAGAAAAGATTAAATAAAAGTACATTACGATCTTACATTTGAAAAGTCATCTTGACAGGTTGCACCACCTGGAATTGATACCAGCATAAAAAGTAGTTAGTATTTTCCAAACAAAGTAAAAAGGAAAGAAATAAATGAGTTTTGATACTCAAAAATCATGGATATCATTACCAAAAATTTGTTAAAAATTGTAGAAAGGAGGGTAAATTAGTAGAAAATTGAAGTAAACAAGTCATACCTTAAAAACACGAACAAGTAAGATAGCCACAACACCCGAAAATCCCATATGAATCATGGTAAGAGTAATAGGAAATGGGAATTTAAAATACTTTGGAGATAAAACCCACTGCAAGAAGAAATGAAAGAAAATGCAGTAAATAAGAAATTTGCAGAACCAAAGGTAAATTGAGCTCAAATTCGATTGAACTGAATTAACATTGGGTTAAATTCAGGCTTAGCCTAAGAACCAATATTTATTTAAGGCTTATATAGAACCCTGACTTCAAAACTACTGGCACATGTATAATACATACTAGCAGGATTTGTTTAATGATATTGTATGTACCTTGTTAAACAATATAACTCCCGATGAAAGGCAAATGTAGATGAGAATGTAAAAATAAGTTAGCAGAAGCTGGTTACTAATCATCTTCATTTTTCTCGGCTTCTACAAAGTACAGATTTTGAAAGTAACTCGGGATCACTAATTATTGCACTCCGTGATAATACTATCTGCTCTTATATGCATCATTCATTAATAAATGCTTCTGAAATTCCTTATCGACCTGGATTGAATCAATTTAAAAAGAAGAAGAAGAAGATGTAATGTGAGAATAGGTTAAAATAAACAGACTGACATGAGCTTAAATGTGAAGAAAGAAAAAGGTAAGAATAAAACAGAATACTTGAACAGTAAGCAAAAAATTTCAGACATTCCACTTTTGGGAAGGTCAGAAACAATAGAGTGCCTCTCAAGGCATAGAATGTTCAATATTTTACAGATGAAAATTAAATTACACAAATTGTTACTTTGCATATGAAATTTCTACTGAAGACCTGTGGCTAACAGAATATTTATCCACTTAATTAACACAAAACCTTTTCTTCTCTCTAGAGACGGAGCCCCCCGGTTCTACTGTTTGTGAAGTACATTCCTTACAAATAAGGACCTTGTACCGGAGCAAGCAACAGTATGTGTTGTTCCCATGGTTGGGAAGATCTATCGGCAGCCAGGATCCAATTATTGCGCAATTTTTCAATTTTGGGAAAAAAAAAAACACTTGAATCGGAAGAGACTCACCATCCGAGTTACGCCGATTCTTTCTAATTCTAGCGTGTTCGTGACTGACTGATCCTTCCTTCAGATTTGAATTTACCGATTCGTTTATTCAAAAACACAGCCGCAGCCCGCAGAGGTGGATGGGATCGATTGGTGATCCGAAGAGAGATTTGGGGGTGGCGAGCACTGAGCAGTATGTTTCGTTAACTAGGCTAAGGCCAGGCTGAAGGCTTATTAGTACCTTGAGGTGAAGAGGCGGCGCAACTGAGACAATAGACACAAAGGCGACGAGGCGGGGCGACGGAGGAGAGGCAGTGCCGGCACGTGAGAGAGAGAGAGGCGGACTGAGAGTGGTGGCGATCGAACTGAGAGTTGAGAGAGTTGAGAGAGGCGGGGTGAGATCGAACTGAGAGAAAGATTTCTTCGAACGAGGCAAGGTGAGACAAGGGAAAGATCGATCGGTCTGTTCGAGCAGGAAGGAATCGATCGGATCGATTGGACTCAAACCCGAGCTGTTCAACGGTCCGTCCAAGGTTCGTCCAAACAAGGCCCGTTTTCATAAATGGAAACTGATCTGAACCGAATTTCGAGCCGTGTTCAGATATAAATCCGTCCACTATTTGTTCAGTTACTGTCCGGACCGTTTGTCCATGGACAAAGCTGCTCAATTAGCACCCCTATTAATTTAATAAGCCTGAAGCTGTGCGGCACATTTATCATTTATGTAGCTATGTCGGAGTATTTGATTCTAGGCACAATTTCAGCCTTCCAAATTTATTTTTTTAAATACGAATCAGTTGATCATACTTATCTTGACAATCTATTCAATGATTTTCCAAAATATTCGAATTAAATTGAAAATTGAAAATGATTTATAGATATGTTATTTGAATGTAGATAATATAACAATTAAATTTTATATAATTTAAATATTGTTTGATGATGCATCATGATTCATGAACCGTTTATTTTAGATTGTTAAAATTCCAAATCATTTAATATACAGGGAAACATATATGAAATCTCACAATTTTATAAACATGATATATGAATAATATGTCATGCATAAAATGTTCATTCCATCATATTTATCTTTTTATAAATAATAATCTTTCCGTTGAAATTAACTCATCTTTTTGCCTCGTGAAAAATAAAAGAAACTGATGGTAAAACAAGATAAGATTTCAATGGATTCAATATCCATTGAGGTTTTGCATCTCCTATTTAACAATGTTCTGACATGCTATAAAAACTCGACCAACTGTTATGTCTAGAGATGCTATCTAGTCGATAGGATCCAGATACTATTATATTTGAACATGTACTCTAAAAGTATTCGGATCCGAATTTCAATTTATATACTTATTATATTCAAACCGGATCAGGTCCGGATTTGAATACCTTTATCAGTAGACATTTTGGGTCTAATATTTCGGTAGATATATACTCATAACTTGTTAGTGAATTATCAAGTAGAAAGATTTAAGTTTTTTATTTTTTTCATTTATAGCTTTTTTAATTCAGGAGAGAGAGATTAATTTTGGAAGGTAAAATATTGAAGGTGAGAGTCTGAGAGATAATTTTTAGAAAGTAAAATATTAAAAATGGTGATTTTATTTATGGTTATTAATTTATGATATGATATTATGATTTTTTTCGTTATGTATTCTCATTTCTAATGATATTGAAATGATCTCTGGATTGATTAGATTATATCCTTCAAATTTTTCTTTCTATTTTTGTCTATCCAATATTTCTCTTGATAGTTTTTTTTTTGTTTTGCATTCAAATAGTAAAAGAATAAAACTTTCGGTATCTTTCTAGTATAGTTTAGTACTTAAATAAATATTTATTTTCCTAAAAAAATATTATATATGGTTGTCTTTTTATAGTTATTAATCTATGTTTTTATATTAATTAATTATAAAGATTTGTATTAGCATTGTATCAGGTATTTATACGGGGATCGAGTTGGGTTCAGTTGTGGGTCAGATAATTAAATTAAACTAATATCCTATCCATTATAATATCGGTTCCGGTTCGAATCCGGATCGGATATTAAAATATTATTAATTTTGTAACCATATTCATAATTTAACCGGTTATATTTTTTAAACCACATTCTATAGAACTGATTCGGATCCGATTCAGTATCGAATCGAAACTGAGTGATCGGATAAAAGTAACACCTCTAGTTATACCCGCTATAATTTGTGTTTGACAGAAGAATGTTTTTGGTTGTCGTACTACAACAATGAGACAGTATCCGTGAGGATAAAAAAATAACTATCTGCGAGGGTATACCGACAGAAATGTGTTTTTTCTATTAGCGACGGGAGCATCCACGAGGATATACCAACAATATCCCTCGCAGATACGTTCAAAATAACCCTTTTTACTCGGCATGTTACGGTAACGGTTACACTTGAATGAACCAAGCATGCTAGAGATGAAAGAATTTGATAGGCATGCTGGAGCGAGGAAAACGTTAGGGGAAAATAAGAAGTTTGATGCTTTTTTACTTGGCATCGATGTAAAAAAGAAGAGGATAAGTTAGTCCGTAATTTATTAACAAAGGCTATCATTTAGTTTAAACATGGTTATTTGTAATTTAAGTGTATTTGGTATAACTTTTTTTTTATTAAAGGATCTCAATATACTTTAGTATATTTAGATGCTTACATCTCTCCGTAGAGAGATGGGAATTTGTGTTAGTGTACTAAACTATCAATTTATATTCAGTATAACTTAAAATATGTTTGGTAAATATTACAGTTTTTCTACTGTAGAATAATAAATAGGACATAACGATTGTTTTGAGAAATACATAATTTTTTAGTTTTTGAAGGAAAAATGTGAAATTTTGCCTGAAATTTTAATAACATTTAATTGAATAATAAACAACAAATGAGGAGGGTCCTAATAACAAAATTTTTCTATTCAATTATTCTGCTTCTCCTCGTCTCTCGTACATTTTCATTAAAGCTTTTTCTTTGGTCGTATTTTAGAAGACTAGAGTGGAAGGCTTGCAATCTGTTCTTTTCTCTGAACTCGTAAAAGAGGAGGAGATAGGAGCAAATATTTCAGGTTTTGCCAGAAATCAGAAAGAGAAAGAGGAGAGGGTGTTATTGAGTTCAGAGTTTGCCAGTACAAAAGAGAAACATGGAAACTATAAGGGTTATCAAACGAAACAAAAACACAAGGGAAGAGGAGGTGACGTAATTTCGGTCTCAAATCTCAACTCCGCTAATGATGAATTTTGAAAATAATTTAGTGGAATTAGAAACAAATATTGTACTGAGTAGTAAAATAGAAAAAATATATTTAATTCAACTACCTTTTTATCTCATACAACATTCTCTTTATATAACATATTACATGCAATATTAAAAATAGTAAAACAATAATTGCAACATATTACGTGCATAACATAAATATTATAAGAAATATACAAACATGAATTACTTGGAGAATAAAAATGCAAAGACCATTATGATATATTGAAAACATTTTCAGATGGGTTCATCTTTATTAGTAGTCGCACGCTTCTCAAAGCGAGTCTGAACCGAATCCGAATTCGACTCAAGTTGATTCGCGTTGGGAGGGGAGAGAGGATAACCGAGTACGAAGTCAATACATATTGTTCATCACTATTTTTTATCTATGGTTAGACTATACAGATACAACAAGGCACGCATGCATGAAAAATAGAGACATCTATTCCCTTAACTTATTATTCTGACTGAACCTGAGTTTGGTGATTTCAACGCAATATCAAATGACACTAACATTCACAAAAGTTATGATTTTAAAATGGATCAATGCTTATTGTCCAACATTCAAATAAAGTTCACAAAAATACAAATTAAAAATAAAATAAAAAGCCAAATGTATATGTCACTTTTAATATTATCTCTATGTAAAAGAATTCAAGAACTTCGTCTTTAAAAAAAAAAAAAAATAGAGTTCAAGAATTCAGTCAAAAATTAATTTTCAGCAAAATTCGACAATTATAGCCAACGATTCAGCTATTCCGTTAGTACTATTTGTTCGAGATAGTGTTATAACAATTTATGAATATCGTTGTCTATATTAATTACTTTGTAGCTAAAAATTTACTCAAAATACAATTATCCAAGTTCACATTGTGTTGAACTGGTCAACAATTCTCTAAATAGTCTGGCTAGTATGACATCAGTGTCATTTCATTTTATATACCACTAACTCTAAAATCTATCTGGATTTGAAACCCACAAAGTGAGAAAATTCTCTATATTAATACATAGATATTTGAAATGTGTTGGTGGCTTGACCCCCAACCCATATTTCAAAAAACTCTAAAATCTATCAAATCGACTTCAAACGACGAATTGAAACCGTTCAATTCGATCTACTTCATTGTTGTGCGTTTACATGCAAAATTTATAAATGTTTGAATTTATTTAGTATCAAGTCAAGCGGTCAAATGCGGTCTTTAAGTTAATTTTAATACATTCATTTTTCAATATTTTTGAATGCTTAACTTGGGTACTAAAATAATTCGGAAAATATATATTTTGCATGTAAACACATCTCTCATAATGTATATTGGTTTGAACGATTTAGAATCACTGTTTGAAGTTTATCCAATAAGTCTTGAAGTTAGCGTCATAGAACACCAATGTCATACTAATCGGACCCTTTTATAAATCGTCAACTGGTTCTACCTCGCGAAATTCACCGTGACTAACAGATTATCCATATGTTCATTGTTAAGCTTGTTCCTATTTGTAAAGCCACCAGGAATGATGATATAACAATTATAATTTCAATAATAAGAATGAGAATCAATTGCCAAAAATATGTTTAATAATGTCACATTAATTTTTTTATTAATTTGTGATTATCAATTTTAGAGGTACTAAATTTAAAATCATAACATTATTAAAATTACAAATGCGATAATTTTACAATTAAGAAAAAAATGCTCTTTTAAGTACGAAACGTTTGTCTATTTTTCATTTAAAAAAAAAAAATCCGAAGTAAAGACTCAAGTGTTGCGCACTTCTTCCGCCGTCACGATCTGAAATGGAAACTAGAAAGCAACTGCAGAAAGAATGTACAGTTAAAAGACAGAAGAGTAAAACCCACCTCTTATTAGTTATTACCAATAAACACATCTCATCAAAACTAAACCAAGAGAATGCATAAGTACCGTCAATTTTATAACGAAGGGTCAGATTGAGCGCCTCCTTTCCGCCAACCACGCAAGCTGTCTCGTGGAAAGAGCCGACGTGGGTACCGATGGAATCCCAAAGCTACAGAGAATCCACATCAGTCATCATCACCATTTCTCTTGGAAAATGGAGATGTTGTTATCTGACTCTGACCTCAAGCCAAGCCATAAGCACTGGAGTCTGGAGTCTGGAGTCCAACAGAAATCTCCCTCTCCAGTCTTTACTAATTCAACCTTCAGACAAAAGGAAGCGAAGCGAGAGCTGCAACCAGCGGGATCTGCTTGAATCCCCAAAATTACTCCGTCATTTCATTTCTCAACCTCTTCCAATTCTTCCTTCTACAAATGCTTCCTCCTCGCTGTCTTCTCCTCACAGCTTGACTTCCCGGTGATGACCACCGATTCCAACTCGCCGGAGCTAGATGCCCTACTACCACAACCACTACGGCATGCGGTGGGTCCGAGACCCGCCCCGAGCTTCTCCGTTGTTAATGTAGTGCCAGAGAGCCAGGAGGATGGTCCAGGCTGCCGTTGTGGCCACACTATCACTGCCATACCGGCCATAGGAGAGGAAGGTACCAGTGGACACATGGGACCCAGATTGATTCTGTTTGGTGGGGCCACTGCACTGGAGGGAAGCTCCGCTGCGGCTTCTTCTCCTATTGGAGGCGCTGGAATCCGTATGTTTTGTTTGTTAATCTGTTGACTTGAAACTGATTTTGATTTCTCATATTGTTTCCTACTCTTCAAAACAGAAACCAGATGTTACTGAATTTGGGAAGGATAATTGAACAAGGTTATTAGATACTGTGCGCACTAACATTCTAGCTAAGAAATGGACTCGGGGAACTGCGATTGATCATACCTCTAATTATAGGGATTAAGAAAAATTTATTAAATCAAGGAACCTGAAACTAAAAGTTCAATTTCCTTGTGCATTTCCGGGTGCAGTGGCACTTGACCTTACCAGGGCGGGAGTCAGAAAATTGAGATTTGGTTACCGCAAAGGTGCAATAAATCCTATATCATATTGCAGGATACTCCTAAAATCTGTATAAGGTTCACCGTAATCCAATTTGACAGAATTGACGCTTAATTGTTTGATTTTAGTTTTCCTCCTAATTTTTAATTTGACTATAGTTACCTTGATTTTTGTAAATCAATACCAAACAAGTCTGGAAAACCGAAATGAAGAATACTACGGATATTTTGTCCAATTGGTATTGAACTATCCCGTACTCATGAATTGCCTGGTCAAAATTACAATCCACATTTGTAAAACCTTTTTGTGATTTTCTTCTTGGTTGCAGGCTTAGCGGGGGCCACATCTGACATTCACTGTTATGATGTCATATCTAATAAATGGACCAGGTAAATGTGACAGAAATTTTTTGTTAACCTTTTGTCCCTGAGTAAGTCATGTCGGTAAATGAGAAAAAAAAAATTTCATGGACTTCAATTTCTATTAGATTAACGCCAGCTGGAGAAGCACCGTCACCAAGGGCTGCTCATGTTGCAGCTGCAGTTGGTACCATGGTGGCTATTCAGGTATGCCAACTTATTCAACACTAGTTTATTCAATTCAATTATATGTATTTACATTTTAATAAGAGCATTGCTGGTTGACTACTCAGCATGTTGTGTGTTGGCAACAATTTAGATCCACAGCAGTCTGCAAGAAAAGTGTCTTTGATTTATTTATTTTTTCTTCGTCGTTTTGCACCTAATAGATCCATACTCAAGTATCAATGAGTGTGCCGGTAGTTAAGACTTCACTTTATTTTTTTTCTTTAACCAGCTTCTGTCTTTTTTCTGTAGCAGTTTCGTTTCATTTCTTAAATAATTTTTGTATTGAAGGGTGGAATTGGTCCTACTGGCTTATCTGCAGAAGATCTTCATGTTCTGGATGTGACACACCAGAAGCCACGGTGGAATAGGTGATCAAATCCATAACAACACAATTAATCTAAATTTAATTCTATCGCCACTTTTTTTATTTTTCTAACAGCAAGAAGCGTGTTATTCTAAGTGCAGGGTACCTGTACGTGGACCAGGTCCTGGTCCACGATATGGCCATGTGATGGCCTTAGTTGGGCAAAGATTTCTTTTGTGTATTGGTGGAAATGATGGTATGCACTTGTCTATTCATATCTGTCATATTTGGTTTTGTTTGTTTCCTTACCAAACAAATCAATAGTACAAGAGAGAATGGTATGTGTGTCTGTGTGTGCACACAATTCATATGATAAGAGGAGGTCGCAGAAACTGAACCCAGTTAAAAATGGAATAGATCTGGTTACATTAAAATTGTCATTATAATCATTAAAATTGTTCCTGATGAGCTGTAAAGATACAAACAAAAGCAATCAACCTTTAATAACCTCGAGCAAATTTAGATTCTGATTGAGATGAACTACCAATTTCTAATTCAGGGTGCTATAAGAGTCATGACCAATACATCTGTTCTACCAGGCACCATAACAGAATTTTATTGAGGGAATTTTTAGGTGAATACTGAAGTACTGAAACTTGGGGTCAGATTTGGATATTATTTTCCAATTAAAGAGTGAAGTTCAATCTAAATGCCTGTAGGTACTTACACGCCGGTTATATTTATTATTATTATTATTATTATTTTTAAGTCTTTCCCAATTCCAAGGGAAAATGAAAAGCAGGAGAGATAAAAAGAATGACTGAGAGATATTCGAGAGAAAACATGCTGTTGTCCCTTTGGAAAATGTAAAAAGCTATCAGGAGATTTATTGAAGCTTTTCAAAGTGGACAGAGTCCGGTCATAATTAATATGAACCAGAATATTAATGATTCTTTGTAGGTTTTATGTTCATAAAAGAACTAGGTATTTCTGTGTGATTAATATGTAATTATGAATTGAATGCTGATTGCTTCTTCTGGCATCAACTTTCCGAAGTGTTTGCTAATTTTTTGTCAAACATTGTTACAAGCACTGACACCTTAATTTGAATGTCTTTACCTACTTCCACAGTGTTCCTCGTTAGTGTCATATTTGATATATTATTACATACAGGGCAACACAATGATTCCCAAGGAGGGCTCAAATGCTCCATTGCTTCATGCCCCAATCGTACCCCAACATCTTTATCTTCAATTTTAAAGTTCAAATAGACGATCCGAACCGCTCAACATGATATCCACGTTAAAATATGATTGGAGACCAAATTTTATATTTTTTGGAAATTTTTTACTATTTTTTAAGATAGGTACAAAATCATTGTTTTTAGATGGTCCACAATTTCCTGAAAAACAATAATTTTGTAGCTATCTTAAAAAATAGTAAAAAAGTTCCAAAAAATATAAAATTTGGTCTTCAATATGTGGATATCATGTTGAGCGGTTCGGATCATCTGTTTGAACTTTGAAATTGAAGATAAAGATATTGGGGTACGATTGGGGCATGAAGCAATGGAGCATTTGAGCCCTCCTCATGATTCCCAGCATCAAAATGCTTATATGTTTTTTTCTTTTGTTTTATGCATAGAATATATTTTTTGAATGTTGGTATGTGATTATTTACTGATCTACTACATTAGGAAATAAGTATAATTTTGGTCATAGTAAATAATAAAACATAAATGTAAGAAGCACAGAGCTACCTTGTTTATAATAAAAAATTTGGAAACACAAAATAATGGGTGGATGAGAGATTTTATAAGAACAAATTAGCAAAATACAAATAAAAAAGGCAAAGTTTAATGTTTTTGGGCCAAAAACGCGAAAGGCCAAAACTTATATGAACCCAGATCCACTCCAGAGAAAGAATTAATTGTCCCACATGGAGAAGGCAAAGAAACTTAAGAAAGTTGAACCTTTATATATTTAATGTAAGGGTGGGTGGACACTGAGAACTCCTCATGAGAAGCCTGTATCCTATTGGCGGGATTTGGTGCAGCTATTAGCCAATCCAGTGTCCGTAGACTTCAGTATTGTTATATGAAAGAGACTAAAATATGTAATTATGTGCCATACGCATGTCAATATTAGACCCAGTGTGGAAGTCTACTAGGCATATGAGGGTAACATAGATTTTCATCATTTTCTATCTCTCTTGATTGTTGTTTTGCTCTGGCTCTTTAGGTAAACGAGCTTTAGCTGATGTGTGGGCCCTAGATACTGCTGCTAAACCTTACAATTGGAGAAAACTGGAACCTGAAGGCGAGGGCCCACCACCATGCATGTAAGTACATAAATCGTATTTCTTATCTTTAGCACATACGAAAATTCCAGCTCGCAAGAAATGCTTTTCTTGTCTTTTTTTGAAGTCTAGTTGAAATACTTCATACATCCTGAATTTGCTGTGATGAACCCTAATTCAGTGAAGAGAATAATAAATGATAGCTTTTTACGCCATAAAACACCATTTCTTAAACCTTCTTAATTTCTATGAGTTGAAAAGCAATTTGTTGAACTTCTTTTCTGAATAAAATATCTTTCTTACATTAGGTACGCAACTGCTAGTGCGCGCTCTGATGGGCTGCTGCTGCTTTGCGGAGGGAGAGATGCAAATAATGTGGTAGGTTGAAAAGTACTACTTTCAGTGCTTTTTAAAAACTTTACTTGTGATTTTCAGAGTCCTTTTTGCTAACTGCACATAATTTGGTGGGAACATCAATATTATAAGACCTGGCGTTGACCAATAATCTTTATTTCCTGTGGTTTATCAAATGAATGAGGATTTTCTGTCTTTTTCACTTAATTTTATCAATTTGCAATCTGCTGTATATTTCTTTTTTTTATCTCTGTATATTCTCTCACAAAATCCTCAATTTCTTCCTTTTTAATTGTGCACCTTTTTACATATCATGTTCCATCTATAGCCACTGTCCAGTGCCTATGGTCTTGCAAGACACAGAGATGGACGATGGGAGTGGGCTATTGCCCCTGGCCATTCTCCCTCACCCCGATACCAACATGCAGCTGTGAGTTATTTTCACTTAAATTCTATTATTTTTCATATTTTTTCCTTGTGTTTGCTATTAGTAAGCGTATATTTTAGTTAACTTTGTTTAGGTTTTTGTAAATGCACGGCTTCATGTCTCTGGCGGAGCACTTGGAGGGGGTCGTATGGTAGAGGACTCTTCGAGTGTTGCCGGTATATCTCTTTGTTCCTGGTTTTTATATAATAAGCCTTATTATAAGACGAAGTGAGATATTGTGTCTAATATTTATTCATTTAAATTTCATCAAATCGTTTCTCATGGATTATGCTATTTTGCCCTGTTATTTTAGTTCTTGATACCGCAGCTGGAGTTTGGTGCGATACAAAATCAGTGGTTACTGCTCCAAGGACAGGCCGATACAGTGCTGACGTGGCAGGCAAAGATGGTTCTGTAAATCTAATGCGACGTTGTCGGCATGCTTCTGCTGCCGTAGGTGATCTCATCTTCGTTTATGGAGGTTTACGTGGGGGTATGAATCTTTTAGCTATTATTTTTTGTCATTTTGATAAAAAAAGAAAGTGATTGGTTTAGTTTTGTATGAATCTCTGGTGTCATTGACCTGACTGGTATGTATATACAGTATCAAGTACAAGGCTATCACATCCACTAATTTGGACTTGATATTTATGTCGACTTTAAGTTGTTTCTCTTATCCAGTAGTTAAGGTTGACATTTAGCATGGACATGGATTGTATTTCTTACCGGTATCATTATTCTTTTAATGTACATCAGAATCTCATTATTGTTTCATTAGTTTATTGGTTTTGGTATGAGATTTTGAGATGTTGACCTGACTGGTATGGCTTATACAGTACAAGTACATACTATCACCTCCACTAATTGGGCCTTGAAATTTATGTTGACTTGAAGTCATTTTCTTCTATCAGGTGTACTTCTAGATGACCTTCTTGTAGCAGAAGACCTTGCTGCTGCCGAAACAACCAGCGCAGCTTTGCATGCAGCTGCTGCTGGGGCTGCAACTGCTGACATGCAAGAGGAAAAACCACTGGGGAGGTATGATTATTCTGACACAAGGGCGGCTGAATCTGTAACGGTGGCAGTACCAGGTGGTTCTGTTGTGCTTGCAACTCCTGTTGCACCTCCCATGAATGGGGATACATATCACCCAGATATCAGCCCTGAAAATGCCATCCTCAACCAGGGTCCCAGGTGCCACCCTACTTTTGTATGATTCAAGTGAAGATATGATAGACTTTTCCTTTTTCAGTTTGTGTATGGGTCTTGCTGCGGAAAGTTCTGAAAGGAATAATGCAAACTAAAGATCAAACAGACAGAAAAGAAAAGACCAACAGAAAAATCATTATATTTTTTAAGAGAGAAAGAGAGAGGTTCTGGGGTGGGGGTACTTTAAGATTCTCTAACCATTGCTTATACTTTATTACTTATTACTGACCAGGAGGCCAAACAAAGACATGGAGGATCTGGTGAAAGCATCAGCAGCTGAAGCAGAAGCAATAAGCGCCGCCCTCGCTGCTGCAAAAGCACGGAAAAACAAGGGTGAATTCCCATCAGAGGAACTGCCAGACACTGATATAGATAGTAGTCCTAAATTAAACTTGACAAAAATCCAAGAACAAGCTTCCTTTTCATATCAGGCTAACAGCAGGTCTTCTGAGGTTCGACTGCATCACAGAGCAGTAAGCTGAATTGCTCTTTCTTACAAAAAACAATCAGTTCTGAAATTAAATCAGAGTGGTAAATTTTGGGTGGCAAGTGTGTGAAGCTTATAGTGTAATTGGTGCAGGTGGTTGTTGCAGCTGAGCCAGGAGGTGCTTTAGGTGGCCTGGTGAGGCAGCTTTCAATTGACCAATTTGAAAATGAAGGCAGGAGAGTTATTTATGGCACCCCTGATAATGGATCAGCTGCTAGGAAGTTACTGGACCGCCAGATGTCTATAAATAGTGTGCCCAAAAAGGTATTTGTTACTATTCCTGCTGCATTCCTGATTGTTGTTTTCGCTCTTTTATGGAAAAGAAACATCTAAAGACCTAGTATTTTCTATAGATTTGGTTCTGACAGAAATGCAATACACGGGATTGAATTTACTGGTCTATGATACGTTGATACCAAATTCCTTTTAGTAGACAATTATTTTAGCCTGGCTGAAAACAATGGTGGTTGGTTCATAACTTCTGGCTTATACGTGTCTTTGCACTATCACCAACTTTTCTGACGGCGAGGGCCCGATTGTTGAATTTTTGATAGAGAATGTAATCAATAAAGGAAGTGAGATACTAACATAGGTAAAAAAGAACTACCAATAGTAAATTAGCTCCTAAGAATTCATGACTAAAGAAAAATTAAAACTACTGTACAAAAGATAATTGGCAGAAAACTTTTAAATAAAGCAGCAACTGTAGAAATGCATCATCGGTCTAAAAACAGTATGAGAGGTTGCACTCTACTCTGATAGTTCTTGCTTTTATGATAATACAGGTTATAGGCCATCTTTTGAGGCCCCGTGGATGGAGGCCTCCTGTACAGCGGCAGTTCTTATTAGATTGTAATGAAATAGCAGAGCTATGTGACACTGCTGAAGGATTGTTCGCTAATGAGCCAACTGTGCTTCAACTCAGAGCACCTATTAAAATCTTTGGTGATCTACATGGTCAGTTTGGGGATCTCATGCGCCTTTTTGATGAGTATGGTTCTCCCTCTACTGCCGGCGACATTGCGTAAGTAATTTCACAGCCTTTAAAGTGGGGACTAGTGGTGACAGATCCATCTCTGAAAAGACTACTTTATTACTGAGTGGCCTGTTGTCTTCTTAATTGGAGAAGGCTGATTTCATTTTTAAGTGGGTATATTGAATTTCATGGGGATGCCATGCCAAAGTTTTAGTTTTGCTGATTCTTGCATTCACCTCAACTGCATATTTCAATGTTGCTTGTTTGCTTCTGTTGCTCCATGGGATTTTTTGCTGAAATCAGTTGTGGCTTTTTTTGCAATTTTTATTGATTTCCTTTACTTTGTTTTCAGTTATATTGATTACCTGTTTTTGGGAGATTATGTTGACCGTGGTCAACATAGTTTGGAGACTATCACACTTCTTTTGGCGCTAAAGGTATGTTTCTGACTTGAGCATTTAAGTTCCTTAGCTGCAGCGATCTCAATATAAAAGTACATAGCTGTAGCCTCATTTTTTGAGGTGGTCGTCACAAACTTTTTCTTCACAGAACCAAGTCCATCTTTTTCATGTTTCTTTTATTTATTGTCTGTAGGTGGAACATCCCAAAAATATTCATTTAATCCGTGGAAATCATGAGGCGCCAGATATTAATGCTTTGTTTGGCTTTAGGATTGAGTGCATTGAGCGCATGGTAATTATCTAATTACAATAGTATCACATTTTCCACCCTTCTTCAATAAATGTCATACTAAGTATACTTTGTTGGTAACCAACCCTGATGTGGCAGTGTCTTGGTAACTTGTTATAGGTGATGCAAAATTTTCTACTAAAATCTATGCCAAAAGTTACTGTTACCTGTTTTTGTGTTGCTCCAACTAATATGGCTACTAAGTGATGCTGCTAGTTTCCATTGTATATTAATAGGGTGAGCGGGATGGGATTTGGGCATGGCACCGCTTCAACCGTCTGTTCAATTGGCTTCCTTTGGCTGCATTAATTGAAAATAAGATAATTTGCATGCATGGTGGCATTGGGCGATCCATAAATCATATCGAGCAGATAGAGAGTATCAAGAGGCCAATCACTATGGAGACGGGATCGGTTGTTTTGATGGATCTACTGTGGTTTGTGACTTAGTTCTTACATCTGATGATAGCTTTAGTTTATTGTCTGGGAAGGATATTTAACAAACATGACAACCAATGTCAAAATTCATCAAAATTCAAAAGCAAAATTATAGCCGTGTTGTTTTTCATTTTGATCGATTGTGTACAAATTTGGCGCAATTTGAAAACCGTTTGGTTACCACTCAAAAGCCCATAAAACTGAACTGTTGAATTTTCAAATCACTTGATCAATCGCTAACCTCTTTCCAAATTGCACTAAATTTGCAATATCTGTAGCTTCAGTTTCTTAGTTTTGATATGATATGCATTTTGCCGATTGTAAATTTTTTCTGGTTGGTAAGCATTTTATTTAATTTTTTAATATAACCTTTTATCTCAATTTCAGTTAATGCTCTTCAAACATTTTTTGCTTTCACTAATTTATGGTTTTTCTATCATAGGTCTGATCCAACAGAAAATGATAGTGTGGAGGGTTTAAGGCCAAATGCTAGAGGTCCTGGCCTTGTCACATTTGGGGTCAGTTGACTACTTCTGCTTATAATTTTCCTAAATTAATTGCAGCAAGTGCCACTCTACCAGCTTCTGTTAGTACCGGTCAGTTGACTTGGTTGAAGTGCCTGACCTAACTGCTACAGGAAATTGTTTCAATACTAAGAAGCGAAGTCCAATGGCAAATTGACGGAAGTTTTTAGGCTAGAAAAATATTTAGCTCTGATTTAGAATTCCAAATAAAAATGAACTCAATGAAGGAACTCTATTTGGTTCCTTACTAGTACAAGGGCCTGACTAGTGGGGTATCAAATCCCAGAACTACAAATTGGCATCACTAGTTTTTAAATGGAAGAACTTTTGTTTAAAAAATAATTAAAAGTAATATTTGAGATTTTGTTCGTTTGTATCTGTAGCCTGATCGTGTTATGGAGTTCTGTGATAACAACAATGTACAGTTGATAATTCGAGCGCATGAGTGTGTCATGGATGGTTTTGAGCGTTTTGCTCAGGGCCATCTGATTACTCTCTTTTCTGCCACTAACTACTGTGGTAAGTTTTTGTGCCTTTTGAAGTTTATTATTCGGCTGAAATTGCAACACTAGGTGGTCAAATCGCATGATGAACAGTCTTTCTTTTTTGGTTGGGGGTGGGGAATTTAGATACATGGGTTTCAGTCCGGACTAATACATTGTTCACTTCCTTTGCTCATGGCTAACCATCTTTTTGTACATAATAATTTTGGCTGCACAGGCACGGCAAATAATGCAGGAGCGATTCTGGTGTTGGGAAGAGACCTTGTGGTGGTTCCAAAACTTATTCACCCTTTACCACCAGCAATTAATTCTGCTGAGAACTCTCCTGAGCGTCATATGGATGATACATGGATGCAGGTATAAATTAGTACATATCCTTGCTGGTAAATAACAATGCTTAACCACCATGTGATGGCAGTGTGAGATACACACTCAGCTATATCCTAGAAATTATAATCTCCAAATTTTGTAGAAGCAGCAATAGAACGATTAACAAGATAACACAAATAAAGGAAAAAAGAATGCCCAGCTTGACCAAACAGTTACCAAATCTAGGAGCAGCTTTCGTATAAGTTGGCGTTATTTTTTAATTCCAGGAGCTCAATGCAAATAGACCAGCAACCCCAACAAGAGGCCGGCCTCAATCTTCACAAGTCAATTCAGAACGAACCCCTGCAGCATGGAATTCTCTTCTTTCGTCAGAGATCTAACAGTGCCTACCTCAAATTTTTGTTGAGGATGCCGTCTCTACACCAAATTTGAAGGGTTTGGGCAGTTTGACAATTTTTTAAATTGCTTCTGTGTTGAGATATAGAAGAAATGGGATTAATCCTAACCTGGCAATTCTTTCTCCTCGGCTAAAACTTGTTTATCTAGTTGTTTTATTTCCCATTGCATTATCTGTGTATATGTTAGGTGGTAGCAGATGGGGTGAGAATGAGTGTATGAGTTTTTTTATTTTCACCCTGACAGATGTTATTTACGTTTCGAATAGGCTTATCTTATTGGTTGTAGTTATATAGGATAGGCTTTCTTCTTTTGCAGTTATTTTGTCGATTTTGATTTCAGTTTAACTTAAAAGAGACATTATAGTCCTCGAGACTCGAGAGTTGACGGACTTTGACAAGCATTATAGGCGCTCGTTGTATTTATCACTTGTATTGTTTTCGTCCAATTTACTACTGTATACAAGTTTATTATGGCGCGAGGGGTAACAATTATATGGAATAGCCTTCAATTCTGGGTATTTCTTATGGAGGTCCGCTAATAATATTAGGTTGCAATCTCTATAAAAATAAACGTAAATAATCATGTATAAGTAAGTTATTCTAATAAAGTATGCAATCTATAGAAATATAAATCTGTACATTGTTTCTACTTTTCGGCTTTATCTGCACTAAAATGGTACCTTTTGTTAGTTGGCGCTTTTTTTTTAATTAGCATCCCTTGTCTTCCCACCACTCATGATCGTCAGATAGAAAGATTTTGCCGAGTACGATCCGGGTACATCCCATCTCCAGAGTAATTCGTCCCTTGTCCGGGTGTAGTGTCTGTATAATGGGCCATGCACTCCTGAGTGAAATTGTCAGATGTTGAGGTCGTGGGAATTTCTTGACCAAAATTGGTGAATTATCACATGCATCGAACCAAAACGAGATCCCTTTTCCGTTGCCAATGGCCCATTCTGTACTCCATTGGAATAAAGGTAGGAGTTTGCGAAATTGTTTCCAGAAAAAAGAGCCGGAGACAATGAAAAAAATCAGACTCTGGGGTGTTCTGTTCTGATGCTTGAGCATTGTTGATGTCTCAATATTAGACCTATAAATTCGACCAATTTCTGTACCAAAATATGTGTTTCAAACCATCAAATCGTGTCTTTTACATTGAATATACATTGAATATCTATAGAATGTGGTACTGCTGCGTTTTCATTCTTACTTTGCAGAAAACGAGCGAAATCAGGGAAGATTATGAGTTCTGGAGCCCTACACGCGGGTAGCGTCAGACCCTACGCGGGTAGCGTCAGACCCTGAAATTTCAGGAACCGAACTTAAAACAGTCATAACTTTTGACTCGTAACTCCGTTTTGAGCGTATGACCACTTTTCGGAAAGCTTGCGAGAAGATCTACAATCTGAGCCAAAGGCACGCGGGCCGCGTCAGATCCCACGCGGGTCGCGTCAGATCCCACGCGGGTCGCGTCAGACTTTTCCGGAAACAGAAGCAGAATTGGAAACAGAGGCTAATTGAAGAAAGGTCGGCCAGAAAAGCTATAAGGGGGGATTTCTTGCACCTGAGAGGGCATTCTGCATCTGAGGGACAATTCCTAGGGTTAGGAGAGACGGCTGGCTGGGAGGCGAAGAAGAGAGGAGCTGAACGAGAGTTTTGCGACGAATCTTCATCGTTCTTCTAGTTTTTCTATGAACTCCTTTATCTTTATTTGTTTTGCTTTCTTTTTGACTATGCTTGAGTAGTTTTCTTTGTTTCTAGGGTTACGATGTAGTTTGATACTTTGTTTTGTATGCATGTTGTTTGAATTTGTGTTGAACAATAGTGTTTAATTGTTTGAGTATTATCTTAATTGCTTTGTTGAAGTTGATTGAATGATTCATGTTTGTTTACTGTTAGATGTCTATAGCATCTTTCTTGTACTTTGGCCTTGATGTTTCTTTCAACCAAACTTAGTATCTGAGGTAGGTTTACGAGCCGTAAGGCGAGACCAAAAAGTAACTGAGAGGTGAACTTTACCATTTATCGAGAGATATTGGTTACCTTTAGTAAACCGGACAATTAACTTAGATTAAAACCCTAAGAAGGTGAAATTGCATTTCCGATACCAAGTTTATTAAGCCAACAAACGAGAGTTGAGGTTTAGGAACATTAGGTTCGGTCAATGAATCCTTACACTGAAGAACAACGCAAAAACAGACAACTGCTGCATTTGCTCGAGGTCCACGCGGGCCGCGTATGAGAGTACGCGGGTCGCGTGTTCCATGCGGGTCGCGTGTGAAAGCACGCGGGTCGCATGGGTACCGAGAGGCAAGGTTGATAATGAATCGAAAACCCTGGAAACGCTTTCCTCCATTTGATAAAACCAAAATTTACTTTCTGTCAATTTAATTACTTCTGTTATTGATTGAATTTAGGATTTAAACAACCAAACCAACCTTTTTCCAACTTCTAGTACCTAATCAATTTAAATAGAATTCCAGACTTGATTCTGAACCGTCCTGTGGATCGATACCTGACTAGACTATACGACGGGATTGTGCACTTGCAATCTTAGTCGAAAGTTGAATAAGGTTAAAAGCTACAGCTTGCTGTAGTGAAACTTTGTGATACACTTTTGTGCGAACAAGTTTTTGGCGCCGTTGCCGGGGACGGCATCATTTATCTTTTCTGGATTTTTGTTTATTTTGATTAATTTAGATTTTAATCTTTATCTTTTCTTTTTGTTTTTCTCTCTTTCAGGAACACTGGCTTTCATACCACCTCCTACGGGCGATTACCATCTCAGGAGCAGAGGACCGATACCCGACGCGACCCGCGTAGATTTGCACGCGAACCGCGTACTTCTTCTCAAAACCGACTCAAGATCTGTGCGCTCAGCCCCAGCTGCAACACCTCCTCACGCGACCCGCATACAAGACACGCGGTCCGCGCGAACTGACCCAGACAGAGAGGGACATTCCAGCAGAGCATCAATGAGCAACAACAGAGAAGAGGAACGGGCCGAGAATCTGACTGATGATGAGTACCAGGAGGACATTGTGCCAAGGACATTGCGAGAGTTCAATGTGCCTAGGGCTGGAGACGTGAGAGGAGCAATCAGACTGCCGCAAATTGCAGGGCAACAACCGAACTTCAATCCGGGCATTGTTAACATTGTGCAGCAAAACACTTTCCATGGGTTGGATCATGAGGATCCACATGCTCACCTCCAAACCTTTCTTGAATGTTGCACTACCATTAGAACAAATGGCGCAACTAATGACTATACCAGACTTGCTTTGTTTCCTTTCACTCTTAGGGATAAGGCCAGAAAGTGGTTAGGGTCACTACCAAGGGATTCTATTACCAACTGGAGGGAATTGTCCAACTCATTTTTGACTAGGTTTTTCCCACATAAAATAACTGCCAAGGTAAGGACCCAACTGACCAGCTTTAGGCAAATGTCTGATGAACCCCTGAACGAAGCATGGGAAAGGTTTAGGGAGTTACAATATTCTTGTCCACACCATGGTATACCTGACTGGTTGTTAATTCAAACTTTTTATGATGGGCTAACAGAAAGCACTCGCACTTCTGTTGATGCTGTTGCAGGTGGAGCACTGATGTCAAGAGAACCTCTTGAAGCAATGAACCTAATCGACAGCATGGCTCAGAACCAACAGTGGTCCGGCCGCGACAATTCCAGACCTGGAGGAGGCGGCCGATTCGAAGTCGATCAGATCACAGTTTTAACCGCCAAAATGGATGCCATGCAAAAGGCATTCGACAAGATGAGCGCCAAATCAGTCAGCAACCATCAACCACAGTCTTGTGCCATGTGCGGCGATAGAGGGCACTCTTACGAGCATTGTCCATTGGCGCAAAGGGATGGAGAGACCGAGCAAGTCAACTCTCTCAACAGTGAGCCATCCTACTTTCCAAAACCTCCATTCAACCGAACCTACTCCAAAGACCCGGTTGAGCAACAGAACTGGAGGTGGAAGCAAAACAACTCCGCGCCATTCAACAACCCCTCGAGCAGCGATAACCGAAACTTCTATCAGAATGCATCTTTCAACAACCGGGAGCCACAACCTCCACCACCAGAGCCGTACATCACTTCTGCTGTCACTAACTTCATGCACGAGCAAGGCAAAATGAATCAGATGATGTTCGAGCAGATGCAGACGATGAGTGCACAAATGGCTGGTTTAGCTGCTCACAACAAGATGTTGGAGGAACAATTGAGTCACCGGACCACCTCTAGCCAACCACCACATGGGAAGCTCCCCAGCCAGCCTGAGCTTAACCCGAGAGAGGAGGTCAAAGCAATAACATTGAGAAGCGGGACTCAATATCAAGAACCACCCAAGCCAAGGGACCAGACCGCAAAGCACGCGGGCCGCGTCACTGACACGCGCCCCGCGTCACCACAAGAAGAAGAGAACTCCAGCCGCGTCGAACTGACTCGACCAGCAGTCATTGCTGAAGAACCTGTGAACGCGAGCCGCGTCACTGACACGCGGGCCGCATCGAAAGAATCTGAAATTCAGAAGAAGAAAGGGGCTGAGAAACCACCACCATACCGGCCACCTGTACCTTTCCCACAGAGACTAGCTGAGCACAGGCTCAATGATCAGTTCGCCAAGTTCATTCAAGTCATCAAGCAGCTGCACATCACCATCCCATTCACCGAGGCATTGACTCAGATGCCAACTTATGCCAAGTTTCTCAAGGACATCCTCTCGAACAAGCGAAGTTTGGGGGGACACGAGACGGTGAGATTAACAGAACAGTGCAGTGCAATTTTCAGAAATGAGCTCCCGCCCAAACTGGAAGATCCCGGCAAGTTCTCCATTCCTTGCACGATCGGGAAAGCCACAATCAAGAGAGCCCTATGTGACTTGGGGGCTAGCGTGAGTCTCATGCCACGCACAATCTTCGATCGCATGGGGGTAGGTGAGCTCAAACCTACGCGAATGACTCTGCAGCTGGCAGACTCTTCTGTGAGGCGACCACTTGGAATAGTGGAAGATGTGCCAGTTCGAGTTGGAAAATTCTATGTGCCCGTCGATTTTGTGGTGATGGAGATGAAGGAGGACAAGGAAGTCCCGATCATATTGGGACGGCCTTTCCTCAGAACAGCAGGGGCACTCATGGACGTGAAGGAGGGAACTCTGACCCTACGGATTGGGGACGAGAAAGTTCAGTTCAACCTAAACCAAGCCATGAAGTACCCATCCGAGCCGGCGACATGCTGCGCGGTCGACATGGTTGATCAATTGGCCAAGGAGCAACTCCGGGAGCAATACGGTAACTCTTTTAAAAATTACCCTGATTATTTGTCCAAATTGCAGGAGAAGAAAGATGCTCAAGGGAAGGTGTGTGCGGCAGACTCATTTACAACTGGCCCAGTGGAACCAGCACACGGACCGGACACCCCGCACACGGCCCGTGCACTCCCATCTGAGAAGATTCCACACGGACCGCACATAGAGCACACAGTCCATGCACAGGCTCAGCCAAAACAGGTCAAACGAGAATCGAAATTTCTCATTCCTAACCTCGACCCAGATCGCACTGCTACATTCTTGGAGGACTTCAAAGCTCAGCAAGCTGTGATCGGGTACTTGATCGGGAAGCTGACAGGCTCAGCACACAACTTCTGGCATTCGAAGTTCAGCAGGGCACACGGACCGCACGCAAACACACACGGTCCGTGCACGATCCCGCCAGACTACTGATCAGGTGTGTTTTCTTTTCCCCAGGTTTTACTTTTTTTTCTATCCATCTGTCTTGAAGCATTGAGGACAATGCTCAGATTAAGCTTGGGGGGGAGAACTTTGTATCTTAGGTTGCATTTAGGTCATTTTTAAACTTTTTTTTACCTTTTCTTAGATCATGTTTACTTTTTCTTGCACTTTTAGGTGATAAATTTGCATGATTGCTTGAATTAAGGACTTTTATGAAAAATCTTGGTTGTGATTTGGGATGACCTTGAGATATTAGAACTAACCCCATAATTGATAAAAAATCTGCTTAAGATGGGATGTTTTGAGAAATTGAAAAGATGAAAGCTTGAATTGTATTGAAAAAGCCTTTTGAAACTGAACTGTGCCTTTTAAATTAGAGAATTGGGATTTTAAACAAATAGAAAGATTGGGATATCCGTTGGTATGAATGAATACCATTGGATGTGTGTATTCATGGTATATGCAAATAAAAAAAATGTAACAAATGAAAAGATGGAGAAAATAAGAGTACTGGCAATAAGTCCTACGGGACGCCTTTGAGCTCGTCTCCCAAATTTAGAAAAAAAGAGTACTGGCACAATCCGGCGGGATGCCTTTGAGCTCGAAAACTTTCAAAAACTCTTGCATATATCAACACATGAAATCCGCGACTTTCTAACCTAAGCTTGTCCCAAGCTTGGGGGGGTTAAAAAGGGAAAAATCACCACAAATGAGGGCATAGATTCAGTGAAAGAATGAAATATTGATCAATTTGGGTAATTAGCTTTGCAAATATTAAAGCATTTCAGAATTTGAAGTTTGATTAGTCAATTCGTGTGGTGAATCAAAATTGATCAAGGAAAATCCAAATTATACCAAAAGGATTCTCAAGGTTCCTGATTAAAGCAACTCATGTAAATTTTCACATTTAGGAACTTAATTTGCATTTAGGTAAGATTAGAGTCCAACCCGGTACCTAAGTATGATCTTTGCTTGAGGACAAGCAAGATTTAAGCTTGGGGGAATTTGATGTCTCAATATTAGACCTATAAATCCGACCAATTTCTGTACCAAAATCTGTGTTTCAAACCATCAAATCGTGTCTTTTACATTGAATATACATTGAATATCTATAGAATGTGGTACTGCTGTGTTTTCATTCTTACTTTGCAGAAAACGAGCGAAATCAGGGAAGATTATGAGTTCTGGAGCCCTACACGCGGGTAGCGTCAGACCCTGAAATTTCAGCACCGAACTTAAAACAGTCATAACTTTTGACTCGTAACTCCGTTTTGAGTGTATGACCACTTTTCGGAAAGCTTGCGAGAAGATCTACAATCTAAGCCAAAGGCACCCAGCTGCATCAGATCCCACGTGGGTCGCATCAGATTTTTCCGGAAACAGAAGCAGAATTGGAAACAGAGGCTAATTGAAGGAAGGTCGGCCAGAAAAGCTATAAGAGGGGATTTCTTGCACCTGAGAGGGCATTCTGTATCTGAGAGACAATTCCTAGGGTTAGGAGAGACGGCTGGCTGGGAGACGAAGAAGAGAGGAGCTGAACGAGAGTTTTGCGATGAATCTTCATCGTTCTTCTAGTTTTTCTATGAACTCCTTTATCTTTATTTGTTTTGCTTTCTTTTTGACTATGCTTGAGTAGTTTTCTTTGTTTCTAGGGTTACGATGTAGTTTGATACTTTGTTTTGTATGCATGTTGTATGAATTTGTGTTGAACAATAGTGTTTAATTATTTGAGTATTATCTTTATTGCTTTGTTGAAGTTGATTGAATGATTCATGTTTGTTTACTGTTAGATGTCTATAGCATCTTTCTTGTAAGCCTTGATGTTTCTTTCAACCAAACTTAGTATCTGAGGTAGGTTTACGAGCCGTAAGGCGAGACCAAAAAGTAACTGAGAGGTGAACTTTACCAATTATCGAGAGATATTGGTTACCTTTAGTAAACCGGACAATTAACTTAGATTAAAACCCTAAGAAGGTGAAATTGCATTTCCGATACCAAGTTTATTAAGCCAACAAACGAGAGTTGAGGTTTAGGAACATTAGGTTCGGTCAATGAATCCTTACACTGAAGAACAACGCAAAAACAGACAACTGCTGCATTTGCTCGAGGTCCACGCGGGTCGCGTGTTCCATGCGGGTCGCGTGTGAAAGCACGCGGGTCGCATGGGTACCGAGAGGCAAGGTTGATAATGAATCGAAAACCCTGGAAACGCTTTCCTCCATTTGATAAAACCAAAATTTACTTTCTGTCAATTTAATTACTTCTGTTATTGATTGAATTTAGGATTTAAACAACCAAACCAACATTTTTCCAACTTCTAGTACCTAATCAATTTAAATAGAATTCCAGATTTGATTTAGAACCGTCCTGTGGATCGATACCTGACTAGACTATACGACGGGATTGTGCACTTGCAATCTTAGTCGAAAGTTGAATAAGGTTAAAAGCTACAGCTTGCTGTAGTGAAACTTTGTGATACACTTTTGTGCGAACAATTGTGATAATCTCAGTCCATAATGATGATTGGTTATTATATAACCTCCACCACTACCGCAGTAGCAACGCTCTGTTGTGCCATTTGAGATCGGTTATGCCTAAACCTCCTCATCTTCTTGGAGTACATGCTATTTCCCAGTTCACCAGTGAAATGCCTCTACTCTCGGAATTGCTTTCGCCCTATAAGAATTCTCTACGTATCCTATCTATTCGGTCAATTACCCAATTCGGTAATAGGAAAACAGGTCATGAAATAGATACATATGCTTGACAGGACCGATCTGACAAGTTGTAACCGGCACCCTCTGGAAATTCGCCTCCTTTTCCATCCTTGTAGGCGCTTTTCTATTTTCTTTATTAGGGGAATGAACAGGTGCTGACCCGGCTTTGCTACCATCAATGGCATGCCAAGATAGTTTAAAGGGAGCTGCTCTTGTGTACAATTTCGGAATGGCCCGGGTGATAGTGTTTTGCTGATCTGACATGTGGAAAGGGACGTAACAGCTCTTATCAAAATTGATGTCTAAGCCCGATACCTTGGTAAACAGCCTTAGCACGAGCTTTAGAGTGACAATTGTGCTTGTACTTCCTTCAGACATGATAAGGGTGTCATCAGCGTATTGAAGTGCAACTATAGAATCTGAAACTTTTGAGCTGATCGGGTTGCTTAAGGTTGCACTAGTGGCTTGTACCATTGTTTGAAGAACGTCAACCGCTATAATGAATAACATGGGAGACAGTGGATCCCCCTGTCTCAGCCCCGTTTATGATCAAAGAAGTCGGACTGTTGGCCATTGACCATCATTTTAGAGGCCGATGTTTGCACTGTTCAATCCATTTAAGCCACCTGTTTGGGAAGCCTCTCGCTTTCATGACCTTTAGAACAAACGACCAATCGATTGAGTCGAAAGCTTTTGAGAAATCGATCTTTAAGAGGATTGATGGGTTCTTATTGGTTGACATGTGATTAAGCATCTCCCTAGCTGCCAGGAATGTTTCCGCAATGTGCCTGTCTTTAACGAAGGCGGTTTGACGGTTAGACGTGAGCTTGGGTAACCAAAGTCTAACTAGCTGCCAGGAGTGTTAGTTGGCGTTTGGCGAGCGTCAAACTAGCTACATTCTCCCGACGTGTTAAAAATAACGGCTAGTTACAAATTTGAATTGTAACGGCTAGTTGTAGGGAATAGTGTCATGTAATTAATAGGTTAGTGGTTAGTGGTTAGTAGTTGTAGTTGTAGTTAATAGTACAACGGCTAGTTTTTATTTTTCTTCTATAAATATAGATACATGTAAAGCTGAAAATAAGATTGCAATAATAAGTTGTTTTCTTACATCTCTTCTCTCTTACAAAAATTAACATGGTATCAGAGCAAAAGACTTTGTGACCGAAAAATCGAAAAACCACAACAAATTTTAGCAAAAGAAAAATAGCTCAAGAAAAAGCAATGAACTTCTCGAAGTTAACAAATACCTTGCTCAATGACAAAAATTATGTGTCATGGGCGAGGGCAGCATCTAGGCCCTGAGTGGTCGAGAGATGTTAGAATACATCACTGGTGAAAATAAAAAATCAGAAATCAAAGATCCAAACAAGCTAACTCCCGAAAAAACAATGGCAACAAAATAATGGAGAACAACAAACGATAGAATCATCACCTTACTACTAAACTCCATGGAGCCGGCTGTAACAGCACATGATGGCTGAAACAGCACATGATTTATGGGAAGCTGTAAAATCTATGTATGGTTAGCAAAATAATTTCTCACATATTTATCAACTCATGCAGGAAATTCAATAAGAAAAACAAGGGTCGAAAAGCCATACGGAGTACCTTAGTGCTCTTGAGAAAAAACAAAATGAGCTTCGATCCTATCTGCCAATAACAACATATCTGGGCACACTCCAAAGGCGAGCTGAAGATAATGATATTTTTCAGTACCTCGCGGGTCTAAACCCGAGCTATGAAGCCGTAAGATCTTAAATCATGACCACGATACCTCTTCCTTCTTATTCTCAAATTAAAAGTTTAATCCAACAAGAGGAAAGTAGGAGACTTGCCATGAATGTTCCACAGACTGTAAGCCATGAGGGACATGAGAACCATGGCTTAGCGGTAAAAAATCCCAATTTCAATCAAAACCCTAGCTTTCAAAATCGCCCAAATCAATCTAAAAATGAGAAGTGTAACCAATGTAAAAAAGATGGTCACATTCACGATAGGTGTTGGCATCTTTATCCCCATCTCAGACCAAAAAAATCCAAAAATAAAGATCAAAATCGAAATTGGGAGAGAAACAACGATAAAAACAAAAGCTATGTTTCTAATGAAGAGAATAGGCTTAATGGGCTAGTGGGGATTCAGACCCATTAGTAATAGCCAAACCGCTACTGGGAGTGAATTTGTCACTAAAGGATCCAATTACACTATTGGCGGACCCGCTATGGGCTTTGGCGGACCCGATTATGGCGCTGGCGGCTCTAGCGACCCGTTTACAACTATGCCAGACTCGCTATCCCTTCTTTTGTCGCTGGCAGGTCAAACTCAACCGGGTCACTCTCTTCCTTTAGCGCTGGCTGGTCAGGAAATGGATCAGCAGGTGGATTTGGCCCTGGGGATCAAGTGCAGCGAAGTTCTGCAGCAACTATCTGCACTTCTTGGCAATCAAAACTCTCCCAGCACTTGTGGTATTGCTTCTAACTCAAAAAAATTATTTTTTAATCAAATTATTATAGATAGTGGTGCAACAGATCATATGTTTGGTAACAAACAACTACTGTCAAACCTCAACCAGACCAATAGTAATAAATATGTATTGGTTGCAAACTGTATGAAGGCAAAAATAAATGACATATGAGAAATTAACCTATGTAATAAATAAATTAACACAAGAATTAAATTGTAATGCAATATTTTCTTGTAAAAATGTTGTATTTCAGGACCGGAAAACCGGCATTAAGATTGGTGAAGAATATCTTGAAAATGGACACTATTTTTTGAAATCCAAAATAAATTTTTCTACTTCCGCAAAAGTCATTAACTCTGACCTTTGGCATAAGAGACTTGGGCATCCTTCTGACAAGATTTTAAATAGTATCTTAGATTTTAAAAATTTGAATAGTACTAATTGTGAAATTTGCAAGTTAGCAAAACAAACAAAATTTCCTTTTTCTCTTTCTACTAGCAAAAATAAAGCTATTTTTTATTTATTACATTCTGATGTATGGGGACCGATTCCAATTGATTCATATAATGGATTCAAATACTTTGTTTTATTTATTGATGGTTTTTCAAAAGCAACTTGGTTATATTTACTTCAATCTAAAGATAAAGTGTTTTATTGTTTTTATGAATTTTTATGTCTCATAGAAACACAATTTAATGCAAAATTAAAAATCTTTAGATCGGATAATGGAACCGAATTTATAAAAAAAAATTCAAGTCTCTTTGAAGAAAAATGTATTATACACCAAACAACTTGTATAAATACTCCCGAACAAAATAGAGTATCGGAAAGAAAAAATAAACATTTATTAGAGATGACACGATCTTTATTATTTCAAAATAATGTTTCTAAAATTTATTTGTCGGATGCCGTACTTTATGCCACTCATTTAATCAATAGAAAACAAAAGTCCATTAGAAATTATTTACCAACAAAAAATCATTTATGACCATATGAGAGTATTTGGTTGTACAAGTTTGTACATATCAAAAGAAATGACAAACTTGATTTTGTATCACAAAAAACTATTTTCTTAGGATACTCATTTTACAAAAAGGGTTATAAATGCTGTGATCCAATTAGTAAAAAATTGTATTTTTCTAGAAATGTTACATTTTTTTGAAAATAAACCATATTTTAAAGAAAAAGAAATGATTCATCAATCATATTCAAATAATCAAAATGACAATATAATATTGCCTTACTTAGATGATTTGAATTTTGTTCCTAGAAATAACACTCAAATTGAGATTAATAATTAAGAAAATGAGACTACTAATGACACAAATATAAATGAAACGGAAGAAAATTTAACGGTTAGAAGGTCATCTAGGGAATGACAACCATCAACTAGACTTAGAGACTATATAACATATTCGGTACAATATCCAATAGAAAATTTTGTTTCATACAATAATATTTCAACCGAATACCACACGTTTCTCACTAATATTGAAAAAGAATTGGAACCAAAAAATTACCAAGAAACAATCAAAAGTCCAATTTGGTGTAAGGCTATGAATGAGGAATTAAAAGCCTTAGAACAAAATGAAACTTGGAAAATAGTTTCTCTACTAAAAAATATAAAACCGGTTGGTTGTAAATGAGTATATAAAACTAAATATAATAGTGATGGTATCATAGAAAGGTATAAAGCAAGACTTGTGGCTAAATGATTTACCCAAACCTATGGCATAGACTATAACGAAACCTTTGCACCGGTGGCAAAATGAATACCGTAAAGATTTTATTTTTATTGCCGTAAATAATGGTTGGGACCTCTACCAAATGGATGTCAAAAATATCTTTCTTCAAGGAACACTTGAAGAAGAGGTGTATATGACATTACTACCTGGTCATAAATTGGAAAACAACTCTAACCTGGCCTGTAGGCTTAATAAATCAATTTATGGATTGAAGCAATCTCCACGGGTATGGTATGACAAACTTAGCTCTTATTTAATTTCATGTAATTTTAAAATTAGTAATGCCGATCATTCTTTATTTACTAAATGTGATGGTATCAATACAACTCTCATTTTAGTATATGTAGATGACATCATAATTACCGGAAATAATTTAGAGCAAATTCAAAAAATTAAGAAACAACTAAAATAAAATTTTGACATAAAAGATTTAGGATATCTTAAATATTTTTAGGAATAGAGGTAGCCTCTTCGGATAAATAATTTTTTATTTTCCAAAGAAAATATACACTTGATTTGTTAAAAAAAACCGGTAAGCTAGGATGTAAACTGGCCTCGACCCCAATTGACAACAAATGCAAATTAAATAGTGAAGATGGTGAACCTTTAAAAGACATAAGCCAATTTCAAAGACTTGTTGGAAAATTGATCTATCTAACGGTTACTCGTTCGGATATTTTATTTTCTGTAAGTCAAATTAGTAAGTTCATGCACTCACCAAGAACACCACATTTAGAAGCGGCAAATAGAATTTTGAGATTTAAAAAAAAAATCCCGGTAAAGGTATTTGGATGAAAAATAATAATTCTAATGATATGTGGCTATTCCGATGCACATTGGGCCGGAAGCTTCGATAGAAAATTGACAACCGGTTTTTGCACATTTGTAGGTAGAAATCTAGTCACATGGAAAAACAAGAAACAAAATGTTGTAGCACGATCAAGCGCCGAAGCCGAATATCGTGCTATAGCATCAACCACAAGTGAACTAACTTGGATCAAGCAACTCCTATTAGACATGGGATTTAAAACTCAAGAACCGATGAAAATGAATTGCGACAATAATTCGGTACGACACATAGCTTCAAATCCCGTGTTTCATGAACGAACAAAACACATAGAAGTGAATTGTCACTTTATTAAAGAAAATGTTCAAGCATAAGAAATTGAAACACCATACGTAAAAAGTGATGATCAACTCGCGGATATCTTCACTAAAGGCTTGGATCCGGGTCCATTTGAGAAAATTACAAGCAAGCTAGGATTGTACAATATATACATTCCTAGCTTGAGGAGGAGTGTTAAAAATAACGGCTAGTTACAAATTTGAATTGTAATGACTAGTTGTAGGAAATAGTGTCATGTAATTAATAGGTTAGTAGTTATAATTAATAGTACAACGGCTAGTTTTTATTTTTCTTCTCTATAATAGAGATACATGTAAAGCTGAAAAAAAGATTGCAATAATAAGTTGTTTTCTTATAGCTCTTCTCTCTTACAGAAATTAACAGTTAGTACCTCAAGAAAAGTGAATAATTTCCTTCCCTTTCATTTCAGAAATAAGAAATACAAATATATGTTGTAAAAATCCTAGTATTAATTGAACAAATGCTCTAAATGAAAAATAACATGATATGTTGTGTAAAAGTTTTTATAAAAAACATAAACATTTATATTATTTGAGAGTTTTTGTATTTGAACACATTAGACACATCTGTTTTGTAATGAGAAAAAAAGTATAAAAATATAAGAATCCGTCTGATTCAGAATGAATAAGGAAATAAAATAAAATTAGACAGTAATGCAATGTGGTCCTTAAATTATAGATAATATTCTTCTTGTTTGAGTAGATTTGGGCATTGGTAATGTGGCGATCGATCTGGGCAGCTACCCAGTTATCTCTAAATTATTGTCCTTGTAATAACATGACAAAGAAAGCAGTCCAAAATTATCATCGAAATGACTAATCATAGAACAAAGTAATTACAAGATCAATCCTACTACTAACAAATAAAAATAAAACACATGACAAAGAGTATGGCAAAACCAACATCAATAGGAAGCAATATGATCGATCTATACAGTGAAATAACAGAAGCAATCGACATGAAATAGGAAGATGGTGGCCAATCCATATGATCTGTATGATTCATTCCTCACTTCTTGTTATTTTTTGTAATCACAATAGACACCACAATTACCAAAATAATCAGCAACAGGATGATAATTCCAATGCATGTCCATTTCCGTGAGCTCTTTTGGTGATTCCTAGCAACTTGGAGCTGCTCCCGGCCCCGTCCCACAAACGATCGCGCCTTGCCAACCTGACTCTCTATGTCATCTAACTGCTCCCCTTGTGTAGTCACCAGCACTGCCATGTCATTGAAAACCTGTAAAATGGTGATAAATCATTGAGTATACTGACAAGATTTGTGCTAATAGTTGACCAGCAAAAAAAAATAATAAAAATGACCCTGAAATTTTTGCAGCATATCACACCTGCTGAAGCTCCAGAAGACTTCGCTCAATATTGGTAACAGCATTGTGCCGCTCCTGGATCTCAGAAATAACATCTACAACGTTACCCCGCCCCTGCTCTTCTATGGCCCGTTGCAGGAACCGCTCACCTTCTCCTGTCTCAACCAGTGCATCTACTGTCGCTGCGTCTGGCTTCTCTCCTGTTACAGTGTAGTACCTGCAAAATGCAATTGGTAGGATTAAATGTTTAGACGATTGCTGCTTTTTCATGGTTCTAGTTTGGAAATGAAAGAAATTTGAAAAAAAATACTGACCGATTACAAAAATTATGAAAGCCTTGGTCTTAAATTATGCCAAAATTTGGTACCAAAGCTTGAATGACAGTACTAGAAGAGAGATAAGATTCTGTTTCCATACCTTCTTTCAACGGTTTCACGGTACTCTGCGGATATCGTCTTGCGAAGCTCTATGAAGGCATCCATAGAGTCTTTCAGCTTTTTCCTCAAACCTGAGACAACTGATGTGCGGGTCCGGTCTGTTGATGTGCCGGGACCACATCCAGGCAAGGAGCGGTTTGCCGCATTGGCACGGTCTAGAGACTCCAGCTTGATCTTGATCAGTTTTGCCTTTTTGAGTGCCAGTGATACATCAGCATCCATCTTAGCACGGAGAGATTTAACAGCCGAGGCATTGTGCAGTGTCTTCCCTGCCTCATTTGACTCCTGTTGTGATCAAGATCTTCTTTTAGTATGATTTTGGGGGAAGGGAAAGTGGGAAACCCAATTTAAATTCATTTTGCAAATTAACTAAAAATAAATAAGCTTCTAGAACTGGTGTGGTGTCAGACAAATTAATAGAGTAGAGTAGTACTTGAAATACTTAATCAACTTAGTTGACTTGGTCAACAAACCTGGAGACTTCGTTGGAGGCGATCAAGCTCCTTTAGCTCATCCTTTATTGCCTCAACATCATCAAAGAATTTATCGAGGCTGGCGCCGGCTGCCGCCGCAGCTGGCCCCGTCATCTGGACCTCCCCCATCTCCTCGTCCCGCTTCCATGAAGAAGAAAATAAATTATTCATCTCTGATTTGCTCGTCTCGCTTAATTTCCTGGATTTTGGATTTTGTTTTGGATGAATTGGATTTGGTGGAGTCGATAAAAAGAAAGAGAGAATTGATTGCACGCGGTTTTGAATGGTTGTGTTACTTGTGTATGTGGAATAAGTTGTTTTTCTTCGCATGGATTGGTCGATGTCAAATTGTCAATGGAGGAAGAAGAGAGGAAAGAGGCTGAAAGTATACGCTTCAGTTAACTAACAAATATATACTATTACTATACCTATACCTGCTAAATTATTTCTGAATTCAATGCAAATTTTGTTATTCTCACCCCCCAGATATATAAATAATATCACAGATTGAGGGATTGAGTGGTTGAATTCTTGACTCGGTAGGTTGGGGACTTTGGGGTGCTTTCTGCTACTTAGCTCCTGTTTGTCCCCTAACATATCAATATTATTTTATGGGAGGAGGGTTCAAATGCCTCCATTTTTCATGCCTCTATTTTTAAAAACTTTAATAACTCAAAATTTAAAACTTAAAAATCAAAATAAAACCGTTGGATATGATCTAAATCATTTTATCTATGCACGTGTAAAAAATTATGACATTTCAATTTTGTTTTGGTTGTCATCAAGAGCTTGTAAAAAACGCACTAATGTGGATAATTTCTAGACGTTGATTTTTCAACTTATTGATTCACATAAAAACAAAATCAAAATGTGATAATTTTTTATGAGCACATAGATAAAATGATGTAGATCATATCCAACGGTTTTATTTTGACTTTTAAGTTTTAAATTTTGAGTTATTAAAGTTTTAAAAATGGAGGCATGGTGGAGGCATGAAAAATGGAGGCATTGGAACCCTCCTCATTTTATGGTGCCACCGTTGCTTACACGATCCTGCATGGGTGTGTGGTGTACGGGGCAAATATCCTCCCCGGTACCGTAAAAGATTCCCTTCACTTTACGGTTTGAGATTAACTCCCAGCCGATTTGGGATTCGAGCTGACGGAGGGGGCAGTATTATTGGGCTTTGAGATTCATGCCAAGTTAAAAAGAACGGTCCAGATCAAGTAATTGTAAAAGATTCCCTATTACGGTACCGGGGGTGATGTGAATTCGTGGTGTATGGGCTTTGATAAGAAAGACTCAAAAGTTGGATTTGAAATCTAAATATTTGCCACAGTGAGTGTTGACTATCGAAATTTGATATTGAAAAAAAAAATTGGGAGGTGAATAATGAAACAATAGTTATTTTTAGACACTAATTTTATAAGGAGTGTAAAATATGGATCCATATCCTCTCCGGTACTGTAAAAGATTCACTTCACTTTACGGTTTGAGATTAACTCCCAGCCGGTTTGGGATTCGGGCTGACAGAGGGGGCAGTATTATTGGGCTTTGAGATTCGTGCAAAGTTAAAAAGAACGGTCCAGATCAAGTAATTGTAAAAGATTCCCTATTACGGTACCGGGGGTGATGTGAATTCTGTAAAATATGGGATAGAACTAAATATGAATTTACTTTGGCATAAGATAGACCATGCAATGAATTAAAAATTAAAATTTAGTTTCAACTGCTTTTAAGGTCATGATTGATGCCAATCAAACCATCAGAATCCAACGATCTAAATTCTTCCAAAATTTTCGTCATAAAAAAGACAAATATAATTACAACTGTTTCATTTTTATCAAACCACTGTCGTAAATAATGTCTCATTATCGTGTCGTGTCGTGTAGTGACAGTCACAGCACATGAATGGTCATTTAGTCACAGCGTGACTGATCATATTTGATTGTATTTAATTATTTTTAATAATTTAAGTTAGTTTATTCAATATTTATTGTTCGATCAAGATCCAATGATCCCGATTACATATAACTCGCATGATCACATATCGTGTCATGCCATGACTAAACCAATTTACATGTCATGTCGTATCTACTTATAATCATAGTACAGAACACGCGAGTCACGATACATGTACCGTGTGCCGTGTCATGACTTATCTGATCAAGGCATATAAATTTATTGCAGCAGTCAGAAATGCAATCTTGTATTATGTAGACGTAGAATATCATTATTTCTTGTAAAAATCGAAACTAAGACACATGGTCATGTTTGATTGTAGAGTAAGAGGTAAAGTAAACCCCTTACTTCATACTTAAGCCGTCAAACGAGAAATAAGGCGGAGTAAGTTACTTCACCTATATGACTTACTATTATTGATAGAGGTTCATTTTCTAACATCTTAATCCTCTAGACGAATTGATTTAAGTCATGAATTTAACTATCGAGATATAAAATATGAAGAGTAAGATAAAGTAAAAAACTTAATCTTCATTAATTTTCCTCCATAACCAAATATAACCCATGAAATTATTTTCGCAAAGCTTAAGGTTGATTGGACAAAGAAGGTAAGATATTGGGTGTTGCCGTTTCCAAACTACGAAACAAGCCTCTTTATAAAATCAAAAGAGAAACCCCTAAAAATTCTTTTATGAAAAGCACGAACCCCAAAATTTATATCACTTGTGGTTGTGGTTAATTTCATTGATGAGAATTCCTTTTATCCATTCCGCATTTTTAGAAAATAATATATTTTAGCTTGGATAAAATTGAAAAAATTTACATCGATTTTTGAAATATGTATATAACAGTTTTGATTGAACACATATATCCAGAATGATAAAAAAAATCGAAGTATCAAATAAGACAACCGAATTTAAATACATACATTCAAAATCATGAATACATATATTCAAATTAAATTGTGAACGTATGAAATGTGTTTAAAAATATAACATAAATGTATGTATTCAAATAGGAGGGTTAAAATGCACTATGGTTTTGTACTTCAATTATGCTCCACATTTTTATCTTTGTTTTCAAAGTCTGAACAGTCGATCCGAACTGTTCAACATGATTGTCACGATAAAATAGGAGATCAAATTTTATATTTTTTAAAATTTGTTTACTATTTTTATATAGTTTTGCTCAACATGATTGTCACGATGAACAGTGAACAGTACTCAATAGTCATGACAATATATATAGTTTCGCTTTATGCATCCCGTTCTTAAAAAAATGCTGTTGCCATATGCGTTTAATTTAAATGCAACCTGTCTAGCTTAGCAAAACTTTGTCAAACTTTTCAAGGTCGTAATTTCAATATTCTTATTTAATTTAAGAATGCTATTGATTACGATATGTGAGGTAACAACCAAAATATATTGTAAATTTTAAATTCTGAGTCTCTAAACCAGAAATATATATATATATATATAAAATGTAGAGACGAGCTGTTGGTTCTTTATTTGCACTTGTAAAAATTCCAGCCATTTTATTTATTCTGAAAAGTTCAGACAATTTTTTTTTTAATATAGAAAAAAAAGATTGGTTCTTTGGCGTACTTCATAACCCAATGCAAAGTAGAAGCTCTTTGGAAGTGAAACGGAAAGAAATAGTATATAGAAAAAAGAAGAGGTTTGACCAGTTCAATAATTCGGTAGCACCCCATGACCAAAGCAACTTGACCAAGACGCTTTAATCAGGACTTATTTTATTTAACAAATCAAGTATAATTGCTTTTTTGTTTTTGTTTTGTTTTGTGTGGAACAATAATTTAATTGTCCGATGTCTGCGGTCAGAAATGACTGCTACTTGAACTTCGAGAGAAGTCTCTTACGGAGATCTTCGCGAGAAGTCATCCAAGGAGCTTGTTCGGCAACGAGGATTAAGTTTTCTTAACTTAATTTATTTTCTTTAATTTTGTTAGCTGCTTCATTCTGCCGAATACTGATTTCTTAGTGCGGATTAAGATTATTTTTTAGTCTTTTTTTGTCCGGATTTTAAGGCACCTCTACTCCTTTCTTTAACTTCCTTAGCTTCCACTCACGAATTAAAACAACTGAACATCGGTTTCTTAGCGCTCCTTAAGTTCTTAATCCTCCACTCTGAATCCCTTGTTGCCGAACACCTCCAAAGTGTTAATAAATTAGATTCTAAATTTATTAAAAAGTGAGATGTAAGTACATAATTTATGGTTATAATAATTTTAAGTGTCGTATTTACAGGAAAAAAATTTAAGAATTTAAACTATTTTGACCATTTATACTCGTACAAAAATAAATAAAGACAAGTTTTTTAAAAATAATTCACTTTTAACTTAATATTTTGTTGGTATTTTTAGATTTTTCTATTTCTAAAAAATCAAAATTTTCAAAGTGCACATAAGAGAAATTAAAACACCACAGAAATTAAGTAACAAGTAAAGTTGATTAAATTACATCAAATATTGGGTTTACAAGAATAAAATTAACCTCTCATTAGTGAATAAATTCAACTAAAATCCTAACAAAAAAATACAACTGTAAATAAAAATAAGTAATGAAGAGAGAGAAAACCCTTAAACCTGTCAAGAGCCTCTACTTGCAACACTGCCTCTTTTCCCTTGTTGTCTTGAGCCTTCCATTGCTCCAAGTTTCGTCTCCAACTTCTTAATTCATAATTTTGAATATATTCTTATTTTCATAATTTTTGTAAATATTTTTATTTTCATAATTAAGAAGATAACTTTGTTCTACTGCAAACATAGATATTGTTATTATTTTTCATAATATTCTGGATAGATGAGAAAAAAAAATCAAGTAATGACATAGAGCAATTTAAGATGAGGCGGTAACATAGTTGGCTAAGAGAAAAAGTTCTAAAATTGTAGTTACTCAAAGTTGAGAATTTGACTCCTCTCACGACTTCGCAGCTTCTAGTAAGCTTTAAGAAAAATATGAAATAATTCAGGTTATAGTATTCCAATCAGTATTATAAAGTTTTGTCGTCAAGGCCAATAGGTGGAAATTTACGGGCAAACTGTCACATATTACATACATTTTTTTCAAAGATTACTTTACATATAATAATAATTAATTGGCCGCTAAAACTGATTAGCCGACCATCAAACTAATTAATCAGCTATCAAATTCGATTATTATTGACAAACTTGGCATTGTTGATTAATCGGTCACTTTTTTATTTCTTTATGTTCGTTTTTGTTTTTGGTGTTTGAGCATAGATTATTACCGATTATGGAACAAAATTGATTAGTTACTTTGAACTATATATATATATATATATTTTTTTTTTTTTTTGAAAAAAGGCATAAGCCTGTTCCATTAAAATGAAACCATAATTACATAGTCAATGTTCACCAAAGTAAGGTACGCCTCTGAAGAGGATCATCCAACAGAAAGACAACATAATAAGCATAACAACCAGGATATAAACCATGCAATGGTTGATGCTAAGTACCAAAAGTATGCTAAATTTGCTAACACTAAGCCACATAAGAGAGGGCTAATGATAACTACTAAGTACAAGACGGGAATATGACTTGTCTTCACTGCTGATCAGACTGCACTGGGGGTTGATATACCACCATGTCCAGTGGCATGTACTGAGCTAGGGGAATTGCATCTTCAATTACTGGCATCCAATCCTCTACAGCTTTTTGAACCTTTTGCTTGACATTACCTGTCCAATAACAGAGAAGAGCTTTAATTAGGAAAATAATTGATCTTGCTGATTTAGGACTGCCATTATTAAAGCAACTATCATTCCTCTGTCTCCAGAGTGTCCAGCATACTGAACTTACAACCATTAGGAAACCAATTTTTTCATCTCCTGACAATTGATGTGCATAAGTAAGAATATCAGTATAAGAACTCCAATTAGACATAATATCCTGACTCTTTCCTAACCAGAACCAAACTCTTTGAGCAAGAGTACAAGTGAGAAACAAATGAGTAATGGTTTCTATCTCCCTACAGAATTGACATGAGATATCTCCTGACCACCCTCTAGTAGTTAAATTGTCCTTTGTAAGTATGGAATTATGAGTAGTTAACCACATGAATATTCTAATTTTAGGGGGTATAGGTAGTGCCCACCAGACCAGGTCAGTGTTGGTAGGCAATACACCTCTGAAATTCAGAAAGTTGTATAAAGAGTGAGTAGTAAACTCCCCTGTAGTATTCCATCTCCATGTTATTTGGTCTTGTGTTGATGTAAAAGGAATGGTATTAATAATGTTCAGAATGTCTGTCCATTCCACCAAATCCATGTTCTCCAGAGGTCTTCGAAATTGAACCCTCAGTCCTTGGGAATTAATTACCTCACTAAAGTATATGTTTTTAGTAGTGCAGATCCTATATATTATAGGGTATCTAGTAGCTAAAGAGCAGTCCCTATACCAGATGTCTTCCCAGAATCTACAGGGGGATTGTCTACATGGATTGTATTGTATGCTAAGAGATCCTAAATGTTCTAAACTAGATATAGTAGTCCAAAATGGAGATGGAGGAGTATTGTAAACTACATACTTATAGAAGATGATTTGTTTCCAGATAGCATTGTAATCAGGGTTTTTAAACCTCCACCACCACTTGAGTAATAAAGCATGATTCATTTCCTTAAGATCTAAAACTCCCAGACCCCCAAATTGTTTCGCTACACAAATGGTTTCCCAATTCACTAAGGCATATTTCTTTTTTGTTTCTGTGCCTTGCCATAAAAATCGCCTTCTAATTTTATCTATTTGTTTAAGTACTGTCTTAGGAATTTTGAACACTGACAAAGTGTATAAAGGGATGGAAGACAATACTGAATTTAATAAGGTAACCCTACCACCTATTGAAAGAAGTTGGCTTTTCCAGCTGGGGAGTCTAGCTTCTATTTTATCTATTAAGAACTGCCAGTCACTTACTGCTAGTTTATGTATGTGTAAAGGGAGACCTAAATACTTAATAGGGAATTGTCCCCATGGGCACCTAAAGAATTGGTTTAAGATGGAGGTTTGGGGGTCTATGTTTACAGGGTACATTTCAGTTTTATCATAGTTGACCTTAATCCCAGCTATATATATATATATATATATATATATATATATATATATATATATTTTGGTAGCATGTACCGAATTTTTTATTTGTAGCATTTTAAAATAATAAAACTAAGAAAGCAGCAAGAATTTCTCAAAATCTCGGAAAATAGTTTAAACCTGTCACTCGAGGTGCCTATGCGTGTCACTCAGATGTTTTTACTCATTATTTTAACTTACAAAATTACGTATTAATTGTCATTGCAATTGAAAGGTTACGTACTAATATTTGTGGTTATTAGTCGTTCAAAATAATTTGCAATGTGTAAAGACCCCAATCTCATCAGCAATCTCAGATCAACAATAGAATAAACGAACAAAAGAACTTTGAGAACTTAGCTCAATATTGGATTAATAAGAAACGATACTGAGGCTATCGCCTATTTGGTTATAAGAGAAATTACAAAATAGTATTGTTCAAAGCATGAAATTGAAATGACATATGCAATCCTTATATATAGGCGATGCAGTAGAAACATAAATTATTTGAAATGATTAAGTAAAATGCTCTAGCTATCCTGCTAGTGCCACATTAGCCAGGGACCTCGCGTGCTGCCAGCGATTTAACAAACTCCTCAACCGACTGGTTCGCATCCTCTCCAGTTGTAATGCTCATCTTCTTCTCTAGTTCTGTCTCACTGGGGCCCTTGTTGCAGTTATCCAACTCTTCAACAGTAACTTGTCCCGTTATTTCGGTGGGACCCTGATGTAGAGGCACTTCTTCATTTAAATGTTTGCCCACTCTTCTACCCTTAATCGCCTCCTCTTCTTCTGAACTCGTGACATTCCCCCCTTCTTCAAATTTTTCTCGACCTCGAGAAGGAATTCTGTAAACTGTTGTTCGATTACCTTGCAATCCTCCCAGGTAGCATCTTCAGTTTGCTTTACCCATTGAATGAGTAATTCAATTTCCGCCACATTTTTCTTTTTCACCATCCTCCTTGCTAGAATTGCTAAAGGTCAAATTTGTAATTGACCAGTAGGACCTATGAGAGGTAACTTTGGAGATACAGCTTGAGTGTCTCACACTCGTGCTTTGAGCTGAGATACATGGAACACTGGATGGATCATTGACCCTTCAGGAAGGTTCAAACGATACGCGCAAGTCCCAATTTTCTGAATCACTTCATAAGGTCCACAATAGCGAGGGCTCAGCTTTTGATTATGTCTTCCAGCTACTGTAATTTGCCTATAAGGTTGTAATTTTAAGTAAACCCAATCTCCCTTTTCAAAATGTCTCTCACTTCTCTTCTTATCGGCAAATTGCTTGTTCCTATCTTGAGCTTGAATCAAATTCTTCTTCAATTGTCTGAGTGTGGCCTGTCTATCCTTCAACATCACATCTACTGCCTCTACTGAGCTCTTCGGTATGCTGCCTAGTCCCAACTGGGGAGGAGTGTATCTGTACAATGCTTCAAAAGGCGACATCTTTATCGCTTGGTGATATGAGGTGTTGTACCACCATTCTGCCAGAGCTAAGTACCGAGACCGCTGCTTCTGTTTCTCATAAACCATACACCTCAAGTAGTTCTCCAGACACTGATTTGCCCTTTCCGTTTGCCCATCAGTTTGTGGATGATACGCCGTGCTCATGTTCAATTTGACCTCTAACTTGCTCAGTAATTCCTGCCAGAATTTACTAGTGAATACATAATCGCGATCTGATATGATATCACAAGGCAATCCATGCAATTTGTACACAAACTCCAAGAAGATTTGAGCTACATCAAAGGCTTTGTAAGGATATGAGGGCGCCATGAAGTGTGCATATTTTGTAAACCGATCCACAATGATCAATATCACTTCTTTTCTATCAGATTTGGGTAACCCGGTAATATAGTCCATTCCTAAGCTACTCCAGGCCCTTTCTGGTATGGGTAATGGCTTTAAAAGTCCAAGTGTGTGTATGTATTCGGGTTTGTTCAATTGAAACACCTCACAAAGGCCGATGAAACAGTGTATGTCATTTATGAGTTTTGGCCAATAAAATAATTTTTTAACCCTTTGATATGTGGTAGTTACCCCAGAGTGCCCCCCTAAATTAGAGGCATGTAATTCCTAGATAATTACATGTCTCCAATTTCCTACACTTCCTACACAGCTCCTATTTTTATACCAGATCAGCTGCATGTATTGAGTGAGGTGGTTGTGCTCAGATGGATTATCACTTTCTTCCTTCAACTTGGCTTTTAGACTACTTTGTATGTTCATCTCCCTCATAACTACTTTGTATGTTCAACACCCATTGTGGAATTAACTCACTGACAGCCAACACTTGACCCCTTTCAATCCCTTCTACCTCCTCTCTTCTGGGCAAGGCATCTGCTACTCTATTTTCTACCCCTTTCTTGTACTCAATCACATAATCTAAACCCATCAACTTGCTCAAGCATTTGTGTTGGCTAGCTGTGTTGATTTTCTGTTCTAGCAAATACTTCAAGCTAATATGGTCAATTTTTATAATGAATCTACCCCCGAGTAAGTAATGCCTCTATTTAGTGACTGCAGTTAAGAGAGCTAAGAATTCATTTTCATAGGTTGATAGTAACTGATTTTTAGGCCCCAACTTCTTACTCATATAGGCCAATGGTCTCTTATTTTGCATTAGAACAGCCCCAATTCCCTCCTTGTTGGCATCAGTTTCTATGACAAATTGATATGTAAAATCTGGCAAGGCCAACACAGGTGCTTGTATCATGGCCTCCTTGAGTGATTCAAAAGCTGCTTGAGCCCTTTCACTCCACTTGAATGCCCCTTTCTTCAGTAATTCAGTTAAAGGTTTTGAGATTAATCCATATCCTTTAATGAATTTTCTGTAATAACCGGTTATACCTAGAAATCCTCTAAAGGCTCTAACATCTTTAAGTGTTGGCCATCCTTTCATAGCTTCCACCTTACTTGGGTCAGTTGCTACTCCTTCAGTGAGATTATGTGACTCAAATATTCAATTTGAGTGGCACCAAATTCACACTTACTCTTCTTCAAGTATAATTGGTTCTGCTTGAGTATTTCAAATGCCACTTTAACATGTTGTACATGCTCCTCCAAGTTTTTACTGTAAATCAGTATATCATCAAAGAAAACTAAGATAATTTTTCTCAAATAAGGTTTAAACACAATATTCATCAAACTTTGAAAAGTAGATGGAGCATTAGTGAGGCCAAATGGCATCACTTTGAACTCGTACAAACCCTCATGAGTGTGAAAGGCTGTTTTAGGAATATCCTTTTCAAACATCCTAGTTTTATGGTATCCAGATCTGAGGTCCAACTTGGTAAATACTTGAGCCCCCTTAAGTTCATCCAACAAATCATCAATTATGGGTATAGGGTATTTGTTCTTGATTGTGTCACTGTTGAGTCTCCTATAGTCAACACACATCCTCCAGGTTTGATCTTACTTTTTGACTAGTAGGACAGGTGAGGAGTAGTTACTGATGGAAGGTTGGATAAATGACTGTTTAAGGAGCTCTCCAATAATCTTTTCAATTTCTAATTTTTGGAAATATGAAAATCGATATGGTCTTAGGCACACTGGTTTTGAATCAGGTTTTAAGTGAATTTGGTGGTCAACTGCTCTTTTAGGAGGAAGGCTTTGGGGTTCTGAAAATAAGGACTGGTATTCTGACAGTAGTGGTTTCAATTTTGGGTTAACAACTGAGGATTCCTCTCCTCCTTTCATGCTAAACAACTGGGCCATCATCACTTGCCCATCATACTCTTCACCCTCTAACTTCTGTGGTATTTTCTTGCACACTTGAATGGCAGCTGTTACTCCTTCTACTTCTAAATTCATTGGCTTCCCCTTACTTCTCATCCTCATTATTCCTTTCCTCCAATCAAGAAACATAAGACTCATGCTTAATGGCCAATCCATTCCTAACAATAGGTCATACCCCTACACATTTAAAACCCTTAGGTCATATTCAAATTCATTCTCCTACAATTTAAAATTTAGGTTTGGGCACAATTGGTTAGTGATCATCTTGGCTCCATTTGCAATTTCCACATGGAAATGTGGGGTTTGTTTGGTTGTTAGGTTTAGGTTATGTACCAGGTAAGGGTTGACAAAGGAATGTGTACTCCCACTGTCTATGAAAGCACATACTAGTATCTGATTAATCCCCCCCTTAAAAATCAAACTCTTGGTATTTGGGTTGTTGTGGAGTGTACACAGGTTCACTATTGCATGTTCAATCTGTTCTTCTTTCTCTGGATCACCTTCTTGAATGACCTGCAACTGTTGAAACTGTTTTTGTTGCCACAATATCTCTTCTTCCTCTTCTTCACTTTTAATAGCATTCAATTTTCTGTTTGGACACTTATGCCCCTGACTCCACTTCTCATTACATCTGAAACATAACCACATGGCCCTCTTCTGATCCAATATTAATCCAGTATTGATAGGTGCCGATTTGAGCATGAGTGGTGCCTTGTCTCTCCATTTGCCTTCATTTCCTCCCCCAAGCAATGGTGGTTTTGGATTGGTAAACTGGGAGGACCTTTGTGCATAACTCGATTTCTTCAAGGCACTATCTAGAAATAATTCAATCTGCTTGGCATATTTTACCGCTTCATTCACAGTCAGAGGATTGAACATTTCTATCGTGTGGCTAATTTTATCTCTCAACCTAGATATGAATCCCTCTATATAAAATTCCTCACTCATAATTTTCTCATATATGTCAATCTAGACCTGGCTTGTAAGAACCTTTTCACATACTCATCCACCCTACCGGTTTGATGGACCATTTTAAACTCATCTACTGGTAGGGGTGTTTAAACGGTCCGGTTTATTTGGTTTTAAACCGAACCATGAAAGTTTGGTTTAAATGGTTCTGTTTTTCAGTTTAAATGGATCAGTTCAGTTTATTTTTTTATATAATTCGGTTTATATAATTCAGTTCGGTTTTGAAAATTGAAATATCTAGTGAACCGACCGACCGAATTCCTTGAAATTGCCTTATTTGATTCGGTTCATTTTTTCACACTTCCCAACACTTCTTTTTCTTTTTCCCCTTTCTCTCTTTTGGAATTTTATGGCCGCCTCAAAATTTTGAATCTCCGCTCCACCCCTCTTCTATGCTCAACGAAGAGCCAAAGTACCATTTTTACTGGCTCTGCCTCCTCTCCGAATCAAGGTTCAGCCAAAGTACCATTTTCACTGGCTCTGCCTCCTCCCTGATTCAAGGTTCTTCTCAAAAATTTGTCTTTTCTTTTTTATCTCTCTACTCTCTCTTTTTTTTTGGTCCAATTTGTGCAATGCACGAGAAGAACAGAAAATTCCAAGAGTTTGAAGGCTGATTTGTCTGATTTGTAGTTTTTTGTCTTCGAGCCCCTTCTTTTTTAGGTAGTAAATGCTCAGATTGTTCTGAGGGAAAGACAAAAAATGTATGCACTAGATGAGTTATTTATCTTGTTCAAATTTCTTGCTGGATTTTTTACTCGAGTCAGATCAAATTTGCAAGTGGTTCAACTTTTTTTTTTGGATTTCTTGCTTGAGTCTATAAAATTTCGGTTCAACCAAACAAATCGAAATTTACTTCGGTTTGTTCAGTTTGGTTATAATTCGGTTGGGAAATTTAAATCGGTCGGTTCGGTTCTATTTTTAAAAATAGAATAAAACTTTGGTTTGCTTATTTTAATTCGGTTTCAACCGAACCGACCGTTTGAACACCCCTATCTACTGGCTTGTCAGATTTGCCCATAAAAATCTCTCTTACCAAACTCACTAAATCCGACCATGGTGGCTGAGGATTTGCAATCTTATAGCACCTAAACCAATCCTTTGCCTCACCACAGAAATGTGAAGTAGCCATTCTAGATTTGTACATCTCTGGTGTTTGAAACATATCAAAGTAGAACTCACATTCTTCCACCCACTCAGTTGGTTCAGTGCCATCAAAGGTAGGGAAATCAAAACGAGGTAAATTCTACCTTTGATACTGATTCTCAGCTTGTCTGAGCTCTCTTCCCCTCCTCAGATCTTCTTGATCTGCGTTGGTACCGTTAATCGGTACCTCTTCAGTACTGAGTACTGATCCGGTTTGACCCAAACCCGTTTGGATCATTTCTCCAATCTCAAGTCTAGTATTAGCAAACTGACGCCTCATCATCACCCGAATCTCATCCAGCTGCTGAGTTATAGTATGAATTGCCTGACTATGAGCAACTGATTGGTGGTAGACTTCATCCACCTGTTGAGCTGTGTTAGCCTGCTGTCGATCAAGTACCCCTAGCTGATTCTTCACGAGATTCACCTTACTGCCAATCTCAAGTTGAGACGACTCAGATCGGACAACCTGATCATTCATTGCTTCGAGCCCTAGAGTCACTTCAGCTTGCATTTTACTTCTAGTGTTCGCTGCCATCTCGATATCTTCCTCTCCCAGATGCAATCGAGATGATCTGCTACTAAATGTCAAGACCCCAATCTCATCAGCAATCTCAGATCAATAATAGAATAAACGAACACAAGAACTTTGAGAACTTAGCTCAATATTGGATTAATAAGAAACGACACTGAGGCTATCGCCTATTTGATTATAAGAGAAATTACAAAATAGGATTGTTCAAAGCATGAAATTGAAATGACATATGCAATCCCTATATATAGGCGATGTAGTACAAACATAAATTATTTGAAATGATTAAGTAAAATGATCTAGCTGTCCTGCGAGTGCCACATCAGCCAGGGACCTCGTGCGCTGCCAGCAATTTAACAAACCCCTCAACCGCCTGATTCGCATCCTCTCCAGTTGTAATGCTCATCTTCTTCTCTGGTTCTGTCTCACTGGGGCCCTTGTTGCAGTTATCCAACTCTTCAATAGTAACTTGTCCCGTTATTTTAGTGGGACCCTGATGTAGAGGCACTTCTTCATTTAATTATTTGCCCACTCTTCTACCCCTTCTGCCCTTAATCGTCTCTTCTTCTTCTGAACTCTTGACCGGGTCAAAATTGAGTTCCCCTTCCATTATAGCAAGCCCCACTCGTGACACAATGTTATGTAAAAACAAACTGTTGTGGATCAGAAACTTCAACTCAGTTTTTGAGGCTTCAAACGATCTTTTTCTATGTGCCTCCCGTGAGTGATACACAAACCAAATTTGCATGTTGTGAATAAAAATGAATTGTAGATTTCCATTCATCAAGACTCGCCGAGCATATTTATAAAAAGAGAAATGTTCTGGCCCCCCGAGTTATCATACCCGATCGCACCCCCAACTAATTTAACAGAAAAAAAAACTTCCAATTTTGCCTAACTTTCATTTCCAGCGCTCATATCCAAGTTTTTAAAGTTCTGTTTATAATATTTTACAATGCTACTTGCAAGATTTAAATCTCTATTTGCAAGTATTTAAATTCTAAATCTACGTAGTTTTAACTCCTAACTACTTTTGTCTTCAGAGAAATTTTACAAATTGCCCTACTTTTCTAAAATTTTCAAACAAAATACCCCTCATCTAAAATAATTAACAAAATATTCTTGTTGGGCCCCCATTTCCCCTCTCTCCCCCTCTCTATCCCTACCTCCTATTTATTCTCATCAAGTTTGACACCTCCTTATCTGCATTAGACTTTAATGAGTGCATAAATTTTTGTAAAGAATATGTAATTCAAACAATAAATTTTTTGTAGACATGCAACAAATTTTTCAGTTAAATAATATATATATCAAATACATATTTTTTTTAAGTATTTATACTAATCTGCATCATGATGAAATTATTTACATAATCATACCGGTTGCCACCCACTAGTATCTCTAGCCAACTCATTTTGATAAAATTACTAAAGACAATAAATTTATAAATAAAAACCAGTTAGGTCAGAGTTTATAAATAGGATCATATGTTTGTTATTTTTTTTAAAGGGCTCATTATAATAATCGTATTTTGAGGAATTAAAATATTTTGATTACTGATGAGCATATCTGCATTAATTTTATGTATTGCAATTCAAATTTATAAAAACGAACATGTCCTGAATACAAGAATAATACACTAATATATATTTCTATTTCCATCTACTAATTGGACATCATCAGTACTGGAGATAATTGTCATTTTCATCTAAGTAATGTCTTATATTGTAACCAAACGGAGAATAATTTTTTGTGTTAAAATATGGAGATAAATTGTTTTTGTATCTCATATTTTGTATTTCTTATTTACATTTCAAAAATATTTATATTTTTTATGTAAAGTTTTCACTCTTATTTTTAATGATTATAAGAAAGTTTAAATGAAATGTTGTTAAAAAAGTCAAATATAAATTTAAGAGTTTATTTTTCTAATAACGTACTGTGTAATTCTGTAAATAATTTTATCATAATGCAAATTGGTATTGACACTTAAAAAATAAACATGTATTCGATATATATATTATCTAACTGAAAAATTTGTTGCATGTTTACAAAAAAATTGTTGTTTGAATTACATATTCTTTAAAAATAGATTGTAGGGATAGAGAGGGGAAGAGAAGGGGAAATGAGGGCCCCACAAAGATATTTTGTTAATTATTTAGAGGAGGGGCATTTTGTTTGAAAATTTTAGAAGATAAGGCAATTTGTAAAATTTTCATTGTCTTCAATTAAAAATAGAAATATTTTTTTTACCCACTCTTTTTTTATTTTTCTCTGATCATTCTCATCCATTTTTCTGACATTCCGTGATGAATTTTACGAATCTAAAAATACGAACGTTTTCTACTCGAGTTTCTCTTTCAAATGAGATCCATGAAGAAATACTTTTGAGTTATTTTCAAGTCGTTTGTTTTTTGTTTTGAAAGTAAAACTCATGAGCACTTTAAATTTTCAAGCTTTCAAACCTCATTCTACAACCATTTAAGCCTCTGATATCTACCATTTAAACTACTACGTTCAAGCGTTTAAACCTCTGATGTCGATCATATAGTATCACACGTTTAAATCTCTGATGTCGATCATATAGTATCATGCGTTTAAACCTATATCTACAGCCGTTTAAAGTAGTTGTGTCAAGCATTTAAAGTAGTTGTGTCAAACATTTATATAGTTTCCATGTCAGGTTTAAAAGGTTGTAGACTAAGGTTTAAAAACTTGAGAATTTAAAGTGTTCATGGGCTTTATTTAAAAATAAAATAAAACAACAACTTGAAAAAAACTCAAATATATTTTTTCATGCATCTCATTTGAAAGTGAAAATCGAGTAGAAAATGTTTGTATTTTTTAGATTCACAAAATTAATCACGGATCGTCGGGAAAATGGACGAGAATGATCATAGGAATAAAAGAGTGGGTGAAATGATTTAAATACTTGCAAATAGAGGTTTAAATGCTTGCGAGTAGCATTGTAAAAAGTTATAAACAGAGCTTTAAAAGCTTGGATATGAACGCTGAAAATGAAAGTTAGACATTAAATACTTGGGGGGCACGTTCGGGGATTTATTTGGGAGGCAATTATCAGGCTCCTTATAAAAAAAACTTCAAAACTAATTTAAAAATTATAATAGGATCATATGTAATTCAAAATTTTGAATCATTCTATACTAACAAATAATAAAATTTATAAATGTAAAAATGCCAAAAAAAAATTATCAACAGCAATTTGCTTCTACAAAATTTAGAAATAAAGAGCGTATTATGCATTCTATCATTTTTGTTTTATCTTCAGACCAGTATTAAAAGGTCGACATTATTTTTTCTCTCAGTTTGAAAATGGGGGTAAAAATACAATTTCTAAAAATTATTAAATAGAATAGAAATTTTTGTGTACCATTCCATTGGTAACAAATAGATTACAACAGACCATATTTTTAACTTAGAATGCTGAAACTACAAAAAGCATCATAAATAATTTAATTTGGCCCTTTATATAAATAGTAGATCAAAATAGAAAACCCTTTGCAGACGTATTTATTTATTGTTTTGACATTGTCTTTTACTCTTGCGTAAACCTATTTTTTTATTTTTTTTCAACTACCCGATCAGCATAAAATAATATAGGTTTGAAACACTCATACTATCCATAACGGGAAAAATTCTGTAGGTTTTAGTTTAATTTTTGCCATACAATTAATATTGAAATAGTCATGAACAAAAAGGGTCTTGGAGAGAGGAAAAGGGTCGACTGGGCTGGAGAAACAAAAAAGAGAGATTCGCTCATTAAAAAATTTAACGGGAGCACTCCGTTCATTCTCATTCAGCACCATCATCAGCACACATCTTAACACAAATCTAACGATTATTGAATTAAAACACAATAGACTGTGTACATTGCAATGTAGCTCACTCATTCTGAGTGAGGCTATGTTTAGTTTGTTATTGTCTAGATTTTTCAACAATTGAACAATTCCACTTCTAATTTTGAAAAGAATATCTAACTTTAAAACAATTATTTCTACTTTTTTTAAATAAAATTTTCTACCAATTGAACTAAACAAAGTAAAAAAAAAAAAAATCTGCTGTAGAACGCCGGGGTTTCATAGCATCCTTGCCACGTTTCAAGATTTTTGAAAATTCAATGCTTTTTAGATATATATTTTTAAATGCTACAGAAAAAAAATTGGTTAAAAAATAATTTGCCTATCATCCACCGAAATTTTTATTAATAAAAAATAAAATAAATAAATATCGACATTGAAAAACGATTTGGCAGAAATTCGAGATATAACAAAGACGTTATAGTCCATAACATCCATGGGACGTTATGGACCATCACGGCCAAATTAGCACCATTGATTAGCAACTGATTAGCAATGATAAACACACGGGCCGTTATGGTCCACAACGGCCAGGGATGCGAAGAAAAAAAAAAACGGGGCCGTTATGGAGCATAACGGCCAGGAGAGGGAAAAAAAAAAAAGCTTATGTCCGTGATGGAGCCAAATTCATTCGGCCAAATATGCATTCGGCCTTGGTATGAAATCGGCTAAAGAAATTCCCCCCCTCCCCCCTGATCCGGTCAAATAATTTTTGGCTTTTTACTCTCTATCCGACGATCCCCATTCCCGAAAAAGCTTTTTGCTTGAAAAAAGAAAGAAAGCGTGGTCTCGCTCTCGTACGCTCGGCAGACACACTGTTCGGTCAAATAATTAGGCCAATTCGGCCTGGCCGTTATGCTCCATAACGGCCTGGTTTTTCTTTTTCTTTTTTCAGAGCGTCCCTGGCCGTTATGGACTATAACAGCCTGATTTTTTTTTTTCAGCGCGTCCCTAGCCGTTATGGACCTTAACGGCCCGTGTTTTTGGTATACGTTTAACACAGTCTAGGTGCTAATTTGGCCGTGATGATCCATAACGTCCCATGGACGTTATGGACCATAACGCCTTTGTTATATCTCAAATTTCCGCCAATTCGTTCTTCAATATCGATATTTATTTATTTTATTTTCTATTAATAAAAAATTCGGTATCATCCAAGGCAGAGACCAAGCAACGTGGGTCTGCGGTCTATCCCAGACAATTGCTAGTCCCCTCCCCTATATCACGTGTTCAGAGAACCAGAGTTCAGTCCTACTTTTTCTAAATCAAGCTTATTTATTTTATTTTATTTAAAACTTAGGCAGAGCTACTAAGGATAAATCAAGCTTTTTTTAAGTTCATGCTTTCGACCGACGCCCGATTTATCTTTTTTACTATCTTTGGAAAAAAAAAAAAAGATAAATTCAAAAATCACTTTTTTGGAGAAAATTTAAAATTATTTAGTCCGCAGATTATAGACCTGTTAACCAACATGCTGCTTACACAGTTACAATTTGCGGGACCAACAAGCATTAAATTGCACGCTTATTAGTATTATAAGCTGCGCAACTGGTCTGGACCTGGTAATTTTGGAATTTCTAGAAAAAGTGATATTTGAGTTTATCTTTTAAAAAGATGTTTAAAAAAAATCAGTTTGGACGCACCTTGTCCGTGAGAGTACAAATCTGTTGTTATTCTTTTGAAAAAGCAAGATCCTGTTTCCAACCGTTCAATTTTTTTCATGCATGAATATCAATGAAAACCAACGGTTGTTCCTGTTTTTCTAAAAGAATAACTGATTTCCTCGCTGTCCGTGATCAGACACTTAAGAATTGGGCTTTCTACTTGGTTTTGATGTTGTGGCAACTGCTCTAAAAAGGACGCATTCAACTCTTGAACAATTGCACTCTAGTTGGCTCATCCAAACAATTGTCTACGAAGTAAAATTATAGAACAAAAGGGATAAACAATATTACAGTAAATTATAAATTCCTCGCTACGTAATTCAATCATTACAAACAATGTATTTATCCAAAGACAACCGATGAACCTCTCAGCCAAATCTCCTTGTTCACTTTATAATAAATTAAAAAATAGAAGTTCAATGGCCGAAGGTACTAGAGTAAAACATTACAACAAAGGTGGAAAATAGAAGAGAAACTATGGGAAGAAACGGAAAAGATCTTTGGAGATGTTTATACAAAAGGCACCACTATCAAAATTTTACCCAGCCAACTATATGTTCCTTTGTTGTCAATATATAGAAAAAATGATGTACAATATAAAAAGATCAACAATAAATTACTATAACAATTTTCATACTGGTGTAACTTTTCCATGTGGTCCCTCAAGCACAGTGAGATAGAAAGGATGCCCTTGTCCTGCACTGCTGCCACTAAGCCCCTCCACATCCTTCCAACGCAACTCATAATTTGACAAATTGTATGTACCAGGTGCAAAAACACAAACCTTCAGGGGAACCCTAGCTGCGCAAGCAGGCTCCAAACTAAGTTGTATGGCACTGGATCCACACCACACAAAAGGGGGTGCACTTTCAGAAGTTGACTTGTGGTACTTCTGTACCTTCTTTGGGCTGGACATTACCCTGATATCATTTTCTAGAGATATGTCAGACCAACCGCTTTGTTTGGTTGACAAACTGGAGGCGCCACTCCAATCACTCGATGGGTTTTCGGTTGTGTCTGGTGTATAGTCAAATGTTGAGACTTGTACATTTACTTGGTTTGGAGAGCAGTTGAGGACATCTACATGGAGCTCAACCTCACAAATGGAACTAGAGAAGTCGTGATAAATTGTGTAGGGTACACTCATACGCCATGATATCAAACTCTTTCTTGTAACACTGAAAAATAACATTCATCATCATTACTGACTGATCTCCTTTATTTCTCATCCGGTCTATTCAGCTCTTGATTAACAAGTTCATATTAAAAAAAAAAAGAACTGCAGAAATACTCCCCAACTCTGAAATCAAGATTATCAACAGAAAATAGCATATTTCACAGTAAAAAGTATGAACTATATTTGGGATATAAGTTGCATGACCTTGGTTGGAGTCGCCATGCATGAGGTCTGAAATAACTATATCTTTCAAAAAGAATCAAATAATTGAGATTAGAGACTAGCCTGCAATGGCACATATGATGGGATAGCAATTGATGGCTAGACCCTGCTTCTGACTCAAAATTACTCCCAATGGCTTTTGATATAAGAATGAAATCTAGAAGGCTTTCTGATACCTGAACAATAAAGAACCACAAATCCAAAAACAAGAGAAACTAAATAAACTAAGCCAAAAAATTCCATCAACAAAAGAAAATAAATAAACTAAGCCAAAAAATTCTATCAACGATTTCTACACTAACACCAAAATTGCATGTTTGTGGGTGCGTCTGTGTTCTTCTTTTGGGTCCGGGACGATTTATTTGAACAGCATCTATACTTGAACTCTTTATTGAATATTGAGTTCACATAAACTACAACTGCACTGAACAGAAATACATCTATGCCCGAAAGGGCAAATCATCAACAAGTGTGTTTGTCATGCTTGGAAGGCTAACAATCTTGCATTTTGGTGAAAAGCTGATAATATACCTTGGCTAACTTGTCCTGATGATGCCTCTCCTGATAATGGAAATCAATCAGTGGAGATTTGGAAATATCAAACAACTGTTCTCTGCTACCTTCAGTACCCATCAGCATATTACTTCTATGTCCAGTGCATTCCCCCTCAGTCACACCATTAAGATCCTAAAAAAGAAATACAATTTGTTAGAATGCCCTCAATTTGCTTACATCCAATCACGAACTCATCACTTCAATTCTTTTATCATATTAAAAGAAGCTGTTCATGTATTATATCCTTGGAGCATCTAGATCAATCTCAACTGTCCTGTTTCCCTAACCTGAATTTTGAAGAAGCATGACAAGGCCTGGCCCGCAAGTACAGTTTGAACAGATGTAATATCGGTGCATGATGGTAATGTTGAAATGGCCCATTTGTCACCCACGCATGACAGCTGGTGCAATGAGAAAGACTCTGAAGAAGCACGGTTTACAATGTCCATCCGAACAAGGTATTCTTTGAGCTTTGACGGACATGGGCTGATAACAAAAGATGCATCCAGTGATGGCAATACCTATAGGTTAAATAAACATTACAGAAGAAAATGTGGAAAGGATCAGTCACTACAGAACTATAGTTGTCTCTTGAATTCCCTAATTGGTGTTTTTACCGGAAAGTCTTACATGTGCTGCAACTGTATTTTCAAATACCAAGCCATGAAAAGAAAACTAAATGTAACTCCCGTGAATTGGGCCAAAACTGCTGGATTCAGTAAGACTGGAGCAGTACCAAATTTTGAAGAACTTTGGTAAAGTAAAACACTACTCATTTTTCTTCTGAATCATAAATAATCAAGTGTCATGTTAATTCTCTCTGCCTAATTACATGAACTAAAGACTTATTCCTAGGTTTTCTGTGTAGACCTTGTTTTTCTTCTTTTGCTCGAGCCGATTGAAATTTGACTTGAATGAGGCAAAATTTCCTGCATTTTGTTATGGTCTCATAGCGAACCAGAAAGGTACCAAATCTGATGTTTAAATCCTTTTGCCAAACCATGGAATCTTAGCACACAGCTGGCCCAGCTATTTACCAAAATTGGCTGGTACATGTAGAAACAGGAAATTCCACACGACAGACAAGCATAACAAAGGTTTATGACAGCTTCGACTAATGGGATCTATTATCGAGAAGAATGGTGGAATCTGTAATATGCCGGTATATAAATCAAAATTTGTTTCAACTGTAAAATACTAAGTAAAGATGTATTATTTTATGTATCACGTGAAAACTTGCCTACAGCTTAGTAGTTAATGTGCGCATGAACTGAATGATTCACACGCAAAGCTTGGCAGCGTCTGATGGTAAGTGAAAAAAGTATCAGATTTTCAAGAGGATTTGGCACTCACCTCCAAGATGTGATGCATCCGCAGAGTTCTATAGGTCATGCCACTGGTTGAATTTTCCATTTCATAATATATCGATATTAACAAAGAAACCTTCCCAGGAGTTCCACAATGAAACCAAATAGGCCATGAAAATGTCTCTCCCCCTTGTACCACATTACTCTGCACAAGACAACAAAACAAATGTAGGCACATGGTATATATAGCGGTTTCATGATAAAAGTTTAGCCAGGGTAATTCTTGTTTAGCATTTTTTCTAGTATGTGCACTACTGAGGGTAGATTAATACACAATTGCACAGTTGAGGATTAACCAAGGTATGTGGTTAAACTAAGGAATACTGGAACACCGTAGGTTTAGTGAAAGCTCAGTCGGACTAATTTGAGCTTATTGTCAGATGAAAGTGTAATTGATTAGTAGACCTCATCTTTCCTTACCTCTGAAAAAGAAAACAGAAGATTCTTGTATGTATCCTTGTTATCAGTCAGATTATATCGTTCTTCTTCATGTGCATTCTTTTCTCCTAAACACTGGGGAATGCTCAGATCTGTCTCTCGTGAGTTGCCAGGGATCAAATATCTTGGGTGGTTTATCTTCATTTTTATGTTCTGAAATGTTAAAATAAAACCTTATGTTCCTTGACTGAAGCTTTTCAGTATATTTGCCTGCTCTTAAAACATGATATTAGAAATATCAGCTGGATGTCTGAATTAATTCATAATACCAATCTCTTGAACTTAATGTATGTCAAAGTCCAGCAACATCTTCAAGATGCCTTTTTTTTAGTTTGGTCATTGTTGACAATTTTACAAAATCATTTTCCTTGAAGGGTTTTGCACTTTAACATGCTGTACAAGAGTAAAATCAAAACAGTTAATACCTTGACAGCTGATTCTGAAGTATTTCTCAATTTCAAATTGAGAAGCTGCAAATCACCCATAAATGCTTTTGCTGGTAACCCATCAATGCGCCCTTCCAGTTTCGATATACCCTAAATATCCATAGTACAAAGTAAAATAAAAACACATTCTCAGGGTCTAATATTCTTATTTATCAATTAAATTAAGAATCTAAGAAAGATGCAGTTACAATTTGTACACAGCACTCGAGTAACCGTAACTTAGTATCGCATATTTAAGATGCTTAGAAATCAACAGACAATGATAATATTTTGGTCAGTACATATAGCCATATAGGTATTTAAAGTTTGGTAATGTCCTCTTTGACCTATCATAAATTATAAGGATACAGACCTTGATCACTATTAGAGTGAGATTTTTCCCTGAAGAAATCCTGGCTCCCTTTTTCGCTTTTGTTTTCTTCTTTGTGTTGACCTCAAAATACCTATACCCCACCACTGATTCAGACAATGTCCACCTCACACCAACTATTTTCAAGATACCCTCCACCTTAGGTGTAACCTTCAGCTTTACCTAAAATTCAATTAAATACAGTCTCCATTCAACAATTAATTTCAGTAATAAGAGGTTTGTTTATTCAAGCACATCAAAGAAGTTCGATGAATTGATGCTAAGTTGCAATTGAAAGAGTGTAAGATACAGAAGCATACTCTCTTAGTTTCACCTCCACCCAATACTAGATCGTGTTTTGACAAGTTAAAGGAAGAATCATCTCCATCCATGAGCCTATGATGGTCAAAATAAACATTATTGTCTTCCATAAGATTGATTAAGGGGAAAAACTTAATTCTAAAATACTTATGCATTAAATAATCACATATGACATTGACCTATTAACAGGTGACTCAGTGTGGCCTGTGCTTTCGTCAACAGCAAATGAAGCAGCACCATTGTCTGCATAGGTATTAAAAGAAATATTAGAGGTATAGTTTGCTAGGAAAATTTGATCATTAATATTTAAAAAAATGCCAGTAACATACCTAAGGTTGAAGCATCAGAATTTCCTGAGAGCTCACACATAAGAGAGATCCCGGAAATAGGAATTGGAATCTGCAGAGGATTCTTGAGCTCAATTTCAACTCTTACTACCTCTGAAACCCCATAACATAGAAAGATTTATAAATACATAAATAAATAAGAGGGATGCTTCTATGGACATAAGGACCTATTTGTAAAATGAACATATTTTCATTTTCAAAGTTCAAACAGTCGATCCGACCGTTCAACATTTTTTTGAATTTTTTTACTATTTATTAAGTATTTTACAAAACTAGTCAAATTCAGACCATTGAATTTTGTACCCATCTTAATAAATAGTAAAAAAATTCAAAAAAATGTAAAATTCGACCTCCAAGTACATTTTAATATGGAGATAATGTTGAACGGTCAGATCGACTGTTTGAACTTTGAAAATGAAAATATGCTCATTTTACAAATAGGTCCTTATGTCCATAGAAGAATTTGCTAATAAATAAATAAGTAACTGTTGAGATTTATAATTGTATCAAGGGTTAATTGGTAAAAGTGCAATTAGAGGAGAATCTAGGGACCTATATGTAAACGGGTATATATACCCCAATTGTGGAATAAAGAATTAGGTTTTGAATTTCAATTTGGTATCAGAGTCGCCCTTTCCCTTCCGCTTCCTTCTCTTCTTCCGCCAACAGTCCGCCAAAGGAGAAGAAAAGGCACTCCGCCAAAGTTCGCTCCGCTTTCTTCTCTTCTTCCGCCAGCACACACCAAGAGAAGGTCTTCTCTCCCTGTCGCCCGCGTGGGGGGGTCTTTCCCCACAGTCCCGTGATGGGAGAAGTCTGATGGGTGTTGTGCAGCCCTAGTTCGGTCCAGGATCAGATCTGGACACCAAGGATCTCAAGGACGGGAGATGTCCAGTTTTTGAAAAGAAGACGCTACAGTAACCGCAAACAGTGGATATGCTACAGTAACGGACCCACAGAAGAATTCGCGTGCTACAGTACCCATGAACAGTAACGGGTCTTCTGGCCCACGTGCTACAGTACCGTGAACAGTAATTTCAGCCATGGATTTTGCTGTTGGTGTTGTTTGATATAATTTTTTGTGAGTCGTGAGAAGAATTGTAACTTGTGCGATCGTGTGTGATCGGGTGAAGAAGATCGAGATCGGGTCGGATCAAAAAGAGGAAGGAAGTCACGTATAGACTTGGATCCTCGTGAGTGATCAATGGAGGAGATTATCAAGAAGTTGAATGCTACGGAGGTGAAAACCTTGATGGAACTCATGAGTCTGAAAGCTGCAAAAGGCGAAGAAGGGTCAGGGTCGATCCAACCACAACCTATGAAGCTAGATCTTCCTCCTGTGGATCTGAAATTTGATGGACCGGCCACATATCTGAGTTGGTCGCGTCGGATCGAGGCTGCCCTAGTAGGGAAGAGACTAGAGGGGTATCTGACTAGAGACAAGGCTGAGCCAGGAACAGACAATATAGAGAGGGATGAGTGGAGAACCACACACGCCTTACTTTACACCTAGCTATTGAACTCGATGGTTCCCAAGGTTGCTTCATCAGTGGATGGCATTCGAAAGGTAAAGGATATCTGGGCAAAGCTGAAAAGGACTTATGCTGGGGCGAAGAACCACATGAGGGTGTTCCAGATTCAGCGAGACATAGAGGCGGTAGTGCAGGGTGATAGATCTATTCAGGAGTACTCCATGGAGCTGGAGCAGCTGTGGCAAGATCTTGATCACTTCTCACCTATGTCAAGCTGTAGTGATCCGGGGTGCAAAAGCAGGGAGTTCAATGCACAGATGAGGACGATGAAGTTCTTGGCTCATCTGAACCCGGTCTTTGATCAGAGGAGATCAGTCCTCCTAGCCCAGACGAAGATCCCCTCACTGGATGAGGCCGTTTCTGCGATGATACAGGAGGAGAGTCACATGAGGCTACACTCTGAGCCGAGTGGACCTCCAGGTACACGATCAGCTTTGGCCACCTTGAGCTCAAGTATGACAGGTACACAGAGGGAGACCTGCAAGTGCTACAACTGCGGAGAAGTGGGACACCTGAGCAAGGCTTGTCCAAAGCCACCTAAGGAGAGAGAGATAGGTGGGCGAGGACAGTCTGGAGGTCGTGGCCGTGGATGTGGGGGCCGTAGAGGAGGCAGAGGTGGAGGCTACCGGGTACATCTGATGGTAGATCCACCGGAGGAGGAGGAGACAGGCTTCGCTGGCTTCACTGGCTTCACTGAGGAGGAGCATGAGCTCTTCGAGATGCTGAAGAGAAAGCAGAGAATGGTAGGTGATGGGGGAAAGAGGAGCATGTCAGACGAGACATCCACATCTGACACCAGGGGTAACTTTGTTTCTTCTGCTTATTCCGCCACAGGTATTGCACATGCTCTTACCTCTAGACCTCCCACCAGAGCACTAGAATGGATCATAGATTCTGGTGCATCTCGACATGTGACAGGGACTTCTAGTGAGTTCTCTTCTTATACTCACTTGAGCCCTCCAGAAAGTATCCAGACAGCGGATGGCACAGCCCAGCCTGTGGTTGGTAAGGGTACGGTTAAATGTACCGATTTAGTGACTGTGTATTGCATGCTCCCACATTTCCAGTGAATCTATTGTCTATCAGTGCTATTATCCTCCAACTAAATTGTGTTGTTTTTTTTTATATTCCCAATGTGATCTTCAAGGAGAAGGGGGCAGCCGGAGACTTGGAACTGGCACTTCGCATAGAGGATTATGATACATGGATAGAGAGAGGATAGATTCAGCGCTGACATCCTTAGTAGAGGGCAGGAGTAGGAGGTTCTGGGATGACTGTAGAGGAGGTGTTACTACGGCATCATCAGCGTATGGGGCATACTTCATTTACTGTTTTGAGTCTGTTGTACCCTTCATTGTATGAAAGGGCAAATAAAGAAAAGTTAGTCTGTGATGCTTGTGAGTTAGGAAAATACACCAGAAGCTCTTATCGTAGCTCTGGAAATAGAAGTTCTGGGGTTTTTGATCTTATTCACTCTGATGTATGGGGGCCTTGTCCGGCAAATACAATTAATAGTTATAGATATTTTGTGACTTTTATTGATTGTTTTTCTCATGTTACTTGGCTGTACTTGATGAAAAATAAGAGTGATGTGCTCGCTTGCTTCAAAGACTTCCACAAGGCGATTCAGTCTCAATACGGTGCAGTAGTGAAGGTATTGAGATCTGATAATGGGACAGAGTACACCAACAAGGCGTTTGGAAAGTACTTGTCTGCACAGGGGATACAGCATCATACTACATGCCCATATACACCGGCACAGAATAGGGTAGCAGAGAGAAAAAACAGACACCTTTTAGAGGTAGCCCGGTGTATGATGATATCGATGAATGTCCCGAAACACTTGTGGGGGCAAGCGGTCTTGACAGCTACTCAGCTGATCAACAGGCTGCCCTCGAGGATATTGGATTGGAAGTCCCCTTGTGAGATGTTGAAGGGTGATAATGGAGGAGTTCTCCCTTTGAAAGTGTTTGGTTGTGTGTGCTTCGTGAAAGACAACAGACCAACAGTGAGGAAGCTGGACCTTAGAGCAATCAAATGTGTCTTTGTAGGTTATTCTCCAACTCATAAGGGGTACATGTGTTGGAGCCCAGTAGAGAAGCGGGTGTTTGTCAGTATGGATGTGACTTTCCGCGAGTCTGAGCCATACTACCCCTTGAGAGTGACCTCACCTTTTGGTGACTCGCCAGATAGTGGAGAAATAGGGCGAGAGGGGGAGAAAAGTGAGGGTGAGAGACCGATTCAATTAGAGGGTCCTGTTTTGAGAAAAGAATCAGCTGAGGATGGGCCGCAAGAAGAAGAGAAAAGTGAGGTAGAAGGAGGAGAAGGAGAAACTCAAGCTCAGGGGGAGTTGAGGGTGTACCAGAGGAGGAGAATGGTAAATGTACCTATGTCTACACCACTAGTGCCAAGTTCCTTGTCCCGGCCTTCTCCGACTCCTGAGACACCTACACCAGACACCACAAATTCAGGTGATATGTTTCCTCTCTCCTACACAGACATAAGGATGACCTCTCGCAGTAATACGGGGAATCCTCCTGATCGTTTTGGCTTTCCACATGGTATTGACCAGTCTATGAATTACTCTAACATATCACCTGAATATGGAGCATTCATTGCATCTTTGGACATGTCTCTATACCCAAGTGTTGGCAGGTAGCAAAAGGGGACCCAAAGTGGAAGGCAGCCATGCATAAAGAACTGAGGGCACTCGACAAGAACCGCACATGGGAGTTAGTGCCACTACCAGCTGCGAAAAGGGCAGTTGGATGCAAGTGGGTCTTCACTGTGAAGCAAAACCCAGACGGGCAGGTCGAGAGCTACAAGGCACGCTTAGTGGCAAAAGGGTACAGTCAGACATATGGCATCGACTATGATGAGACTTCTGCACCTGTAGCTAAGATGAGCACCGTCCGGACTTTGATCTCTCTGGCAGTGAATGGTGGGTGGAAATTACACCAACTAGATGTGAAGAATGCATTTCTTCATGGGGATCTAGTGGAGGAGGTGTACATGGATATACCACCAGGATTTGGCACAGATCAGACAGTTGGCAAGGTCTGCAGATTGAAGAAGTCTCTTTATGGGTTAAAGCAGTCTCCTCGAGCTTGGTTTGACAGGTTCAGGAGAGCTATGATAGGTATGGGATACCAGCATATCAATGCCGACCACACTGTGTTCTTTCGACGAAATAGGGACCACATTACTATGTTTGCAGTATACGTGGATGACATGATCGTTACAGGAGATGATGAGAAGGAGATTGCTCAGCTCAAGATGAGACTGAGCAAAGAGTTCGAGATGAAAGATCTCGACTTGCTTCGATACTTCCTTGGGATCGAGATAGCTCGAGAAGCGGAGGGGATTGTTCTCTCTCAAAGGAAGTACGCACTAGATCTCCTCACAGAGACAGGTATGTTGGGGTGCAAACCTGCAGTGGCACCGATCGACCAAAGGTTCAAGCTGAGTGCAGAGGCCGGAGAACCAGTTGATCGTGAGAAGTACCAGAGATTGGTAGGCAGGTTGATCTATCTGAGTCACACGCGTCCCGACATTTCTTTTGCAGTGAGCGTGGTGAGTCGCTACATGCATGATCCGAGGAAGGGTCATATGGACGCGGTGTACCAGATCTTGAGGTATTTGAAGAGTGCCCCTGGAAAAAGACTGATATTCAGGAAAAATGGCCATGTGAGCATTGAGGGCTACTGTGATTCTGATTGGGCTAGCTGTGCCGATGATAGAAAGTCCACCTCAGGTTACTGCATCTTTGTAGAAGGCAACTTGGTCTCTTGGAAGAGCAAGAAGCAGTCTTTGGTGGCAAAATCGACAGCAGAAGCAGAGTACCGGGCTATGGCCTTGGGAGTTGCAGAGTTGCTGTGGCTGAAGAGTATGTTGGTGGAGCTAAAGATGGATCAAGGAGACAAAATGAAGTTGTGGTGCGACAACAAGTCAGCCATCAGCATTGCCAACAATCCAGTGCAACATGATAGAACCAAGCATATCGAGATCGATAGGTTCTTCATCAAGGAGAAGTTGAACAGTGGATTACTCGAGTTAGGCCATGTTTCAACTAAAGACCAGGCAGCAGATTGTCTGACGAAAGGACTCAATTCGTTAGACTTAGCTAGAGGTTGTGACAAGATGGGCTTAGTGGATATCTTTCGCCCATCTTGAGGGAGGGTGTTGAGATTTATAATTGTATCAGGGGTTAATTGGTAAAAGTGCAATTAAAGGAGAATCTAGGGACCTATATGTAAACGGGTATATATACCCCAACTGTGGAATAAAGAATTAGGTTTTGAATTTCAATTGTAACGTATTAACCAAACTCCTATTGGAATAGGGTTAATCTTTCAGGTTGCAATTTCATTCAATGCTAAGACGTAGGCGTAGCACCAATGTTTGTTAGGTTGTGAAATACAACACAAAAATAAACCAAGAAAGACATAAGCAAAAAAGTGGGGATTAAACTTAGATAAGCTTGAACCAGTATCTAAGGCCTGAAGTAATTACTACGAGGTTAGCAAACATAATAGAAATAACTAAAAGGAGTTGAAAATGAAAGGCTAAGAATACCTCCAGCTACACAAACACAGTGGTCGTACGTCTTCAAGGAGGATTTAGGATGTGTATCCAGCCAGTTAGCTCTTGGGGCCGATGCTGTGGGAGTCATTTCTTCCTCCAAGTCTCGCCATACACTCTCTTGCATATCAAACTATGAAAGCAAATAATTACATACAATTCCTGCCAGTCAACTTTTCTTTTTTGCAATTTAGTTAGCATGTGCAGTGATTAAATATGCTTACATCAGCAGCCGATGCATAAGTACGGTGGTCCTCATGGATAACTTTAAAGGATGACATGTTGATTGTAGGTAGCCTGAGCTTATGTACATCAAATCTCTTTCCTGCGCTCTAATTATCGATCATATTGTCAATACAAATGCTGTTGCATCCATTCTGCCAGTTACTATAATAGTATGATATCATGCTCTGTTTGGTAGCAGCCAGCCAACTGAACCTCAATTAGCCTAACTAAGTTAATTAACCCTCGACAGTGAACTAAACCTGAGTTTGTAAATTAAGCTTTAACATAACATAGTGTGTCTCAGTTAACTATCAACTGCAAAACTAATGCGTCAATTTGATCAAACCTGGCCTCCTTTATGCAACTCAGCTCTATAAATACAAAATACAGTACATCAAATGGTGAAACGCCTAAGAACATCACATATCTGTATAAGACATTACTGATAGAGAGAAAGATAAATACCTGAACAAAATGAAAAAACTCATTGAGAAAAAGATTTTGCGTTGGCTGTGACTGGTGACCGCATGCAAGAATCTCTAGCACGTGTTTGATTGCTACATCCAGAGACCCAAGGGAACCATACCACCTGATTTACATTAATAATTAAAACATGCAAACAATGAAGTGCAAAGATAAAAAGAAAACAAAGAAGTACAACAATAAATAGATGTTACCTTCCTATATTGAAATGAACATGATCATTTATGTAACTCCAGGAGTTATCTCTATACACAAAGAGAGCATTCCTATAGGCCCTGATCGCATGTTGTTTCTACATTTGAGAGCAATTCAGTATCAGCAACTAAAAACCTTAAATGTATCGAATATTTTGGATATATCTTCAGTACCTGATCAGACATGTAGTACCGATTACCAGCTAGAATGAGGTGAAACCCATATTTTCTCAGCATTGGCGGTCTTGAAAGCAAATAGCAACATGAGGCTTGTTCGAGCATTATTGCAGCATGCAGTGTTGGCTCCTAAGAAAGTGTAGCCAATCAGAAGAATACATGCATAATATTTTCAAGACGGTGACAATCAAGGGTTACCATACTAACTTCAGTACAAGTCATGATTAGGGGTGTTCATTGGGTCCGGTTTAATCGGTTTTAAACCGAACCGATTTAGATCGGACTAAACGGTTCGGTTCTTTTGGTTTAATGGATCAGTTCGGTTTATTTCTTAAAACCGAATTCATACTTTGGTTCGGTTCGGTTTAAAAAAATTAAAAACTGATTACACTGAACCGACCGAACTAGTCTTTATTAAATGTGCTTGAACCAGATTTGATTCGGTTCATTTCTGAATACTTCAAACGAAACGGTTGAAAGTTGAAACTGCTCCAACTCCAAGCCTCTCTAGGGTTTCACGCTTCTCAGTATAGCTGCCTTTTGTCTTTACCCCTCTCTCTCTTGATATTTCCTCCATCCGTTCCCCAAAACCCATTTCTCAAATTCAACCCATCTTATCAATTTTTCTACCTATTTCCCTTCTCTTCTCTTGTTTTTATTAATACTCATTTATTTATTCTCTTTGATCTTTACCTCAAGAAGAGGCATAGAGGCACTCTCTCCGAAGTGCTGATTTTTCTCTGAGATCCAACAAAACCCATCTCAATTCTAAATCTCTTGGATTCAACTAAACGATCTCTCCTGTTTTTGTTACTTCAGTTTGTTTTTTCTTTTTCTTTGTTTTTTGGGTTGTCTTTTTGTTTTGTTTTGTTTTTTGACTTTTTTGTGGAAAAACAGAAATCTTAGCTAGACTTGTTTTGTATGTATTCATCAGATTTTTTGTAAAAAGAAGAATAATAGTTATTTTCGTTCATTAGGAAACAGATCATCAATTTTTCCACTTTTTATTTCCTTGGTAGATTAAGTGGGTATTTTAATTTTAATTTTATTACCGATTTGTGAACAAAACTTTGATCTTATGCTAAAAATTAATCTACTCCGGTTTGAACCGAAACAAACCGAAATAAAACTTCGGTTCAGTTCGGTTCGGTTCGGTTCGGTTCGGTTTTTGAAACCGGAATAAAACTTTGGTTTGCCTAGTTCGGTTCGGTTTCAACTGAACCGAACCGATGAACACCCCTAGTCATGATCAGGTCCTTACACTAGTATGGCCTTGTCTGTTTAACAAAATTTATTACATAACTTCGCTTAACCTGGATTATTTTGCATTTAGACTGAACTGAATCAATACAAACTGAGATGGTATACAAGCTAGCAGAAAATTGCAATATTAAATAAAAGTCAACCAAACTCTTGTATTTATTTGACAATTACCTCATTTGAAACACGGGTATACACGCTGGAGGCTTCCTTATATTGGCCTCTTGCCTTGAGCATCTCAGCCCACCAGAGACCACATCTTGTGGCATTTCTCTGAGCAAGAGATCCCACCTTCTGAGAATAAATAAAAAAATGCCAAAAAAAAAAGTAAACAAGAATGTGATTTTAAGCTCTTCTGTCAAAATGAGATTATCAATGCATATAGACAGACAAGAAGAAGAGTAGATGATTTTTTACCAAATAGGTGGCGAAAGCATTCTCCATGCAATACTCAGCTTCCTTTCTCGACTGGTCTAGCATAAAATAGGAGAGTGCACACATTTCCTACAGTAGAATCAAAATATTGTACGATGTTTGAAATTTGTCTCCAGGTCAAGAGTATGTAACAAAATTTTGTTTCGATCTTGTTCTAGTTAAATTACACAAGTCACTAATCCATATTAATTTATGCTGATTTTATAATCCTATCGCCTACTTGTGTTTAACAATTACTTTCTAGCAAATTTATTCCAGAGATAATGTCCACAAATATGTATGTATCAGCTTCATCTGATAATTTGGCCTTGTATGCCTCAAATATTATAATCCCATTCTGAGACTTTATATAATGAAAATTCACAGCCATGGATGTAGATTGCTGAAGTTCCTAGACCAAACACAAGAACTTTAAAAGGAAAATACCCGTAGAGAACTCCATAAAAATATGTATATTTTCACCTGCACACCAGCATATCTTTTCCAAGCTTTATCAAGCTTGTAATCAGTAGAGAGTAGCCGGTAATTTGACAATGCAAGCTCATAATCCCTTAGCATAAATGCATAATCTCCCAATAATCTAATCTGAGACTCAACTGAGCTAAATGTGTACCTGCAGTAAAAAAAAAGATAATAGTAACTTGTTTGATAGATTTACACAGAAGCATATTATTAGAGCGTACTAAGAGAAATCAGGGACTAGATCCTAAAATTTAGTAAGATTTCAGTCATATTCGAAATTTTGGTCAAGATCGAGTTAACCCAAGTCAGGCCTTTTTTTCGAGGTCAGGTGCCAGAGGAAAACCATAGAATGCTAACTATTATGACAGTTGTCATGATACTGGCTTTTGTCTTATTAATCCTAAAATGAAAATATTCTCTGTTGAATTGTGATTTTTGTACATCGGTATCATCAACTGAAACATCAAAACAAGTTGGTATAGATCGAGGTTTACTAGGGGCAAAAGTGCACAGTTCAGGGTTGGTTGAGTGCAGCATGATTGGATAAACTGAGACATAATGATTTGTACAATTCCTTCCCGATAGAAATCCTTTTTACCTTTGTTTGTTCACTACTTTGTCTGAACCGAAACTAAAAAGTTTCAATAAATTCAACCAGTAGAATTGAAATTGTGAGACAATTGCAAATTTGAAATATTAAAACCATGTATCAAGCTGGTCATGACAGGAACTGGTATGTAACAGCCGAAATACCGGTTCCAAAATTGCATCCTTGTCATTGACATCCTAACTAGAAATGTAAATAGAAAATATTAGATGCAATTGAGTACCGTACATAGGACCATCAGGAGCTTCAGGCATATCGTCTTTTCCTTTTCTCCACCACAAATTTTTTATTTGGTTCCTAAACCCCTTCCTGGTGGTTGACACCTAAAAAAACAAAGAAGATTATCAATAGTTCAATTTCCAAATGATGAGTACAACAAGCACATACCTGCTGATTTAAGATGCGGATCTTTTGCTCCATATATGGTATAATATGATTGCAGGTGAGGTCTTGCATAAACTCTCTAATCTGGAACAATTTAAAAGAAAACGGCATTTAACATCGTCAAAAGAACGAAAAGTGCAGTCCGAGAAAGTTCATATGGCAGCCTTTTTTCTCAGACAATTGTCTTTTTTTTAAGTTCTTATTTGTTCCTTTTTGTGGGCCACACCACCACAGATCCAATCCAATTCCAGTAAGCTGCTCCAAGTCCTACTATAACATTTTTTCTAGCTAATCCCAAACATGGGTAACACATAAGAGTGATACTTAAAATAATTGGCAATTATTACAATAAACTATTACCTGATTTAGATCATCAGTGTTCAAGCAGCATGTCTTGCCATGGTCAAGTATGCCATAATTTCTCTGATATTGAAAAAGAGATAAAAATGATATAAATTTGTCCAACAAGCTATATTTTGCGTCGAATATGGAATTATAACCCAAGTGATTTGCTTACATAAGGTAGCCACATGACTTCATTGTTATTTTCATCTCCTTCTCGCAAAGAATTGATGCATAGCATCTTGCAGTCATACTGACCAAAAGTGCCCCTCATTTCAGCAAATATGCTAGCAGCACTACATAAATAGAACAAACAGAAAAAGTGAGAGAAAAAAAATGAGTCAATGTTTCAAGGCACCAAAATAATAAAAAGGTAATTCAAACTTTTATTAGCTAAACAATCAGAACAATAATAGCTGAACTTGAAATTTAAAACCAGTACAGTAAACCAATCCACAAAAAAGTAAACATGTGTAGACAAATCACTATAAACCTTAAAGAAAAACAATAGAAAACACTCAAAGCAACAAAAACAACAAAAAGGGTTTGCTTTGTACTGTCTCTGGTGATAATGGACAGTAACATAATATTTGGTATACTCATCCTTCTTCAAGGTTTTTCTTCACAGATAATCACATAAGTTTATTATCTGGTCCCTCAAAGTTGCCAACATTTGCTCTTTCAAAGAAGGAAACTAAAAAAAAAAAGAAAAAAAAAAGAATGAAGCAATTAACTAAATTATAGTACTTCTCTGTTGAGCCATCTTGGTTATCATGAAGTAGAACATAATGCTTCAACATCTTTGGATCCATAACGCCTTCGTTTAAAAGAGGAGGCGTCTGATCCATATTAAATAAATCTGTAAATTTGTTGATAGGCTCTTCATCCTTAGATGATGCAACCAAAATACCTGCATCAAAGTTGGATGAACCAACAATGAAACCCGTTAAAAGATAACTATTTTAATCAGCATCTCAAGAGGTATTGAGTGTTAAAACCTACAACAAATGTCAGGTGAATTTGCAAAAGCAGTATAACGCTACAAATGAACAAGACATGTGCAAATAATACATTGGAAATCTTACATGCCACAGGGTGGTCAAAACTTTCGTGCTCTGAAAAGGAGACAGTGCGTATGAGCTCCTTGTTGAATGTCTTGATCCATCCAGGGCATAGATCAGACTCTGACTCTGCACATATCACGGAAAATGTGCTATTTTACTGCCATGAATCAGTTGTACTGAACTATGGGGGAGGAGAGAGGGAGGGAGGGAGAGAGAGAGCTGTTCCAATCATTGTAATTAGCAGGATGCCAACCAGGTGCAGTTTCAAGACAAATTTTGTAAATGGTTACTTTTAAGTTTTGTTTTTTTTCCTACCTGTTTTATTCCAGGTCTTGTACCAGCAAGTACCTATATGCCCCGCTAGGATTTAGCATAGACAGTTGACACACTATTCCCATATTTAGGTAAATTGTGTTTTAATATGATATTAAGGGGAAAATTGCACAATTAAGATTCATTTGGTTGCAGCTTAGTAAGCATTTGGCAAAACCAGCAGTATACCATATCATTACCAGACTGACCATGAGAGGAGTCATTTTGCTCCAGCAATCACAAAATCCTGGTAATTGTGATCTTACAATAATGACATTTTTCGTAGTATAGTACATTCACAACCTACGTTGCAAGTATTTAAGGAGGGTATGCTAAGAGGAAAGGAAAAATATCGGACTTGTAAGTGCAGTATCAAGCTGTGGTGGCTCAGATAGCAAGTCAGGAGGATTCTTTTCATTCAAATCAGATATCACCCGCTTCAAATGCTCCTCAGCTGCCTACAAAGTTGACAAGAGTATAGACTTTCAAAAGAAAAAAGAAAAAACTATTATCACCTGAGTCTCTTTTGTTTTGAAAGCCACTTTCTGTACGATTTAGTACTTTTCTGGTGCAGTCCAAATATGGTATAAAGTATAAACTAACTGCAATTTCACTCCGCACCTTTGTTCACATTTCCCTTTTTTCTACTTCTTTTTTTTTTTCTGAATTGAGTTGTACTTAACTGATGTTTACAGTGCCAAACTAAACCTCAAATTATTGAAGACTAAAAACATAATAAAATTAAACAGTAACAATGAAATTTTGGTTCAGATTGTATGCCAAAAGTTTTAACAAATTCTGTGTGTGGGGGGGGGTGGGGGGTGGGGAACTCTTTTTATTGCAAGGCTAAGGTAGAAGCTTTTATTAATAATTGAAATATGGAGAATAATCAGTAATGGTGTATAACCACCTCATAATTCTGCTTCCGTATATTGGAAGCATGGAAAAGTCGAAGCTTGAACATTTGCAGCCTATAGGGTTGGTCACTGGCAGTACGAACAGGCACTGAAACCAAAAATAAATAGATGAATAATATACCTTCTCTTTAACTAAATCCAAGTGATCAATACAAAAATCCAAAAGTACCGTCAATTCTTGGGAAAAGAGAGAAGGGGAGGAGCATGTCAACAAAGCTAAAACCATTCTTTTGACAAGCCTCTTCAGCAAGAGGAGTCGTGATAACCATGACCACAGGAGTTATTTCTTCAAGTAAAAGCCTCCCCAAATAAGTTCTGATAGGATCCATCTTTTTGCTCTTTCAGAATAATCAGATTTTCACAGAAGGACCTCTTTTTGAAAATTTACAGGCTTAGCCAAACTAATTTGCTCAGACTGAAAATAAAAAATTAGAACATTGCAGATGAGAAAACTAATCTGTTATAAACCAAGGGCTTCATTTTGAAGTGGGAATGTCAAACTTTTGTTTTCCATTTTAATAAGGGTGCTAACAGTCACCAGAGGCGATTTCACCCCTGGCTTGCACACCAATAGGCTAGTTTGATGTACCATAAGTGCGAACCATACTTGTGTTATGCGTGAGCCATATTGGTGCGAAAAATACCTATGGGATAAAACCTCAAACAAACTGTCAAATTGCTTCAACTGAACTATTAAATAGCTTTATGGAATTGAAGCGCCCAATAGCAAAGGACACTAAGCAAGAAACAAACCAAAGTAAAAAAGGAAGCAAATAATAAACTGCGAACAACCAGTGCGCAACATCAACGACGTGGTCTTTTGATCAGTGACTAGATTAAATTCCTTTGGTACTAGGCCTAACCAGACCAGTGAGTCAAACTGTTTGCTAAAGCATCTAAAGGTAGAAGTAGGAAACGTTCCACAACGCCTTAGGATGCTGCCATGTCAACTGTAGGGGGGTAATGAACAGCAGAGATGCCAGTATAAGTATGGACAGTCAGCATCCGGCATTGGATCTCCCCCACCTCTAACATGACAGCAGCACTTAAAAGAATGCCTCCAGTTTCTGTACAGAATGGAGATGATCCTAAGACTTCTAACGTTCGTACCTGGGCATGCTAAACCTTGAGTGGATCTGAAACTGGGGTCGAAGATCCGACCCACGAGCTGCTACTGGAAGAGAGAGAAAACGAAAGCAAGGCGCGCAAGAGCTCTGGATCAGGATAGTGGTTACCACCAGAGAGGGGAGGAGGACTGCTGGTGGCTTCGTTTTTTGAAGATAACAGGGTCGGTCCGGGTGTGGCTGGGGGTTATCGGAGTAGGGCACTGGCCGATGGATGAGAGGCGTCGGCGTACGGCGGAGGAGGCTGCGCTCTCTCGCTGGAGATGAGCAAGACTTTGCGAATGAAGGAGTGGGTGGCCGGTGACTTGGATTAATTACAAAGGCTGTGATCGGAACCAACTCTCCAACTTCTCCGAAACGCCGAAATTTTTTTTAGTTAGCACCTCATAAAATACAAATTAAATCAATACCATCGAAATCTATTTTTTTCCATTTCTACCATCCACGCCTTCAGTTCGCACACGAAATTAGAGCTGGTGCGCAGACTGAAGAAGCACACCAGTTCAGAAAATTCGACAAATTCCGCACCACTGTTGAAGGAGTCAAACCCCTTCATTTCTCATCCAAAGACTCAATCACGTGACAATTTTTATGGGAAGCAAATATGCTGCAATTCTAAGGGATCGCAGGGTCCTGTGATTCTAAGGGATCGCAGGGTCCTGTGATTCTAAGGGATCGCAGGGTCCTGCGATTCTAATTCTAACATTTCAAACGATGAAACTCAGGATTCTTTTGAGAAGTCAGTTTTTGTGCACGAATCTCGAAATATGTGAACGGTTGAGATTGGAATCGCAGAGACCCTGCGATCCCAGAGAATCGCAGCAGATTTATTTCCCTTTTTATGTGGTGCGCGGATTAACGTGACAGAGAAATATTGGTCAAGTCAACAAAGTAACACATTCTATATTTTAATATTCACATCAAACAAAGTTTATGTGTTTTTAACATTCTATTTTCTAATTCCGGGGACTTTATGTGTTTTTTAATATTCTTTTTCTGCAACAGTGGCGCGGAATTTGTTGAATTTCCTGGACTGGTGCGCCTCCCCAGTCCGTGCACCAGCTTAATTTGGTGTGTGGACCCAGTCTGCGTGGATGGTAGGATTAGAAAAACAGTGAATTTGGTGGTATTGATTTAATTTTGATTTAATTGAGTGGTAACTAAAAAAATTTCGGTCCAAAACGAAAGAAGAATTTTCGTTTTTGCGAATTACCGTGATCGGAAGACAAGCGCGAAGAAGAAATGATTCGATTCGATGCGATTTGAAGAGTCTGAATTGAGGCTGGGAAATCACGTAAAAATAGTTCAGATTTAGCGAGAATTGATTTAAGAAACGAAAAGAACAAAAATAGTCTCGTCTTCTGTCTTTTTCTGCCGATATTTTTATTAATACCCAAAAAAAAAAACAAATTATCAAATCTGCTCCCACCCCAAACTTATTTTTATTTCTACCCTAACCGCCCGTGGGCTGGGCGGTCCAATTTCCCCACCAGACCACCCAGAGGCTGGGCGGTCCACTCTTCAAAGTTGACCGCCCAGCTGCTGGGCGGTCCGCTCTTTTTTTATTTTTTATGGCGGTTTTATGTTTTAATTTGTTTGAATGTTATATATTAAATTTTTATAATGATTTGTTTGAATGTTGTATATTAAATTGTTGTAATGAATGTTTGAATGTTTTATATTAAATTGTATGATATATATTTATTATTTGTTGACGATTATATTTTTATAATTGACGATTATTTTTATATGTTATGTAATTGTATAGTTTTAATATAATTGATTAGTTTTATATTAAGTTTGTTAATGTTTAAATGTTTCTAAATGGTAATCTAAATAGTAAGTCTAAACAACAAAAGTAGGTAATCTAAATAGTAAGTCTAAACATGAAACATAACAGTACAAACATGAAATATAATAATCCAAACATAAAATACTAGAAATCTATCAAACTAAAAAAATATAAAAACCCTAACGGCGATGACGAGGGCGAGGTCCGGAGAGCTCCAACCTAGTAGGTGCATGGCGGTCCCTCTGCGACGGCGGACGCCTCTGGGGAACCTCATCCACCTGCATGTCATCGTGTACGGCCTCGCGCGCCCATGGGTCCTCCCTCAGGTGTAATGCATGCTCCCCATGGATCACCGCCTGTGTACGCAACACCCACGGATCTGCCTCCCAAGTAGGAGGATACGTGGCCGGAGGCGGTGTGCCAAATATAGCAGAGGCAAAGCCATCTGCAGTCTGTGCCCCACTCCCACTGGCCTCGCCGTCGTGCTGTCTGGGCTCCATATACTGCGATCGGTGGGAGCTAGCTGGCTCCCATCCGCCCTCATCTCCAGTGAGGTCATCCAATGAGAAAACGGCGGCGGCGGCGGCGGCGGCGGCCGCGGAAGCTTCATCCTGCATGTAAACAATGTTAAATTAAAGACATAGAAGTAACGAGTAAATTAATTAAATAATGAACTTTTGTACCTCGGTATGCTGCACTGGAACTCCATGCTCGTTGTAGTACGCGTTCCACGCGTTGTTGTTCAACACCCATTGGTGGATCGCCCAACCCGAGTCATCATCTGCAAAAATGAAGATAAATTAATAAGAATGATCTTTTAAAGAGACGCTTAATAATGATCATTTGTATGACATATTATTACCTGTAGGAGGTGGCGGCATCTCCTCAGCGTAGATAGGGGCTCTAGGCTGCTCCAGATCTGGTGGTGAGGCCTTTATCTCGCGCCAATTGATGTCCTCCCCAGCATCGTGCAACATACTAACGAGGCGCCCGTCCCAGCCAGAGTCCTCCACGATCGGTGCACTGTGTTGGAGCATTTGACATCTTATCGCTCTCCAACTTTTTCTCGCCATACACACCAAGCTGTGTGCCACTCCTCTAATACCCGTCAAAATCTGCACACATTGTATTTTCATTATTATTATTAGAAGATGAATAAATAACTACAATTTTTTAAGCATGTCAGTTTCATTTAAACATACCGAACAAGCGTGGATCGGGCCGAAAGGCAAGTAAGTCCTAGATCTGTCACCCGTGAGTCTCCGTCGAAGAGCATCACCATAGTCCCCCTGTAGATAAATCGTCGGCATGCCCCATCTCTGGTACTAGACTAAATATCGCAATCTCCAAGGCCCGACCGGCATAGGGGCATCTGGAGCTGGAGGTGGGGTCCATAAGTGATCCTCCGGCCTTACAGCACGCTGGTAATGCTCCCAGAAACGCGTGCTCCAGTTGACTTTGGGCTTGTTGTGTTTAGTGCTGCAATATAAATTAATTAGTAACGTGTATTTTAAACAAGTAATAAAATAGACAAACAATAAGGCAGTGGGTAGTTACCTGTGCAGTTGGGTGGTCTGCTGCTCGCCCAACTCTGAAAAATCAGGGACATAGGCATCCAAGCCAAACTGACGGGGCACTCGATCAGGATAGTGATACTCAACTATCCAGAAGCATACGCACGGCCCCCGATAAAACGAGAGATGTCTCTGCTCTAATGTTAGCTGGCACAGAAGGCCCCGATCGTATGCTCGCCTCGTGAAGCATCTGGAGCTGACCCCGGACATACGAAATCCCCACGGTCCTCCCCCTGCCCGTGTCCTCGTATGTGTGGGGAGTACCCCATATGGCACCGTACCCCGGACGTCTCTCGGGGTCATCTCCCGTCCACAACCCCGCCTGAGCTGGAGGAACAGGCCGACACACCGGTATATGCGACCAGGACCACTGCTGGAGTAGAAGAAGCGGTCCGGCAATCTGCTTGTTCGTCGCCTAAATTTTAGACATGCGGTGCATTTCTGGTAAATATGGAACCCTAATATTTGTAATAAAAAAATTAAAATATTTGTACAAACTTACCAAACAAGCATGACACAAGCCCCGGTATAAGTGGGCGAGCACGGCTCCACCCCAGTTCCACTTTGACGGCCGCTGAATGTCTCTCAGCAGAGAGAGGAACATAATCAGAACTGCGTCACCGCTGGAATCGACAAACATGACGCTGCCACATAAATCCATGACAAACGCCCTCACGTACCTGTAATATAAATTAGAGACATAAATAACTACAATTTTTGTTGAATCCATAACATATTTTAATTTGCAACAGTTTGTGATTACCTCAGAACGGTCTGCTCGTCACGTGTATCGGGGGTGATCCTACGCCGATGGAAGTAACTGCGGAGCGCCGCAAGACTAATGCAGTATTTGGAATACCGGCACTCCTCCTCCTCATCCTCTCCTTTCTTCTTCTTCTTCTTCTTCTTCTTCTTCTTCTGCAAGTCCGTCGGAGCGGCCCCCAGCAGCTCCGGTATCATGTTCAACAGGTCCGGAGGTCTGAGACACCACCGATGGGGTCGCCATCTATCCGTAAACCCCATAAGGCGCTGACGTCACCTAGTGTGACTGTCATCTCCCCAACCGGAAGGTGAAATGTATGCGTCTCCGGTCGCCATCTCTCCACTAGACCGCAAACGAGGGCCTGGTCAATATCACAGTGAGGCATGGTGGCCAACTGATACAACCCGAGCTGAAGGATGCACTGCTCCATCAACGGGTGACGGACGTATGGTATCTCGGGGGTGCAATGCCTCACTGTAATCATCGTCGTGTCCTGCATTTTACAATTATTTCAATATAAATGTCTAATTAAATAATGTTATTTAAATTAGAAATACAGAACCAACGTACCTCCATAGATGTTAGAAATACATAACCAACGTACCTCCATAGATGCAAGTGAGACACGGTGCCTGACATGTGGGGTCCACAGAAGAGGACTAAATGTGTCAGGATGGTGAGGGGGATAATCTCCAAAGGGAGCATCTGCACCGGACGTCTCTGCACCGGATGCCGCTGCACCGGAATCCTCTGCATCATGTGAACTCTCCCCCGTCTCCAGAGGGGCATCCCATGCACGTCCCCGTCTAGTTCTGACCATACTACATTTCAATAAACAGAAGATTCTATCTTATAAATCCTGATTTATAAACCCTAACTTATAAACTCCATTTCTGTCAACCCTAAACCCTAATTTAACAATTCAACCATAATTTAACAATTCAACCCTAAACCCTAATTTAAACAATTCAACCTAAACCCTAATTTAACAATTCAACCCGATTTTAACAATTCAACCCTAAACCCAAATTTAACCATTCAACCCAAATTTAACAATTCAACCCTAATTTAACAATTCAACCATAATTTAACAAATTCAACCATAAACCCAAATTTAACAATTCAACCCAAATTTATCAATTCAACCATAAACCCAAATTTAACAATTCAACCCTAAACCCAAATTTAACAATTCAACCCAAATTTAACAATTCAACCCTAATTTAACAATTCAACCCTAAACCCTAATTTAACCATTCAACCCTAATTTAACAATTCAACCCAAATTTAACAATTCAACCCTAAACCCTAATTTAACAATTCAACCCTAAATCCTAATTTAACAATTCAACCCTAAACTTGGAAACCCTAATTTTGAACAATTCAATCGTGTCGGAAAAATCAACAACCCGCACACCCTAATTAACAATTCAATTCTACCAATCGTTCCAATGCCAATACAAGATACAAAATATAAATTAAAAAAATTATTTAGAAACTTACTCGAAAATAATCGGATTGTCGCGAGATGGCCGAAAATTAGAGTTCGGGTGAGAGAGAGAGAGAGAGAGAGAGAGAGAGAGGAAGAGGGAAAGGAAGAGAGAGAGGGTGGCAGATTTGAAGAGAGAGAGGAAGAGAGGGAGAGAGAGAGAGGAAGAGAGAGAGAGGAAGAGAGGGAGAGAGAGAGAGAGAGAGAGAGAGGAAGAGAGAGAGAGGGAGAGAGGGAGAGAGGAAGAGAGGAGAGAGAGAGGGACTTTGGGAGGTTTCGGGCGGCGGGGCGGCGGGGAGGCAGAGAAGAAGAGAGAGAGAGATGGGCGGTTCAATGGGGGTCGGACCGCTTTTAAAAAAATAAAAAAAAAAGAGCGGACCACCCAGCAGCTGGGCGGTCAGCTATGAAGAGTGGACCGCCCAGCCTCTGGGCGGTCTGGTGGGGAAATTGGACCGCCCAGCCCACGGGCGGTTAGGGTAGAAATAAAAATAAGTTTGGGGTAGGAGCAGATTTGATAATTTGTTTTTTTTTTTGGGTATTAATAAAAATATCGGCTTTTTCTGTGTTTTTGTTGGACTCTCAAATAAAAAGTATTTTTTCTGTACTTTATTTCTGTTTTTGTTTTTTTATATTTATTTTACTTCTGTTACTGCAGAATCGCAGATATTTATCGAACATAGTTCTCTTTTGTTATTTGCAGTCAAAGCCTGCTAAATAAATGACATCTCTAGTAAATTAAGTCAACTTATTAAGGCTCTTTTTTCATTGTTTGATACAAAATTGAATTCTCTTTTTTCATTTTTCATTGTGATGATCAACAATATTCAATTCACAATCATATCATTTCTTTCCTTTTCAATTGAAATGAACTGAATTACTTGCTCTAATTTGTTCAGAGTAATTTGTTCCGATCATAGTGGAGGGTAAAACAAAAGAAGAACGCATAACTCGGACCAGTGTTTTAAAATGCGGCAGCTATACAGTCAGCAGCTGTTTTCAGAACGTCATGCAGTCTCTCTCATACGGTTTTGAATATGCGGCCGCATATACATATATGTGGGTGTAAAATTTAATATGCGTTATGCGGATCCAACCCAAAATCTCAAATTTAATATGCGTTATGTGGATTTATAATTGTTGCATACAAACTTTGTTGTTTTCGCAAGAAGCAGCTAACAAGTTTGATTATTATGCAAAAATTTATTGTATTTTTCACATAAAATAAGGCACACTTGATGTTGTTTATGCGGAAATAAATTCAAATACATGTATATGAATATGAATATGTATATATATGAATTCTCATTTAAAATCCGCATATATAAATCTGCATTAAAATCTGCATATCAGCCGCATACTAAATATGCAGTATGTAGTGGGCTTCCACATGCACGAACAAAACCGCCTTTAAAACATTAACCCAGACTCTCCTCTCCAGGCATAGCCGTGAATCCAGTGATAGTTAGATGGTTATTTTTTTATTCAAACGTGGAGTTGTACCTTGTACGACTTTACATAATTAAATTTCTTATTGTTACAAATAAAAACATCAAATCAAGTACCAAACTGTATGTTCTTTGAATTTCTTCAAGATATAATTTTATGTGTACCTTTGACGACTTATATATGCAGTTTCTTATTTATCTAGACTTAAATTTATTTTATGTATTCTTTAAATCTTAATGACATTTGTTATATACTCCTTAATTAGTTTCATGTTAACTCTAAATATATAATTATCAATTGTCCTTGTAAGAAAGAAAAAAAGTTGATGCACGTACTCGTTACACAAATCAAACAGATTAAACCGTAATTATTAGACAAAGATATGGAATGTTACCGGAGTTGAGCAAATCGATTCATTCAAGCACATTCATAGTAAAGAGCCGGTCAAATCGGCAAGAATAGGAAAAAAATAGGAGACACCTGAGGGGTTGAATATGAGGTTGTTTAAAAAAAAAAATAAACTCTATCTACTAAGTATTAACGTATAAAATTAAATCTAAGGGTACGTACGTGTGTTAGTGTGTAGTTCTTGGCAGAGTCAAGAACTTGTAAATAAAATAAATAAATAAATAAAGTACTGTAAAATAAATAGATAGAGTTAGAGAGTGTGACACAGAAGTTGATAACGGAGTTCGGCAACTATGTGACCTACGTCTCCGGGGCAACACAACTTATTACCCAGTTCAGAAAGGACATACGGTCCACACAAATAGACAGATGAGCACAACAGCTCAAAGAGAGAAGCAAGCTCTATGGCTTAGAATAGACGAGCAACAACGGCTCTAAGTCCAGACAATCACTACTTTCACTCTAATCTCACTTTGATCAATTTAGGTGAAGTATATATGAGATTGCTGGAAAGGATATAGATGATTTAAGCACAAGCAACAATGAACAGGCTAAACCTCAAAAGATTTCTAAAGTGGAGGCTCAAAGGCTTTTTTTGTGTAATCTTAGAGGATGAACCGACCATCTATTTATAATGGTAGTTTTAAATCTCTTAAATGGAGAAACAATTATCAAGGGCGGAAGGAGGTAGAGAACAAGGGAAGACTAAACCTTCCCTATAAATTGAAAATTTTCCATTCTGTCCTTTAAAATTTTGTAAGAATCCTTATAAAAATAAATTACAAGAGACTTATTTGTCCGGCTTCTAAATCTCAATTTTCTAATTCCGATCCTTCTTATTATTATTATCTTCGTTAACAAGATAAAAAATATTGATATTTAGATGTGAAATTGATTTAACAAATATTTAGACTCGATGTGCCCACAAGAACAAAACAAGCCTTTTGTAAAAATAGATAATATTACAAAACAAAACTAAACACATTAGAAGTCACATGTTCGAAATCCGAATGGTAGAAGCTCTTGCAGATATTAAATAGTCGGATGACTTGACCTCAACCTTTACTAAAAAATGACATTGTGTTATTTTATTATATGTTTAAATAATGAATTTTTTATTTATTTCTGGTGTTGCATTCGTATAGCAAAAACAAATGAATATTTTTCTACCACTTTTATTCAAATATCCAAACGATAAGTCCATACCGTTAATTAAAATTCACAAGCAATGCGTGTAGTAAGAAATATATGAATTTTTAAATTCAATAGTTTTATAGTAGATAAAGTGATTAATACTTAGGACTAAAATTTATCTATAACAACTAATTTGAGTACATTTGGATTGAGAATGGAATTAGCAGCTAATTCAGCTGTTCGAAATAATTGCTAATCTAATCTTTAGTTTAAATTAGCAACAATAAGAGTTAGTTGTTATTATGAACACTAATTACTCGTCCAAATACGAAAATAGAGTACGAGATAATTAGCTAACCTGGATTAGTGCTATTCCGCACACATCCAAACTTATCCTGTCTTTTGATTTTAGGGATAATTTCTTATGTACGTCCCCTTGACAACCTATGCAGTTTCTTATTTACTCCTAAACACTTAGATTTATTTTATTTATCCCTCAATTCTTACTACATTTTTCTTATTTACCCTTCATTTAATTAACCTCATGTTAATATTAATTAAATTATTAAAAAAGTCTCAATTTACCTCTAATTAAAAATGTGTCTGATGAGTTGATATTTATCTTCTAAGTTATCAAATTTTTCTTCATCACTGGCTTCAATGGACTTAATTTGTTTACCTAGAAGATGAATCAATTTGTAATATGTGCATTCATCTTTGCCAGAGATTCATTCGAGCTGGTCTGATTAGCCAACATTTGTACTTTCAGTCAGTGCTTGAATCTGCTGCTCTTTTTCTAAATTGGTCTTTTTGATAAACTCAATATGTGAACTCCAATTAAAAATAGTCTATTCTCAATTTTAAAGGGATTGATACAAATAAACAAAGCGTTGAACAAGAGGACCGGTACCGCTTGCTCTTAAGAACTGAATTTAAATTAAAATGCTAAATTCTGAATTAATTAAAGGAATACTCCTCAAACACGAGAACGATAAGGATAAACAAAATTATTGTAATATCCATCATGTTCTAGTTATTTATTTATTTGGTCATCTACCTTTAAATATAATTAAGAAAGAAATTCGTATACTTGCTGGAGCTTAACTCTAGGACTTAATTGAAATGAAGTAAATGAATTGAGAAAAGAAAATTATAATATCATCTTATAACAAAAAAAATTCTCATAAAAAAATAATATATTTAAAAAAAAAATAGGCCAATGAAAATAATAATTATTCAACAATATCTATGAATGATGCATTGTTTCTGAATATATCTAACAGTTTCTGAAAAGTATTCTGAAAGCGCCAGGCATGAGACAAATGCATTTACTGTTTCATCACGAAATCCTAAAATCTGGTACTGTAAGGCTGGTACCATCATCAATTTTTGTAGTTGCAAAACAACTTTCAGTTTGTAAGTTTCATTGTTACAACAAAACAAATGTTACGAGTAAATGAAACCATAAACCTAATCAGTCTTGATGAGAACATGTCAGAATTAAATAATTGGATTAAGAAAATAAACAATCGCACAAAATAAACACTAAATTTCAGGGAATTTTCACAAAATAAACACTAAATTTGTTTTGAATTTTACGTAATGTAACACAACCGTGCAGAGATCGGTCCATTGTTAATCATCTCATTAAGGCATTAACCTAACAAAATCAAAACATACATATCAGGACGCAACACTGACAACACTATCTATTTGTTTATTTATAGCCAATCATAGGATGGCAAACACCACTGTTTTGTTTCCCCCAGCCGCTTATACAAAATTACAAGCATTATACATGCGAAAAAAAAGGAAAAAAAAAAAAAGGTTGGAAGGGATAAGGAGCAAACAATTTCCTTTTGCATCCCTGTAAACGTTTTTTTCTCAAACGAAAAAATCCAAGATCTGAACAAAAACCCTAAACCGAAGTGCCTAACACACTACTTGGCATTACAATTACAAGGCACCTATGCGGCAGACTTGTTAGAGAGGCGGCGCTTATACCGCTTAAGGACAGAGGCCAAGTTTTCCTTTCCTTTGGGGAATGCAACATCACCAGCTGCCGTGCCCGTACGGCCCTTACGACTTGACACAGCCAGCTCAACATCCTTTATCACCTCCAATACAGTGCTTGCAGTGGTGAAATTTGCTTTGAGGGGCACTTTGAATCCTGGTGGTCTTGTTAGGGTTTCGGAATCATTTGTTGTCACCAGGCATTGGCATGTTGTCAGCGGGCTCCTTGGCTTGGAGAATGCCAGGTCGACGATTCCCTGTACCGAATAAATGTAAGCGAATGAAGATCAAATTACTCAGTAGTCTCAACTAACAATAAAAATTTCAAAAAGCACAGAGTAATAGGAAAGGTTAAATGGTACAGCTGGCATCAAGCCAGTAATGAATAAAACACCAAACGTTATTTGATTAATGATTTCCAATTCACCGCCATGGTGGTTTAAGCATTGGATATATTGTTAGATTTGGTAGAGAGATGCTGCACACTGCCCCTTATTCATGAGCACTAGACAGTAAAGGATACAGGACACTACTATAGCCAATACGTAAAAAATAATAATAAAATAAATAAATAAAAGATCAGATTTAAAAAATTGGAATACTACCTGGAGGCGATTTAACACATAAGTATACTTGCCCCAAAGCTCCGGCCTACTCTCCACAAGTGAAAGATCAAGTACCCGGCGAATACACCAAACACCGAAACTCACCACCAACGCCACTCTCCACACACAATCCTCCCCACAATTTGGTACTGGCCGACCAAAAGGTACAACATCCATGCCATCCTTCATATGTTGTACCTGATCAAATTCATGATCCAAGACAGTACCTTCTTTCTCCAACAAAAGCTTTTCAGACCCGGCAACCCGGTTAATCAACTCCTCATCACACCCTCCATTCTGTGAAAAGAGCCAATGGGCCCCCTCCAGTTTTAGCAGCTTAGTGATGCAGAACCGGAGAGACTGGAGGAGCTTCTTCTGAGCATCTGCATAGGTGAAGTCCTGTGGGTCCTGTGGGTCCTTGTTCATGTTAATGCCAAACAACTGTTCAAAAGGTTGTTTTGACCAGAGTGATTTGGTGCTTGAACTCTGGTTAGACTGAGGAGAGAACAAGTCCCTCTGGGTTCTCTGTGGGCTAAGTTCATCAAACCCTAAAGGTGTGCTGGCAGCAGTACCAGCACCAACCCCTGATCGAGATATTGGCCCAAGATGTGATTGGCTCTTATCAGATGCCATCCTACTGTAATACGGCTGAGGCCCAATTGTACCAGTACCTGCACTTAGTTTTGCCTCATTCAACAGAGCAGCACGGGTAGCTGCAATCATGGCAGAAATATCAGGAGAGCTATGGTATTTTTTTGTATACCCAGTATACCCCTCCAGTGTTTCACTCGTATCAAGTAGAGAAGAATCAATATATCTTTTCTCTGCAATGAGCCGGCTGAGTCTAGAAGATATCGGGTTTTGCAAACCAGCTGCAGATGTTGCACTCAGAGAACCCAGCATGTTCTGGGCATATGGCGAAACTGAATCCGAGTCACTCAGATTGAGACCACTTGAAACATATGGTGAAGAGGAATGCTGCATTGGGTCAGGCAGTGCACCAGAATATGGTCCCCGATTTGTGCTTAGCCCTTTGAGGTATGACGCGAGCTGGTACCCATGAATAGTTGCTGGCTGATAGAACTGATTGTCAGAATAACTTGTTGAGGAATTAAAATTGGAATAAAGCTTCCCACTCTGCTGTTCCATTAAGCCATTGCTAGTGGGTGGTAAGTGCATGCCTTGGGACCAAGACGGCGAACCCGCATTTAACCCATAAGACAGATCAAGATTAGACATCTGACCAGCTGGTCTAATTAAATTATTTTTAATGGGTTCATTACTTGTCTTGCTACCTGTTTTGTCACCTGACCCAACAATTCTCAAATCTAAACCAAGCAATACGTCTAGCTTCTTGGTGCTAGCACCTTGAGTTAGTTTTCCATGATAATCAAATAAATTGCCCCAAAACTCGTCTAAAATGGCCGCAAGTTGTTTTCTTGCAGATCGACCCAAACCAGATAGGTGTGACAGGCTCCTGCTGTCATTGCTAGAATCAAAATCTTTAACCGCAAGAGAATTAACTGACAGCTGTTCGTCAAACACAGACTGCTCCTCAGACTGAGGAATTGAATTCTCACTTTCACTTTTGTTTCCTTGCTCAACTTCCTTTGGTACTTTTTGCTCCTCCACGTGAAGCTCCTGTTCAATCACCACCTCACTCTCAACAGAGCTTTGGGTTGTGCGGCTTTGTTTCACATCTGTGTCTTTCTCCATGAGAACTTCTTGTTCAACCGCCAACTCTCTCTCAACCAAGGTCTTGAGTGCGGGGCTTTGTTTCATATCTCCAGCCTTCTCTATCGGAACTTCTTTCTCTACAACCACCTCTCTCTCAACAAAGCACTTGGATGCTGGTGGTTGTTTCACAACTCCGGCAGTCTCCACATCATCATCGTCGTCTACTTTACGCCGTTTATGCATAGTAAAAGCTTCTATAGCAGGGGAAGAGATCTTGCCCGTCGACTCAGTCCAGTCAACTAATTTGACTGTTGAATTTGACTCGGGTGGTGTGTGTAATGATGTGATACTAGTAGTGGCAGGGACACCAGTACCACCACCACCAACAGCCTTTTCAGATTCAGGCTCAAAATACTCATAAGAACTTCTATTCATGTCTCCACTATAACATCTGTCTTGCTCAAAATAAACATTTTTTGTTCCTGTAGAGTTTATCTCCCTTCTCTCAGAAAAACTGGTTTGTTGGTTACTCAAATAATTGTGACTTGACACCTCATCATTAGCTGATTTCAATGGAGTAACTGCCAAAAAGAGCGCAAGACCAACAGAGAGGCATGAGACAAGGAGAATTACGGGATAAGGAATAACTACAATATTCCCGACATTCCCCTTCAGGCTGTTCATCCAGCCACTATTTCCAAGCAGCATCTCAGTGAGAAAAATAACATTTGGTGACAGCATCATAAGAAATGCCACAACAGAACATATCTCCAAGCAATATGATATTTTAAAGGCCTTCATTATAACCTTCGAAGAGGCAACCCGAAAAAGTGGAATGACTGATGAAGGAAGAAGTATGGCCTGCACCACTTGGCATATTGTTAGAAGTTGGTATATTCCCTCGGCACCATTGTATTTTGTGAAGTAGAGAGCAGGCAGTATAGTAAGAGAGTTCAGCAAGAGATGATGGTACAAGGGAGAGAGATTTACACCAAAGAAATGGCGAGAGACCATGTGAGCACCTATGTTGCATGTCAGTGTGACGATCTGGCTTGAGAAAAGGAGAATAGAGAGAAAAAGGAGCGGTACCATAGGGAATACCTGATGAGACAAAGAATAAAACAAACAGTCAGAAGGGTGGCATAATGTGATACCTGTACATCAATAAGTACACGCCTTATGCACCCTCCTACACTTTTTGTGTTTGATTTTGCTTCCTTATCTTTTCTTAATGACGCTGATCCAGATCTACATAACTGTACTAGTGACAATATACCCTGAATTTTACCCGAGTGTATTTTGCTTCCAATTGTTATGTTTGATATCTCTATGTAGATTCTAAATTAGCACATCTACTGTTAAAATAGTCATTTTAAACAGCTTTAAAAGGAGCTTCTTTACTCGACTGTTGTACTGTCTTCTACACAAATTGACAATTTAATGGCAAAGCTAAGATACTTTCAACAAGGTAAAGAAAACACACACACTCATACGAGGAAAGGAAAGGAAAAGGGGGTACCTGGTCCATTAGCAAAACAACATCTTGGACGTTAATAATAACATCAGCTGTGCTAGAAAGTACGGCAGCCGAGTTGATGATGATAAAGTAAACGAGAAACAGCCCCGTAAAAATAAATAGGATAGTGAAAAAATGGTCATGGAACATGGCACCTATTGCAGCGACAGGGTGGCTTCTTTGATTCTGCAGGCAATCAGTATAAATGGTTTGCATCAAAAAATGATGAGAATTTGCCTCTTGAAGAGGAATTAAACAAATTTATTGGAAATATAATATAAAGTTTATTGGAAATATAATGGAAACTTATGTCAACAAATTTATCAACCAAATAAGATCCACATCAATGTCAGATGCTTGGTGATCCAAAACTGTCATGCGCATTCTAATCCAACAAGGACTGAAATAATACCTTTGTCATGAATTAAAAACCTTTGTTGGTTTCTTAGGCGCCAGCATTTACCAGCATGTTAGTACATTTTTTATTAACTGTTTCTGAACTTTTGTCTAATATTATCCTGATGCGCATATGAAGGTACAATATGGTGGGGTGCAGCCTGAAATGAAAGTGGCTACTTTTCTAAATTTTCAAGGACCGAGAAATTCATAGTCGTTTTACCTGGACAAGTGACGAGTGGATGTAGAAATTGTGAGCCATTACATTTGCCCCTAGAAGAGCCATGAGAGAATAGATGCTCTCGCCACTCAACTTTGGAAACATCACATTCGCTGGGAGAGGGATCTTGGGCTGGTTAAATAGCACCCCAAGCACGTAACCAAGCAATGCATAAGCTGCAATGCCTGTGAAAATAGTTCCCGCCTTCTGCTTCTCCTGTATAAGAAGTAAAAATAATAGAAAAAAGGGAACAAGAGAAAATTATACGTCAACAGATAGCTGAAGTAATGTAATAGTCTAAACTGCTGCAAAATTCCTGATGCAAAAATAAAAAGTATAAAATAGTCATGTAGCACCATCCCATCCCACAAACTTCATTTTTAACTTATCCCAATGTAATAGTCTAAACTGCTGCCAAATTCCTGATGCAAAAATAAAAAGTATAAAATAGTCATGTAGCACCATCCCATCCCGCGAACTTCATTTTTAACTTATCCCATGTCTATCAGAAAGAAAAAAACAAACGGTATGCAAGACTATTTGTGAGAAATTGTTCCAGTGCACCAAGTTTTTGTTTGATTGTTCATATTTATTTTATCGGATGGTTATACTTGTTATTGAGGTTCCCTAAATTCAAATTACAACGATATAAAAGTAATTTCCTTGTAATCCAATATATATATATATATTTTTTTTTTTTTCTTTTTGACAAAGGTAATTCATAGTTATTAGTGAATATTTTCTTACTAAAAATTAGGAACTAGTCTTAAAAATAAATCAAACATTCCCTACTAACCCTTGTTTGATCAGATGGTCAAAATTAAGTACTGAATTTTCTTTCACAAAATGTGGTGCACAGGAGCACTGCTCAAATTTGTGATTGATATATAAGGCTCATGATTGCTTAATTGATTTGAAGTGTAAAACACAAACTGATATAAAGACAAAATTTAAAGTTTTAATAAAGCAAAATTTGTAGTGTATTGAACTCTTTTATTTTTATTCAGCATAAACCAAAATCTTATCAATTTCGAGCTTTGTGTGGATAAACAAAGGATAGTTTAATTGACCAAGTAATAGTATATGAAACAATTAAAATGAAAGGAAGCTTGTTTTGATTAAAACAGCACTACAGGTGTGAATAAATTGGAAAAAATAAATCTCTAAAAATAAAAGATAGAAGCTATTTTAGAACTTATCTCTTAAAAGAAAACAAGGGGAGGGATATTAAGTCATACCAAACTGGTGACAAAAAAGGAAAGAATGTTAGAGGCAAGAGCCGCGGCAAAGATGCATGTGACGAGATCAAAACCAAGCATAAGATTGAATGCTTGCGCAATGCCAAGCACCTGAAATAATCCAACATAATAAGAATTACATTTTATTGAAACTATCATAGTACCTGACACAATTTATAGTGATAATTTTAATAGTACATCAATGCAGTTTTCCAGTACATGTTGAGTAATTTTTTTTATCATAATGATATTAATTAAACACACCATGCGTATTAAAATGAGGTACATGACTGCATGAAAGCAATTATTTCAGCAAGGTGACATTGAGTTTTAGAACAATTATTATCAATTTAAATTTCACGTAATTAAGATTGGAAAAAGATCAAGTTGTAGATCAGTGTGATGTGAAAAAGAAGAAGAGAAAGAAGAGTGACAACAAGTACCATAGCCAGCTTGGAGATCAAGATGGACAATTCAGCTTGAATTCCCAATAACATGCAAGTCGACTTGCTATACTCCTCTTCGCAAATCTTTTTGTATGCAAAATAACAATTATTTAGCACAAGAAAGAGAAACAAGTGAAATAACATCTACCTAATTTGGAAAGTCTTCATCCATCTTTCTGGATTTAATGTTCTGAAAAGGACCACCTTCATGTGCAGCTCACAATTTCATGCACAGCTCACAATACGTAAAAGGTATCATGTATATCATGCAAAGAAGAATGTCATGTATACTCCTACATACATAACAATGCCGCATGTACAGCTAGATGACTTAAAAGTAATGCTGGTACTTTTCATTCTACATTTTTCTTCAAAATATTTCTGAAGTACCTCTGATTTATTACCTCTTTCAACACAGAACAGCAAATTTGGAATTTCAGAAGAATATAGACTGATAGCCACATGTGATTACTGTCATGTTACACAGGGGCATGGACATAGTTGCAATGTTATACTATGACATTTTGATGTCTTATGAGGCACACACAAAATTATTCCTATAATTCATATATACAGAAAAAGAAGTAAATTAGTTAAGCTAAAAGAGAATTTGGTAATATGAAGTTCAAGTTCACATTACATAAGAAAATCAAGTTGTTACTGCAACACGCGTGTTCTGTTAATAGCACCGAATAATGTAACTGCTCTCTCAATTTTCTACCTTTCTGAATATACATCGATATTGAAAAAAAAAAAAAAAATTACCTCGGCTAGGTTCTTTCCAGTGGCAGTGCTGATACAGGTTGCCAGATACTGACACAAGATAGCGCAGAGGTTAAAAAACAGCAATGGCAAGATAAGATCCGACCCGAACCGAGAACCTGCCTCTACAGCTGCAACCCACTTCCCCAGGTCAATGTAACCCATTGAGATCATTAGTGCGGGCCCCAGGGAAGGGAAAAGATGGTTTTTGTTGATAGTGGTCTCCATTTCGAAACACCAGTTGAAGAAGAAAAAAAGAAACAAAAAAGAAAGAAAGAAGAAGAACAACAAAGAGAGCTTTACACCAAAGATACGAGCTTTATGTCAAATCAGGCACTGACTCGAGAAGGTTCTAGAGCGTAACTGTGCAGTTGACTGAAAACATGGGGATTGAAGCTAGATGGTTATTTTCAGTTGATTTTTCGGGTTCTGAAGCTTGACCATGTGGCTGGAACTGTATCCTTACAGCTTGCGAACCATCTCTTGATTTGTCTCTTTATTTGCTACGAATTTTAGGATATCTTGTCCTTAGTAATCGCATGAGCTTAGAAGAAGGCTTTTCTATTTCTGGATTCAATGTCTTAATTATTATCGTTGCTTCAGTGCTTAAACACCAATCCTTGTAGCCTGAAAGAAGAGCATGCAAAGGTGAAAGGGCTATCCATTAGAAGCTATCTACAAATATACGATACTGAATTACTGATAAGGTTTACTTTTGGATATATAAAATATTAACAATAAAACTTTAGGAAAAGATCCAATCTAAGCCAAAATAAATTCTGTGGTCAAACAGGGTTTCGCCAGCAGTCCAACCTCTGAACAGTAAGGAAGTGACCTCTGAGCTTAGAAACACCTTGGATCAAGTTAAAACCTTATCTCTGTGCTCAGGAATGAGTGTGATTCGATTTGTAAAGGGAAAGAAGGATTTACCTTTAGCCAGTTCCTCTCACATGTTAAATCCGAGAAGACAAACGACACGAAAGTGAGGTAAGGAAAGAAGGAAAGAGAGAGATGATTGGGAAAGGGAGAGCGAGGTGGAAGAAAGAGAGGAGAGAAGACTTGAGCTGAGCTATCTAATGGCCTTTTTTGCCTCGTTGCCTTCTTCTCGGCCCTTCCTTAATTATTTCCTATTTTTTTAATTGTTAATTCACGCATACCCTTAAATTTCTCATAATAATTAACTTAGCTAATTGCCGAACAGGAAAGAGGAAACAATAACATCAAAAATTCAAAAGGCTATTTTTATTTTATGTTATGAAGCTAAAGTGGTAACTTGTAGTGGTCTGTTATCATTACAGCTTTGAGAAAACATTATCCACATAACTATAAATACTTATTATTTTATTTTGTGAAAATATTTCTGCTCCACCTCCGCTCTATTTTTTTGGGCATCATTAATTACACTACTCTTTCTTCAGTCTCTCTTTTCTACAACAAACTTCTTTCTTTGTCTTCTACATTTTTTTTATTCAGCATATTAACAGTTAAACACTAAAATACTTTGAGCACAAGTTCAAAAATCGAATATGCTAGTTCAAATATTTGTCTATGATATTATGATATTTTAGTATAACACCTTCGACGGATCCGGAATTTTCGTTAGAGGGACAAAAAAATAGTGAATCGGATTCAGACTCATTAACTAATCCTAATTACGAGGGGCTATACTTAATTTGTACATACGTAAATTATTTTGGGAGGAGGGTTTGTGGGCCTATATATTTTTTACAAAATTTTAAAATCCAGGGAAGCAGTTGATATCCCGAACTCACTAGATTCAGATCCAATAGAATACTCTGTTGTGTAAAATGAGACATTTGCACCGTCCGTCTTAACCTACACAAATCTTACATAACTTGGCATGAATCGCATCTACCATTGGTCTGAAAAAACCATCTCTCGACTGAGATTGTGTACAGTGATATAATACTACAGATAATACGCTTCCTGGGCTCACTTGGGTTCGCCCCTGTAAATACCTATAAGTACATATTTCAAGAACCCGATACATATTTTAAGCACCCGATAGTACAATTAAAATATTGAAATATTAGATGTAAATCAGGAGCGGATCTAAGGCTTAGTCAAAGGCGGCTAAGCCACCCCTATGATTATATAATTTTAATTATGTATATTGAAAATTTAATTGAATTTTTGTTTTATTAAAATTTATATATACTATAGCCCCTCGTAAAAACTCAAATATGTACTTGTATTATGGTGGTTAGAGTTTCATTTGATATTTAAAAGATGTTAAACACCAAAAATTGGAACTACAAATTTTTACGGATGTAAATAGATATGAGTATCATGAAAATAACAATAAACATTTGATTGTGTAACTTTAAATACTTTTAGAGTAATTGATTAATTGATCTTCAATTGGAAAATACGAAAAGGTAAAGAGGCAGTATGAGGTTGTTCCAGAGTCCATATCATACGGTAATGTAATAAAATATTTCTGTTTAGATCGGGACCGTCCATTTCTTTCAGGGCAAATGTATTATATTATATGTATATTATTTATTGGCTAGAGCGGCGACTCATGAGGAGCAGTCACAAGTGTGGTCCCATCTGTCAGAGCTCCGAGTTCCATGAGATATGTGACTAAGTCGAGGTCAATTTGGGTCCGATGTCTATCGGACTCAAAGTGAGTTCGATGGGTTCGATGATCGTCCGATCTGCTTTAAGATTCGCTCCTCCAACTTTTGCGTATGTTTTAAAATTCGTGCGCACAAATCTTAAAGTAGATCAGACGGTCATCGAACCCATCGGATCCAAATTTGAGTCCGATGAACATCGGACCCAAGCTGCTCTCGGCTAAGTCAAGTGGCTTCCTATTCCGAGGAGCTGGCTCCACAATAGAAGACACGTTCTCAGTTATTTATTCCCAACTTGCACTTTGCTGGTTTCTCTATTAAATGATCTCTTTGCGTATATACCCCGGAACCCAAGTTACCAGATCAAGTCAAAGCTTTAATATCACAAAAGACCCTGCTTAATGACAAATTAATCTTTTATTAATGTATCACCTCGGTAACATTAAAATTTAAAAAATCTTCATGCTAGCGATGAATTACTTTTAAATTGGAAGTTAAGATATACTTTGCTTAAAACTTATTTTTGGGAATTGATACATCCTAACTCCGGAAAAATTAAGGACGCAATGTCTCTAAGTACGTACTAATCCGAGAATGATTAGTCTGTGCCTATTGTATATGTATTTATTATGTGTTCGGGTTCAAACTCGTATGGATCTTCTCAGTACGTGACTCTATCCTCTATGTACTGCCTCTTTCTGAAAATGCGGGTCCCGATCTTACTGTTTTTCGGGCTATTTATAGGCCTATAGGTCGGTTTGGATCCCGTACGGATTCTCGGCCCAGCCAACTCGCGGGCCAGCAAGTCGGTTCGAGTCTCGTACGGAGGACTCAAACGGGCTTACTCCGCAGGCTGTTGGTTGTAGGTAAAGTCGCGTACGGGGCTCCTGGGTGGGCCTGTTTCTTGGGTTTGTTATTTGGGCTTTTCTCGCAGTTCGGGTAGGTCGGTTCGAGTTTCGTACGGACAACTTGAACAGGCCTATCTCGCGGGCTGGGAGCCGATTGGAGCCGCGTATGAGTAACTCGGGCGGGCCTTTCTTACGGGCTGGCGAGCTGGCTGGAGCCGTGTATACCGAATTTCGGATGGACTTGTTTACTTGGGCTTGCTATTTGGACTTGTGATGGTTTTAAAAGGTCTTTTGTACATAGCCCTATCAGGAATCATTTAAGTCAACTTCAGATAATTAAAACCAAGATTTCTTCCTCTTATGAATTTTGGACAATAGAAATTAGTCATTTGTATATGTCATACAAATATTCAAATATTTAAAATTTGAAACAAAAAATTGGAAACAATCATGAATATTGAGCACATTCAATAATAAACTATTTTACTAGTAGGAATTAAGGGACAAAGCTATAATTAATCCAATCAGATATTTACAGAAGAAGCTACTTAAGGTCTTATTGGAAAAAAAAAAAATAGAATATAGTCCGGATTTGATTTAAACAGATTAATTTCCTCACAAACTAAAAGAGTTGGTTTCAAATGTCTCGTATCTTTTATACCTCATTTGTGTCTCACATTTTTATCTTCAATTCAAGCTATTCAAATTATCTCCATATTAAAATGTGTTGGGAGACCAAATTATTTTTTTGAATAGGTACAAAATATATTGTTTTTAATAGTTCATAATTTCTGAAAAATATTGATTTTGTATCTATCTAAAAAACTAATTAAAATTTTCAAAAAGTATAAATTTAATCATCAAACGTATTTTAATATGGACATCATATTTTTTTTTGATAAAAAGGTTGTAAGGCCCGTTTCATTTCGAAACTGTTTTAAAGTTACATAACCTAAGAATTCCAAAATATAGTTAGTAAGCATGGGGAAACAAACCCACCAGCAAACACATAACCAACAAATCCATCGAATATAGCAATAAAGAAACAAAAGAGACAGTAGAAACAAAACATAGTAGAAACTGGCAAGCCTAAACACAGTAGTAGAAGAACAGAATGTTTATGGAGAAGAGTTGTTAGTCTCTTCAGAGGCAGCTGAGAGTTGGAGGTCTGCAGTATAAGGGATAGCTTGCACAGGGATGAGGTTGATATCTGAAGGAAGCCATTGGCTCACTGCTGCATCTTCTTCCCCAAGACCTGTCCAATAAACCATAGAATAAATTATCGAAAGGATAATGGTTTTCCCTGAGGAGCATTGTTTCTGCTCAAAACATATTAAATTTCATTGTTTCCAAATGCACCAAGCAAGGGCAAGGCCACCAGAAAATATTTTTGGGAGTGATGAGGCAAAGAATATGCAAAATTCAAAATATCATCAACCGAATGCCAAGAGCTAAAATAAAGTCGACTTTGGCCTAACCAAAACCAGATTTGTCTCACAAAAGCGCATTGGATAAATAAATGATCAACCATTTCAAGATGGTCACAGAAATGGCATGTGGTAGAACCTGTCCAACCTTTCTCTAGCAAGTTATCTTTAGTGAGAATTCTATCTTGTGTAAGGAGCCACATAAAGACTTTAATTTTTGGAGGCAGTTTCGAGTCCCACCAAAGCATGCAATGAGTAGGTTGGACTCCTAAAAAAGAAAGGAATGTATATAAAGATTTAACAGTAAATTGCCCAGTAGGCGCTCTAACCATCGTAAGGAATCATGAGGTTGAGAGGGAGAAAAGTTGAGAATGAGAGAAAGTAATTCTTCCCAATCTCTTGCATCAACACCTGTTGGAGTCCTGCGAAAAGAGATGATCTGCCCCTGTGTGAGTAGTACCTCCTGAAGGCCTATATTAGAGTTGGTACACAATTGATAGAGATAGTGCTAGTAAAGAGATAAGGGACAATCCCCAAACCACACATCTGACCAAAATTTGACATTAGTGTTAAAGCCCGGTGTAATTGTAAGGCTACAATCCAATAACTGGTGCAAAGATTGAATACTATCCCAAAAGTGTGAAGGAGGGAGATGGTAAGAAGAATAGTTAAGGAGGAAAGTTGATTTCCAAAGACGTTTCCAGGATTTTTAAGTTTCCAAAGCCATTTAGTGAGAAGAGCAATGTTCATATGATCATTGTTCAAGATACTGTTTGGTTTTGACTGTTCAAACCTGTTGATTAACTTTTAGGCTCAAGCTGCAGAAAGACCGTAGAACAAAAATTTCTACGTCTAACTCAAGCCAAGGATTAAAAGATTGTATCGTTCTTTTAATCCTTTAAGGATCTATTTCCGTAATTGATTTCTAAAACTTAAATCTATTTACCAATTAAATAAATTAATATAACATTTATACCTTGTATCCAAATTCCAATTGGATTGAAGTCGCGTCTCGAGAGTATCAGACGTCTGATACCTCTATCGGTTATCCACCAGGACTAACCAGAGAGCGGTTTATTTCTTTTGCCAGAAATACTGTAAACCGCGGAATTCTGCAAAAACACTATTCACCAAGAAAAGACGAAATAGTATTAGTCTCGAGCCGCTAGATGTCAAGGGTTACCACAAGCATGTGATTCCTAAACACGTGGGGTACCGAAAGAATACTATTCACCCGTAATACCGAGAACACTATTCACCGCAAACACTATTCACGACTTGCAAGATATACGTAATCAAATTACGTATTCTTTCTTTTCTCACGAAAACACTATTTGGGAGAGAAAAAACTCGATTCGATTCGATCCGATCTGATTCGGTTCAAATGAAATTCTTATTTTTTCTCTACCCCTACCCCTCTATTTATAGCCTTCAAAAATGTGGAAAATGACCATTTTACCCTTGGGTAGGTCGGTTCAAATAGTTGGCCGAAACTATTTTGAGGCTTTTTCATTTTTTCATTTTTTTAATCAAAATAGAATTCAAAGATAGAAATGGGCCGAACCTTTTAATTTGGACTTTGATTAAACAATTTAATTTGGAAATTTCCTTTTATATTTCGGCCAAAAATAGTGATGGGCTTTAAGCCCAAAAATATTAATTCTCAATTAATATTTTAATCCATTTAATTAATTATATAATTGTTCTGAACAATTATATTTCTTGCGGTCGTTGTTTCGGTAAATTCATACAACGTGTCGTACACGCTTATAAATTTACTATGTTTACGCTTGTCATCTAAATGACATTTATAATTTAATTATATCACATATAATTAATTATAACCTTCTTATTATAATTATTCTGAACAATTCTGAACAATTATATTTTCTTGCGATTCGTTGTTGCGATAAATTTATACAACGTGTCGAACACGCTTATAAATTTAATGTGTTTAAGCTTGTCATCTCTATGACATTTATTTATTAATTATAACATTTATAATTAATCAAATTAAATCTCTGATTACTTTCCTATTGGTGTGACCCGATAGGATCTGTGTTATGTTGGTAAATAGAAATTAAAACTATTTTAACTTCTACAAATCATAAGAGGCACCTGGCAAAACGCATTATGACCATCCAATTACACAGATGATTTTGTACTGTACAATATCACGATCCAGTAAACTATTTACTCGTGTTAATTCTTTTGTCTCATAGCTATCAGATCAGTTTCAAGGTAGGTGTGTGTCATCCTTGCAAACTTAATCTTTTCTTGATCCTGAGTAGATTATCAAATATGATTACTCTTGTATTCATACTGCTAGCAGATATTCTTACTCTATCAAGGGGCCCAGTGACACTATAACTCGTATAATAAATACGAGGGACAATAGTACTTTTGGTAGACCATCACTACCTCAGCTAAGTTATGTATACCGAAGAGCTACCGTTATAGCTACTTTTTACAGATAGCGTTAGGTAACAATCACACATACACATCTCTTAGTTAGGAAAGATGAATACCTCATACTGTAGAACTTAACACTGAATGAAAGCATTAATGACACGAACACAGTTTCGTATAATGTTTCATTCGGGGTCTGTCAAATACCATGTTCCTGGAACATGTATCTATGTGATTAAAATGACAACTCTGTGTCTATGGTCTGTAAAACTTGACCATCTTTTAATCCACATACTAACCTTGTAGCGATAATTAGTGTTCATGCTAATTACCTCGGTCAGTGACCTTTTAGAGTATTATCATCTATATTATGAAGTTTCACAATTTCAGTCATTAACTCGAAATGATTCATAAATTCAATAATACTCAAGAAAACAAAATGACATTTTATTAATCATTCAATTCATGAACAAAGCTTTATATAATTAAACTATCGTATTATTGACTTCTAGATTATTACTTACTAACAGATACCCATACCACCTTGTTGTTTTGGCATACAAATGGTAGGCCAGTTGAGTAAAGCATATCTTTTTTTATTTGTTACCATACCCCTGTCACAAAAATTTGTGTCTAAGAACATCAATTTTGTGTAATACTGTGGCTGGGACACGAAAGAGTGAAAGGGCATATAAAGGAACTGAAGAAAGGGCAGAATTGAGTAAAGTGAGTCTCCCACCAATGGAGAGGAGTTGCCCTTTTCCAACTTTGTAATTTCTGTTCTAGTTTGGAGAGGAGAAAATCCCAGTCTTTTACAGCTAATTTTCGATTATGCAAGGGGAGTCCTAGGTATTTCAGAGGGAATTTACCAATTTTGCAGCCAAAAATAGCTGCAGCATTGTGAGTGAAGTCGTTGTCAAGATTAAGAGGGAACAATTCAGTTTTAGAGAGGTTAATCTTAATACCAGAGAGAGCCTCAAAACTTTTCATGGTCCATGAAACCCTTTCAATGTTTTCTAAGGTGGTAGAGAGAAAGAGGATAGTATCATCCGCATAGTGATAGTTTGTCACAAGGAGATGATTCTGACAGGGGGGCCTATACCATGAATGAGGTGTAAGGTGCACCCTTTGGCAAAGAGTATGCTAAGGGTGTCAGCAGCAAGAATGTACAGGAAGGGGGAAAGCGGATCTCCTTGGCGGACACCTCTTTGGCATTTAAAATAAGGAGTAAGCTGGTTATTAATATTAATGCAAGTTGGAGAGCTATAAAGCCATTGTTGTAACCAGCCTATAAAAGTAGAACCAAACTTACGACTATGTAATACCTTTAGTAGGTAGTCCCAATTAATGGTGTCATATGCCTTCTCAAAGTCAATTTTGATCACAACCCCTTGTTGGTGAGTGTGAATGGCATAATGTATAATTTCCTGACTTAGAACCACATTGTCCAGGATGTATCTACCAGGTAAAAAGGCGGCTTGTGTAGGGCAATAATCCTAGACATAACTGGTTCTAAGCGTTTCATATTAAACTGTTTGGATCGATTATTTAAATTTGAAAATGAAGATAATAATATAAGACACAAATAAAGTGTGAAATTTAAATTTTAAAATTACGTCCCTGGCGGTGACTCCGAGAAGAAAGGATACGACGAACTCCAAGAAGAAAGGATAGGAACCAAGATTAGTTCTGAGTTGTGACGAATAAATATTTGATTTGTTGGAAACCATACGACGAACTCCAAGAAGAAAGGATAGGCAGAGAGGTCGGCATGGTTTGGTTGGTTGCTAAATTTTAGCTGTATAACTGTATCTGTATTGGGTGCTTGACTGCTTGGTTTTGTGGTCAGTGACTTCATCCCCAAATTTCTCTCATTTTGGTAAACATTCGGAGTTATGGAAGGAATTACACCCCGGGATGAAGCAAGGAACTATTTGAAATTTGAAAAAGAGAGAGAACTCAATAGATAGCTAGGTCTATATGTAAATCAAAACATCTTCAATTTTTAAATTACATAAATGATTTATTTTACTATATCAGTAGCTTCAGCATTTTCTCTTAATAAATTTTATATTATTTTTCATTCAGTTGTGCTTAATAATTTCATAATACAAAGTTTTATATTTCACCAATTGTAAAAAAAAAAAAAAAACAAGTTATATATACTAAACAAGAGATCAGCGATTTTAGCTCTTGGGCCAACCACCGTTCACCGGATTTTCAAGATTGCCAAGACTTGGCTTCTCGGCCCATTTCTCTTTGATTTTGCTCTCCTCATGGCTCTATCTTCTGTTCTGGCTGACATGGAATCCTCTATGCAGCGGTTTCTTGATTGCGCGAAACTACTCTGTGTCTCAACCCGCCCTACGTCGCCTATACCGATTCCGCCGCTTAAGTCTCATATCTCCCCGACAGGTCAAATATCTCTTACTGGAGGAACTTTAGATCCTTCTGCCTCCAGTTCACGCCCTCTTCTCGCTGCTGGTAGGGCCCCAGGGGCTGATGGTCTTCGCACCCCCTCCAGTTTGGCTGTATCCCACTCACTTCCACCTTCGTCTGCCGCTGGGCCCTCCTCACCGCCTCTTGGAGACGCGTTTTCCCAATGGCGACCTTTCGGATCAGATATTCCCCGATCTTTTGCGGCGGTCGCTGCTCTTGCACCTCCACCAGCTTCAGTAATTCACACAGCGCATACCACAGCTGATCCGGCGCTTCCAGAGACTTCTAGGGTTCCCGCTAGGTCTCATCTTCATTCTAAGCTTCGTTCTCTCGCCTCTCTTTCTAAAAAAGGCTCTCTAGTCTGTTTTCGTTGCGGCGATCTGGGTCATCAGGCTCATTCTTGTCGCAACGCGGTGGTTTGCTTTGCTTGCAACCGCCTTGGCCATAGATCTCACACCTGTAAGGCCATTACTATGCTGCCTTCCACCTCTCGTCCTTCTCTTACTGATGAGATGAAAGCTCTCGGTAACTCTTTACCAGTACTGCGCTTTACCAGTACACAAGCGGTGAAAGACTTTGATCTGATTCTTCGTCGTGATGTCGTGATCAAAGACTCTTACAACAAAGGCGCCGATTTTATTCGTTCTTGCTTGACAGAACGTTTTCCAGTGCAGAATTTTCATTGGAAAGTCGTTCCTCTCACTGATGATTGTTTCGTAATCACGCCTCCTGACCAGTCTTGGAGACAAATAGCTTTAGAAGAAGGTCGAGTATTACTGGGTGATATAGTTTTTCCCTTAGAGGCCTTTGATCCGATTAAATATGATGGAGGCTGGGAGCCCCTCACTTTCTGGATAAAAATCTTTGGCCTACCTTCAGCTTTATCCAGAGGTCCGGAGTTTGAACGTATCATTAGCGATATGGGGGGTTTTGTGTTACAGGTCGATCCCCTGTCACGCAGTAGAGATCTAATGAAATATTTGAGACTTAAGATCGGGGTTTCTGCTCGATCTGATATTCCCTCCTGTCGGAAAATCTTATTCACTGGTCCAGATGGCAAGTCTAGATATTACTGGCTTCAATTTGTTGTTGAAGGGGAAGGTAGGGCTCCATCCCTCCAGCAAAGACACTTCTGGCAACAAAGGAGGCCTACTGGTGCTCCTCCTCCTAGGCCAGCTCAACCAAAGGTCTTGCCTTCTCCTTCCTCACAAGCTACACCTCTGGTTCCTACTGTCCCCATGTTACATATCTCTCCTTCTCACTCTCCTCTCCCTTCTTCACCCATCACAGTACCAGTTCCTACTGTTACTACTGCTACTGCCGATAACTCACTTACCTCTAATCGCTTTACCCCATTACATGAATTATCTGACACTTTGCAAGTCTCAGCTATTACAACAAATGATTATGTGTTGGATTATGATCCCTGGACTGAGACAGTATCCCCCCCCCCCCCCCTCCTCCCCCCTTGGCTTCTAATGAGCCAAGTAATGCTGCCACTCGCAATGCTCATGAAAAGAAAAGAAAAGGCAAATCCCCAATTAAAGAGCCTCGTAACAGCCTTCGGGTCAAATTGAATCAACTGGCTGGGTCAAAAGAAGTGGTCTCTGGTGAGGGAGCCAAGCCTTCTGTCAAGCCTGCTAAGGCTAATACAGGTACTCAGTTCCTTTTAGAACAATTCCCTTATGTTTCTCTCTCTGATCTGGATTTAGTTAAGTTATATGATATTAGTGGTTTTAAGTTAGGTGATACTTTAGATGAGAGTCTCCAAATAGTTAAATCTTTAAGAGCCTTATCTAGGCCTCGTTTTGAGGAAGTTCTTTCTGAATGTGCACCTATTGGTCAGATACCTGATTCAGTGCTAAATCATGACTTGGGGGATCTTGCTACAGTAGAACATTCTGAGTCATCTGACTCTCAAAATTTTAGGAATGTACCTCATCTTAATGGTTAAAATTCTTAATTGGAATGCTAGGGGCTTAGGATTAGCTGTTAAAAGAAGATATTTAAGTGATTTAATTAAGGATAACAACATAGATGTAGTTTGTCTTCAAGAGACTAAAAAAGAGATTTTTGCTGATAGAACTTTAAGAGCTTTCAGTTTTACTGTTACTGAATGGATAGTCAAACCATCTGTAGGTGCATCAGGAGGTTTATTGCTAGGTTATAATGAGTCTTTTCTCTCCTTAATTGCATCCTATGTCAAAGATCACTCCATTACTGCTCATTTCAAAAATAAGACTGATAATTTTGAATGGTGTTTAACAACAGTTTATGGCCCTTTATCTACTAATTCTAGAAGACTCTTTCTACTAGAATTAGCAGATATTAGTAATTTAGGAATAGATGCTTGGTTAATTATAGGAGATTTTAACATGATACGACGTCGATCTGAAAGATCTGGACCTACTTTCAATCATGTTATTAGCAGTAGATTTAACTCCTTCATTAGAGATAAGGAATTAATGGAACTCTCTTTAACTGATAGAAAATATACATGGGCTAGATCTTTACATTCTCATTCCCAAGCTTTATTAGATAGATGTCTATGCACCAACTCTTGGAATTCATATTTTCCTTCAGCAAAATTATCATCTCTTCCCAGAGCTTACTCTGATCATAATCCTTTGATTTTAGATACTCTAGCTGTAGTTTTTCCTAAGTCTAAAACAATTAAATTTGATAAAACTTGGCTAGCTGTTGAAGGCTTTTATGATTTAGTTACGTCTTGGTGGACCACCATTCCTTTAACATCTGATTTAGGTCTTAGCTGGAAATTAAGAATGCAATTTCTGAGAAAGAAATTAAGAGGTTGGAGTTCTAATGTTAGAGGAGAGACCAAAAGAAAGAAGTCTACTCTTTTAGCTAATATTGGTTCTTATGAACAGCAATTAGATGATAATTGTCTCTCAGACCAGGATTTAGACAATTGGATTTTATGCCAAAATGAGCTTCACAAATTATATCTAGAGGAAGAACAATATTGGCAACAAAGATCCAAACTTAAATGGTTTTTAGAAGGTGATCTCAATACTAAATTTTTTCATATAGTAGCCTCCACCAGAAAAAAGAAGAATGCTATAAGTAGTCTAGAAATTGATGGTAATTTAGTTTTTGATCAAGCTATCATTCATAGACATATAACTAACTTTTATAAAAGTCTCATGGGCTCTTCTTCTCCTAGAATCATTACTTTACAACAGAATCTTTGGATGCCTTCTGAGAACTTAACTAAGGATCAATGTGCATTTTTAGAATATCCTTTTACAATAGAAGAAATTAAATCTGTTGTCTTTTCTTGTAACCCTACCAAAGCACCTGGTCCAGATGGCATGTCTTTTCAGTTTTATCAATCTTTTTGGGATATCATTCAAAATGACTTGCTCAGGTTATTTACTGCCTTCTATAATAATACTTTAGATGTTTCTAAATTTAATCTGGCAGCTATCTGTTTACTTCCCAAAAAGGAAGATGCCATCACTGTTAAAAACTTTAGACCAATTAGTCTTATTAATTGTAGTTACAAAATAATTACTAAACTATTAGCTGATAGATTGGCTACAGTCATGGATTCTCTCATAGATTCCTCTCAAACTGCTTACATTAAGGGTAGATTAATTCTAGACAATGTGGTTTGTGCCCATGAGATCCTACATCAAATGAAAGTTAAGAAACTAAAAGGAGTATTGTTTAAATTAGACTTTGAAAAAGCTTTTGATCATGTCAATTGGGATTTTCTGTTAGAGATACTCAAAGCTAGAGGGTTTGGTAGTAAATTTATTAATTGGATTAAGTTGACTTTAGAAGGCAGCAGAACTTGTGTAAATTTAAATGGTTCTTTAGGTCCTTATTTTCCCTGCAAAAGAGGAGTGAGACAGGGTGACCCCTTGTCTCCTTTCCTCTTCATTCTAGTAACTGATGCTCTTAATAAAATTCTTTCTAGAGCTACCAGAGGTGGTTTTATAGATGGATTAGGTAACTTTCCTAACTTAGGCAATGTACTTAACCTACATTTTGCTGATGATACTCTTCTTTTTCTTAAAGCTGATGCTGTAATCTTGAGCAATATCAAATGGTTACTTGTAGCTTTTGAAAATGCTTCAGGTCTCAAAATCAATTATGAGAAAAGTGAGATGTATCCTCTTAATTTAACTGAGTTAGAGAGTAATTCCTTAGCCTCAGTTTTAGGATGTAAAATAGCTAATTTACCTTTAACTTACTTAGGTGTTCCAATAAACAACAAAGCCTTAACAGATATAGATTGGCAGCTATTAATTGACAAGATAGAAAAAAGATTGCAAAGTTGGAAAGGCTCTTTACTATCATTAGGTGGTAGAGTTACACTTTTAAATTCTGTTCTTTCTGCAATTCCTTTATATTGGCTGTCTATTTACAGAATGCCTGCCAAAATTAGACATAAAATTGATAAAATTAGAAGAAAATTTTTATGGCATGGGGGAAATTCCACTAGGAAAAAATATTCCTTAGTGGCTTGGGATATTGTCTGTAAAAGTAAAGACCAAGGTGGTCTAGGTATTCTAGATCTTAAACTAATGAATAAGGCACTCTTAGCCAAATGGTGGATTAGATTTTTAGATAAATCTGTTCTAGGCAGATGGAAAGACATTCTTCATAGTAAATATAAGCATAGAACTACCTTAACTGTCTGTTCCCCTTTTTGGAAATCCATTCTTAAAGACCATGTACTTATTAATCTAGGACTCAATAAAGAAATTGGTAATGGAAAATCAACATCCTTTTGGTTAGATAGGTGGTGTACAGAACATGCCTTACAACATCTATATCCTAATTTATTTTCTATTGTCTCTCAAAGATTTATCTCAGTAGCTGAGGTATTTGCTCATTCTCCTATGCAAATGTCTTTCAACAGACAACTAACTGGTATATATCTGATAGAATGGTTAGATATTCAACATAGATTTTTACATTTCACTCTATCAACTCATGTTGAAGATAGACTAATCTGGAGATGGTCTAAGGATGATATTTTTACTGTACATTCTTTTTACAAATGGTTAGAATATGGTGGTATGCCTAACAATGAATATCTCACCATCTGGAAATCACATATTCCTTTGAAGATTAAAATCTTTTTATGGCTAGTTAGAAGAGACAAAATTCTGACTAAGTCTAACTTAGCCATAAGAGGCTGGCCTGGTGATATAACTTGTGTATTTTGTGATCAACCTGAAAGCACTACTCATCTGTTTATTCATTGCTCTTACATTAAATTAATCTGGAATTGGATAGCCTCTTACAATACTTTTTCTTTTGATTGTTTTTCTATTGAAGATTTATGGCTGCTTGATGCAGTTATTCCTTTAAAAGACAGATTATTGGTAGAATTATTAAGAGCAGCTGTACTTTGGGTAATTTGGAATGAAAGGAATAGGGTGTGTTTTAATGATACTCATCCTATCTCAATCAAAGCCATAGGTGCTAAGATTATCTCTTTAGCTGTTTTCTGGTGTAAATCCAACTCAGAAAACTCTTTACTTAAATTAAATCTAATGCTTCCTTTTGATGTTAAGGACCTCCCAGATCTTATTCTGGAGGAGGAAACAAGCAGTCCAGACACTTCCCAGGTAGTGGACCTTCTACTTTCTCTCAACAGGGAGAGTTCAGAGGACATATCCACTCAGGATTTTGGAGCTGGCAGCCTCCAAAATCGAATGTCTGGCGACGAGTTGAATGAAGGGGATGATATAAACTGGGAAGAATTAGAATAATTTTTGTCATTATTAGATAGATGCCAATTTGCAGGTTTTTGAATATTAATTCAGTAGCTGTTGTTATTTGCTAGTTTCTGCAACTCTATAGGTTGGCTTAGATAGATAGATATATGCTCAGTGATATGTATTTTGTTCTGGCATATGTACTTATTGCTGTAAGACTGTTGCCTGGCATTTGGTACCTATTTTAGGTACCATACAGGCTCTCATGATTTCTAATGAAATCGGTGGAAATATCCACTTTTCTTCAAAAAAAAATATTTCACCAATTGTCAATTGCAAACCAATTGCAAGGTGATGTGACATTTTTTGACATATTACTAAGTAAACAAGATTACTACACTACTAATTACTGCACATTGATACAGTTAAAATTATAATTTCACATCAGCATTTGAAATTATTTTGCCAATGAAACAAAGATACTCTAAAAATTTACCAGTTGCTGTGGCTAATACAATGACATATATTTCACTTACACAATTTAAACCGATTTTTTAAGTTACCATTTGATAAAAAAAAAAATACATAATTGCCATGCTTTTTTGAAAAAAATCATTTTTATATGGTTCGTAGGTATTTTCTGTGCACCTCTAGAGGTGACACACATTTATAATCTGCGCAACTAATTGGTAAAATTTGGTACAGTTTCTCATACGATTTAGTCTGCGCTTACAATACCCGCATGACACTCTTTGACGGCACACAGATAATACCTAACTACCAGATAAGAATGGAATTTTTTTAAATGGTTACTAAGAAAAAACCGGGATTTAAAATTCCACCTCTTCCAGGGGCATACATGCAAAAAAAGTAGCTAATAAAAGTTATGGTTAGATTGTGCTTGGATTCGGGCGGTTTAAAGTCGGCATGAGACATGTGACAACCAATTAAGTTGTTACGGAACCAAACTGTCACATTCCGATCCGGAGGTGCGACAATTCTACCGCGTCTATTTACCATTGAATTTTATGCATTGCCAATAGCATCCATTATTTTTACCACATCTCAATATATTTACAAGAATTATCTGACCATTTATAATGGATGATGCTAGAGAAATACTCTTTGCACCATGTCAGATAAAATAATTTCAAATCTCATACATTTAGGTGACTCTGCTGTCAATTATTATCCCAAAAGTATTTCTCGGTCTTCGTCTAACAAACCTTTGAATTCCATAAGGAGAAACGGGTGAGAAATAATAAATGATTTCTCAGTGCTAATTGTCACTCAGGTTATTTGATTCGAAAGAAATCCATATTCAGAATGAAATCTCCGCACGAGAAATTAACAATTTATTTCATAATAACGAATGCAAATGCTTAATAAAAGTATCCAATTGAACAACAAAAATTACATAAATAAATCAAAACTCTAAGAATCTTATCAGAATAAATGGTTAGGGTCAAAAAAATTTAAACCATAAAGTCTGGTAACGTTTGGTTTCTTAACTTTACAATTTCTAGTATGGTAACACTGACAGATACAATAACATTTATATGTCGTGTTATGGCTTATACTGTTCTAACTATCCTAATAATTTGTTAACAAAAACAATACACAATCAATATCTCAATACTGTCATTATCGGAAAGAAAATTAATGACAAGACAGTTTTAACTATCATGACAATTGGTTAACAAAAACAATACGAAATCAATATCACAATACTGTCATTATCGGAAAGAAAATCATTGATAAGACAGTTACCACAGTTCATTAGTCTTACAGTCACAATTCATATTTATTCAATATCTCCTACCCAACCGGTACTGGGTTCAGTTGGGGCTATTCACCATATGCGCATAAGGGTCCCGGAGTAAAGTCTAGTAGCTAGCTAGACTTTATAATATATTAATCATTTTTCTCCGCTATATGGAGGTTCAAGGATTACAGTATTCAAATATTCAATCAATTCAGTCACTGTGGTCTCAATCAATCATTTGCAATAAGAATTAATCAATCGATAAACAATATCAACATGATAGTCAACATACTTACCTGTAATTCAGTTTCAATTGTATTGGGCTATGCATATGATGCAATAGTTCAATCAATGCAGTCACTCAAATATTTAAAATGCACAGCGAGTTACGATTTAATTTCTAGTCATGAATTTCAGACTAATCCAATAACCCTGCACCTCATATCATAGAAAAAATAGAGCGATCAATTATCAGTTGTTTTGAACGACCCAGTCAAGTCTCATTCCATAGTATATATGCCTATAGCATAATAACATATTCCGATTAACACTTATAAATTAATTATCGTTACAAAACAATATACATATACAAGTACTTAATTTATGGTTAATTAATGACATTATGTATTAGCTATTTTGTCATTTACTTAATTCTTTAGTTTAACCTTTTAATATTTTAAGGTTTAAGCTCTATATCCAGAATCAAGGTTTCAACTAATTAGACAAACCATACTATGATCTAATGATCTCAATTCAAGCAAAAGAGGTACCATAACTATATAAAGATTATAGGATTCAGATTCGGTTAAAGAAAAAGAAGAAAGAATTATCATCTAGTAATTTCATCACTTTCAAATATTAACAAACTTTCTTTTCATTTCAATCACTACAGAAATTATAGCTGTGCACTTTGAGCTTGTTTAACAAGTTCTAAATCTTTAAATCAGATTAAAAAGGAAATAGGTAGATGAATACCAATGGATTCTCTTGTTGCACCTAATTTCAAGGAAATAGCTAGAATAGCGAAATTTTAGAATAGTAAATGAGAATAGAGAAAAAATAGTGATTTTCATATTAGTGTGAAAATGGTGCTATTCGGATTAGTAAAAATATTGTTTGGATTGTATATGTGGAATAGTGAATAAGCTGTAACCAATAAAAAATAGTGTTAACAAGATGTTAATTAAGATGAAAGATAAGCAAGTGGGATCTCAAATGAATTGTCACGACGTGGAGATAGCGAAAAGTGGTATCAAATTTGTCATTTCGGAATTGTGTTGGCGGAAATCTAAAAAAGAAACATTTTTTTCTCTCATTTCACATTTCCGAATAGCTATTCTAGCTATTCTGAATAACAAAAATATTGTTTGGATGCACATTGCTATTCCGAATAGCTTCTATTTTAGAATAACCTCTATTCTTGCTATTCTTGTGTCATCCAAACATAGCCCTTTCTTTGTCAATTCCAAAGCGGCATATATATATATATATATATATATATATATATATATATCAGGGTTCTAAATAGCTAGCTATAGCGGTTTTTGACCTAAAAAGCTAAGCTACGGGGTAAAACTTCGCTAATCGAACTACGGCCCCTATAGCGGTAATAGCGGTCCGCTATAGCGCGTAGCGCGTAGCGAAATAGCGGTCCGCTATGCTACATGGGCTTATTATTATTTATTTATTTTGCAATTTAAATAGGCTTTAAGGTCCAAACCGAAATTAAATTAGATGGGTCTATAATATCAATAAACTTGAACAATGTGCGTTGGCCTATATCAATTAAATTATTTGAATATGTAGTAAACTGATACTTAATATATGGTAGTAGGATATTTTGAATAGAAAATATATCAATAGTTTATGAATTAGGAATATTTTGAATGACAATTTGGACTTTGTATTGGTTCAATGTGAATATTAGAACTTCTTAATCAATTTGGTGTTTTTGTTACTTATGAGACTTTAGATAATGTTTATTATTAGTAGAAATATAAAATAAAATTTTTGAAAATAAAAAAAACGCTATGTAGGATAGCTTTCGCTATAGCTACGCTATTCGCGATAGCTTTTTTTTTTGTCTCCCCGCTATGCCGCTATAATCGCTATTTAGAACCTTGATATATATATATATACATGCTCAATCAAGCTCAAGAACTTAATCACCTAGAATATTAATTCATATATGAGAACAAGAGAAGTGGAACAGAAAGGGATTAGAGGGACAACCCCTCTGTTTATTCTTTTTTCTTGTTTTCTTTCATTATTTTTTTTCCTTTCCATTCTCATTTCTTCGGATTTTACTTGGTTTCTTTTTCTTTTTCATTTCTGTCTTTCTTTACGGGAGAGAAGATCCCCTTAATTAAGGGAAAATAAGTAAGTGGTGTTTCAACCAGCACTGGCCGCGTGGCCTTGTGCCATTTGGTTATTTTCTTTTTATTTTATTTTTTATTATCTTAAGTTTGCATTTTTCATATATTCAACCTTTATATTTTCAAGCTTTACAAATTAGTCCAAATAATAATAAGAAGGTTATAATTATTACTAGGTGTTTAATTCTCTATTGTATCTATTAATTTGTCTGACTTTCGAATATTTTAGAATTTCAAATTAACAACATATATTTTAACAAAGCAACTTAATTCTCATGATCTATTTAATAAAATGATATATTTCACTCTAAATGCAATTTATTTTATTAAAAACATATTCAGGCATTTTGTATATTATTTCAATTATTAATTCCATATACGTATTTTACGAAATGTTACACAAACCGCTAATAAGTTGTCAAAAATTTATGGCAACAACTCACAAGACATGAGAAATCTCGATATATTATATTAGTTTTTGTACAAAGAATCTTATTAAAAATACCAGATGCGTCACATGTACTTCTAATTATTGAGTTGTATTACGCAATTATGTCCCAATGAGTTGAACTTTAGCTACTTGGAGAACATTAATTAGCAATAGTCAAACTCATTAATTCATAAATTTTACAGTTAAACTCACTAATGAACTTGGTGAGCTTAAAAAGTAAAAACACTTTAGTTCTACTCAAATAATTTATTATGAATTTGCACAATTTTTTTTATAGTTTTATTAGTAATTTATTTGTACATATGTCGTTATATGTTCGAAGTAATATATTTATTAATATGTTATATTTTTAATTACATTATATATAATCAATTTATTTGATAATTACTATGAATTAAACTAATTTCAACTGTTGTTGTAAATAACGGTATGCGCTCGTCGGACGGGCGGGTTGCCGATTAACGACATACAACTGATTAATTAGAATTTTGCGGATTTTGTATTTTCATTAAACTCTCAGCAACAGAAACGGGCCAATGCGAGCAGTGCCTCCCAGGGCCCACTACCTTGTTGTTCAAGGTGGACTGATGGGTTGGATGGGACCCACGCTAATCCCGATAATAGTTTAATTAGTGCGCGACATGTGGCAAAAGTGGGCCCAGTTCAGTGTCGGGTATTTTGCTGACTATTGTGTTGACTGTTGAGCTGGCTTGAGCATGTTTTCTTCTTATTCTGATTTGTAGTTGGTTGGAATTTTGTTGTTCAATTCGCCGCTTGTGTTTTTTTCGTAGTTAGCTGGATTTCCCTGTTATTCATTTTTATGAATAAAAGAAGGTATGAATGAACCACGTAAAAAGAGTCTCCCTAAATGGTATCAGTAGATTTATTTTTGTTCGTGATGGTGTCCGGATTCTCTTAAGTACTCAAATTTTGATGTCTTTTAATGCAGCTTAAAATTTAAGCTAAATGTCGTTTCGAGCACTTTGAGCTTAGTCATCCTAGTTTTACTCGTAGAACATTCGAAACGTTACAAATTGTAACAAACTAGATGTAGGCCTCGCGTTGCTTCGGCAGTGGCCGTTAGGACTGAAGGAAGAGTATTGAGGTAACAGTTACAATGCCTCATCATCTCGTAGTAGCAGTTCCATTGTCCTTTTTTTCTCGCTTCATCTCCCTTAGTTTTTGAAATTAAGAGAATTGAGGTAAAGTTATAGATACCTTTCTACTTAAATGAGTACATTATAAAATTGATAACTGGAAGAAGATAATCAGCACTGAATTTCTAAACTCTTATATTTATGATTGGCACATGAAGATAGCAATATATAGATGGTCATAACCAAAATCCACCTGATAAATCCTCTTTTTCATGTCCACTTTGTTTGTTGTAAGCATACATTATTAATTTTTTTTGTTTCAAATTTAATTTGGAGGTATTGAATGTTTCTTCTTATGCTAAAGATGACATGAATTTTACGTTTTGTAAAGATACATAAAAGATAGATTCTATCTCAAATATCTCATACTATTCAGTCATGGAGGTGTCATATACTAAAAAAAGGGAGGGAAACTTACCCTTCTAGCCAAGTTTAGGCAAGTGTCATGATCCTGACTTCATCTGCATATAAAAGATCAACCCATCACTTGCTGCTTTAATGTACGCCAAAAAATAATGTAAAATTAAACCAAACATTAAATAAAATGTCCAGATATGAGTACAAAATTCATAACGGAGTAATCTTTTTGGCACTTAAGGTAGGTCACTGGCGTTAGGTTTTTCAAGCTTATCTTGCACATTCTTGGCATTAGTGTCCTTCAGAATTATAAAAAAAAATATACACATGCAATTAAAGTACTATATTTTTTAACTGCAAGTTCCTCTTTTGCATATACTTAATTGTCTAGACCCACAGATTGTACAAAATCATAAGCACATCAGTTACCATAGAACTGTTCTACTGAGAATCATCTATACCACCGATTTTCCAAGAAATCGATAGATGCTTCCTGAAATTATCAAGACTTCATGCTCTGATTCACGTATCGTCAGAAAGTAACAACAATTATCACAATTGAGTTGATTAAAATAATTTATTAACCTTTTTCCTCAATAAACCAAAATAAGAGAACAAAAACAATTGAGATGCAAAACTGAAGAATTCATTTAAAATTGAATTTCCTCAACTACATTACCCAAACAATACTATGATACCCCCATCTTCTGGTTTCAAAATCCAATCGTTTGTCTCTGTATTCCACAAACAAAAAAGTATTTCAATTAGACATTTCACAGAAAAACCTAACCACAAATTGACGATTTCACAGGGCTTCATTAAGAGTACCAGCAATTCTCTGAGGTGCTCCCTTGAGCTTCATAGCTGCTTCCTCAATTGCTTGCTTGTGCTTGTATTACCTCCACATATTAATTATCGCGTTAGTGCATATAACTATTGCGAGAAAATATTCAATTAGATTGCTAATTAGTCCTGGAATTAGTGGATTGAAGCATAAAATAGAGAAAAAGAGAAGAGATTGATTAAAATTACCTCCAGCACCAACGAAATAAAGGATGAGAGCTCGCCTCGTCTCCCTCCATTGTATTTTTTTAAAAAGCTGTGATCATATGTTTTCCAGACTTTCAGTCTTCTCATTTTGTTTCTCTGTATGCTAAATCAATTTATCAATCAAATTACAAAATATAAAATCCTAAATAGAAAAAGATACCAAGTTCAATATGTTTGCCGGTACAAATAGTTCACACCTGACCTGCTTATAGTAGATTGATAAATCAGCAAAATAGTAAAATGGAACTTCAAACTTTAGTCATTACACCAAATAAAAATAATATTTTTTATATATATCAACTAATTAACATTAGAAATCATTGCTCTGTAACAAAGCAAGGATGTAACAGATTTTTAGAGAAGAGCATCAAATCACCCTGACACAGTCAGATCATGGACCAATTGAAGAGCCCGCACAAATCACAATAGTTTCATCATCATTAACTTAATACAGTAGTGATTATTTTTTCCTAAAAAAATGACTTTGCGAAATACTGGGGAGTGCTATGTAAAAAGTAATTTGTATGGGACAAAGTTACTTGCCAATAGCAAACAATAAAAAAAAAGGAGCTTTGAGTTGCTTAGACCGAATTGAAGCTCAGGATCAAACACTGACCTCCTATTATACAATTTTCTTGGGCTCAATCTAATGTAATCAAGAAATTACAAAAACCCTAAATCCTAAATCCGCAAGCAGATGGAAAAGGGAAGAGATAAAAACAATTTCTGAGCAACATAATCAACAAAGTATTAAACCCAACCTTAAAAGACAAAGAAAGACCGAGAAATAATATCATACCTTGACTTAGTTGAATGAACCAACCCGGAGAAGAGAAAATTGCAGCACAATTCACAGTTCCATTGGCAGCAAATGACCGCTGACAGGAAAAGAAGAAAACACAAAAGAATTTTTTTTAGCAACAAAATCAACAAATTACTGAACAAAGCAGTAAAAGAGAGAGAGAACAACAAATCTATAAGTACTTCGTGGGAAATAGAGAGAAGAGAATCGCAAACGGAGCAGAATACGGAGAAGCATTTGATACTCTTTTTTTGGTCATTGTATAAAATTTCATTTCAATCAAAGAAACATTTGAACCAGATGATGGTGATCAATAATTCAATATAGAAGAATAGCCAATTAGTATCGAGAAAACATACACAAATTGAGGGAGAATCTTTTCCGAGAACCAAATAGAACATATGTCGGCATAATGAATATTATGGCTCTTTCACATATCAACCATTTCACTCATGGTTGTAGCCTTAACAAAAAATAGTATGGCATTGGTATTTGGAATGCAAAACCTAAAGTTTTGAAACACAAAACTTCTTACAGGAGTTGGGAAGCTGGCACAGGCGAAGGCAAAGACAATAGGTTCATTGATGTTTCTCACAAAGGGGCATTTTTCAATTCCTTCTTGAACAACTGGATCGTTTAATCATTCAACAGAAGCCAACTTGAAGATTGAATTCATAGTAAGCTCTTCAAATCAAACTGTAAATAGATAAGACGATCAGGTAGTGTGTTATTTTTAAATTCTAGAATTTAGAGAACATCAATAAGAGAAATTGACAAAACCTAAGATTGAAAATATTTACAATTGACAGCAAGATTTGAAATTTTAAACATATAATATGGTAGATTATCCTAACTGCATGTGTTTATTGTAGAACCACACAGTGTAGAATGTTGTTTGTTCATATAAGCAAACAAAATCTGAAGCAAATTCCAATATTTATTGAGTTGCTGGATTCCAGACCAACCAGGGAGAATTACATAAATATAATAAAAAAAAATTAGTAGATTTAGGGAATTAACATATTCCAGAAAAACTCTTTACACAGTAGATTGGTTCTTCAAGGTCAAAAGGTTATATACTTATATAGAAATTCAACCTTTCTAAATTTTGTCTCTTCGCAGTAAGAACCCAATCACACAACTGCAGGAGGTGAGCAAAATCGAACAAAAATTAGAAAAATCATACGAATTCTATTAGAAACCTCAGAAACCACCGATTTCGCCATACCTTTGCACTGACTCTGAACTGCGAGATACAATGGAGGATAACGGTGGCTAGGGTTAGTCTCAATGAGGAGAAAGCACAAAGAAGAAGAGGAGAGAGAAGCAATCAACTGTTGAAACCATAATTTGTAATTTGTACTAAATCAATTTTACAGAAAGTAGCAACGATTACTTGGAGCTTGTTAATTTTTCCGAAATCAATACTGAACCAGCAAGAAATCTCTGACGAAATGCGGACTGAGAGGCAAAGAAGAGGAGTGTGCTGAAAAAGAAAAGGCGAAGGAAGAAAAAAAAGAAGGCGGAGAGGAAGAAACAGGTGTCAACGCAAGAGACTCAAATCGTTGGAGAACTGTTAGATACAAATCGGATGGCTGGGAAGGTGACAGCACTGAATGAACAGTGCAAAACCCATCCAAAATTATATATATAAAATAGATTCGGAGTCGGGACGGTGTCCGGATTCTTTGAAGTACTCAAATTTTGAGTTTACATTCGAATTGCCCGATCAGAAGCCGGATTGGTCCGATTAGAATTCGGGCCAATCCGGTTCGAGATAGAATGTAAAGGCTCTTTCAGTATTCGTGCCAAGTCCGATCTGACGGTCCGGATCTAAACTATATAAAAATTCGAGTTACATTGTGATATGAATTCATCGGCGCGCCGCAATTCGAGTTACACTTGTGCACTACATCACCACAAGTCGAGACTCGAGAGACAAAGCAATGATGCGCAGAGCCTCTCCGTCGACGCTGCGATCGCTGCTCATTCTCTCGCGCAAACCCAGTCGCTACAGCACAGCGCACAATCATCTCTCTCGCATCAATTCCTCATCATCTTTCACCCCCTTTTATCACCTTTTTAAGAATCCTGTGCCTGTGCGCACTAAAATAAAATCTCTCATTTGCCCATGGTTTTGTACCGACCCCATTCATGCCCGGTTTTTGTCTACAACTTCAGAGTGGCCCCTCCAGCAGCGGCCCGGGAGGAATGAAAGAGATGATGCATCAGGTCGTATGTAACCTGTTTGTTGAAATGCCTCTGCGGGCTTTGATGCCTATGTTGTATCATTTATAAATTATATGTTATTACCATTTACCAATAAATGTGTAGTGATATTTTTTGTGCTTGTAGTACGTTTTTAATAGTTTTATTCTCATTTTCAGATGAGACAGAGGATGAAGAGTCAGAGGAATGGGAAGAAGAGGAAGAAACTGATCCTGTGGTTTGTGTTAATTCTCCCCACCTCTCTTTATTACTTTGATTCTATTTCTTGCTATCGCTGAACTATATATTGATCTGGGTTTCATGTATCCCCTCAAAAACTTCAATATTACATATTTCCCCCTCAAAAGTTCATAATATCATATTTACCCTTCAAAATTATAAAAACTCACATATTTACCCAATATAATTATTAAATATATCAGATATATCCAAAAATATTAAAATAATAATATTTAAGACTGTAAAATTCTAAATACAATACTGGTTAATAAACCATGGACCATTATACCCTCCTTTTCTCCACTTCCACTTGATTGCTTTCACTGTGCGCCAAACTCCAAACACTTTCGTCTTTATTTTCGCCCCTCTCTGATATGGTTGACTGGCCTCCCCCGAGACCTAGATGAAAGATCATGGTTGAATGGCCCGCTATCAAATAAGTTCTAAAATATAGGTTTTCTGTTAATTTCTTGCTCTCAGCAGAAATATGTTTTAGAAATAGATAGTCTTCGCTTGCCCAGAGAGCCATAGAGCAAGAATACGAAGCAAAGTACCAAGCTCTTGCTTGCCAATGAATACCAAGGAAAAAAAAGAAAAAGAAAAAAAAACAGGCACCAAATTCTTTGCTTGCCCAGCGGTATCCAATGTTTAAATCTGACACGTCACTAGGTCTGATCTGAGCAACCAAAGATTTCTACTATGATATTGAAGAACATGAAATGGAGGTGGTACAAAGATTTGTACTAGATATGCCAAAAATCCTCTCTTAAGCAATTTCTTGAACAACTTGTGTGCATTTGAAATTAATTAGTAATTACTCACCACAAGCTGCTATGAAGTCTAGCAACTCGAAAGGAATTAAAATTAAACTAAGCAACTGAACACCTGAACCTCAAGCGATGTCCAATGTTTAAATCTGACACGTCCCCCTGATTAGCCGACAAACCAAAACTGGTACCGCTGAAGAGAGGCAACAACACTGGTACCGCTGATGCGGTTACTGGTACATAAATAGAGATAGCTTTCAATAAAAAATAAATAGAGATAGCACTGGGGAGGGGGGTTGAACATTTCTTCAAAGCAAGGACATCTCGGTTCTCAAATCCAGATTTTTGGATCTTCTTTTTGGAATTTGTGTTCACGTCAATGTACATTAACTTATAGTTTAGCTTAAGGAAATCAATGTTTTATTCAGATATCATGTTATAGTTTTGTGAAATCTTATAAGGGTGAAATGAGAGAGATACCAATAGTTAGTAGAAGCTTGCATCAATTCCTTTTAATTTTTATGAGGGTAAAATGGGAATTATGAATTTACAAGGGTAATGAAATTAGAATTAATGATAGAGTTGATGAATTGAGTAAATTTTTCATAATTTTGAAGGGTAAATATGATATTATGAACTTTTTGAGGGGGAAATATGTAATATTGAAGTTTTTGAGGGGGATATATGAAATTCACCCTTTATCTTTATTCAGTAGTTGCAATTTCAGATTACCTAGCGTTTGATAACTGCAAAAGTTTAGGCATCGTTCTAACCTGATTTTTTTGTTTTGTTTCTTCTTTCGTAGTTTCTTTTGTTTCTAGTGTTTTTGGCAAGTAGTATTAATAAGATGTGCATACATAATCACCAAAGCAATTCAACCACAGCCAATAACACTGTCGGATATTATTGCATTTTCATCAAATATTATTAAGCTTATAGTTTTGGTTCAAAGAATGTTGACTTTCAAAGTTTCAATGTATTTCAAAATGCTGTGCATGCTGTACATTTACAATTAAGGCCCTTGTGTTTAACTAGCCTATTTGGACATACACATTTAGATCGGGGATGGAGGAGATGGTGGTGGAATTGTGCTAAGAGACGTCAGCTGGGGTGAACGAGCACTGACAGTTGCTCGTCAAGTTTTGTCAGACCATTTTGGTGATGACATGGCACTCTATGCATTCAAAGTGTCTCCAAAGGGTTATGTATATGTACGTCTTGACAAGCTTACCAAAAAGTAAGATCTTTCTCTGGTTGAATCGGCCATCTCAAGAAAAACCAATCTTAATCTGACAGTAAACCGAGTTGTAAACTGGGTTTAGTTGGGTTAAATTGACAAGATATGAGTAATAGATGATTGTATAATCAAGGATTTTTTTTTTTGGCTTAAGATGATGCTCAAGGGATATTTGGATCTGATGACTATGGGGGTCAATTGTGAATGGGGGTCAATCATATAAAATTTTCATGCTGCGAATGGGGGTCAATTTTACGGTCTCCGTAGCATTTTATTCTAAATTATATAGAAAACCAAATATAAGTACAAAAACCTTGAAAAAAAATGGGGGTCAATTGACCCCCATTCCTTATTATTCCCTCCGCCTCTGACTGGCATGATACTGTATCAGTCAGGGTCTATACTGCTTGTATGTCTTGTATCACAGCTCATTCTGACAATCACCAATGTCAAAGCAGATATGGTTGCCCAGATATCGAGGAAATAGAGAGCTTCAATAATATATTCATGGAGAGGTTGGATGAGGTCATAGAAAAGGGAGAAATACCCATTGATTTGGCTCTAGAGGTAGGCATATTATACCTAAACCCCAAATAATGAAATTAAATACCCACCAGTAGTGGAACACCATGCTAGTTCAATGCAGGTTATTGGCATGTTTAGTGCCCCATTTGAAGTTTAATCTAAGATAGAGGCTTCATTCAGGCGTGAGAATGAAGTTTTTTTTTTTTCATAAAACTAAGCAAGTTTGTTTTAGCTTTGAACCAGACTTGTAAGATAATTATGACGTTTCCAGTTGAGAAACTCAGTCAAATCAAACGACCAAGAAAAAGAAGCCTTCGAGAAAAGAAATAGCCTCAATAAAAAAATTATTATGTAGTATTGTTTTCTTCCAATAATAGGCAATATCTTTTCTACCCACAAAGTAATTAGGAGGTTCCATTTTTCAGGTGTCATCTCCAGGGGCAGAGAGGCTTTTAAAAGTGCCAGAAGACCTAAATCGGTTTAAAGAACTGCCTATGTGCGTCCAATATCTCAATACACCTGAAGATGAAAGTGCCAAAAAAAATTGTGAAAAGGAGAAAGAAGGGATCTTCTTACTAGAATCGATCGAACATGAAACTCAGCACTGCGTGTGGAAGCTTGCAGATGTGAAGGAGAACAGAGCTGCGGCTGGTAAAGGAAGGCCGCTGAGCAGAAAGCAAAAGGATTCGAGATTGCATATATCATTTGATGCAATTAAAAGAGTAATGCTATACTTGGATTCTAGGCACTGACTGAGTTGATAATTGCGCTTAGTGGAAACAAATGTGGTGCTTCTAGAAAGTAGTGATCTGAAAGAAGCATCATGTATTCATGTGACACTTCATCTCTCTTTGATTATCAGTGTATAATGTTGTATTTGTTGATAGTATCAAGGAGTTTATAGACTCAGTTGTTAAAGCATGCCTACATCGTACTTTCACAAAATAAAATAACAAAAAAGGGGAAAAAAAGAACACTGTTGGATGAAGATGTCTTATGGCTTAGGCAAAGTGATTGCAACACATTTCTGATTGTTGGAGGAAGAAATCAAGAGGTTCATTGTCGTCATCTTTCATTTCATTGATCTCCTTTTTTAATATAAAATTGAGCCATTTTAAACAGGCACTGCAGTTTGCACAGATAGTATCATCTTCACTACTGGACATATGATTGGTGATCTCATTAGTGGTTACTCAGTGTTAGTCTCTCTCATGGGCTGATTTGAAAACGTCCCAGGAAAGCTATACACAGTTGATGACTGGTCTCCTTTTGCTCTCTCCATTAGGCAGGCAATCAATATTTTGCATACGGTGAGTATGACTCAGTTTGCAGGGTTTTAAGTGGAAACGGTTTTGAATCTTTGTAACCATAAACATACACATGGGATCTGAAACACCTTGGGACCCTGGGAACTAGTTAGTGTACCTGCAAAAGGATCAAATTGGTTGGCGCAGCACCATTTAATCTGGCTATATTTACTCAGGATTACTTGCCGAGTCTTACATTACATTTGCATCCTAGAAGACTTGAAAATCCTCCCCAATGTGAAGATTTTAAGCATGTTCTTCTGTTACACTTGTGGATGCATCGATACCAAGCAAATACCAAGAGAAACTAAAACACTTTCACATATCAGACCCAAATATCTTACCCATTAGTTTTACATTCAAATTTTAGTGCAACTAGAAATACGTAACTACCTCACATTACTTAACTAGAAAATCATAACTACCTAACATTACTTAACTTATGCCCCGACTCATGATACTTTCAATCCTTTCCTCACCATACCAAGCACGTTGCTACTTGCAAGCATTTCAAAATATCAGCCAATCATGGTATTGTAAGTTGCAGCTTTACTCAGGTCACATTCTGGACTTTTGTGCAATCAAAGATTGAAATTATTGGCACATATTGGCAAATCCATCAGAACAACAAAGAAACAATTATTGACACATATTTACATTGCATTAACACAAACAATCGCTCAGACTCCCAATCTGGTTCGTCTCTTAACAAACCTAGCAGGAGCAAAAGGCTTAAGATCAACTGTTGTAGACTTCCCCTCCAATATAAGCTCAGCCAAAGAAGCACCAGTTGCGGGTCCATTCAGTATGCCCCAGCAACTATGCCCAGTTGCCACGTAACAATTCTTCACACCAGGTAACTCGCCAATTACTGGTAACCCATCATCAGTGCAAGGGAGAAAACAAGCTTGTTCTGCTACCACCTCTGACACCGTGTCTCTCTTCAGGTGGCTTGATACTGTACCGACAATTTTGTGTAGCATCTCGATTGATTCAGTCTCTCCAGTTATTGATTCTGGGTTTTCTGGCACCTCAGCATCCTTTGACATCCCACAAATGTATACTTCTCCTATTACCGACAGTATCGCAGCAGTACGAACAAAAGTTAAATAATTGATAAACATGTCAGCTACAATTTCAAGATTTGACATTGCAGTTTCCTTTTTTCATTATCATTACTTTAGCCTTGGATAAATACAGATGAACTGTTTAAAGTGATTTCTGAAAAAGGAATATTGATTATTAGCTACACGAAGTTAATGATTTGTGGTATACAGAAGACACTGCAGGTATGGTCCAACACAAGTTAGGCCAAATACAAAGTTGTTTAATGACATGTAAAAAGTTTGAAAATAACATAAAGAGTTTCAAATCATGTACAACAAGCTAAAACAGTAGAAGTTCAGTACTTACCAGTTGGTCTAGGGTAAACCTCAGGGTCCAGCATCTTCGCCCCAGGAGCAGGCTGATAACTCAAGAACAATGCATGAGGTGTGATTCTATCAGGCTCTCTAGGCCGAAGAACAATGCTATGGGCCTTTAGCCCTGATATATTAAACAGTTCAGATATCATAGACAAGCGGCTCGACCAGGGACCAAGCGCAAGCACGACTGCATCTGCTGGTACCACCTCCTTGTTTTCTTTAAGGACAACTCCAGTAGCATGGCCATTTTCAACTATGATGGTTTCTACCTCTCCTTTGATGACTTTGGCTTCAGAGGCAGAGAGCAGAGTTTGCGTGAAGAGTCGCGGGTGTACCTGTTTGATGCCCAAAGTTCCATAACTTTAGTTTGCGCAGTTTTGAAAAATAAATTCCAAAAGAAGTCTTTTGAAATAACGCATAAACAAGGTGCTTGATAACAACCGTTCTTTGAATCCGTGTGATGAAATTGGTACAATGGGTGACAAATTTTAAACACTCTTAACAAATTCTATTAAAACACAGCCTTTTGTCGTGAGAGTGAGCCCTTATTTGATCAAAACAAAATAATTAAGCGGCAATTGATTTGTATGCATTGAATAAATGGTCTGTACTGGTTTGATAGCAACATCAGTCCAGTTCAAGATGGAATTCCTAGCTCATTTCTCTTAGTACCTGAGCAGTTGTCTCAGTCGTACCAATCTGCTTTGCTGGTTGAGCCGTCTCCCCATCAACCCAATCGGGCAACAGATTGGAACCTCTCAAAGAAGAAGAAGAGGACCCCCGCTCCGACAGCACCGGCACAGAGAGCGTAGTGAGAGCTCTATACCCGTACACATCCTCCCCGTTAAATTTCTCAGCGAGCGATTTATGGAGCTTGAAGCTGACACGCGCCAGGCTCGACATGGGCCCACCATCGCACCAGTCGAGCGCAAGAAACCCACCAGCCTTGCCCGAAGCGGCGCAAGCGGGAGCAGACTTCTCTACGACGGTGACGGCGGTCTGGAGTTTTTGAGAGAGGAAGTAGGCGGTGCACGCGCCGATCACGCCGCCTCCGCAGACGACGATGTGTTTAGAAGCGGATTGGGAGGGTAGATGGGATTCCGATGTGGCCATGATGCGGGTTAAGACGGTGGTGGGTCCCTTGACAGCTTTCCGAGGAATGGAAAGATGGGTTGGGATGATGTCGCAGCGGGTAAAGACTGGAACCATCGTGACTGGCTGACTGCTATCCAGAAAACCCGACATTTTTATTAGTATCCAAAATTAAATACAAATTATTAATGAGGGATGCTTCTATGGACATAAGGACCTATTTGTAAAATGAACATATTTTCATTTTCAAAGTTCAAACAGTCGATCCGACCGTTCAACATTATCTCCATATTAAAATGTACTTGGAGGTCAAATTTTACATTTTTTTGAATTGTTTTACTATTTATTAAGTATTTTACAAAACTAGTCAAATTCAGACCATTGAATTTTGTACCCATCTTAATAAATAGTAAAAAAATTCAAAAAAATGTAAAATTTGACCTCCAAGTACATTGTAATATGGAGAAAATGTTGAACGGTCGGATCGACTGTTTGAACTTTGAAAATGAAAATATGCTCATTTTACAAATAGGTCCTTAGGCCCATAGAAGAATTTGCCATTATTAATTATACCCATCTAAAAAATCCTCAAACCGGCTATTTTTTAACCGGTTTCAATTTTTTTCAACCGACCAAAAAATGACCGATCCCAATTTTAATTCCAACCGGCCAAAAAATAGCTAGCCCGGGTGTTTATAAAACAATGGCGGGAATTCTTTTTTTTTTTCAAAACCTCATTCTCACAAAATTCACACTTTCTCTCTCTCTTGCTCATCTTCTCACATTTGCAATTAAGTTCCATTATTTTTTTAATTTATTTGAAGTCTAAAAATGGTTGTAAATTGATATAATTTATTAGAAATGTACCAAAATTAGTATAATTTAGTTCTCATTTAGTTTTAATTTATGTTAATTAGTTTTAATTAGTTTAATTAAGTATTTAGTTTTAATTAGCATAATTTAGCATAATTAGCAAATTTTAGCATAATTTAGCATATTTTAGTTTAATTAGCTTAATTTAGTACATTTTAGTACATTTTAGTTTAATTAGCTTAATTTAGTATACTTAGCACATTTTAGCATAATTTAGTATATGTTAGTCTATTTAGCATAATTTACTTTAATTTAGCATAATTAGCATAATTTAGCATAATGTCATATTTTAGCATAATTAGCATAATTAATGTTATTTTAGCATAATTTAGCATAATTTAGTATATTTTAGTATAATTAGCTTAACTTAGCATAATTTAGCATATTTTTAAGCTAAATTTAGCCTATTTAGCATAATTTAGCACATTTTAGCATAATTTGGTATATTTTAGTATAATTAGCTTAACTTAGCATAATTAGCACATTTTAGCATAATTAGCATAATTTAGCATATTTTAGCTTTATTTAGCATAATTTAGCATATTTTAGCATAATTTGGTATACTTTAGTATAATTAGCTTAACTTAGCATAATTAGCACATTTTAGCATAATTAGCATAATTTAGCATAATTTAGCTTCATTTAGCCTATTTTAGTATAATTAGCTTAACTTAGCATAATTAGCACATTTTAATATAATTAGCATAATTTAGCATATTTTAGCTTCATTTAGCCTATTTAGCATAATTTGGTATATTTTAGTATAATTAGCTTAACTTAGCGTAATCGACTTATATTTACCGTTATTGTTATGAAATTAGAATGGCTAGAGGACGGCCCAAGACTCGACCTCAGCCGGTACCAGCTGCTGATGATGAGTCGATCGCCACTGATAGCACGAAGCATTTCAGTCATCTTTAATAGATGCCATATTGCAATCACCGAGTCTCACTAGCTTCTCGCGAGGTACTTCACTTTTTTGGTTTAATTTTAAAGTTTAAATTTGGGTGTGTTAACTCTATAATATACTGTGGATTATTTTTTTAAACCCAGGACACGACGATTTTGGATGTCAAGCTTCGGCGCATTCATACGAGCATGATGAGCCATCCGTTAGAGCTTCTCAGATGCCATCTTCCCTCCAGAGCAACCACATTGGGACTACCATCGTTGGGTATTATCCATGACTGGCTGGCATGCCTACTATGACGAGCAGGGACGTCCAGTGTTACCTCCGGTATGTCATATTTTTTTATCTGTCAAGTTAGTACAAATTTCTTCCTTCAGAGCAAAATTAGATTATTTGTATGTTTGCAGGGTCCGAAGTATATGCTGCCATCACCAGCGCAGCAAGAGGCTCCGGAGTTTGAGCCTATGGACGAGGAGGGGCTATCTTTCAGTCTGGATGATTTTGATAGCCTTTTAACCGTTCAGTCACCGGCACAACGACAATATGCTACAGAGAGGCCACACGATAGAGAGGCCAGTGGTAGCGGGTCACAGACTCAGCCTAACTATGCGACTGAGTTGGCAGAGTCCATCTTCTCTACACCCCTGCTAGTCACTAGGGGTGAGGATGAGAATGTCTGGGATACCGCAGTACGGATGAGCAGAGAGGCCGAGGCTGATGTCGTTACACCTGATCAGGGAGTATGAGAGGGTCTACCCGACAGAGTTAACAGGGGAGTGCCGGCATCGCGATGGTCCCCCTCTAGTGGTCGTCGCCGCTGACCATAGGTTTTTATGGTAGTTTTAGTTAGATTGTTTTGTAGTATTTATATTTGGTATACTATGTTTGATATTTTATGTGTGGATTAGATTATGGTATTTTTATGGTAGTATTTAGATTTTTTTAGTTTTATGCTAAATTATACTAAAATAAACTAAATTATGCTAATTATTGATCAGAGTCAAAATAATGATGATTTACGTAGGGTTTTGGCTTAGGTTTTACATATTTTCTCACACTTATGTTTACTTTATTAGAGAAAAAAGCTACTGTCACCCTTCTTTATGTTTTATTGTAGAAAACAGGTTTTGGGACTATTTTACACCAAATGGAGCTAGAATCAGGTCAATCGGATCAGCGACGCTCATCGACTAAGTCCCTGTTACGGCCAGTATTGACCAATATGGACCAGGCCTAGCACAGAACAGAAGATAGCGCTGGAAGCAGTTAAACCCTAACTGCCAAGGTCCTAATACGGTCCGTATCCGAAGGCATCTCTGGGGGAATAACTGCCGACAGCTGTTTCCAGATCAGTTTCTTAGCCTCCAATCAACCTCTACACGTCCCTACACTCCTATATAAGGCCCCTGGGCAGAAGAATACTTCATCTTTGTAATTAGGGTTAGATTTGATTAAAGAGAGAAGAGAGGAGTGATTGTAACCATGCCGTTCCGCGGCTAAGTTCATTTTCTTAGGGCTAGGCAGTAAACCTTGTTACTCTTGATGTTTTGATATATATATTTCTGTTGATTATGGTTTCTTGTTGTTGTATCGAATATGCTTTTGTGATTTACTATCTCTTCACATAATTTCAATAATCTAGTTTGAGTTCATTAGGGTAGTGACAGTGCTTTAATAACTCTTTAAACTATTTGGATGAGTTAGCCTCGTTGAGATCTATTAGGTTTATGTGAAGAAAACCTTCGCGGGGAAACCATAAACCAGAACAACAAAACGCATGACCAAATTCCATCATTTGCGTAAGGTAAATCGCAGTGATCTGTGTAGTAATTTGGGAGATAAGAGACCCGATAGTTGCGTAAGGTAAATCGCATTGTCCTGAGTAGAGTCTCGATGAAAGATCTGTCATTCTGGCGTAACATAAATCGCAGTGACCTTTGTAGTTATCTTTCATAAAACAACAACAGGAAATCAGATGCAACAGGAATATATTGTCAAGACGGATTGAGTAGCAGTGGTGTGCCGAAACCCTAGGAATTCTCATCTCTATCTTTATTTTAATTACTTTTAATTGTTTCCTAATTTACATTGATCAACAAACATCTCTCAAATTTCAGATTTCATCTAGCCTTTCGAAAGGTTGTGATTCGATCGCTCGAAGCACTGAACCAATATTCCCTGTGGATCGACCTCGCATATACTACTCGATAAGGATTGTGCGCTTGCAGTCCGAACCGATAGCATTTACGAGTTTATAAATATTAAAAGAAACATTGCTCTCTTTTGAGTGATCAATTATGCTACATTATACTAAAATAAATTGGTTTTGTTCGAATAGATAAACAACAAAACAACAATAACAAAATGCTAAGTCTACAACATAAAATCTAACAATCCAAATACTACAAATCCAAACATAATATACTACAAATTCAAACATAAATATTACAATCCGGTCTAACATAAAATACTACGAAGCATATTCTCATATGAGAAAGACTATGGCTTATGAGTAGTGGAACTTTCTCCCGTCGTCTCCGAAGGCCTACAACAGCACGCAACACACTCCCACATTTGGAAACGATAGTCGTTTATCAGATCTGCATTATGGTCGATACATTTGGGGTGAGCGGCTATGCCACAAAGATGATAAAAGAATATCTCTGCAATATCTCCCTTGACATGACATGCGAGGCACACTTCCCATTCAGGTGGAGGGTCGATATCGCGGAAGTTCTCGTCAAGAACGTTTCTAATAGTCGGGTCATCTGTGGTTATGTATTCTTCAACATCTTTAGGTGGAAGAAAACAAGATAAATGTCTCTTCAAGCGGGCTTCACCCGTACAAAAATTTTTAGCAACGGATATGCGACCATTGCGTGTCGTTTCACTTCCTCTTTTTTGAAGTTCGGGTTTGGGTGCCATGGTAAGATCTACGGTTTGTTAGACAATTTATATTAATCCTAAACAATTTCTAAAAAAATATAAAAAGGGGTATTTATAGATTATGGAACAAAAAAAAAATTTCCAACCGGCCAAAAAATGGCCGGTCCTAATTTTAATCCCAGCCGGCCATTTTTTGGCCGGTTTGGGCATTTTTAAAAGAGTGAGGCTACGGTGCTATGCAAGCACGGATTGGGTCCGTGCTACGGCTCAAACTTTGACTTTTCAAAATCCTAACGATCGATCCGAACCGTTCAACATGATTATAAAATGAATATGTACTTGCAAACCAAATTTTACATTTTTTTCGAATTTTTTTACTATTTTTTCGAAAATCACTTGATCTGAACATTCTGGACCATCCAAAAACAGCCTATCTAAAAAAATAGTAAAAAAATTCGAAAAAATGTAAAATTACGTTTGCAAGTACATATTCATTTTATAATCATGTTGAAAGGTTCGGATCGACCGTTAGGATTTTGAAAAGTCAAATTTTGAGCCGTAGCACGGACCCAATCCGTGCTATGCATAGCACCGTAGCCTCACTCTTTTTAAAATTACCCAGCTAACCTGGATATAATTATTATTTTATAATTAATTTTGGATATTAATAAAATTGTCGGCCAGAAAACTATTGTTATTGTTGGCGGTAAGGATAAAAATATAATTATTATATTTTTCAAAATTAAATCTTAATAATTATATATAGGGGTCAACTAGAAAATAGACTGAACAAATTATTGTAATATAATTTTATTTTATACGAAAATTAGATGTATAAGTATTTATAAAACTTATATAATATAAAAACAAAACCGTTAATTTTTTTATTTTTAAAAGTGATTAAGTTACTCCTAATCAATACATAGATCAGATTTAGATATACGATAAACTTAATATTTTACTCTCTAACTATGTTGTATAGATACGGGTATGGATAGCATATCGAGTACAATACAGATACGATGATACAATAATTTTCAAAAATCTCGGATACAATATGCCTATTATATATTATTTATTATTATTTTAATTACATTATATAAATTAAATATTAAAAATCTTAGATAAAGTACATTGTATAAGTTAAATAAAAGAGCTACTACATTCTAGCAAGAAAAGTAAGCTAGTGCAGTGGTAAAGGGGCTGTTGCAGTAGCCACAAATCCCTGCGATCCACAAGAGGAATCAGATTCGTTTGCAGCTGTAAATCAGAGCGATACATCACGTCATCCGATACGCACCCGATACAAATACAAGACCCATTATGAAGTATCCGAGTAACATAGCTTTCTAATAACTAAATTCTTTTTTTTATAGGAAAACCCGTCTACGGGGCCGTTCGGCAATAAGGGGCTTAATCCGTTTTCTTTAGCTTCCTTAGCCACTTAATCCTGCCGAACACCGGTTCCTTAGTGCGGATTAAGATCACCTCCTTTAGCCTCATTTTGTCCGAACCTTAAAGCACCTCTACCCATTCCTTTAGCTTCCTTAGCTTTCACTCACGGATTAAGACAACTGAACATCAGTTCCTTAGCGCTTATTAATCTCTTAATCCTTCACTCTTAATCCCTTATTACCGAACGGCCCTGTAGTCTGCTTTAGATTAATAATAAAAATAAATGTTTGTTACAAGGCTTTTCAGAAGCTTGTTTTGATAATCTAAACCCTTAAGAATAGAAAAACCTATGCTTTCATCTGACTACTATCTTGGTAACTATAGATGTTCTTAAATGGGTATCATGTGTTTGAATCACAAAGAACTGAGTATCAATTTCCGTCTACAAATTCACTTCCCTGGTTTGTCCATTGTCTGGAGATATCTTTAGATCCTTCATGTTTCTTCTTGTCCAATTGGCTAACATGTGCGGCTGATGTGCTGCTTCTCTTTTGACATGGCAAATATCCATTACTTCCTCTAAACTGTCCATAACCTAAAGGCAATCCTTGACAGTCTCCTCTACGCGTCATGAGGGTAATTCTTTGAGGCTTTTATCCTATAGCACCTCTACTAGTTTCAAACAATCTGTGTAGATGGCGTAGTTGAGTGTGCTCCCTGTTTGCCTTTGTATTTTGATTTGTTTCATTGCCCCAGTACCGCTGTAGTTTCTGCAAGGAACATATCTTGTGTTGTTGTGGCCTTGCAAGTTGCTTTTGTCATTCTCCGTTGCATATCATAACTGTTGTCCCTAACGACATCTAGAGGGGGGTGAATATGGTGACTTAAAGAACCTTAAGACGTTTTTCGTGATGGTAGGTAAAACAAACAAACAACCGCAATTAATCAACAATGTAAAGTAAATAGATAGAGTAAGAGAGATTGACACACAAGATGATAACGGAGTTCGGCTTAAAATGCCTACGTCTCCGGGGTAACGCAAACTCGTCGGTGCGCCTTTCCTTGATCGTCTGGCCTTCTAGGTCGACAGTCTTGTTGCACTTCTCCCTCTTTACCCCTTTGGGTTGGGAATAATTTGTAGCAGTTGTTGTTTCAAACAATTCTCTTTTAAGTCTATTTGACTAATTTGCAAAACATACAATTATTGAATTTTACGATTTCTCTATTTTAGAAAGTATGCAGGTTCAAGACAATTGTAATTGCAATATAGAGTGTTTGAACCGAAGATATCATCAAGACATTTATCAAGAATTTAAATTGTAAAATTATAAACTTGGTAAAGTGCTTTTGATGTTGTTTTTACAGGGACAAACGTTGGTAACGATTTATCTGTGAGAAAAAAAATTGAGAAATCAATTGATCAACGGCTGAAGGAACTACAAATGTTGGAAACGTTGTAACATTTTAAATAATTTCAAAACTTCAAAATGGCTGTTTTGATCGATTGATTTCCAGAGAAAATCATCTGGTAACGATTGTCAAACGTTGGTAACGTTTGAACTGAGCTCACAGATAAAGAAACCTAAATTTAAATTTTTGAACTAACGTTTTTGACAAACGTTGTAACGTTTTAGTGCAGAAAGCTCTTTCCAGAGCTGCCATTATAAATAGAACTTTAGGGTTCTTGTCAATTAAAAACTTTTAGCCGCCCCTAACTTTCAAAAGCAATTTTTTTGTAAGCTTGAGTTCCTCCATTGTTGTGAGAACTAAAACTTCAATATCCCTCAAATAACCTCAAATCCACTTCACTAATCTTGAGTTAGATTAGGTTAGAGTGAGCTTTTGAGTGTTTCTCTTGAGTTTTCGAACTTAGAGACTTCGTTCTCTATTCAAGTTGGCCGTGTGACTTCCCGTTGATTGTAAGGGCTCACCGGTTCACAATTTGTAACCTTTCTTTTTGGGTAATAGAAAGGCGCACTGAGAAGCGGTTGCGACGCCCCGGAGAAGTAGGCATTTTAAGCCGAACTCCGTTATCATCCCGCGTGTCAATTTCTCTAAACTCATCTACTTTACTTTAATTGTAATTATTTTTAGTTTTTAAGTATTAGTGGTGCCTTAGGAACAACAAAGTGGTATCAGAGCACGTTACTCAAATTAAGACTCACTTAATTCGAGTTTTTTCAGTCTAAAAATGGCACCCATTAGATGTGTGAAAGAGCCTCCAACTTTCGGTAGCACAACCAAAAACTTTAGTCATTGGAAGAGAACCATGATTAACTATCTAAACATCCTTGAAGTTTGGAAAGTTATTGAGAAAGCTTATGAACCCGAATACAATACCTCAACTTCTACCAATGACACCAAGGTCGAAACCTTACCATCCACATTACTAAAGAAAGATAATGACCTTGCAGTTAATGTAATATACAACGCGGTAAGTGAATCGGTTGCACTAATTTTTGGTAATACTACAAATGCCAAAGAAATGTGGGATGCTCTTGTAAACCGGTACGAGGGTAACACCCAAATCAAACGAACTAAAATAACCCGATTATAGACCAAGTTTGAAACATTTAAAGTAGAAAATGGTGAAAACATTGATGATATGTATAATAGACTTATGCATATTCAAAATGAATTTATTGAATTAGGAGAACCGCTTTCTAACGATAAAATTGTAGGAAAGCTCTTACAAGTAATGCTTAGGAGAGGGAAGGATTGGTGAGTGCTTTAGAAGCAATTCAAGGGACACAAGCATCATTCACACCGGATGAACTTTACGCACATTTCTGAAGTTTTGAAGAAAAACTTCTACAATCCGGTGAGCTAAAGCAAGAGTCAAAATAAAAAACTGTAGCTTTTCCGGCACAAAACCGTAACCACCCTAGCTCCTCAAATAACCGTCCATCAAATGACTCATTCATAAACAAAATAGATCATGAAATCTCAAATGATGCCCTCCTCTTAGCCAAAATGTTTCAAGACATGCTTAATTTTAAAAGAAAATACAACAAGGAACGTGAGGAAGAAAACAAACGAGTACTTTGTTTTGCATGCCAAAGAGAAGGGCACACCATCCAAACTTGCTTCAAACTATTTCCGAACTTGAAGAACAAGGATAATGAAGGGCAACATGACCGAAGGCCAAAACAAAAGTACGACGGGTACAAAGGTAAGAAGAAGGCTAACGCAATGCAAGCCTTATTTTGTATAGACTCCGACAAGAGCGATAAAGAGGAATCCGACTCGGAGTCAGGTGATGAACAAGAATCAACCTCGCATTGGTGGCACAAGTAGATGAAGGTTCGTCAATGATTGATGTGGATACAATAATTGCAAGTAAGAACATAACCGACGAGACCACCATTAAATTCCCAAAGAATCTCGTTAATTCGAGAAACAACAAGGAGTCGGATGATTCTAGCAAAGCCTCAACAAGCTCCACTAATGAGGTAGCGGATGATTCTAGCAAAGCCTCAACAAATTCCACTAATGAGGTATATCTTAGACCTTTTCCTGACAGGTATAAGTCCGAAATTGACTTGACCGACTACCATTTAAATGGCTACAAAGTGAGGAAAGATGAATCTAAAATTGACTTGAATGAAAATTGGTTAACAACAATTGAGACAAGCACTTTCATAGATGAGACACTAACAAACTATAATGCGCCTAGGTTGCTTGAGGAATCCAAAAAGACCATGCTTGAAAAGGAAGGTACCATACAAGAGTTAAGATCTCGACTTCTTGAATTTGAGTCCAAAATAAAAGAATTAGAAATGGAACTACTTAAGTCACACTCTTGTCAATCACACATAGGAGATATAGAGATGTTAAAAGTAAAAATTCAAACCCTAGAGATCGAAAATAGGGCATTAAGATCTCATAATGAATTCTCAAATGTCACTAGTCTAGATCCCTATTATGTAGATAATTTGATCAATGCCAATTTGAATCAAAAAGTCGGTACAATGGGCATTGGATACAAGAATGGTCAATCCTCATTTGAATCAAATTACTCACAAAGCCCGAAAGAAAAAGAGAAACATACTCAAAACTTAAGTTTAATTGCAAAGAGTATTTAGATTATCAATTTTACTCCAAAAATGGTAAAACACCCTTGATAAAGGAGTCAAACAAAGGGACAACTCCTCAAACCTCAAATGTTAAACATAATCAAAAGTCTCAAAATTATGCATTTAGGTATAAGTTTTCTAACAAAACTTATTTCAAAGGACCGGATGGATGGTTTTATGAATTGAAAAATAAAAATATTTTACAAAATAAAACTCAAAGACATGGTTTGATGAGAGATGTTCTCCAACATCATAATAAATTTGATTTTAACAAAACTAAACATTGTTCATCTAGAGTTACAAAACAATCGATAAAAAAATTATAGGAATCAAATTCAAGGAGTGAAAGATGAATTCAATGCCACTTTCAAGCTTGGCACAAGCAATATCAAGCAATCGGTCACATTTTGTAACTATTGTTGTAAAATTGGTCACACCTCATTAGAGTGTAGCTTTAGGAAAGGAAATAACAAATCAAATGTTGTTTGGATTTCCAAAACTAAACTAGCTTAAAGTTGTATTTGAAATCTCCCCAAAATAAACCAAAAATCCTTAAGAAATGGGGAGATTAAAAACAAGGTATATGTTAATTACCAATATATATATACTATTGTAGGTGTGTTTGATTACAACCCACAAAGAAAATACTTGGATCATTGATAGTGAATGTTCACATCATATGACGGGTGATGAATCTAACTTTAAAACTTTAGAATCATATGATGGTGGGTCGGTTACTTTCGGTAGTAACCAAAGAAAGAGTTCAATTATTGGGATAGGTTCGGTTGGTAACCAAAACTTAACTATATCGGATGTCTACCTTGTTGATGGCTTGAACTATAACTTACTTAGTGTTAGTAAGTTATGTGAAGTCGGTTTTTATGTTAAATTTGATACTAATGCTTATTTTTTTATTAGAGATTCGGGTGACACCTTAGTTTACACGGGTAAGAGAAAGAAAAATGTTTACTATCTATACTTTACCCATTTTGACTCTTGGTTATGGCACCGTAGATTAGGTCATGTATCAATTGATTCCATTAGAAAATTGGTGAAATTAGACCTTGTCCGTGGTTTACCAACACACAAATTAGAAATTGTAGGATTATGTGATGCATGTGTCTAAGGTAAACACTAAAAATTGTTTCAAGTCCAAAGACATGGTATCAACCGATCAACCATTACAATTAATTCACATGGACTTGTTTGGACCAATTAGTGTACCTAGTTTGGCCAAAAAGAAATATGCATATGTAATTGTAGATGACTATAGTCGCTTTACTTGGGTTATATTTTTACAACATAAGGATGAAGCAATTGAAAATTTCATTAAATTTTGCACTCGTGTTGAAAATGAAAAGGGAATGAAGATCATTCGAATTCGAAGTGATCATGGGGGTGAATTTGAAAATGCAAAATTTGATGAATTGTGTTCTAAAAGGGGATATAAACATGAATATTCGGCTCCTCGTACACCTCAACAAAACGGGGTTGTCGAGAGGAAAAACCGAACATTACAAGAGCTTGCCCTAACTATGCTAAATGAATACCCTTTGCCCAAACACATTTGGGCCGAAGCGGTCAATACGGCTTGCTACGTGATCAATCGCGTTAGCATAAGGTCGATATTGAAGAAAACACCTTATGAGCTATGGAAGGGATATAAGCCAAAAATATCTCATTTTAGAGTATTTGGATCGAAATGCTTTGTTCTTGATGAATCACCTAAAATTACAAAATTTGATTCTAAATCCATTGAGGGAATTTTCGTAGGGTACTCAATGGCAAGTAAGCCTATAGAATCTACATTGCATCTCAACGGATCGTAATCGAATCCGTACATGTCAAATTTGATGAAGCTACTAATCAAAAAGGCGAGAAAGGTATTGAAATTGTAGGTGTTGAAGTTGCCACTCTTGAGAATGACAAGGTCGAAAACTCAAACGACAACATTGAACAACCATTCGAGCAAAGTCAACCCGAAGAAAATGCGACCTATAATGGAGAAAATCTATTGATGAGTCAATGCAAACCGAGGAGGCACAACCTCCACAACTTGAGTATCAACCTCCCGAAGACCTAAGGGAAGTTTCCTCTCATCCTCTTTCTAATGTAATTGGGGATCCTAGGGAAGGGGTTAGGACAAGACCGGGATTGAATCAAATAATTGCTCATTGTGCCTTTGTATCAAATGTTGAACCCAAAAACTTTAAAGATGCAAATGGGGATTCAAATTGAATTTGTGCCATGCAAGAAGAACTTGCTTAATTTGAAAGGAACAAAGTTTGAAAACTAGTACCTAGACCAAATGACCGTATGATTATTGGAACTAAATGGGTCTTTAGGAATAAGAATGATGAAAATGGAAATGTCGTTCGGAACAAAACTAGGTTAGTAGCACAAGGGTATAAACAACAAGAAGATATTGATTTTGAAGAAACTTCGCACCCGTAGCTCGTCTAGAATCCATTCGAATGCTTTTAGCATATGCCTCCAATAAATGTTTTACTCTATTTCAAATGGATGTTAAAAGTACATTTTTGAATGGATTTATAGATGAAGAAGTATATGTAAATCAACCACCCGGTTTTGTTGACCCGACATTTCCTAACCACGTTTATAGACTCACCAAAGCGCTTTATGGGCTTAAACAAGATCCTAGAGCATGGTACAGTAGACTTAGTTCATTTCTAATTGAAAATGAATTCACAAGGGGTAAAAATGATACAACTTTCTTTACTAAGAAAAGAAATGAATCAATCTTAATAGTACAAATTTATGTCGATGACATTATATTTGGTTCAACTAATGCGGCACTTGCCGAGAAATAGTGAATTCGAGATGAGAATGATGGGTGAGTTAACTTTCTTCTTGGGACTCCAAATCAAGCAACTCGAAGATGACATTTTTGTGAGTCAAACCAAGTATGCGAAAGAGTTGATCAAGAAATTCGGAGTGAGCGAAAGCAAAACAAGTCCCACACCTATGGCACTCAATGCAAATCTCGACTCGGATCCAAGCAGGACGCCCGTGGACATCACTCAATACCGAGCCATGATAGGTAGTCTACTCTATTTAACTGCTAGTAGACCCGATATTATGTTTGCGGTATGTCTATGTGCTAGGTTTCAAGCAGGTCCCAAAGAATTGCACTTCAAAGTTGTCAAAAGAATTGTAAAATATATTAAAGGAACTCTAAATTTTGGACTTTGGTACGGCAAACAATCGGACTTAGATTTGATAGGATATACCGATGTCGATTTTGCCGGAGACCGAATGGATCGAAAAAGTACAAGTGATACATGTCAATTTCTTGGTGGATCACTTGTATCTTGGTCGAGCCGTAAACAAACCTCGGTTGCCCTTTCCACCGCGGAAGCCGAGTATGTTGCGGCCAGTAGTTGTTGCACACAATTATTATGGATGATCCAAACTCTGAATGATTATGAAATACGCTTCCGCAACATACCTATTATGTGTGTAAATACCAGTGCCATTATGATTTCCAAAAATCCGGTTCTCCATTCTAGAACTAAGCACATAGAAATACGACACCATTTTATTCGGGATCATATTGAAAAAGGAGGAATAAAATTGATACATATCGACACTAAAAACCAAGTGGCCGATATTTTTACTAAAACCCTTGAATACTCAACAACATAATGAACTAAGGTTTAAATTAGGCATGCTTGAACTTAAGGACTAGATCATACTTCAAATTCATGTCCATACATTTTTAATTGGAAGCATAACAATCAAATAGTTCATTTTAAGATAAATCTCCAGAGCCAAACGTTGGAAACGTTTCTGAGTCTCAGTTCAAAATCTGTCAAAACACAGTAAAACGTTGGCAACGTTTTCAAAAACGTTATAACATTTTTAGAGATATTCAATTTTTCTGAAAGGTAGGAATTTCTAGAAAATAAAGCACCCAACATTTCTGAAAAATAGTTGTAACGTTTTTATTGCAATACAAAAATACTAAAAATTCAAAATTTCATAAATGAGTTGCAAAAACACTGAGCCAAACGTTGGCAACGTTTTACACGAAAACCCTATATAGCTGGTGCGAACCGACCCCATCTATTTCTTTTTCTCTTCTCCCTCACGCCTCTTCCTTTCTTCTCTCTTCTCCTCTCCGCCACCTTTCATCTCCTCCTCCCATTTCGGCTACCACAAACCACCAAATTCAAAAATTCTTGGTGCTTTCTTCTCTCATTTCAACCCTCTACTCATTTCTCACTTCAAACTCAAAATTTCGTCTCTCTTCTCCTCTCTCCACTGAAACCCTAGCCAAGCCCTCTCTTCAAGTCCAGTGATCCAACCGTTAAATCGACGATCTGACTTTGCGATTGTGCTTCTAGAGTCTCTCTCTTCTTAGATTCGTGCTTCATTCTCGAATCGGTAAAGTCTCATTTTTCTCAATCTCGATGCCTCAAAGGAATGTTGAAAAGCTTGTTGCCATAAGGAAAAACAAAAGACCCCGAAATGAATCGGGTCAATCGAGTGGAAGTGTAATAGAACCCGATATTTCAACTATCCGAACCAATACTTACCTTTTTCGGAATGCTAATGCACATACCAATTTTACCGGCCAATTTTGTACTCGGAGTTTGTCCAAATGTTATTACTTTGATAAATCCACTGTTACCTTTGGATATCCCGAGGATAATAAAATTATCCAATACCTAACTCATTGGCATTGGGATCCGTTGATCAAATGTAATGAACCATATAGTGACTTGATAACCCGCACATTCTACTCAAACCTTATAATCTCTGAGAATCCCCTTTTCCTCTCTTCTTATGTGTGCGGGAAAGAAATTGTTCTCTCTCTTGACAACCTAGCAAATTGGCTTGAATTGCCAAATGAGGGTTGTTCGCACAGATGCGCAACGCAAGCTTCGGTACGCTTGAGAGCGTACCTTTTAAAACCGCGTTTACACTCCACGAGTAAGGGTTGCAAGTGCACAACCCCTATCGAGTAGTATAATCGGGTATCGATCCACAGGGACGGTTAATTGCGAGGTTAGAATCTACCTAACTTGATTAAAAACTAGAAGTGTGAAAGGTTTGGTTTGGTATTTAATTTCCTAAAGGGGTCAATTCAAACAATTCAAACAATTCAAGTAGATGTAATAAAATGCTAGAAGAAATGTAAATTGTGTTTTGATTATGGATAAAAGGCGTTTCCAGGGTTTCAGACTTCATCTCTGATCTGCCTCTAGTGGTACGGCCCGTACCAAGTTGGTACGGCTAGGCCGTACTTCACTTGGTAAGGCAAGGCCGTACCACCCTGGTAAGACCCGTACTGGCTTCCCAGAACAGAACCTACCAGTTCGAGTGAATGCATTTCCTTGCTGGTACCTTGTGCTAAACTCTTTAGAAAGGTTCAATTGACCATACCTAAGGTTCCTAACCCTCAACCGTCGTTTGTTGGATCAAGATCTAGGTTGGAATGCAATTGATTGCCTTTTAGGGATTTCTACACCTCAACTCTCGTGTGTTGGTACAGATCTACCCTAGCTGGTTGATTGGAGGTCTAAGGCACCCTCTAATCTGTCGATTAGAGGAGAATTCAACCTCTCGGCTTCAATTCGAACTATTCTACCCTAAGCATTTGATTTGGATGAGAGATTGCGATCTAAACCTAGAGGCACATCATACAACAATCACAGCAAGCAAAGCAAAAGATATCAAAGTAAATCACAATCAATCAAACTAAAGAGTTCATACAAGATACAAGTCAAAGAAAGTCAAAACAAATCAAGAATCAATCTCTAACCCTAGAAACTAAAAGAACTACTCACAGCACATGATCTGATCTAAAAATACAATAAAAGGAATAGAGAAAGCCATGGATTGAAGGGATCGAGAGGAGGAAGCTTGATCCGTCGAGTTTCGCCTCTTCCTCTTCCTTCCTTCTTGCTCCTAGCTCCTTAGCTCTCTTTCTCTCTCTTACTGTGCTCTCAAATAGATCTGGAATGGAATGCCTGTCGAAATTGGAGAGTTCCCCGCTTTAAATAGCCTCTGCCAAAATTTGAATCTGTCAGGCCGCCTTTATGTACGGCCCGTACCAAATTGGTACGGCCTGGCCGTACCAGGCGTGGTGAGACTGTAGATCTTCTCGCTAGCTTTCCAAAAAGTGGTCATACGCTCAAAACGGAGTTACGAGTCAAAAGTTATGACTGTTTTAAGTTCGGTGCTGAAATTTCTGGATCTGACGCAGGTCGCGTGGGGGAAGTCAGAACTCTGCCTGCTTTGCTTGTTTTCGCCTATTTCCTGCAAATCAACCACAAAACTGCAGCAGTACCATATTCTATTGATTTTCAATGTAAACTATGCAATTTAGTGGTCGAAAACATAAGGTCTGGTCTGAAAATAGGTCGAAATAATAGATGAAATATGGACATATCAAATTCCCCCAAGCTTACCCTTTGCTTGTCCTCAAGCAAATTTGTACTTTCAAACCGGGTTTGGATTCTAAATGCAAGCTAAATGCCTAAATGTGAAAATTTACTCGATTGACTCAATTAAGAAACTCAAGAATCTTTTTGCTATGATTTGGACTCACCTTGGTAAATTTTGATTCACCTCACAAATTGATTAACAAAACCTCAAACTCTAAATGTTTCAAAACTTGCAAAGCTGATTACTCGAATTTGTCGATTTATCATTCTTTCACTAAACTGTGCCCTCGTTTGTAGGAGATTTACCCTTTTGGCCCCCCCAAGCTTGAATCAAGCTTAGGTCAGAAAGTTGCGGACTTCGTGTGTTGATATGTGCAAAAATTTTATTTCTTTCATTTCTAATTTGGGAGACGAGCTCAAAGGCGCCCATTCAAGGCTTATTGCCAGTACTCTTATTTTCTCCATCTTTTCATCTCTCTTTTTTTTTTTTTTTTTTTTTTATTATTATTTTTTTTATTTGCACATACCATGAATACACACATCCACTAGCGTTCATTCACACCAACGGATATCCCAACCTTTCTTTATTTGAAATCCCTATTTCCAAAATTTAAAGGCACAATTCAGTTTCTAAATTCTATTTCAACATTCAAGTCTCCATTCTCACAAGTCTCAAACCATTTATTCCTAATCAGTTCTATTTGGTCAATTATGAGGTTAGTTCTAACTTCCCAAAGTCATCCCAATCACATGAAAATTTTCAAACAGGTCCCAAATCGAAACAATCAAGCAAATTTTTCACCTAACAATGCAAGAGAAAAGTAAAAATGACCTAAGTGCAATCAAAATAAATCCTAAAACACAAAAGTAAATCCTAAGATACAAAAGTCGTCTTCCCCCCCCAAGCTTAGCCTGAGCATTGTCCTCAATGCTTCAAGACTGAAAGATAAAGAGATATAGAAGCAAAAGGGAAAGAGAAAACATACCCGCTCAGTCATCGGTGGGAGGTGGATCAGGTGGCACTGGTGGGAGCACCCACTTCTGAGGTACACGGCCCATGCGATCACACTCTTGCATCAGAAGAATCCGCAAGATTCCCATCAAGTTCTTGATCGAGCGCCCGATCGCGCTTTTGTGCGCTTCCAATTTCTCCAAGAGTGTAGCAGTCCGATCGGGTTCAAGATCTGCACTTATGATCACAGGACGACATCTATCTGGGTCTAGAAGCTCATACCTGAGGTGAAGAGGCTTGAGCTCAGGAGTCAGCCGCTTTGTCTGGGTCTTGACGCGGGTCGCATCAGGTGGAATGGCATCACATGTTGACCAATCCGACTCGCTTCCTTTGGTCTCCAGGTCATCAGAACACGGCATGCGGGTCGCATCGGGTGGCATGCGGGTCGCGTCCATATGCTCTTCAGGTGGAGATGCGGGTCGTGTCTCAATGATGCGGGTCGCGTCAAGTGCGGTCTGGTCTGTTGGCTGGGCTGGTCCTTCGCATTCTGGCTGAGCTGGCAGCTTTTCAGGTTGAGATTGGCGTGAGGTGATGATGTGACTCAACTGCTCCAACAGCTTGTTTTGAGCGGCCATCTGCGTGGACATGTTTTGCAACTGTTCCCACAGCATCTGGTTCACCTTCCCTTGCTCGTGTATGAATTCGATCTCAGCGGGATCAACGTACGGCTCGGGTGGGTCGGGTTGGAATACGCAATTGTTCGAGTCATCGAATGGTGCAGGGTCGTAGAAATTGCAATTGTTGTTGCTGATATAGCCATCCTGCTCCGGCTCCTCACTCCAATCAGCCAGTGGGCAATACTCATAAGAGTGTCTCCTGTCCCCACACATGGCACATGGCTGTGGTTTCTGGTTTCTGGCTGCCCTCACGCTCATTCTGATTGAATACTTCTCCATGGCCTCCTCTAGCTCGGCAGCTCTAGCATAAAGAGCTGCGATCATGGCCTCCTCTAGCTCGGCAGCTCTAGCATATAGAGCTGCGATCTGATCAGCTTTGGATCGGCCGCCTCCTCCAGCTTGAAAATTGTCGCGGCCAAACCAATGTTGGTCTGTCGTCATGTACATGAGATCCATGGTGTCTCGAGCTCCTCAGATAGTAATCGCCATAGTGTTCCTAAAAAAGAGAAAATAAAATAAGATAAATAAATAAAAGAAACAAAATAAAAGAAAATAAAGGATACAAGATAAAGTCTAGATCAACTAAGTAAGATAAAACCTAACTAGGCAATTGGTTACCGTCCCCGGCAACGGCGCCAAAAACTTGTTCGCACAGATGCGCAACGCAAGCTTCGGTACGCTTGAGAGCGTACCTTTTAAAACCGCGTTTACACTCCACGAGTAAGGGTTGCAAGTGCACAACCCCTATCGAGTAGTATAATCGGGTATCGATCCACAGGGACGGTTAATTGCGAGGTTAGAATCTACCTAACTTGATTAAAAACTAGAAGTGTGAAAGGTTTGGTTTGGTATTTAATTTCCTAAAGGGGTCAATTCAAACAATTCAAACAATTCAAGTAGATGTAATAAAATGCTAGAAGAAATGTAAATTGTGTTTTGATTATGGATAAAAGGCGTTTCTAGGGTTTCAGACTTCATCTCTGATCTGCCTCTAGTGGTACGGCCCGTACCAAGTTGGTACGGCTAGGCCGTACTTCACTTGGTAAGGCAAGGCCGTACCACCCTGGTAAGACCCGTACTGGCTTCCCAGAACAGAGCCTACCAGTTCGAGTGAATGCATTTCCTTGCTGGTACCTTGTGCTAAACTCTTTAGAAAGGTTCAATTGACCATACCTAAGGTTCCTAACCCTCAACCGTCGTTTGTTGGATCAAGATCTAGGTTGGAATGCAATTGATTGCCTTTTAGGGATTTCTACACCTCAACTCTCGTGTGTTGGTACAGATCTACCCTAGCTGGTTGATTGGAGGTCTAAGGCACCCTCTAATCTGTCGATTAGAGGAGAATTCAACCTCTCGGCTTCAATTCGAACTATTCTACCCTAAGCATTTGATTTGGATGAGAGATTGAGATGATCACATGACCTTGATAGGTTCGATCTAAACCTAGAGGCACATCATACAACAATCACAGCAAGCAAAGCAAAAGATATCAAAGTAAATCACAATCAATCAAACTAAAGAGTTCATACAAGATACAAGTCAAAGAAAGTCAAAACAAATCAAGAATCAATCTCTAACCCTAGAAACTAAAAGAACTACTCACAGCACATGATCTGATCTAAAAATACAATAAAAGGAATAGAGAAAGCCATGGATTGAAGGGATCGAGAGGAGGAAGCTTGATCCGTCGAGTTTCGCCTCTTCCTCTTCCTTCCTTCTTGCTCCTAGCTCCTTAGCTCTCTTTCTCTCTCTTACTGTGCTCTCAAATAGATCTGGAATGGAATGCCTGTCGAAATTGGAGAGTTCCCCGCTTTAAATAGCCTCTGCCAAAATTTGAATCTGTCAGGCCGCCTTTATGTACGGCCCGTACCAAATTGGTACGGCCTGGCCGTACCAGGCGTGGTGAGACTGTAGATCTTCTCGCTAGCTTTCCAAAAAGTGGTCATACGCTCAAAACGGAGTTACGAGTCAAAAGTTATGACTGTTTTAAGTTCGGTGCTGAAATTTCTGGATCTGACGCAGGTCGCGTGGGGGAAGTCAGAACTCTGCCTGCTTTGCTTGTTTTCGCCTATTTCCTGCAAATCAACCACAAAACTGCAGCAGTACCATATTCTATTGATTTTCAATGTAAACTATGCAATTTAGTGGTCGAAAACATAAGGTCTGGTCTGAAAATAGGTCGAAATAATAGATGAAATATGGACATATCAAGGGTGAGGAATCATATCCTCTTAGGAGTTGGCCAAGTGAGGCTAGTGAGCCGCCTGACCACTATAAGACTTGGTTTGATCGTAACAACCGTGGCGGGGTAAAACTCTATGCGTCCCATCTTTCTTCACTCCACCGTTTGCTTTTCTTATTCATTAACAATATTCTCATCCCAAAAGCAACGATCAAAACAAACATGGAATGGGGGCCCATCTATTACATGCGTCATCTTATCTCTTTGGATGACAAACGGTTAAACATTCCCTATATTATTCTTCGTCACATGAGGAGTGCGTACACAAGCACGGTTGCCAATTTGCCGTACGATCACCTCATTCACAAAATAATTCGCCAAAGTGGCACAGTCATTCCCGATGACTTTCTTACCGAAACACCGATCAATTTGGTCGACCTTTTACCAAAACATGGTTGGACCTCATGTTATTCGGACTCGGGTCTACCAATGTTCCGACCCGATAGACGAGACATAAATAATTGGATCAATGCCCCCAATGCCCTACCAAACCAATATTGAGATTCATCCGAGGATGAACCACCGATACAAGAACCACCGGCACCGGTACAACCGCCAATGGGTCAAGGTGACATACCTCAAGGTATGGATGACAAATTGAATTGGATAATCGACCACATGAAAGAGTATCAATTGGAAATGTCCAAAGGGTTTAAAGACGTGAACAAAAGTCTTCACGAAGTTCGAGCACAACTCCGCAAAAACACCAAAAGCCATCCACTCACTTGATGAAGCTCAATCCGATCTTGCGACCCAATTTGTGCAACGATTTGTGCCTCGAGTGGTGCCACAACTAGTGCCGGTCATCACACTCTATCCGATGATGAAGAAGAAGAAGACCAAGATGATGATGATGATGAAGAAGAAAACGCGTCCGACTAGCCATTTCTTACTCCTTTAGTTATATTTTAAAATTTGCTAGTTGTTTGCTATGCTATAAACTTGTGTTAATTTTTTGCTTATTGCATGATTTGGACAACTTTGCTTAGGTTATTTAAGTAAGACTTGTTTAATTTGCTATTGCTATGAACTTATTGCTTATGGTTGACTTGTGATGTTTAGAACAAGTATTTCATATTGCATGACATTATTAGAAATGTTTGATATTGCATGACTTATTTATGGTAATTCACATTCCTCGATCAAAATTGCAATTGTTAACTGGATATGTCACTTCCTCAATTTGTTTTGTTGCTTGTAATCATCTTTGCTATATTCCAAAATTGAGGGGGAGCGCTTGGTAATTGTGCTATTTTTTCTCCCTTTCGTCGATTTCCAAAAGGAGGAGAAAATGCAAGCCATGCAAAAACATTATTGGGAAAACTAAAATTGGGAAAAATTGATTTATGCACTTACTTGCGTTGTATGTTTTGCAAATCCAAAAGGAGGAGATTGTTGTTTCAAGCAATTCTCTTTTAAGTCTATTTGACTAATTTGCAAAACATACAATTATTGAATTTTACAATTTCTCTATTTTAGAAAGTATGCAGGTTCAAGGCAATTGGAATTGCAATATAGAGTGTTTGAACCGAAGATATCATCAAGACATTTATCAAGAATTTAAATTATAAAATTATAAACTTGGTAAAGTGCTTTTGATGTTGTTTTTACAGGGACAAACGTTGGTAACGTTTTATAAAAGTTATAACGATTTATCTGTGAGAAAAAGAATTGAGAAATCAATTGATCAACAGCTGAAGGAACTACAAACGTTGGAAACGTTTTAAATAATTTCAAAACTTCAAAATGGTTGTTTTGATCGATTGATTTCCAGAGAAAATCGTCTGGTAACGATTGTCAAACGTTGATAACGTTTGAACTGAGCTCACAGATAAAAAAACCTAAATTTGAATTTTTGAACTAAACGTTGTAACGTTTTAGTGCAGAAAGCTCTTTCCAGAGCTGCCACTATAAATAGAGCTTTAGCGTTCTTGTCAATTAAAAACTTTTAGCCGCCCCTAACTTTCAAAAGCGATTTTTCTGTGAGCTTAAGTTTCTCCATTGTTGTGAGAACTAAAACTTCAATATCTCTCAAAAAACCTCAAATCCACTTCACTAATCTTGAGTTAGATTATTAGGTTAGAGTGAGTTTTTGAGTGTTTCTCTTGAGTTTTTGTGACTTCCCGTTGATTGTAAGGGCTCACCGGTTTACAAGTTGTAACTTTTCTTTTTGGGTAATAGAAAGGCGCACCGAGAAGCGGTTGCGACGCCCCGGAGACGTAGGCATTTTAAGCCGAACTCCGTTATCATCCCGCGTGTCAATTTCTCTAAACTCATCTACTTTACTTTAATTGTAATTATTTTCAGTTTTAAGTATTAGTGGTGCCTTAGGAACAAAGTAGTTGTGAATAGTGTGCCCGCTTTGTGGCACACAAAACATATTACCTTTTTGTGGTCATCCTCACGTTCCTTGTTGTATAGGCATTCAAAGTCCAACATTCCTTGGAACATTTTGGATAGAATTAGGGTGTCTTTAGAGATTTCATGTTTTATTTTCTTGTAGAATTGGAAGTTTGAGGGACGAGTATTTGAGGAGTTAGATGTTCTTGGGAAATTACGGTTTTGTGTTGGAAAAGCCATGCTTTTGGTTTGAGTATCTAGGCCACTTGTTTGTCGAAGCTTTTCTTTAAAGCCAACTAAGTGGTTATAGATCTCATCTGGGGTGTTTGTAGTTCCTGTCATGACTTCCAAGGCGTTCACCAAGCTCTCCCACCTATTTCTCTTGAGCATGACTCGCAAAAGCTTTCCTAAACTCATTTTGGATACATACAAGTCTATTTTACATAGCCTCAACCAATTCTCCTCCTTCTATATTGAAGTTTTCGAATTTTGTTTCAAATCTGATAATTTGGGTTCTTTTGAATTGTGAATTACCCTCGTACTTATATACGAGAGCATTCCACATATCTTTGGCATTTGATGAATTATTATATACCAAAGCTACCTCTTCACTAACCGTGTTTAATAGTGCATTAACCGCGTTGTCATTATCTTTCTTTGCTTGTTTTGAGACAATGGTCTTAATTTTCTCAACCTTGTTGCCTTCAGTTGTGGATCTGTGGTTTCGACAACCTTGTCGGCATATGTTGGTGTATACCCATTTTCAATTATATCCCAACATTCAAGAATGTTGAGATAGTTAATCATAGCTCGCTTGTGGTTGCAACCCCAAAAATAGGGGTTCTTTAATAATTCTATTTGGTGCCATTTTGGATCTAGAAGTACTTAAATTAAGTGGGTCTTAATTCAAGTTAACTTACTCTGATACCACTTTGTAGTCCCTAACATCACCTAGAGCGGGGTGAATAGGGAGTCTTAAAGACTCTTGGACGTTTTTTGGTTAAATCCTCTAAACTAACAAATTAAACAAACAACAAGCAAGCGTGTACAAGTAAAGTAAATAGAGTAGAGTTAAAGAAATTTGACACGCAAGATGATAATGAAGTTCAGTGTAAAATGCCTATGTTTACGGGGTAGAACAACATCGTCGGCGCCAATTTCCTATTATCCAAAAAGAAAGGATACAACTCGTGACACATGAGCCCAATAATAGTGGAAAGTCATGGCCTAACTCGTGTACAAGGTGAGCCTAGAAGCTCAAGCTGGAGAGTCCCTCGAGATCGTTACACAACTATAGATATATTTAAGCGAAAATGCTCAAATATATCCATAGCTGAACCCCTTCAATGCCCTACAAGGATGATGCACTATCTAGGATGGAAAGGCTCCAGAACCAAATCCTATACACTAAACTATATATCTAAGAAGATAAGTCAAGTAGATTTGAAAGTGTTGAGAGGATATTGAAGTTTAAGCTCACTCAACAATGGAAGCTTTCAAGAATGCACAATAAATGCTTTTTGAATGTGGAAGGCGGCTAGCTTGGTCCAATCTGAAGTGGGGTAACTCCTTTTATAGTGGGGGCTCCAGATTTGCCAGATCTGTTCTGATGGAAGTAATCCGTTCAGAACGAATTGTACAAATATTGAAATTAGGATTTCCGCAATAAATAAATTAATATTAACATTTTTGAATGTTTATGTCCGTTCAGGACGGTAGTACAATTTACCCACAAAACTTGATAAGCGTTCCAACATATGACATATGTCCTGGACAGAACCAAACTGGAGCTTTGTAATTTTATGATTTAATCCGTTCCATACGGTTTGGTCCGTTCCAAATGGATGCTCCAGAAATCAACAATTCTCAAATATACTTTACTTAACTAGATTATTACAAATCAATAGCTTCGTAAAGTCTTGTTGATATCTTTGGTTCTTCAAATAAGTTTTGCAATTAAGATCTTCATGAACCTTTGTTGTTCTTCATATAAATCTTGCAATTAAGATCTTGAACCTATCTTTGGTTCTTCATTATTAATCTTGCAATTAAAGTCTTGAACCTACAAACCCACTCAATCATGTAAATGGTTTTATTCAACTAATCTTGCAATTAAAGTCTTGAATATCTTTTGTTCCATTTTAATTTCTAAAATAATTTTTAGTTGGTTATTTTGGATCAAAAGTTGTATTCTTATTTGATTGAAAAGCAATATATTTCTTGTTATCGAAATTGAGTTTTAGAAATTTTTTATTATTAAAAATTTGAGTTTGTTCCCCTTTGTCTTTTGGGCTTTGCGAGTGATTGGATTTGAATGAGGATTGACCATTTTCATATCCAAGACCAAGTTTTCCAAATCCTCGATCTTCTATTTGATCTCTTTCTTGAAAGTATAAGTCTAGCCTAATGACACTTCTCGATTCATTAGGTGGCCTTAAAGCCCTATTTTCGGTCTCCAAAGTTTGTATTCTAACTTTTAAAATCTCAATCTCACCTATGTGTATTTGACAATTATTAACTTTACTAGACATTTGCAATTCATTTATTTTGAGCTCACAACTTTTAACTTTATCTTTTAGCATTTTATTTATAGCATTTGTTGCTTTTAGACTCATATTCTCATCTAGTAAGTTATTTGTCTTTTGTCTAATGGATTCCAATTCATCTAGATGTGACTTACATGTGTGCGACTCAAACTCTTTTGTCTTGGGTTCAAGCTCAAGAATCTTAGACCTCAACTTTTGTATAATACCTTCTTTCTTAAGCAAATCCGAATTTACCTCATCAAGGAGATTTCTCAACCAAATTTCATTGTTGGAGGTTAGATTCTTCTTATAGAAAATGCTTAGCTCATTTGTGACTATATAATTATTGGACAAAACGGTTTGAGTCTCATTAGTTCCTAAAGAGTTGCTAGTTGATTCACTTTCGGATTCATAACCATTTTGACTAAAGTTTAATTGTACCTCATTTGTAGTGCTAGATGATCCCTTGTTTGAGTCCTTTCTTTTGTTCTTGGATTTCGCCACCTCTCCAAGGACTTCAATGGCTAGTTTGTCGGTGATATTGTTGCTAGCGATAATTGCTTCCACATTTACATCAGAATCTTCATCATGATTAGCCATCAAGGCTAGGTTGACTTCTTGCTCATCATTTGCCTCCGAGTCGGATTCTTCATCGCTACTCTCATCGGAGTTTTCATTCAACAAGGCCTGCAAAGCTTTTAACACTTTCTTACCTTGGTATTTTTCGTTTCCCGGCCTTAATTGGCGTTCTTGTTTTTCTCCTTCATCCTTGTTTCTAGGGAAGAGCTTGTAGCACGTTTGCATAGAGTGTCATTCCTTGTGACAAGTTATGCACATTGCTCTTTTGTTTTTCTCTTTATGCTTCTTGTTGTACTTTTGTTCAAACTTTAACATACCTTGAAATATTTTGGGTAAGAGTAGCGCATCTTTTGAGGATTCTTGGTTTATTTTATTTAGGAGGTGGTCATTTGAGGAGTAATTGTTTTAGGAGTTGTAGGATTTCTTTTTGAAGAATTTTTTTTTGTGCAGGAAGAGCTATAGTCTTGGTTTTAGCTTCAAGTTCACCGGTTTGTCGAAGCTTCTCTTCACAACTTCGGAGATAGGCGAATAGCTCATCCGAGGTGAAGGTTTGAACTCCATAGAGTACCTTAAGAGCGCTTATCATAGACTTCCATCTTGGTTTCCTAAGCATCACACACAAAATCTTTTCTATAACTTTGTTGTTAGAAATATGTTCTCCCAATTCTATAAATTCATTTTGTATTTGTAACATTCCATTATACATATCTTCAACTGACTCACCATCTCCTATATTACAACTTTGTTTGATTTGGGCATTACCTTCATAGTTGTTTATTAGGGCCTCCCACATCTCTTTGGCACTAGTCATATTACCAAATATCATAGCAACTGATTCACTAACAAAACTATATATAGCATTAATCGCATTATCATTTTCTTTTCTTTTTTTAGTTTTGAGTCGGCGGTAAGTTGGGTTGAGTTAGTTTCAGTTTCAGGGGTAAAACCATTTTGGACAATGTTTCATACCTCAATTATAGTCAAATAATTGATAATTTATTTTTCCAATGACTAAAACTTTTGGTTGTTAGCATTGGAGGTTCCTTGACATATCTTAGGGCCATTGGTGCCATTTATAGATCTAAAAATAAAGGCTTCAAATTAAGTGAGTCTTAATTTGAATTACCTACTCTGATACGACTTGTTGTCCCTAACGGCACCTAGAGGGGGGTGAATATGGGGCCTTTTAAAATTATAACCCTAGATGGTTTAATATTCACTACAAATATATATATCTAACGTGTATGTAAGTTGTTCTTGGCGGAAACAAGAAAACTTAAACTAAGCAAGTGTATGTAAAGTAAATAAAAGAGTAAAGAGACACTTGACACGAGATATGTTTACGGAGTTTGGCACTAACGCCTACGTCTCCGGGGCTTCGCGACCTTCTTGATGGTGCGCCTTTCTTTACCCAATGAGAAAGGAGTACAAAGTGGAACCAGTGAGCCCTTACAAACCTTGGGAAGTCACACGACCCGAGCCCGAAATTAGCTCTTGAGCAATAAAGGCTCGAGTGTTTGAACAAACAAGAGATCTCACAAATCACTCTAATTCTTACACAAGATTGAGTATGGTGGAGTATGCTTGAGATTGTTGTAAAGATATTGAAGTTTGATGCACACACAACAATGGAGAATTCTAGATCTGTTTTGAAAACATAATATTGTAATTTGAGGCGGCTAGATTGTTATCTCAAACCTAGATTTTGCTTCTATTTATAGAGAAAGAAACAAAATAAGGTAGCTGACATCAACCATTACAACGGTTGATTAACCGTTATAACGGAGTCCCAGCTAGTAGGTTTGGCTGCGCTGGAAACACTAACGCTTAATAAGTATTACAACGGTTGGTACAACGAAACTCTCTGGAGATTTTTGAGGTCCGAAATGAATTAATTCGTTACAACATTTGATTGGTCGTTATAACAGAATAAATCGATTACTCTATGAAATTTTGGATATGAATTATTCTGTTGCAACACTTCCTTAACCAATGTAACGGTTTAGGTCAATTACCTCAATCTCAAGCATATTTTACCAATTTTACAGATTTCTAATACATACACTAATCTTGAGTTTAGTCTTCTCAGTCCAATCCTTGGTCCATTATAGTACATCCTTGATATATATAGCATTTGATGATGCATCCTTGATGTTTATTGAAACTTTATATCGTCATGAACCTGTATAATAACTCAAGATAAGAAACCGTAAAATTCAACAAATATATATTTTGCAAATCTAGTCAAACAGACTAAGTAGATTATTGCATAGTCCAACAATAACTACCTTATTCTCTTGCCTAATAACGACTCAACTAGAGTGTTGCAAGGACCTTCAATTAGAATATTTTATTAGGTTTGCAACTACCCTCTTCTAATGCAATATGGCGACACTACTAAAGTGCTTTAAAGACCTTCAATAAGAGTGTTGTATTAGGGTTGCAACTATCCTCTTCTCTTGTCATATGGCAACTGTTGAGTATTTTGTGTACGTATTTTAGGGGTTGATTTAATACTCTTTTGCTTTTAAATTTATATACCCAATACTCAATTTTGATTGGTTGCAACCATACAACCTCTCGTGGTAGTATCGGGGTCGAACACAAGGACAACGGGAAGCAATATTGACTAATTTAATCTTAATTCTATGAGGTGTGAAATAGTAATTTAAAGTTTGGTTTGCAAGCCGCGACAACATTGTGGGCTCAATGCCCGAGTTGAGTTGGTTGTGAACTAAATAAAAAGTAATAAACTTAAAATGGTTGTTTGAAACAATATTGGGAAGGTCTAGGGGCTGCGGCTCACTATCTGAATCAGCTAATTCTACTTACTTGGTTTGCTAATTGTATTCATGTTTGCGTAATTGTGGTTTCTATTATAAATGTCAAGTTAAGAGGTTTCACGTTTAGTTTATCACCAATTAACAACTTGTCTTAACCAGATTGGACTTCACGTTTAGCTTATCGTCACAAGTTGGTTAAGATGTTGGTTCGACTAGTCAAGCTACTCTCAACTACTGACACTTCGCGTTTAGCTTATCGTGATCGGTAGCGATTGTAGCTTGATATATGATGAAGCCAAAACATATAGTGAAAATCCCTATCTTTTCTCCCGAAAAATGGCAAAAAGCGAATGCAAAGTAGCAATTTTCCCGATTTATTTACCGCAAATGTGTTTTTAGGTCTTTATGGCAGGTTTTTAAGAAAGTTGCATATTTAGGCCAAAAACATAGCAAAAGTGTCATATTTAGGCGATTTCTGAAGATAACACCAAAACAGGGCATCACATGGAGCATGCAACGCCTCACACGAAGTGCACAACATGCGAAATAGTGAAAAATACATAAAATTCGCTAAGTGCACAACGCCTCACACGAAGTGCACAATGCCTCCCTATGTCTCATGCGGCATACCCTGATGCCGCACGATCCGTGGACTATTTCCTTTGGATAAGATCATCTACCGTTGATGCTATTTTTGGTAGAATTCTTCTGAAAGGATGCGATTGCTTCAGCGGCAAGCTTTCATAGCTATTTTTGGCTTCTATCCAAATTTGGAGTGCACTCTAAGTTTCCACCACCTCCACTACTTCCACTACTCCATCTCTCATATTATGAAGGCTATAAATACCCCTCTTGTAATAGGATTTAGTGTGCATGTTTAATTGTGTTAAGTCCATAGAATAGATATTAACAATCTTCATTGCCATGTTAGGTTAGAGAGTTACTTAAAGAGGAAGGGTAGCTATCAGAAGTCAAGCAGGCGAAGAAGGAATCATCTAAGGAGGCAGATGTTCATCCATCTTCAATTGGGTTGTAATTTATGTTCTCTTTTTTTTATTCTTTTTATTTTGCCATGGCCACGAGAAGCTAAACTTCTCATCTCTAGGGTGAGGGTTGTACTCGAATTCTTAATTATGTTTTAGTATAAGTTTATATTTTGTTTATGTCAATTTGACTTTTCTTTACCATTTAAATTCTTTTTTATTAAGTCCTTGCATACATAGTTTTGTCTACTATATGCCAGTGACCCTCCACATACCAATAGGTGTCAATTCATTGCATCCCGGTGTGAGTGGGATAATGTATGTAAGTAGTTCAACACTTCGACTAACGAGGCCTGGCAACGGTTCAAAGACTAGGGTTAGAACCCAGTGGGCTCCCTTGGCAGGATAACGTTAATTGTACATTTATATTATATTAGGAAACACCTAGATTAGATAGGGTCTTTGGGATATTCAATCATGGGGAGATGTTCACAACCTAGAAGACACATGCCCACTTCTCGCGGAGGTAGAAGTAGAGCAAGTCAACATGGTGAACAATTCCTACAAGCCTAACAACCAAAATGCTAATGCATACAACCAAGGTTTGAGGAATCAAGTGAACTACCCCCTATAGGAACGATCAAGGAGCTGCAAATCCGCAAGGATATCAACCTAACTATCAGCAGAGACGGCCACAACAACCATACCAGCAGAGGCAATTCGAGCAACAACCTCCTCGCAAGCCATACATCGAGTATGTTATGGAGAAGTTGTTTGAAAGGCAAGGGAGAACAATAGACGAGATCAACACCAATGTCAATGTAATAGGTGAACAAACAGAAAATCAAGTAGCTCAACTGGCTCATGATTTTTTTAGTTTTTTGCGAGGTAGAGGCAAGCTTCCGGGACAACCAGAGGTCAACCCATGAGAATCAACTCGATGCATTACAACCAATGATGATCAACGCTACAACGTGCACCCTCCAACTGAAGGAGCACTCTTCCCGCCTCCATCCAACTAAACGAGGAAAGGTCTAGCTTATGACCTAAAACAAGCGCTGCGTGGGAGGTAACCCACAGTTCTTTTTACTTTTTATGTACTTTTATTTTTAGTTTTAGAGTCATGGGTAACTTACCAAACCATAACTGACAGGTAGATGATCGGAATTGTGACAAAGGAAGAAACTAAGGACAAGAAAAATAATTTTTCTGTTTTAGTATACAACCCGAACGGTATCATTCCATACTGCATGCGGGATATGCTCGAACTTCGTACGGTACCCAACCAGACATACCGCAGGAAAATGTAGGAAATAGGGTTTAAGTTGAGCCCGCATACATTATCTGCATGCGGCATAGGTAGAACTGTGTTAGGAATAGAATTAGGAAAATTGTCGGCCAAGTTTTCTTACCGCACGAGATGCCTTGTGCGGCACGCCAGAGGCCGCAGGAAGGCTATTTTTGGGTGTTTCTCTATTTTTGGATTCCAGAAAAATTTATTTTTGGCTGTTTTGAAAATAGAGAGGAGATCATGGGTTACTCCACTATCCCCACTCCAGCCAATAACCCTTCTTCCTTCCTCACAACCCTTTCTAATTTTCAAGTCCCTTCTTCTTCCTTAGCAACTTTTGTTTTTCAGCAAAGAAATTCTTCTAAGTCCAGGCCGCACGCCTAAGCCCCAGGGCAGACATAGAAGGTGATCCATGGCCGAATTCAACTAAGCCGACGATCAATCTCGACCATCCATGCCACCAAACAATAGCAGGCCGGCTGGGATGTTGTTTCCTTCTGAAGAACATTGTGTACGCTTTTAAACATTTCAAGAACGCACAATAAAGGTAACAAGGGGCCATGCCATTTATCTCTACAAAACTTATTGATTTGCGATGAGGTAAAGGCGTTTCTATCCTCAATCAACCTATGGGAGTTATTCTACAAGTTGAGATGGATGTTACATACGCACGAGCCACCTTAGAGTTCTTAGCGACCTTGCAAGAAGAAGGCGACAAGATAGGTTTCAACCTAAATAATAGGCACTACACCCTCACCATAAACGAGGTCAACTTAACGTTAGGTCTACCCTTGGGTGGGCACGTATCACATGGAGCCAAGATGGAGAGGATGCCTTTTGAGAGAAGCACTCTCTACAAGAAGGAGATGGACGAAGGCCTAGAGCAACCTACATCTTCAACACCCTGCTAAGATTTGCTTACATCCTCTTGACAAACTCTATCTTCCAAACTGGAGAATTCAATACGAAGGTAGATGACAAGATGACATCATCAACTATGGCCTCCACATAGGATTCTTCGTTGTTGACTGTCGTCAAATGACAAGAGAAAAGGGTAGTTAAAACCCTAATACAACACTCTAATTGAAGGTCTATATTGCACTCTAAAAGTATCGCCGGATAGCAAGAGAAGTGGGTTGTTCCAACCCTATTACAACACTCTAATTGAAGGTCTTTGCAGCACACTAGTTGTGTCCCATATGGGAATGGAAGAGGGTAGTTTCAATCCTAATAGAACACTCTGAGGTCTTTGCAGCATTCCAATTGTCTTTAGATGACTAGAGAAGAGGGTAGTTGCAACCCTAACACAACACTCTAATTGATGGTCTTTACAACACTCTAGTTGTGTCGTTATATGGCAAAAAAATAGGGTAGTTACAACCCTAATACTACACTCTAATTATAGGTCTTTGCATCACTCTAGTAGTGTTGTTAGATAGAACACTCTAATTGACTATCTTTGAAGCACTCTAGTTATGTCGATAGATGGCAAGAGAAGAGGATAGTTGGAACCCTAATACAACACTCTAATTGAAGGTCTTTGCAACACTCTAGTTGTGTCGTCAGATGGAAGGAGTGGACGGTTGTTGCAACCCTAATACAACCCTCTAATTAATGGTCTTTACATCACTCTAATTGTGTCATTAGATGGCAAGAGAAAAGAGTAGTTACAACCCTAATCCAACACTCTAATTGAAGGTCTTTGCAGAAATCTACTAGTGTCGCCGAATGGCAAGAGAGGGTAATTGCAACCCTAATACAACACTCTAATTTAAGTTCTTTGTAGCACTCTAGTTGTGTCGTCAGATGACAAGAGAAAATGATGGTTGAAACCATAATACAACACACAAACTGAAAGTCTGTCCAGCACTCTAATAGTATCGCCAGATAGCAAGAGAAGTGGCTTGTTGCAACCCTATTACAACACTCTAATTGAAGGTCTTTGCATCACACTAGTAGTGTCGCCAGATGGGAAGAGAAGATGGTAGTTTCAATCCTAATACAACACTCTAAGGTCTTTGCAGCATTCCAATTGTGTCGTTAGATGACAAGAGAAGAGGGTAGTTGCAACCCTAATATAACACCCTAATTGATGGTCTTTGGAACACTCTAGTTGTGTCGTTATATGGCAAGAGAATAGGGTAGTTACAACCCTAATACTACACTCTAATTATAGGTCTTTGCATCACTCTAGTAGTGTTGTTAGATAGTAAGAGAAGAGGGTTGTTGCAACCCTAATACTCTAATTAATGGTCTTTGCAACACTCTAATTGTGTCATTAGAATGCAAGAGAAAAGGGTAATTACAACCCTAATACAACACTCTATATGTTCTTTGCAACACTCTAGTAATGTCGGTAGATAAGAATAGGGTAGTTACGACCATAATACAACACTTTAATTGAAGGTCTTTGCATCACTCTTGTAGTGCTGCCAGAAGGCAAGGGAAGAGGATAGTAACAACCCTAATACAACACACTAATTGAAGGTCTTTGCAACACTCTAGTTGTATCGTTATATGGCAAGATAATATGGTAGTTACAACTCTAATACTACACTTTAATTATAGGTCTTTGCATCACTCTAGTAGTGTTATTAGATAGTAAGAGAAGAGAGTTGTTGCAACCCCAATACAACACTCTAATTGACGGTCTTAGAAGCACTCTAGTTGTGTCGATAGATGGAAAGAGAAGATGTTAGTTGCAACCCAAATACAAAACTCTTATTGAAGGTCTTTGCAGCACTCTAGTTGTGTCGAAGATGGAAAGAAAAAGGGTTGTTGCAACACTAATACAACCCTCTAATTAATGGTCTTTACAACACTCTAATTGTGTCATTAGATTGCAAGAGAAGAGGGTAGTAACAACCCTAATACAACACTCTAATTTATGTTCTTTGCAACACTCTAGTAATGTCGGTAGATGTCAAGAGAAGAGGGTAGTTGCAACTTAATACAAAACTCTAATTGAAAGTCTTTGCATCACCCTTGTAGTGCTGCCAGAAGGCAAGTGAAGAGGGTAGTTGCAACCCTAATAAAACACTTCAATTGAAGGTCTTTGCAGCAATCTAGAAGTGTCGGCATATGGCAAGAGAAGAGGGTAGTTGCCACCCTAATACAACACTCTAATCTTTGGAGCTCTCTAGTTGTGTCATCAGATGCCAAGAGAAGAGGGTAGTTGAAACCCTAATACAATACTGTAATTGAAGGTCTTTTCATCAGTCTAGTATTATCGTTAGATAGCAAGGGAAGAGGGTAGTTGCAACCCTAATAGAATACACTAATTGAAGGTCTCCGCATCACTCTAGTAGTGTTGCATGATGGCAAGAGAGGAGGGGAGTTGCAAACCTAATACAATACTCTAATTGAAGATCTTTCTAGCACTCTAGTTGTGTCACCGGATGACAAGAGAAGTGGGTTGTTGCAACCCTATTACAACACTCTAATTGAAGGTCTTTGCAGCACACTAGTAGTGTCACCAGATGGGATGAGAAGAGGGTAGTTTCAATCCTAATACAACACTCTAAGGTATTTGCAGCATTCCAATTGTGTCGTTAGATGACAAGAGAAGAGGGTAGTTGCAACCCTAATACAACACCCTAATTGATGGTCTTTGCAACACTCTACTTGTGTCGTTATATGGCAAGAGAATAGGGTAGTTACAACCCTAATACTACACTCTAATTATATGTCTTTGCATCACTCTAGTAGTGTTGTTAGATAGTAAGAGAAGAGGGTTGTTGCAACCCTAATACAACACTCTAATTAATGGTCTTTGCAACTCTCTAATTGTGTCATTAGAATACAAGAGAAGAGGGTAATTACAACCCTAATACAACCAGTGTTGTAAATAACGGTATGCGCTCATCAGACGGATAAGGTACCGGCAAACGATTACTCGGGAATAATCGGGCATGAATGGAAATAATCGTCCGATTATTCGAAAAAATCTGTGACGGTTTGATCATCGCCAACGACTAATCGGACGATTAATCTACCTAAACGGACGTTTTTTACAACACAGAATACAACACTCTAATTTATGTTCTTTGCAGCACTCTAGTAATGTCGGTAGATGAGAAGAGGGTAGTTGGGACCGTAATACAACACTCTAATTTAAGGTCTTTGCATCACCCTTGTAGTGCTGGCAGAAGTCAAGGGGAGATGGTAGTAACAACCCTAATACAACACTCTAATTGAAGGTCTTTGCAACACTCTAGTTTTGTCGTTATATGGCAAGATAATATGGTAGTTATAACTCTAATACTACACTTTAATGATAGGTCTTTGCATCACTCTAGTAGTGTTATTAGATAGTAAGAGAAGAGAGTTGTTACAACCACAATACAACACTCTAATTGATGGTCTTTGAAGCACTCTAGTTGTGTCGATAGATGGAAAAAAAGAGGTTAGTTGCAACCCTAATAAAAAACTCTTATTGAAGATCTTTGCAGCACTCTAGTTGTGTCGCAGATGGAAGGAAAGAGGGTTGTTGCAACACTAATACAACCCTCTAATTAATGGTCTTTACAACACTCTAATTGTGTCATTGGATTGCAAGAGAAGAGGGTAGTAACAATCCTAATACAACACTCTAATTTATGTTCTTTGCAGCACTCTAGTAATGTCGGTAGATGAGAAGAGGGTAGTTGCGACCATAATATACAACACTCTCATTGAAGGTCTTTGCATCACTCTTGTAGTGCTGGCAGAAGCCAAGGGAAGAGGGTAGTAACAACCCTAATATAACACTCTCCTTGAAGGTCTTTGCAACACTCTTGTTGTGTCATTATATGGCAAGATAATATGGTAGTTACAACTCTAATACTACACTCTAATTATAGGTTTTTGCATCACTCTAGTAATGTTGTTAGATAGTAAGAGAAGAGAGTTGTTGCAACCCCAATACAACACTCTAATTGACGGTCTTTGAAGCACTCTAGTTGTGTCGATAGATGGAAAGAGAAGAGGTTAGTTGCAACCCTAATACAAAACTCTTATTGAAGGTCTTTGCAGCTCTCTAGTTGTGTCGCAGATGGAAGGAAAGAGGGTTGTTGCAACACTAATACAACCCTCTAATTAATGGTCTTTACAACACTCTAATTGTGTCATTAGATTGCAAGAGAAGAGGGTAGTAACAACTCTAATACAACACTCTAATTTATGTTCTTTGCAGCACTCTAGTAATGTCGGTAGATGCCAAGAGAAGAGGGTAGTTGCAACTTAATACAAAACTCTAATTGAAAGTCTTTGCATCACCCTTGTAGTGCTGCCAGAAGGCAAGTGAAGAGGGTAGTTGCAACCCTAATAAAACACTTCAATTGAAGGTCTTTGCAGCAATCTAGAAGTGTCGGCATATGGAAAGAGAAGAGGGTAGTTGCCACCCTAATACAACACTCTAATCTTTGGAGCTCTCTAGTTGTGTCATCAGATGCCAAGAGAAGAGGGTAGTTGAAACCCTAATACAATACTGTAATTGAAGGTCTTTGCATCAGTCTAGTAGTATCGTTAGATAGCACTCTAGGTGCAACCCTAATAGAATACACTAATTGAAGGTCTCCGCATCACTCTAGTAGTGTTGCATGATGGCAAGAGAGGAGGGCAGTTGCAAACCTAATACAATACTCTAATTGAAGATCTTTCTAGCACTCTAGTTGTGTCACCGGATGACAAGAGAAGTGGGTTGTTGCAACCCTATTACAACACTATAATTGAAGGTGTTTGCAGCACACTAGTAGTGTCGCCAGATGGGATGAGAAGAGGGTAGTTTCAATAGTAAAACAACACACAAATTGAAAGTCTGTCCAGCACTCTAATTGTATCGCCGGATAGCAAGAGAAGTGGGTTGTTGCAACCCTATTACAACACTCTAATTGAAGGTCTTTGCAACACACTAGTAGTGTCGTCAGATGGGAGGAGAAGAGGGTAGTTTCAATCCTAATACAACAGTCTAAGGTTTTTGCAGCATTCCAATTGTGTCATTCGATGACAAGAGAAGAGGGTAGTTGCAACCCTAATACTACACTCTAATTATAGGTCTTTGTGTCACTAGTAGTGTTGTTAGATAGTAAGAGAAGAGGGTAGCACTCTAGGTCTTTCTTGCAACCCTAATACAACACTCTAATTAACGGTCTTTGAAGCACTCTAGTTGTGTCAATATATGACAAGAGAAGAGGGTAGTTGCTACCCTAATACAACACTCTTATTAATGGTCTTTGCAGCACTCAAGTTGCGTTGCCAAATGCAAGGAAAGAGGGTTGTTACAACCCTAATACAACACTCTAATAATTGGTCCTTACAGCACTCTAATTGTGTCATTAGATGGCAAGAGAAGAGGGTAGTAACAACCCTAATACAACACTCTAATTTATGTTCTCTGGAGCACTCTAGTAATGTCGGTAGAGGGCAAGAGAAGAGGGTCGTTGCAATCTTAATACAACGCTCTAATTGAAGGTCTTTGCATCACTTTTGTATTGTTGCCAGAAGGCAAGTGAAGAGGGTAGTTGCAACCCTAATAAAACACTTTAATTCAAGGTCTTTGCAACAATCTAGAAGTGTCGGCATATGGCAAGAGAAGATGGTGGTTGCAACCCTAATACAATACTCTAATTAAAGGTCTTTGTAGCTCTCTAGTTGTGTCGTTTGTAGCCAATAGAAGAGGGTAGTTGAAACCCTAATACAATACTATAATTGAAGGTCTTTGCATCACTCTAGTAGTGTCGTTAGGTAGCAAGGGAAGAGGGTAGTTTCAACCATAATACAATACACTAATTGATGGTCTTTGCAACACTCTAGTTGTGTTGCATGATGGCAAGAGAGGAGGAGAGCTGCAACCCTAATACAACACTTTAATTGAAGGTCTTTGCAGAAATCTTGTAGTGTCGCCGTATGACAAGAGAAAAGGGTTGTTGCAACCCTAATACAATACTATAATTGAAGGTCTCTACAACACTTTAGTAGTGTCACCAGATGACAAGAGAAAAGGGCAGTTGAAACCCTAATACAACACTCTAAATGAAGGTCTGTCCAGCACTCTAATAGTATTGCCGGACAGCAAGAGAAGTGGATTGTTACAACCTTATTACAACACTGTAATTGAAGGTCTTTGCATCACACTAGTAGTGTCGCCAGATGGAAAGAGAAGATGATAGTTTCAACCCTAATACAACACTCTAAGGTCTTTGCAGCATTCCAATTGTGTCGTTAGATGACAAGAGAAGAGGGTAGTTGCAACCCTAATTCTACACTCTAATTATAGGTCTTTGCATCACTCTAGTAGTGTTGTTAGATAGTAAGAGAAAAGGGTTGTTGCAACCCTAATACGACACTCTAATTAATGGTTTTTGCAACACTCTAATTGTTTCATTAGAATGCAAGAGAAGAGGGTAATTACAACTCTAACACAACCAGTGTTGTAAATAACGGTATGCGCTCGTCGGACGGATAGGGTACCGTCAAGCGATTATTCGGGAATAATCAGGCATAAACGGAAATAATCGTCCAATTATACAATCACCGCCAATGACTAATCGGACAATTAATCGGCCTATACGGACATTTTTTACAACACTGAATACAACACTATAATTTATGTTCTTTGCAGCACACTTGTAATGTCGGTAAGAGGGTAGTGGTCTTTGCATCACTCTTGTAGTGCTGCCAGAAGGCAAGGGTAGTAACAACCCTAATACAACACACTAATTAAAGGTCTTTGCAACACTCTAGTTGTGTCGTTATATGGCTAGATAATATGGTAGGTACAACTCTAATTATAGGTCTTTGCATCACTCTAGTAGTGTTGTTAGATAGTAAGAGAAGAGAGTTGTTGCAACCCCAATACAACACTCTAATTGACCGTCTTTGAAGCACTCTAGTTGTGTGGAAAGATGGAAAGAGAAGAGGTTAGTTGCAACCCTAATACAAAACACTTATTGAAGGTCTTTCCAGCACTCTAGTTGTGTCGAAAATTTAAGGAAAGAGGGTTGTTGCAACACTAATACAACACTCTAATTTATGTTCTTTGCAGCACTCTAGTAATATCGGTAGATGGAAAGAGAAGAGGGTCATTGCAACCTTAATACGACACTCTAATTGAAGGTCTTTGCATCACTCTTGTAGTGCTGCCAAAAGACAAGTGAAGATGGGTAGTTGCAACCCAAATAAAACACTTTAATTGAAGGTCTTTGCAGCAATCTAGAAGTATCGGCATATGGAAAGAGAAGAGGGTAGTTGCAACCCTAATACAAAACTCTAATTAAAGGTCTGTGTAGTTCTCTAGTTGTGTCGTCAAATGCCAAGAGAAGAGGGTAGTTGAAACTCTAATACAATACTGTAATTGAAGGTCTTTGCATCAGTCTAGTAGTATCATTAGATAGCAAGGGAAGAGGGTAGTTGCTACCCTAATAGAATACACTAATTGAAGGTCTCTGCATCACTCTAGTAGTGTTGCATGATGGCAAGAGAGGAGGGAAGTTGCAAACCTAATACAATACTCTAATTGAAGATCTTTGTAGCACTCTAGTTGTGTCTTTAGATGGCAAGAAAAGAGGGTAGTAACAACCCTAATACAACACTCTAATTTATGATCTTTGCAGCACTTAGTAATGTCGGTAGATGGCAAGAGAAGAGGGTCGTAGTAACCTTAAATACAACACTCTAATTGAAAGTCTTTGCATCACTCTTGTAGTGCTGCCAGAAGGCAAGTGAAGAGGGTAGTTTCAACCCTAATACAACACTCTAATTAAAGGTCTTTCCAGTACTCTAATTGTGTCTTTAGATGGCAAGAGAAGAGGGTAGTACCGACCCTAATACAAACTCTAATTTATGATCTTTGCAGCACTTAGTAATGTCGGTAGATGGCAAGAGAAGAGGGTCGTAGTAACCTTAAATACAACACTCTAATTGAAAGTCTTTGCATCACTCTTGTAGTGCTGCCAGAAGGCAAGTGAAGAGGGTAGTTGCAGCAATCTAGAAGTGTCGGCATATATCAAGAGAAGAGGGTAGTTGCAACCCTAATACAACACTCTAATTAAAGGTCTTTGTAGCTCTCTAGTAGTGTCGTCAGATGCCAAGAGAAGAGGGTAGTTAAAACCCTAATACAATACTGTAATTGAAGGTTTTTACATCACTCTAGTAGTGTCGTTAGATAGCAAGGGAAGAGGGTAGTTGTAACCCTAATACAATACACTACTAGTAGTGTTGCATGATGGCAAGAGAGGAGAGGAGTTGCAAACCTAATACAACACTCTAATTGAAAATCTTTGTAGCACTCTAGTTGTGACACCGGATGACAAGCAAAGAGGTTGCAACCCTAATACAACACTCTAATTGAAAGTCTCTGCAGCACTTTAGTAGTGTTGTTAGATGGCAAGAGAAGAGGGTAGCTGAAACCCTAATACAACGCACAAATTAAAAGTCTGTCCAGCACTCTAATTGTATCGCCGGATAGCAAAAGAAGTGGGTTGTTGCGACCATATTACAACACTCTAATTAAAGGTCTTTGCAGCACACTAGTAGTGTCGCCAGATGGGAAGACAAGAGGGTAGTTTCAATCCTAATACAACACTCTAAGGTATTTGCAGCATTCCAATTGTGTCATTCGATGACAAGAGAAGAGGGTAGTTGCAACCCTAATACTACACTCTAATTATAGGTCTTTGTGTCACTAGTAGTGTTGTTAGATAGTAAGAGAAGAGGGTTGTTGTAACCCTAATACAACACTCTAATTAACGGTCTTTAAAGCACTCTAGTTGTGTCAATAGATGGCAAGAGAAGATGGTAGTTGCAACCCTAATACAACACTATTATTGAAGGTCTTTGCAGCACTCTAGTTGTGTCGCCAGATGGAAGGAAAAAGGGTTGTTGCAACCCAAACACAGCACTCTAATTATTGGTCTTTGCAGCACTCTAATTGTGTCATTAGATGGAAAGAGAAGAGGGTAGTAACAACCCTAATACAACACTCCAATTTATGTTCTCTGTAGCACTCTAGTACTGTCGGTAAATGGCAAGAGAAGAGGTTCGTTGCATCCTTAATACAACACTCTAATTGAAGGTCTTTGCATCACTCTTGTAGTGCTGCCAGAAGGCAAGTGAAGAGAGTAGTTGCAACCCTAATAAAACACTTTAATTGAAGGTCTTTGCAGCAATCTATAAGTGTTGGCATATGGCAAGAAAGGTGGTTGCAACCCTAATACAACACTCTAATTAAAGGTCCTTGTAGCTCTCTAGTTGTGTCGTCAGATGCCAAGAGAAGAGGGTAGTTGAGACCCTAATACAATACTGTAATTGAAGGTTTTTGCATCACTCTAGTAGTGTCGTTAGCTAGCAAGGGAAGAGGGTAGTTGCAACCCTAATACAATACACTAATTGAAGTGCTCTGCATCACTCTAGTAGTGTTGCATGATGGCAAGAGAGGAGGGGACCTGCAACCCTAATGTAATACTCTAATTTAAGGTCTTTCTAGCACTCTAGTTGTGTCGCCGGATGACTAGAGAAGAGGGTTGTTGAAACCTTAATGCAACACTCTAATTGATGTTCTTTGCAGTAGTTGTGTCGTCAGATGGAAGGAGTAGAGGGTTGTTGCAACCCTAGTACAACCCTCTAATTAATGGTTTTTACAGCACTCTAATTGTGTCATTAGATGGCAAGAGAAGAGGGTAGTTACAACCCTAATACAACACTCTAATTGATGGTCTTTTCATCACTCTTGTAGTGCCGCTAGAAGGCAAGTGAAGAGAGTAGTTGCAACTCTAATTCAACACTTTAATTGAAGGTCTTTGCAGAAATCTAGTAGTGTCGCCATATGGCAAGAGAAGAGGGTAGTTGCAACCCTAATACAACACTTTATTTTCAGAGGTCTTTGTAGCACTCTAGTTGTGTCGTCAGATGTCAAGAGAAAAGGGTAGTTGAAACCCTAATACAACACTCTAATTGAAGGTCTGTCCAGTACTCTAATAGTATCGCCGGATAGCAAGAGAAATGGGTTGTTGCAACCCTATTACAACACTCTAATTGAAGGTCTTTGCAGCACACTAGTAGTGTCGCCAGATGGGAAGAGAAGAGGGTAGTTTCAATCCTAATACAACACTCTAAGGTCTTTGCAGCATTCCAATTGTGTCTTTAGATGACATGAGAAGAGGGTAGTTGCAACCCTAATACCACACCCTAATTAATGGACTTTGCAACACTCTAGTTGTGTCGTTATATGGCAAGAGAATAAGGTAGTTACAACCCTAATACTACACTCTAATTATGGGTCTTTGCATCACTCTAGTAGTGTTGTTAGATAGTAAGAGAAGAGGGTTGTTGCAACCCTAATACAACAATCTAATTAACAGTCTTTGAAGCACTCTAGTTGTGTCGATAGATGACAAGAGAAGATGGTAGTTGCAACCCTAATACAACACTCTTATTGAAGGTCTTTGCAGCACTCTAGTAGTGTCGCTAGATGGCAAGAGAAGAGGATAGTTGCAACCTTAATACAAAAATCTAATTGAACTAATTGATGGTCTTTGCAACACACTAGTAGTGTCGGCAGATGGCAAGAGAAGAGGGTAGTTGCAACACTAATACTGTTAGTATAATAATCTAGAAGTCAATCAAAGGATAATTTTATTCTATATATATTTTGTTCATGTAATGGATGATTAATAAAATTATCATTTTGTTCTTTGAGTTTTATCGAATTATGAATCATTTCGAGTTCATGACTTGAAATTGTAAAACTTCATAATAGATGATAAATACTCTTAATAGTCACTGACTGAGGTAATTAGCAAAGAACACTAATTGACCAATTAAAGGTTAGTATGTGGATTAAATGATGGTTAAGTTTTACAGACCATAGACAAAGAGTTGTCATTTTAATCACATAGATACATGTTAGAAACATGGTATATGACAGACCCTCAATGAAACATTATACGGAATTGTGTTCGTGTCATTAATGTTTTCATTTTAGTGTTAAGTTCTAAAGTATGAGGTGGTTCGTCGTTTCCTACATAAGAAATGTATATTCGAGAGTGTTGTTTAACGCTATCCGTAAAAAGTAGTTATAACAATGACACTTCAGTATACATGACTTTTGCAGAGGAGAGATGTTCACCAAGACTACTATTGTCCCTCGTATTTGATACGAGTAATAGTATCACTGGGCCCCTTGATAAAGTAAGATTATCTGTGCACGGTATGATTAAAGAGTTAATCATATTTGATAATCTAACTTAAGATCAAGAAAAGATTAAGTTTGCAAGGATGACACATACATACCTTGAAACTGATCTGATACTATGAGACATAAGAATTAACACGAGTAAATTGTTTACTGGATCGTGATATTGTATTGTACAAAATCATCTGTGTCAATTGGGTAGTCATAATGCATTCTGCCAGGTGCCGCTTATGATTTATAGAATTAAAATGAGCTTTAATTTTATTGCCAACATAACACAGATCCTATCGGGTCACACAAATAGGAAAGTAATCAGAGAATTAATTTATTTGATTAATTATAAATATTATAATTAAAAAATAAATGTCATAGAGATGACAAGCTTAAACACATTAAATTTATAAGCGTGTACGACACGTTGTATAAATTTATCGCAACAACGAATCGCAAGAAAATATAATTGCTCAGAATTGTTCAGAATAATTATATTAGAAATAAAAGAATTATAAATGTTAATTATGAATTAATATTTTATATTTTGGGCTTATTTAGAATTTGGGCCAAAATATTAATTTTGGAATTAAATTTAAAAGCCCAAAATTCAATTCTTTAATTTTGGGCCAAAGGGCATTTTGGTCTTTCACGCCGAGGGCATTTTGGTCATTTACATTACTTAGAGGGTAAGCAATGTAAATACCACATTGCTTGGAGGGCATTTTGGTCATTTACCAAGCACCTCAAAAACCCTATAAATAAAGAGGTAGGGGTAGAGAAATTGATAATCTGAAAAGTCTGAGTTCGATTCGAATCGGTTCGGTTATCGTTCTCTTTCTCGTTCTCTCCCAAATAGTGTTTGCGAAAGAAAAGAAAAAGAATACGTAATCTGATTACGTATATCTTGCGAGTTGTGAATAGTGTTCCCGTGAATAGTGTTTATGGTGAATAGTGTTCTCGCAAAATTTCGTGAATCTGTTTTTGCAAAAGTTACGAAAAACAGTTTTTACGATTTTGGTGAATAGTGTTTTAGCGTAAAAAGTTGGTACAGTATTTCTGGCAAAAGAAATACCGACTCTCTGGTTGTTCCTGGTGGACGACTGATAGAGGCATCAGACGTCTGGTGCTTTGTAACTGAGCCATACAGCGTTCCAATTCGAATTTGGAAAAAGGTACAAATGTTATTTATATTTATTTAAATGTTAAATAAATATTATTTTAGAAATCAATCGGGGAGTAGATCCTAAGTAGGATTAAAAGATTATGTCAAGGGAAAAGACTGGAAAAGGAACTTTCGGTGGTCTTTCTGACGTACCTCTTTTAATCCTCGGCTTTAAGTTAGAAGTAAAATTTTTGTTTTGCAGTCTTTCCGCAGCTTAAGCCTAATCAAAGGGTACACCGTTACCCAACAAATACAACACTCTAATTGAAGGTCTTTACAATACTCTAGTTGTGTCATTAGATGGCAAGAAAAGAGAGTAGTTGCAACCCTAATACAACACTCTAATTAAAGGTTTTGCAGCACTCTAGTAGTGTCGTCGGATGGCAAGAGAAGAGGGTAGTTGTAACTTTAATACAACACGCTAATTGTAAGTCTTTACAGCACAATAGTAGTTTCGTCATATGGTAAGAAAAGAGGGTAGTTGCAACCCTAATACAACACTCTAATTGAAGGTTTTTGCAGAACACTAATAGTGTCGTCGGATGGCAAGAGAAAAGGGAAGTTGTAACCCTAATACAATACTCTAATTGAAAGTATGTGCAACACTCTAGTAGTGTCGCCAGATGGCAAGAGAAGAGGGTTGTTGCAACCCTAATACAATACTCTAATTGAAGGTCTCTGTAGCACTCTAGTAGTGTCGCTTGATGGCAAGAGAATATGGTAGTTGCAACCTCAATACAACACTCTAATTGAAGGTCGTTGCAGCACTCTAGTTGTGTCGCCATATGACAAGAGAAGAGGGTAGTTACAACTCTAATACAACACTCTAATTAAAGGTCTTTGCAGCACACTAATTGTGTTGTCACAATTAGAGTGCTACAAAGACCTTTAATTAGAGTGTTGTATTAGTGTTGCAACTACCCTCTTTTCTTGCCATGTGGCAACGCAGCTAAAGTGCTTTAATGACCTTCAATTAGAGTGTTGTATTGGTTTTGCAACTACCCTCTTCTCTTGTCATCTACCGACACTACTAGAGTGCTGCAAAGAACATCAATCGGAGAATAATAGGTTTTGTTATGTCTTGTCGGTGAAGACGTCTAGTTCAATAATAGCCCAATTGGAAAACAAAATTGTTATGATGTCTTATCTCAAAGCTTCCAACTTGGGCTTTCCTATGGAAGTTCTGAGATAATAGCCCAAGGGCCTTTAAAATTCAAATTCAGGTTCAATTCTATAATTTTGGTGTCTAAATAAATCTGTCATTTGTGTCTCGTGCGGCATTTTGCATTTGGACATTGTCTCGTATATTTTGAATCTTCCAGTTCACAGCAGATTTAGCCGAAATTTTTATTAATATCCACCATTAAATAAAAAAAATACAAAAATGACCAATATTTTTTGGTATTTTTAAAAATGGGTAACCGCCAGGAATTCTGGCAATCCTGGGTTTTTTTTCAGGACCGCTAGGAATTCTGATAGTCCTGGTTTTTTTTAGATATGTTTATTTTTTTTTAAATAAATTTTCAATTCGGTGATAGAGAAAAGGGGTCTAAAACTGACACAGACAAAAATATGTTGGCTATTTTTGAAATATTGAGAAGGAAAAAGGCGGGAGACTAGAAAATTTGATGTTGAACATGCAAAAGAGAAAATGAGAGAAAAGATAAAAAAAAAAAAAAAAACTCTCCTTCATCTGTAAAGGATGATTTCACAGTGCAAGACAATGGAGAAATTCATATAAAATATCTCTGTATGAAGAGGGAAATGTAGTTTAAAAGAGTTCTCAACAAGATTGAATTGACAAAGAGGTCAACGTATTCATGGTAGCATGCTCTCATTTAGCTATTGCAACCAATTGACACTCAAAATCCACAAATACTATGTCAACAAGACGTGTTGCTAGCCATACATACAGAGTCACAAATCATGGTTGACTAATTACCAAAGAAGCGCCCATGCTTCTTAGCATCAATAGAACCAACATCACAAAACCTCGATTCCTTGTAAACTTCCGAATCAAAGCTCTTTATGTGGGTCCCTTCTATAGGATTTACAATCGAACGATTTTCGTGTGGTATCAATTCTTCACACTACTCAACCATTTCTTTTAGGGACTGCCTAGCTCTCCCCCGTGAACAATCTCCCGTTTCATCTCCCGTCAAAAGTAGTTAGTTAGTTAGAATTTATAACCACACGTGTATTTTAGGAATTTGCAGAAGTATTCATATGTAGCACAACTAGTATTCATCCATCTATATGAAGGTATTCACATTTGCAATAGAAACATATTTGGATATATTACAACAATAAAGTAGGGGACAAACAACACGTGTGGGGAACCGCACAATTGTCAGAGCATTAATTATGTGGGGGACCGCACAACTGTCAGAGCATTAATTTCTAAGTACCTTCAGCTCATTTTAAAAATTTGCAAAAAAAGTATTCATATGTAACACAACTAGCATTCATCCATCTATATAAATGTATTCATCCTTGCAATAGAAGCATATTTGGACACATCAATCACCCATCTTTTACACGTTTTTAGAGGTGGGTTTTTTTTTCTCCGTTCAATCTAACCAATATTTCTGACGATCTGTGAGGAATTTTGCAAATCTAAAACCACGAATGTCTTCTAAATAATTTTCTCTTTCAAATGAGATCCATGATGACATACTTTTGAGTTGTTCGTTGCACAAGTATTCACACCTCGTCATGCAAGTATTCATTCCGCATTAAGCAAGTATTCATCCTCATCGTTAAAGTGTAAATAGTTAATGTACCAAGAGTATTACATGTTTTTAGAGGTGGGTTTTTTTTTCTCCGTTCAATCTAACCAATATTTCTGACGATCTGTGAGGAATTTTGCAAATCTAAAACCACAAATGTCTTCTAAATAATTTTCTCTTTCAAATGAGATCCATGATGACATACTTTTGAGTTGTCCGTTGCACAAGTATTTACACCTCGTCATGCAAGTATTCATCCCGCATTAAGCAAGTATTCATCCTCATCGTGTAAGTGTAAATAGTTACTGTGCATACCAAACAAATAAAAAGTATTCATCCATAAGATATCAATTATTCATACATATAAGTTAAAGTATTTATGCCTAAGATATTAAGTATTCATCCATAAACGTTGAAGTATTCATCTCTAAAAGGTAGTTAGAATTTTGAAAGAGGAAAGAAATAAATAGAGAAAAGGTAGTTAGTTAGAAAAGGTAGTTAGAATTTTGAAAGTTAGTTAGAAAAGGTAGTTAGTTAGTTGGGGGATGAAATGGGGGATGGATAGATGGAGGAACATATAATTACCCTTTCTTTTATTAGTTGCATCGGAAGAGAAAGTGGGTGTATGAGACTTCCTCTGTGGCAACTACTCTTGCTGTTGATGCATTTCTTGGTGCTGGGAAGCATTTTTTCAACATAAGAAAATTCACTTAATTAAGAACAGATAATCAATTCATGGTCACTCTTCCAAAACTCTTTATGTTGTGCAAATTATAAAATAAATAAACTATAAATGATCTTATAATATTTTTCTTTCTAAGGAAACGCCTCCAAAGAGTAAACATGCCCCCATTTAATTTCAAAAGCAAAGTTTACCCACATCATATAACAGTACCTAGTACAACCAACTAAAATAAAATTTAAAACAAATTCATAGCCAAGTTTACTGTCTTATAGGGTCCAATGTGATATAATTACTTTTATTGACCATACTGCCAAATTCTTATAAAAATAAACACATCTAAAAAAAAACCGACCACCAAAATTCCTGACGGTCCTAAAAAAAATTAAAATTCTTTTTTAAAAAAATAAATAAAAACCCAGGACCAGTCCGAATATTTTTTTAAATACCAAAAAATGTTGGATATATTTGTATTTTTTATTTAGAATAATTATTTTAGTACCCACAGTTGAGTACCCGCATCGTACCCGCACTTAATTCATTCCCAATTAACTGCCATAAATGTAAGCGGTCCCCACAACTACCAATTAACTAATTTACATACTTTCCAGTTTGAATTTTAAATTTCCCTTTCTCTCCATTTCTTCCTTTTTCGAATCTTCCGCGATTTTGAGGCGATTTTGAGGCGATTTTAGATCGATTTCGAGACGATTTTAAGGCGATTTGGAGACGATCGTCTAGCGATTTCGAAACTGGAAGCGGAGATTTTTCAAAAAAAAGTGCGGGTACGGTTATTTAAGGAAAATTCATATATCATATATGTAGTTCATTGTATAGATATAAATACTTGTATTGTATAGGTATAAATACTTCACAATGTTTACTATTAATACTTGTAAAATAAAATTACAGTGTTTGGAACGGTTGTGTGGTCCCCTAATGCGGGTACGACGCGAGAATTTTTCATATATGTAGTTCATTGTATAGATATAAATACTTGTCTTGTATAGATATAAATACTTCACAATGTTACTATTAATACTTGTAAAATAAAATTACAGTTTTAGAACGGTTGTGTGGTCCCCTAGTGCGGGTACGACGCGAGAATTTTTCAAAAAAAAGTGCGGGTACGGTTATTTAAGGAAAATTCATATATCATATATATAGTTCATTGTATAGATATAAATACTTGTCTTGTATAGGTATAAATACTTCACAATGTTACTATTAATACTTGTAAAACAAAATTACAGCTTTGGAACGGTTGTGTGGTCCCCTAATGCGGGTACGACGCGAGAATTTTTCAAAAAAAGTGCGAGTACAGTTATTTAAGGAAAATTCATATATCATATATGTAGTTCATTGTATAGATATAAATACTTGTCTTGTATAGGTATAAATACTTCACAATGTTACTATTAATACTTGTAAAATAAAATTACAAGTGCCGACAAAAAAAAAATTGGTTTTAAAAAAAATTGGTTTTAAATACTTGATTTCTTAAGTATAAATACTTGATGAATTACTATTAATATTTGATATCTTAGGTATGAATACTTTCTATTTTGTATGAATACTTTTCATATTTGAATATTTGATACTTTGAAAAACGTGTAAAAGTATGTCATCATGGATCTCATTTGAAAGATAAAATTGTGTAGAACGCGTTCGTGGTTTTAAATTTGTAAAATTCCTCATAGATCGTCCTAAAAATTAGTTAGATTGAACGGAGAAAAAAAAAACCACCTTGAAAAACGTGTAAAGATGAGTAGGTATTGTGTCCAGTTTTTTTTTAAATACTTGATATCTTAGGTATAAATACTTGATGAATTATATATGAATACTTGATAATTTAGGTATAAATACTTTCCATTTTGTATGTGAATTAATTTAAGTGCGGTCCCCAAAAACAGTTATGACAGTTTAGGTGCGGGTACAATGCGGGTACTCAACTGCGGGTACTCATATCAGCTTCCTTTTATTTAATGGTGGATATTAATAAAAAAATTGGCAGATTCAGATGCCACAACTGTTTAAAAAAAGTAAAGAATGAAAGGAAAATTAATTATAAGCTGCGTTGCAAAATTGTCAAGAGCCTACTTGTGTATTGACAGTGTCTGCGGCTAATATAGTAAATAATCTTAACTCCTGTATTTGATGCGTCCAATAATTTAATTTTCATGAACTATATTCTATATAATTTTTATATTCTTTATGAACTTTACATGCAACTTAAAATATACACTTATCTATTGTTGATGCATGCTTATTTTTAAGATCAATGCATTATTTATTAAGACACAACTATTGACAATTAACACATAATTTTGACTTGAACCAACATGCATTTTAACAGTTATCAAAATTAATCTTTCAAATTTATTCTTCAAACTCCTTAAAATACACACTTAACTACTGCTCAATGCATACTTGAGACTTACATCAATTTACACTGACTATTACGTTAACACGAACAAATTTCTTTAAAAAAAATGGATAAAAAACAGTATAAGAATTATTTAGAAAATAAGAGAGGTCTACATATAATATTCCTATAGATTAGCTTCTAAAGATGATCTTGGGGCAAATCCAACTACAGAAATTGGCACTTTCAATAGCAGTATACAGGCATCTTTTTAAACGAAGTACTATTTGGAAGCATTTTTCTAGAAATTTGTTGTGATATTACTAAAAAAAATAGAATAGAGTAATACAAAAAAGTGATGCTATCCGAATCACCATATTTTAAGAAAAAAATATACATGTTGGATCGACGAAAATCTCATTCTTTCAAGAAGTCCTTCATTTCAATGTAACGAACGAATTTTCAAAAAAGAAAACAATGAAGTTAAACCAACAACTTGAGAGTTGAGACATATTTTACAATAAAGCCAAAGGCAAGCTTTCAAGCAAGATAATTGTATATCTGAGGATTGCTTTTATCTCTCTCCATGTATTCTCGGTCGATCAGGCTTTCTATTCTTTTCTTTATATCTGCTGGCTTTATTGGGAATTTGAGCTGAATAACCAAAAATATAGATTTAAAATAACTGGCAATAGAGGACACAAATCCATAGAAATTGGAATAATGGAAGTTTTTGTCATATACCTGCTGGAATAGCTCAGTTATTAAAAGTGTGTGGCTGAGAACTTTCCTGGTCTTCATGATACGAACAATAGCTGCATCAACCTATATGAGAAAAAAGTAAAATGAATTAATAAATAGTAGTTTAACATCTCCTTTTCAGTTTTTCTGGCAATGTCATTAATTTCCCTTGAGATCCTCATAATATCAGGATGTACCCAAGGAAAGGAAAATAACTTTAAAGTTGGAATTAGATCAAGAGCCAACCCCACCCCACAAAGAATATATATATATATATAGATATAGATAGAGTGGCTAATATCAAAACGTTTGCACTAAGGCCCTCATGCAACCAAGTCGTTTTCGGATTTTCAAAGTCCAAACGGTCGATCCAAACCGTTAGATGTTCAATCTATATTAAAATCTGCTTGGAGACCAAATTTTACATTTTTTGGAATTTTTTTACTATTTATTAAGCCACTTTGAAAATTGCTGATCCGGGTGAACACTAAAAACAGTGCAACCAAATTCTGGACCATGTGATCAGCAATTTTCAAAGTGGCTTAATAAATAGTAAAAAAATTCCAAAAAATGTAAAATTTTGTCTCCAAGCAGATTTTAATATAGATTGAACATCTAACGGTTTGGATCGACCGTTTGGACTTTGAAAATCCGAAAACGACTTGGTTGCACGAGGACCTTGTGCAAACATTTTGATATTAGCCACTCTCTCTCTCTCTATATATATATATATGAGTTGGGCTATTGTGCTTCATGAAGTAAAATGCGAGTTTTACTTCACGCTCATATCATCAATTCTAAAGTTCAAAAGGTCGATCCGAACAGTTCAAAATGATCTTCATATTGAAATGTACTCGGAAATAAAATTTTACATTTTTGTGGAAATTTTTTACTATTTTTTAGAATTTTTCAAAATCACTATTTTTCAGAAAATTCTGGACCGAAAAAAAAAACAGTGATTTTAAAAAATTCAGAAAATATAGTAAAAAAATTAAAAAAAATGTAAAATTTGGTCTCCAAGCACATTGTAATATGGAGGTCATGTTGAACGGCTCGGATCGACCTTTTGGATTTCGGATTTGAAAATATGAGCATGAAGTAAAACACGCTCTTTACTTCATGAAGCACAATAGCCCAACTATATATATTAAAATGTGCTTGGAGACCAAATTTTATATTTTTTGGAAATTTTTTACTAATTTTTGAAAACACAAAAATGACTTATAAGCATATGCCTCATATGCTTATATAAGTAGAGTAGCCAACCTCTATCTATCTATCTATCTATATATATATGACTCAAATACCCATTGCTTCATGTCTCATTCGTACCCCAACATCTTTATCTTCGATTTTAAAGTCCAAACAAAAGATCTGAACCGCTCAAAATGATATCCACGTTAAAATGTGCTTATAGATCAAATTTTATATTTTTTAAAAATTTTTTACTATTTTTAAATAAGTATAAAATCACATATATATATATATTATATATGAGCAGGGTTAAAATGCACCATTGGTTTTGTGCTCCAATCATGCTCCACATTCTTATCTTCGTTTCTAAAGTCCGAACAGTCAATCCGAACCGCTTACCATCATCTTCGTATTAAAATGTACTTGGGGACCAAATTTTATATTTTTTGAAATTTTTTTACTATTTTTTAGATAGATACAAAATCACTATTTTCGGAAGATTCTGAACCATCCAAAACAGTGATTTTGTACCTATCTAAAAAAATAGTAAAAAAATTCCAAAAAATATAAAATTTGGTCTCCAACCATATTTTAATATAGAGATCAAGTTGAGCAGTTCAGATCGACTGTTCGAACTTTTAAAACAGAAAAAAAGACGTGGAGCATGATTGGAGCACAAAACTAATGGTGCATTTTAACCTTGCTCATTATAAATAGTAAAAAAATTCAAAAAAAATGTAAAATTTGATCTCCAAGCACATTTTAATATCGAGATCATGTTGAACGGTTTGGATCAACTGTTTGGATTTTTAAAATTATAAAACCAAATTGTTGTAAGATGTTGTAACTTACAAATATTGTAAGTGGATCCCTCCTCTATATATATATAATATAAAGTTGGGCTATGGTGCATTGAAATGTATAGGCCATCTTGTACATTAGACTATAAATCATTGGTTTTGACTTCAAAACAACGGATCCAAACCGTTCAATTTGATATCCATATTAAAATGTATTTGGAGATTAAATTTTATATTTTTGGAAATTATTTCCTATTTTCTTAGAATTTTTGAAATTCACTGTTTTTCTATGGTCCAGAAATTTCTGAAAAACAGTGATTTTCAAAAATTCTAAAAAAATAGTAAAAAATTTCCAAAAAATATAAAATTTGATCTTCAAGAGCATATTGATATGGAGAACATGTTGAACCCTTTAGATCGACTATTTGAGCACATATCTATGTTATATAATATAGAGTTGGGCTATGGTGCATTGAAATGTATAGGCCCTCTTGTACATTAGTCAATAAATTATTAGTTTTGACTTCAAAACAACTGATCCAAACCATTCAATTTGATATCCATATTAAAATGTATTTGGAGATCAAATTTTATATTTCTTGGAAATTGTTTGCTATTTTCTTAGAATTTTTTAAATTTACTGTTTTTCTATGGTCCAGAAATTTCTGAAAAACAGCGATTTTCAAAAATTCTAAAAAAATAGTAAAAACTTCCCAAAAAATATAAAATTTGATCTCCAAGCACATATTGATATGGAGAACATGTTGAGCCCTTTAGATCGACTATTTGAACTTCAAATCCAACGATTTGCAGTCCAATGTACAAGAGGGCATATACATTGCAATGCACCAGAGCTTAACTCTCTCTCTCTCTCTATATATATATATATTATTTGAAGCTACTGACCTGAACCATAAGAAGGCAAGATTTTATCAGTGTTTAATTTTTACTTTCTACAACTCCCAACTCCAGATTAACAACTATATATATATTGACAAGATGCTAAGGCTCTTATGAAAAACCTGGTATTGACGGTCCTGAAATACTCTCTCAGTTGTGCTTGTGTTTTCTTCTACAGTCTCTTTCATTTGGATAGCATTCACCTGCAAGGTCCCATGTAAGTCCCTTTTTCATATTGTGACACAAAGGTTCGACATTTTCTAAAACCTACCATAAGGAGCAATTTCATCAAACTATTTACATAATACACAGAAAACCAATATACAATTGTGCAGAACAGGCTTCACTTAATTTGATTGTCAAGCTGGCACTGATGCCATACAGTTGGTTAAGTCTGAACTTTGCAATGGAAACTGTTGTCAGGTGCTCTGAATACTTCAGTAAAATCAAGGCTGTCAATCCCACACCAGAACTATTTTCTAATAGGAAAAATTCTGGTCAATCCTACCAGAACGACCAAGTGCAACAGAACTTCAGTGTTTCTTTTCAGAGAAATCAGTTCCAGTGCTTGCTTACTATCTTTTTCTTTAAGTTTTGATGAAAATCCTCTCCAAAAATAGAGGGAGCGGGACTCAATACCTGTGAAGTCACAGATGAGATCCACACTCCTTAACTAACTGTGCTAGGAAGCCCTTTTGCTTGGAGCACATGCACAAGACATTAATGCTATATAAAAGCAAGGTAAAACCAAAACAATGCACAGATTACATCGGAATACCCAACAATATTGAGAAGCCTGATTAAAATCCCACGGGAGGGAAATTAAAAAAAGACTTTAGTAATCTTTTACCTTTATACGATACAAAGGAGCACTAAACTCTTCATTAAACACGAATGAGTCATCATCTTCTACATCCCTCCCTTTAGGAATCTGGAAGAAGAAATCAGTGGAAATGTTAAATCTCAGCTGAACAAGAAAGGTCTAAATTGCAGATAGCATTAGCATTTTCATAAGCAGACATCAGTATATAGCAGGGCTGTGGTTTACAGAGAATATGCTTTTTGCTATTATTTTTCTACAATATGAAATATAGTAAAGAAAAGATATTAAGAGAAAAACATAGTGTTATGAAGTTTTCAGGGTCATGGAGTAGGAATGTGTAATCTTGAAAGAGAAGAATGTCGTGAAGGGAGTTGAGAGACCTTACAATCCTTTCATAATCTGTCAAATTCTATTATGCTTTTCTACAAAATTTGGGCTTGAAATTTCTTCTAGTAAAAAAAACAAGAAGAAGAAGAAAGAAACAGAAATTCAAATTAGCCTGTCAAACCTAATGGACCTTGTACCCTTGCAGGCCGCCATGATACCCTAATACAGCTTCTATATGTGTTATAGTGACCTCTATGGGAAAAACTGCAAACAAGTGTAAAAGACTATAACAACATTGCATTTTGCACCAGCATTGCCATTAGGGATGCAACTACTAACCACAAATGAACCAATAAAAGAAGTTTCAAATTTCATCTCCCACATAAAATCTCATGCAATGAAGACTGCACTACTAACTTCAGGAACAAGAGGTATGCTGTAATAATAATTTTCTTCCTTTAAATTCTAACTTACGGAAAAGTGATTGAGGCCCTCAAGCGTTATGTTTTATTTGTTTACTATTTTTGAGGAAAACATATGATAGCCCGAAACAGGGACTCAGACCTACCAACTGACCATGAACTAAACCAATGGCTTCTGTAAACAAGTCTGTGCCAGAGTTGGGTCAACCCGACACATCAGGTCAAGAAAACCACATCTGAGGCCTCATGATGTGCGAAACAACAGGATAAAACAAAATGGTCTGATTCTGCCAAACCACAATGGAAGAAGTAAAACTTTATCTACAGAAGAAATACATAAAAAGGACATATAAATGCACCTTTTGAAGAACTCTAACTTTGCCACATGCAAGTGACTGTAACGTTCTTCTCAATTCTTTATCATCTATTCCGGTTGAATCCTTTATATCTTGAAAACTGAGCCTTTGTGCATCATTAAACAGCATAAGGACAACAGTCTGTAAAAAGTCCGGACAAAAAAAAAACAGAGTGAGAATCAAAAGTTAATGCATGACAAAAATACTCAATTTGGCCAGTGCACCCATCATGCCCTAACAAAGCTGACCACCATGAATCTGGTCTCCCATATGGTAAGCCTGAATTTAACCCATTAACCCAACATTGCTGCAGTTGACCCTCTACTGTCAAATTAACCTCAATCCAAACCAAATTAGCCTCACCTTAATTGTGCTACCAATAATTTATTCCTCAATATGCAATTAAAACAATAATTAACCTAATTTTTTAGTGAAAGAAATTAGCATATGCAAGTATCAATTAATTAACTTTTAGCATTGCAAAAAAAAAAAAAAAAAAAAAGGTTCGACCGAACACAAAAAAAGCAAGACGTAAACAGAAAAAAGGGCAAAGTAGATGCGGCCATTGACATCACTACAGCAACATACACACTAATCCCAAAATTATCATTAATTAAAACTGACCTGAAACAGTGAGACAGCTAGTTCTTTTTTCCCTTTTGGAAATTCCGCCTTTAGCACACATTGGCCTAGAGAGTTTTGCCACATCAGGCGTCTCCCACTGTGCTTGCTCAAATAGAACTCTTTGAATATGTCCTACAATGTTTTAAATCCAGGAAATCATAATTTTAATTTTTTGTGTGAAACAGGAAGAGCGGACATTAACTACGAATCTTCTCCTGGTGGTACAGGGTCTGACCTGATAAACATTCAATTCATGAGGAAGCCGCACATCCATAGGTGGATATGTAGGCCAATACCTGAAAAAGCAAAAAAGCATAAATAAAATGAGGATTGATTTACAACAGGATGACACAATATGGAGATTCTTATGGCTAGACAGTCAGGGAACTGGAGAGACTGGTTGCTAAACCATATAAAATTAACAAAACAATATCAAGTTAGGTCTTTGGGTCATTGGTAGATGTCAATTTCATATTATCTCTATTCTTTCTATAAACCAAGCATCACATAAAATTAGACAAAACATGACAGACCGCCAGAAGTTCAAATTTGGTTCTAACGCTGTAGATGCTTCAAACTTACCATTACATAGCCCTGACCCCTACAATACCAAAACCAAGATTGGAATATTCCATACCACAACAAAAAAACATTTCTGCTGGTTTACTGAAATTCACGTTTATTGTGACAAGTTCCTGCTTATTTGATATTTCCTTCAAAAGTAACTACTTTTTTAATTGCAATTTTGCATAGTACCACAAATTCGTCATATTATATCATGCAGGTACATTAATTTGCCACTATTAGAATCAGTGTGCATCAGATTAAATCAGTAAATAATATCCTTGGTGACATTGCATATCCTTACAAAACGAACAATAGATATACAATTAATTTGAGACCACTAACCCAGTTGTAAGCACATGAACACTCATCTCTATACCAGTTGGAAGTTTCGTTCTAGCCTGGGATGATTGCTTAAAGGATTCATTAATTTCTTTCGATAACTCAATGTCCTGAAAAGAATATAGTGAAAGACATTAATTTATAGTAAAAGACTTCAGAACATAGTTAGAAAGTGGTATCCATTTAACGCATAAACTCTAGTGAACACACATATGAGGAATTGAACTTAGTGCTCGAAACTGTATATTGCTTTCTTTGAAGGAAAAGGATATATTCACAACCAATGTTAAAGATCCGTGAAGTTCAAAAATTAAACTACAGATGTGTTTTTCATCATTAGGTAGATTGTGTATCAAAGTGGGGCGATTTGAAATCTCATCCCATTGCTGAAAAAAAGGCTTATAAAACTTGACAATTAAATTTCAAATCGCTCAATGGATGGCTAATTAGTTTTCAAAATGCTCAATTGGAAACATAGCATGTCTATATTATGGAGAATGTATCTACAATTGTAGTGTTTCAATTTCAAAAGGGTTTAGCCAAGTGTCAGAAGTCAGTTGTCAATATAACCTACTTTTTTTAAATACCCACATAAGGGACCGGAATTTCAATTTCTTGTTTTTGGGTGGTTATAAATCCTAGTTCATCTTGTAATATAATAGTATGACATTATAATGTATCAATAAAAAATAAATGCATACCTTGAACATTCCTTCAAGCTTGTTGGTAAATTGGCTCCCACACTCAGTTTTGAGCTGAATTAAAAAGTAAATGGTTCGAAATTAAGTCTCAGTAGAAATAATATTTGATTCAGCTCTCAGAATAAGAACGACTAATCGCATTTGAATTACCTTGGAAATCATAGACTTCTCTGCATCAATTGATGCGCTCTTTCCGAGCAGGAGCCGCTTTGCAAGATCCTTTTTGTAGAAGGCCTCAAACACGTCCTTCCCCTATAGAAATATAATTGATATTTTCACAATATTCTCTTTTATTTAATAAAAACCACGAGCTGATTAGAACATGTTGAATCTCATGTTTTTGTTAGCTCGAGTACCAGCATGAACTGCATGCACCAGCTTGTGCAGTACTAATGGTTCCCCAAGTTCACCAGCTTAGACCTATTTAGCGTATCTTTCATTCAATTGGGTACAAGTTGGAGTTTAGTTGAAGCTTGATCAAGGTATAGTTGCAAACAAAAGTATTTTTCCTGAGAAAAAGTGGCACATATTACTATCAATTCCATTTTAACTGCAAACAACGGTTCACAACAAGAAGTTAAATTTGAAATATCTGGAATCACCATATGAATCTAAAATCTTAATTACAAACTACAAGTCATTCATTCATCAAAAACTTACTTGGATAAATCTGAATAAAACCAAAACTTTGTCAAGTGTGCCCTCCAACTCCTCCTCTGAAGTGCCTTTATTCCCAGCACGAAGCTTCTCATCAAGAAACTTAGCAATAAGCTCAGCAGGTCTATTCTGTTATCAGAGAAATGTAGCACATTAGCTATCAAGAAACCAGACTGCAGTACTATGGCTCCTTCATGCAATGGTAAAATATTTACAGAAGGCGCATGGAAATTAGAATGAAGTGCAAAATCAAATAAGGAAACCCAGAATATTGTCATGAACTTCAAAAGATGAGATGTGATACAGCTTCAGAGTACTTTAACGATAACTAAAAAGCTAGTGAAGATAATTCTTTTTCACCCCCCATGTCCAATTCCTGAACTACTAGAATTTCCAGTTACCAATTCAATTGCCACCAAGACCAAGAATTCAGTGCCATTGTGAACCAGTATGGTACAACCTTGACAATTAGTTTGATTTCCTTTAGACCTCTACAGTTTCTTCTTGATTTCTTATGATTAAAGGTATATCCAAGTAAATATGTTATCACCTGACGGAGATTGATAAGATGCTCAAAGGAATCCTTGATGGTATTGGAGAAGGCATCATTCTTAAAAAAGCTCTGCTCCCAAATCATGTCAAGAGAGATTTTAAATTCCAGTAAAAAGGGGACCAACTCCTTGTCCTTCTCTTCATCCGTGATGATGCCTTGGCCGGTGCCCCTGATATATGAGCTCAATGCTTGTCTCACCAACTCAAGTGCATTGACCCTCTGGAAAAGAGTGTACATCCTTTGGAGGTCGTTAACTCGCTTTGCCTCCATAAGCATTACAAATCCCTGGTAAGAAGAAGTTGAGCATGTATCAGAGGACTGGAAAAATAAGCAAATATCAACAAGCCAGATTAAAACCGGTCCATCAGACACTCATATTTCCACCATAATCATTCCAAGAACATTTACTATACAATAAAAGCAATACTAAACCAAGTCTACAGAGAAAAAACACATACAGAAAAACAGAAAAAAGATTATATGTAAAATTGTAAAATTGTGTACACTACAGAATTCACAACTATAGTAGGTGCAGAATCCACAGCTAGCTGGTACAGTAATCCTACTGTTAAGTTGGTTTTTCAGATGGCATCCAAGTTAAATAACATAAACCTATGGAACGACACAACAGAAAAATGGAATCATATGCAAAATAATAGCAAGCATAGTCATGTAACTCCAGCAGAGTTATCCTATTTAAATAAGAATAAGAAGGAAAGAGTAAGATACACAAATGGTCCTTAAAATTTCACTCATTTACCATTATGATCCTCAAAATTTCCATTTGGTACGAAATTGGTCCTGCCTTAATATATTTATCTATCTCTGTGTCATTTTACCATTGCAAATAATGTTTTGATGTAGTCGTAAGAGCAGTGCAGATGATGTGGATACTGATATTGTTATTGACATCCTTATGTATCAGTTTAATGGATACTACAGCATTGACATATGTGTCACTATGAAGTAATTAAAAAATATATATATTTGCATACATCCTCCCATTAGATATAATCATAATATAGATATCAATGTAAAATTGCCGTCTAATTTAGCACCAATAGTAGATCCAATTCAGTACAAAATGGGGAAAAAGGGATACTTTATTTTTGAGGGATTATACGACTAATTTGTGTATTTTACTCAAAAAGAAAAACTACAAAAGGCGCCAGAAAAAAATACCAATACAGCAGTACTCGGAATGCTGTACAGCATCCAGACTCAGTACTGAAACCCTGAAGTGCATAAAAAGAGTGACAGGACTATCACCTTTTCAAGAATTGCAGAAGTATGTCGTTCCAGTAGTTGCTTCTCAGCTGTTGCAATTAATGGTTTCCTTGTGTTTGCCTCAAGGTAGAGAATGCACCTCTCATGCTCTTCATGTAATCTCATCTGTATACATTCAGCAAACACTCCTGAGTTATGATGCAGATGATAGTTTTTGTATGGATAATGCAACTGTTATCATATGATAAGGACACATAATTTCTAAACCTAAAGAAATGTCAAAATTCAAAAAAGGATAAAATATTATTCTAAACAAAGACAGTTACCCATAGCACCTACAGACTCTAATTAACTATGCTACTGGTTATAAATTATAAATCAAGTTGAACTATTAAATTGATACTGTAGCATATACCAATAAATACTACAAGAGTCATTTTTCTTTATTTCAAAAAACATATTTTCTGATGTAGTCTAGAACAGTTAAACAATACGGGGAAATTGAAAAGCATGCTTACATATAACAGTATTGTATTAATTAGCACTGACTGATGCGGAAACAGTAAGATCCCATTGAAAAACAGTGCAAGCATGTACAAATCAACCTTATGGGTTCAAAAGTGGATTATATTCACTAAAATGAAGCTAGTAGAATCATTACAGACCCAAAATAGTTGATGCCAAACCAAAATCAGGGTTAGTCACCCAGATAAGAGTATATAAGCTACCATACGCAAATCATATATGCATCCGATATAGATATGAGCACAATAAGGGTCTGATTCATATCTGATATACGCCATCAGACTACCACAATATTTTAAAATAAAATTTTGTAAGAAGCAGCCAAAAGATACAGGATGAGGCTTAAACAGCCACAGGAACCCATGCTTCCTAAGAGTCCCTCCATTTTCTCAAGGTTCCCGCAGTTCATGGGGCTAAGGAAGTGCATGGGAGATGGAGAATGTTCTGAATCTGAACTTTCTTCATCTTTTCCTACTGCCTTTTGTGATATGGGATTGGGTTTTGTCCAAAGGGCTTTGGACAAAGCCTCATCCAAAGCCAAGCTTAAACGTCCGATTTGCATTGAGATTCATGCAAACATATTTAAAACTTAATAAATTTAAATGGCTCCTTGAATCTAAATGTTTATACTAATTTTAATGCAGATCGGACGGTTTAGGTCAGACTTTGGATGGGACTTTGTCCAAAGCCGTTTGGACAAAAACCCCACCCTTGTGATATTCCCAAACAGAACTTCAAACTTCAGGTTATTTAAAATAAAATAAAAAACAGAGAACAAGATTTTATTTTTGAACCCTAAAAGTTACGTAAAATTATATTTATCTGTTTTATTCTCTAATTGTTACAAGATAAAATACATTGGCTCATAGCTTTGAAAAATATTAAAATAGTTGTCTAATAAAAAGTCTTATACCAACCTTGAAAGTATGCACATTCTTTTTTTCGAGAAAAACATTCTAATATGTATCTTTTTCAAAATAAGAACTCCTACTTTCATGTTTTTATAAATTATTCTTTGCTATATTCTAATGAAATTTAATATTCATGAACAAACCTAGCAAAATAAAATACAATAATTGCTTTAGTATCTGTGCACCATAGGTAACCGGTACATCCATCAGAAATTTCAGCATGCTAACGAAAACTGAAACTCTTTACAGTTACTATCCCTGATGCATTGTAAAAGAAAAACGGGGGAAAAGGCAGAATTGAAAACAATGTGCTAGAGAAAAGAAAACCAAAACAACCTCAACATGCTTTAAATAGTCAGGGATGTCAGACTGTTGCATGTACTTGATGCCTTCAGTGGTATAAAACTCAGAGGTGCACTCGAGGAATGTTTTTTCGAAGCTCTCAGTATAGACTCCAAGTGCTGTAAACATTTTTAGTAAGTGGCTAAGCAATGTCCTGTCGACTGCTTCGCCGAGCCTGTTCAGAGCAGAGCGAGACCAAAGAAGTTGATAATATGACAGCAGAGCTACAGTAATATGATTTAATTATAGCAGTTCAACTCTCTGCCCTGCATTAGTTCTTTCCTTTTTCCTTGGTTTGTTTAAATCTTGCATTGTTCTCGACAGATTGAGGCTAATTGTGTTAGAGGTTGATTGCAAGTCTAAATGTTGAGGGAAAGTTATGTCAAATTGAAATTAATTAAACATTGCAGATAGATAAGAGGGTTGGTACATAACTGATAATTACAAACTAGGCATTTGGTACAATTTCAATCAAGTTTTTGAACAATATATACCCATACCATTTGACCACTCCCGACCTCATTTGTTTGTCACGACTTGCTCAAAGCTTAATTGCACATTTGAGGACAGACTTAAAGTAATGAAGTGAACCAAGGCTTAATGGAAATCTAACCGTGCAAGTTAGGATGTATTGAGGGAATTAAATTAATCATGTCTTAAATTTCAAGCGAAGTACCAGTACCTCTCAGACTCAATTAATCTCAAGATACCAGTAACTGTTTTGTGTTCAACTCCTGGCGCGAGCGACATATGCTTTCTAAACAATTGCAATCCCATGTCCCAAACTGAACAGATATTTGGTGTAAGCTTCACGTATTTACGATCAAGAACCAAAGTAATGCCTCGAACGATCAGCATTTGGTCGCAAAAATCCTGCCATGCTTTCTGCACCAGAGTCAGAAACACCACCAAATCAGGGCTCTGGCTGACTAGTGCTGACAACTTGGCAGAAATATGCACTTCGCATTCTTTTTGGATCCTTTCGTACAGCTTACCACCCATTCCGTGTATGAAGAGGTTCTCTGTAGCCTATCACGAAAAGAAAAGTTATTTCTCTTTTTGCTGACAACTTCACATTCTTTTCCGTAGCTGACAACTTCACATTCTTTTTGCTGGTATGGTTTTGGCAGAAGTTAAATTTTCTGCCTGGTGTTCAAAGGTTTCTTTATCATTGAAACTGTGTGACTGAACCCTTTAAAATTCCGGGCTAGTTTTCAAGAAGTTTCTTTATTAATAGAACTTTATGATTGGACTTGAGCTAGATTAAGATGCACAAGTTTTGAGAAAACAAGTCAATCAAAACAACACAAAATACTGGTATTAGATTTTACCAATGACAAACTGATCATGCCTCATACATTAAGTACCAATGTACCAGCACCATTAGTTTCAGGATTTTAATGGGATGTATTAGCCTTTCTTTAACTCGCCAAATTATATTTACATATATCTTAATATTCAAAACAAAAATACCTGGTAAAGATCTTCCTTCAAATATAACGTGGGCTTCTTCATAAATATTGCTTCTATGGCATCCTTTAGGGTTGCCCACGTGTTCTCCTCAAAGTCAGCAGGCACCTTTGGCTGACCTAAAATAGAACCAAAAAGTTTGCACCTTTATGAAACTGGATAAAAAAAATATAGAAGGTTGAACAAAAATACACAGCTAGATGGAATAACTGCTGTTACCAAAGATGCCTGTGATGGTCTAATTTCATTTGTCTCCAGCACTTGTATTACCATAAAATGTTGGTAGTCAACCTTGAGCCTTTTCTGTTCACTTCTCTTATGTCTAATATGGGTTCTCAGTATGGAACAGGACAACCACTGAAGATTGATCATTTAGGTGTGAATGAATGAACAAAATAACTGTAGATAACTATACCAGCACACTATTGTTGCATACTGAACCAGTGAGGTACTGTACCACGAGTACCAGTCAACTAAATCTTATCAGGTCCTTGATCAATTGCTTTCGAACTAGAGTTCAAGATGACAGCATAAACCTAGTTGTCAATTGATCTAAACAAACTTAACAGGATAATTATTGACTTCTCATTGGAAATTCACCTTCTGGTTTGCTACCCATCCTCAATAATCATTTATAAAGAAAAGGATAAAAATTGTATAACTCCTTATTTTCAGTTATGTCTTGTGGACGGATTAATAAACAGTTCTACCTTTGAAAATGCTTAAATGGACTTACTCTCTTTACTACCAGATCCAGTGATGTCTGCTGCATCGCGCCTTCATCGTAATTTAATGTAAAAAATTGCTTTGGGGCTCCAGAATGCATTTTAGCTATATATTTATTTGACAGTGTATTGGTTTTCATTTGAATGGAAATCGGTGGGAATCCCCACTTCTTTCAAACAAAAAAATATATATTTGACAGAGTGTGAGTGTATCCGTGTGCGTGGGTGGGGGGGTAGAGAGAGCTGATACCTTTATGCATTTTAATAACCAATTTCTTCTTAGAGCCAGCGGGCTGGGGAGGGGTGGCCTTCTTCCTAAACAGATTGGCTGCTACACCTGTACTCGCCCCAGTGGCCGTGGTGAGCGTATCCTGTTCGTCCACTAACATGGAATCCTCCGCCGGCGCGGTCCCCACAGCAGGTGAGGTTCCCAGTGCCAGTCCATTCTTCTCCCCGCCACCACACTGCTGGGACTTCGATTTCTTGCTCATGGCAGTTCCGGACGAGGAGGCTGAGGCACTGGAGCAGGATAAGGGTCGCTTAGCGTGAGTCATCCAATTAGCAACCCAAGCGCATGGCGGAGGGTTTGAACCAGGGGAGAGGGGGGGAGGTAGCAGCTTCGAGAGATTGTGGGGGGGGGGGGGGGGGGGGGGGGGGGGGGGGGGGGGGTTGTGAAAGAGAGAGGTGGCTCGATTCGATCGGGCGTTCTTATTACGAGAGCCGAGAATGAGAGATGGTCTGGATTCTAAAACATCCACGGTTGCATACTGACTGTGACGTGGCCTGATTTGGATGGTTCTCGGAGTCAGGTTTGATCGGACAAATGTTCTAGTAAAATTTGCGTAGGAAAAGAAGTGCGGTTCACTTTACGAGGGGAAGGGAATGGGTTCGGGTCGGGCTAACCCACATCAGGGAGAAAGGCAAGAGACATTGGCGGCTGATTGAGGTTCCTCCGAGTCCGATACAGGTTTTCGGATTCATTCCGCTGAATGGCGTATTGGATTGTTTTAATTTGGATTCTACAATTCGGATCAGATTTTCGCGAAGGCCCGTTGTATAACTCTAATAGTAGGCCGTAGTAAAAATTTCGGGCGTTAGTGTGGATCGGCTTTTTTAGTTTTATACTTTTATTTCATTCGGAGTCGGACCAAAATAGGAAACTGCTTTTCAGGACACTGATGAACAGAATGTTTGATAGTTTTATCTGGTAGTAAATCTTCATTAGCGAAGGTTAACAAGCTGAGAACTATTCAATTCTGCCTTGATTCGGACAGTAACACGAGTATCGGTACATCAATCTCCAGGAATTTTTAATTATTCTACTTGATTTATTTAGATCAGATACAAAAATTAAAGGTTGTACAATTATTTTGAGCATGGCCCCTTGTCCAATTTTGCCCTTCAATAAATCCGTTCCTACAGACCGCCATCGACCCGGATTATCTACACTAAATCCTAGCTTTATTTTCGAGATCAAATTTTGATTTAGAACTAAAAAAAGTACAAGTCCTTGCAGAATAAAATACTGTGGTCCGTGGATGTAGAACTCATCGATTCTCACATGTTAAATCCATTCAAACCAAAAGCAAGATATTTTGAAAAAGTTCATGGTTTGAGACTGAGGTTGACCTGACATGAAGTCTTCCGGTGAAAAAAAAATTAAGCAATATGAAATGGCATGTTATGTTGTAAAAATTAGACCAGACTTAAAAATTCCGATTTATCAGATAAAACAGCTAATCTAATTCGGGATGACAAAAATGTCAGACATGACAATTTTTTTGAATAATTGGAATTATTTTCCGGGTCTTGTCTACAAAAAAATTTTACTAAAAATGAATATTAAGATAAGACAATTTCTATCAGAAAATTTATGCAGTCAAATTGAAAATGAATAAATATTTTTTTTAAACGTTAAAGATGTGTGTAATAGAAAACGACACAACTAGCTAGATGAGAATCTCCGTATAATTATAATACAAAAGTATGTGTTTATTTTGAATTTTCATAATCCCTAGACACAAACATACTTTTAAATTAGAAGAGAGAGGCCGAGATTTTTATTAATATCCAAAGTTTAATAGAAATTACTATTTATGTCCAAAATTTTGGGTTTTCGCTAAAAATACCTAAGCCGGCCATTTTATGGCCGGCTTACTCTCTTTTTTTTCTTTTTTTTTAGAGACACTATGAAGAGCAAAATAATGAAATCTAACACTGAAAATTTGAATTTTTTGTTTAAATTATTTGTTAGATTACTTCTTTTGATTTATAATTAGCATATTTATACTAAAATACACTAGATTACTTGAAATTATGTTGAATTACACTATATTACAATAAATTATGTTGAATTACACTAAATTACGTTAAATTACGCAAAATTACGCTGAAGTAGACCGATTTTGTTTCATCTTTCATGAATCATAAAAAATAGTAAAAAAATTCCAAAAATAGTAAAAATTGGTATTCTACAAGTTCATTATGTAACTAATTTACTGAGCTACTTAGATTGAATAATAGAAATGAAAATCTTAATCGGAAACTTCAACTCAAGTTTTGAGGCTCTTCCCTTAGCTTTTTGGCAATTCTGAATTTTGAAATCCGACATAGCTGGCACGGACGCATGTGTCTTTTCGCAAGCTTCCCGAAAAGTGGTTATTTGCTAAAATCGGATACTCAAGCGCCGTTTTATGACCGTTTGAAGTTTCGTCGTCGTTTTTCGCCTTTTCAGTGAAGATATCGTCCCTATTCATATGTATTTTAGCGTACTTTACCGTATTTTAGCGTAATGTAATGTAATTTAGTGTAATTTAACTTAATATAGTGTAATTCAACATAATTTCAAGTAATTTAGCATATTTTAGTATAAATATGCTAATTATATATCAAAAGAAGTAATCTATCAAATAAAAAAATAATAATAAATAAAAAAGAGTAAACCGGTCATTTTATGGCCGTCTTATGGGGAGAATAAACCGGCTATTTTAAAATGACCGGCTTTGATATTTTTGGCGAAAACTCAGAATTCTGAACATAAATATTAATTTCTATTAAACTTTAGATATTAATAAAAATCTCGGAGAGAGGCAATAGTACATGAGCCGACATTTTTATTAATATCCAAAGTTTAATACAAATTAATAAATATACCCAGAACCGGACCAATTATCGATATCTACCCAAACCGATCAAAATATTGAAATCTAACTCTGAAATTTGAAATTTTTGTTTAAATTATTTGTTATATTACTTCTTTGAGGAGGGATCAAATTACAACAACCATTTTTTTCATTTTCAAAGTCCAAATCGTCGATCCAAACCGTTCAACATGATTATCTAAATAAAATGTGCTTGCAGATCAAATTTTACATTTTTTTGAATTTTTTTACTATTTATTAAGTATTTTACAAAAAATAGTCATATTCAGACCATTGAATTTTGTAAATACTTAATAAATAGTAAAAAAATTCAAAAAAATGTAAAATTGGATCTGCAAGCACATTTTATTTAGATAATCATGTTGAACGGTTTGGATCGACGATTTGGACTTCAAATGAAAAAAATGGTTGTTGTAACTTGATCCCTCCTCTACTTCTTTTGATGTATAATTAGCATATTTATACTAAAATACGCTAGAATACTTGAAATTATGTTGAATTACACTATATTACAATAAATTATGTTCAATTATACTAAATTACGTTAAATTACAATAACTTCGCTAATTATGCTGAAATACAGTAAAAAAAACACTAAACTACACAAAATTACGCTATAGTAGACTGATTTTGCTCATCTTTCATGAATCATAAAAAATAGTAAAAAAATTCCAAAAATAGTAAAAATTAGTAATCTGCAAGTTCATTATGTAACTAATTTACTGAGCTACTTGGATTGAATGATAGAAATGAAAATCTTAATCGGAAACTTCAACTCAAGTTTTGAGGCTCTTCTCTTTGTTTTTTGGCGATTCTGAATTTTGGAATCCGGCATAGCGGGCACAGACGCATGCGCATTTTCACAAGCTTTCCGAAAAGTGCTCATTTGCTGAAATCGGACACTCGAGCGCCGTTTTATGACCGTTTGAAGTTTCATCGTCGTTTTTCTCCTTTTCAGTGAAGATATCGTCCCTATTCATATCGTATTTTAGCGTAATTTACCGTATTTTAACGTAATTTAACATAATTTAGTGTTATTCAACATAATTTCAATTAATCTATCATATTTTAGTATAAATATGCTAATTATACATCAAAGAAGTAATATAACAAATAATTTAAATAAAAATTTCAAATTTTCAGAGTTAGATTTCAATATTTTGATCATCATAGTGTCTCTCTCTAAAAAAAAAAAAAAAAAAACAGGTACATAGCCGGCCATTTTCTGGCCGGCTTAGGGAAGGAACATAGCCGGCCAGAAAATGGCCGGTTTGGGTAGATATCGATAATTGGTCCGGTTCTGGGTATAATTAATAATTTGTATTAAACTTTAGATATTAATAAAAATCTCGGAGAGAGGCAATAGTACATGAGCACTTCGACCAGAATAAACTATATCGAACGTGACATGACATGATTAAAAGTCACGAGCCAATTAATTGAGCCATCACTCAATAGTACCTAATTAATTGTATTGTAACCTGTTAGCCGCTGTATGATAAATGAACTATACCAAAAAAATTATTAATATAAAAAAAAAACTGAAAATTTCGAATTCTACGTCATGTTTAACAAAATTTCTGAAACTGCCCAAACCGTAGAATAATTTCACTGTTCCATACTAACTTTCTACAAAATTATTTCACGGTTTTAGGGGTTCTCTTTTAGCAGAATAATTTTCTGGTTTTGGTGTTTCCGGAAAATAATTTTGCGAAAAGTCAATTCCAGAAAATTATTCTACAGTTTTGGGCCAGCATTCTATAAAACCCGTCCATGTCTCCCTTCTCTCTCACAATCAATTTTGACGAGAAGAAGAGAGAAAATCGACTATTTTTGTAAGTTTTTTATTTCTTTAATCTTAAATTATTTATTTTTTCAATTTATGTTGTAAATGCTTATAGGGTTATTATTTAAAAATTGTAGTTTGTTATTTATATCAACCAAAACAAAAAATGATCTGTGTAAAAGTGTTTGTTGGAGGGAAAATCTGAAACATGCCGTTTTAATTCCCAATTGGATCTGAACAATCAGGCCCTTATACCCAATCATATCCCTGAATCCCGAACCCGATCCAGTACCAGTCGGATCCCTGAACCCATAACCCGACCCAAAACTGTTCGGGTCCGTAAAGGATAGTCTGAATGCATGAAGTGGTCTGGGAAACCAACATTACGCCGCGGTCGCCTGGCAAGAGGAGTAACGGTGTTGTCGCTAGAGTCATCTGTCACCTCAGGCTGAGTCTGGGTCTCAAGAGGTCGATTAGAAGATGATGCCATGCATCACCTTCATCTGCGTACCTCCATCATGGAGTCGCTGCCGGATCCGGGCCTCTTCGAGTGACTGCCGTTGTGCACGCTCCAACTCCTGCTCATATAAATAATTATCAAAGGAATTATCATAAGCCGTCTGAACCCAATATAGCATCTCATAACCCGTCTGCGCCTACGTCTGCTGTTCTGGGTCACATGGAATTCATACACATATTTCATTTAGTAAGCTGGAATTCATAAAAAAAATTTACTTTAATTAACGTAGTAGATACCTGTCCGATGTCTGCGGCTAGACCTGGGGTTTAGGGTACTGCTGCGGCTGGATCCCAATAATCTCTCCATCTACTGCCACTATATAACCAATCCAGCTTTGGATCTGGGCCTGTGAATACAGGGGCCGGTGGCAACTCTCCAACCCCACGCAATGCATGTACATATAATGGGAATATAAGAAATGATTTATAAATTTTTGAGTTAAAAATGATTACATTTCGAATAACTAGTTGTCTGCTGGGAATGTATCCACACTTTCCATACTCATCTCTGCTGACCGAAACCGTATGAGCAAGTCCGTCCAAGTGCATACCAAATAGGTGGACAGATGTCATGCCATTTATCTGGTACCATTTACGATAATTCGGAAGGTCATTCTTGTCAAATGGACGAGCTTCTTTGTATACATGTGGCTTCTAGTCCATCGATTACAGAACATGAAAGATGTGCTTTACCGACCGGTTGATGTTCTTCTTTGAGCAGAACTTTAACCTGTTCATAATTTTGTAACGACTTAACACACAAAGTTACATAACAAAAATAAGAAAAAAAACTGTTAGTTAACTATACTTGTGCAATTGCTCGTGCTCGTTCAGGGGAGGTGGTGGCGGGATCTCTTGGTGTTTTCTGAATTACCGCATGCACCGATAATGATAGTGGTGCTCCACTATCCATTAATGAATCAGAGGACTGCGGTACAAGAAGTAAGGCTAATAAAATTATTGAGAATGTGAGTTAGAATTTATAAGTATGATGACAGATAACTAAATATAAATAAATTTATAAAAATGCACCCTTTCCGCCTGAGTCTTTTATGGAAAGTCGGGTATAGTAATTCTTGTATGACTCCCATTCCACCATGTTCTCGGTCAATTGTTAAAACTGGTTATGCGGGATACTTATACCAGTGATTTTGTAGTGGGAGTTCTCAAACCGATGACTGGAGCACCATTTGTCAGCAAAAGCTGGACATGTATCGAGCGAGTGTTGGCGCGTCCTAGGAAGGTTGCCATTTTTTCGATCTTGGTTAAGGTCGGTGAAATGGGAATTGAGTCCACGACCAATGTTGTAGAAGCATAACCGGGCCATTTGTAGATAGGACTCCAAGAGTGGATGCGACACATAGCTGTCGATATAAAAATGCAAGAACAGCTTCACCCCAATTAAGTCCCCGCTAGTGTCTTGGAACATAGTAACCGAAAATAGGTCCAAGATAAATCTACGAACATACCTAACAAATTTCTTGAGAATGTGAGTAAATTATTGAGAATTTAAGGCATGAATGAGTTGATAAATAAAAAATATTTACGACTTCAGCGTTTGATCATTGGCGTTATCTGGGAGCTCTTTAAATCGCTGGTGGAGCTTAGTTTTTAGCATGTAGTTGTCAGAATATATTTTACCTCTCTCAGCCTCCCGATGACGCTAAATCATATAGCGTAAATCATTATCTTTTTATCCAAAAAATGACAAAAAATGAATGTGAATTAGCCATTTTTCCGATTTATTTACCGCAGACGTGTTTTTGAGTGATTTTAGTAGGTTTTGGAGAAAGTTGCGTATTTAGGCCAAAAACAGAGCAAAAATGTCATATTTCGACGATTATCAAATAGCTGCTGAAATTAGACATCATATGGAGCATGCAACATCTCTCACGAAGTGCACAACATGCGAAATGGCGAAATTACAAGAAAATCCGATAAGTCAGAAGACCGTGCGATATCCTTTATGCCGTACGCTGCATAACCCAAAGGCCGCACGGTTAGCAGGCCGGGCCTTCTAGAAGATCTGCTTTTCTGATGGGCCACGCTATTTTTAGACAATTCCTGATAAATCATGGGTGGACCCCATACCCCCTCCTAATCTCCACTACTTCCACTAGTGTATAGAAAGACTATAAATACCCCTTTTGTAATAGGATTTAGTGTGTGTTCAATTGTGTTAAGTCTAGAATTGTAGCTAGCAATCCTCATTGTTAGGTTAGGTTAGAGAGTTACTTAGGGAGAGAATGATAGCCATCAGAAGTCAAGTAGTAGAGAAGTCATCTAAGGAGCCAGAAGGTTCTTCCATCTTCAATTGGGTTGTAATTTATGTTCTCTTTATTTATTTCTATTATTGCCATGGCCATGAGAAGCAAAACTTCTTATCTCTAGGTTGAGGGTTGTACTTGAATTCTTAATTATATTTTAATATATGTTTATGTTTTGTTTTGCATTATGATTTGCATTTTGATCTTTTTATAATATTCTTGCATACATAGTTCTATCTACTATATGCCAATGATCTCCACATGTATTCAATAAGCAATTCAAAGAATTCTTGTGAGGAATTGCTCGTAAGTAGTGATGAGATTGGGGCTAACGAGGTTTGGCAGCAATTTAAAGATAAGGGTTAGAACCCAGGGGGATCCCTTGGCAGGATATTATAAATTGTACTTATACTAGGTTTAATTCCACCACGGACATATTAGACTTAGTTGGAACAACATTAGGAAACACTCATTTTAGTGGAGTCTTTGGGATATTTCAACTACGGGATAGTATAGGGAAATATATATTTTCGTACCTAAAATACTTTAGTCTTGGTAGCCCAAAAGCCGATTGAAAGATAAAAAAACCTTTCAAATCGCATAAATAAACACTCAGTTCACCGTGCATGTATGACAGTGCCGTACGCGGGGTACTTGGGGGCAATCTATACCGCATGCAGCAGTGATAATACCGCATGCAGCCCAGATAAACGTCGAAACTTGTATTTTACATGATTAAGAAAGATAGTAAACTTGAACCCTATAGACTCTTTATCTACTGTTTAACTTTATTTAACTATAATATCTTGATTGCATTTGTCACCACCAACCTTTTTATAAAAATATGATAACCTAGACTAGTAAAAATTGTTTAAACTTAATAAACTATCCATGTGGATCGACACCTCAATCAATACTACACGGTAGGATCATGCGCTTGTGATCTAAACGTAAGTTGAAATTAGGATTTAAAAATATTTAAAAGTAATAGTCTAAATTTGAGTCATCACCTCTACTCTTCGTAAAGCTCGATTGTTCATTCTCACAGATCCCTAACAAATCAAAGAGCCGGCCATCTACATGCGCCCCATTTGAAATTCCCATCATTAGAACCCCCGTAATGGGCAAACCCCACAAATAGCTCACGTCCTCTAACGTGACTGTAATTTATTTAAATAGAAATTTTTAATTAATTTCTTTCTCAAACTTGTCATTAAAACATTAAAAATAACAATTTTATTTGAATAATGTAGTTAATACCTATCATCTCTCCGAAAGGATGATGAAAGGTGTGCGTCTCAGAACACCATCGCTCGACAAGTCCATGGATAAGTGCCGCATCGCAATCGATCTCAGCAATCCGTGCTATCTAGTATAAGCCCAATTGAATCAGATACGACGAGTATCTCTCGTGGTACTTGCAATGCATCCTGTAGTGCTTGATGTTTAAAACATCTAAATTCTACATTAGCATAAAATATGTGATAGGGACAGGCCCTTTTACTTGTTCTAAACTGGGTCATAAAAGACTGGGATTCGGACCTCTCTAAGAGGCCAACCCGATGTCATATGAAAAGCCCAAAGGTTCACTAAGCCGGGGCCCAATACAGCGGCCTCAAATTATATATCCCTAAAATAGGCTCATGCCAACTGACATATGGGATAGCCGTGGAAACGGCTAGCTTAATGCCCACGTCCCAGAAACGGCTAGCTTAATGCCCACATCCCAGTAACGGTTGACATAACTGCCCACGTTTCCCATAAACGCCCGAGATGGCAGTTATTGCTGGACTATATAAGGCAGTGAGTCCCACGAAACTTCTAACTAAAAGAGATATCATACATGTTAGAGTCTGAATCTCTCATAATCCACCCCGAGTTCCTAACTCAATCCACATCTCGGCCTGCCATCCTTTGGCAGGGCGAATCCAACTCAGCCCAACTTTCCATACGGCCTCATTTCCCGAGATATGACGTATCAATATGGATTACAATATGATATGATTTCTGATTGAGGTATGAAAAATCAAATATGTAAATGCTTACCTCATTAGAAGCCTCAGACACCCTATGATGATTGTGAGCTATCCATAACAACGGGCTAAACCTGTCTTGTAATATGACGGGAGTCAATTCAGGAGTCTGAGACTCTCCTTGACCAGGTACTTCATCTGCACTACTACAAAATTCATCGAAAATGGTAATTTTTGACAATATTCTACACCATTTTGAAATTTTATAAATTATTTTAAACCATTTTGGAATTTTCTAAATTATTCTAAACCATTTTGGAATTTTTTAAATTATTCTAAACCATCTTGGAATTTTCTAAATTATTCTAAATCATTTTGAAAATTTCTAAATTATCCTAAACCATTTTGGAATTTCAAAATTATTCTAAACCATCTTTGAATTTTCTAAATTATTCTAAACCATTTTGGAATTTTCTAATTATCCTAAACCATTTTGAAATTTTCTAAATTATTCTAAATCATTTTGGAATTTTCTAAATTATTCTAAATCATTTTGAAATTTTCTAAATTATCCTAAATCATTTTGGATTTTTCTAAATTATTTGGACAATATTCTAAACTATTTTGGAATTTTTTAAATTATTCTAAATTAATTTTGAATTTTCTAAATTAATCAGACATTATTCTAAACCATTTTGGAATTTCTAAATTATTTGGACAATTTTCTAAACCATTTTGGAATATCCTAAACTAATTTATTTAATAAAATATTAAATTACAAAAAATTAAAAATACCTGAACCGAAGTGCCGATCGATCAGACAGTCGGAGAGAGAGAGAAAACAACTTAGAAAGGGAGGGAGAGTTATGAGAGGAGGGGGCTGCGGAAAGGGTTTTTATAGCCGAAATCCCCAAACCGTAGAATAATTTTTTGGTTCTAGATTTCCAGAGAATTATTCTGCGGTAACGGGAGACTCTGGAACCGTGAAATAATTTTGCAAAAAGTTGGCCTGGAACTGTGAAATTATTCTGCGGTTTGGGCAGTTTCAGAAATTTTGTTAAACAGGATGCAGAATTCGAAATTTTCAGTTTTTTTTGGATATTAATAAAATTTTCGGTGAACTATAGATAGCTATATTGCAATAATAAGGCCATCCTCCCCTCACGAATTCGCATTTTCTAAGATATCTCAAACTTCGAGTGCTTTTGTGCAAAATCTGAATATTCGAATTTTATATCTACGAATTTCAAAACACATTACTACTGACCCCTTCATTTGAAATAGACACCGAAAAAAATTGACCCAGCTTTGAATAAACTCAAATTTTGAGATTTTTCAGGGTGCCTTTGAATAAACTTAAATTTTGAGATTTTACATAGTGCATTTGATTGGAGCAAGAATATAACTAATAAAATAAATAACTATTCTTTTGAACTAACCTAAATTTGAATTAAGAGTTACCAACTATTCTTAATTTATCTTTTATAAATTAATTCACTATTATACTAATTCAATAAAATATTAAATTAACTACTATTTTCAACTAACCCTTCTCTCCATTCAGATGCACCCTCGTAGAATTCTACCTTACTCTGTAGCCCGACATTTTTATTAATATCCAAAGTTAATTAGAAATTAATATTTATGTCCAGAATTCACTGGTTTCGCCAAAAATGCCCAAACCGGCCATAAAATGACCAGCTTCCGGAAACTGGCCATTTTATGGCCGGTTTCCTCTTTTTTTTTTTTTTTTTTTTTAAGAGACACTATGAAGAGTAAGATAATGAAATCTAACACTGAAATTCGAATTTTTTGTTTAAATTATTTGTTAGATTACTTCTTTTGATTTATAATTAGCATATTTATACTAAAATATACTAGATTACTTGAAATTATGTTGAATTACACTATATTACAATAAATTATGTTGAATTACACTAAATTACGTTAAATTACACTAAATTACAATAACTTCGCTAATTGATAAAAATGCAATAAATTACGCTAAACTACGCAAAATTACGCTAAAGTAGACCGATTTTGTGCCATCTTTCATGAATCATAAAAAATAGTAAAAAAATTCCGAAAATAGTACAAATTGGTATTCTACAAGTTCATTATGTAACTAATTTACTGAGCTACTTGAATTGAATAATATAAATGAAAATCTTAATCGGAAACTTCAACTCAAGTTTTGAGGCTCTTCCCTTTATTTTTTGGCAATTTTGAATTTTGAAATCCAGCATCGCGGGCACTGACGCATGCGTATTTTCGCAAGCTTTCCGAAAATGGTCATTTGCTGAAATCGGACACTCGAGCGCCGTTTTATGGCCGTTTGAAGTTTCGTCGTCGTTTTTTACCTTTTCAGTGAAGATATCGTCCCTATTCATATGTAATTTAGCGTAATTTAGCGTAATTTAGCGTATTTTAGCGTAATGTAATGTAATTTAGCGTATTTTAGGGTAATGTAATGTAATTTTTAGCGTAATTTAACGTAATATAGTGTAATTCAACATAATATAGTGTAATTCAACATAATTTCAAGTAATTTAGCGTATTTTATTATAAATATGCTAATTATACATCAAAAGAAGTAATCTAACAAATAATTTAAACAAAAAATTCAATTTTTCAGTGTTAGATTTCATTATGTTGCTCTTCATAGTGTCTCTTAAAAAAAAAATTCTAATTATAAATCACTGATGAAGATAAAAGAGAAACAAAAAATAATTTCTAATTATACATCACTACGAAGACACACAGTAATTTACCGGAATTTACCGTATTTTAGCTTAATTTAACATAATTTAGTGTAATTTAATGTAATATAGTGTAATTCAACATAATTTCAAGTAATTTAGTATATTTTAGTATAAATATGGTAATTATAAATCAAAAGAAGTAATCTAACAAATAATTTAAAGAAAAAATTCGAATTTTTAGTGTTAGATTTCATTATTTTGCTCTTCAATCTTCATAGTGTCTCTTAAATATTAATTTCTAATTAACTTTGGATATTCATAAAAATGTCGGCTCTGTAGCGCCAGTGCAGTGTAATTTCTCTCCACACACCGAATTAATCAATAAATATAATCAAATAATTCTTGAGATCTTGTGTGAATATTTTTGTAACATCCTTTGTGCAACATGCATAAATATTGAGTCACACGACTCAGATCCAACAAAAAAATGCAGTTAAATAAAAGAAGGATCTGAATAAAAAGGTACCTCATGAAATGTGTGTTCGCCAAGATGACAATCAGGCGGACATGAAAAGGCAAAAGCAATTGAGTTAAAATTCATTAGCTAAACGGATGTACATAATATTTCTCTTCATGTTCTAGCACTTAAAAATGTCCAGAATTTTCTCTTCCTTGATTCATTTTTATTTTTTTTAATAAATATGAGATTCCTCTGACAGTAAAATGTACAATATGACAATATGACTTTCTTTTTTATAAATATGCAATTAATCTGACTTTTTTATTAATAGAAAAATAAAATAAAAAATATCGCAAAAGAATTTCGTTTTTATGAAAACTCTAAATATAAAAAGAATGAATAGAGTATTCCATCCCGCGGACGGAATAAATATCTACGTCCTATTAATACGTCAGTAATTAACTAAACCAAAAAAAATAAAGAAACTGAGACAGAATAATCCATTCCATCCAAACCCAGCACAAAAAACAAAAACAAAAACAAAAAAGTCTGAACGTTATAATCCAGCCCGTCACAGTATATATTTGAGTAAAATAACAAGAACAACAATGAAAGAGAATGCATCACTTAATTCTATTAAAAAGACGCAAGTATGTGGTTAAGTAAACATGTCTACAACTGTCGTGCTATCAGAATTAAAACACATGCAATCAAATGGAAAAATCAAACCTCCAACAAGTACCTGTCAATGCGGTCCCTAAGCTTGAGCAAGAACAGCTCTTGATCCTCCTCAATTTAACCCATCCAGGTAATTTTTTTTTGCTATGCTGGATTATAACGTTCAGCCTTTTTTTTACGTTGAGTCTGGACGGGATGGATCGTTCCGTCCTGTTTTTTTTTTTTTCCATTACTGATGCATTAGTAGGACGTGGATGAATTAGCAGGACGTGGATGTTTATCCCATCCCACGCGAAGGGATACTCTATTTCGTTCTTCTTATATTTCGACTTTTTATGAAAACGAAATTCTTTTGGGATATTTTTTATTTTATTTTTTTATTAATAAAAGAATCGGCAGTTTAACTGTAGCTTCACCGCTCCAACCAAAGCTTTATGGTTTCTTAAAACAATGAAATATATATTGAGGAAAGGTTTTGGTACCTAGCGACTCGTCCCCGCTTTTTACCCAACACTAATTAGATCAGATTTGAACTGGTTTAAACTGTCATTAACGGTAATTGCGGTCCCCACTAATTAACGGCCTTTAAAACCTTCCTTTCCCCACATATTTTCTTTTTTGAATTTCCTTTTCCCGATCTCTTCTTTCCTTTTCTCTTCGCGATTTCGAGGCGATCTCGTGGCGATCTTCATCTTCTTGCCATTTCTCTTCGCGATTTCCTTTTGGAGTTCAACATACTACGGAAGCTTCAGGAGGCGGATCAAGCTAGCCTCGCCGAGAGCGAAGTATCACGCGTTCCTTCCGATCAGGGACTGAAGAAGAAATCGAAATACAATTTGAGTGAGTTCTTTGCTGATCTATTTAAGTTTTCTTCCTTCTATTGAAATCAAAATTACACCGATCGTTTTCTTAATGTCGTTTTTTTATTTGTTTGATTTATTCGATATTTTGTTTCACAGTATTCGATTTCACATTCAAAAGAAGAACACGACAAAGATTGACGATATTCATCAGTGTCGATTTGGATTGAAGGCTAGCAGTGAATTCTAAATTCAGTGAGTTATTTAGTTATTTGATTTTACAGGATTCATGCAATCGATTTACAGGTTGTAGTTATTATTTTACACGATTGCTTTGTTAGGTTTCACTTTGGATTCTGATTGAACGCCAGCAGTGAGTTATTTAGTGATTCTAATTTACAGGATTCATGCAATAGATTTACAGTTTCACAGTACTTTATAGGATATATGCAGTGTTTAACACTTGTACTTGTTTAAAATTCCAGTATTTATCTAGTAAGTTTAATGTATGGATGGAGTTTATTACATGATGTATTGATCAGGTGTAAAGGTTATGTACAGTACTTTATATGATATATTTAACAGTTTTACAGGATATATGCAACAGTTTACATGATCTATTCATTATTTTTAGTTTATTGTTTTTTACATGATATGTTTAACAGTTTTACATGATATAAGTAATATTCTGAAGGAAATTACTTTATAGGATATATTTAACAGTTTTACATGATATGTTTACCAGTTCTACAGGATATAGGTAACAGTTTTACATGATATGTTTAACAGTTCTACAGGATATATGTATTATTTTACAGGATATATCCAATTGTTTTCACAGATCTGTTGTTATCTGAAATATCTGAATGTCTGCTTTTGTTATGGTGTCTTACATTGTTTATGATTCATGTTTATAGTTTTTATGCAATGGATTTTGACTTAAATGAAGAAATGGGAAGTGATATTTCTGTAGCTAGTGTTCTTCAAGTTGATCAAGTTGTAGAACATAGAGGCATACGTGAATGGGATTTGAATGTAGAACCTGAGGTTTTGAATGCAGAACTAGAACCAGAAGTAAGAGAGGGGTCAGGAGAGTCTGAGATTCATCAATGGGATTTGAATGCAGAACCAGAACCGAATGTAATGGTAGATACGGTAAGACAGCGATCAGGAGAGTTAGAAGTTGCTGAAAACCAGATAGTTAGTGCCCCTGTTCTTGGTGATGATTTTTTTTCTGTTGAGGAAGCGTACGATTTCTGGAAACTTTATTGTTTTCAGACTGGTTTTGGTGTGTGCAAGAGGACAAGTCACAAGAAGGGTGGTAATGTGGTTGATTGCAGATTTGAATGCACTAAGTTCAGAGAAAAACGTGAAAAAGTTGAAGAAGGAGAGCCTTTTCCAGAGAGGCGGAGGCCTTCTGGAAACTCAAACTGTAAGGTTTTTCTCAAAATTAAATATTATGAGTTGACTGGATCTTGGAGAGTAGACAAGTTGTTTCTGAAGCATAACCATGAACTGACTCCCGGTTCATTTTTTCTTATTCCGGGATATCGGTATATTCTAAAGAGATTCAAGGATATGCTCGAATTTAACTCAGATCAAGGGTTGTCGTCGGCTAATAACATTGAACTGGTATTAAAGATGGCTGGTGGGTATAAGGGAACTTTTACACGAAAGGATGTTCGAAACCACATTGATAAGTACAAGAGGGGCAAACTGAGGGCTCTCGGTGGGCATGATGCTAATTTACTAGCAGATTATTTCAAGAAGAAGCAATTATATGATTCAAATTTCTGGTATACATACAAGCATACGAATGATGCTCATTTATGGAATATTTTCTGGGCCGATGAACGAGGTGTGCAGCATACAAATATTATCATGATGTCGTTATGATGTCATATACCTTACAAATAGGTAATTTTTTATTGATATCAATTTTTCAGTATTTATCTAATTGTTGTACATGATATATACATTGTTTTACAGGATATACGAATCAGGTTCAAAGGGTATGTACAATATTTTGTATTATATATTTAACATTTTTACAGGATATGTGCAACACTTTACATGATCTATGCATTGTTTTTCTTTTATTGTTTTTTACATCATATGTGGAGTAGTTTTACAGTATATATTCATTAGTTTTCCAGTATTGATTTAATTGCTATACAGGATATATACATTGCTTTACAGGATATATGAATCAAGTTCAAATGTTATGTACAATATTTTGTAGGATATATTTTACATTTTTACAGGACATGTGCAACAGTTTAAATGATCTATGCATTGTTTTTCTTGTATTATTTTTTACATCATATGTTGTTTAGTTTTACAGTATATATTCGTTAGTTTACATGATATATGCATTTGTCTTCACAGATCTCTTGTTATCTGAATATCTAATTTTACCGAATATTAAAAATTGATTTACAGGTATGATATGGCGCTTGTTCTGTTTGTGGGTGTCAACCATCACTGGCATACAGTAATTTTCGCTTATGCTCTACTTGGAAGAGAGACTAAGGAGGACTATAAATGGTGCATGGAGAAATTCATAGCTTGCATGAACGGTGTCAAGCCTGGCGATATCCTGACAGATCAGTGCCCAAGTATTGAGAAAGGCGTTCGGCATGTTTTGGGAGATGACACTGTCCATAGGTAATACTTTTAGTGATTTACATTTGTAGTATTTATCTAAGAGGTTTACAGGATATAGGAATCAGGTTGGATGTTATATACAGTACTTCATAGGATATACTTAACATTTTTACAGGATATGTGCAGCAGTTTATAGGATTTAGGCATTGTGTTTTCTTTTATTGTTTTTACATGATATGTTTAATAGTTTTACTGTATATAGGAATTATTTTACATGATATATCCAATTGTTTTCATAGTTCTCTTGTTAGCTGAATGTTTGATTTTACTGATTAGATACTATTTTTCTTAACCAAATAGGTACTATGCTTGGCACATTCTTCAAAATTACCGAGTAAATTCGGTGGGCAAGATGATAAGGAGGCTTTAACCTATTTGGTTAAGACAATAGTATACGAAGCCAAAACTCCATTGGATTTTGAAGAAAATTGGAGAAAGCTAATAGTGGAGATTGGATACGAAGATGTACCGTGGTTTAAAAGTATATTCAGACAGAAGCGTAAATGGGTGCCAATTTTTTGAATGACAGATTTTGGGCTGACATGAGTACCACTCAAAGGGTTGAGAGTATGAATGTTTTTTTTATAATTATCTCCGATCTAAGGCAACACTTACTGAATTTGTTCTTAATTTTGAATCTGGTTTGAGTAGGATTTAGGAGAGAGAGCATTTTATGGACCATAAGGACAAGACCACAACACCTGTGTTAATATCTGATTTAGAATTTGAGAAACAGTTTTGTAGTTTATACACGAATACCATATTCTATAGGTTTCAACACGAGGTTAGACAATCTGTGAATTTGACTTGTGTTTTTAAACTGCAACTAGATGACTCTACAAAGATTTATGAGGTTCATGATATATTTGGAAATATATTTGAGGTACAGTACAAGGAGCAGTTGAAAGAAGTTTTTTGTATTTGCAAAAAATTTGAGGCCTCTGGTATTGTTTGCGCTCACTCGATCATGGTTTTGAAGCATGAGAAGCAATTGTATGTTAATGATAAGTACATACTTGATCGATGGAGGAAGGACAAGATTCGATTTGATTTGATTCCTGCTGCATGTTCTGATGGTGGTAGTATTGAAATTAATAGGTAACAATTGAAATTTTGAAGGATTCACTTACTATTTTTACAGTATTGGTGTTGATGTGATTTTCTATTCTTATGTGAAATTATTTTTTCAACTTATTTTATTTTTGCAGGAGGTATTATGATCTGACAAGGAAGATGAATTCAATAATTGAAGATTTTCTTAACTTTGGTTGTGTTAGTGATGACAATGAAATAAAGTTCTCAATTGATTACTTTTGAATATTGCAAAAAATGATTTTTTTATTGTTTGGTATTGCACTTCTTTATTATGTTTCTTATTTCATTTTTTTTGTTTCAGGAGATGTTGAACAGGTTGTAGATGGTACAAGTACAATTGATAATGTTGGATCTGGAGGAAGGTCTTCTAGAGAGAGGGAAAGTGGTGCATCAAGAGAAGTATGCGATGGTTCAACAGTCCCCAGAAAACGAGCCAGAGGTAGAGGGAAAGGTATTGCAAGAATCTTTTGAAAGTATTGTATTCAGTTGTTTACAGTATTTGTAGAAGTAATTTACAGGATTCACATCACTGTAATTATTTTGACAGGCCAGCCAGTAATTGGTCAAACAAATTGTGATGTAACTTCAACTGGCACAACTACAGGAAGAGGTAATACTGTAATTAATTTGTATAGTTGTTGGCATGTTTTGACAATATTAATTGTAAGATGTTACTGTATTTGTTGAAGTAATTTACAGTATTCATAACAATTTATTACATGACATTTGACAATCCTAATAAAAGTTTTAAAGTATTGTCATGTCTTGTTTACAATATTTGTGGAAGTAATTTACATGATTGAAACAACTGCATTCTTTTTAACAGGCCAACCAGTGACTGGTCAAACAAATGCTGAGGCAATTATTGGTTCAACAGTTAGAGGTAGAGGGAGATGTAATAGATGAAGTATTGTTCATACTTTTTGGCTTATTGTTGGCATATTTATTCTTCTTCATAATAATATACTTGTTATATTAGGTTATCCAATTACTCATGATTGGGATGCACTCATTGCTAGACTTGGTACAAATCAAGCTGCAATTCATGAAAGAAATGGGGAGTCAATGCCTGGTTCTATTGGTAGATGTATCACATATCTTGTATTTATTGTGTTGTTTATTCAAAGATTTTACCATATTGTCTCTTATATTTACAGTATTATTATTACAGGTGAGCAAATTCTTTTGCAATCTTCGTCAAGTCATCATGGAGAATTGAATACCACTGCCAATGAAGTATTAAATTCTGCACCATCGATAAATATATTGCCACCGCAGAAATAAAAAAGAAAGGAATGACCACCGAAACATGCTTATAAGAACCCGATGGATGTAAATGTCAAGAAGAATCGCACACAATCAATAGTAGAGAATAAATAGTAGGGAATAAATAATTTTTTGAAGATATAAGGAAGTAATATAATTTTTTGTAAATACATTTGTTTTTGTTATTAACATTGTTGGATGTACAAAATTACATGATTGCACTTGGCAATTTAGCTGTTGATTTAGATTATTTGTTTGCATTGTTGAAAATAAATTAATTCAGATTTCATTGTTAAAAGTAAAATGATTAATAACATAAATTTGTGGAATTAATAAATGAGAATGTTTTATAACTTTTATAGAATAAATTACAAGATTTATTGAATTAATTTACAGTTTTCTTATTGAATGATTCAGATTTCATTGTTGAAAATAAATTATTTCAGATTTCATTGTTAAAAGTAAAACGATTCATAACATAAATTAATAAATAGGTTGTATAACTTTTATAGAATTAAATTACAAGATTATTCATAATATGAATTGGTGGAATTAATAAATGAGAATGTTTTATAACTTTTATAGAATTAAATTACAAGATTTATTGAATTAATTTACAGTTTTCTTATTGAATGAATTTGTCTACAGTTGTGTAAAGTTGAGTTTCAAATGGAGACGATAAGTATTGTGGTCCCCAAATTATAAAATTTTAAACACCAAAGGTTATACTTTGCTTCATTCGCACCATTTCATATGATCTAACTATATCACCTAACTATAACTATATAAGTCTCCGTTATATACGAACCGTCGCCATTTCCATTTTTTTCGACCGAATTGAAATCAAACCAGATTGGAGTCCGACTAAATCTCATCTAAACCCCACTCTCTCTCTCTCTCACTCTCTCACTCTTTCACTCTCTCGCAAAATCTCTCGCTGCCGACTAAACCCCTCTCTCACTTAGCGATTTCTCTCAAAATCGTAATTTTCTATCGATTTCTCTCAAAAATCTCGCTGTATTCTGTCAATCGATCCCCACTGGATCGCCATTTCTCTCTATCCCTACTAATTTCTCTCTATCGCCACTGGATCTGATTTCTCTCTCACTTCGCGATTTGAAGAAAATGAATAAAACAGTGAAAGGTTGTGAGATTTTACTTTATTTTCATCAGATTGTGAGATATTACTTTGTCGATGTTGAAATTTTACAGTAATGCACTGATATTTAAATCGCTTTGTCTTTATTTTCATCAGTTTGTTAGTGAAATGGGAGAAATTGTTATTTAAATCGTTCTATTTGTTAATTTTAAAGTATTGATTTGTTAGTGTTACAGTATTTCGCAGATTTTGTTTTTTCGATCTTTTAGTTTTATACTAATACACTGATATTTTAAAGTATTGATTTGCTATTTCACAGTATTGATTTGTTAGGGTTACAGTATTTCTCAGATTTAGTTTTTTTGTATCTTTTAGTTTTATACTAATACACTGATATTTTAAAGTATTGATTTTACTGATTTTTTGATCTGATGTTTTGATGAAAATTTGTTTGTCAGATGCATCGGAAAAAGGAACTCGTTCTTCTCCAAAGATTTGCTAGTAAGCTGTCCCAAGATTAGTGTTATTATTTACAGTATGCAGTATAATTTTGTCAGGTTTTGTAATATTATTTTTTTACAGATCAAATGAAAGAAAAAAAAATAAAGGAAAGGGTAAATCTGCAAAGGTTATGTATTAGTCAGTTGTAAATGTTAGGTATAGTACTTATATGATATATATAATAAGTTTACAGTATGTATGTTGTTTTTATTACATGATGCAATTTATACGATATTTATAATAATTTTACAGAATATGTGCAACAGTTTACAGTATTCACTTTGGTTAATCATAGTTACAGGATCTGTTTAGCAGTGTTATTTTACATTATTCATTAGTAATTTCATATTATTGTCAGAGTTATTTCACAGTATAGTAAACAAACATTAAATTTTCTCAGATGCACCAAAAAAAAGGAAGACAGGAAAGGGTAAAGATGCTCTCAGTCAAGATTCTGAGGTTCAACAAGGTTTTGCTTCTTATTTTTCTTTAAAAGATTATTCACAGCGTGTGTTTACATCATTAGTAATTTAACAGTAAATATGTTTAACAGTTGTATTAGAGGATGCAATTTATAGGATATATAGAACAATTTTACAGGATATGTGCAACATTTTACAGTATTCATTTTGGTTAATCATAGTTACAGGATCTGCTTACCAGTGTTATTGAGTTAAATTACCAGTAGTTATGCAATAAGTTTACATGATATATGCAGTGTTTAACAGTTGTACTTGTTTAAAATTTCAGTATTTATCTAGTAAGTTTACAGTACTGATGCAGTTTGTTAAATGATGTATTAGTCAGTTGTAAAGGTTATGTACAGTACTTTATAAGATATATTTAACAGTTTTACAGAATATGCCTTAATTTTACAGTATCTATCTAGTAAGTTTACAGTATGGATGCAATTTATAGGATATATAGAACAATTTTACAGAATATGTGCAACGTTTTACAGTATTCATTTTGGTTAATCATAGTTACAGGATCTGCTTACCAGTGTTATTGAGTTAAATTACCAGTAGTTATGCAATAAGTTTACATGATATATGCAGTGTTTAACAGTTGTACTTGTTTAAAATTTCAGTATTTATCTAGTAAGTTTACAGTACTGATGCAGTTTGTTAAATGATGTATTAGTCAGTTGTAAAGGTTATGTACAGTACTTTATAAGATATATTTAACAGTTTTACAGAATATGCCTTAATTTTACAGTATCTATCTAGTAAGTTTACAGTATGGATGCAATTTATAGGATATATAGAACAATTTTACAGAATATGTGCAACGTTTTACAGTATTCACTTTGGTTAATCATAGTTACATGATATATGCAATGTTTAACAGTTGTATTGATCTAAAAGTCCAGTATTTATCTACAAAGTTTACAGTATTGATCTAGTAAATTTACAGTATTGATGTAGTAAGTTGTTAACAGTTTTACAGGATATATGCCTTAATTTTACAGTATCTATCTAGTAAGTTTACAGTATGAATGCAATTTATTAGATGATGCAATTTATAAGATATATAGAATAATTTTACATGATATGTGTAACATTTTACAGTATTCACTTTGATTAATCATAGTTACAGGATATATGCAGTGTTTAACAGTTGTATTGATCTAAAAATCCAGTATTTATCTACTAAGTTTACAGTATTGATGTAGTAAGTTGTTAACATCATTTACATATTTTCTCACTACAACTTTATTTTTGTTTTGCAGCCAACAAATTGGATAGATATGACATAGTCACCAACAAATGTGTTGTTGACCTTGCCATAACATTTATCCACGGTCAAGTATTTCACAAATTGACCGTGGAACATCGCAAGCTCCTATTTTCCACACCCTTCCTCCACCTTTTTGTAATGCCCAAAAAAAGCAAGTGTCCAATGCAATATTGCAAACCATTTTAATGCGATATGACAATAAAAATAGTTTTTTTTTCTTGACAAAAAATTATATTTTACCTCTGGAAGTGTATCTCACTTTATGTGTTTGTCATCGAAGGGTGACGTTGTTGACCTAAGTCAGGTAAGGACTTCAACGCCACTTCTTCGTGAAAGGTATTTTGGAAAAAAAATCACAAATAAGGAGGCAGGAGCTTGAAAGGGTCATTGTTGAACTTGTAAACAATGATAGATCAACACCAAGAGATGTGGTTTCTCTGTTGGTGTTGTATTTATTTACAACAATTTTATTCCCAAACACTGCTAGGAGTGTCCCTTTGCATCTCTTCAGGTACGCAAAATTAATATGGAAGTTGATATCTTATATAATCTTTATAATTAATTCTAATATAGTATACCTTAACCTTTTTCAAGTACGCAGAGCGTCTTGAAGAGTTGCAAAAATACAACTGGGGTGCGGCTGTTTATAACATGTTGCATACGCACGTTGCCAATGCCGCTATGTGGTGCAAACTTCAAGAATCGTCAGATGTTGAGATGACAGATGACGAAGCGGCAAGCCAAATGCAGACAGGAACAAAGAAAACTGGCTACCTGCCAGGCTGTTCTCTGGCACTAATTGTAAGAATTTTTACAAATGTATAATTATATTTTTGATACATGTATTTTATAGGATATATAGAACAATTTTACAGGATATGTGCAACATTTTACAGCATTCATTTTGGTTAATCATAATTACAGGATCTGTTTACCAGTATTGTTGGTTTAAATTTCCAGTAGTTATGTAATAAGTTCACATGATATATGCAGTGTTTAACAGTTTTACTGGTTTAAAATTTCAGTATTTATCTAGTAAGTTTACAGTATTGATGCAGTTTGTTACATGAAGTATTAGTCAGCTGTAAATGTTATGTATTAGTCAATTGTAAATGTTATGTACAGTACTTTATAGGATATATTTTACAGTTTTACATGATATATGCAACAATTTTATAGTATTTATATAATGAGTTTACAGTATGGATGCAGTTTAGTACATGATGCAATTCATAGGATATATATAACAATTTTACAGGATATGTGAAACAGTTTACAGTATTCACTTTGGTTAATCATAATATATAAAATAATTTTTTTTAACTTTTTTTTTCAGGTGTGATTCTACGAGCAAACTGGGTTCGAAAAGATGAGAAGTTCGACAGGACACATTCCCCGGTATTTGGACTGACTTTCATTACATCAATAAAAGACTTGATGTATCCTGACATGCCAGTTAGCAGTGATGTATGATTTGTACAATATTTTACATTATTTACTTAATAGTTTTAGAGTATGTATCTGTTATTTTTAGGTTTCATGCAATAATTTCATTCTATTTATTTTTCATATCATGGAATGAATTTGCAGCTTGTTGAAATGCTTTAACAGTTTTATAGGATATATGCGTTATTTCACAAGATTCATGCAATAGTTTTATAGGATATATCAGTTATGTAGGATATATATAACAATTTACAGTATGGATGCAGTTTATAACATGATTCACTTTATAGGATACATATTACAATTTTACAGGATATGTGCCACAATTTACAGTATTCACTTTGGTTAACAAGTTTACAGGATCTGTTTAACAGTTGTACTAATTCAAATTTCCAGTATTTATTAACTAAGTTTACAATATTCATGCAGTTTATTACATGATGTATTAGTCATGCAGTATTAGTTTACATGATATATGAGTTTTTCACAAGATTCATGCAATAGTTTTATAGGATACAACAGTTATGCAGCTTTTTCAGATGTTATTAAATGTAAAATATGTGACATGATCTACTTAACATTTGTATAGCTTACAACAGTTAAATTTATTTTACATATTATGGATTGATTTTGCAGCTCGTTGATGTGGTCCTTCATTTGATGCAATACGAGACTCCCGTGAGGGAACCATGGTTCTTCATTTCGCCATATTTATCCGTAAGTTATTATGTACTTTTGTATATTATGAATTTAATTTTCAGACTTCAAATTTTTAAATACTTCACTAATATTTTAATGTTTGTGTTTTTTGTCTATTGCAGATTTTAATGCATGATTATGATGAAAGAGCAGCACTTAGGCCATTCCGCAGTTGTTTGACCCTCAATTTGACACCATCTGATGGCTGTTCGTTGATACGTCCAAAGGGTATATATAAAAAGCTTTATCCTCAAATACACCTTCGATTTAGATTGCAAGTATACAATCCTACCGTGTAGTATATTATCGGGTATCGAACCACAAGGAGTAAGATAAATACTTAATTTTCAACTTTAGATGATAAATTTCAGAAAAGAAAGAAAGTAAAGTGCAATAAAGTAAATTTGGGGGGGTTTGTACTAAAAATCCTAAGGTTGGGTTCAATACCCGAAGAAAGGAGTTTTTAAACAATTAAAAGTAAAAGTAAAAGGAAGAAAAGTCGGTTTGTTTTCAAGGTTAAGAGAATCTAGGGGTCTTTGGTCTACAATCCCTTGTTAACTCTATTTATTCGGTATTTGCTTAAATTCATGTATGACTTGATGAGGTTTCTAACCTAATATGTCATTAAGGGTCACTTTCATGAATTAATAACGTGTCTAAGTAATTCGGACTTCACGTTTAAGTCCTTCATCCTAGCTACCTAGACCATAAGCTCTTGTTAGTCTCTCCTCTCCTCAAATATTGGTATTTCACAATTAAGTCCATGATACCAATATCCGACTCGATTTGAGATGTCCTAATTAGGGTTTGACTTCACGGTTAGGTTCTTCACCAAATCCCTAACCTTAATTTCTATAGTTCCGGCTTAGATTAAATTGGTTAGAATCTTAATCTAAACCTAAGATATTTGCATTCATAATTTGGTACTATCCTATTGATCCTAGTCAATTTTGGTTCTTTTGAAACCAAAACAAGATGCTACAATTCAAGTACTAATTATGTATTTAACACAAATTATTTAAATCACAGAAATTAACAATCAAATCCGATAAAACAATCATAATAAAAGCAAATAATCGAATAAAATAGAATTAAACAAGTTCATGCATATTGACCTAAACCCCTAGAGAGAGAACTACTCCCTCTTGGAGGAAAACATCACAAAGTTTGGCAAATAATAAAAGGAAATGGAATAAAGAATAATTACACCCTTTGAATCTAAAACCTCTATCTTGCCGAGTCTTGCTCAGGAAATCCTTCTTCTCCTTGCTTGAAAGCTTTACCTCCTTCAGAAATTATGGCTAAGAGTTTGTGTATAGAGAGAGAGAATGAGATATGTTGTGTGTTCTTCAATGGAAATGAGCCCCCCTTTTAAAGCAAGAGATCATGCCCAATTTAGAGGCTAGAAGGTGGAGTTAGTGGATGCTCTTTTTACATTTCTTTCCTGGCAAGTATGTCTATTTCTGTCTTCTTAAATCATGTCCCTGGAGTGCCAAAAATAGAATCCGTGTTGAAATTGGGTAATTCTGGCTGACTGCGGGTCATGTCCATCCGCACTGCGGGTGGTCTCACCCGCACTGGGTCTAAATTTCCTTTTTTAACTTTCCTGGATTTTCTGCGAATTCACATGAGTGCGGGTGGAACTGCGTATGGATGACCCGCACTGCGGTTGGACTCTGTGTTTTGAAGTTTCTGAAATTGGCTAAGTATTGAGTGCGGATCTCAGTGCGGCTCTCAGTGCGTCCGCACTACGCTCGGGAAAAATCTTGCGCAGAGCTGAGTCTCCAATGCGTCCGAACCTATCCGCAGTGCGTGTGGATGATCCGCACTGAGAGGTATTTTCACCAATTTGCATCATTTCCTGCATTGAAAAGCCAAATAACCGCAGTAACTTGATTCCAGGTGTATTTTAATCATTTTATATTCTAAACACAAGATATTTGAGGTTGTTTTATGATAAAATCAAGATCAAATGTATATATAATTTATCGTTATCAAAATCCCTCAAGCTTGAACCTTGCTTGTCCTCAAGCAATATCTAACTTGGACTATAATTCGATCTTTTAATTTAACCCTATATCAAGCATATTTTCCTTCAAGAATTTGAAATTTTTTGTATGATCTTGGTAAAATTAAAATCTCAATGTAAATTCCTACAAATTTAAAGTTCAACCCTTGGTTAATCATACTTCACCCCACAATTCGATTACTCTAACTTTCATTTCCTTAAAGGTTTAGAATTTGCAAACTTTATTCATCCAAATTTACTAAAAGACATGCATTTTTATTTGTGAAGAAAAAATTTCCCTAAGCTTGGCATATTGCAAAATTCACATTTTTGTTGTTCTTGTTCCTCATTTTGATTTTTCTATTTTTCTTTCATGGCACTATTTTCCCAATCCTCATTTAAACACCGGTTAGTTACAAGTAGCTAACTGTACCCAACCGTTCTAATTCAAGGGTGCTTTGCATGCTCATTGCCTAACCCTTCCACCAACACGAATGTCAATTTTATCGGGAGACTAGTGGAGCAGGAGTGCCAATGACTCATAACCATAAGTACGTCATGTCGCCGTATCATAGGTAAGAGGAGTCGCAAATTTTCAATTTTAAATGTTTTGAACAATTTTCGCAAAAATACACATATCCAAAGGTATTTATTCATATCACATCTAAATTGCTTCCTTAATAAATTTAAACTCCTAATGTTTCAAATTCGTAAGCCTTTATTTCCACAAAGTTTTTCGCCAAATTATGTGGTTATTTAAAACTATTCCAAGGGTATTTCTAAAAACTTGTTTAAAATTCGCATTAAAATATCTAATTTTTTTGAAAATCACTCAAATTTTATCAAAACTTTTATTTTTGCCAACTTTTAACACAAAAATTAAACGTGATTTTATACTTTATGCATTCTTAGACAACTAAGTCCAATTATGCAAGACTCTATTTTTCATAACCTCGTAAAACATCTTGACAAGTTTGCAATCTCAATCATTTAAGTTCAAAATTACTAACCCTATTCATGGTCAAGTAAAAATCAAGGTTATAACTCCTAAAAAGTTCGAAAAAATACTGAAAAATAAACATGCATGCAGATACAATTTCTTCCCATCCCCCAAGCTTAAATAAAGCAGTGTCCTCAGTGCTGAAAATAAACTAAATAAGAGAGAAGAAACATGATATACTCGACTAAGCTAAAGGTGGTGGTGGTGCTGTGCGGGATCACTCCTCATCCCTGTCAGATGCCTCCTCTTCTTCCTCGTCATTCTCACCTTGATCACCTTCTTGATTCGCGGCCTCGGCTTCTTGTGCGGCTCGAGCTGCAGCTGCCGCTTCGCGTTGCCTTGCTAACTGTGCCTCCATCCTTTGAGCAGCCCTTCGTTGGTGCGGCGGTGTTGGTGGGTTATCTTCGTAGTTAGGATTGTTGTTCATGAAACCTCTGTGGGCATAGTAATGGGCTGCTGCGGCATGGGTCTCCACATCATCCATACGCCGATCGAAAGCATCCATGCGGTTGTTTATGTTGAGGTTCATGGATTGCATAAAGTCCCACATTTGTTGCATTGTTATACCTCCTTGTGCAGCAGCATCGGGATGCATTTGTTGTGGCCCTGCTTGAACACCCGGTGGTGGTGGAGGTAGTGGCTCTTGTGGCTCAAGTGGAGGATCCACTATCTTCCATGTGTTATAGTTCATCGGGTCGAGTTCAGTTTGGAGAGGCAAACGGTGCCGGATATTGTTCACTCCCAAATTTATCCATGCCTCTTGGATATCATCGTATCGAATAAGCCTCGCCCTCACCAACCCGTCAAGGTCCACGCGAGTGTAACCTTCCACCACATCATCTCCGGTTGGTATGTGTAGTGCTCGAGCAATCTTGGTGATTATTCCTCCAATGCGAACGACACCGCCCGGTTGTATGTTGTTCGCCACTGTTTTTATGTGCTTGGCAAGGTTGTAGGTGATGTGTGGCATATACTCCATCTCCCCATTGTTCCGTCGAAGCATACTGCAAATATAGGTCATATCTCCTTCGTTGAAGACCGATACGGTCTCCCCTCGGGCAAAGAGAGTGTGAGAAAGTACCCGTTGGAGATAACGAATTGCCGGGTGAGAGATGTTCTTGACCCGTTGATCGCTGAGGACATCATGCATTGCTAGGAGGCGGAATTGGTGCTCATTCATATCGGGGAAGAACCCGAGAGTGGCTCGCATCTGCTCCACATTTTCCTGGCTTAGGTCGAATGCCTCCAATAGTTGGGTGGTGTGCATCGACACATGATAGCCTCCAAGGTTAAAGCTCATGGTTCTTGAGGCCCGATCAAACTCATATGAAGAGAGGAACTCAATGGTGATGGCTCGATAAGTGTCGACCTCGTCACATAGGAATTCCCACAATCCTAAGCGTCCGGTGAGCATTTGCACCGTGTCGGTGATGCCCAATTGCCCGAGAGTGTAACGGCAGATCCACCGAGATGGTTGGAGAGTTCTATGGGTCTCGAGCGCGTTCTTGCGGAATTGTTGGTTATCATTCAACGGCTCGGCAGGTGGATATGGAAGGAAAGGGTTGCTTGATTGACCTTTGCCCTTGTTGGTCCGGATACGCTTAGCTCCCCTTGGTGCCATCTTATCTGCAATTTAAAATTGGAAAGAGTTAAAAATTAGGCAGATTTGGATGTATTTTGGGCTCAGTGCGGGTACCTTCCATCCGCACTGCGTGTGCTTCCATCCGCACTGGTTCACTGACTTTTTAGGGTTTTGACCTAATGCTCAGTGCGGGTGCCTTTCATCCGCACTGCGTGTGCTATCATCCGCACTGGTTTCCAGACTGGTTTTGGGGTTTTGCCAGACCGAGTGCGGACGCACTGAAATGAGTGCGGGTGGACCCATCCGCACGGATTTGGGATTTTAACCGTTTTCAAAATTTTTGGTCGATTTGGTCGATTTTTGGTACATTTTTACAGATCTAACTATAAATAATTGAAATTTAGAGTAAGGAGAGATCAAACCTCGTTGTAGATCGCAAAAATTTCGAGAAAATACGAAGAAATTCGAGTTTTTGGAGAAGCGGTGCTTTGAACGGCTTGAGAGGTTGAGTTCTTCGGTTTTGGAGGAGTAGAGATTGGAAGAAGAAATGTGGAGAGTGGAGAAGGGAGAGGAGAAGGAGAAATGGGTTTAGGAGAAGGTTTTTCGGGTTTGGAAGAGAGAAAAACCGAGTTTTTGAGTTGAGATACGAAAAGGCGCGAAGAAAAGGTGAGGGGTCGGTTTAAAGAGAATGCCTGGTGCGGATGCACCCATCCGCAGTGCGGCTTCTATCATCCGCACCGATAAAAAAAAAACAGAATTTCAAAAAAATTTAAAACCTTACCTTCGGTGCGGCTCATTGATCCGCAGTGCGGGTAGTTATCACCCGCACTTGGTGAAATTTGACTGTTGTTAAAAACTTACCTTGGGTGCGGCTCATGGATCCGTGGTGCGGGTGCTTTTCATCCGCACTGGGGAAAGTTTGACTATTGTTTTCATTGGAAATGTCTCCCAAGGTTAGTTAATTGTAAATTTGGAAAGTTAAAATTAAACTAAGTAAAGTAAATTGCAGAAAGTAAAGAAAAACAAAAAAAAACCTTGGGTTGCCTCCCAAGAAGCGCTCAATTTTACGTCGTGAGCTCGACATGATTCGTGCTCACTATTGAGATTGTGGATCATCTAGGCGAAAGCTTTCCTTCTCGCCTATGGGACTTGCATAATTAAAATGTTTGAGACGATGTCCATTTACCTTAAATGCTCCACTTTTATCGCCTTCAATCTCAATTGCGCCATGGTTGAACACCTTCTTTACCTTGTATGGCCCGGTCCATCTTGATCTCAACTTTCCGGGAAAAAGTCGGAGTCTTGAGTTGTACAATAGAACCGTGTCTCCTTCTTGAAAATCTCGCCTCATGATATGTTTGTCATGCCATCTTTTTGTCTTTTCTTTGTATAATTTGGCATTTTCATACGCATTGAGGCGCAATTCCTCCAATTCGTGTAACTTGAGGATTCTCTTTTCACCGGCTGCCCTCATGTCGAAGTTTAGAGCCTTTATTGCCCAATAAGCCTTATGCTCAAGCTCGACCGGCAAATGACATGCTTTTCCATACACAAGTTTGAAAGGAGTCATACCTATGGGTGTTTTGAATGCGGTCCGGTATGCCCAAAGAGATTCGTCTAGTTTGAGTGACCAATCCTTCCTTGATATATTCACCACCTTTTGGAGGATGCTCTTTATCTCACGGTTGGACACCTCGACTTGGCCGCTCGTTTGTGGATGATATGGCGTGGCCACCTTGTGCTTGACTCCATACTTGAGTAGTAGGGCGTCAAATTGGCGGTTGATGAAATGAGATCCGCCATCACTTATCACCACTCGGGGTACTCCGAACCTAGGAAAAATAATTTGCTTAAAAAGTTTTCTTACCACGGCGGAATCGGCTGTTGGAGTAGCGATGGCTTCGACCCATTTAGATACGTAATCGACTGCCACAAGTATGTATTTGTTGTTGCAAGAACTCGGAAAGGGACCCATAAAATCGATCCCCCAAACATCAAATAATTCGACTTCTAAGATTCCGTTTAGGGGCATCTCATGTCTTCTTGATATGTTCCCGGTTCTTTGACATTTGTCGCACTTAAGCACATACTCCCTTGCGTCTTGAAAGAGTGTGGGCCAGAAGAACCCGGCTTGAAGAACTTTGGCGGCGGTTTTGTTGGTTGAGGCGTGCCCACCATAGGCGGATGAATGACAACATCTTAGGATCGGTTCGATTTCCTCTTGAGGTATACATCTTCTATGGATACCATCTACTCCTAACTTAAACAACAATGGTTCGTCCCAAAAATAATTTTTCGCATCCGAAAAGAATTTTTTTCGTTGTTGATAAGTTAGATAGGGAGGTGTTATACCGCATGTAAGGTAATTGACAAAATCCGCATACCATGGTGCCTCGAGGTTGTTGACTGCATATAGTTGTTCGTCAATGAATGAGTCATCAATGGGCATGTCGTTATCTTTTGATTCATTGGTAATGCGAGACAAATGATCCGCCACTGAATTTTCGGTTCCCTTCTTGTCCTTGATTTCCAAGTCAAATTCTTGGAGTAAGAGGATCCACCGAATTAGACGTGGTTTGGCATCTTTCTTGTTGAGAAGATATCGGATAGCCGCATGATCGGAGTATACAACCACCTTGGATCCCACCAAGTAGGACCGGAATTTGTTGATAGCAAATATGACAGCTAAGAATTCCTTTTCCGTGGTTGTATAGTTCATTTGTGCCTCGTCTAGGACTTTGCTTGCATAATAGATCACATGTGGCTTGTTGTCGATCCTTTGTCCTAGTACGGCTCCGACGGCGTAGTCGCTTGCATCACACATAATCTCAAATGGTGCATCCCAATTCGGTGGGCGAAGAATGGGGGCTGAGATTAGCGCCTTCTTTATCCTGTCAAAAGCATCAATGCAAGGTTTATCAAAATTAAATTCTGCATCTTTCATAGTTAGATTTGTAAGAGGTTTGCAAATCTTTGAAAAGTCCTTAATAAAGCGTCGATAGAACCCCGCATGGCCTAAAAAACTCCGCACATCCTTCACACAAGTCGGGTATGGCAACTTCTCTATCACCTCCACCTTTGCTTTGTCGACTTCCAAGCCTTCGGATGACACCACGTGGCCTAGAACCACTCCCGTTTGCACCATAAAGTGGCACTTCTCCCAATTTAGTACCAAATTGACCTGCTCACATCTTTCTAAAACTTTAATCAAATTAGTTAAGCAATCATCAAAAGAAGTACCAAAAACTGAAAAGTCATCCATGAAAACTTCCACGGAATTTTCTAATAAATCGGAAAAAATAGCCATCATGGCTCTTTGAAATGTGGCCGGGGCATTGCATAGACCAAACGGCATTCTACGGTACGCGAACGTACCATAAGGGCATGTAAAGGTCGTTTTTTCTTGGTCATCGGGGTGAATAGGGATTTGAAAGAATCCGCTATACCCATCAAGGTAGCAAAAATGTGAGTGATTAGCTAGCCTCTCAAGCATTTGGTCCACGAATGGTAGAGGGAAGTGATCCTTCCTTGTTGCATTGTTGAGTTTTCGGTAGTCGATGCACATCCGCCATCCGGTGACCACCCTTGTGGATATCATCTTGTCATCTTCACCCTTCACCACTGTTGTGCCTCCCTTCTTTGGTACTACATGAACCGGGCTTACCCACTTAGAATCGGAAATTGGGTAGATGATGCCGGCATCAAGTAGCTTGAGGATCTCTTTCTTCACCACTTCTTTTAGATTCGGATTGAGCCTTCTTTGGGCTTCAACGGTGGGTTTGTGATCATCCTCCATTAGAATTCTATGCATGCAAAGGGACGGACTGATTCCGGTTAGATCATCGATTGTGTAACCAATTGCCTTCCGATGTAGCTTTAGCTCGTGTAGGAGCTTCTCGGTTTGTTCTTGGTTGAGCTTTGAATTGATAATCACCGGATATGTCTCGTCTTCCCCTAAGTATTCATAGCGAAGGGTAGGTGGCAGAGGTTTGAGCTCGACCTTTGGTGCGCCGGAATCGCTCGAAATGGTGAAGATCTGCTCAGATTTAGGCGAGTGCGGGTTAGCCATCCGCACTGGGTACTCAGTGCGGACGCACTGGGTACTCAGTGCGGACGCACTGGGCTCGGTCTTTCGAGTCTGCTGCTTCAGAAGGCTGAGTGCGGCTGGGCTGATCCGCAGTGCGGGTGGATGATCCGCACTCGGGAAAAATTTCACCAATTTGGTCATTTTCAGACCTGGTTTCTTCTAGATCCTGGTCGAGTTGTGCATTCACCATTTCTTCCTCCTCATGAGTAGCTAAAATTGAATCTAATACATCCAATCTACAAATAGAATCATTATCATTTGAAGGGAATTTAATGGCATTAAACATGTGAAAATTTACCTTCTCGCCTCCAATGTCAAATGATATTTTTCCTTCTTTGACATTAATGTTTGCATCGGCCGTGGTTAGGAAGTCCCGTCCCAATAGGAGAGGAGTATGAGTATCCTCCTCCATTTCAACTACCACAAAATCTACCGGGACAAAGAACTTACCTATCATAACTATCACGTCTTCCGCAATTCCCTCGGGATAGCGTACCGTCTTATCGGCTAGTTGTAATGACATTCTTGTGGGTTTCAAGTCAACAAGATTGAGCCTTTGATAGACGGTCTTTGGCATAAGGCTCACACTTGCACCTAAATCACATAGGCACCTCTCGAATTTGGTATTACCTATTGTACATGGAATTGCAAAACTCCCGGGGTCCTTTAATTTCGGAGGTAACTTGTTTAAGAGAAGAGCGCTACACTCCTCATTAAGGGATACCGTGCCTACTTCCTCAATCGATCTTTTGTTCGATAGAATGTCTTTCAAAAATTTTGCATAAGAAGGCATGTGAGTAATCGCTTCGGTAAAAGGGATGGTAATGTTCAATTTCTTGAGGTGTTCTACGAATTTGGCATATTGTTGGTCAAGTTTGTGCTTTACTAACCTTTGAGGGAAGGGTATAAACCTATGTGGCGGGACATACTTAGGAGTTTCAGTCGGTTTTACCTTGGCCGGGATAGAATTACCCGGTTCTTGAGATTCTTTCGATGCCGGTGTATCCGCATTGAGAGAAGCTGGAGGTTGTGTCTCCTTGGGTGGTTGTTGCTGCTCTTCAATGGTGGGCATCTTGGGGCCTTCGTATCCCGTGCCGCTCCTCAAAGTTATAGCTTTTGCTTGCTCTCTAGGGTTGATGTCCGGCTTGCCCGGAAGCGTGCCTTGTTGGCGAGAGGACGAAGAGGCTTGTTGTGCTATTTGTGTTTCTAGCATTTTTGTCTTCGTTTCTAAGAACTCGAACTTTTTGTTGAAGTCGATGTTGGTGTTCCTTTGATAATCGATGTACTCTTCCATCATCTTTTCCAACTTGGAGAGTTGAGAGGGACCTTGGTAAGAGTTTTGGTTGGATCGGTATTGGTTGGAATTACCTTGGTATTGGTTGGAGTTGTCATTCTCGGTCTTCCATTTGAAGTTCGGATGGTTCCACCTTGTGTTAGGGTTGTAAGAATTGAAATTGAAATTGTCATTTTGCCTAACCTTATTGTAGATCGGGTCGTTCCTCTTATCACCTTGATTATAGAACATGGCGTTCACTTGTTCCACATCTTCTCCTTCTAAAAGGACTTGGCAATTGGCGGTGATATGAGTCGCCTCTCCACATATGCCACATGGAGCCTTCTTTGTCACGGCTTTTATGTTTTGCATTTGCGCCATTTGATGTTGCAAGGCCTCCATTTGTGCTCTCAAGGCGGTGACTTCATCGATTTTCATGATTCCCGGGGTGTTGGAGACTCGTCCACCTCTCTCGGTTGTCCACTCCCTTTGGTTAATCGCCATATCTTCAATCATTAGCATGGCTTGCTCGGGATCCATTTTGGACATGTTTCCACCTGCAGCAGAATTTAAGTGAGTTTTAGTGGCTATTGTACAACCTCCATAGAAAAATTGAAAGAGCAACCACATGTCAAGGCCATGGTTAGGACACAAGCGTTGGAGCTCCGCCCATCGGTCCCATGCCTCGGTTAGAGACTCCCCCTCGGCTTGCTTGAACGTTGTGATCTTCGTCCGGAAATGTTGGGTCTTGGATGGAGGAAAATATTTTCCTAAAAATAGCCTCTCCATGTCGTCCCATGTGTTGATGTTGTCCCGGTTGACGGTCCTTAGCCACGTTCTTGCGTTGTCTCGGAGGGATAAGTGGAAGCATTTGAGTTTGAGGTTGTCTAGCTCGTCTCCTTCTCGGGCAAAAGTGCCGCAGTGTTCTTCGAAAACTGCCAAGTGGGCGTGTGGATCTTCGTTGAGAGCTCCCTCGAATTGACTTTGGCCAAGTAGATGGATGAGAGAGGGCTTAATGTCTCGTGGCTCTTGGCCATGAGGAATGAAGCCGAAGCGGTGGCCTGTTGATTGTTTCGGCCATTGTTGTTGTGGTTCCCGTTACGAGGTGGGGTCATTCCTCGTACGCGGCTCGGATTGCTTCCTTGTCCTTCATGGACAGATTGCTCGTCCTCGTTGATGACTGGTGGTTCCATGCTTAGATGTTCTTCTTCGTCGTCGGAAAAGGAGTATTTCCCGCGCTCATGGACCGCTGAAAAAGAACTTAGATTAGTTTCCAAAAAGTAAAAGAAAATCTGAAATAAATCGCTAAAGTAAAAACTTAATATTTAAACTATACTCCCCGGCAACGGCGCCAAAAACTTGATACGTCCAAAGGGTATATATAAAAAGCTTTATCCTCAAATACACCTTCGATTTAGATTGCAAGTATACAATCCTACCGTGTAGTATATTATCGGGTATCGAACCACAAGGAGTAAGATAAATACTTAATTTTCAACTTTAGATGATAAATTTCAGAAAAGAAAGAAAGTAAAGTGCAATAAAGTAAATTTGGGGGGGTTTGTACTAAAAATCCTAAGGTTGGGTTCAATACCCGAAGAAAGGAGTTTTTAAACAATTAAAAGTAAAAGTAAAAGGAAGAAAAGTCGGTTTGTTTTCAAGGTTAAGAGAATCTAGGGGTCTTTGGTCTACAATCCCTTGTTAACTCTATTTATTCGGTATTTGCTTAAATTCATGTATGACTTGATGAGGTTTCTAACCTAATATGTCATTAAGGGTCACTTTCATGAATTAATAACGTGTCTAAGTAATTCAGACTTCACGTTTAAGTCCTTCATCCTAGCTACCTAGACCATAAGCTCTTGTTAGTCTCTCCTCTCCTCAAATATTGGTATTTCACAATTAAGTCCATGATACCAATATCCGACTCGATTTGAGATGTCCTAATTAGGGTTTGACTTCACGGTTAGGTTCTTCACAAAATCCCTAACCTTAATTTCTATAGTTCCGGCTTAGATTAAATTGGTTAGAATCTTAATCTAAACCTAAGATATTTGCATTCATAATTTGGTACTATCCTATTGATCCTAGTCAATTTTGGTTCTTTTGAAACCAAAACGAGATGCTACAATTCAAGTACTAATTATGTATTTAACACAAATTATTTAAATTACAGAAATTAACAATCAAATCCGATAAAACAATCATAATAAAAGCAAATAATCGAATAAAATAGAATTAAACAAGTTCATGCATATTGACCTAAACCCCTAGAGAGAGAACTACTCCCTCTTGGAGGAAAACATCACAAAGTTTGGCAAATAATAAAAGGAAATGGAATAAAGAATAATTACACCCTTTGAATCTAAACCTCTATCTTGCCGAGTCTTGCTCAGGAAATCCTTCTTCTCCTTGCTTGAAAGCTTTACCTCCTTCAGAAATTATGGCTAAGAGTTTGTGTATAGAGAGAGAGAATGAGATATGTTGTGTGTTCTTCAATGGAAATGAGCCCCCCTTTTAAAGCAAGAGATCATGCCCAATTTAGAGGCTAGAAGGTGGAGTTAGTGGATGCTCTTTTTACATTTCTTTCCTGGCAAGTATGTCTATTTTTGTCTTCTTAAATCGTGTCCCTGGAGTGCCAAAAATAGAATCCGTGTTGAAATTGGGTAATTCTGGCTGACTGCGGGTCATGTCCATCCGCACTGCGGGTGGTCTCACCCGCACTGGGTCTAAATTTCCTTTTTTAACTTTCCTGGATTTTCTGCGAATTCACATGAGTGCGGGTGGAACTGCGTATGGATGACCCGCACTGCGGTTGGACTCTGTGTTTTGAAGTTTCTGAAATTGGCTAAGTATTGAGTGCGGATCTCAGTGCGGCTCTCAGTGCGTCCGCACTACGCTCGGGAAAAATCTTGCGCAGAGCTGAGTCTCCAATGCGTCCGAACCTATCCGCAGTGCGTGTGGATGATCCGCACTGAGAGGTATTTTCACCAATTTGCATCATTTCCTGCATTGAAAAGCCAAATAACCGCAATAACTTGATTCCAGGTGTATTTAATCATTTTATATTCTAAACACAAGATATTTGAGGTTGTTTTATGATAAAATCAAGATCAAATGTATATATAATTTATCGTTATCATTCGTTCTAATATGTAAGAAAAAACATTGGGTGCTTGTTGCGGTGGATGTTCCTGCTGTGATGATGCATTACTACACCTCATCTGGTGGAGATAGTGCATATATGGAATACCACTGGCACACGATTAAATGGTTGAGAGAGTTCCTTGTTGTGAGTGTTTTATTTAAAATATTTCTGTTAATTTACATGTTTTATGCACTTAATTTACAGGATTATGACTTGAAGTGTGTCTGAAATTTGTTGATATATTTTTTTCTTTTAGCTAACCCAGCTTGGAAATATATTGGCATTATTCATGAGAGGTGCCCTCAGCAGGGAGAATGTGAGTTTGGAGTACAGTAACTGTCTGAAGCCCCCAATGTATGAACAAGGGACCGATTGCTCAGGCAAACCCCGAAGAACGCACATTCAGCCCTCACCCAGCCATGCAAGTATTAGCGAGATGAGATAAAGATAACATACCTTTTTGAAGTAGATGTAATCGAAGAAGATGATCAGACCCGCTTCCGAGCTCAATGCCCAATGTGGAGTTCCAACGCCTGAGATTCAAACAAGAAAAGCAACTCAGAAAGAATTCCATAAAGTTTAAAAGGAACACTGGGGGCACCTAGCTAAGCTGTTCAATCCTAAGGTCTTCGCACCTCACCCAGGTGGGGGGCATTTGTTTGACCCTAAAAAGTTACTACTTAACATTTAACATGATGAGTAACTACTCTGGGACAATTAAACATGCTCATAAAATGCCAAGGGTCACACAACAACATATTAAAATTCTTGTTGATGGTCTACGTGAGAAACCTTGAATTTTAATGTGCACGATAATAATAAAACATGAGATAGTTAATCTCTTGTGAAATAAAACAAGATGAATGATTTTCGGGGTGCAAAATTGTGGGGATGCCCAGCAGATTCATGCTCCGGGTGCAAATTGAGGCTGCACAACAAGAACCGAAGAATGGGGCCCATGAGCCAGTGACTTATAACCATTTTTCGCTGAACCCCTGACATGGATAGGCGTGGTACATGGGCTACAAGCCGTATGCACCGAACCGGCAGTCGCACAGCCCTTCGTGCGCCGAGACCATCCAGACTCCAGGGACACCGCTGATGTTTAAAATGTTAGCGCCTTGACCCCTTCAATGGGCATGCGCGCGGTGCGCCGTGCACCGTGCTTAGGCGACTACACGGTTCAGAGAGAACCGGGTGCGGCTAACATAAACGAAAGAATTAAAATGAGAGGACACTGTAGCACAGAGAAACTGACATGTGGGCCCTCTACCCACGTCACCTCCCTCTCTTCTTCTTCCTCATCTCAACCCGCAACTTAGTGAAAAAAAACAAAAGCTTAAAATTCAAGCTAAAGGCTTAATCTATTGGCCGATACTCACCTTGAACTGACGGCAATCTCCTCTCCCTCTTCTATGTTGGGATTCAACAAATGAATTTTAACTCTTAAGCCTCAATTTTGACCGAGAAAGAAAGAAGAGTAAAATGGAGAACTCGGGGTACGATGTAAATTGGGTTCTAAGATTTTTAGGGGATGATATTCAAGTCCCTGCGATGATATATAAGTTGCCAATTTGATTCAAAATGAGCCCGAAGTGATGCATTGCGGGCATGGCACCAACACGACCCCGGCTCTAAATGGAAAACAATGAATTGATTTCTATGAAGGTAAATTGGTCTTCATAACAAGTTAAGCGAGTATAGGCGACACTAAAGGCCTTGTCCCTGCTGACAAAAGCATAAGAATCATAGAGGGCTCATGTTTATTTTTCAATATACCGCCGATGCATTATATCCTGCCCTCTACAGCTGTGCTGAGCTCAGTGGTCCCCTCTAATACGTGCTACACCTTCCCTGGATGAAGCCAAAAACAGGAGATTCTTCTCCCAGGGTGCAGGGACACGTTTCTCAAGCTTACCATAGTAGGCCGGTTAATCAAGGGCTTAGAGGGTGTGTGCTACACCTCATAATGATCCAAGGGCTGTGAATGATACAACCAATCAAATATAATGTGCATGAAGATAATTGGACAGCCCTGGCCATGTAAGCAAACTTGAGAGCATCGAATGGATCAGGACCCTTCATCAAACAGCTGGTGTGCATAGCAAATGACACCTCAGCTGAACCCTAAACCCTAAACCCATGCCTGCCTTATATAAGGCACCTCAAATGAATGCTAGAGATAGATCTTCTTCTCCAGAAAACCCTCTGTGTAAGAATCAAGAAAGAAACTTCCATTTTCAAAGAGAGTTTAAGTTAGAAGTTGCAAAGTTTCAAGCTTTTAAAAGAAAGGTAATTAATACCTTGAAAAATGTAAGCTCAAAGCTGAGCAATGATCTGTATATATGTCATTTTAATCGAAATAAAGGGTTTTTGTTTGATGATTTTCTTGTTTGTTCTTTGCTTGATCTTGTTCTCATCTTCTATTTCCTTTTCCTTTTACTCTCAAAACCATGGATGTGAGAGCTATATAATTTCTAGTTCATCTTAGGATGAGGAAAAACAAAAGAAATATATAGCTTGATGATCAACAAAAAAAATGTGTGTTTCATCTCTTCTTTTGCATCTTCTTTCCTTTTAAAGCAAAAAAAAATATATATGTATATAATAAAATGTGTTTATTTGCATCTCCCTTGTCTTCTTGGTGATTCCTATAAAAATAAATATAAAGATGTCGAAATTTAACCCTTTTCCTTCTTTTCTTTTCCTTCTCTACCTCCTCTTTCTTTTTATTCTTCTCCTTTCTTTTGTTCTTCTTTTCTTTATTTTATGTTGCAAAGAAAGAGAATAAAACACATAATCACATAAATATATAAATAATATGCATATTAAAAGTGGCATTTTATATTATAAGAAACATGAAAGGAAGAGATATTAAAAGTTGATGTTTAGCTACATCCTTTGAATATCAATTTCTTGCATAATTCTTTTAATATAAAAATCAAATTAAAAGTGCATAGCAAAACAAAAAAGAGAATTTAAATTAAATGACATTGTGGGGATTGATGTTTAATTACATCTCCCTAATTATGCCATTTCGAACTTTTTGAAGGACTCCAATGCATAAAAGAGAAATAAAGTGAGTAATATGTGAAGGATTGATGTTTTACTACATCTTTTTCCATATTACAAATTTTATCAATCTTCAAAGGGCCTAGATGCATAATTACTATAAGGAGAGGGCAAATGAGAAGAGGGAAGCTTTAATCCCCATGATATGATGCTCAAAGACCCTTTTGTGTGAATATGCAAATGATCAAGGACCCATATGTATATTTTCATAAATACTAGCAAATGACACATGTGATGCTAGTACCCCTTTGATCTTTTCTTAAGGCAATTCTTCATTCATAGCCTTTAAGGATAAAACACCATGATTAATGAAATAGTATAAGCACAGAAAATGCCCAAATGACCTGCTGGTACAGATCAGCCAGTGCAGGCTGATCTGAAAATCAAACCAAAAATCTGTTTAAATAGAAAGATAGAGGATGAAAATACAATCAATTTAGACTCAAACTTTGCACCTTTCTGATTTTTCTACTATTTTCTAGCCATTTTCAAAGTTGGACTTCAGAAAATAGGAAAACAGCAACATGCATATTTGCATTTACACCCCTCTGTCTTTCTGCTTCTCTTAAAAATAGAAATAAAAAGCATAAAATTCCCAAACTTCATGCATTTATTCCTGACATATTGGACTACAAGGATAACATGAAATCATACATGTCATTTGATGAAATTCATGAGAAACAAAAATAAAGAGATATGAACTTCATGCTTAACCCAAACCCAATAATCCAAATCATGTCTAAATAACCACCTTTACCATATATCGATATTTCCCTAACACCCTCTAGACATATTTGAGCTACAAATTCCTATATTGAACATATCCCAGAATCAAAGCCTTGTGAGTCAGTACCAGTTCGGTACCGAACTGACAAATTGAAACCCAGAAATCAATCGGAATTGATGAGACTCGAAATTGAATGCACTAGAAGCTTCCTGATACTTGAACAATGTTAAATGAGTGATTAATCGAAGAAGAAACTATGAAGAAGCTTTAGAAATTGGATTCAAACGCCAAACCGGTACCGAGAGTTCAAGCCCAGCGTACCACCACCTCCGATGACCGACGGTGGCCGATAGTGCAACCAAAACACTTCCCTCTTCAAGGCGACTCTAGTGGTGCCGCTCCTTGGCTTTGCCTTGACCGGAAGCCCCGTCGGAGCAACCACCGGTTTGAAACCTAAATCGGATTCCAAACCCGATCAATGTTCAGTTCGCACGACTTTTGAAGCAGCCATAGCCACCAGATCAAGGCGCCAAAATAAAGATTTAAAAGAACCCCGAATCTTGAAGCAGGGAAAGCAACTAATCCGGCGAACCATCCTCTACCAGAGGGGCCCACTTGTCGGGTTCGAATAAAAATCTCCTGAAACGGATCTCAAAGCTTTAACATATATATCCCAAAGACACTACGCGAATCTCAAAGCCCAATAGCCGAGACTTAAAGCCTATCGTCCGAATCCTGAGGCCCATAATTCAATCTCAGTGGCCTGCATGGGTATTGAAGCACAACACGGATCTTAAAGTCCTAGAACACATCTTAAAGCCCCAAACTAAAATCTCAAAGCCCATACAATAATAAAAGAAGACCTTTTTACAAAGGAGCCCCTCCGACAAAACTTCTTCATAGCGCAGTTCCTGACTATTTGCAAATAAGCCCCTTTCTGCCTAAATCCTCTTCAAATGAACCCCTGGAAGCCCAATTTTCACTTCAGACCTTGTTAAAAGCCCAAACTACAATTCTCAGCCCTTCCAGCTCTACAAATAGGTCCCTGGAAAGTTTTAAACCTCACAAATAAGCCCTTTCCAGTCCTTTTTGGCCATAACTTCTTCATTTCAAATTCAAATCAACTCAAATCAACTCCAAATGAACCCAAATCAAATCCTTCATGTCCCCAAATCAAAATCAATCATAACCAAACATCATATAACCTGAAAAATGACCAAAATGCCCTTTTCTCTATTTTTCTCACACTTAAATCATTTCTCTTAAAAATAAAAATATAAATAAAACACAAGTATATGTTTAAATGCAAATATGTTTCTAAAAATAAATAAATAAAAGAGTATAGTAAATATATTTTAATAATATTCATTGCATCTCATGCGCACATATTAATTAAATACCCAAAACAAGGAAAGTCAAATGAAAATAGAAAGATTAAATACATGAGTCCTCCCTTTTTAGCCCCTTTATTCAACTCACAACAAATAGGCATAAATCCTGGAATGAACGAGGTATTCAGTATGGCTTGGAAGGGCCATATGATGTAATTAACAGCGGGGGCTTGCGCCCGCTGGGAGTTAAACGTCCCCACAATCTTTAAACTCTCTCGACAGACTGATTATGAATCGTAGGTCCGTCGAGGGTGAACCGGAAGGAATAGCAGAAAGAAAGAAAGTGAATGTTTCAAATCCGATGTTCTCACCCATGACTTAAAAATCGAGAGCATTGAACCATGGGACATTTAATTACACATGCACACACCTTCCATACCAGCTGTGCAACTTTCTGCGTCCTACAGCATCTTCTAATGGTTCATAACTCCAATTTTTAACCTTGTTTTTTTTTGCAGGATGATATCTCGAAAGAACGTGTGGTTCTAGCAATGAAACTTCTCACTCATCCAAATAACGTGCACCAGAGGGTTATGAAGTGACAGACGCCATTTTTGTATTGATGGTTGTGAACAATTAACCTTGTTTATTGAAGTTTTGTTTGTGCTTGTGAACAGTTATGGGTGGTAACAATTATTGTTTGTGGTTGTTGCTTGCAGTTCAAATCTTACAGTTTTGAACAGTTGTTGGTTATAGTTTATGATTTTGAACAGTTAATTTTTTGATTAGTGAAATTTTATAGTTTGTATATGTTATTTGGATACCATTTTATAGTATTGAAGTTTTGCTGTTAACATATCTTAGTTTTATAAGTTGCATCTGCTAATTTTACAGTATTGATGTCTTTGTAGTTCCCATATGTTAGTTTTATAGTTTGCATTTGCTAATTTTACAGTATGTAAGTCTTATTTTACATGATATAAATCAATATACAAATATTAATAATTGAAGAAAAAAAATTACGTAAAAAATAAAAAAATACGAAAAAAATAAAAAATAAATTTTAAAATTTAATTTCAAAAAAAAATTTAATTTTGATGCAAAAAAATTAATTTTGCAAAATTTTAGATGTTATTTGTAAATAACTACAAGTTTGAGAAGTTGTTTGTTTTTGAAACCTTCTAGAAGCCGTTAGTTTTTCAAGTACAGCCGGAAGTACAGTATTTTGCAAGTTGCTAACTGTTTGCAACTAACTTGGGACCACTTCCAAGGGTCGCTGCTTGTTAGAATTTTAAACTACTTATTATACATGATTTGTTGTTGAAGTTACAGTATTGATTATAGAGTTTTACAGTATTCGCACAAGTCAAATGACCGTTTTTTTGAGTAAAAACCGAGTAAAGAAACTTGGATACAATTAGTCACTTCCATATATATTATCTACTTTCTTCCTTATGAAAATCGTTTGGTCATTTAAAGCACAAATTCAATTCTAAAAAGTAAAAACAAACTTTCCACAGGTAATTTTGGTATGGAACGAATCAGATCTGCGAAGATATTCTAGAAAAAGTTAATTTTATTTGAAGTATCTCGACTTTCCTTCGCAAACATAACACAAGTAGTCAAGTAGGCGATCAAAGTCATCAAACGGTCAATAAAAGACATTATTTTATTTTTTTAATTTTATATTTTATCAGAATGGCTATTCTGTAAATTGCCTGACGCATTTTGGCGGACAAAAAGAATGAAAAATGATTAATACTTTTGAAATCTCGCGGGCACGGCAAACCAAAACCCTCGTCAAGGTCACAACTCACAAGTCACAACAATCCAATAATTCGTATCTCATTTTCCAGGAGAAATTCAGAATAGAGACAGAAGCACCGAAACGATGGTGTTTCTCCAGCGGAGTAACAGTAACACATCCAACCCCCGCAAGCGCGCCGCTACAGGTCCCCGGTCGCGTCCACCTCAGGCTCCCCTCACTCCGGACGACCCGCAAGTGGACGCCATGATCTCTCTCCTCGCCGAGGCTGGGTGCACGCTTCGCGTCCCGCGCGGGGCACCCCCATCCGTCTCTTCTGACGATCCCCACAGGATCCGCCGCCACCTGGAGCACCGTTTCGGTTCTGACGCGGCTCTCCTCTCCAGTTTCCTCTCCGGTTTTCGCTCCTATATACAGTCCCAATCGGATCTCCACAGGTAAATCAAGGAAATGCCTCATTAGATTCACCTGTTATTTCGCATTAAGTTAATCACTCAGTATTAAAAAAATTCCTTTATTTTGATGACTGTGTCCACTGTTACCACAGCTGGTAGAACTGTAGAGAAAAGAAAATTCAGTACATCAGCCAGCATGGACGGACTATACGGAGTTCCACTTCCTGCTTCATTTAGCTTTCTCTTGGCTTATTCCATTTTAATAGCACATATGGAAGTAGATAGTTAAATTAGGTCGAGTACAACATTGGGTCGATTGAGTCTCAATTGGTTCCAACTTAATGCTTAGCTGTACAATTAACTATTAACTTTCATTTGCGTACATGGTGATTCCGGTACAATTATGTACTTTGTGCCTGTTGATTGTTGAGACTATAATTGACAGAGAAGTAAACTTTAGAGACCAAAATAATTTTTTCATTTAGCATTAGACTGCACATGGTTAAATTGACCACAATTTATTGCGGAACAGCTGAGGTTAGTTTACTCTAAATCATTTCTCACTAAAGCTTCCTTGCTATAATTTAGGGGTAATTGGCAATCTTCTTTAAAATAAGGCTGCACCAAAGCTAAGGCTAAATCAGATAACATGTTCTTCAATTGAAAATAAGAAAATATTTCTGTTATCATGTAGGGTTTTGATACCTGCATCACAAGACAATCGGAGTCTGGCTCGGATCCTTCTTTCTGTACCTGCAATCCAGCCTCAGATCCAACAAATGCTTCTTGAGAAGCTTCCAGAACATTTTAATGACACGTCAACCCAAGAATCTTTGTCACTAAAAGATGACATAGCGAGACTTATTATAAACCAATTCCGCTGGCTTGATTTCCTTGTGGACCCCACTGGGTTTGCTGAGAAGCTCATGGAGATGCTATCAGTCGCACCATCTAGAATGAAGAGGGAGATTGTAGGGTTGTTGCCTGAGATTGTAGGGGACCAAAGTTGCTGCACTGTGCTCCCTGCACTCGAGAGGTTGTTAAATGAAGATTCTGAGTTGGTTGTACCAGTTCTGGATGCGCTGTCTGATCTGAACCTTGACAATCAGCTGCAAGAACAGGTAGATTGGTATATGATATTGTTTTTCTCTTATATTTGATATTAATTTGAAGGATCATGGTATGGACTGGGGTGCTGCTTTGTTGTAGCTCCATGAATTCCACAATACCTATTCCATTCGGCACCTATTCCAACACAAATTTGGCCACAATTACTCTATTACATTCTCCTGAACAAGACTGGCAAGAATATCTAGCAAATTCATGAACCAGAAAGTGGCAGGTGTTGATTTTTGATTAACACAAGGTGTTTTCCATAAATAATTTCAGGCCATTACAATTGCAATATCTTGCTTAAGAACTGTCGACCCTGAGCACATGCCCCACCTTCTCCGGTTCCTACTTCTCTCTGCAAATCAAGCGAATGCCAGAAGAATAATCTCGCAAATAAGGGAGCACCTCAAGTTCACAGGCCCTACTGACCCCAGTTCGCTTCGTAATAAGAAGCTGAAGGGAAAATGCACCATCAACAGCACTGATGCGGCTATACTTGACACTCTTCGGTCGAATCTCCGTTTTAAAAATGTATTTCTTCTCAATATTCTTCTTTTAGAAAATGCACTTAAGAAAGTATGTTTTATGGGAGAAAATTAAATGGGAAGTAAACAGTACAGACGAGTACCTAAATATTAAAATATTGCTGTTCTTTTTTAACTGTTAGAAAAGCTACACGTACCAATTTAGTACATAATATCTGCTTTATGCAAATTGCAAACCAATTTCTTTATAACTAAAACATTTGCACAATGTTCTTTTGCTGTGCTTGTTATATCCTTATAGTTGCGATCATATATTTTGTGCTTTTCATTAATGCACAAATGGTCAAAAGTACTGCTCAGTTCCTGTTTTGGTCTGTGGAGCTCTAAATTTGTCATTTTGTCTCTAAACACCCTAATTTGTTCCCTTTTGGTCCAACTCCCATTTTCATTTAAAAATAGAAAGCAATCCTAATCAGCATTTGTGTGGCATTAGTTGGTTTTTAATGAAACTTAGTTATTGAAATGACTAGTTCCCCAGTAATGTTGATATTAAGCGTCCATTGCATTTTGAAGAGAAAAGGTGATGGCTGTAAACAAGTGGCATATGAGCGTTCACAAACCCAAAATAAGAAATGCCTGTTTCTTTTGGAAATTTGTGCAAATATAATTTTTTTTTATCTAAGGCCATTTTTAGAGAGACAAAGCCTGGCGTCCAAAGATTATCATAATTCTCAGTTATTGTGAACCTAAACTAAACAACTCCATTATCTCCCTAGCAAAAATCACCTAAAATTTGTAGAGCACCTCTTGCACCTTGTGGGATTTGAAAACGTTCCCTATGGGAAAGCGCAATATCCCTGACCATCTGTGCTGCACACTTTGTTCATTTTTTTTATCCTTCATTTTCCTTTTGGTTTGTATCTATGATTGATGATCTGATCCATTGTTAATTGCAAATGTAAAGATTCTTTGTGATGCTATATTGAGGGAGTTGAAGTCAATTGACAAGCCGCAGCATCACAAGGCAATAGATCTTTGGTTTGTAATCCTTATTTACTCTAACGGTGGCACCTTGCAAAAGAGTGTGGAGAAAATGCTGAAGAAGAAAGTGGTGCAAGAGTGTTTTGTGGAGGCATTGTTCGACCAATGCATCCACAGTCACAGAGATCTCGTTAAGGTTAGCATTTTTTAAGATTTAACAGCTGACTAGATTGTTTCTGTCTAAGCATTTGAAAAATATACAATTTTGAGGATGACAGTGCTGGCTTTTGTACAGGTGAAGGATTTTGATTGTCGGTACCCCTCAAGTCTTAGCCAATATATTTTTGTGTCATTCCATTGTGGTACTGATTTCTTAGATTGTTTAATAAAAGGAAACTCAAGATAGTCATGCTTTCTGTTTTGCACCTCACTTCTGTTGGTCCAGTTTAAGCCTAGCTTTTGCTATCAAAGTTGACTTAAGCTCAGTTCGTACTCAGATGAAGCCAATCACACCCAGTTTCCCTAAAATGCCAAAATTAGATATCAAATAATGAAATACAAATGGCAGTGGACAGTTTTGATCAATCCAGTGTCATGAACCGAGAAGTCGAGGCTGGATTGTTATCTTACGCCTACTCCTAATTTGTAATTAGGACAATATATAAGTTGAATTGATAAGTGAAGTTATGAAGTAGAGATGAAGAAAGGAAAAATCCCTTGGCAGCCGCTGTCAAGTTTTTCGAAAAAAAAAGATGAAAACAGGAAAACAATTTCATTCTCCGCGTCTTGATTGGTTCCATATGCATAGTTTTATGCGGAAGCTAGACCCACATCATTTCCATTTCTTTTCAGTCATCTCTATCCATTTGATTGCTAATGTGAAATGGGTCAGATACAAACCAAAGTAAAGATAAAGAAATGGCACCAAAAGCCTGAAATTGTAATATTATATATATGCTTATAAATGTCAGGAAAATCAAAGCAAAATGAAATCTACAATTAAGTAACTTATTTCCCTTGTTCTGTAGTTGTATGATTTGATTTTGACCTACTGATTACTTGATGGAGTAACTAACTACTTCATTGATCTATAACTAGGATCATTTCACTTCGTTTCTCTCTGTAACTGAGTGCTTATTGTCGTGCAAAGAAGACAAAGCTAGAGATTTTGCAATGCATTTGTTCATGGCTTTGTTTGAGGAGTTCTGTGATATTTACTCAAGGCAGGAGGTATGCAGTTTGGCTCCATCTTCCAATGAAGTTATATGAAGAATGCCTTTTTTCCCCTTCTCCTATCTAACTTTTTAATGGCAGATATTGGGTATTTTAGTGACCCATATAGGATCTGGTGTTAGTCATGAAGTTTCTTCTGCACTGGATGTGCTGGTTCTGCTTACATCTAACCACTCAGATGAGCTCATACCTTTATCTTCTCATATCAATGGTATTTCCCTTAGCTGAAATGTAAATATTGGTAAATGACACAGTAAAATTAAGATTTCGCTCTCGTGGTGCATATACTATGAAGTTTTTAAATTTTTTGGAGATTTTAGCCAAAATTTGATGTTTGATTTCCAAATGTGCCAATCTAAGACAGATGGAGGTAGGGAGACAAGTAGGGGTGTTCATCGGTTCGGTTCGGTTTCAACCGAACCGAACTAAGCAAACCAAAATTTTATTCCGGTTTCAAAAATAGAACCGAACCGAACCGTTTTAGCCTATTAACCGAACCGAACTGAACCAAAGTTTTATTTCGGTTTGTTCGGTTTTTTTGGTTCAAACCAAAGTATATTAATTATTTGGAAGTGAGATAAACTAATCATTTGAAACAACAAAACAAACAAAGAAAACAAAAGAATATATTTACTTGACAGTGAGATTTACACCACAAAGACGATTTCAAGGATAATACAAGACCTGTTTAACTGAAGATCTATTACAATTTCAATGACATCGTCATCTCCTAACAACTCGTATCAATACTAAAATTAAGAAAAGACGAAAATAAAACAAACTATCTCATTTGCCATCAGGCGGAGGCCAGTGTTGATCTCTAAAAGCTCTCAAGCACTCTAAAGAAAATAACATGCTTCCTGACAAGGCCTTGTTCAAATTTGCGAATTCAACCCTCATTGTTGCCTCAATTGCATTCTCACGAAATGTTGCTAGGTGCTGACAAGATTGCTTTCTCAGAGTTTTGCTATCTCAAAAGTCAATAATAAATAGCTTGATTAAAATTATTGTTAGATTAACGAAGTAGAACAAATTAAATCAAAGATTAATTCCTGCATATACTTGTACATTCCAGACTGATTTATAGTAGGTACAACACCTGATTAGTGTGGGAGATCTAACCTGAACCACGTTAATCTTAGTAACTAATTCGATTCTCCAACTGAGAGAGCAACTGAGCAAGGCAAAACAACAAAAGGGTAACAAAGAGTCAAAGAGAAGGAAACCCATTATTGTTCAAGGAAATAAAAAAACTCAGACAATGAGAGAAGGAAAGAGGAAACTCAGAAAATTGTTTCAACTTTCAAATAGCTTGTTGCGCAAGAGCAAGAGATTAAGATTTAAGAGAGACTGAGAGAGAGAAAAGGAGAAATCGTACCTAGGGTTAGGGGTGACATTTGAAGTGTTAGCGGACATCGTGCTGCCGTGCGAGAGGATTCAGCGATTTGACGTCAGAGGACTCGAGGTGGGTGAAGGCGTGAAGCCGTGCGAGGTGCGACAAGACAGGAGGAGTGGGTGAAGGGCGTCGCGCGTGAAGCCCTAGACGGCTAGACCCTAGTCGCACGTGCTGAGTGCGAGAAGAACTGGAGAAGTCGGATTGGGTACTTGGGTTATATTTAATCACGCTGCCTACTGGGTATAGTTGTATTAAGAAATGAACTGAACCAGGATTGTTCGGTCGGTTCAGTACAAACAGTTTCGAAAATTTTCAAACCGAACCGAACCAAAGTTTTAAATTGGTTCTAGAAAGTAAACTAAACCGATCCAATAAACCGAAAAAACCGAACCGTTGAGTCCAATCTAAATCGGTTCGGTTTAAAACCGATTAAACTGGACCCAATGAACACCCCTAGAGACGAGGATATCAAAACCTTTCCTTCCCAACAAATACATTTCAGTACGGTACAAGCTGGCTAAAATTAAGGATATTGAAAGAAATTGAGGCTTGACAAGAAAATAATTGCAAATATAGTTGATCAAGTTCATGTTTAATTCTGATATCAATTGCATAAAATGATTAAGGGTTAATTTGGTCCTTCATGTTGACTGGGAGAAACTGATATATATCTAGTATCAATGTATGTAACCACAACCAGACTGTCTTTTGAGTATATAACTATATGTTATATGTTTGCAAAAGATTGTTGTTTTCAATATTGATAACCCAAAGAAAATTTATATTGTATATCATTGATACAGGAATAATGGATTACCTGGAGGGGTTTAATGAAGATAATCTTCGAAAGGTTTGTCTACATATTTTGTATATTCCCTTTCTGAAAGTGGTAATTTTCAAAATTTTATCTGATAATAAATCAAGATATTATCAGGTGTACGAAATTTTCTGCTCCTTGGCACTTCATGGTAGGTCCAACAAGGATACTGGCACCTCTTCTATTGGGAATGAGCTACTAATGATAGTGAGGAAGCAGGTGTGACATAAATTTCAATTTTGACCAGTGTTTGTGCAATCAAGCTCCCCAACTTGCTTGGGACTAAAGGCTTGGTTGTTGTTGTTGTTGTTTGTGCAATCAAACTGTAATTTAAATTCAAGTTCAGCCCAATTGTGCAACTTAGTCTTTTAATCCAAACTAGCCTAAATTAAATTCTCACTTCAAATAAGCCTTAATTAAGTTTAAATGTACTTTAATGAACATGACAGCCTCGTTTACCCTCAATTATGTAGTTAAGCACCTAATAACAACAACAACAAAAAAAAACAGGTTAGGGCAAGGTGGTTGGTCTGTTGGCGCAATTGATGGTCGAATTGGTCTTTGATATAACACCGGTTAATTCTAATTCTGGAACTGGCACATTTCTCCTTTAAGTTTCAATTCTCCTATCCTTGTCTTATAGGTGAGCAATTCAGATAAGAAGTATCAAAATATGGGAATTATTGGAACATTGAGAGTAGTTTGTTCACTAGGAGACGCACATGCTCCTGGGAATTTTTCATCATCTCACGTATGTCTCTAATTCTCTATGTCAACATAAGTGCCAATTTTCTAATTACCATTGTGGCACTGACAGTTATAGTATTCCTGTTATTGTTGTGAAGTATATAGGCTGAATCACTAAAAGTGATAGCTAAACGAGAAAAGATAGTAATTGATCATTATGAAAGTGTATATACATTTTGGTTTAGCTATGCCTTTTTTACTTTCAGAAATCAAACAGTGAGGAGGCTCTAGAGCTTCTTCAAATGACAATAAGCTCATGCAAGACAGATGTGCTTCCATTAATCTCACTTTACGACGAACTAAGTGCCTTATTGGAGAGAAAGAACCTTCAACCGACAATTCTTGACTGGTTTGTTGAATTAATTTACTTTTTATCACTTACACCATTTATATAGGATGCTTCATTTGATCCATTTAATATTTTTACCAGAGTCAATTTCATATAGAACATAAGCCGAAATCATCTCAATACTATTTTTTGCAGCTATATGCCAATTGTGCCTCAATTTACCCTTGCTGTTGGACTAACATCGAAACCTATAGATTATAAAATTACTTTCTGATTGATAAATGAACCTTATTTTCAAAAGAAAACAATATAAAATGTTACATATGGTTTGAAGTTTTGCTTCTAATGCTTTTATTTATTTGTGTTTTTGTTTTACAATGTAATTTTATTTCCTTTTAGGGTTGGGATTCATGCTGGGGAATTTGAGTCTCTGTTTCTTGCTGACCTAGAGGAAGGCCAGTTAACAACCAAGCACATCTCTGATGGCATAAAAGGTCAGTTAGTCAACTTTCTCTTATACACTTTCCTTAGAAGGTAGGAGAGATGCCTTTTATCAATACGAGCTGTGTGTGTTGGCAACAAAGGATTGCATTTCTAGTTTCATGGAGGTATTATAATGGTATTGTCTTGACTGACAGTTTGACAAAAACTATCACCTTCTATTTTATTTGGTCTTTATTGGGTTTATTTGGCATTAAATTGAAACCTTTTCTGGTAAACTCTGTCTGACTTGGGTTAAATGGATGCACTTACCATACAGTTGCTGAGCAGAGGGTTTATAATGTTGGTTGAACTTAATTATAATTTCACAATTGAGGATAATGAGGCTTATTATGTTAAAGTCACTTTCATTCACAACAGGGGATTGTTTTCACATTTTGAGGGACAGACTAGCATACTGTTGGTTATTAATCTGACCAAAGGTTACCTCTTTCTCTTATTTGTAATTAGTCCTTGGGCTGTTTGATGTTCAATTCACATTTGAGGGACAACATCAGTACTGTTGCCTATCAACTGACCAAGGTTGCCTCTTTCTCTTATTTGTAATTAGCCCTAGGACTGTTTGATGTTTAACTTCACATTTAAGGGTTAGTTGACTTGAACCTTTTGGTCATGAAGTTTGGGTTTGTATTGAGGTCAAGCAAAGCGTAATAGCATGATGCTAACTGAACATGCTGAGCTGTGTTTAATTGTAACTCTTTGTTTTCCTTTTTCAGGTGAACTGTGGATGAACTTAGATGGTGATCTATCTCCTGTTTGCATAAACATCTTACCTTTAGTCGCTTCTTCGTTGAAACAGTAATATACTATTTCCATCATCTGTCATTAGTAGCTTTAAGACCTAAGGTTATGTTTGGTTGTGGACTAAATAGTGGAATAATGACCTTAAGCCTCAGTTATTCTACCAAACAAGCATTAAATAGGTTGGCCGAACTAGGCGTAAGCCTAAAGTCAAGCTGGGCCTAAACTAACCCACCTCCTTAGGTGGTTTAAGTTTTGTCTCGTTTATGGCCTAACTTTTTATTTTCTTTCTTATTTTGTAGAGAAAACCTAATTGCCATTTTAGCATGTGGACCTAAAAATTTTGTTTTCTTCTCTGTTATGTGGATAATTTTGTTATTACTGTTATCTTGATTATTGGGTTGCTCTGGGTATTGTAGCCAGATTTTGTTTATGGTTAAAAAAACATTTATACATGTAAGACAAAATATTTACATATGTCATATATCATAAACTTTCAAAACATGAATAAAGAAATAACATAGCTTTTTTTGTAAAAAAAAATACAACAAAGCAGAAATGCAAACTTCAAAAGAAATTATGCTGTTTAAAAATGCAAATATGAAACAAAAAATAATTTAGATATAACATACCTCATTTTGTTTAAAAAAAAAGACATGCAATAAAGCATAAAATATACATAGCAAATTGCAGTAACTATATAACAGTAATAAACTTAAAAAAAAAAAACAAATTATGTCATGTCCTTAAGTCACCAAATTCTTACAAAACAAAGTATAGTTAAGTCATGACATAACTTTAGACCTCAACCAAACATGAACAATTTAGGCCGACCTAAGTTGGAATAACTAACTTAGGCCTCCTAAACGTTAGTCCTCAACCAAACACCACCTAGGAGCTTTGCAGACCAAAATTGCCCATAAGGCTATTTGCGAAGTTTGTATATGTGACTGTTCAATGTGTTTTCCTTCCCACGCAAAAATAAAAAGAACAGTGAAATGCACCAAATCACCTTTCTTTATGTTGCAGAAATTCATCGTCATTGCAAGTTCTTCCATCTCAGTTCACCCTGCTTTCTGTTGTAAGTGGTTTAGTTCTTATCCTTGCTCACACAAGATCTGATAAATAGTAAAATTTAACACTCTTTTTTGCTTTTATCTTTGGGATTGAAAGGTAGAGAGATTGACAAATCAAGGATCTCTTGGTGGAATTGATGCACTGCTTGGGTGCCCCCTGCATCTTCCTTCCTCCCAGGTATATTTTAAGGTTCAAACCAATGAAGCGTTAACCACCTAATGTCGTCAATCATTTTTATTTTAAGGCATCACCTGAGGTTATGTGGCGGGTTAAAAATGAGGTCAGTTTTGCCCTTAATTGTACAGCTGAGGCAATCTGAGCTTAATTGTTGAATTGACCATAATCCTATGATTGATCTGTGTTTTTTTCTTGTTTATATGAATAATGTGCACTTCTGGGTTTCTGATCAAATTTCTCTCTGCATGTGTTTGTTTTTCTTCCCTTGTGGTTTATATCAACCAGTTTGCATACAATTTAGCAAAGGCCCCAACTATTACATTAAACCTGTAATATTTTGTGCACTGAAATGCATAAACAGTATCGTCTATTGTGTTTCTACCTGTAGTGCTTGGACGGAGTTAACTGGAGGAGGATGTCAGAGAAACAGAGGAAGATGGTGTGCTTGTCATTTTACTATGCTGTTAATTGGATAAGAGAGCTGGTATTGAATATTTCACATACTAAATTGGCACTGTATTGGACCTGATGAATTGGTCAGTATGTTAACTTTTGAAATGACCAATGTTAGGTCTCGGTCCCAAGAGTTATGTAGGTTAATGTAACAACCAGGTCCCAGCCTATGTTGGCCTGACTCGGTCCTTGTTGTTTCATTTACTTGCAAGTAAATAGGTGTGCATCAATTTGGAATAATGCCATGGTAATTCTTTTTACGTACTGTTTGCAGATTAATGCTTTCAGTACACAAGTTGTTATGGTTGATTTTATAACTCAAAAGACTAAGAATGAGACGGTGGCCAAGCTTCTAAAGAGGTTAAGAAATCTAATGTGAGTATCGCCCCTATATTTTTCTTTGTTAATAGAATGGATCTTTCTTCCACCAATAAACTGAAACCACAAAGCTGAGGAAATTTTTAACAGGTAGTATGATGTTACCTGTGAATTTCCAGAAGGCTGTTTATATTAGTATCTCGTAAGCCTCAACTTCAACCAATTTGACTTGATTGACCCTAATTTCTAAAGCCTCTATTTCCCCGGATTTGTTTCAATCTGTCCTCAATCTACTGTCAACCGTGCAGCAAGCACCATGAATTATAGTTTGGAGCAGATAATGGAAAAAAATTGGTCATATGAGCAGTCAATGCCTGTACTCTACCAACCTTTGTAAGTTTAACCTGTACCTGTGCTGCCTGTCCTGCCTCAGATGCATCAAAATTTAATGAAGGCATTTTAACTTATTGCAGCTTATTGGAGGGTCTGCTGGACAGAATTCTTCAATCTGACTCTTTCTCTCTTCCTGAGCTTTCTTACTCATCAGGAAATTTTAATTCTACAACCACATCCAAGCCCCTCAATCCGAATCCAAAAAAAAAGGGAAGAAAATCCAAAGCAGAAAATAACAAAGAAAATGAGGTTTCTGATACACCTATTCCTGATGGGAAGGACCTAAAGCAACCAACCATAATGGATGTGTTCAAGAAGGCAGGGGTAACTGTGAGTCAGGAATTGACCAATGGGAGCTCATCACGTGTAGCATCGAGCAATGCATGTTCAGGTGAATCCAAGGCAGATAAAATTGAGATTGTAGATCTTTCTATGGTCCCTGTGCAATTGGAATTGCAAAGGTGCAATTTCAGACCTCTTCTCACTGGTTCTTTCTCACTTCTTGCTTTCTGTGAGGTATGAAATGAACTTCTCTTGTTTTTCGGAACAAATATAAGCAATGTAAAACATACTTAATTTAGGTATGTTCTCAGCTAGGTTTGTAGCGGCATTTGCTAGCCATAGTATTGGTAAACTGGTGTGATATGACACAGCTCTTTATCAGTTGATACTGTTCAGAACAGACCTGGTATGCATATGCACCAGGCATTACGTATTATACTACTGATAGCCACTTAGTTGTGGTTGATGACTGATTTTGTATAGTGAGGCTCTATAATTTTGTGTATCCCAGCCCATAACTGAACTGGGCAGGTTGGTGCAACCATTTGTTGACGTAAAATCAATTTAAATAATTCAATTAATTGGACCTTGTTTTGTTCTTGCAGGGTGTGAGCTCATGTTGTTCAGATCCTGAAGCAGAGGTGATTTCTGCAAACCACACCTGATGTTTTGCTGAATTTGCAAGAAACATCAGTTACACCACCATTTCTCATTTTTTCTGATTAAACAGAAATTCTTGCCTACTACTGCAAAATTCAGTACCTGATGATATGTACCTAATTTTTTGTATGGTAACAAGAGGCTAACTGATAATCGCTAGTCACTAAAATCTCTAGAAGAAATGTTTGCTGCTATTTGCAAATGAGATACAGTATCAAGTGTTCTTCAAAAAGGGACCTATTACTTGATTTCAATTTTCTCAAGCCATAATTAATGTTTATTGTTGATTTTTTTAAGTTGCCACTTCACTTATACCTATTGCGGGACTTGAATAGCAAGCTTGAGAAGACCAAATGCGAGCTTCTGATCAGCATTCGACCATTATTTGGTAGCTTTAGGAGGCATTTTGACAATGCTTTTTCTTTGCTTAGAGATGGTAAGAAAATATGTGATACTGGTAAAGAATTGTTCCGAGTGGATTATGGTACTGGTGTTTCTCCCTATTTTGGCCCAATTCAATGATAAGTTATCATTGATTCTGCAGTTGAACCTTAATCTAGCCTCAATTTAAGCAGAGTTTGCTTTAATTACCTCTAAATCATGCAGTTATGCTTGCGAAATGCTAAATTGACCTTCAGCTGTCCATTTAAACACAAAACCTAAATAAGACAAAAGAGAGAATGCAAGGGGCTTAAAATTTGTCAAACTTTCTGTTAAGATGGTAATGCTATTTTATTGGCATGATCTAGCTAATACAGGTAGTAAACCTAACAGAATGTTGATGACGTCTTGCATTTTTTTCCTATTCATTTTGTAATTGATTTTTTTTTTCCTTTGAAGTTTTCGACTTGTTCTTTTCTTTAATAATTGCCTATTATTTAGGGTTTGAAACCTGCCCAGATCATTGGCAGAGTTCTTCGACATTTTCTTGCAATCCAGAGATACCGTATGTGGTGGTTTCAAAACTTTCAGTTGCCAGTTCTCTATTCAGAGAAGTACTTCATTGCTATAGGAAGGTTAAATATCAAATTTCCTCTCTCATATACATCCATTTCATAAAATTATGGGTGCTGGTCAATAGTAAGAGGAAGATTGCTTTAAATCCAACAAATACTGAAACTAATGTTATTTTCCTTGGGGAAGTTTTGAGTACAACGGGGAAGAGCAAGGTATAAATGATACCTTTTGTTCTTTCAACGGGTTTACCTGTACGTTTGGCAGGGGTATTATGATGCATTTCTTTTTGCAAAGTATGCCTGGTGTTTTGGGGTTGCAGGGGGTACACGCACCCCACCCCACCCCCAATAAAAAAGGTACACTTTGGTCTAACCTTCTCATTAGCTTGACATAGCTGTGAAGTTTTTAGTACAGATGCATCTGTACTTTATGCTATTATTTTTATTAGAAAGGTTTATGTGTTGCCAAAAGGTTGAACAATCAATGCAAATTTTTCTTCTAAAATGATTTCAGGTGCTGAGTTTTCCCGAAATATTTCTTCATGCTAACTTGCCAATTTTGAGGGATATGCTAGAGACACTTCAGCCAACTGAAAATGTAGGATCCATTTTTTCTGAAATTCAGCCTTCTCTTTTCCCGGGAAACCTAGAGTACTTATATGGTGGTGCATACATTTTTCTGGAGGCAATTATTGATGAAGGTATGCACATATCTTTTCACCTTTAACTAGATTTCCTTTCCTTATGTCCAGTACATTACATATTTACATCTTATTAGAGAAAATTAGTAATTAATTTTGTCCATCAAATCAAAATTTTAGTATGATAATATTCACTAATATATATAGAGCATAACAAAAACTACTTCTATATCCTTGTCATAATGTCATTTTATTTTAAGAAACCTCAATAATATAGCATAACCATCCGATCAAATGAATATGAACCATTCAACAAAAAAATAGTTAAGTGGGCAATTTTCATTTTTTTGTTTGTACTTTAATGTGTAAATTTTGAATTTACAATATGGAAAATGAACCAGTAAATAAAACAATGTGCAGTATACTTGATTGTGGAATATATCTATAAATTTCTGTGTTATTTGCATAATACTGTATTATTTATTTTGAATATCTTGTGTACCAGCCGAATACCTTGCAAAGTTAAAACCATGCACTCAAATCATCCATTTATTTTCTTTTGATTCAAATGGCACCAGCTTGCTCCCATTCGTACCAGCTTGCATCCGACATTATTGAAACAATGCAATCAGTAGTAAGCTCCATGTCTGCAGTACTGGAGAAACAATTAGGAGGAAATGGGAAGATTATAAATGCAGAGTGCTCTCAGAAAATTCTTCCCTTTTTAAGGAAAAGGCTTGGTGAATCAGCTCATAAGCTCTTATCTTATGATCTTAGTGGACAAACTCTGCAAAATAAGGTAAAAAGTTGGGTTGATTGTTTGTAGTTCTCTTAAGAAAGTGACGATTTTAAATTCACCTAATTACTGATCTGAGACCCTTTGTTGATATAACTGTGAAGTACATTTGCATATGTTATATTAATATTACTGTATTCACAGCAATTTACAGTGTAAGAGTAGACCATTTTGCATAGGAGGATGACAGTTAGAATTCTGATCAGAAGTGCGCATTTTCTTTGTACCAGGGTGACATTATACAGAAGATACTTAGAATATACCTTCAGAATAGTGAATCCCCCTGTGACCTACTTGACCATCTAGTCGGCTCAGTGCTGCCTCAGGTATTAATTTTATAAATATTTTAGGTTTTGTTTTTATTTATTTCTGCTTTAAAGCTTGCGAGTGATAGAGCAATCAACTAGAGCTTTGATTTGTAATTGTTTGGTTTGCTAAGATTAGGATTGCAATGAACTAGCCTTTTTTGGCAGGCACTGGTTTAGGAGCACAGCCTTGATATGACTTGATGTTTTAAATTCGCCAATTGTGCAATAATCTTGATCCAATTAACCGATTATGCAGTCCTTTCTGAATTATTAGCCAACTTAGCTCCAGTATGCCACCATAGATGAAAGAGGTAGAGCTCATAATTAGGTAAATGAGTAGACAAACTAGTCCTGTGAGATGTTACCATTACTTTAGTGAACAAGCAGTGACACAATTAAGATCTTTATTGATTGTATGTTCTTTAGAGAAGCATACCGACCTTTTTCTGTTAATTTTCTTAGGTTCCTTCTTCTAAAACTAATGTTACCCAAGAAATGCGCCATGAATTTCCAACACTGAGCCCGGACATGTTTCCTACATGGTACCGTTCACTGGTATGTGCTCAACTTTTATTAAATTTATTCCTTGATGCACTGTCCTTCATAACCGTCGAATAAAGGTATATTTGTGGTTCTTTCTCATGCAGCATGAAGAAAATCATGGCGCTTTAGCTAAGATGGTATGTAAGAAAATAAACCTTCCTTTTTTTTTTTTGTTCATTCTGTCATTTGCAAATTAAAACCAATAATATTTCCTATGTGCAAACAAATTTAAAATGCTACGAATCTGCCCACAAACCCTCTTCTTCTTCTTTCATTTGTAGAGCTCAAATTGATCCAGAATTAACCCAAGTATAATAAATTTTGGTTCACAAGTTTGGATCAACTGGGTTGTGAAGCAATACAATTTAGTAAAAGAAAGTTGGCACCATTTGTTTTATATTAGTGTTGGGCGTTGTTAACAAATATGTAACTTTACAAGGACTGATGGTGGCCTTTTCTTTTTAGGTCAAGGAAGTAATTCCTAAAACGAAAGCTAAGTCAAATCGGGAAGCTGTTAAAGGAGTTCTAGAAGAGCTGCACAAATTAGTTAATGTGCTAGTTTCTCTAGTTAAAACGTGCCGGGTACATGACAAGGTGCTATTTCCTATTTCTTGAGTATCAGAAATACACAAACAGCAGCTGCACCAACAAATCGGTACAGGAACTCGGATATGTCTAGCTTTTTGGTACAATTATGCCTTTGGCCTAGGGATATTGCCTAGTTGGTGATTGTTTTGGATAACTGCATTCTCAATTCTATTTTTCTTTTTATTTGACTGTTAATAGGTCACTGTGCATGCTATGGCAGTCAAATATGGTGGAAGGTTTGTGGATACTTTTCTTAAAGGTAGATAAGACTACTCTTTAAGCAATCCTAGTATAACAAATTAATCTGTATTGCTAATGAAAACTTTGCTCGTTGCAGCCTTTGGCTTCCTAAACTCACACTTTGAGGAGAATAGCAACAAAATAATTGAGATGGTAACTCTTCTTTAAGCAGTCCATTTGTTTTTAATTTTTAATTTTATTTATGTAATATTCTTTTCATTGCTAAATTTGGTTTTAGGTAAAGGAACTTCAGAAGGCCACAAGATTAATACAAACTATTTGTTCTGAGGCCAAGGTATTATTCGTAATATTAATATTTTTTAATTACACTTGAACTGCAATACTGCATAGTCCTTCATCTCAGTCTTGCTCTGATAGGGGTCTAAAAGAACAATGATTACGTCTAAGATACCAGCTACAAAGAAGTCATTAGAGCGTTTGTTGTTTGAAGTCAAAGCTCTTCTCCATAACACAACTGAAGGCACTTTCGAACTTGGTGAGTCAATTAATTTTGGTATTCGTTTGCTCGTACTGACAGCTGTGCCTATTTGTTATAACTTAACTTCCGTAAGTTACAGCTTGATTGTTTTATAATTAATGATATAAAATTGGGCTGAGGCTTGCTTCGGGGTTGATTGTACCATGGGATTAGTTAAGGTCTAATCAGACTTAATTTCTGATAAATTTGCATAGCTGGAGCTTAACTTTATAAAATTAGAAGTTAGTAGCTTTGACCTTTAACTTGAGCCTGCTAAAGTTCTCTATTTGTACTAAATGGATTGTACCGTCTATAGAAAATTTTTTATTTTCCAGGATCCTTGTGCTGGTTCGAGTTGTACGGAATGGATGTCCATTACTTCGAGCTTATATACTAAAACTGATTCTCTGGTACTGGTACATACCAACTCATATGGAATGATTTGTGTTTCATGACAGGGGTGTTGAAGCACAAGGACTTGAGCGGTCAGGTGGTGAGCTCTCAGGTTTATGGCTATGGAGATGATGACAATGATGATGATGATCACCATGATGATAATGATGAACATCTTGAACTTAGTGCAATTGACGAAGATGATAATATGGAGATTGATCAAGATGCCAATGGTAACAATAGCAACCAAGGAGACGATAGTGAGGCTTGTCAAGATTAGTAACCAAGTATACATATTGAGAAAAAAAAAACACAAGTTGTACATACTGAGAAATATTTTGGTTATAAATTGTCTTGAAGTCAAAAACACGAGTTGTAAAATGGAATAATCTTGTGCATCTAAACGGGCTTCAGAGGTTTTTGTTCTGATATCCTCAGGTTCAATTACAATCAAAGCTACAAGTTGTATAATACTTTTTTTATGCATAATGTAATTTTGGGCACTCATATCAATCTTTTTTTTTTTAAGTCCTTTTTATCAGGAAGGAAAATGGGAAAATGCATAGAAATAATCGGCATTGTAATTATAGAGTTGAGAAAAAGAGCAAAAAACTAACAAAGGCCATATAGCGAACGTTTTCTTTCCTACAAACATAACTTTTGATTTAGTTAGGACATATCAAAAGCCAAGAAATAATGCATGCCTGGTTTAATTTACAAGATATAATAGACTATGCCTATACTCTTGATACAGTACACAAAAATGGTTTCCTAATTGTTGTTAGTGCTGTCTGCTGGTCTTTATGGAAACACATGAATGAAATGTGCTTTACTGGTACCTCTTTGTCTGTTCTCTGCTAGAAATTTAATTTTTCTAATTAAGTCTCTACTTGTCTATTGGTCAGGGGCTATGAAGAAGAAGCTCAAGGATGCTGTAGCAGAATGGATGTCTGTCATAGAAGATGCCATTCTCCTGGCCCATTACATGCCCCTGGAGGTGGTGGTGTACCGGCCTCCAGACTCCTCTGGACCCTCCACTTAGCTTAAAATGCTGAAGAATTACCCTTCTTTTTTGCTGATAGACATATATACCTCCAGCCCATTATTGTGTGGCTTAGTACTAGCTAATCTAGTTTACTTTTGGTCTTTAGTTATAACTAAATGTTGGCTTTGTTTTTGTTTGGTTGCTTCTAGTTCTTGTTGTTGCTTGATGGTTGCAAATGTTACTATTTTGAACTCATGATGTAATTATTTGGTTTTCAGTAATATGAAAACGGGCCTTGGCATTTATTAAAAAAAAAAAGTTAGGACATATCAATAATTAGAAAGAAAAAAAGACAGCAAAATAAAGTACATTGCAATCCCATTACAAGAGAATATAATATACTTGAGGGGAAACAAAACCAGGGAACCAAAACCAAAGGTAAAAAAATAAAAATAATAATAAGGCATAAAGTCAAGCCCCTTGGCTCAACATATCAAGCAAGCTAGAAGAAACCATCGCATAATAATCCGCGTTACCAAATCACTCTAAAAGCATCGAAATTGGAGCCTCGACAGGAGGCGGGGACTGATCTAGATGGATGGACTAGGTTTGAGCAGGCGCGAGGAGGGGGGCATCGGGATCGTAGTTGGGGTCGAGCGCTTTGTCGATGGCGGCGCGGCCGCGCTCCAGACAAGGCTTGCACGCCATCTCGACCGTGATCCAGCCCAGCACCACCGCCGCGATGGCGATCACCGCAGTCGTTATCGCTGCCATTGATCGATTACTCGTTCTACTCTCCGATCTCGTCGGGGCAGTCACTGAGTCGAGACTCTTGAATTATCCCTTCTCTTTTTCGAGATCTCAAAGGTGGTCCAGTTGTACGGATACGATTGGAAGAGTCAGGCAGACGCTGACCGTCCATTCAGATCGTGGACAATTATTTAGTTGCCATCTTAATCCGAAATTTTTATTTATACCATAATAAAAAAAAAAACCAAATTACTCCAGTTTGATGGGAATTCGAAAAATACCCAGATTGTGAAACCGTTCTGCGGTCCCAAAAACTGAGGACCGCCAATTAGCCCTGCGGCTCCAGTTTAGGGGCCTCCCAATAAATTAGTAGCCCCAATTTTTTTTTGGTAAGTGGCACAGATGTGGCATCCCATGTTGAAATTTTTTTTTGTCTCAGGTACCAATAAATTCGTCGGCACAGAGAACAAGAGTTTTGTTTTTTAGTTTATGTCATTTAATAAAATTTCTGAAAAAAAGAAAAAAAAAAAGATGAGTCCGCTAATTCATTGGGAGGCTCCTAGACTGGAGCCGCAGGGGCATTTGACGGCTTGGGTATTCTATTCCCACCAAACTGGAGTGATTTGGTTTATTAATTTTTTGTTTATGGTATAAATAAAAATTTCAACATCTTAATATTTTATAATTTTAATTTTAATATCGATTTCTAAAAAAGTCCGTTGTTACTGGGATAAAAGAGCACGCTGTCACCGATATGTCACATCACAGCACGTCGTCTGTATTGATTACCTGTCGTGATTTGTGTATCTGTGATTTGATTATTTTACGAAAACTTGGCACAACACAGCACGTCAAGTGAAAATTTTGATCATGACACGTTACATGGTTACACGAGTCAAGTGTGATTAGGACCGTTAGATTTTGATCAAATGGTGAATCTTGAATAAATTAACTTAAATTAATGAAAAAATAGTTAAATGTGACCAAACGCGACCAGTCACGTGTCATCGCGGCGTGACTAATGTGCCGTAATAATCCATTTGAATTTGGCCACATCACGATTTGTCCCGTACAAATCTAATTTAATCACAGCATTGCACGCCACGTATTTACATTCCTATTTGTTATCATCCACGCAACCTTTGTTTGTGCAGAGACCGGAAGCTCTACGCACACAAAGATTCTGCAGATTTTATGGTTTGCTCAACCATTGTCTACGTAAAGCCTCTGACCTCTGCGTAGACAATGGTTGCGTGCATCACATAAATTTTCTTAAAAATTTTCTTGCATGTCCATCCAGGACACCGGTGACAATGTGCAAGAACTGTAACGTAGATGAAATTTTTAAATTTTTCAAGTTGTGTTTTTTGTTGGTTTTATTTTGTTAGTGAAATTTTACTTCGGAGAAACATATTTGGTTGTTATGACTGCTTATACTATAAGAGGAGGATCCGATTACAACACTTTTGAGTTACTACAAAGTTACCACAACTATTTTTTTCATTTTCAAAGTCTAAATCGTCGATCCAAACCGTTCAACATGATCTCACAATAAAATGTGCTTGCAGATCAAATTTTACATTTTTTTGAATTTTTTACTATTTATTAAGTATTTTACAAAAACTAGTCAAATTCAGACCATTGAATTTTGTACCCATCTTAATAAATAGTAAAAAAAATTAAAAAAAATATAAATTTGATCTACAAGCACATTTTATTGTGGAGATCATGTTGAACGGTTTGGATTGACGATTTGGACTTTGAAAATGAAAAAAGTGGTTGTGGTAACTTTGTGGTAACTCAAAAGTGTTGTAATCAGATCCCTCCTCATACTATAAAATCTATGCATTCTTTGTCTGCTAAGATTAAAATTTTCATAAATCGTTGGTAAGATTAAAATTACAAAATATTAAGATGGCAACTAAAAAAATTTCGAACTGATGTAACCTTTAATTAGTTACAGAAAATTCAGATTTTATTTGTCATACTAATGTGCACATAAACTAACTTTCTGACAAAAGTATAAAATGAATTATAGTAGCTTCGGTTCTGATTTCAATTTAAAAGAGTTCATTGATCATTGAGGTTGATTTGGAATTGAATGTTTGTGATCCGAATGATCAACTGTGTAAGAAAATTCATTCACAAAACAATAGACAAATATTTCATGGAAATTAGATATTTGTTTGTAGTGGAGAAGATGAGTGAAATAATTACATTAGTAGAAGATAATGTGCATAGGATAGGTTATATCCTCTTTTAGGTTTTTTTTTTTGGAGATGTGTTTAGATGTTTTTTAAGGATGTTCAAGGAGCTCAGATCCTTGTTCTCCTGATGTAACGCTGTTTTCAGCAAAACCCTTTATATATACACCATATTGGCAGCTGCTGCCAATATTTAAGAAAAAAACAAGAACGAGTAAAAAAAAAACCAACTTTTTATCTAGTGTTAAAGAACAATGTCATGAAAAATTATAAATTTGAAATTCAGATGGAGATTCTTTTGTAAATATTAAAATTTGAAAGGTTAAATTTTTTTTTTGTTTGAACTTCAAACCATTCATACACTACCGTACTCAAAACAAAACGGAAACTAAGAAAATAATTGGGCACAATCAGACTTATATCAGGCTAAGTCATTTCTCAATAAAAACCCACCGTCTGTGCAGAATTTTACTGGACAATATTATTATTATTATTATTATTTTTTGGGTAAATTTTATAAGATGTCACTATACTTTGCTCTTTGTTACGAATTGGTCACTCAAATTTAATTTGTTCCTCACTAGCTATTTAACTTTGTATTTGTTCCAATTAGATCACTCCATTATTTTTTCTATCCAAAAAGTTAACAGAATCAGATGTGGACTCCAACTCATCATGTGTGATAATTTTTATACATTTTTTTGGTACATAAAATAATTCTTATCCTCCAATCCCTTCTCTGAGGAACTTTACTTCTCCTTCTACTTCTCTTTCTTTTCTTCCGGCGATTCTAATGGCGGCTCCATACAATTGTTTAGATAATGTCAGCATAATAATTATGCTTACAATTTAGATAATGTAAACTAATGAAAAAAAAGTTATATATGATTTTGTCCTAGAATTTGATTTAGATATGATTTTTCATTTACAATCAAGTGAAGCATTTTGATTTTGTTCTAGAATTTGGAGAACAAGATGGGACGCATTCGAACAATATCGCAAGGATTTGTTAAGAAACTCACATAAAAACATTATATGTTGTATTATCAACTCTCTTTGTATGTTAAATGATATGTGGCAGGCTATAGAATTTACAACACAAGAAGAAAATACAATCCAGGTCCAGCCCATGTGATGTGACGATGTGGCACTTGGAAGGAAGATTTTCTGTAGAGTCGCTGAAAGAAAATGAAGAGAAGTAGAAAAGGAACAACAACAAAAAACATAGAAGTAAAAAGAATTGAAGTCGCTGGAGAGGGAAAACAAGAGAGACAGGGGGAGGGTTTGGGATGGAAATTATTTAATATCTCAAAAAAAATGTACACAAGTTATTGCACATAATGAGTTGGAGTCCACGTCGGATTCCGTTAACTTTTAGATAGAAAAAATGATAGAGTGATCTAATCGGAACAAATACAAAGTTGAATAGCTAGTAAGAAACAAATTAAAACTGAGTGGCCAATTCGTAATAAAGAGTAAAGTTTAGTGACCTCCGACGAAATTTATCTTTATTTTTTTTGCTTTGTTAGGTTCTGATCAGAGTGTTAAGTAGGAGAAAGGAGGAGATCCAAAAAGATAATTTGGTAAATTATTTTTAGAGTGCTCGTTGTGTTGTGACATTTGCTCAAGTGACAAGCTGAAAAGATAACAACACTCTCAAATCTAAAAATATCATTCAAATTTAGATCTTAATCAACTACTTACAATGGGGGTTCAATGTTATGTGCCGAAGAGTGTTGTGGATCGGAACTAATCTCTCAGCGGGTTCAACATATGTATGCAATGAAGACCCAGCTGTCGCAGAAAATCATAGTCCAAATAATTTGTAACCTCAGCGTCACCATTGTCTCCTTTAGATCAAAGACAAAACAAGTAAAACTTTGAATTGATTTGTAAATAATTTGGACCATTAAAATTCTTTCTACACGAATCTCAAAACACAAAACTTCTGATCCTTGCATTCGCATTCCGAATGGTGATGTTTGGTTGTGGACTAAATAGTGGAATAAGAGTTTTAGGTCTCAGTTATTTTGCCAAACATAGTTTAATTAAGCCGATCTTTAGACTGATTTAAATTAGCCTAAATTAACCCACCTCTCCAAATGATTTTATTTTATTTGAGTGTGAGACCTAACTTTTTATTATTTTTATTATTTTCAATCACTTTTTAAAGAATGTTAAACAAGCAATTAATTTAATTTCTATTTAAACATAAAGGAACTTAGGTCGATACGAGGCGAACTGAAAGAGTTAGGCGAAAATGAGGAGGAAAGCCATTTCCACTGGCAATGGATGGTACACCATGCTTTCTCGTCGCCAACACGTACAAAGGAATAGCAAGCTACAAGGCAACAACAATACTAGGGGGTATCATCGTCAAGACACCTTCCCCAGGCGCAACACCAATAGGACAAGCAACATGAGCAACTTCCCAAGACCAAACCACCATGCGCAGCACCAAAAAAGTACTGTTGCTGTCTACTCAGGTAAGTATTTTCGTAACAGAAGTTATTCTTACAACAATAGTAATAATGACTATAGGCGCCAGCCTCATCATCATAATGTCAAAAACATTAACGGCATTAATATTATTGAGACTCTCTTTCCATGCCTTTCCCATCAAGCCATTAAGAGCATTAATGGCTCTCCAACTTTTCACCCACCTACAAAAACCAAACCGGCCATTACCTTCTCTAAAAACGTTTAATTCCAAACATCAAACAGATAAAGAAAATTAATGGCAAAGAAAAATCCAACCCATTCCCTTCACCTTACACAAATTTATTACAACACCAACTCTCAACTCCATCTACCATTAATGCTGCCCTTAATCATCATACCCCCTCACCTACGCCCAAACAGTGCAGTTTCCCCACCCCATCAATGCACAAACCGTGCACACCCCTCTCCCCATCAACACACAAAGGTAATAATACCCTCTATGGAGGCACTCCATGCAACAGAACCCATGGCAAGCCTCATCTTCTACATCCAAACAAGGTACTTCACCACCTGACCCACTACCTGTTCCACCTGATCCCAACAACCGGTTATGGAGGGGCCGATGCTATAATTGCCTAAATATAGGTCATGATCAACACGAGTGCATGAGTCGTGAGAGAGTGTGCGCACAATGTTGGGAGAAGGGCCACGAGGCCAAATCATGTCCTTAAACTTCCAACGTCACCAGATTTGACCCTCTCGTTCCACGCGGCAATATGGGAGACTCCATGCTCCCTAAAAACCGCCCAAAAGTCACTAATGTGTTCATTCCCGAAATGCCGCAAATGAAGTAAGATGCGCTAGAATTGAATAGGGCGCTAGTGATTGACGCAAGGCTACGACCATCTCATTCAACAAACGGGATCCAATCAGTTTTAATGAACATGTGTCATTCCGAATATCCATTTTCTTTGACTCATATGGAGGGATGTCAATACCTTTTTATCACACAATTTGGCCTACCACTTCAAGAGCTCGAGTATGTTGTTTTTCCTTGGAGTATCGCGGTCAACTAGGGGTACGCCATGAGTCTCAAGTTTAAAGTTTGGATCGAACTCAAGCGAGTCTCGCCACAGACATGGTGGATCGATCACCTAATCGCGGCTATTATCTCCTTCAGGATAGTGCTTGATCATTCTTCTTTGAACAAGTCAAACTCTCTCAAAAGCTTGATGGCTATGGTGGCTGTGCCCGACCTAGCCACCATTCCTCTTATGGTGATGATGTGGCTTTTTGGCATTCGCGGGATATCGAAGTGGTCGTGCATAGTTGGATTGAGGAACCTCTTCCTCTCATTCCCCCGCAAGATACTACTCCTACCGAGCAGTTTTTTAACAAAGTCCAACATGAAAATGTATCCGCACGAACCGGCTATGCTAGTCAGGCTGTCGGTACATGAGTTGTTGCAATTAAATTCAACACCTTGATAAGGCTTGTCTTAAAGGAGTAGAGAAGAAGAAACTCGAAGCCTCTTTAAAGTTGAGCCTCCACTTTGAGGCATATCTGGCTCGCAGCCGTGGGTCAACCACCATCCCTACACCGAATATGTCCAAGGATCCGAAAAACAAAGCAAAATGTAAGGCTGACAATGGTGAAATGGAGGGTCAATTTTCTGTTTCCAATGGACAGAATTAGGCCAATTTACAAACATGACTAATTTAGTAACCGAATTAGGCCATTCTGTTAAACAAGGCCCAGCCACAAACACCACCCCAAACTTCAGCCCAACTCATCTCTCCAAACCCAATCTTGAACCTTTCAATTAATTCACCTATCTCCCCAAAACAAACTGAAACTCAATCCCCACCTGCCATGATGGCGCCCCTACCACCATCTAACCTTAAATCCCAATTTCAACCTCAAATATGTGATTACCTTGGAGACGGTGAGGTAAGTCAAACTGAATCAATTCTCATGGAAATAGAGCCCAAGGAGGAGATTTTGACTTAGGATAAATTTGGAGGATAAAATTTGATTTAGGATAAAATTTGTTCAATCTGAAACGACATTGTCCAAGGTTGCAAGCCTAATGCACTATAGATGTTTGTGCAAGGTTCAAACAAAACTGATTTAATTAACATAAATTCAAACATATATTAGTATATCAGAAAATTTAGGCCTCGGACCCAGGATTTTCTTATTATGCGATAACTATGCCACTTTTCTGTGTGGAAGGCAAAATCACCACTGTCCAAACAGGATTGACTAGTCCTTAAATCCCTTACTAGCATACCAATATTATACTAAATCTGTACCAGCACAAAAAATGAGCAAAGAAGGATAATGCATCACTGGTATTTGAGAAAGAACAATTCATTTTGGAAAAAGTTCATTACTTGCAAATCCCTTTGAGATAATTTTCTAAAATTAATATGACATGTAGGGAACCATTGAACATTTATGTTTAGAACAAGTTTATGAATTTTACATTAATAGGTAATTGAAATAGGCTAATAAATCTCAGCTCGTGAAAAATTTATTTTTCAACGTATCTTTACTGCTTTCTTTATTTTTTTAAAATATTCACTCATTTTTCATCACCACTGCACCACTTCACCAATGCCATAATAATTCTATTATTGTTCAAGTATCCATCTTATTATGTACTACTTTAATTCATTTTTCTGACATAATATCATTTTTTTCTTCTATTTCCAGCATAAACTCATCGCGCTACAAGTTGAAGGTTAAATACGTTGGACAATTTAGACCAATCAACAATGGAAAAAAAGGAGAAGTATTGTTATGGCAAACAAAATACCTTGTATTTTGAGGAGAATTCTTCTAGTTTCGTAGAGTTGTTAGATGATGTGAGCCGACTCTATCACGAGGATGATAGTCCAAAATTATGTTTCTTAGATAATTGTGTTGTCAAACAATCCTTTATTCAACTTGAGGATGAAGAAAGTTACCGGTTGATGCATACAATGCATGATGAGGAGAAAGAGGTTGTGATATATGCGACTGTAGATAAGCCGATTGAGAGGGACATAGTTGGGGAAGATGAAGGTCTTGATATTGGCGAACAAGAGAATTATGAAGAATGGTCAGATTATTGTCACAGTGAAGAGAGTTATCATAGTCGCATTAACGACTCTGGAGATGAGACTGATGATGGAACGAATTTGCTTACGAGGGAGAATTCTTCTTGTATGATAAAAATGGCCCTAAAATGGAGGTAGGTGCCAAGTACCCAGATGTTGTAGCATTTAGAAGGGCTTTAAATCACTATGCCGTTATTAATGATTTTGAGTATCATTTAAGCAAGAGTGAACCGACACGAGTGACAACAATTTGTGCAAATCCTAAGTGTAGTTGGAGGATTCATGCAACTGTAGCAGAAGATAAGGTAACTTTCGTAGTCAGAACATTGCAAGAGAAACATACATGTTACGGGATTAATAAGTATGGTAATAAACATGCAACACAAGGATGGATATCAGAGAGAATTATTGATGATCTGAGAAAGGAAGGAGATATAACAACAAAGGTTTTAAAACAACGATTAGAATCAAAATTTGGTGTATCAGTGCCTTACCATAGGGTTTGGAAGGAAAAGAATTAGCAGTCGGGAAAATATATAGAAAATGGAAGGATTCTTTGTCCAAGCAGGAGCATTAGAAAGGAGTTCAGAGAAAGAAATCCTGGAAGTGTTGTTGAACTGAATACTGAACCTCCCGATGGGAATAATCGTCATTTCCAACGGTTCTTTGTTGCTCTCAAGCCTTGTACAACCGGATTTCTCATGGGATGTAGACCCTATATAAGCCTTGATGCTTGTCACTTGAAAGCCAAATGGAAATGAGTACTTGCTGCTGCTACGACAATTGATGGCAATAATTGGATGTTTCCTGTTGCGTTTGCTTTTACGGAGAATGAAAGTCAAGAATCATGGGATGGTTTCTAAGATTATTACATGAAGCAATAGGAATGCCCGAGGGTCTTGTTATATCATCTGACATGCAAAAGGGGTTACAAAATGTCATCGAGAATGTGTATCCATTAGCCGAGCATAGAGAATGCATAAGACACCTTTTTAGCAACTTCAAGAAAAAATTTCGTGGTGACCTTTTTAAATTTGGACTATGGGGAGCTGCACGGACATACTCCCAATCTCACTTTGATGCTTTAATAGCTGAGATAGGCTAATTGTCCTGCAGCAATGGAATTTCTTAATAAGGAGCATACTAAGCTGTGGAGTAGGAGCAAATTTGAAATAATAGCAAAGTGTGATTATCTCACCAACAATATTGTCGAAGTATTCAACAGTTCGATATCTGAAGAGAGGCACAAGTCAATTATAGATTTGATTGATGCCATACGACAAAGGATAATGGTGAGGTTTAATGAAAGAAGAAGAATTGTACGAAATTGGAAGCGCTCGATTGTACCTAAGGTGTTGGACTACATAAAACTAGGGCTGTAAATGAGCCGAGTTTGAACGAGTTACCCCCAACTTGAACTCAGCTCATTAAATAAATGAGCGAGTCAACTCGAGTTGGGATGGTAATAACGAGTTGTAGAGCCAACTCGAACTCAGCTCGTTATCAACTTGAGTTGGCTCACAACTCGTTTATAACTCGTTTAACCAGTTAATTATATACTACTAGTAAAAGAATTTATCAGTATCCAATAATTTTTCATACAGCAATAGTACATAAGCACCAACAATTTTTCATACAACAACTTAGTGCATAAGCACCAGCAATTTTTCATACAGCAGCTTAACAAAAACAATTTCTGGGATTTATTGTGACCAATGCTATGTAACTCGAGTTATAAATGAGCAAGTTGGGGTAAGGTCAAACTCAGCTCATTTATTAAATGAGTCAGCCAAATCGAGTTGGAACTGACTCAAGCTGTAAATGAACGAGTTATGAACGAGTTACGAGTTTGAGCAATTTTACCCAGCCCTACATAAAACTGATTTCTCGAATAATATTACTTGCTACAACTAATTTGTACATTATGTTACTAATTACATTATATTACTTGCTAACACCTAAATCCTCTTCCGCCCCGGTTCACCCTCCCTCCTGGCCGCCTCCAATTCAGTCGATGCCTCGTTGCTTGGCTCTGGCTACCCGCCCCTCTTTCCTTGATCGAAAGTCTGGCTTCGCTTCTTCCGTCCTCCGACTCCTCCCTTTAGCCGTCTTTCTCCCTCCTGCTGTCACGACTCACGGATCACGAGCGCTCATCCGGAAAGGAAAGGAAAGGAAAGGTATCTGAGGGAATGGATGTAACCTGGATCAAATATCGGGTAGATTTTAGAGAGTACGGGCTGGGCTGCTTTTTACTTTGATCCTTACCGTAAATTTATAACGAGAGGTACAGATGTTGCCCAACCCATGTGTAGGGCGCAGAAAGTTGCACAGCTGGTATGGAAGGGGGAAGGTGTGTGCATATGTTAAATATCTCAGAGTTCAATGCTCTCGGTTTTCAAAACATGGAGAGAACATCGAACTTGAAACATTTATTTTCTTTCTACAGTTCCTTCTGGTTCACCCTCGACAGACCTACTGTTCATAATCAGTCTATCGAGAGAGTTTATTGATTGTGGGGACGTTTAACTCCCAGCGGGCGCAAGCCCCCGCTGTTAATTACATCAGATGACCCTTCCAAGCCATGCTGAACACCTCGTTCATTCCAGGATTTGTGCCTATCTTGTGTGAATTGAATAAAGGGGCTAAAAGGGAACTCATGTATTGATTTTGGTTTTGATTTGGTCTTCCATGCATTTGGATATATGTGTGTGTGTGTTTTTACATTAAAAATAATGTTTATTGCATTTAAAATAAGACTTTGGATATTTGAGAAATGTATGTACAACATTTGTTTATACCTGACTTATAACATGTTTATTTACATTTTTATTAATTGTTTACATTCTCCTTAAGAAGAAATCATTTAATTCTGGAAAAGGGTATTTTGGTCATTTCAGGATTTGGATGATGCTTGAATAGGTTCACTTTTGATTTAGAAACATAGAGAATTCAATTTGGGTCCATTTGGAGGTGATTTGAGTTGATTTGGATTTGGAATGAAAATGTTATGCTTGAAAAGGACTGAGAAGGGCTTATTTGTGAAGTTTTATGTTTTCTCAGGGGCCTCTTTATAAAGCTGAAAGGCTTTGGGATTTGCATCGGGCCTTCAAGATCTATGCTGAGGGCTTCTCGTTACTGCTGCCTTCATGTTATTCGTAGTTTCGACATGATTCTTTTGTGAATCGGGATTGTAGGAGGACTCCTATCAGCTTTCGACACCGCTTTAAGTCAACAGCAAAGACTCCTTTTTCTTGGGATTTGATCATATGATACATTGATTTTAACCTGCAAGCATGAAATGTTAGATCTAGAGGGCATGTGGGAAATTTACTACATTTTCATATATTTATTTGGCATTCATTTCAAGGGTGTGCATTTATCCTTTCGCATGTGCGGTTTTACCAGTTTGGTTGATTTTTGAGACTTGATATCTTTCAATTCTCTTGGAGGTTTTGGATGAAACTTCACAGTCTTGTTCTATGACGTCAAGACTATGAGTCAGACAATTTTCATGATTTTTCATGATGTTTAGCCATGCCAATCAATGGTGCGAAGTGATGACCTGAGCAGCAATTTTACACATTTTTATAATTTTCTGGATTTTGCCTTTTTCATTGTGATTTATCCACTTGGCCATTTTAGGAGTTCTTTATATGGATTTAAAGCTTGACGGGTAATCTACCAAATGGTCAAGTATCGGATTTTTCTGCCATGGGAGGCTATGATGAACAGTAAAGTGAAATTGTGACCGTATGACAATTCATTTACTGGTTTTTTCCTTCTTGTTCTTTTGCAGGAAATTGGATTTTGTATCACTGATTCGAAGCCTTTAAAACTTAACATTGAATGATTTGGTTCCATGGTTTTGAAGAGGGATTAACAGAGAGCAGTTCAAGAGTGAGTTTGAGACATTTGCATTTATTATGAATTTTCAAGAGGGGTACTTGTCAGTATTTTCTGTAGTGCAGCTCATGAAGCTGAGGGTTCAAATCTCACCTTAATACTCAATTATTTCTCCATGAGTGCTTGATTTAAGTGCACAGATGCCTCTTTATATTGTTAGACAGTCATTGTCCAGATTTCACATTTTTATCAATTTTATTTCTATTTTTCCACCATAATTTTCTAGCAGAAGGGCATCAGTTTTTATTTTGCTGCTATTATCTTGCGATTTTTGCTATGAGCAATCGGCTACATGAAATTTTGATTTCTTTATGTGGAAATGTTCATCTTGGTCTCTACTACATGCGTGATTTATTTAGTGACCTCATGATTTTTCTACAGTGTGCTGGTGAGGGGTTTTAATACCACATTTTTCGGTACCAGCAGCAGCTTCATTTTGTTTAAATGCTGATTTTTCTGTTTTTAAACCTGAACTTTGAAAATTGCTAGAAAATAGTAGAAACATCAGAAAAATGCAAAGTTTGAGTCTAAATTGATTGTCTTTTCATCCTCTATCTAACTGTTTAAACAGAATTTGGGTTTGGTTCTCATATCAGCCTGCACTGGCTGATTTGTACCAGCAGGTCATTTGGGGCATTTTCAGCATGGGGCTGTACCAGTATAGGCTCTATTGTATGTATCTGGTACTGTACACTGGTACCACATGGTATTTGGTTTGATTAGACTATATCTAAGCCCTTGTGTCAAGATTTGGTCATCAAGAATCAAAAGAGGCATTGGTATCACAATATGTCACTTACCAATACCATTTCGAATTTGCATATAGGTCCTATGTCATTTGCATAATTATGTGAAGGTCCTTGAGCATCATTTCATTGGGATTGATTATTTCCCTCTTTTCATTTGCTCTCTTCTTCAATAATTATGCATCTAGGCCCTTTAAAGATTAATAAAACTCATAATATAGAAAGAGATGTAGTGAAACATCAATCTTTCATGCATTACTTGTCTTATTTCTCTTTTATGCATTAAGGTCCTTCAAAAGTCCAAAAATAATATAAATAAGGAGATGTAGTTAAACATCAATCCCTATTTTATTTAAATTCTTTTTCATTTGTTTTGCACTTTTAGTTGATTTTATATTAAAAGAACTATGCAAGAATTGGATATTTAAAAGGATGTAGTTAAACATCAACTTTTAGTATCTTCTTCTTTTATATTTCTTATAATACAAAATGTCACTTTAAATATATATCATTTTTATATATTTTTGTGTAATTGTGTGTTTTTGTCCTTTTTCTTTGCAACATAAAATGAAGAAAAGAAAAGGAAAAGAAAAGAAGAAAAGGGAAGAGGAGGCAAAGACGACAAAGAGGAGCAAGAAAATCACAAATATTTACATATGCATATTTTTTGTTTAGAATCATAGGCTTGAAAGCTAGCTATAAAAGCTATTAATGCCTCCTCTATTTCATTTATTTTTAAACCTTTTAATATAATATTTGATTATTATATAAAAGGAGCTTATTTATTTATATGATTTCATGCTTCTAAACTCATTCATATGAATTAGAAACACTCAATCCTCATCAAACCCGAAATTAAAAGAAAGGAGAAAAGGAAGAGATTAACAAATAAAAGCTCCAATTGCATAAAAGGGAAAGAAAGAAAATCTCAAAGCAAGAACATCTTTTTATTTCTTCATGATTAACATACATGAACATCAAGCTCCATTGAGCTTTTACATTGCAAAATCTCTACCTATTTCTATTTTGATTTTTGTAGAGGAAGAAGAGGGTTTCGGCCTTGGGTATGTTGTGCTTTCTCCTTTTTTTGTGGTGTGTTGTATATGTTGTGTATGGTGTATATGTTGTGTTTTTGTGTGGGTTGTATATATTGTGTTCCTCCTTTTCTTCATCTTCAAATGAGGGGTTTATATAGGCTAGGCAAGGGGTAGAGCCTAGGGTTTAGAGGAGCCTTGTTGGCATGATCCCCACCACTCCTTTGTATTAATTCTCATCCAAAGGTTTAGATGCATCCAAGTGGTCATGCTTATCCCTCAAGCTTGAAGGGAATATTCTTGGCATCTTGGCATCTTCATTTGTCATGTGACATGTGTCCATAGGAGCAAAAATATCTAGAGCATATTCTAGAGCATCTTCATCCCTCCTATTTTGGCATCTTCATTGGTAGTGTGACATGTGTCCATGGGAACAAAAATATCTAGAGCATATTCTAGAATATATTCTATCCTCTCAATTTGGGCCATGCAATAATTGGGCTAGGCCATTAATTCAATCTTTTGGTTCGGCTTGCAACAGTAGCTCAAATTATTTAACTTTAATTGAGTTCGGCCATAGTAGCATTTAATCCGATTATATATATTTGTTTGATTTCGCCCACATAACTCAATCCAATCATTATATGTATTTTATATTTTTTTTTCTCGGCCAGTAGCTTAAAGCTAACTAGCGCCATTTTTTTTATTTCATTCTTTTTTTTATATATATATTTTTTATTATTTTTTTTATTTCTATGTCCTGACTTTTTAGGGTCAAACACCATGCGGTCACCGTCTCCACCCTCTCTTCCTTCACTCCAGCTCTCATCCTCTCTCTTCCATCCGAAAATTCACTTCCGCTTAGCAATTCTTCTAGCCATCTGGTTGGAATTAGGTATATCTATTATATATATATAATCCTCATAGGGTCTTGCTACAGTATATTTTACAGTAACATCTACAGTAACAATAACATGTGGGTCCCATAAAAAAGAAATATTTTATTCTCCTTACTAAATTTTTCTTCTCAACTCTCTCACTTCCTTTTACTTTTCCAGTTTCTTCCAGAGAGATCCACGCAATTCCAAATTCTCAACATCTTTCACTCTTCTTTCCCTTCTCTCCAAGGATTTTTTTTAAAAACAATAATTAAAATAATTAATTTTAAATAAACAACATGATTGCTACAAGATTTAAAAAAATCATCAGAACTGAATTGCCAATTCGGTCTGGTTGTTTTTCACCGGGTTATAGAAAAAACGCCACATAAAATCAAAAAACAGGCCAGACCGAATTGGCAATTCGGTCCATTTTCTTTTTTAGCCTGGACCGAATTGCCAATTCGGTCCAGGCTTCTTTTTTATTTTTTATTTTTTTTATTTAGAGACAAGAGCAAAATAAAGAAATCTAACACTGAAAATTTGAATTTTTTTGTTTAAATTATTTGATAGATTACTTCTTTTGACATATAATTAGCATATTTATACTAAAATACGCTAAATTATTTGAAATTATGTTGAATTACACTATATTAAGTTAAATTACACTAAATTACATTACATTACGCTAAAATATGGTAAATTACATATGAATAGGGACGATATCTTCACTAAAAAGGCGAAAAACGACGGCGAAACTTCAAACGGTCATAAAACGGCGCTCGAGTGTCTGATTTTAGCAAATGACCACTTTTCGGAAAGCTTGCAAAAATATGCATGCGTCTGTGCCCGCGATGCTAGATTCCAAAATTCAGAATTGCCAAAAAACAAAGTGAAGAGCCTCAAAACTTGAGTTGAAGTTTCCGATTAAGATTTTCATTTCTATTATTCAATCCAAGTAGCTCAGTAAATTAGTTACATAATGAACTTGTAGAATACCAATTTTTACTATTTTTGGAATTTTTTTACTATTTTTTATGATTCATGAAAGATGGCACAGAATCGGTCTACTTTAGCGTAATTTACCGTATTTCAACATAATTAGCGAAGTTATTGTAATTTAGCGTAATTTAGTGTAATTCAACATAATTTATCGTAATATAGTGTAATTCAACATAATTTCAAGTAATTTAGTGTGTTTTAGTATAAATATGCTAATTATAAATCAAAAGAAGTAATCTAACAAAAAATTTAAATTTTCAGTGTTAGATTTCTTTATTTTTGCTCTTCTTAGTGTCTCTAAAAAAAAAAAAAAAAAACCTGGACCGAATTGCCTCCACACGAAAGGCAACACATTTTTATTGTGAAATTGAGCTGGACCGAATTGCTAATTCGGTCCGAAGAAAAAAATGCCGTCGGACCGAATTGGCAATTCGGTTCTGATGGTTTTTGTAAATCTTGTAGCAATCATGTTGTTTATTTAAAATTAATTATTTTAATTATTGTTTTTAAAAAAAATCCTCTCACCAACTCAGTTTTCGCTCTCTCCATTAAAACCTATAATAAACACAGTTGCTTCAATCTCGCGCTCTCTCCAGACCCACCTTTCGCGATTTCTCATAGCGCCCGATTGTACGGCCGATGACTTCACCATTTACTCTCTTACAACCAACCCGCTTCGGCCCTTTTTGTCTTTCTCGCTTGGTGCTGAGACCGCGGTAGTTGCGCCACCAATAAAGGTGCTTTCTTTGTTGAATTTGAGATTTCAAAAGAAGATTTTGAGTGTCTGAGCGAGCTGTCGTTTATGTGTTTGAGTAAATGCGCAGGAGAAAGAAGTGAAGTCGTTGACCAAAGAGGAGCTTGGCAGAGCTACTTGGACTTTGCTTCATACCATTGCAGCTCAGGTGTTCGATATTATGCTTATATGGCTATTTTTCTTCTCTCTATTGTATTTAATTAGCTTTGCATGTCCATTGTATAGAGTGGTCAAGTTTTAGGTGATTTAATTAATTTTGGATAATTAGAGTTAATATTTGTCAGAATTGACATTATGACTTTGTTAAAACTTTCTTTTAAGAGGTCTTGACCTAGGAACGCAATATCAGATTTTGGCTTAAATTGTGGCCAAAGTTTGTATACCAATTGTTGCTAATTTAATATCCCAATTGATGACATTATTCATTGTTAATTAATGATATTATGTATTAGTTATTTGTCATTTCCTTCATTCCTTAATTTATATCCATTTTTTTTTCCGATCAGTTAAAATCTAATAGTACCATATTTCAATTTTGAACTCAGTATCTTTTTGTTCTTTCCTTTGTAATTTTCCAAATCAGGTCTAAAATAATCCAACGTGAATCAGTTAACAAATTTCTTTATAATTCACCATTTTTCTAATCTTTAATTTAACCTTCCTAATATTTTAACTTAGCAAATTTCCAACAAGTCAAAGTCCTTTTCTTTTTGATTCACTTGTTAAACATAAATAGTTCCAGGAAACAACTGAGGGGTCCCATTTGTGAACCAAGGCGTCCAGGTAGTGATTGTAGGAACTTGGCGCTCTCCCTTTCTCTCGAAACTTCTTACGAATCGTAGCCCCTTCCCTCCTCCGCCTCCTCTCTTCCCTCCCTGTTATCTCCCTCCTATCCTATCCCCGTCAGTCCCATCCTCCGCCTCCGAGCCGCCTCCGAGGTCTACAGTGAAGATAATTGACATTGGGGGCGTGCTGGGTTCAGGCGGAGACGAACCGTGAAATGGTTTTAGATGGAATCATACAAGTAATTTTTCACTTCATATGCTTGCATCTATTGTTGGTTTTCTTTCATTTGATTTGATTTGGGAGATTTAGGTGTAGAGGGATTGTCCGTACAGGGTTACAGTATGCTCTGCTAAAATTGGATTTGCAAATGGTTGATTTTGCTCTTTTAAGTCTAGGATTGGATTTTTAAATATCATGCTATTATTTTAGATTTGTAGACAGTGTCGTTCCTGAAAAATGCATCTGAAAATGTAAAATTACCTTAATGAATAATTGCACAAATGATGATAATTTAAACCAGTTGTGATATATTGAGCTTATTTGTAGGAGAGTCGAACAGCCCGATTGGGTTTCCATTGAGCTGATATGTAACCAAGCCCAAATTAGCTTAATGGAGCCTCAGTTTTGCAAATAATGATAAATTGACGTTGATTGCACAGTTCAGGATAAGATCATTAGATTAGTTTCAAAAGGTGTTAGAGTGTGGAATGGTTAACTGACAACCCATAATGATGTCATGATAGTCTAATAAATTTGTTGTTAATAAAACCTTTCCATTGATTAGATTAGGTATATTGATGAAAATCATTTTCTTCTTCATAATTTTAATGCATCATGATTTTATGCATAGTTCAGGTGAAGTTGATGATTTGATTTTAACAAAATTTAGAAAATGTTGATTCTAGCGGCATTACATGTATAAGTATAATACACTTAAATTTGGCTTTTTTTTCCTTCTTTTCAGGTATTAAATCATGTACATTGCCATTTCTACAAATAACACAGAGGTTAGTTCTCTTTATTCTATTATAATTTATTAATTTTGAATCCTGATTTATTAAAAGAACTTACAATTTAAAAATGAGTACACCCAAACAACATCTTAATGGATGTTTGCACATATTTCATATTAGCAAGGTAAATAGAACTTTTAATAAAATGACTTTCATTTCCGATTCTTGCATTCTATAATTCTTTATGGAGTTCAAATTTAATTGAAGTCTATTGTCCAATTATTGGATGTTGTTTTGGATATTTTTGAAAAAAGAAATTACCATTATGTGAAATAGTGTCGTGTTTATTTATGACTGGAAGATTTTCTTAAGTTCCAGTTATTTAAAAAATACTTCTATTTTTGTTCTCATTAATGAAGTTATGTTAACTTTTATTGTACTCCTCTCTATCACAACAGTCACCGCCGAAGCAAAGTGAGGCACTCTTCTAGTGCATTTAATTTTGAAGACTTTGCATAATATGATTTTCATTTAGCTTTCTTTTCTTCCCCATGGCTCCTGAAAATTCTGGAACCGCAGTCTTCCTTAAGCTCTGAACACATCACAACCATGCTTTCTCTCGCCAAAAACCCAATATACAAACCCTCCCTCCACCAATCCAAAACCCTAGCTCTCACGCTCTTTCAACAATGCATGCATGTAGCTGTGACCATGAAATGGAAGAAAGATCCTTACTTCGACTCAATTGATCTCTTAACCAAATCAAAAGACCTCAAAATCCTGATCTCTCTCAAAAACCTCATCCTTTCTCTCTCTCCACCTCAAGTTGGCATTCCCATCTCTTCCATTTCAAAACAAAATCGCCGGCTAGAGATATCAGGCCGTGTCACGGCGTTCCTCCGGAAATATCCCTCTTTTTTTGAGGAATTCACAGGACCCAAGTACAATCTTCCCTGGTTTAAGCTTACACATGAGGCATTTGAGCTTGACCGAGAAGAAAACACAATATATGAGACAAAGATGGGAGAGATTGTGGATAGGTTGAGGCGTCTCGTGCTAATGTCTAGAGAAAGAATTCTTCCGTTCCGGATTGTTCAAGGTATGTTGTGGTACTTGGGTTTACCTGATGATTTTCTGAAACACCAAGAGAACCTACTAAAATTTGGTTTTGAAATATTTGAAATTGGGGATGGAGAGAAGTGGTTAAAGGCTCCCGATACAGGTCAAACATTGCCTCTTTCAGCATTGCAAAGGAATGCAATCAGTGAATCTGGAGAACAATTAGAGCTCTTGTCCCGATCAGACATTCACTTCCCTTTGTTTCCTTCCAAAGGAATTCGATTAAAAGTCAAGATAAGAGATTGGCTCGACCAATTCCAAAAGGTGCCTTACGTATCTCCTTATGAAGCTTTCTCTGATCTGGAACTGCGTTCTGATGTGGCTGAGAAACGGGTTGCAGGTGTTCTTCATGAATTATTGAGCATTTTTATCGATAATTCAGCAGAAAGGAGACGTCTTTTTTGCTTACGAAAGCATTTGGGGCTTCCACAAAAGGTGGATAAGGTGTTTGAAAAGCATCCACATGTGTTCTACCTCTTGTTGAAGAACAAAACATGCTTTGTGGTGCTTAAAGAGGCTTATCAGGTTAATGGGCAAGATACTGTGATTGAAAGGCACCCTTTATTGAAGGCGAGACAGAAATATGTGAAGTTGATGAAGAAATCTGATACTATTTTGAGAAACCAAAGGAGTGGAAAACCATTTTTGGAGCTTAATGAGGAAGATTCAAGATTAATTTGAGTTAGTTTTTTTTTTACTATATTAACAAACTATTCTTTGATACCCTCCGTTACTCCTATTGATAATGAAAGCTTTATTTGCTATCTGATGTAATAATTGCAACTTCAGGCAGTACAATTTTTCTGGTAAAAGTAGCAATTTACTACATACATCCTTTATAGCCTCAGTCAAGCCCAATGTTTCAATTTCAGCCCTTTCTTTGACCCACTTAGCATAAAAATAAATTTACTGGGAGCTCTTTGCCATTATCTCATTTAAACTCGAGAACCTTTTATGTTCCTCATATCAGAATTTTGTAAGGCAATTCTCTACAAATTATTGCTTCATATTAATTAAAAACGAAAATGACTGTTATGTCTTTACCTTCAAATAACTTAAAAGAAGTTTGGGCCTGATAGGTTCTCTCATTCCCTATGTTGCACAGCATTTCTCTTAATCTTCATCACCGAATCTTACCATGTTGCCAAAGATAATTCAACCAATATCTCTTTTCCTATATAATTTATTCTAGCCCTAAACCTATGACTTGCTTATATTTATAGTTTTATATGATTGTAATGATAAAATTTTAACACTATATTGTTGAAAATTTTAGACATTTTTGCTGGTACCAGTTACCCCTGCTCTGCAACAAGAAGTTCACCAATGCATCTGATGAAGCTACTTGTATAATACACTTTCTATATTTTCTTTATCCTTTTCATTTGGTTGGGATAAAATTGTTGTTTGGATCCAGGGGAATTGAATTAGTATTGATATGACATTAGCCCCAAGTGAAGCTGCCTTAGCATATATAAACAATGTTAAGGCCGACCATAGGGCCTGGTACCTGTCCACTGTGGGAAGGGGAACCTTACAGGCCTGTTACCATCCCATTTAGGTCGGTATCAGTATTGTGGTATGTACCTGTTGGCAGAGGTGGAGAAAAGGAGAGAAAGAGAACATACATGAAGGATAATGGAAGGGAGAACTCTTAGATTCAAACTGGTGCTTTTTTTTATTATTTGGTATCTTGAAGGTGAGGGTATGATAGTTATTTCTCTTTTTAATTAATAATTCACAACATTTAAACAAGATTAATTTCAGTAAATGCAAAAAGGGAAGTTTGAAAGTAGTTTGACTTCGAATGGGAAAAAAATGAATTCTACAATTTTAATGAGGAAATGTTAAAAAATGGAGGTTTAAATGGGACAGTAGGTTTCAAAACTATTATGGCATTGTATATGTGCTGGTACATCAGACTTCTAATTCCTGATTATTTGTTAATACAAAATGCCAGTTCTCACCTAGATAAGGCCAATGACTAAGGTATCGACTGGCTCCTTAGAAAGTGGAGTATTGTATTAATGGTCTCAGATTTTCTCCTTGTTGGTTAGTTTTGGTACAGTTACTGTTCACTTACTAATGCAAATTTGATACATGTTTATCTCAATATTGATTTTACAGGTGGCTTTTGCAACTTCTTCCTTGTCCATACCGTTTTGTATTATACTTGGTATTAAGTGCTTATTTGAGACAGTTCTTGATCAATATTTTTCCGAGTTCCTAACTGATATGGCCCACTGGCCATAATGGGCCTTATGATCTTTGGTTTTTCTTCTTTCAAAATTCTGGTAGTAAGCTTTTCAAGATCTGATGTCAACTATTGTCTGAAAAAACCCATTGGTGAGTTACTGTAGGGCTTGCCGACACAGGTCTAAGTTGGTCATACATGGTACTATCATGTATAATATCAATACTGCTCCCTTTACCAGTCCAGTTAGTGCTGTTTTCCTTGGATAATCCTCACAGAATATTAGTGTTTCTCTCTATGTTCAGTTTTATTTTATAAATGAAATAACTAGACCGTTCATCTTGAAATGTTGCCAGATGTTTTAATTTAATTTAAGCGCAAAAGCTGCAACATAATGTCGGTACTGGTTGTGTTGTTAACACATGCATTTTTTTTTTGTGTCATTGTAAATTTGTTGGCAATATCAGACATAATTCACACATCATCTCCTTTCTTCCAATTGCTCATGTTGTGATCAATTTAAGAAAAGGCGAACCTTTCAATTTGCCAACTCGGGTTTTGTAATTGTTGAATTAATGCATTGCTATCATTTATAAATGGAAGCATGAGATTTTTTTTTAATTATGGTGAGATGTCTAGCTGGACATTTTGGTGGTATTTTTTTCTTTCTTCTATTATTAAAAGGTAGATAATACCCCCAGTTGCATGGATAAAAGAAAAGTGCTTGTATTACACCATTTGGGTCTTCCTAAGCGGGCACCAACTTCTTGGAATATTGTTTAGTGTGTCAGTCACTGTGTCTGGTTTGTCTATTCGGACATTACAAATTTTCAATGTGTTCAGACTCCTTTTGTACACAGTTATTTTGTCTAGTTGTTCTAAGGTGCAATAATACTGTGTAAATACAACTATATCCACAATAAGCATTTTCTAATTGTCATTTGCCTACGGAATTTAAAATTATAAAATCACTCTATTAAGCCACCAAACGTGCTCTTAATAACTCTTAAAAGGTGCAAAAAAAAAATAGGTACTTAGGCCTCAGTTAAGTCACCAAATACGAAATAGTTAAGTCGGTTTAATAAGACGTAAGTCTAAAGTTAGGCTGGTCTAACTTGACGAGTTAGGTCTAGAGGCGGAATTAACTTAAGCCATCTCTCTAGGTGGTTCAAGTTTATTTCATTTCTAGATTTAACTCGTGCTATTTTGATTTTCTGTTGATATATCTTTTCACTCTACCATCTCTTGAGTAAGCATACTATATGTATAAATTAATTGAAGGTATTATGTATTAATTTTGAGAATATATTTTTTTGTTATGACTTTGTGACTCTAATTAAATTTCATTTCTAGCCTATCCAACTTGTTTGGACCAAAGGTCTTGTTGTTGTTGTTGTATAATTAGTAATATTCGTTCCTTTTCATTTTGTTATCATCAATGAGTAAGCAATTTCTCTTCTTTTATGTTTCTGGCTAGTAAGGAAAAATTTGATTGTCAATGTATTATTATTTTTGAAAATATAAATTAATATAATGCTATTTTTTATTTTCAATTTATTTCTATCTGCTGATGCTTTTTATATTTTTAATTAAGATATCGTTTTTTTCTCATATTATGTGATGTTATTTTTAATTTTATCATCTTATTTTATATTTATTTTTAATCAGGATTGCATGAAACGAGAAAAAAAAAGCCAACTTAAGCTACAAATTTTAATTAAACAAGGAATAATTTAGCCATGACTTAACTTTAGGTCTCACAAAACATAAATAATTTAGGGCGGTCTAAGTTGGAATCATCAACTTAGACTTTCTCAACTTTAGGCATTAATCAAATACCACCTTAGAGTGGAGAATTTTTCGGTCTAAACTCTAGTGGTTAAACTAATGTCTTATGTGTGAGAGGTTGTATGTTCGAAATCTAATTAGATGATCATATGTAAATATTTAAAAATTAAAAGATTTAATTCCATTTTATTGAAAAATGATAGTCATTTTGTTTGTCCAATGATAAATTGCTTAGATCTCGTCTAGCATTGGTTCATCATTTTGTTGAATTCGGTTAAAGTGGAAAAAAATGAATCATGTACCGAACAAAAAATAGATAAATTTTTTTAGACGATTGTTAGTGTTTAAAAAAAAAAAAAAAATTCTGTTAGTGTGAACCAAATCACAAACACTTTAGGAGCGTGTAATGGTGTTACGCTAGTACTCAAAATAAGAGATATCATCGTTGCACTCACCTAGTGGAAGAGATAAATTAATAACGAGAAGACGGTTGTTAATTAGGTATTAAAGGAGTATGGAGCAGTCTGATACTCTGATGAGCATAGAACCAAAATATTAAATATTGGTTTGATGGCCAGTTGAGACCGTCCGATATGCATCAAGATTTATGGAAATTTAATTGGAGCGAACTTAAAATTGTCCACACAAATCTTGATGCGGATCGGACAGTACTTAATATTATGTATATGATATAAAAAATGGATTGAAATGAAAACATGAATAATCAATTATCAATCATTCTAAAAATTCATTAAATGATACTTAAAAAATAGAAAAAAATCAGAACCAAAAGAAGACAAACTAAATAGACTTGTGGCGAGTACGTATTTAAATAAATTTAGACTTCTATACTAAAAAAAATAAAAAAAAATGCATAGAATCAAAAGAAGGCAGACTATCTGATTGGATGGTTGATATTCAATCTGAAATTTTATCTTTACATCGCAGCCGATAGCAGATCATGATATCTATGTGCTTAATATAAGAATAAAGATAGAAAATTTCTGTTTTTATTTATGACTCCGTTTCGAAAAGCTTATAAAGAGACTTACATAATTATTGGATAAAGACTGTACCTGCCATTTTTACACGTTAAATAAAAATTGTCTGAAGCCTAAAAAATTAAGTTAAAACTTGATAAGTTCGACAATTATGTATTTTTTTATTTGAACCAAAACGGTCCTCTCAGGAATTCATTGACTGTCATTAAAAAAATTTATTTATCATCAACAAATTAATTTAATTTGTTATTTTCTCAAACTTATTTTCAGTAGAAACTGGAACACTAAATTATTTAGCATTTTGCTTCATCATGCAAGAACTCAGAATAATTCTGCATTTGTGGTATGAAATTTGATATGAAAAATTCGATGATATAGATTTAATTTCCTTAAATTTTTTTAAACTATTATGGTATATTTGTTCCTTTTTCATTTAATTTAAAAAAAAAAGAACACAAGTTCGTGCCGATATTTTTATTAATACCCCAAAAAAAAAAACAAATTATCAAATCTGCCCCACTCCAAACTTATTTTTAAATCTATCCCAACTGCCCGTCCACTGGGCGGTCCACTTTCCCCACCTGACCGCCCAGCAGCTGGGCGGTCCGCTAGTGTTTTTTTTTTTTTTTTTTTTAGAGACAATATGAATATCAAGATGCTGAATTCTTAACGCTAAAAATTCGGATTTTTTTTTGTAAATATTAGTTAGATTACTTCTTTTAAGCATATTTATACTAAAATACGCTAAATTACTTGGAATTATGTTAAATTACGTTGAGTTACACTAAAATTTAACTTAATATAGTGTAACTCAACGTAATTTAACATAATTCCAAGTAATTTAGCGTATTTTAGTATAAATATGCTTAAAAGAAGTAATTTACAAAAAAAAATCCAAATTTTTAGCATTAAGAATTCAGCATCTTGATATTCATATTGTCTCTAATAAAAAAAAAAAAAAAAACACTAGCGGACCGCCCAGCTGCTGGGCGGTCAGCTATGGAAACTGGACCACCCAGTGGCTGGGCGGTCAGGTGGGGAAAGTGGACCGCCCAGTGGACGGGCGGTTGGAGTAGATTTAAAAATAAGTTTGGGGTGGGGGCAGATTTGATAATTTGTTTTTTTTTTTGGGTATTATTAAAAATATCGGAAGTTCGTGTGATTCTCTTATTGTCTGAACTTTAACTTTCTGAATTGGGACCTTTTGACACATAGGCAGACGCGTGTCAATGCACTAGAGGTAAGTAGGTGTACCTTTTGTTTGCCGACTGTGTTGTTTGATTGTGGGTCCCTCGGTCATTGTCATATAAAACGAATTGACCGTGAAGGTACTATTTTGTCTCCATTTATATATTATCTGATCATCTCTGTTGACAACCAGGTTATTCTTTTTTTTGAGATAAAAAAATAGAAATCTAGTTTTCTAACTCCAACTTAATGTCTATAAAGAATCAGTTTCAAATTTCCGACCTCCCACACAAAAAAAGTTGTCTTTTACTACTGAATCAATTGCTGGTTATTTGAGAATGATGCATTTTTTTGAAGAAGTGGTGTTGCTGTTGCTTTCTTAGCCTCCACTAATTACAGACATTAATACATAACTCTGTTTTTAATTAAAATTAAATAGTTTGTGCTATATGCACATGCAATGGAAGAAGAACTTTTATTTTTCGTATTTTGTATTTTTGAAAATTTTAAAAACAACTAATTAAGATTCAGTAAGCTTGTATAAATGGGATCAACGAGATATGAAACACAATTTTTTTGTGACTAACTTTACAATGTTGAACAAGTATCAAATAATGGATTTTTAAGTTGTATGATTGTCTGATTTTTTTTTTTAAGTAAAAGTTGGAGGTCAAACCACCCCACTATTTAATATCTACAAGGGATCTCCTTATTCGGGTTTTGCATCTGCAATTTTTCACACAGAAAATATTATCTTTGCTACTAGATCAAAAGCTAGTTCTCTGATTGCCTGATTTTTAAATTTTTAATTCATGTACGGTGTTCCATAATATAAGAGTTGAAGGACATAAAAAATAATTATGCCGATCACTTGACATAAATATATTCTAATACTCAACAGATAAGCATTTACATGATTATATGTTTTTTAACAAATGATCCATTTAAAAAGACAAACCTGTGGCGAAGCATCCGACACGACTAGTACTTTTACACATGGAACACTAGCGTGTTTAGACTTCACATCTTCTAATTAAAATACTCCATAAAATGATATCTAAATTATTGATAATAATAACCTGCAAAAAAAAATAATAAAAAATTATTGTTAATAAAGTTTGAAATCGTGCATCCCAAAAATGTCCGTTTTTTAATTGGCCGGTCCCAGTGAGTGCATCTGATCATTTCATAATGTTGGGGCATCGTTATTGTTTCTTATTCTAAGATTATACTCGATTAGGATATTTGAGCTAGTTATATGTGATCTTGTGTCTAAATTTATCATTTTAGGATTCACCTTTGAATAAAAAATGTCAGACATAAGCACCACAGAAGATGAACGAATGGGTTTCATGTGCACTTGAAACAATTCTCCTTTCAAACACTCAAATTAAGGGACCAAATTAAAAAAATTGAAAAGAGCAATGAAAATACGGAATTTCAGGCAGCTGAAACCCAGGTGTGAAGTTATGGTTGATTTGGGAATTTGAGGTAGTTATATCTACTTGATTTTATTGTTATAAATAAAATACTCACTATTATAAAAACATTAAACATACACGGTATCCGGATGCGAAAAAATTTCAAATTAACAATGTGTAATGAGCAAGGTTCTAAATAGCGTTTATAGCGTCGTAGCGGGAAGGCTAAAAAAAAAGCTATAGCGAATAGCGTCGCTATAGCGGAAGCTATTCCAAATAGCGTTTTTTTATTTACATTTCGTATATTCAATATTTGTACTAAATATCAACATTATCTAAAGTCTCATAGAACAATAAATAACACCAAAGTAATTAAGAAATTATAATATTCATATTGAACCAGTACAAAGTTCAAATTGCGGTTCAAAATATCCATAGTAATATTATAAACTATCGATTTTTCCTATTAAAAATATCTTAAGCATCATGATTCATGACATAATTTTTTTTTTCTATTCAAATTTTATTTTCGATTTGGACTTTTTTTCTATTCAAATTTCAATTTCTATTCCCAATTTCAAATTGATTTATCTGTAGCAAGTAGCAACAAATTCAATTTCGGTTTGAGATTTTTTTTATCTTTATTTAAAACCCATATAAATTGCTTTAAAAAAAAAAACCCATATTGTATAGCGCAAATAGCGCAAATAGCGCGAATAGCGGACCGCTATAGCGCTGTAGCGGTCGCTATAGCGGCCGTAGCGCAAATAGCGCATTTTGATGTCATAGCGTAGCGTTTGGGGTCCAAAAACGCTATAGCGGCGCTATAGCGCCGCTATAGCGCGCTATTTAGAACACTGGTAATGAGAGAAGGCGCTCATGCAAAAATGAGCTCCAACATACACACACGGTCTTGAAGTTTTGAACCATGTTCGGAAGTTACCTTTATTTGTACACAGACTAATGAACCGTATTTTGTTTTAATATTTCATACACGGTCTGCCCTGCACAAACCGTATATGAACACTGTTTTTAGGTGTAAGATTCATTCGCGCCTCTCTACCAACATCCCTTATTAGTATTTAATTTCTTATAGAGATCACCCCTCAACTACCTCTTCACATGTACTTAAGTCCAACTCCCTCTCTTAATTTGTCTCTTCATTTCTCTTTTCTTCCCTCTGATTGGTGTAGATCAAGTCTTCCCCCCTCATCTTCATTTTTCCTCGTGTGCAATCTTGATTTTTTGTCGAGGTATAACACGATGACACTTAGAGGAACTATGATGAGCTGTAAGACTCAACTACCCCCAATCAGACAGAGAAGAGGAAAATCAATATTCAATAAATAGCAATTGTGTTCAATCATTAGATTGTGTGAATGTTTAATCACAGCTTTTCTCAACAAAAGAACCTCTCCTCCATGGATGTAAGACCTAGATTTCGAAAAAGAGGTTCTTTTGTTGAGAAAAGTTGTGAATAACCTTCACAGTCTTGATGAAATTACAGAAGTAGCAAGTTCATTTGGTTTGTTGCATATATGTGAATCTATTTATTTTGATATGAAATCTGTATGTATATATAAATTGTTTCAAATTTGTATAAAGCTTATTTTATGTTTCTTTAATAGTCAGAATTTACGAACTACAAAAAGGGTTGAGATCAATAGTTAGTTGCTCAAATTTGTGAATGAATGTCCTCCTCTTCGTTTTTTCCATCATAATATACTTAGCATCTTTTATGAAAATGCATGTTTGTTTGTTATTTGATTCATGTAGGTATGTGCTTACAATTTTGATTTATTAATAATCCCTAATTAATCTTCATAAAATTTATTTTATGATTCTTTAATGGCTACCAAACATTAATATAAAAAATTTCTTTCAAAATATATATATCAACATGGTTCTATCAAAATAATAGTGTATAAACACTGTGATTAGGGTTTTCATTTTTTTGCACCTATTTTATAAATTATACATGGTTTATTCAGGAAACGTGTTTGATTAATTATTATTCCACACGGTTTTTGGTCTGTAATTGTGTATAAAAGTCTTTAGGGTTTTTCAGTTTTTCGCACCTCTTCGAATACTGCTCTGTTTTTAATTGTCACTCACCTCCACATCTAATCAAATAACTCTCACGCCTCGATCTATTCTCATTTCTCACTCATTATTTCCCTTCTCTCTCTTAGAATTTCATCGCTGTTGTCTTGCCATCTCTCTCTCTCTTGATCGATCAATCGAATCCGATCTAGGGTTCACCCACTATAGTCTAATCGATATCGTAATGGAGAGAGCTAAAATCTCAAGCAGTAGAAAGTGTGACTGAATAAGCACTTTGCCCGTTCCAATACTTCTCATAATCTTAGAGTTGTTGGTGACCAAGAAGACAGTGCGGACGTACGTGTTGTCTAAAAGGTGGGAGCACCTGTGGACCTCTTTATCCTTCATCAACATCAATTTGAGGAATTCTGAAATGGTAGCTTCCTTGGAGGGGATGTCCACTTGTGAAGCTTACAAATATTGAACTTCTAGAGTTCAAGTGTAATATGCGCAAGGTATTTACCTCATATTATCTTGACTTTTCAAATTATGCTAATTTGAAATGCTTATTCTAATCTCTCATTTTTATGTTATTCCAAATTTAGTACCTACGACAACAATTTTGCCGCTAGAACACCCAATATTTAATTACTTGAATGATGTCACTGTTTTTATTTGTTCATACTCATTTTTTCAAATGAGAACTTGGATCCTAAAGAGTTCGTCAAAGTTGATGAAACTTACACTACAACAACACTAAAATTGTGTAAGTTTGTTTTCCAAATAGTGCTTTTTTTACTCTAGTCTCTTTAAATGCATGATTAAGTAAAGATCTCGTTAGTTATTGGTTACAGTTTTGTTATGGTCAAGAAGAGGGATGTGATAGAGGGTTAACTTCACTCCCGACGGTTACAATATCTCCAAGAAGAAATCTCGAGATGGTTGATGTCAAGTTCTGAAGGTCGGATCCCATAGTACAACTATTGGTACAAACTTTAATGTTTGGTACAGGAGAATTGTGAAATTTTAGGGCCTATCGTTTTATCGAGGGTCATTATGGAGAGGTCACGTGTGAATCTAATTCGGTTATAGTGACGGGCATTGTATATATGAGGAAGGTTCAAATGCATCATGATTTTGTACTCCAATATGCTCCACATCCTTTATCTTCGTTTTTAAAGTCCGAACAGTCAATCAGAACCGCTCAACACGATCTTCATAATAAAATATACTTAGAGACCGAATTTTATATTTTTTAGAATTTTTTTACTATTTTTTAAATAGGTATAAAATCACTGTTTTAAGGAGATTCTGGACCATCCAAAAAGTGATATTGTACCTATGTAAAAAAATAGTAAAAAAATTCTAAAAAATATAAAATTTGGTCTCCAAGAATATTTTATTATGAAGATCATGTTGAGGGTTCAGATAGACTGTTCGGACTTTGAAAACAGAGATAAATAATGTTGAGCATATTGGAGCACAAAATCATAATACATTTGAACCCTCCTCTCTCTCTCTCTCTCTATATATATATATATATAGAGAGAGAGAGAGGTTGGCTAATATCAAAATGTTTGTTCCGGAGTCGTGGTGCAACAAATTGGTTTTTTTATTTTCGAAGTCCAAACGGTCGATCCAAACCGTTAGATCTGATCTCCATATTAAAATGTGCTTGGAGACCAAATTTTACATTTTTTGGAACTTTTTACTATTTATTAAGTCAGGTTTAAAATCGCTGATTTTAAAAATAGTGAAAATTTTCTGGATCATTGAAACAATGATTTTAAATTAATAAATAGTAAAAAAATTCCAAAAAATGTAATTTGGTCTCAAAGCACATTTTAATATAGATTGAATGTTGAATAGTTTGGATCGACTATTTGGACATTGAAAATGTAAAAACCGAAACGTGTGTTCCACAGCCTAGGAACAAATGTTTTAATTTTAGCCACTCACTATATATATATATATATATATATAGAGAGAGAGTGAGTGGCTAATATCAAAACGTTTGTTCCTAGCCCTTTGGTGCTACCAAGTGGTTTTCCGATTTTCAAAGTTCAAACAGTCGATAAAAACCATTAGATGTTCAATCTATATTAAAATGTGCTTAGAGACCAAATTTTATATTTTTTGAAATTTTTTTACTATTTATTAAGATGGTTTGAAAATCGCTGTTTTGAAGTTTTTTAGCACCATTGAAAACATCAATTTTCAAACCATCTTAATAAATAGTAAAAAAAACATCAATTTTCCGTAACCGTGCCGTTCCGTGACGGAGCCAGCTCCGCTGTGCCATTTTTCCCACTCTAAGTGGCTTGCTTTTATATTCACCTTGGGAGTTCGCAGAAAACATTACGAATGAACGCCAAAGCAGATGATCTGCGCATGGGCTTCATGTGTTCTGTTAGTTAAATTATGGTTTTATATATCTGAGCTGTCGATGTATTGGATCGGACAGTGCAAAAAAATATAATGCTGTACCTCCTGAGCAGTACCAGGGGTTGCAAGAAATATAAATAGTACCGTACCTCCTAAGCAGTACCAAAGGGTAAGCGTCTATTTTTTTGTGGTTGATGAAGTCAGTAGATGCGTCATCTAAATTCATATCATGCATTCATGCCTCACCGTTTTAGTTCGTTGTATATTGGAACGAATTTTAAAGAATTTATATATTAAAGATTTGGATAGAATTGATCTGAATGCTGATCGGACGGTCCGGATTCAAACTCAAATAGTGAGGTAATGCGGATGATTCAGAGAAATCAAAGAGTAGACCATCAAACAAAGAAAGGGAAATGTAAATCTAGCTTTAATTATTATTAATATGAAAGAATCGGGTCAACTGATTCTGTTATTTTGTTGTTGCATTGTAATGTTATGCTTGATATTTTTTTTTTTCCTGTTTAGAAAGGTTGAACTGTGGGGTTCAGAGGGACTTAATACGAGACTTGAGCTGGTACCTAGCTCCTGCTCCTGTACCAGATTACTGGTACAGTTGAGCTGATACCAAGTTCTGTCAATGCATTGAGTGAGTTCTGAGGCTAATGATTTTTTGTTGCAAACTGGGGCTTCCTTTTAGGGTATTTTAGAAGTATTTTTGTTCATTGTTAGAGTTATAATGTTTAGGATTTTGTAAGAGAGACATTTTTCTAGTAATAAACTGGGTTTGAATGTCTTTCATTACAAAAAATATATACGAAAGAATTGGAATGTAATTAGTGGTTAAGACTTAAGAATAACATTTAAATATATGGGTGCGAAATCAAACTAAAACTTTTTAATGAATATTTTAAATTAAAAGATTTGATTCATATTTTTTATCTAAAAAAATATTAACAAGATGAATATCAAGCGGATTCAGACTATTATATTATAGGTATCATTGACATGCCTAATTTAGATATGTCACGTATAAAAATTTGATATAATTTAGAAAGTGATCATCTATTGGTCTATTGAACAATTCAATTTCATTTCCACTTGGCAATGTTCCCGAACAATATACTCATATGATATCCGTATTATCATTTTCTAGCACCTCCCCATTAAAGAATCGACAAATTTTATAGTGCTTGCCAAATTCTACAGATTATATCGGTAATGAGGAGGGTTCAAATGAATCATTGGTTTTGTGCTTTAATTATGCTCCACATTCTTATTTTCATTTTTCAAAGTCCGAACAATCGATCCGAACCGTTCAACACGATCTTTCTAATAAAATATGTTTTGAGACCAAATTTTATAATTTTTGGAATTTTTTTACTATTATTTTAGATATGTACAATATCAATTTTTTGGATGGTTCAAAATCTCCTGAAAACAATGATTTTGTACCTATTTAAAAAATTAGTAAAAAAGTTCCAAAAAATATATAATTTGGTCTCCAAGCATACTTTATTATGAAGATATTGTTGAGCGGTTTGAATCGACTATTCGGACTTTGAAAACGAAAATAAGAATGTGGAACATTATTGGAGCACAAAATCATAGTGCATTTGAACCCTCTTATCGGTACGATATGACTTATTCATGAATTTTACAAATTTACAATTAAGACTTGATTTATATCTGAATTATTGACAATATTTAAAAGTCATTTTATTTTTTAAAAATATCAATATGTTGTACATCATTTACATTAAAAAAGATAAAATTTTAAATTATATATGTATTATACTTGAATTATTAAATGACAAGTTTAAACTTTGTGAGGGGCGAACCCAATGTACTGCAGGGTGTTCTATCTTGAAAATCTAAAATGTGCTTGGAGATAAAAATATCAATATGTTGTACATCATTTACATTATAAAAAGATAAATTTTTAAATTATATATGTATTATACTTGAATTATTAAATGACAAGTTGGTATCACCTACGTATATAGTGCTTCATTATATCAAGCCATACATATAGTTAAACAAATGATTTCGGATGATTATATATATATGTGATTAACTATATGTATGGCTTGATATAATGAAGCACTATATGACCCTAAGTTAAACGCTAATGAATGTTTTATCATATTATTGAATAGAGCTTAATATATATATCATTGGGATTTAAACATTGAAATACGTAAACTGTTTGGTTATAGTAATGATTATAAATATTGATAAGAATATCTATTATTATGACGTAGGCATACTTTTTAAAGAGAAATGAGACAGTGTTCAGGAAGAACAAATTGATGGTGATCATCTCACCTGTTGCCCTACGATATCAGGTGCGCGGTTATTGGATTAGTCTGAGATTCATGACTAGAAATTAAATCGTAACTCGCTGTGCATTTTGAATATTTGATTGACTGCATTGATTGAACTGTTGCATCATATGCATAGCCCAATAAAAGTGAAACTGAATTACAGGTAAGACTATTGACTGTCATGTTGATATTGTTTATCGATTGATTGATTCTTATTGAAATCTGATTGATTGAAACCACAGTGATTGAATTGATTGAATATTGAATACTGTAATCCTTGAACCTCCATATAGTGGAGAAAAAGGATTAATATATTGTAAAGTCTAGCTAGCTACTAGACTTTACTCCAGGACCCTTATGCGCATATGGTGAATGGCCCCAACTGAATCCAGTACCGGTTGGATAGGGGATACTGAATGAATATGAATTGTGACTGTAAGACTACTGAACTGTGGTAACTGTCTTATCAATGATTTTCTTTCTGATAATAACAGTATTGATATTGATTTCGTATTGTTTCTGTTAACTAATTATCGGGATAGTTAGAACTGTCTTGTCATTGATTTTCTTTCCGATAATGACAGTATTGAGATATTGATTATGTATTGTTTCTGTTAACAAATTACCAGAATAGGTGGAATAGTATAAGCCATAACACGACATATACATGTTATTGTATCTGTCAGTGTTACCAGACTAGAAATTGTAAAGTTAAGAAACCAAACGTTACTAGACTTTATGGTTTAAAAGATTTTGACCCAAACCATTTATTCTGATAAGATTCTTAGAGTTCTGATTTATTTACATAATTGTTGTTGTTCAATTGAATACTGTTATTGAGCATTTGCATTCGTTATTATGAAATGAACTGTTAGTTTCTTATGCGGAGATTTCATTCTGAATATGGATTTTCTTCGAATCAAATAACCTCAGTGGCAATTAGCACTGAGAAATAATTTATTATTTCTCACGCGTTTCCCCTTGTGGGATTCACAGGTTTGTTAGATGAAGACAGAGAAACGCTTTTGGGGTTATAATTGACAGCAGGGCCACCTAAAGGTATGGGATTTGGGTTTATTATATTTGACAGGGTGCAGAGAATATATCTCTAGCATCATCCACTATAAATGGTCAAATAATTCTTGTAAATATATTGGGATGTGGTACAAATAATGGATGCTATTGGCAATGCATAAAAAGATCCATGTATTATGTTACGTATATTGAATGGTATATAGACGCGGTAGGAATCGTCGCACCTCCGGATCGGGGGTGTGACAAAGTTGGTATCAGGTAGAGGAACCGTCGCACCTCGCGGTAGGAACCGTCGCACCTACGTATATTTTTTAATTATATATGTATTAAACCTTGTGAGAGGCAGACCCAATGTACTCAGGTAGAGGAGAGATTCACTTACAATATTTGTAAGTTACAACATCTTACAACAATTCGGTTTTGCAATTTAAAAAGTCCAAACAGTCGATTCAAGCCATTCAACGTGATATCTATATTAAAATGTGCTTGAAATAAAATTTACATTTTTTTTAATTTTTTTACTACTATCTTTTCCAATTGCAGGCACGGAACCTTTCTGATTATAAAACAATGGTAAAGTTGACGTGACAACCACAATTTTGATTACAGACATGCCAAAATAATTACTAATTTTGCAAAACTACTTAAATAATAATTTCATCTAATTAAAGTATACTATAAACATTTACAATTGTTTTACATATGTCAATTTTAAATAAACATATGAAAGAATGAACTGCAGGATCTAAAAACTACTTTCAAATTTATTCAATTTGAACTAAATTTTTTTAGTAAAGGTTGATGTCAAACTATCTAACTATTTAATATTCACAAGTGATCTTATTTAGATTTCGAACTTGAGACCTTTCACATAGAGATATTGCCTTTGTCACTAAATTAAAAACTGATTCTTAAACTGAAATAGTTTGAATCCGAACAATTATGAGGTTAATTCAAGATTGTTTGAATGATTAGCATATCATTGTAAGTACGAGAGATACGGAGCGGCATCAGTCCCTTGGCATAGGGGCGTACTCACATATAATCAGGGTTAGGCACCTGTTATATCCTCAATTTTGAAAACAATTTTCCGGTATATACTATTGAACTCTTGATCTACTCAGAAAATAACTTTGCCTTACCCTGTTGAGTCTAAAATTCCTTGTTGACATGAGCGGACCCAGTAAGAGCGGGGGGAGGGGCCAATTGTTCCTCTGGATTTTGAGTTTTTGTGGAGATCTATAGTTCCGGACCAACTTTGCCTCCTGCTCCCACGTGAATTTTATTTGCCCCCTCTGAAATTCTTGTTTGTAATTAGAGTTAAATTTAGAGTTAAAATTAGGATAAATTTATGTAATTAAAATTAGAAGTTAGAGAATGAAAAATTAAAAGTCAGAGCATTGAAAATTATAAATTAGAGTATTGTTTTTTTATCTAGTATCCGATTAGCTATATAAACCTAATTATTTTCTTGCCCTTTTGCAAAAAATCTAGATATACCCATGCATGTTGAGCTCGTAATATAAAAAATTGTAATTCAACTCACAATAGTATTCGACTAGATAATGAGTTCAAATCTAATTAACTATTTGAACTCGATTATTGTTAATCTCTTGTTCTATCCTGACAAAAATTATGCGTTCGCCTATGACTGAGCAGTGGGGCACCTCTATCTGTTGGAAGAGCCGTCTATATCAATGTGGGGTCCACCTTGCAATGACTTCTAATAGGATATGGAATGTTTATACCCGTCTCAGGGAATATGTATGTATTCTTTACACTTACCAGAAACAAAAAAAAAACAATGTTTTCAACCATACGACATAAAAGCATCCTCGTTTCCTCGTCATAAAAATACAAAAAAAAAAAAAAAAAATATTGCTTTCTCCCATTTTATGGGACTTGTATAAACACCATTCCACGTTTTGGCCATTCGCCAATTCTGCGACGAATCTGGAAATCCTGGTTAGCATGCTTGGCTTATATATAGGGCATTATTATACTATATATTATATACGTAGAGCTCGTATAGTCGTATGATCACATATTCACATGCTATGATGATCAACATATGATTTTCGATTCCTCACTAAAAATCTAATGCAGAGTAAATAGTTTCGGATAGTTTTAAGTATGTAACTATTTTATGGTACATTTATTTAATAATTGTATATTTTCTATCATCAAAGCTGTTGTCAATTTTAGTATAATTTTCAACTTATTTGGATATCAACACATAAGATAATATAAAATCAACTTGTATATCAATCGGCACACTAGATCCCAAATCTAAAAGAAGCGGTTACCTTCTCCGCCGAACCAATGACGACAGTCAAAAGAAACCGAAAACTATTTAACAAAAACAGAGAGAGGAAAGGGAAGGGGATCTTTTCTTTATAGAAAATATTATAAAATAATTAAGAGAATGAGAAATAGTAATGTATAGATTAATCAGTAAAAAACTAAAAATTTCTCCAATCTAAATTTTAGACCGGAATTTCTTTTACCGATTCAAATTTCAAAGGTTTTTTTTTTTTTTTCCAGTTATCTTGAATTTTTTGTAACAAATTTCTTCTGACTCTGAATATTTTTTTCTTCACGAGATGAAGGTTACAGAGGATCCAAGACAACTGAAAAGAAAAACTTTGGAATTGGAGAAGATTTTACATATCCATATATGTATAATAATTTGAGTAGAACTCTTTTATGAGCTTAATTCAAAAATCTATTGAATTGGCTTCAAACGATGCATTCAAACCGTTGAAATCGATCTACTTCATGAGTGATGCGTTTACATGTCAAATTTATAAATTTTCAAAGGCAATGATCTCCGTGTGAGAGATCGCAGGTTCGAAATCCAGAAGGAGCAATCTTTTGTGGATATTAATTAGTTGAGTGGTTTGACCTCCAACCTTTATAAAAAATATATATATTCTTTTTGTTTTCTTCTATTATTTTATAATATTTTCTATAAATAAAAATTATGAGAAGGAAACCACCATGACTGTAGTGCCAGGTGCCAGTAAGCTCCCTGAAATTAGACATTACTCCTAAAATCCTCAAAATTCGACCATGCTTTTTCAAAATTTAGTGGTCGAGAGGATTTGAGTTCAAATCTCACTACTCACATATTGTGCATTTTAATTTTCAATTTCCTTGTCAAAAAAATTTAGATCCGTCTCTAGTCTAGTGATTAGAGATTTGGAGTTATAATTTGTTATTGTGGAAACTTGGTTCAGATTCGGGTCATATATTTATAAATTTTGGTCATCTCTATTGAAATTTTCTACTTTTGCCTCTGAGTTTTTTTATCTTTTTTTGAATTTAATAGAACATTTTGCTCCTTTTTAATTCAATGATGGTTTACTTAATACAATTATTTCTTCGACGAAATAAATGATGTCTAGAAAAAGAGAAAGGTTAAATCAGACGGCTCCCTTCTTTCTTCTGGTATTTTCCATGGCTCAAACTCTACTCTCAACCATGTAGCAGGTTTAGGAACAAAGGGTTATTGGGTTAGATATGACTTATTATAGTTTAGAACGCAAAAGGTGGCCGCGATGACTTTTACAGCATATGACTTAATATAGTATAGATGCATGTTTCATATCTGAGCGTTATAAGGGGAGGTTTTTGATAGCTTGTGAATATGATGCCAAAAATCAATTGCTGCCGACAGACGTAGGGCAGGTATGTAACATTCACTAAAAATTATATTTCATTTCAATTTTACTAGCTTACTAAGTAACAAATGCAATGCAGAGGCCAGAAACGCAATCAATGAAAATGAAAATTAGCGAGTTATCACAGAGGCAATTGGGTCACAAGGGTCATCAGTGGCGAGGCTAGGATTTGAGCTAGGGGTAGGCAAAAATCGGATTCGGGTTTCGAATAAATTAACGGGTTCGGGTTCGGATTCAAGACAATTTAAAAAAATAGCAAAAAATATATTAATGCAAGAAATATATCAAAAGTTTCAACTAAGTCAAAAGTTTATAACAAATATTCTTTTACATATCAAAAAACAAGAAATATATTAATGCTACAAAATCAAGTCAATGGAGGAAGCATTGTTCTACGGTTTTTCATATTTTGAAATCGTTGCATAATTCGTTCATCATCTACCTCATCAAACAACTCATTCTCAACGTAAGTGACCAAACAATCATTCAAGAATTGATCTCCCATTGAATTTCTTACTCGGTTTTTCACATAATTCATCGCCGAAAATACCCTTTCAACACTAGCCGTAGCCACCGGCAATATCAATGCTAATTTCACCAATTTGTAAACTAACGGATAAACAATGTGCCTCCTCTTTTCCACCATTTTTTTAGAAAGTTCAACGATGCCCTTTAATTCTAAAAAATCATCATCACTTCGCATATCCATGCGATAATTCTCCAATTGACCACCTAGGACAACAAGTTCATATTGGTTGAAATCAGAGGGATAAAATCGAGCTAATTGAACCAACCTATCTTTATTAAATGATGAAAAAGAGTTACTCGGGTCTAAGCATGACATACAAACAAGTAGCTCGGTACTAGTTTCTGTGAATCTGTCATTAAGCTCCTGCAATTGCATATCAATAACCGTGTAAAACAGTTCAACACGATAATAATGCAAATTAGTTGTGTTCGTTGTTTGTCTCTTTGGCTTACCGGCATACCTATCCTCCATATTTGGAATGTCTATATCGTGCTTCACACAAAATAGACACACTTCTTTGAATAATGATTCCCAACCACTATCCCGCATATCTTGCAAGCGAGCTTTAGCAAAATTCACCAAACGCATAGCATTCACCATATCTTGCTCTTTTCGTTGCAAGGCTTGCGATAGATCATGCGTGATGAGTAATGAAGCTCTCATGAGATGACAATTGAAAGCAAAATCAAAGGATTGGATATGAAATAAAATACCAGTCGCCTCAATTCGTTGTTCTAGAATCGTCGCATCCTTTTCTATTTCCTCAAGTACACCTATTGTGGCTGAAAATAGTGCAATCACACCATTTAAGGTCTTGAAATGAGAACTCCATCGAGTATTACATGGACGTGCAAGACCCATTTCTTGGTTCAAACCACTTCCGGTTATAATCTCTTCATTTGAAATAGCTTCCACAATTCCAATTCTTTGCTTCTCGCGTAATTGATCACGCCTTTTACAAGATGCACTCGCGACATTGACAACCTGAGAAATAGAAAATGAGAATTAGTTAAAGTTGAAGTTGATTTTTGATAACATGAACAAGAGTTAGTTGACATTGATGAGCCAACCTGAGAAACCATTTGAAAAAACAAGCCAATCTTGTGATGATTCTTGGCAACATGAACGAGAGTTAGTTGAAGTTGATGAGCCCAACAATGCACGTAGTAAGCGGACCCGTTCTCCTTCATAATCAATGTTTTGAGACCATTGAACTCTCCGCTCATATTACTAGCTCCATCATAACCTTGACCACGTAATCTAGACAATGTTAGACCATTCTTAACAAATAACCCCTCAAGTGCCTTCTTCAAAGACAACGCTCTAGTATCGGGAACATGAACGATACCAAGAAACCGTTCAACAACAGAACCTGTTTTGTTTACAAACCGAATCATAATTGCCATTTGTTCTTTGACTGAAACATCTCTCGACTCATCAATCAAGACAGAAAACAATTCATTGCCCAGCTCTGCAAGTATCTCCAATATCGTCTCCTCTGCAGCAGAATTGACTATCTCCTTTTGGGTATCGGAGCATGACATCTTTCGGTTTTTAGGAGCCTTTTCAAGAATCACCTTATCAATTTGTGGGTTTAGATCTCCCGTATACCTCAAAAGATGAAGGAAGTTACCTTTACGGTTAGAGCTCTCTTTCTCGTCATGTCCGCGGAATGCCAAACCTTGTTTTGCGAGAAATCGACAAACACGTACGGAGGCTTTTAACTGCACTCGATAATCCATCCCTTCGCTAACACTTTGTCTCTGAATGAGAGTTTGGATGCTCCGTCTTTCACTCATCAAATCCAAACATTTCATTTGAGCCTGATTGTGCTCACTATTTACATCACCAACATGATCATCAAACCCTTTCTTACATTTCCAATTTCGATACCCCTCTCCTACAAACTTCGTTCCTCCACCTGATCCAAGATTTTCCGGTCTAAATAGATAGCAACAAAGACAGAATGCCGCATCTTTAGCAATGCTGTACTCCAACCAATAGGGGTATTGACCAAACCAAGAGTTGTTAAATCTTCTTAAAAACCCACCTATATCTCTTTGGGGAAAATCGTGATTGTTTGGTTGACATGGCCCTTTGCCTAGGTAATGTCTACGTATATTATCCTTCTCATTTGGTGGATATTGAGATATGGGTGGCCTTAAAGCGGGATCAGAAGGAGGAGGTTCTTGTGAAGATGAAGAACGAATAGGGCCTAAACTAGACCCTATTTGTTGTGATACTTGTGAAGATGAATCAATTGGAAATTTTGGTCCCGTCTTGTAGTATCTGTTCATTCTCTATTAACAAATTTAAAGAAAAAATTAGAGTTACCTTACTAATTGGTACACATGAGAACAATAAATTATATGTAATTCAAACAAGATATTCAATCAATCTATTTATCTTCATCAATTTCATGCTACTTGGATCATTCAAGCAATTCTATGTAATTCAAACAAGATATTCAATAAATCTATCTATTTTCATCAATTTATAAAAATTCAAACCTATTCAATCAATCTATAAAAATTAATTCGAACAAAATATTCAATTAATCTATCTATCTTCAATCAATCTATAAAAATTCAAACCTATTCAATCAATTTATAAAATTCAAAGTTTCAAACCTATTTCTTTCTCCGCGGCGACTCGCGACTCGCGACCTCGCGTATACAGTATACTGCTTCGGTTCGGAGTTCGGACCTTCTGCCTTTCGGTGAATCCCGCTGCTTTGGTCTCTCCAGTCTCCTTCTTTATTTATAAAACTTCCCCGCTTCGGTGAAAAGAGAGAGTGAGAGTTGCTGTTGAAGCACATTGGGGGAATCCCAACAGGCCAACACCGAATAGAAGATCCCTCCAGGTGTATATATTTTTTTATTCATTTTGGGCTTTGGAACATTGAAGGCTGCTGGACCTTTTTTTAATCTCAGAACTTTTTGTATTTTTTAATCTCACCGCTGGAACATTGAAGGCTGTTGAAGCACATTGCTGGACCTTTTTATATTTTTTAATCTCACCGCTTGAACTTTTTGTAATCCCACCGCTTCAACTTTTTTACTCAATAGCGTTGGTAATTTTGTTGACCGCTTGGACAGTTGGACTCAGGGGTAGGCAAATAATACAACAGGGGTAGGCAAAGCTCTAAATATTTCCGGTTCTACAAATTTTTTTTTTTTCCAGGGGTAGGCAAGTGCCTACCCCTGCTACTGTGTAGCCTCGCCACTGAGGGTCATGGAGAATATAGCTACAAGCCGTTTAGATGCATCTGTTATGTATGCAGAAGCAATGGGTACGCCAGGAGAGGCAATTGGTATGCAATGAGCATATGGTAGGCAAACAAGGGCATAAGTTATGAATAAGTTGAAAGTCAGTTTTTATAACTTTACTGTTTTTTACCAAGTTCAAAATTTAATTATGGACTTTTAATAAACCAAAAATTTTGTTCTTTTTATGAAAATGCAGAGAAACAACAAGTCTAATGCATGTCAATTTTCGTGATTTATTGATATTTTTAACTAGATCAAATGCTTGTCCAAAGGCAAGGGCAAAAGAGATAATTTGCCATTCTAAAAAAATAAACTTGAAAAATACATTAAAAATTAACTAAAATGTTACATCCGACTTACAACACAAACACTAAATTGATGAAATTAAATTATCTAGTACAAAATGGTAAAACCTAATTCATCCAACTTAAAATCATAATTTAAGCACTAGTAATCCTACTACTTTGTAAAAGGCTCTGGATCAGTGACAACAGACGAAGTGCTAGCCTTACCAGTATAAGTACAAGGAACAAAGTCATCGATCGATGTTGGCGGCCCTGGATTAACAAATTTTTTTCAAACCATAGCCATAAGGATGTTCCAGAAATCGTCGTCTGAAATTTCATACTGAATTGGCCGCCTACAACCCATAAAGCAGAAAGGACAAGGGGATATTTTTGTCTCATTTCTACTTCGACCCCTTATTGACCTTGCCCTCGCTATGCTACAATTGGACGATCTACCTCGATTGTTGTTGTTCATCATTTTCGCCTCAAATCGCCTTCGAAATCACCCTTTCCTCTTTTGCTCTTCTGTTGGGTTTGAGTAGATTGTGAGTGGGAGGAGAGAAAAACAAGGCTTATATAGCCTGTTTTCAGGGGGAAAAAATACCCAGAATCGCCAGAAAACCCGGCGGCCCAGAAAAGAAGTCAACCCCCAGGAAATCCTGACGGTTCTGAAAAAATAATATTGGACCGCCATGTTTTCTGGCGGTTTGAGCATTTTTATAATTTCTGAAAAATCACGAGCATTTCTATTATTTTTTATTTAATGTTGGATATTAAAAAAAATGGCGGTGAAGTTAAAATAGAATTTTAATTCTAACAATTAGAAAAATTTTGTCATCCTCTTTCAAGCAATTAAACTAATTGATGGTACCATACTGGTATGGTTTAGTTGTTGATTCTGACAACTCTTATAGGAATTTTAAATAATTTGGAGATAGGTTTAAGATAGTTAGAGTCAGTGATGTTGGGTTTAGTTCAAAGATTTGGATTTGGATTTTTAGTAATGAGAATGGGCTGTTATGTTTAAAAAAGAAATTAAAATTATTGATTTTCAACCGAACGGTTATATAAGATTGTATCATGTCAATTTTACACATGACCAATGTGAATGTTACTGTTGGAGAAATGATTGTTTCGTCTCACGTCAGTTCCAGCTTAATTATGCACACCTCATGTCGTCTTCATCTTCTTAAGTTAATTTTGGAAAATAATTTTCTTATTCTCCACAAAATGAGAACAAATTGGCGTAAATAAGTTTCTTATTCTGCACAAACTAATGCACCAAAATTGAGAAAACAGGATCTGTTTTAAGGTCAACCAATCAAATTATATTTCAATTTAGGAGCATGATAATTGTTTTTCAAATAAATCCCCGAGCGCACCCCCAAGTATTTAATATCTAACTGTCATTTTCAGCACTCATATTTAAGCATTAAAAGCTCTATTTATAACATTTTACAATATTACTTGTAAGCACTTAAACCTCAATCTGCAAGCATTTAAATCCTAAATATGGATAGATTTAACTCCCAACTACTTTTGTCTTCAAGCCAAATAAGAAAAGATTCATTTCACCCACTCTTTTTTTTCCTCTGATAATTCTCGTCCATTTTTCCTACGATCCGTGATGAATTTTGTGAATCTAAAAATACAAACTTTTTTTACTCGATTTTCTCTTTCAAATGAGATCCATGAAGAAATACTTTTGAGTTTTTTTTCAAGTCGTTGTTTTTATTTTGTTTTTAAAAGTAAAGTCCATGAGCACTTTAAATTTTCAAGTTTTTAAATCTCAGTCTATGACCTTTTAAACCTGACATTGAAACTATTTAAAAGTTTGACACAACTACTTTTAACGGTTGTATATAGAGATTTAAATGCGTGATACTATATGATCGACATCAGAGGTTTAAATGCTTGAACATAGTAGTTTAAATGATGACATCAGAGGTTTAAATGGTTGTAGACTGATGTTTAAAAGTTTGAAAATTTTGCTACAACTGTGGAGATTGACCTAGCTTTAGTTAGGGCGGATCCAAGATTTTGATATGAGGACAATAAAATAGCGAATCGGATTCAAATTAATTAGCTAATTGAATATCAGATAAAAAACAATACTCTAACTTGTAATTTTCAGTACTCTAACTTCTAATTTTAATGATCAGACTTTTAATTCTAATTATCAATCCGAATTTAAGAAATTTATTCTAATTTTAACCCTAAATTTAATTCAAATTACATATTAGAATTTCAGAGGACAAAAAAAATTTTAGAGAGAGACAAAATTAATTTGAGCCTATAGATTTCAATAAAATTTCAAAATTGAGAAAGACAGTGGCTCCACTTGAGTCACCCTGACATTAGTCTTATAATTTTGGTAATGATTTATTGAGTTGGAAGAGCCAGTCAATTATAATGATTTATTGCAGCTAATAGATATTCTACGAATTAATTATAGGCAAAGCACGGAAAACTAAATGAAGTTACCTAAAACTTTACAGTGTGAACATGCGTTGCTCTGCTCAACCATTCATGACTATATATATAGTTCTTTTGAATAAACCATACATAAATTTAATTAGAGTGGGTATCAGAGAATAACTATCTTAGTCCGACACCAAGGAGCCATGCATTTTCCTTGTGACCATCCCTAAAATTAAAATATCATCCCAATGCAGATTAAAATTGCGTTAAGTGATAGTGATAAATCATAATGTAATGATTGTTAATTATCAATGACAGCTAGTTTTTGTTTATATTTTCTTGAAAATATGAACACCTAAAAAAGCACTATTTTCTCTGTTAAATTTGAAAGCAGCTACTATATAAATTTTTGCCGACGTTTATTACAGTATTAAAATTCGAGCAAGACTAGGGTGTGCTAGGCTCACCAAGAGAGATTGGTGAGCGCACCTCCCAAAAGCGCATTTTCAAAGTTCAAATAGTCGATTCGAACCTTCCAACGTGTTCTTCATATTAAAATGTGCTTGGAGACCAAATTTTACATTTTTTTGAAATTTTTTACTATATTTTTAGAATTTTTGAAAATCAGTGTTTTTTGAATTTTTTTTTTTATTTAATGAAAAGCTGATGATTTTCAAAAATTCTAAAAAAATAGTAAAAAATTTCCAAAAAATGTAAAATTTGGTCTCCAAGCACATTTTAATATGAAGAACACGTTGGAAGGTTCGAATCGACTATTTGAACTTTGAAACTGAGCTTTTTGGAGGTGCGCTCACCAATCCCTCTTGGTGAGCCTAGCACACGCTAGTCTTGCTCTTAAAATTCACTATCTCTTACAATTTTTATAGTTTTATCATATTCTCTCTGACAATCAAAATATATAATTTCAATTGAACGGTTACAAAATTTAATATCATGTAAACTATGCTGGATAACCTCACAATTGGTATAATTATTTGTTAATTTTGAATTTTATCACATTTAAAATTTATTAATCATCGAAAGTCATAATGTAACATCATTTATTTTTTTAGATACATATTCATACATGCTCAGTTGCAAATTTTAGATCAAGTTCGATTTATTTTAAAAGTACTTGTTACCTATTTAGAGCAAAACAAGTTTAATTTTGAATAGATTTCAAGATCATGCCAATTATCATTTAGTTTTTTTACAACATATGAAGACTAATTCATTTTTTTTTCCAGTACAATTCCTATATATTCCCGAGGAAAAGTAAGGAAAACAACTCTAATAATATGGTGGCAAAAAAGCTCGTAGCTCATGGCTCGATCGTGACTCGTATCTGACTCGTTCGCTAATAACTCGTTCGTTACTGGACCGAGCTGTTAACAAGCCAGCTCGCTACTAGTTTGGTCCATAATTAACGAGTTCAAGCTGGGACCTAGCTGGCTCACAAGCTAGCTCGGCTAGACATCAATTTGTGAATTGGTATAAATGTGTGTGCATTTTATACTGTTCAGCTCGGTCCAAAAAGTTTGTAGAATTTTTTTTCTTCTTAAAACAAGATCCAACCAAACCCAGCAAGCCAGCTCGTCAGTTCACGAGCTAGCTCGGTCCAGCTCGTGACGATTTCAAACTGAGATTTCAGTTCGGATCCCTAAAGTCAGCTCGCTCGAGACTTGAATGAACCAACTCGTGATGAACCTCTACCTAATAATAATTGTGTAACATGGGCTGCAAAATTTTCATGTAGGATGGTTACGAAACAATTTTCAAAATAAAGTAACTGCACGTGAAACATACAATTCAAAGAAAGCCCGACCTATTTATTTATTAACAAATAACGTTGGTCGAATAATGCACTTTCCAACTTATTTACTATTTAATTTGTGAACTATAAATTCACGAAAAAAAGGACAGTCTACAGGCCGACTTTCACTCGATGTGAACGGTCCCAAGATTCTTTCTATACCTGAGAAAAACGCTTACAAAATGGAAAAAAAGATGGTATACTCTGATACTGACATAATCAAATTAGCAAAAGTACAAAAATATTTCAAACTAAAAAGATAATGTTGCTTGAGTGAGGCTATGGTGCTATGCATAGCACCAATGGCTAGTGTACTACGGTTCAATATGGTACTTTTTAAAATCCTAACGGTCAATCTGAACCGTTCAATGTGATATCCATATGAATATGTACTTGCAAACTAAATTTTATATTTTTTTGAATTTTTTTACTATTTTTTTAGATAGGTAGAAAAATCAGTGTTTTCTGAAAATTCTGGACCATCAAAATTCTACCTATCTAAAAAAATAGTAAAAAAATTCGAAAAAATATAAAATTTAGTTTGCAAGTACATATTCATATGGTTATCACATTGAACGGTTCGGATCGACTGTTAGGATTTTAAAAAGTACCATATTGAGCCGTAGTACACTAGCCATCCGTGCTATGCATAGCACCATAGCCTCACTCATGTTGCTTAGCAGACTTTAATAGGAAATTAATGTAAATAGGGATATGTTAGGTCATGATGGGATACGTTAGTTAACGATACGGTATAGCACATGATTTTGTTGTGTATGCCGGTGTCATGTTGATTCGCATGTTATAATAATTTATTTTTAATAACAATTCAAATTAGAATCAGTCTTTGATTTAATGGTAAAGTTAATGTCATCCGTGTAGGAAGTTACAGGTTTGAAACTCAAATAGAAAAATCTTTGTGGATATTAAATAGTTGGATAACTTCGATCTCTAACTTTACTAAACAAATATTCAAATTTTGAGTGTACACATTTTTTTTCAATCTTGTTTCTTTATTTTATATTTTTTTTCATAATTTTGACATTATTGTAAGATTTTTTTCCCTCAAATAAACTTAAAATTTTAAAAAGAAAAGTTAAACGTGACAACCAATTATGTATATTCACGGCATTGTGACTAACATGCAATAATTATTGGCTTGCAATGGTCATTTCTGACAGTTTTGATCATGGCATGGCCAACACACCACAATACTGACTCGCCATGACCCCAGCACAAATTTACATCCCTAAATGCAAATGATTTAGTTATTTAAAAAATAATTAAGATGTGAGAGAGATCACATGTTTAAAATTTTGTATCTTAATTAAAAATAATTTAAGGAGGTTTTGATGATCATCTCGTATTAAAAAAAATAACAATATCACCCTCGAGGACGTCACAATTTATTAAGTAAATGGTGATGTTCATATTTGGTCAGAAACGAAATAAGTTCATGAAATCCAATTGAATTTGTCAGAGAAGCTTCCTTTGCGCTAAAGCTGAAATTAGCCTACGGGAATTATTCACAGAAAAAATTAACACAAAAATTATTTGACTAAAAGGTTATATATTTAATTTATTAAAGAAGAAACCTATGAATTATTGTGCCTCAAATCCGGTAGCACAACTGACTGTATTGCTAAGATGAGAAAATGGAAACAAAGAAAGGAATAATATGACCCAGCTGAGCTCACATCTCACAAGTCAGAATTTGTATCTACCAACTAATTAAGCTCGATCGCCTACAAAATGTAAAAGTATAAATGACAATAATTTAGAAAAAAATAACCCTAGCCAAAAATTACATCACTAGATCATAGCTGTATGTTTATGTACATACCTAATTAACTCAACTCTCCTATTATGTACAAGATATATTAAAAAAAAAAAATTAAGCGCTAAAATAATGAAGCATAAGAACTAGCTAGAAGCTTGTCTAGTTAACTCTTCGGATCGAATAAACGTGCCATGGAATCCGTATGGCACGCGTGATGGCAATTTAATGGATGCCTCTAGTCTCATGTCGACGGCATCGACGATCAGCAACTCCGACCGGCACGTCGACTCGTCGTGAACAAAGCACAAAACATACCCTTCATCCTCCTCCCCTCTTCCTATCTGACAATCATCCTTTGGTAAAAAGTACGGTTCACCACCGTATCGGTTCTCTCCATACATGAACTTGACAATTTTACCAGTAAGAAGGTCTACTTTTGCAAAACCAGATACCTTAGGCCATGGTTCGGCTATGGCAAGATATGAAAATTGTGTTTTTCGACCTAACAAATTTTTGTTGACCATACCTGCTTCAAGGTTTACTTGCTCTGATGGTGCCAATATCTGTTTACGAGTTGACTTTCCTGTCGATGGATTTAGCCTGATTTCTGACAGTACACTTTGTAGGCATTCATCCGACTCGTTAAATATTGAATCGGGTGGTGTCATGCATGATCCAATAACCACTACTTCACCTGTGGTGGCATCCTCCCATGCATTCCACAAATGAAAACAGAAACAATTTTCAACTTCCGCCCATTTGATTCCTGAAGCATTTTCAGCGTATTTCGGTAGGATACCGAATCGAGCAGTTTTGTTCTTGTCATAAACAACGGGTGATCCACCGCGCAACAATTCGTGCATTCTGAACACAATTTGTTGGTCCGGGATAATGACATGATTTTCAGTGATCGCAAAGTCATGCATCATGGTAGGCCCATCAACAGGTATCTCGACATCGGGCGATTTCGTTCCATCAGGCGAGAAATAAAAGTACTTCAAGTAGGGTTTGTGTATCACATCATAACTTAGTGCAAACATCTCCTTTGTAACCGGGTCGACTTTCGGGTGCGCGATCATGGCAGAGTTGAGCTGGCCCGAAAAGTCGTACCGGCCCACTGTCTGTAAGTCGTCATTGTCGGTAAGGCGCACTTGGTAGGGAAGATCATCTTCTGACATGGCAAGTAACCGCCCGTTAAAGTAAACCAAACCTGCATTTGCGACGCCTATACCGCGTGTTGCATCTATGATACCTAAGGCTGCACGTGTCATGAATAAGAATAGCCTTGCAACTCCAGAGTGGCCGTGTAACTCGCCGATCGCCTTGGGAAAAACAGGTCGGCCCATGGCCTTTTCTTGTACCAATCGCTCCGTCTGAGTGAACCTGCAGGCGTATGAGGCCTGACCGTTTTCGAAATGGACGGCATGGATCATACCATCCCCATCAAACAAGTGGTGACCTCCAACTGGATCAAAGTATGGGTTTGCTCCGTTTCGCACGTACACTCCTTTAATACAACAAGGGATTTGACCCGTTACACGAAGGCAGTGATGAGGTGGTGTCTCTCCAACGGGTGCATAGTTGCCTGATATTTGCACCGACGGGTCAGCTGTTTTTGGTAACGGGTGTAGCTTCTCAAGCAGATCTTTTACGACTCTGTCTTCTATGGTGTTTAGTGCGGAGGCAGCCATGCGCTGTAATGGGTTCCATTTTCGGCTTGCAACAAGATTATTTGGGTTGGATTCAGATTTCTGCTGGGGAGTAATAACAGGCTTGGGTTTTTGTTTCGATTGAGGGATTTCATAGAAAGGAGCAATGCTGCTGGGGGTGTTCTTCAGCGATTGAGAGGTCGAGGCAGCACAACGGACGGTGCGTTTGGTCAGGGGCATTTTAGGAACTTTAATCGGTGTGTATGGGGAAGTTGCCATTGTTTGTGTTCTATGTATGTATCGACACTTGAGAGATGCTCTGTTTTGCTCTGTTTTTCCTATATGTAAGCTTTTTTTTTTTTCTCTATATGTAAGTTTGCACTAAGCAAATGGACAGTGTGTGTGTGAGAAGTGAGATGTGCTTGTAAGTGCTTTGGTTTGGTTGGCGAGAGAATGGGTTTTTATTTATAGAGAGAGGAGAATGAGAAAAAAAGTTGGTTAGGGAAAAAGTTTTAAGACTATTAGTTATCTAAAATCGAGAGTTCGATTTTCCTTCGCAACTTTACAGCTTCTGCAAAAAAAATTTCAAAGAGAGAGAGGGACACACTCACAGAGGAGTCCATATCCTCGACGGTACCGTAAAAGATTCCCATTTACAATTAGCTATTTACAGTTTGAGATTAACTCTCAGCCGGTTTGGGATTCGGGCTAGCGCAGGGGCAGTATTATTGGGCTTTGAGATTCGTGCAAAGTTAAAAAGAACGGTCCAGATCAAGTAATTGTAAAAGATTCCCTATTACGGTACCGGGGAGGATGTGAATTCCTCACAGAGTGGAATATGATTGACGCATGAGGGATGACCACGTGGTGGATTGAGATAGAAGTGCAATAAATGTAAATGTTTTTCTTTCTTTCCTTTTTGAATAATAGCGGGAAATAAATGTTGATGTGTTCAATGAGCCGTATCTTCATGGACAGAAACACAAATATAATTGACAAGAATTTATCAAATGAACAATTTGTTCTGAACACATGCTGTCTCTGTGCGTTAACTCATTCGGGAACATCAGTAAATTATTGAAAAAGTTTGAAAAAAGTAAGTGTTTTTTTTTAAAAGCTATCCAGTTTCATGCTAATATAATCTATATACAACTTCATTCCTGCCATTACTTCTTAAATACACACACACACATTAAAAGCAAGCAAACGCAAACGCATTCTTATGATTTTTTTGAAGGTCATTGTTGACGTCCTGAATGAGCGTAATAATGCTCCTTTTTGTTTTAGATATATCGGTAATAGTTTTGGGCTTTTAATATCATAAATATGATATTTCTTATTTTGAGCGATCCAATATTCTTGCGATTTTACACAGCAAGCAAACATTCTTTATGTTTTCTTGTCATTACTGTGATAATTTAGGACTAAGATATTAACAGAGTTAGTTAACATACAATCAATAGAGAATATAAAAAATATATAATTAGTGTGCTGCATGAAACTAAACCAGCTCTGTCAATATTGTTATTATAAAAAAGGGCTTGCTTCTTTTAATATTCAAAAAGTGTTACCTAAATAGCCGACATTTTTATTAGTATCCAAAGTTAATTACAAATTAATAAATATACCTAGAACCCTGGGTTTTTCGAAAAATGCCCAAACCGGTCAGAATCTGGCAGATCTGGCCGGTTTGTTCCTTTTTTTTTTAAAGAGACACTATGAAGAGCAAGATAATGAAATATAATACTGAAAATTCAAAATTTTGTTTAAATTATTTGTTAGATTACTTCTTTTGATGTATAATTAGCATATTTATACTAAAATACGCTAAATTACTTGAAATTATGTTGAATTATACTATATTACATTAAATTACGCTAAATTATGTTAAATTACGCTAAAATACGGTAAATTCCGGTAAATTACATATGAATATGGATGATATTTTTACTGAGAAGGCGAAAAACGACGACGAAACTTCAAACCGCCATAAAACGGCGCTCCAGTGTCCGATTTCAGCAAATGACCACTTTTCGGAAAGCTTGCAAAAATACGCATGCGTCAGTGCTTGCAATGCTAGATTCAAAATTCAGAATTGCCAAAAAACAAAGGGAAGAGCCTCAAAACTTGAGTTGAAGTTTCCGATTAAGATTTTCACTTCTATTATTCAATCTAAGTAGCTCAGTAAATTAGTTATATAATGAACTTGTAGAATACTAATTTTTACTATTTTTGAAATTTTTTTCGCTATTTTTTATTATTTATGAAAGATGGCACAAAATCGGCCTAATTTGGCGTAATTTTGCGTAGTTTTAGCGTAAATTACCGTATTTCATTATAATTAGCGAAATAGTGTAATTTAGCGTAATTTAATATAATATAATGTAATTCAACATAATTTCAAGTAATATAGTGTATTTTAGTATATATGCTAATTATAAATAAAAAAAAGTAATCTAACAAATAATTTAAACAAAAAATTCGAATTTTCAGTATTAGATTTCATTATCTTGCTCTTCATAGTGTCTCTAAAAAAGGGGAAGAAACCGGCCAGATTCTGGCCGATTTCTGGAGAGGAGGAAACCAATCTGGCCAATTTGAACATTTTTCGAAAAATTCAGAGATTTTGGGTATATTTATTAATTTGTAATTAACTTTGGATATGAATAAAAATGTCGGCCTAAAAAGCACAGGAAGAATAAGATAACTTTGGGGAAAAGACTAGACTGTGGCTTTTGATTTGGATTGGGATTTTGATTTTTGACCCAGTCAAATGGGAAATCGTATTCTCTCCGTTAACTAAAAAAAGAATATCTTGAGTTAATGTATCTAAACTGCTCGATCTGATTTAAGATTCGTACGGATTAGATCTGCACTAATATTAAAGAGTCTCTGCTTTATAGACAGAAGTCAGATTAACTCTGTTTAAAATCAGACGGCTAAAATACATTAACTCAAAAGAGAATCCATACTGTCAAATGGCATATTGAGTCACTTACATTACCATCACCATCACCTTTACCATCACCATCCCTGGTTGATGAAATGATGGCTATACCAATTTAGCGGTGCTATTTCTTTTAGTCCGGGTAATTTCACGATTAGTGCAAGTGCATGACCCCGGATTCTGACACGTGTCCGGATTAAGGCACCGCCCACGGCAGAGAAAAGCTTCACTGAAAGCCTACCAGTACCACCAACATTTCTTCTAACGCGGAGTTAATTTTGAATGTTTCTTCGATGTAACGGGGCTTCTTCTTTGTCTGCTTACGGACCACTAACCAACAAAACAAAATTATATAGAGAGAGATGGTTCTAAAATTGTTATTTTAAGACTACATGACATGTAATTAATAAATGATCACAACAATATATAATAGCTTTCCTGGTAAATTGGGACTGAATTTCATCGGGGGAATCCCAAATTAGTCAGACGAATATTTTTTTGGAAGTATTGTATAATTTTGTTCTCAATCTCGGGGCGGATGGAAGTAGGGAAAAATAAGTTTCAATTTTTTTTTCTCAATTAAATTTTTTAGATTTTGCAAGAATTAATATTATTTATTTTCTTCATAAAAAATTAAATTATACAATATAATTTTAATTTATTTTACTTCGTTCCTGCTTAAACTGCTATGTGTTTTTGTTTGGGAGTGTTTTTGATTTTTTTTTATTATTCAGTTTAATTTGGTCCTGAAACTTTGGACTAAATTTAATCATCATTACTTTGTAATTTATCATATATACTATCTACCACAATATTTCTAAACTAAGGCTATTTTGCGGCCTTCGTTCCGGTAAAAAATATATATATACTGACGAAATATTGAATTTTAAAATGTGACAATTTTCATTAAAAAATTTGCATGTAGAGAATTTAAAAATAAATTTAGAACTCACCTCTGATTACCAGCATTTTGTTGCCTATCTAGCTAGTATACATCTACTAATTAATTACCATATATAAGTAATCATTAACTAATTCAAAAGAACAAAAACACGCCTTCAATTTCTAGCCAAGGTCACGGTTGGTCTGAAAAGAGAACCAGATTTAAGAGATGTATTATTTGACTAGATAATCATTAATTTAAGCTGCACGCAAAGATGTTTGCCAATTGCCATTATCAAATCCTAATACCATTATATTATTAACTCGCATGTATACACGAGGAGGGTTCAAATGCCTTCATTTTTTGTGCCTCTATCATGCCTCCATTCTTTAAAACTTAAATAACTCAAAATTTAAAACTTAAAATTCAAAATAAAACCTTTGGATATGAACTACATCATTTTATCCATGCACGTGTAAAAAATTATGACATTTCAACTTTGTTTTGGTTGTCATCTTGAGCTTGTAAAAATGTATACAAATGTGGATAATTTCTAGACGTTGATTTTTCAACTTATTAATTCACATAAAAGCAAAATTGAAATGTGATATTTTTTTATGAGCACATAAAGAAAATAATATAGATCGTATCTAACAGTTTTATTTTGACTTTTAAGTTTTAAACTTTGAGTTATTAAAGTTTTTAAAAATGAAGGCATGATAGAGGCACAAAAAATGAAGGCATTTGAACCCTCCTCTATATATATATATATATATAGAGGAGGGATCCACTTACAACAAATTTGAGTTACAACAAAGTTACAACATTCATTTTTTTTATTTTCAAAGTCCAAATCGTCGATCCAAACCGTTCAACATGATTATCTAAATAAAATGTGCTTGCAGATCAAATTTTATATTTTTTTGAATTTTTTTACTATTTATTAAGATGGGTACAAAATCAATGGTCTAAGTATGGCTATTTTTTGTAAAATACTTAATAAATAGTAAAAAAATTCAAAAAAATGTAAAATTTGATCTGCAAGCACATTTTATTGTGGAGATCATGTTGAACGGTTTGGATCGACAATTTGGACTTTGAAAATGAAAAAAATGAATGTTGTAACTTTGTTGTAACTCAAATTTGTTGTAAGTGGATCCCTCCTCATATATATATTGGTATGATAATTTAAGTAACGTCACAAGGAAAATGCATGGCTCCTTACCCTTCCCTTGGTGTTAATTATTCTCTTGTACCTATATACTTTTAGTATATTTATATTTATGTATGTTTTAATCAGAAGTACTGTTATAATCCCGTAATTTTTATTTTTAACATTTTAAAGAATTAAATTAATAAAATAACCACCGTTTCTGGTCAATTCCATATTTAACACGGCCGCAGAACACCGGAGCGGACCCATTTGGGGGCCGCCGCAGAATGCCGGAGCGGACCCCCATATGGGTCCGCAGAATGCCGAAGCGGACCCGGGTCCGCACTATGCCGGAGCGGACCCTTTTTTTTTTTTTTTTTTTTTTTTTTTTTTTTTTCTTCTGAAGTTGATTATGATTTTGTTTTGGAAATTTTTATCAAAAATGTAAAGTTTGTACTGGAAGTTGTGTGTAATTACTTATGTTTGAAATGTCGTTTAATCTGAAATTGTTGTTCGTCGTTTGTTTGATCAAAAGAAACATTACAATAGAACAATGAGCCACGACACATGGAGCGCATGGAGCGCACAATGGCATGTCTATGGAAATCAGTCGGAATGGCCTCAACACGATGGCCCGGTCCTTGTTCCAGAGAAAAGAAATATTGCTGTGGGCAGAAGACAGCACGACAGAATTCCGATGTGGATGGACGTTCTACATAATAGGAGAAGAGGACACCAAGCTGGCCGAGATACACAAGAAAGACAAAACAGAGCTGCTCGAGCTGCACGAGATTGAGAGTTAATGTTGTTTTTTTTATTGTACTCGTAAAAATGTTGTTTATTTTCGGTTAATTAGACGTATTTGTAATTTCCGATAACATTAACATTGTTCTATTGTATGCTTCTTTATATGGCTCATTGTTCTATTGTAATGTTTCTTTTGATCAAACAAACGACGAACAACAATTTCAGATTAAACGACATTTCAAACATAAGTAATTACACACAACTTCCAGTACAAACTTTACATTTTTGATAAAAATTTCCAAAACAAAATCATAATCAACTTCAGAAGAAAAAAAAAAAAAAAAAAAAAAAAAAAGGGTCCGCTCCGGCATAGTGCGGACCCGGGTCCGCTTCGGCATTCTGCGGACCCATATGGGGGTCCGCTCCGGTATTCTGCGGCCTCCCCCAAATGGGTCCGCTCCGGTGTTCTGCGGCCGTGTTAAATATGGAATTGACCAGAAACGGTGGTTATTTTATTAATTTAATTCTTTAAAATGTTAAAAATAAAAATTTCGGGTTATAATCATGCCAATGCATATATGGTTGAACAGGGCATGTTCACATTGTTTGTTTTTCAAACTTTGCCTATGAAATTATCTATAGCGCGCCGCAATGAATCAATATAAATTGACTGACTTGTGACTTGGAAGAGTTCAGTTACCAAAATTATAAGATTAATGTTAGGCCAACCTCTACTGGCTACTGCTAACTGCTGTGGTTGTTCTATTGATAAGTATAAATTGACTTATTAATTATTTGACCATTAATTAGTTGACTTAATTTAAAACTGATCCCATTTTCTTAATTTTTGTTTATTACTTATTTTATTATTCCAAGATCGATTACTGTACTTGTTATTTTGCTTTGATTTTGTGCATTTCAAATGAATCTATCAATGTAGGAAATAGATGTTAGATAAAACATAAATTATCAACATTAGCATGAATTATCCAAATTAATACAACATACATACACATCAAAGAACTAATATTCTATTCAGATAAAGATCCTTAATGAACATTAATTGGAAAAATATTCAAATCCTCGTCTCATAAATGATGTCGCTGGTCAATTCAAGGTGAATTATGTACTATAGCTAGTCTTGGAGTCTTCTCCAAATGAAGTATATATCTAGCTAGCTAATATGCCTGAAGAATTGTCAAGTGATGATGATATGTCATATGTATCATGACATAAGAGCATACATAATGCAGGTTGGTTTACAGATTTGGGAACTCAATTCCTAAATTCCTAGCAATTTGAGTTGCGTACGCTGCCCAATTACCACAAAAGATAAAAATTCCTAGCAATTTGAGTTCCTAAATTCCTAGCAATTTGAGTTGCGTACACTTCCCACAAAAGATAAAAATATAATTAAAAAGTAACCACCACGTTCATTCTGCAGCAATGGTAATAAAATTCAAGTCTCCATATCTTATCCTGAGCGAGAGAAACGTGGAAAACTATTGAGTAGGATATGAGATCACAATACTAATTAATCCGATTAAGTTGAAGGAATCAGAGACTATTTCAGGTTGGGAATCCTTCAAGATCCTTTGCTTGTATATATGGAAAACCAGACACACACAGAAACAAGAAAAAACAGGCTTAATTGGAGTTGGAGAGATGGCACGCTTGGATCTTTCAAGTTTCAAATGTGAAACCAACTGAGACTGATACACAATTAGTGGTTGTCGGTGACTTGACTCCTAGATAAGGTTGCTGTGTTTGGTTCTTTCCTTTGACTCGGGTTTGCTAAATTTCAGTCATGTTTGGACCAGAGAAACTACTATGGGCTGCTTGCCTGCTTGCTGCCTTTATTTGGGCTAGGATATGTTTCAGCCTAATCGGGGTCACATATACCTATACCTAAAAGGAAGAGGGGGTGGGGGTGGGGGACATTGTGCCGACATTTTTATTAATATCCAAAGTTAATTACAAATTAATAAATATACCCAGAACTCTTGGGTTTTTCAAAAAATGTCCAAACCAGTCAGAATCTAGCCGGTTTGGGTATTTTTCGAAAAACCCAGGAATTCTGGGTATATTTATTAATTTGTAACTTTGGATATTAATTAAAATGTCGGGGCATCGTGGAAGCCTCTGTGAATGGTTTGCAGATTTTTTATGACCTAATATTCAGTAATTTGGAGCATCCATAATGGATTTTTCTTTCCAATTTATAATCCAACTTATCAGATTTTATTTTAATAGTTGGAATGTACGACAATTGCTAATAAAGAAAAGTTTTTTTTTTAAAGCCAAGGTTTTTTAATTGACACGTTGACGAAAATGATCGTTTCTATTCACTCTAAAAGAATGAGAGGGAGCGAGAGAGAGATCGTTGATGTGGCATGAAATAAATTAAAATTCAATTTCAGAGATGTAAGAGTTTAGCAATTAAATTTAACTTAATTTCTAACTAGTAATTTACAGTTGTTTTTAATTTATTTTTTATTATTGGGATGGAGATGCTCTTACAAAAACTATAGAGACCCAATTATTGATTCAGCCGTATAAATACCTCAAAGAAATTGAAGCAATGGTTTGATCCCTTCCGTGAGATGAAAAAGGAAGCAATCATGTGTGTTTTCCGATAATTTAAATTGTTTTTGGATTTGTGCAATCCTCGTATGAAGAAAGTGAAGTAGAACAGTATGTATTTAAGTACCAAAAAGAATGATTTGCAATTGTAGCTTTCGCATGAAAGTGCTGTAGATAAGTGTGTTTGGTAAGATCACTGCTATGTTGGATCCTACACGGTATAACATCTCCTTATTTTAGAATTCGTGGAATATCGCATGCGTTTATTCAGATTGCCTAAGTTTGTGTTATTATAGTAAATTCCGTTACTCTGTACCGCCTTTTTACCAGAAAATAATTTCTTGTTGAGGTAGGGAATGATAATTGTATTTTTCATTTTAGAAAATTATTTATAATTTTTCTTCCATTTGGGAAAGGAAACATAACTTAATTGAAAATGTACAGAAAAGAAAAGCTGAACTCAGAAGGTGAACTAGTAAACACAAAAAATGAAATAAAATCCATTGAAAAGATAAACTATTTAGAAAGGTAAAAGGAAACCCCACCTATTGAAGCTAACATTGAGTTACTAATTCCATATTTCCATATATAGTAATATAATTATCTTGTCATAGCAGATGATGTTTTATAAGATAAGAATTTCCTTGTTGGTTTGAGATAACGCAAGTCGGCAAATAATTAAAGCACTTCAGAGCCAGTAGGTTGGTGCAAGGTGGTACCATGAAAAGATCAAGCAATATAGTCTCCTTGTTTGAGCTTACAGCTTCTTTGTTTAAATCCAAATGTTCTTATCAGAATAGTATCATTGATGCCACTAGAACTAAAATTATTCCTTTTTTAGTTTTTTTATTAGATGATTCTGATGTACATCTATTTTATGATACATCTCTAATCTCATTTCTTGAATAACGAAAACATTATCTTATCACATGTACGGACCGACTCAATGAATTGGGGCGGATTCAGAATTTTCGCTTGGAGACAAAAAAACTAGCGAATCGGGTTTAAATAGCTAATCGGATACTAAACAAAAAATAATACTATAACTTATAATTTCAATACTCTGATTTTCAATTTCTAATCTAATTACGAATCCGAATTCAAGAAATATATTCTAATTTTAATCCTAAATTTAATTCAAATTACAACAAAGCAAAGGGGGCAAAAAAATTCCAAAAAATCTATAGATTTCCATAAAAATTTATTAGATTATAAATCTATTTGTATGAATTACAATGCAAACGAACGGTTTTAACCGACTTTGAATGAAATTTGTTTAAAGTTCTTTGAACAAAATCTAATCTTCCAAAAAAAAAAAAACTTGGCTTCACACAACGGCATCAGCAATTTCCAAAAATAAAAAGAAAAAATGGGTAGACCCCACCTTTAGAACTTGTAACTTGCTGAAGCTATTATGCAATTAATGGAAACCAATGTGAGGACTATTGTTCTAAAAAATTTGGAAGTGCTCAAAGAATTTCTTCGTGTCAATAGAGCATGCTCTATTGAGTGACTTTCACATAAAAAGTGTTGTCTTTTGCCGCTTAATTAAAAACCGACTCTTAAATCCAGTACTTATTTATAAATTTTTTTTATGATAATCTTAATTTTTTTAATAAAAATCTAGTTATAAGAGCATCTGCATCCCTGAAATTATTAGAGTTTATAATCTAACGTTGCAGTTGCTAAACCAGTTTCAGGGATGTAGATGGATTTCTTATTTAGCAACTTTGCTCAATAATTTCTTATTAAGAAATCGTTTATAAACTCTGACGTGGCAAAACAATTGGCCTGTATTCGCTAAAATTAGTTTAATTTACTGCTGATGTGGCTATTAATTTTAATTTACTGATGATGTGGTTTATTAGAAACTCTAAAATTAGTTTCAGGAATGTGAACATTTAGAAACTCCAGAGTCTATAATTTCTTAAAAGCAGTTAACAGTTATTTAGAAACTCTAAGAGTTTTAGGGATGTAGATGCTCTAAAACAGTCAAAATATTAGTAAGGTGATTTTTTTAATATAAGATATAATTTTAATTAGAATTATTCTGAATTTAAAATATATTTTTGAAAACTTGAAATAAAAATTTATTTTTAAAACTTTTTTTAGTCACACAAGTCATCCTCCCGTCATCCCGTGAGTGAGACGTGTTCAAATGCCATAAAGAATTACCAGGTTTGAAAAGGTCAGGACTTATCCAGTAAGATCCTGCACAAGAAAATCTTAAAATAATTTTCTAATTTGTAGATCTGGACCGATCTTTTAACTTTGTATGAATCTCAAGTACAAATAATACTGCCCCGTCCTAGTCCGAATCTCAAAGCAGCTGAGAGTAAATCTCAAACTGTAAGTAGTGGGTCCCACTGTGAAGTACTACTGAGGATACTGGTTCTCGTTTGAGTTGCTTTCCGTATACTATATGTCGTTATTTTTAGTCTTTAATATTAAGTTGTAAATTATTATAATTGTTACCTTCACTAATTAAATAGAATAACTATTTAATTTTGGCCCATTTATTAATGCTCAATTATCTCTATGTTATTTTGTTTAACATTTATTTTTTTCTATAGTTCAAACAATCCATCTAAATTGTTAAACATGGTCTTCATATATAAATGTATTTTGAGAACAAATTTTACATTTTAAAAAAATACTATTTTTATTTATAAGTATAAAATTACTTGATCTAATTTTTTTGGCCCATTCGAAAGTAGTGATTTTCTACCTATCTAAAATAATAGTAAAGAAGTTCTAACAATATAAAATTTGATCTCTAGATACATTTTCATATGAAAATCATGTTTAATAATTGAATTGATTATTTGAAACTTAAAAGTAAAAATATAAATTTATAGTAGGAGTGCATCTGTAATATGCAAATTACCATAGCCACACTTTAAGAAAAAATCAAAGTGCTGATATCTTTCCTCCCCGTGGCCGTGCCAATATCTACAAAAAGCAATTAGGATAAAGAAATTGTGTAGAAAGATTGAACCATTCCATGTATTGCCATTCCATAGCTATTTCCAAGATTCCTTAAAGTTGTTTAGTTCCGCAAGTTTGATCAACAATAGAATGTTTAGTGTATACGACTGTTTTATATGTTGAATACATTGAACAGATTTGTTAATTCCCCACTTTGGTAAAAGTCAATTATTTGTCTACGGTAACGACAGTCTATTTGTCACACCTCAAATTGAAAATTCCGGATTAAGACGTGATCAATCCTCGCCTCGTGTTCATTAACTGAATAAACACGCAAGGTTAAACAAATACAAATAATAAAGAAATGCGGAAGCGTGGATAATCATAGTATCAACATAAATCATACAATCCATAAATAAACATATATACATAAAGAGTGAGGCTACGGTACTATGCATAGCACGGTTTGGTCCGTGCTACGATTCAATATTTGAGTTTTCAAAATCCTAACGGTCGATCCGAACCGTTCAACATGATTATAAAATGAATATGTACTTGCAAACCAAATTTTACTATTTTTTTAGATAGGTAGAAAATCACTGTTTTTGGATGGTCCAGAATTTTCAGATCAAGTGATTTTCTACCTATCTAAAAAAATAGTAAAAAAGTTCGAAAAAATGTAAAATTTGGTTTGCAAGTACATATTCATTTTATAATCATGTTGAACGGTTTGGATCGACTGTTAGGATTTTGAAAATTCAAATATTGAGCCGTAGCACGGACCAATCCGTGCTATGCATAGTACCGTAGCCTCACTCATACATAAAATCCATACAACCCACATCATAACACCATAAACACAATCTAAGCAAAGGGATACATGAACTAACGAGTTCGATGTACAAACCAAAACATCGAGACTCGTATATCCTAGCCAAAAGCCCTATAAAAAGTAAATCAACCTACGTGGTCATCCGGGACAACTCCTGGCAAATCCTACTGCTGATCACCAGTCTCTGTACCTAAAAACCCACAAAACAACTTGTGGGTGAGCGACTAATCACTCAGTATGTGACCCAGAATTTATCCCTCCAGAGATCCTCTACGGTCAAAGTATTTTTAAATATAATCTACGTACGACTTTTATAAATTTGTGATGCGTATGCAAGTTTAATAGTAATACAATAAAATACCCTATTTTATTAACTATTAAAAAGAAAATACATATAGTAGGTCCAGCTATCCAATGAAGCGATTAACCTATTATGCCAACATGTAAAAGATTCTCAAAATAAAACACAAGGAGAATATTATATCCATAACCAAATCGGTTTCAGTACCTAAATACTGTGTGTGGAAGATAAAATAATAATACGAAAAATTTATCACCCTGTCACCCCGTGTCGTGCCAATCGGATCGTTAGATCCAATAAGATATTGTCCAAGTACCGCGATCAATGAGTGCGATGATACACGCGTCCTAATGACAACGAGCATCACCCCCAACGTAAAATAACACACCTGCAGATGGACATATCTAAATCCCGTGTTTCGTACACTAAATCGATTCTTCAACCAAACATATAAAATAGCAGAAAACTACAAGCATGACATAAAATATAGTTAATCTCGTCCCTCATGAGCAGGAGAGAACTCTATTTGTCCGGACGGACTAGAACCGGTGCATGTAAATATAAAAATGAAACGAGAAAAGTATATAAATCAAAGTTATACATATAATAATCCTAGAAGACCTCCTGAGGGATCAAGGGATCACTCAGCTCAGTGGCTATCGGGCCTGCTTGTACCCCATCCTACGAGACGGAACGAAGTCACTCGTCTTTTCTCAGCACTCACCAATGCATGAGTACGACTACATAATAATATATTGTCTTCTACGAGAAGAAGACAAACTAATAATCTAATCTAATATAATATTTATATACTATATCTTTAAGTTACCCTACTCCTAAAATACAGTAAAATTATAGTTTTTCAGGGATTATGCAAGTCCTATCTACATTGTAGAAAGGATAAATATGCTTTACAGTTTTCAATGCAACTACTTAATTTAATTAAACATGACAGGTCAGGTGGGTCGACTCGTAAGAGTACGTCACGAAAAGAATAATTTAGATACCCCACACCTGAATATAAAGCAGAAGCCATGTGCAAACGCTAAACACCGGCGTAGTCTGCAGGATCCTCGCCTGCGCCGGTATAGTCGTCCGCGGGATCAGATCAAGGATCAGAATCAAGATAGGCCAAATGACCTGAAATTCGTAACGTAATCTAATTAAAATCTAAACTAAATTCACATAACACTCCCCCATCTTATTTTATTTATGTGTTTGAATTTAATTCCTTTCGTTACGGTTCATAATATCTAATCAATTCAGTCTGTCTGACTGTTCGGATTGATCATAGTTAATTTCATTTACTTTCATTATTTTACTGTTCGAATCAAGATAGGCCAGAGACCTGGTACCGCTAGGGTATCAGTAAAGCAAAAACTAGAAACAGGCACAGAGAACTAGAATCAACAGCTAGGAACATGAACAAAAAGGGAAAAGGAAGAAAGGCAACAAAGTCCCAACAGAAACAGCACAAAGCTGGTACCAGCATAGGTACATGTACAACCCAAAACAAAAACAACACATAACAGCGTACACCAACATAGAGAGCACACAAAGAAGCCAAGGCATCCCAACCATCATAAGATACAGCAACCGAACAGCCAGCCGGGAAAATCAACAACCCGTGCTAGACCATCCCAACACCCAAGAAAATCAACAAGCACAAATATAATTAAAAGGGGTGCTCATTAAGTACCCGTAGAAGTAGTATCTCGAAAAAATGGGCACTACCAGGGGGCTGGTACCAAGGTTTCTCCGCCTCGCCTCTCGACCCTCCCAAATCAGCAATCACCACAGGAAAGACACATCCGACACCGGAAAACACCACAAGCAAGGCACCAGCAAGCACCAAAACTACAAACCCTTCTAGGGTTTTGAAAAATCACAAGCACAGAGGTAAACAGAAAATAGAGGGAAAATGGCACAAAGTTCTCAACACATGAGAGTACAATCAAAAGAAACAAATCAAGCAACCAAAACCAAAGAGAGATAGGGACATATATAACCCGGTGAAGCATCGCAAAGAGGGGAAAACGAGTCAAGGCGTTAAGGAACTCTCTAACAGCCGTACAACCAAAGTCATCGCGCCACGAGGGCGATGCGACGGGGTAGGTCAAGCGGCAAAAACGCAGCCACACAAACCCTCTCCAACGCGCCAAGAGACAGATGAGGGTTTTGAAAGGGGGTCGGCCCCAGCCAACAGAGAGAAAGAGAGAGACAGGGGAGGGTTTAAAAAGGAGAGGCTGCTGTTAGTGTAATAATCTAGAAGTCAATCATAGGATAATTGTATTATATTTGTTTTGTTAATGAATTGGATGATTAATAAAGATATCATTTTGTTCCTTGAGTTTTATCGAAGGGTTAAGGACTTGAAATTGTAGAACTCCGTAATATAGATGATAAATACTCTTAATAGTCTCTAACCTTGGTAATTAGCAGGAACACTAATTGACCATTCAAAGGTTAGTGTGTGGATCAAATGATGGTTAAGTTTTACAAACCATAGACAAAGAGTTGTCATTTTAATCACATAGATACATGTTAGAGAACATGGTATTTGACAGACCCTAAATGAAACGTTAAATGGATTGTGTTCGTGTCATTAATGTTTCATTCAGAGTTAGGTTCTAAAGTATGAGGTAGTCGTCTTTCCTACATGAGAAGTGTGTATTCGTGAGTGTTGTTCAACACTATCCATAAAAAGTAGCTATACATATGACATTTCAGTATGCATAACTTATGCGGAGGGGAGATGTTCACCAAGACTACTATTGTCCATCGTATTTAATACGAGTAATGGTATCACTAGGCCTCTTGATAAAGTAGGATTATCAGCGCGCGATATGATTAAAGAGTTAATCATATTTGATAATCTACTTAAGATCGAGAAAATATTAAGTTTACAAGGATGACACAAACCTACCTTGAAACTATTCTGATACTATGTGACAAAAGAATAAACACGAGTAAATTATTTACTGGATCGTGATATTGTACTGTACAAGATTATCTGTGTCAATTGGGTAGTCATAATGCATTATGACAGATGTCGCTTATGATTTATAGAATTAAAAGGGGTTTTAATTCTATTGCCAATATAACACAGATCCTATCGGATCACACCAATAGGAACGTAATTAGATAATTTTATGATTAATTAGAAAGTGTTATAATTAATAATAAAAATAAATGTCATAGAGATGACAAGCTTAAACCAAATTAAATTTATAACGTGTATGACACGTCGTATAAATTTATCGCAACAACATACGCAATCCATATAATTATTCAGAATAATTATATGGATAATTAATGGATTAAAATATTAATTATGAATTAATATTTTTTGGGCCTAAAGCCCATTTTAATTTGGGCCAAATTAAATTTAGAATTTAATTCAAAAGCCCAAATTCAATCAAATGCAAATTGGGCTTATGACTCGAGGGGCATTTTTGTAAATATCCCTAGAACCGACTTTCCAAGGGCATTTTGGTAATTATCCAAACCGACTTTGTGGCCTATATGAAGGCATGAAGGGTGAGAGAGAAAATCAATCCAATCGATTCCAACACCATTTTCTCTCTCTCGGGTTTTCTTCTCAAATAATGATTTGCGTAGAAAAAAAAAGAATACGTAATCCACGTATATTCTTGCGAGAAAAGTTGTGAATAGTGTTTTTGCAAAATACCGCTGGTACAATATTTATGGCAAAAAAAATACCAGCTCTCTGGTTATTCCTAGTGGATACTGACATAGGCATTAGACGTCTGGTGCTCCGTATCAGAGTTAGACTGCACTTCCAATTCGAATTTGGAATAAGGTACAAATATAGTTTTAATTTATTTAAATGTTAAATAAATTTAATTTTATAATCAATCAGGGAGTAGATCCTCGACTTTTGGTAGAAGTAAAATTTTGATTTTACGTTCTTTCCGTACCATAAGGCTAAACAGAATTTAGCGGTAAATTTCTGAACAGAATTTAGCGGTAAATTCCCAAAAAGAATTTAGAGGTAAATTCCCAAACAGAATTTAGAGGTAAATTTCCTAACAGAATTTAGCGGCAAATTCCCCAACAGCTGCTTTAAGATTCGTGCAGAATTAAAATGAACGGGTGGGATAATTTCAGAAGCTAGGTGTGCTAAAATAACTAAAGGAATGCTATAACTTAAATTAATTCGTTTTTAATTTACAAACCTACTTATGGGTTTCACTAAATCTTGTATTTAAAGTTTTTATTAACATATTTATTTTTACAAAATTACTTGTTATTAACATGTTACCAAACTTTATTTTATTTTATGAAGTATTATAATTAAAATTCTAATTTAATAATTTGTAGGAATTATGTTAGATTATAACATATTTATATAATCCGATTACTTATTTACTTAATTAAATTTAAATTTAAATTAGCTGTAAATCTTAATTGTTAGTTTAATTATTAAATTTAAAATTTCAGACTATAACACTATTTGTTAATGATGTAATGGATGAAATCAAATTGTGAAATAAAGCGCTGAAATATTGTCCCCACCAAAGTGTCGGCCGAGTAAAGCAGAAAAGCGCTGAAATATTGACTCTGCCCGGAGTTAGAGGCTGAGACTCTATAAGTCGACCACAATGAAATCAGTCCTGTGTCAGCAAACAAGAATCTGACATGTACGCTCATCACCAGTCTTTTTGAAATCCGCACAATGTGATCACTTTGCAGTTTGCAACGTCAAGTAAGCACCAAACGGACCACGAATTCATATCAACTGAGGTAACAGAATATTTCAGTTTAGATCAAGACCATCCATCAGAATCTGCACGAATATTAAAGAGACTCTGCAACCGTTCAGTACAATACTTGAGTTTTCTAGGTTGTAGTTGGTAGTTGGTACTTGCGCCAGTGGGCAGTGACCAGTGGCCAGTGCATCATTGATTTTGTCAATTTCCCACCGGATCCAACCGGTACCCGAGCTACCTGTAATTAAATAGGTCTTTAAAATATTTACTCGTTTCAGATCTAACCCGACCCGATTGAATTTTTTGATGAAAGAAAAATGTACATAATATTAAAGGCCTACTCTACTCGGTGGTAAAGCAAAACATATAAAAGAGGCCCATAGTTAATAAAGCCCAAGATGACCGAAACACCAAGTTTTTGATGCTTTCTAGTTTCTTTCTTCACTGCTAGCCTGCTGCTGCTAGCAGCCTAGCAGTACGGGAGGAGGGAGAGAGAGAGAGCGCCACTTGAGTGGCAGCCCCTGCCAAGGTTTCGAGAAAGAGATGGAGGCGCCGACCTCCGTGGAATTCGACCTGGATTTCCTCCGAGCGGTTGATCAAGCGGAGTTGGACGCCTGGTCCGTTCTCTCATCCAAATCGAAGCGCCAACGGGTCACGCTTTCGCAAGATGATGAAGGCGCCTACACCTCTGCTCTAAAGGGAAGCCATAGCGCTCAATGGAAGGAGAGTAATCGACGATACAAGAGCACGGACGGTCGTGATTCGTCGGTCAGGAGCGAGGGCCGCTGCTATAAGTGTGGGGAGATGGGGCACTGGGCCAGAGAATGCCCTACGACTGGGAAAGCAAGCGGGCCAGTTGGTGCTGTAACTGGAGAGGAGTGTCCCTGTGGGGTGGGTAGGTGCTCGGTGCTTACATCAAACACCGCGAAGAACCCTGGTCGTAGATTCTTCAGATGCCCTGTCAGATCTGTGAGATTTCTTCTCTTTTATTTGTTTGTTTCCTTTGTTTTGTTCTCCTATGACTAGATACGCAGACACAGCACAGTGGAGAGCTGCAATGTCGAACTTGAGAGGGAGGGAGGCATTATTAAAGTGTTGGTTATTGTTATAGTTTGAGTGCCGCTTATTGTAATAGTTTTAGCTATTTATGTTTGAAAGAGTTTCTAGCAATTTTTGGCACCACAAAATTTTATTGCACTTAAATTGTCATCAATCTTGTGTGATAGGTTGCAAGTGAATGGTGCCGGGAAGAATATGTGGAACTCTATGCTTTTCTGAGCCATATTGACATCTTCCAAGAATTAGTGTTGAAGTATCAAATAATGTTAATTTTGACCAAACTCTTTTTTTTTTGTTCAAATAAGTTTGGGCTAGTTCAATTGGATCGTAGTTGCATATTCATATCCCAGCATGCTTTCAACTTCTTATTACAATGTTTGAAGATCCATATTACTTCTACATTGATGTTCAGATTTAAATATTAAAATTATGCATGTGACCGTCTTCTTGTAAATAACTAAGTTTATGATTAAAATTTTGACCAAATTTTGACCAGACTTGGCTACCAGGTTTGATTCTGGTATGAACAGGTATGGCCGGTGCTCATTAACCCATGTATAATTGAAAATAATTTGAGTATACTACAGTTGAGTTTAGGATTAAGTGAGACGTAGTTGCTCACTTAAGGCCTCATTTAGGCAAAATTAAAATTGTTAAATCAAGAATTATATGAATGCTGGGAGTTTACATAATTAATGAGAAATGACATTGCAGCTCTGTGGACATCAGGACCTCCTTTATTTGTTTCCCGAGTTGCATAACTCTGTGAATACTCTGAGGCTGCGTAAGGCCAAACTGAGGCTTAATTGTGAGATCCAGGTTTAGGCAAGTTTGGTTAGATCATTCTTCTTGTAGAACTAAAGATTTCATGGTATCAATTTGTGTCTAGTTGCTGCATTTCATTATGTATCAAAAGTAGCGTAATTAAATTATGACTTTGCTCTATGCATGGCAGGACATGGGTGGATGCAACTTCTTTGAGTGGTGTGATACTCCACAAAATCTGGCTCATACTGGTCCAACCAATCAGGTGAAGTCAGCTGTAGCTGCAATGCTGTGCCCTTGTGGTGCTGGCCCCTGCCAGATTCTGACAACCAAAAATGGGCACAATGCAGGACGCCAGTTCTATCGATGCCCTGTGAGTTTGGTATCATTTCTAGCTTGAATTTCTTCTATTTACTTTGAAACCCGTTTTGTCAAATTCAGATCCTAAGGAGAAATCTTTCTTATTCTACTTTACTAAAGTTTTTTGTTTCACTGTTGGATAGAGATATGATACAAGGGTCAAGGCTTTAAGTTTGAAACTGGATTTCATTACATCTAGTTGTGGCTAATAACAATTAAGAATATACAAATAAAGGAAGATAGTCACTTGACATCTGGATAACGGAATTATTTGACAATCTTGACAATATCTTTCATATCAATACAAAAAATGCTTAAAAGGAAAAAAAAAAGTAAGCAATTAATTTTTTTAGGTATATAGATAGGATACCTTCGGAATTTGTGCAATTTTAAAACTGTTCGATAATGCATTGAGACGATAAATTTAGATCGTTGAAAAGTTTAAGTTGTTTAGTCAATGGCATGCATTCACCAAATTTTGTATTTATGCTCCATGTTTGTAGAATGTGGATAATGCCTACAAAAGTAGAAAGTTTGATTTCTTATTTAATTTGTTTTCACAATGGTTAATGTTGTCGAGTTAAATTATTGTGAGTTGATCCTAAACCTAAAATAGTAGAGCCTTAGTTTAAGCTTTTGACTGTTTGGTTAACAAGACCTTTATATCATCTTCATGCTGTTATGTATAGTAGCAGTACATGTTACATCGTAGTATTAGTTGGAAAAATTGATTTAAATAAGTTTTTACCATATTTGTTGAAACCATGAAATCCTTATTTGCAGTTGTAGTTATGATGCTCATATGTTACTTGTTTATGTTATATTCCCTCTCTCTCTGTCTAGGGAGGAAGCTCATGTGGCTTCTTCAAATGGTGCGAGACTGACCAAACACGTAAGCCAGCACAAGTCGAGCCCTTCTCTCAGTTATACAGCGTCACCAATTACTCGAACGGTCAGATTTCTGGTGGAGAGCGTATTTTGGGCATATTTTGAAAAAGAAAAAGGAACTGGGAGGATAAATATGATGCTTCTGATATTTTGCTGTGGTTAAATGGTATTTGCGGGGTTTGCTAGGGTGCTATAAAAATTTCCAAACGGGACCAGGGGAGTGCCTTTTTTGTTGGACCATGTAAAGGATGCTTTGTTACTGGTGGTGGCAATTAGAATCAGCTTCTCAAGGATATCATTTTTACGTTTGTCAGTATGACATGTATATAAATACAGCCAAGACAGGTCAGGAATGAACTTGGATTGTGTTTTCTGACTGGACTTTGTTTACTTGCTCCAGAATATAAAATTTTGATGGGGAGTGAAAGAGAAGGGAAAGGGAGAGGAGTTGACCTTTAATTTTCTGCGTCTATGCTTAGTCGAAAAGAGATATATTAAAGATAACGAACTACATGAAGTTCATGAAGATATTTATCTTGTATTGGGTTTATGCTCATAAACCCAATACATTTAATTATAGTTTTTTTTTCTTTAATATTGGATATCCATCTATTTCATTAAATAAAACTAGTCTTCGCATCTCTGGTACCACGCTCCGTTACTCGTAAATAATATTAGTACTAATTTAAGCCTACATGTCTGTATAATGGGAGCAAAGGAGGTTCAATTTCTTGCTTATTCTGTTAGATTCACGTTGAGTTTCATGCACCTAGTTTAGTAGTTTAGAAGTTCAATAGTACGTTTGAATCTTAATACAGATCAAACGGTCTAGATGGAAAATCAAATCGAATTTAATCCGATTTCTATCAGAAACACCCACTCTATAAACTAACCTACAACACATCAGTAACATGAAAAAGAAACAGTCAATTTCATATAACAACAGAACAAAAGAAATATCCCAGTAAACCATGGTTTCAGAAGCAGATATAAAACTATTGAGAAAGCATTGCCGACAATGCATTTCGGTCAATTTTCATTCCACTTTCCAAGCTCCTTTTCTGGGTCCCTTCCTAATATGAAGGCACCATCCTTTGTGATAGAATCTTAAAGCATAACTGAGACATTCACTACCTAAATTTTTATTAATATCCAAAAAACCTATCAAATTTCGGATCCTAAACACGTTTTAAAAAAATTCGGAAAATAACCAATCTGCTAAATAATTTGGCAGAAATTCAATATTTGGCGGATATGGAATTCCTATTTCTGTTAAATAATTCAGCGGAAATACGATTTTCTGATTTTTCATTTAATTAAATAAGAGATGTTATAATTTTTTATTTTTTCAATTGAAATATTAGAATTATTTTTATATTTCTTGGAAAATAGATGTAGTACTATAGATACACTGTGACAAATAATCCGGATCAATATTTTTTAAGCCAGATATTTTGCGGCTGTAGAAAAATTAAAATAATTTTTGGTGTGTTATTGGAAAAAAATATTTTGAATCTGAGTTATTGATCCCGGTGCAAAAGTCATTTTTGGGTAAATAAAGAAATTATCGTGGTCCTTTTAGTACATTCAAATTCTACATTACTCCATCTATTTTCCTAGAAATTATTTTATATTTTTAATATTTTAATATTTTCCTAAAGACATTTATTGAGAAACAGATGAAGTGCCTTAAAATTTGAATGTACTAAAAGGACCATGATAATTTTCTTATTTATCTAAAAGTGACTTTTGAACTGGGACCAATAACTCAGATCCACAACATTTTTATATTTTTTCAGGTAACACACAAATAAATATTTTAATTTTTCTTACAGCCTCAAAAAATCCTGACTGAAAAATGTGAATCCGGATTATTTGTCGCAGTCTTTCTATTAAATTCAATTCTATAGTATTCCATCTATTTTCAAGGAAATATAAAAATAATTTTTATATTTTAATAGAAAAAAATAAAAAAATCATAAAATTTTCTATTTAATTAAAATAGGAAATCAAAAATTCTTTTTCCGTTGAATAATTCAGCAGAAATAGGTTTTCCGTCAAATTATTCAGCGGAACCCTTTTTCCGCTGAATTATTCAACGAAAAGCAGAATTAGGGATGTAAAGGTAATAAATTATTATTAGGACTAACTTTAATATTTTGAAAGTTTTAGTGCTTCAATGCAAAGATTCTTATAATTCTCCAAAAAGTAGAGAGCACTTTCTGGTACATCTAATATAATCTAGAAATCGTGCAATGGCGATTCTACACCTACAAATACCACAGGGACTGTATAAAAGACCCAAGATTCCACATTACAAAAACTATAGTAACTAATAAATAATATTATAGAGTATGAGGGCTCCAATTTGATAGTATTAAGTTATTATTATTATTATGGAGTATGAATAGTGAGTTTTTTTTTTTTAATAATATGAATAGTAAGTTGGAAGAACCCTAAAAGAGTGGATCAACACATAGAGGTTATTATAGAGTATGAATAAAAACTATAGTAACTAAAAACACAAAACACCAAAATATAGGTTAAATTAAGGTGACATTAAATTGAGGGGCAACCCCTCACTAAAGATGTCAACTTAATTTAACCTATATTTTGATGTTTTGTGTTTTTAGTTACTATAGTTTTTATTCATACTCTATAATAACCTCTATGTGTTGATCCACTCTTTTAGGGTTCTTCCAACTAACTATTCATACTCCATAATAATAATAATAACTTAATACTATCAAATTGGGGCCCCTCATACTCTATAATATTATTTATTAGTTACTATAGTTTTTTGTAATGTAGAATCTTGGGTCTTTTATACAATCCCTATGGTATTTGTAGGTGTAGAATCGCCATTGCACGATTTCCAGATTATATTAGATGTACCAGAAAGTGCTATCTACTTTTTTGCTAAATTATTTGGCGAATTGGTTATTTTCCGAATTTCACTGAAAACGTGTGTATAATCCAAAATTTGATAGGTTTTTTGGATATTAATAAAAATTTCGACATTCACTACATAGATAATTATAGTTGAAAAAGGCTATTTTAAACTAATTATAATAAAAATAATTAAAGTGACTATTATTATTATTATTATTATTATTATTATTATTATTATATTAGAGTCCGGCTAGTATCATAACATTATAATTTCAGTCTAAGTTATAACGAGTCAGTTTTGCGATTCAAAATTAACATTATTACGAACATGATGTTTTGAAAGTAATTTCACTATTTTTTTTTGACGAAATTATCATACGTATATGTAATTGTATATAAAATTGTCAAATTAAAATGAAACTATTAATGTTGATACTATAAATGATTAGAACCACATCAACGAGTGTTCACATTGCAAGGCACGAACGAACAGCAGCACAACACAAACCAAAATTCCCGTTATGAACTTGTGAGAAATATTTTTTACAGCCACTGTCAAAACATTTAAAAAAAAAAAGACATCGTGAGAAACAACTTATTACAAAGTTGCTGAGATTTTGCGAGTCTGCTAAGCAGCAACTCCTTACAACAAAGTCGTTGAGATGCGAGTCTGCTCAGCATCTGGTGCGCTCGTTATGCCTTGCGAATGATGCAATCCTATTCCTACTTCCTAGTTGGCTTCTTCTCGAACGCGTATCCTCTGCATTAACTCAAAAGGGAAACTTTTGAGTTAATGAATCTTAACCATCTGATTTTAAACGGAGCCAATCCTGTAACACAGGGGCCTTTTAATATTGGTGCAGATCTAATTCACACGAATTTTAAAACAGATCGGACTGTTGAGATTTATTAACTCAAATGATTTTCTTTTGAGTTAATGCAGAGGATATGAATTCCTTCTTTCTCTGGGACTCAAAATTACACGAGCGAATAACACAACCGAATTGTCACCGAAGGCTGTACGGATCTTTTGCAGTGGGTGACCCGTCACATCATGTATGTGAGAGGTTTTTAGGTGGATCGTATTAGCTTTTGAAAATTGGATTTGATTGAAACAGTTCGACTTCGGAAAATTGTTCATTTACGGATCAAACGAATTTATGATAGTTCATTTTTAGAATATGCAGAAGGTTCGGACGGATATTTATTCTTTAGTTAAATTTGTATCCGAAAATTAGATACAGATATCTGATATCCGTACGGATACGGATACAAATATGATTTTAAATTCTAATTATTTTTATCCGAATAGCAAATATATATTATATTATTTAATACATATATAAAAAAAATTATGTTATTCGCTATTATAAAAAATAGATATCCGTATCCGTATTCGTTTAATATCTGATCTGTATCCGTATCCATCTAACATTTGATCTGTATCCGTATCCGAAAAATAAAAATTAGATACAGATATGTATCTCAAAATTAAATATGGATATTCGATATCCGAATATCCGTACGGATACGGATACATATATGGTTTTAAATTCTAATTATTCGTATCCAAATAACAGATATATATGTTATTCACCATTATAAAAAAATAGATATCCGTATCCGTATCCGTTTAATATCCGATCCGTATCCGTATCCATCTAACATTCGATATGTATCCGTATCCGAAAAATAAAAATTAGATACATATATGTATCTAAAAATTAGATACGGATATCCAATATCCGAATATCCGTACGGATATGAATACATATATGGTTTTAAATTTTAATTATTCGTATCCAAATAACAGATATATATCATATTGTTTAATACATATATAAACAAAGAGGAGGGATCCACTTACAACAAATTTGAGTTACAACAAAGTTACAACATTCATTTTTTTCATTTTCAAAGTCCAAATCGTCGATCCAAACCGTTCAACATGATTATCTAAATAAAATGTACTTGCAGATCAAATTTTATATTTTTTTGAATTTTTTTACTATTTATTAAGATGGGTACAAAATTCAATGATCTAAGTATGGCTATTTTTTGTAAAATACTTAATAAATAGTAAAAAAATTCAAAAAAAATGTAAAATTTGATCTACAAGCACATTTTATTGTGGAGATCATGTTGAACGGTTTGGATCGACGATTTGAACTTTGAAAATGAAAAAATGAATGTTGTAACTTTGTTGTAACTCAAATTTGTTGTAAGTTGATCCCTCCTCATAAACAAATTATGTTATTCACCATTATAAAAAAACAAATATCCGTATCCGTATCCGTTTAATATCCAATCCGTATCCGTATCCATCTAACATTCGATCTGTATCCGTATTCAAAAAATAAAAATTAGATACGGATATCCGATATCCGAATATCCGTACGGATATGGATACAAATATGGTTTTAAATTCTAATTATTTGTATTCAAATAGCAGATATATATCATATTGTTTAATACATATATAAAAAAATTATGTTATTCACCATTATAAAAAAATAGATATCCGTATCTGTATCCGTTTAATATCCGATCCGTATCTGTATCCATCTAACATTCGATCTGTATTCGTATCCGAAAAATAAAAATTAGATACAAATATGTATATGAAAATTAGATATGGATATCCGATATCCGAATATCCGTACGGATACGGATACATATATTGTTTTAAATTCTAATTATTCGTATCCAAATAGTATATATATATCATATTGTTTGATACATATATAAAAAAAAATTATGTTATTCACCATTATAAAAAAACAGATATCTGTATCTGTATCCGTTTAATATCCGATCTGTATATCCGTGTCCATCTAACATTCGATCCGTATCTGTATCCGAAAAATAAAAATATATACGGATATGGTTTTACCAGTATCCGATCCGTTTGCACTCCTAAATCAAAATCTTCAAATTAAGTTAGATCTGTTATTTCTTTATTGATATTAAAAGAGACTGATCATTAGTTTGACCTTTTAAAAATATTAAAGTGGTCTCGGAAGGTTTACAATATATTATTAACTTATGAAAGAAATCAGCAGAATTTAACAACATTTAACAAATAATATGAACATACATGCTAGTGAATGTAATTATGGAATGATCCAATAGAGTTTCAGCATAGAATAATATCGTGTTAGATGTTTTTGGATCATCACAAAATTGTATTCCATTTCGACTTCCAATCACTATACCAGAATGATTCTGAATTTCTGCAAAGTTTAGTATAACCCATACAATATGAAGAACTGAAATAGGTAATAAAGCACATGCCACTAAACAAAGCGCCATGACCAGATAGGTTCACTGGTGAGTTTTATAGTCAGTTCAGAACCATACTCATGCCAGACCTTTTTCAGACATACGCCAATGTCACGCAACAACATCCACATACACTGAAACCGCTCAATGATTCCTTCATAGCACTAATACTAAAAAAGCAAGGAGCAGCAGAGCCAAGAGATTTCAGTTCAATAAGTTTTGTGAACTCAATGCAAAAGATATTCTCTAAGATCATGGCAAATAGATTGAAGTCCAAGATAGATAAACTTATTTCACCAAATCAAACAGGATTTTTGGAGAATAGGTTTATAAATGAAGGTTTCCTCTATGCCCAGGAGTTGGTCACCATGGCTACAAAGCAAAAGCACAAATTGGGACTTTTTAAGGCAGATATCTTCAAAGCTTTTGACACAGTGTCACGGGAATTTATCAAACAGATTCTCATGGTAAGAGGGTTTCCACCACAATGGATCTCCTGGATACACAATGCAGTCTTACAAGGTTCCTCAAGGGTATTGATCAACTCAATTGCGGGAAAAAAATCATACTCAAGAGAGGAGTTAGACATGGTGATCCTGTATCACCACACATCTTCATCCTGACCATGGATTTCCTAGCTTTATGGACAAGCAAACTCATATACCTCAACCTTATACAAAGACCTTTTCCATAAAGCCATCAATGCCTACTATTTGCGGATGACACACTTTTTGTAATCAAGCCAACTGTACAACAGTTGCAATTTTTAAAGATTATTCTCCATATTTTTGGAGAATTGTCAGGTCTGAAGATAAATTCACACAAATCACAATTTCTTGTCACATAAACTCCACTCACAGAGGTTCAGGAATTGGCCGATATTATGCAGTGCCAAGCAGTAGATTTTCCAATCACTTATCTAGGAATGCCGCTTTCAAACAAAAGGTTGCACAAGAGGCACTATTTTGATCTCATACAAAGAATAGGCAACAAGCTCCCAACATGGAAATCGGCCATGCTCTCAATAGGGGGGAGAGTGACACTTTTAAATGCTACTTTGACAGCAATGCCAATTTACATGATGCAAACATTCTGCTTCCCAAAATGGGTTATAAAGAAGATTGGTAAAATTAGAAGAAGATTTATGTGGCATGGTCATAAACAGCAACAAGAAAGATACATGAGTCTGGTATCATGACAGGTGGTCACACTACCAAAGCAGATGGGAGGTTTAGGAGTACTGAACCTGGAAATCATGAATATGGCACTACTGGCAAAAGTGGCATGGAAGTGGTTGCAGCCGGAAACATCTGCATGGATGGACATAGTTAAGGTCAACAAGCCCACTGTCAGACCATGGGAAATGCAAAACACTACACCATTCTGGGCTAACCTTAAACAGATCACAGAATTTATGAAAATGTCAGTGCAGTTCAAGATAGGGCAAGGGATCACTGTCAGATTCTGGCAAGACAGCTAGTTAGATGGGCCTATCAAACACAGGTATCCACTGCTTTACTCACTGACACAAGATATAGACATATCAGTACAAGAAGTAAGAGGTCAGGGGCAATGGGTTTTCCAAGAGGAGCAAAATGTCAGCCAGGAAGTGATGAAAGAGAGGGATTTACTTCTGCAAGAACTCAACTAAGGAATACAGCTACAAAGACATACCAGAGTGGAAATGGAAAGCCAATAAAGTTTTTTCTGTCAAATTCTATTACAGGACAATGCATATGGGATTGACCCAGTCAGAACTTGGCAACTTATGGCACATCAAGGCACCAACAAGGGTACTCATATTTGGTTGGCTTATGTTGAAGAATAGAATATTAACCACTAATAACCTGATATTGAGGGGATAACACATAATTAATAGATGTTACCTGTGTAAAAAGGAAATGGAAACAATAAGGCATATGTTTGGACCATGTGAATTTACGGTCTCTCTCAGGAGAATGATTAAGGAAGTAATGCCAGTACTTACTCAGTGTGACTATTTTGCACACGGGAACTTTCGAAACACCATTCTACATTCCTCGCAAATTACAGCAAGGCAAATGAATCTGACATTATACTTTGTGATCTGGAGAGAGATGTAGAAGAATTTTTCAGGATTAGACCAAATCAATACATCAGTTGAGGGCTGAGCTGGTGGATGAATTCACAACCTGGTTCGCCAATAGAGCTGGAATAGGCTAAGCGCGCAATTTTAATGGAAATTTTCTTTCTTTTGCATTTACTACTATCATGTAAATAATCCTCTTTTACTTTCTTTATCTTATTTTCTTTCTTTTTTCAAAAACTTTGTAAAATTGACACCATTCGTGTCTGATATATGGAATATGGGAGCTTTGTTGGGATTTCACGTGTATTCCTATGTGGTGAGAATTTAAAATTTTCCCATCACCACTTGGCTCAATACACAAAGGATCTTATTTTTACGACAAAAGAGAACAAGATTTTCTTCAACAAACTAATGTGTACTAAATTAAGATAAATTATCTCATCTAATTTATTGCAAGAGAAAAATGATAAAACCTTTACCTAAAGAGATTGTCAAATCTCTTGATGGAGAGAAGCCGGTTTCCCTTCTAGATCTCGTGTTCTTCTCGAAAACGCCTCTTAGTTCACCTTGAACCTAAACAACGAACTTACACACCTCTTAGATAGATGGATGTGAAGTTCAAAGCTTAGATCCAACCACTTAATGATCTTCAAATCAACAAGCTATTTGATTTCTTGGTGGCTAAACCTAACAAGAAGAGATGAGAGAAAAATGTGTAATTTTTGGCCAAGTAAGGAAGCACCTTCTTAGTATTTTGGCCTTGAGAAAAATGGGCTGCTCAAGAGGAATTTCGGCCAAGGAAGAAGAGCAGAATTTTCTCACATATTTCCTTAATTACACCCCTTAAAATAGGCAAGGGGTTAGGGCTATCATTTGTGTAAAGTTTGAACTATTTACACAATTGCCACTAGCCTTATTTAGCCATTTTATCATCTCTAATCTCATCTTGTGATTGGTTTAATAAATTAATTTATGAATAAATAATATTAATCATATTATTCAATTATGCAATATTCTTATTATTCTTATAATGCATTCTAACATTATACCAAATAATATTTGCATAACTTCATAAATTTATTTATGATCTAAGCATGTCATATTATGACATTTTATTTTAGTATTTCATCTCATGTATTTTATCTAATACATCATTATGAAATATAAAATACTTGTTGTTTCTCTTCAGTTGGTGTGACCGTACAGAGGATCTATGTCATCTTGGCAATAATATAAAACTTTATATTATTGACTATAAGAGGTTCTATCATTACATTATAGTTATCCAAACGACATAGTAATCATTTACTCAATCCACTATTTCCGTGTCTATCCTTGTCACATGATATTATGAATAATATGCAAAATAGGATCGTGTCATTCTTGCATTATATTCTTTTCTTGGTCTCTCAAGTGGATTATAATTATAACTACATCAGTTATATTGCATGCGATATAATTTCACTTTACCAAGGGGTCCAGTAATATCATAACTCAAATTGAGGGACAATGATAATATTAACATATAGATTTCTCCCGCACAAGTTGTACACAACGAACTATTATTTTATTTCTATCATAAGATAGTATTTAAATAGCAATCACATTATATACTTCTCATGTGAAAAACCTACACATCTCATATCTAAGATTCCAAAGACACAATGGAAACATTAATGACACAAAACACAATATATATAATGTTCCATTCATTTAGGTCATGTTCAATATATAAAATACATATTTATATATTCATGTTATTAAATGATAATGCTTTATCAACATTTATAGAACTTCAATGTACTTTAATCAACATGACAATCTTCCTCGGTAATTAATGTTCCTCTTTAATTACCACGATTGTGAACATATTTAGTGATTAAATGTTTCTCATCTTTAGAGTTTTATGGTTCAAGACCAAGAGCATCTTCTTGAACACTTCCAAAGATATAACATATAAATCTCAAGGAACATGAATAATAACATTCGTAATAAAATCATGAACAACATATAAATTATTATTAAAAACATAACTTTCAAAACACACATCCTTCAAGCTTGACTCCTATATTTCTCATAAAAAAATAACACAAAAATTGTATAAGAATAATTAAAAAAAGTATTAAAATATGAATAGTGTGAGATGAGTACTAATTTTTTTTATAATTCAGAACAGTGTAAATGTAATTTGAATTGTGGAATTCGCAATAGTGCTAATTCGAAGATACTAATTCATTATTTATATAAAAATATTAATTCAAATTCTCGCTACTATGACATCAATGTCATTCGGTCGTAGTGATACTGACTCCAAAATCCATCAAATAGACTTTGAATAATAAATCAAACTACTCAAACTGATCGATTTTATAAGTGATACATTTACATGTAAATTTTATAAATTTTCGAATTAATTTTGTATGACAAATGGTCAAAAAAAAATTAATGTATTAAAATTATAACTTAAAATCTTCTTTTTTTACTGCTTCACTTCATATGAAATGAATTTGAAAATTTATAATTACATATGTAAATGGATCACTCGTAAAATAGAAATTTGAATATATTGAATTCGTTGTTTGTAGTCTATTTAATAAATTTTACAGTCAGTATCACTACGGCTAAAAAAACTAGTTTTATTTGTGCATCCAAATACAATCTTATTGAATAATCTTTTAGTTTACGGAAATCGGAATTGTTTCCCTTATGGATTAGATTGCAAGCACTCAATATCCTCAATTATTGTACTCATTTCATGTGAGGTTATTTGTCATTATGTTTTTTTTTTATCGTCTGATTGAAATTGTCTTTGTCCTAATCAAACTATTTAAACTAATGATATATCTTTTGGTTTGGAATCATATAATAAATTTTATACTGCCGAAAAGAGCTTTAACCCAATCGTAAATGAAAACATAACAATTAAGAACGAAGAGGTCTAATGCTAATGGAATCAAATCAATAATCAAATACCTCGGCAAGCACATGGTCTCCTTAAGTTCATAATCATTAGACTGTTTATTTTTTTTAAGAAAAAAAGCTCAGAGCCCGTTTCATTACTCAAAATACCAGTATTTGGTCCGTCGCCTAACACACATCCTACATTAGAATTATGCATATGATAGGTGTAAATTATATACACCGTCGATCTAGTTTTTATCATAAAATAACACCAAATATCTTGTATTTTGGATATAAAGTGAATAGAATACACCTAGAATCAAGTTACTGCGTTCTCTCGGCTTTACAATGCAGGAAACGATGAAAAATGAAGAAAAATACTCCCAGTGCGGACGCACTCAGTACTTAGACAAATTTCCAGCATCGTTGAACTTCACAGACAAAAAGTCTGAGCCTAATGCGTCCGCAGTCACCTCCAGTGCGGGTGGGGTTATCCGCACTCACTACTTAGCCGATTTTTGCAACTTTCAGATTATTCAGGAAAGCAGAAAAGTCCGAGACTAGTGCGGACGCACTCAAAGAAATACGCAGAAAATCCAGAAAGGGAAACTTGGAACCAAAGGAAAGTTGGAGCCAGTGCGACTCAGACCACTCGCACTCACCACCAGTGCGGACGCACTGGACCCGCAGATAGCTAGAAATTCACGTTTTCAAGAGGTTTTCTATTTTTGGCACAGCAGGGACACGTTTTAGAAGGCCAAAAATAGATATGACAGTCTGAGGAGTGCACCAACTAACTCCACTTCTAGCTTCTAAATTGGGCATGATCTTTGGCTATAAAAGAGGAAGAATTTCATCTCTCTTATCATCCACTATTACATATCTATTTTCCACAAATTGAGAAAGAGAGATCTGCAGAAATTTTCGAAGTTCCGAAGGCTTTTCAAGGAAGGAGAAGAAGAAGATTCGAGCAAGGAGTCGGCAAGATCGAGATTTTTGATCTAAGAAAGAGTGTAATCATTTCTTTATTTCATTTCTTATTGTTTTTGCCAACCTTTGTTATGGATCTCTCCAAGAGAGAGTAGTTCTCTCTCTAGGGGTTTATGTCATGTAGCATGAACTTGTTTAATTTTATCTTACTCAGATTTTAGTTTTTGTTATGATTGTTTGATTTGATGTTAATTTCTGTGATTTATTCTTTGTGATGTTCCATAATTTGTGCTTGAATTGTAGTTATCCCGCTTAGGTCTTTTAGACCCAAAGTAGATTAGGATCATTTAGGATAGTACAAATTGTAATCGCAAATACCTTAGGATTTGGATTAGAATGGACCAAATTTGATATCAAAACCGGAACTATAGGAATTAAGGTTAGGATTTGGTGAAGAACTTAATCGTGAAGTCAAATCCCTAATTAGGACCCCTTGAATTGAATTGCATGTTGGTATGAAGGACTTCATCGTGAAGTACCAATATCTAGGATAGGATAGGCTAACACTAAGCTTCATGGTCTAGGTGATCTAGGCACGTTATTTAATCACGGATGTGACCCTGGATAACATTTTAGGTTAGAAACCTTGTCAAATCAAACATGAATTTAAATAAACCGAGTAGATAGAATTAGCAAGGGATTGTGGACCGAATACCCCTAGACTTCTCCAACTTGATTCTCACCCGACTTTTAATTGCTTTTTGTTACAAAACTTTAATTTTTCTTCAAAAACGAAATTACACAAAACCCCCTTCTTTACTTTTATTGTTTAGTTTTAGAAGTAGTTTTCTTTATTAAAAAGTGGTATTTCCCTATCTCCCTGCGGATCGATACCTAAATACTACAATCGATAGGTTGTGCGCTTGCAACTAATCTATTTATTGAGTACGAATGTTTATAAATATTAAAGGCAAAAAGAGTACAAAAATCCTATATCAAAAATAGTCAACAACATACAAGCACCATGCATTATTATGCCGAAATTTTTATTAATACTACTGTAAAAAAAAAAAACCCACATATTATGAGGAATTCGAAAAATACCAGGGCCTTCAAGTCAATCTGCGGCCCCATTTTTGGGGGGCCGCAGATTGACGTTGAGACCCCCAAAAACCCAAAAATGCACTGTAATATACTAATATTTAGGTTTTTGAGGGGCCGCAGATTGACTTGGAGGCCCTGATATTTTTCATATTCCCAATTTCAGTGGTGTTTTGGTTTTTTTTTTTTGAAATGGTATTAATAAAAATTTCGGATTATTATGATCAGTCCTATAATAATTAGATTGTAATCTTGATAGTACTACCATTTAATCAAAGGCAAATCTACAGCCAAACAAAAAGTGTTTAACCACCTTTGTGATTTAAAAAAAATTAATCATCAATCATGTATATTGAAATTTAATTGATTTATTACTTTTTTAAAATATTTCTTATATAATTCAGTCGTTCTCATAAAATGTTAAATATATGTTTGTAACTCGATGGTTATAATTTCACGTATTTGAATTCAAATCTTAATTACCACACATTATACATTTTAAGTTTCAATCTTCGGATCTTTTATTATTTTTTTACTTCCGCACCTGCTTTTAATTTAATTGCTTTATGGGATAACAAATAAGAGATGTGAGCCATGCCAATCATATAAGATGAACATTTGTACCATATTGAAGGCGTCGTCAAAATCAAAAGGACCTATTGGCTACGTCCAATTTGTTTGATGTTTTTATTCCATTCACTATTCCTCATCTTCATTTATTATTTTTGTTTTTGTTTTTGTTTTTTAATGCAAGGATGTGCCCGTAGACATCTTGTTACTTTCCTGATGTACCAATTATGGGCAAGTATGTATTAATTGCATTGTCAAATCATTACCCATATGGCCATACCTCTTAAGTCCCTCCAACTTCACTAACTTCCCCATCGTTTTTTATGGAGTATTATCACAATATTTTGTTATAAATGATTCATTTGTGAGAAATAATTTTACATGTATATATTCGACAATTACTTTTTCAAATTCTTCAATATGAGGTAATCAACCTCTAGATGTTATTTTCCCTAAGAAAATGACCAATTTGAATGAGAGATGTTATTTAGAAATAAAGAATTATTTTTTCAAAATAAAAGAAAATTGAATAATATACAAAAATAAGTGAGATGTTTGATTTCTATTTTTATGTTTTCATATTTCACATTTTTATGCTTTAATTATACTTTGGAGAAGTTTTTTATGAACAACCAGAATTAATATAATTAATTTTTAATTCTAAATAATATTAAATCATAGAAAAATTCAAATAAGAATAAAATTATTGGGGCTTTCTACCCATTTTACATGCAAAATTAATAATGGGTAACAAAATTATAAGTTTGGAAGTCATTGTCACAAACTTTTAAGAGGGTGATTGTAAAAAAAAAAAATAAGAAGGTAATTTTTTTTTGTTGGGTGAGAGATATTAATCAAGATATTAATCGAAAGAAACAAACAGTTATGAACTGGTATTTAAAGGAAACAACTCATTTAGGACCAGTACGTACAATTTTTTTCATTTTTTAATTGTAGGGACCAAAGTAATGAATGGCTTAGAAACATCAGAATTAAACCCAACTGGGAAAACGACATACACTACGGACCACTTTATGTTATTTCTTGAAAATGATACAATTGGTGTTACATCTATGAAATTAGGACTAGAAACATATTTACTATACAAGTTGGTACTTTTGTTCTTATCAGAAAATTTTGGTAGGCTTGGAGCAGGGTTGATTAATGAGCGAGCATGAGCGAGTTGGGGTATGCTCATGCTCGGCTCATTAGCTTAATGAGCGAGTTGTTAATGAGCGAGTTAGAGCGAGTTGCCGAGTTGTTTAAAATACATCATTCAAAAACTATTTTTTATTTATAGAATTTAACAAATTGTCATAATCTAACTTAATTAAACAGTACATAATTTAACAAAAAATTATCCATAAGCAAATTTAACAAAATCAAATAACTATTTTTTTGTAGTTCTCACAGCCCTACATGTCACATACTCAAAGCTATCTTCTTGTCACATACCTACAAATTTGTATTATCAAAATAATAATAAAAATGTAGAATTTAAAAATATACAAATTCAGAACTGTGTATTAATATTAATGATCAAATTTTTTGTGATCAAATTTTGGGTTATATTTTGAGACTAGTGTATTGATGAGTATGGCCCGAAACCAAAGAAAATTAAGGAATAGTGCATTGAATGAGAATTGTAATTCTGCTTGTTTTAGGAAAATTTGCAAATTCTTAATATTATTTTTTGGATATACTAACAGCTATTAGAGAAGTGGATTAGATGTGGCAGGATTTATGTAACTCAGTTCTTAATGAGCGAGTTATGAGCGAGTTGAGGTATGCTCATGCTCGACTCATTAAGTTAATGAGCGAGTTATAGCGAGTTGATAATGAGCGAGTTGTTAATGAGCATTTAGCGAGCGAGTTACAAGTTATGAGCAATTTACTCACTCCTAACTTGGAGAGCCGACATTTTTATTAAAATCCAAAGTTAATTAGAAATTAATTATTATACCCATGATTCCTGACTTTCGCCAAAAATGTCCAAACCGGCTATTTTATGGCCGGTTTTTTCTTTTTTTTTTTAGAGACACTATGAAGAGCAAAATAATGAATTCTAACACTGAAAATTTGAATTTTTGTTTAAATTATTTGTTAGATTACTTTTTTTATTTATAATTAGCATATTTATACTAAAATACACTAGATTACTTGAAATTATGTTGAATTACACTATATTACAATAAATTACGTTGAATTACACTAAATTACGTTAAATTACACTAAATTACAATAACTTCGCTAATTATGCTGAAATACGGTAAATTACGCTAAACTACGCAAAATTACGCTAAAGTATACCGATTTTGTGTCATCTTTCATGAATAATAAAAAATAGTAAAAAAATTCGGAAAATAGTAAAAATTGGTATTCTACAAGTTTATTATGTAACTAATTTACTGAGCTACTTAGATTGAATAATAGAAATATAAAAATCTTAATCGGAAACTTCAACTCAAGTTTTGAGGCTCTTCCCTTAGTTTTTTTATAATTCTGAATTTTGAAATCCGGCATAGCGAGCACGGACGCATGTGTCTTTTTGCAAGCTTTCCGAAAAGTGATCATTTGCTGAAATCGGACACTTGAGTGCCGTTTTATGACCGTTTGAAATTTCGTCGTCGTTTTTCACCTTCTCAGTGAAGATATCGTCCCTATTCATATGTAATTTAGCGTAATTTAGCGTATTTTAGCGTAATGTAATGTAATTTAGTGTAATTTAACTTAATATAGTGTAATTCAACATAATTTCAAGTAATTTAGCGTATTTTAGTATAAATATGCTAATTATATATCAAAAGAAGTAATCTAACAAATAATTTAAACAAAAAATTCAAATTTTCAGTGTTAGATTTCATTATCTTGCTCTTCATAGTGTCTAAAAAAAAGAAGAAAACCGGCCATAAAATGGCCGGTTTCTGGGAGAGAAAACCGGCCATTTTATGGTCGGTTTGGACATTTTTGGCGAAAGTCGGAAATCGTGGGTATAATAATTAATTTCTAATTAACTTTGGATATTAATAAAAATGTCGGCTTGGAGAGCCTATGTCTTATTTTAGACTAAAAAAGTATAACAGTGTTTATATTCAATTAAAATAAATTTGACAATTTATTTTAGTGAAATTATTTTATAAATGTCATATTGACAAAAAAATATTAATTCTTATTCGCTCATATATTTCCGAAATTAATTTATGGAATGTGAGATATTTTTTCAATTTATAAATGCTAAAAGCAATAAAAAAATTAGTTTCATGATTGTAACTTTTCTGAAATTAACCTTAAATTAATTTCAGTTAAATTTCTGTTGATGTTCTAATATACTCTAATATTTTTTTATGATGACAATAAAAGATACTATTTGTAACTTGATGTCTACGTGCATGTATTCTTTGTAATTAACTATTACACACACTTTTTGATGGTTTAGAAAGAAACTATAGTTAAAAAAAACATGTGACACTAAAAAATTAATATCTACTTTTAAGAATATTACATAGAGGTTAAAATGACTCATGTCTTTTTCATGATACATTGTGTTTCACATCTTTTATTTTTGTTTTCAAAATCCGAATAGTCGACTTGAACCAATTAGCATGATTTCCATATTAAAATGTGCTTGGAGACTAAATTTTAAATTTTTAAAATTTTGCTTTTTATTATTTTAGATAGATACAATATTACTCTTTCCAAACCATCCAAAAACAGTAATTTTGTACTAATTTAAAAAAATAGTAAAGAATTAAAAAAATATATAAAATTTGATCTTCAAGTAATATTATTTAATATGAAGATTTTGTTGATAGTTCGGATCGACTATTTAAACTTTAAAATAAAGATAAAGGATAGGAGGCATGTTTGATAGTGCATACCATCAATTACAAATTTGAATATGAAGCCGGATACTATAAACAAAAGCGGAATCAAAATTTGAATGGATGAAGATAATGTTAAAATAAAAATTTAGAACAACCAAAATTTCTGTCTCGATATATTTGTCAATAATATTCTTGTATGTTATGAATAATATAATTTTAATTACAATGATTTTTGCTATGAATAATATAATTTTAATTAAATTTTTTTTGAGATAAAGATATGAAACAAGTCATATAACTTCAAAGGACGAGGCTATGGTAATATGCGTATTACTGATCGACATGCTATGGAACCATATAACTGTAAGTTCAAACAGTTGATTTGAACCATTAAACATGATTTCTATATGAAAATGTACTTGCAAATCAGATATTATATTTTTTTAAAAATTTGTTTACTATTTTCTAATATAAGGTAGAAAATCCCGAAATTTGTAGCCATAATCTTAAAAAATTCAAAAATTCAAACATAATCTCACATTTGAAAAATCTCAAATTATAACCATACCGTTAGCGTTGCTAGCAGTAGAAATTGTTTAATATCGCCAGCAATGCTAACGCTATTTCTCCCAGTTAATATAAAAGTTGAGGAGGGTTCAAATGCCTCTATTTTTTGTGTCTCCATCATATTTTCATTTTTAAAACTTTAATAACTCAAAATTTAAAACTTAAAATTCAAAATAAAACCGTTGGATATGAACTACACCATTTTATCTATGCACGTGTAAAAAATTATGGCATTTCAACTTTGTTTTGGTTGTCATCTTGAGCTTGTAAGAATGTATACTAATGTGGATAATTTTTAGACGTTGATTTTTCAACTTATTGATTCACATAAAAGCAAAATTGAAATGTGATAATTTTTTATGAGCACATAGAGAAAATAACATAGATCACATCTAACGGTTTTATTTTGACATTTAAATTTTAAACTTTGCGTTATTAAAGTTTTAAAAAATGGTGGCATGATGGAGGCACAAAAAATGAAGGCATTTGAACCCTCTTCATAAAAGTTTTATTAATTTTTGAAAATATATAAAACATCTTGGAATTTAGGGTAACTAAAGAGACTACAAAAAAAAAATAGATGAAATAATTTAAATGTACTAGAAAGATCACGACATATTTTTCATACCAGATTTTTGTAGCTAAAAAAATTAAATGTTTCTTGATATATCACTGGAAAAAAAAAATTGAATCTGAGTTATCAATTCCGGTTCAAAATTTGGATCTGGGTCAATAAAAATATTTCGTGCTCCTTCTAGTACATTCAAAATGTAAGGTACTCCATCGATTTATATAGAAGTAATTTTATGAAAATATTAAAAATATAAAATGATTTCTAAATAAATAGATGAAGTACCTTAGAATTTGAATGTACTAGAAGGACTACAAAAGTGATCCAGAATCAGTGGCTCGGATCCAAACATTTTTCAGATCAGATTTTCTGTGGTTGGAAAAAAACTAAAAATGTTTCTTAATGTGATTATGGAAAAAAAAATAAACATGTTTGGATCCAAGGTATTGATTCTGGTTCAAACTTTGGATCCAGATCATTTTTGTTGTCCTTGTAGTACATTCAAATTCTAAGATACTATGTTTATTTCTCTAGAAGTTATTTTATATTTTGAATATTTTCCCAAGAACACTTCTAGAAAAATAAACGGAGGAGTACCTTAGAATTTAAATGTACTAGAAGACCCACGAAACATTTTTATTGACTCAGATTCAAAGTTTGAACTAGAATCAATAACTTGGATCCAAACATTTTTATTTTGTTTCCAGCAACACTCTAAGAAATATTTTTTTCAGCCTAAAAAAATATGACCTGAAAAATGTTTCACAATCCTTCTAATATATGTAAATTTTAAGATATAACATTTCATAATTCTTCTAATACATCTAAATTCTAAAATATGTTGTCAATTTTGGAGAATTGTACTGCAAGCATAATAAGCAATTGTACTGTTAGCATATGAAAATTTTGGAAAACTGTACCGCTAGCATATTAAACAATTCATGCCGTTAGCAATGCTAACAGTATGGTTATAATTTGTCCAGAATTTTTAAATCACTTGTTTTTCTAACAATTTAAAAAATAATAAAAAATTCTAAAAAAATGTAAATATTAGTCCGCATGTACATTTCTATATATTGACATGTTAAATGGTTCATATCGATTATTTGAACTGTAAAAATAGAGATATGTGTTTATAACACAAAACGTTATGTAATATGCATATTACCATCATCTCACTCAAATTTAAATATCCATTAAGATCTCCCAGCCGGGTTCGAACATAATTCTAATTTATTTATTTTTACGTAGTTTCTATTTATTTATGAATAAGTTTTAGCACATTAAACATGCAGCAAGTAACAATTAGGGACTTAGAAATGGTTATATATATTTGGGCCAAATTAAACTGACAATTTTATGTAAAATAATCATGAAATCACACTGAGAGATTTTTTTTTTTGTTACCTTCCTGGTTGCAAGTGCATTGAAGACGATATGACAACATCAAATCATGATATAATTCCTAATATATCTAGTTGAGAAATGGCCTCAGAATATTCATCATAGGCTAGTTTAGGCAACAAATAAGCTAGTATCCATCTTGTAGCTGTCAAGCTATATTTGATACCTAGCTCAATTTTGTAATTAGGGTGTAAATAGGCAACAAATCCAACGATTGTAATTAGAAATAAATTCAATAGCTAGTAAGAGTAAATTAGGAATTAGCCTAACGGCTAGTAGGAATACTCATGTAATTTAGACTATAAATACTCTTGTATACAACATGTAAAAATCAGAACAAAACGATCAATAAAACCATTGTTCATCATTCTATTTTCCTCTCTAAAAATCAACACCCCTATAGAGTTGTGATAAAGTAAATTTGATAGCTTTTAATACCATAGTTAAATCTAATAGAATTCATGTATATAGCTTGTGATGAAGCAAAATGTGAAGGAACCAGACCCAGAGTGAATGCCAAGCAATCGGATAAAGACATGAACAGAACTTTCACCCAAAAACTGAAAGATGAACTATCAAATCAAGGGGAGATTATCTGATAGTCCATCATATAAATAAGATTTAAAGAGTTATATATATATATATATATATATAGTACGGCTAACGCGCTTCCTCTAGTATATTAACAATATGCTTCTGGCCTCCAAAATTTATCGAATGGGTTTCAAATGACAAATCCAAACCGTTCAAACCAATCTCCTTACCGAGAGCTTCGTTTCCATATAAAAAAAAATTAATTTTCGAATTTATTTACTATCAAGTCAAGCGGTCAAAATATGAAGGATTTTGTGCGTATTTTAATGCACTATTTTGCTCATTTTTTGACCACTTGACTTGATAGTAAATAAATTCGAAAATTAAAATTTTTTATATGGAAACGAAGCTCTCGTTAAGGAGATCGGTTTGGATTTGTCATTTGAAGCCTATTCGATAGATTTTGGAGGCCGGAAGCATATTGTTAATATACTAGAGGAAGCACGTTAGCTGTACTATATATATATATATAGAAAATGACTAATATACAAACATTTGTTCCTGGACTCAGGAACAAACGGTTCGGTTCTCCGATTTTCAAAGTCCAAACAGTCGATCCAAACCGTTATATATTCAATCTATATTAAAATGTGCCTGGAGACCAAATTTTATATTTTTTAGAATTTTTTTTACTATTTATTAAGCTGGTTTGAAAACCGCTGATTTTATTAAACTTATGCACCATTGAAAAACAGCGGTTTTCAAACAAGCTTAATAAATAGTAATAAAATTCTAAAAAATATAAAATTTGGTCTCCAAGCACATTTTAATATAGATTGAATATCTAACGGTTTGGATCGATTGTTTGGACTTTGAAAATCGGAGAACCGAACCGTTTGTTCCTGAGTCCAGGAACAAACGTTTATATATTAGCCATTATATATATATATAGAGGTTGGCTACTCTACTTACATAAGCATATGAGGGTATATGCTTATAACTCATTTTTTCGTTTTCAAAATCCAAAAAGTCGATTTGAACCGTTAGATGTGATCTCTATATTGAAATGTACTTGGAGACCAAATTTTACATTTTTCTGAATTTTTTTACTATTTATTAAGTCACTTTGAAAATCGCTGATCCAACGGTGGCTTCTGATTTTACTGTTTTGTTAAGCCACCGTTGGATCAGCGATTTTCAAAGTGGCTTAATAGATAGTAAAAAATTCAGAAAAATGTAAAATTTGGTCTCCAAGCACATTTCAATATAGATATCACATCTAACGGTTCAAATCGACTTTTTGGATTTTGAAAATGAAAAAATGAGTTATAAGCATATACCCTCATATGCTTATGTAAGTAGAGTAGCCAAACACTATATATATATATATATATATATAAAGTTGTGCTATTATACATTGCAATGTATTGACCCCTCTGTGCATTGGACTAAAATCGTTGGATTCAAAGTCCAAACAGTCGATCCGAACCGTTCATCTTGTTCTCCATATTAATATGTACTGGGAGACCAAATTTTATATTTTTTGGAATTTTTTTACTATTTATTAAGCCACTTTGAAAATTGCTGATCACATGGTCCAGAATTTAGTTGCACTGTTTTTACTGTTCACCCGGATCAGCAATTTTCAAAGTAGCTTAATAAATAGCAAAAAAATTCCAAAAAATGTAAAATTTGGTCTCCAAGCACATATTAATACGGAGAACAAGATGAACGGTTTGGATCGGTCATTTGGACTTTGAATCGGTGATTTATGGTCCAATGCACAAGGGTGCCTATGCATTGCAATGCACCATAGCCCATCTCTCTCTCTATATATATATATATATTTACATAATCTAACAATTTAGAGGCCTCTCCTTATTGTTCTGAAAATGAGCCATCATCTTATAAGAGCTATTGATTCCTCTAAAAATTTATGATTTCTCTAATTAATTCTGTCTTAAAGAAAATACAACTGCATTTAATATTCTTAAAGAAAAAGGTACCTAATTAATTCTCTCTCTCATGTATCATCCAAATCAATTAATTCCTTGTATAACAATGCTCTCACTGTTATTCAAATTGAATTTAGTCCATTTATAAACCATCATAGGACTGAAAAAAAGGTGTTATGAGCAGTCGGATCCAGTGGAATTAATTTACAGTGGTTTCTCTCTCAATATGTTTTGCACAGATTACGGCAACAGAAACTCACAGTAGATGACATGACGTGTTGTAAAAGTACCCACCCCCATATATATTTCAATCAAAACCCAACCCTATATCAATTATAGGGAGTCGACTTATGATCTTAAATGACAAGTGATAACAATTACTGAATTACATCTTTATAAAAAAGAAGCATAGCATTAGCATATATGGAATATAAATTTTATTGTTCTTTTGTAACACGAATCCAAGTATCCAATAGTCATTAGTCAGTCATTCGGGTTTTTGTTTCTAAAATTTGAATTAATCATTGCATTGGCATTTGGCAGTGCAGTGGTCTAAATGTCTAATGGTCACATCTTGCAGAGAAATGGAGCTGCGGTGTTAGAAAAAAACTTGAGACGATGAGGATCAATCATCGGACTTTCATAATCATGGGTCACTTTGGCTAAAAAAGTATCATGATTTCATATTCCCATAAATAGAACCAAATCTTTCTTCCCCTTACAAGTCATAAGTCATAAGCCATAAGCTATAAGCTAGCTGTTCCTCCCCCAAAAGAAAGAAAGCTGAACAACTGAACTCAAATTCCGCACCAACCAAACTATAAATTAAAAAAACAAAAGAAACCAACTATCAAATGGAGACACCGTCGGCGCTAAACCAAAACCAAAATCAAAATCAAAAGAGAAAACAAGCAGTCGATCTCTCTCTTACTCTAAATCCTTTTGTACCATCTGACACTTCTCCTCCCTCCCCAGAACACCCAGACAAAGATGTGCGCCTCTTCCCTTGCCTCTTTTGCAACAAGAAATTCTTCAAATCTCAAGCTCTCGGTGGCCACCAAAACGCGCACAAGAAAGAACGCAACATTGGCTGGAACGCATATCTCTACACAAACCCTAACCCTGACCCCGCTCCAAGCTTCCCTTCTCACGCTACCCACCTGCCAATTTTGTCTCACTCGTGTAGTGTCGGTCCCACAAGCTCAGCTCTTGTACAGGCACAGTATCAGTATGACGGGTATGGATCTCTGTACAGAGCCCCGCGGTTCAACGCACAGTTATACCAGGCGGTGAGTAACGGCCGTGCGGTTCAAGCAGCGGTGGATCCACCGGTGGGTCGGGATGAGATGATAGATCTGCTCAACTGGCAGAGAGGGTCACATGCTGAGCACGTTCCAGTAAGCAGTGCGATTATTTGTACTGGTGTTGCTGGTACAGGTACCGGAATTGGTGCTGATAGTGTTAGTGTTGGCTGTATTTCTTCATGCGGCTCTTCCAACGCCGAAGAGATTGATCTGTCACTCAGACTTTAGCTAAGGGATTAAACAGATTAGCTCAGCTGTATTATGGATATCTGTGTTAGTTTCTTTTTTCTTTCTTTTCTACCGCTGGTTATTGTTTCCTAATTGTATTATTTTTTGGTGTCTGGGCTGATATTTTTTTGTGGTTAGCCTTTCCATCAAATTTGGAATCTGTGTCAATATCCACTATCTACAGCTTGGCCTCAGTGCATTTTGTTCCAAAATAACGAATAGAATTTGCTGTCTCACTGCTAGTTGATATTTTGCATATGTGTCCCTTTGAGAAAACAAATTACTATATATGATTGTTTTTTCTTTCCGATAAGCATGACACATACTAAAATTTAGGCAAAATGGATTATGTACCCATCAAAAGTCAAGAATTTGGTTATTTGCCCATCAAAACTTCAAATTGGGGTATTTGCCTATCAAATTTATAAAATCTTGGAAATTTACCCATATTGATATTAAAACTGATAATTTAAAACAAAAATCTGTATTAAAAAAATTTATTCCAATTTTACCCTCTTCACGCCTCCAGTCGCTCGGAGAAAAATTGCATTCTGACCATCACAGAGGTTACTGTTCCCCGTTAAGCACATCGCTAGACTCATCTCGCGACGGCGATCCTAATGATGTCTGGCCTCAGCCTCGCCGCAGCCGGATTAACCTCTGACAGGGATGAACCCGCTAACGGAAAAGAACCCACTAACGCTACACTGGAGCGACTGGAGGCGTGAAGAGGGTAAAATTGGAATAAATTTTTTTAATACAGATTTTTGTTTTAAATTATCAGTTTTAATATCAATATGAGTAAATTTTCAAAATTTTATAAATTTGATGGGCATATATCCCAATTTGAAGATTTGATGGGCAAATATCCAAATTCTTAACTTTTGATAGGTACATAACCAATTTTTCCATAATTATACCAAAGAAATTAAAAAATTATGCTATAAATGTAGAATGAGATGAGAGTTTAAACTCTCAAATTATTTTAAAAGACGGAGGATGAAATGCGGAGGCCAAACTATAACTTTTTGTGTAAAAATCCTTTTTTAGGAAAAGTTGAAAACAAAAAATGATACAGGTTTGTAATAATGAACGCGAAAGCATAATTTGATAATTATTGTGGAATAATGCTTTCCTATAGCTTTACCGGTTACCACTGGGAACAATATTCTTTTGTTAACGGGAGGCATATGCTGAGGTGTCCCTGTAATATTTTTGTTAACATATGTCTTCTGTTATGGACCTATGGTGCATTAGATTTTTTTGGACCGATTTAATTTGTTTTGGAATTATCCTCTGTAGTGGGCTCCGCCTCCGCCTCCGCGATTGGTTGCGGGGGTGCATGGGGACCAATTAATATTTTCTTGTACAGGGTGGGAAGTGCAAAACGACAAGCATGTGAAATACTATACTCGGTGGGGTCCTTTCTCCTTTGTGTTAATTATATGTTTATAACAAAATGTCTAATGTGTCTTGGTGGTTAGCGTACATTTATCTCTGCCGCATCAGTGATATTTCTCTCTTCTTCGCTGTCAACAGTAGCATTATCGATGACAAAAGAATAGAATTGCCGACAATAACAACAAAAAGAAAGCGAAGGAGAACCAATGAGAAGTCCTTATATTGCATTTATTTTTAGGAGTAGTAGTGGTGGGGTGGGTACAGGTACATCCAATCCAATAGGTCCATTTGTAAGTTGAAGCAAGAAAAATCTAATTGTAATTGTATAGATCATGGAACTTAATTTTTTTAAAAGCCTAGGCCAGAAGATAGATGTAAGAACCGAAACTAAGCCGGCGATGGGCTGAGGTCGACCTTCTCGTATCATGAGCTGCTTGCCGATCAAAGTGGTGTGTTGAATTTTCTTTTTAGCTCTTTCGGGTGTCACAACTAATCTGATTTGGGATTGTTCATAGTTCAGTACTTGCCCCAGCCCAGGTCGGGGCCACAAATCTGACTTGACCAAAGCCTGCTTTGGAGTAGTCGAGTCTGACAGAGAGCCTTTGGGATTTTGAATTCTCAACATATTGCTTGCTCCTAAGTCCTAACTACTCATTTTGAATCAGCATGGCAATTGGCAAAGATAGAATTGGAAGAAGTGTAAATTAGATTTACTTTATTTCCTTTGGAATTGTTCGGAAGAATTAATTGCTTATAATAATTACTATTGTCTTTTTGTTTGTAATTTTCTGTCATTTTTTATTTACTCAAGAATCTTCAACTTATATAACAAGCCAATTTAGTTCCTATTTTGATTGAAAGGTACGGGCGAGTCCGGATCTCAGGTAATGCATTGTTTAAGTATCAATCTAGATCGTCTGATTAGAATCCGGATCAATCCAGTTCAAACATGCGATGCACCATGCACGGGATCTTTTTAAGATTTGTGCTAGAATATAACCAACGAATAGGACTCAAACTCAGAAAATGAGGTACCTGATATGAATTAGGTATAGGCAGGGCAAAAATTAAATTATAACAGGTACAATATATCATTGATTTCTCAGCTAGTTCCCCTTTTTTTTCTGACAAAATTCAGGTTTCAATGAAGTTCCAGCTAAGATTTAATATCAAATAATTTGTATTATTTGTCTGCTTTTTCTGTACCAGTACCAGTACCAGTACAGTGTTTTTAATATCAAATAACTAGTCTGGAGGCCCTTCAATGGCTGTACTATGCATTAAGCAGATAGCACGTGTGGTGTCAAATGTTCTGCATAGTGTTGTGTCATATCTCGGGTATCAAATGTTGTGGATTGATTTCAGTGTTGTATTTAATCAACTCAATGTTTGTTGTTGAATGTTGACCTAGGCACCCTTTTTATTTTTTTATCAACTCAATGTTTGATCTTACGTCAAATATCTTTCTTTTGGATAAATTTCTCTGGAGGTCACTAAACTTTGTCATTTGTCATGAATTGGTCACTCAAGTTTGATTTGTCTCTTTTTAGTCACTCAACTTTGTCATTTGTCCCAATCAAGTCACTCAATACTTTTCCGTCAAAAATGCTAAGGGAATATGCTTATTTTGTTAGTATTTTGGACGAAATATGTTCATTCTGTTATTATTTTGGACGTAATGAGTATATTTCGTTAATGTTTTGGACGGAATGGAAATATTCCGTTAAGATTTTGGACAGAAAAGTATAGAGTAACTTGATTGGGACAAATGACAAAGTTGAGTGACTAGAAAGGGACAAATCAAACTTGAGTGACCAATTCGTGACAAATGACAAAGTTTAGTGACCTCCAGCGAAATTTACCCCTTTTTTTCTATATTTTACATGTTACCCAAAATCTCTTTCTTGACTTGTTTGAACTTAGTAGTTAGTACTTCAATCGATCGATGAACTATTTTCTTGTATTTTCTATTGGGACCAACGAATACCATTGTCAATCACCGCAGGACTATATGTGTTGAATATAGACTGAATTGCGAAAGCGTATCTTAATCGTTTACTGTCTTGTACGTGAAAAGCGCCACCGATTTTTTCTTCCAGAATAGGAAGGCCCTTTAGAGAGTCTCTTTTGTTCTGCATTCTCCATAGTTCTCTCACATACCTCTCTAATGGGATAAGAAGATATGAATTCAGATGCCTTGTATTTTGGGAACCAAATCATATATATATACAGCCCAAGAAATCTTTTGGCTGTCTTATGCTGTAATTATTCAATTCAGCCCATAATTAAATTAAATATTACATCTTAAGTTCTACACATTAAAGATCCACACCATATATAATACATTTTCAACTTCTTCAGCTAGTTCTGTCAACATATCCACTAAGCAATAAATACATGCTTTGCTAATATGTGTTGATAGAATTTAAGCAATTAGCATGTGGCAAGAAACTGAACACTATTTTTATTTTTTCACTGGCATCAGGGATGTTTGGCGAATTGGCGTTCATTTTCATTTAGTTTGAACACTAAGTTCTTTCTCGTGATTTTCGGTTTTGTGTGATTTGTGTGCTTAATTCTGTACATGATGGACATGAAAAAAAAATTGTACATGATGTAGGATTCTTAGAGAAACTCTAAATCTGTTCAGCTCACAACATAATTGATTATTCTTATTCTATGACATCATTTTGCTTCTTCTTGGTCCAATATTATAAAATTTTGTATGGTTGTATAGATTTTTGATAGATCAATGCAGGGAATGTCGGAACATGATTTTTAAATGAATCAAGAGAAAGTTATGATCACTTTTAGTCAAGCTTAGAACGGAAAGCAAGATGTTTGTGATGTTATATACATGTGAAGTCCTTTTCTTTTCCTTTTTTTTCTTATTGTTTTTCATTGATTTTTTTTCCTTTTTCTCTGCAAAATCTAATGTACTCTTTTTTTTTTTTTTATAATAGAATTTAGTAGACAAAATTTTATTATTTTGAAGAAAAAATGTGAAGATTCTAGCCTTCAGGTTCTATTAATGGACACTAGAGGTGTCAATAGACAAAATTTTATTACAATTTAAAATTAGTTTAGGAAGTTTTATTCTTCCTCTTTTATTTCTTTCTCTGTCCTCTATCTAAATAAGGTGTAGGAAATCAAAAGCTGTAGAAGCTTTACCATATTATAATGGAGCTTCAGGTAACCGTGGAGCAATTACTTACATTATTCAAAAAAATTATAACTACCTGATCAACAGCCATACGGATAACAGAACAAACTGAAGCAAGTCTCATTCAAATATATGTAACAAAATAAAGTTATAAATAATCTGCTAACAGTATTGGAGGCAGGGCAAAAAAAAAGTTAGGATGGAGCATAATTTTATAATTATTTTATAAATTAAGTACAGTTTAATTTTTTATGAACAAAAGTATAATATTAGGAATATTTGACAAATTACTTTGAACAATGAAACATATATTTATAATTACTTTTCAACTCAAGCTTCCATTTACAAACTTTTAATTTAAAGTATATTTTGAAAAATATTTTTGGAGAGACAAGTGTCCTCTATCTAACTGTACTGCAGCCAAAGCAATTTTGGAACCACCAACCAATAATACCAACAAACCAGATTGGACCAATATCTCACATTAGAACATATTGTTACCATTTCTCCTCCAAATCCTGATCCTTCTCTTAATACCAATGCAAACCTTTGATCCAGCTCCTCTTCCTTTACATTCCCTGCCATTATTTGCACTGGCAGTCGCAGATCCTGACCATTAACTTCCATAAAATGATAAAAGGCACAATTTTTATCGTTGTTTCTTTAAAATTTGGAAGCAAGGTAAAATGATTTCTGGATATGTTTGCTAGTTTTTTTTAGAGTGAGTCTATGGTACTATGCATAGCACGGATTGGTCGTACTGATCAATATTTTCATTTTCAAAATTCTAACAATCGATCTGAACAGTTCAATATGATTTCTATATGAGAATATACTTGTGGACTAAATTTTTTATTTTTTAAAATTTTTTTTACTATTTTTTAGATAGGTAGAAAACCACTGTTTTTGGATGGTCCAGAATTTTCAGATCAAGTGATTTTCTACTTATCTTAAAATATAGTAAAAAAATTCGAAAAAAATATAAAATTTAGTTTGCAAATACATATTCATGTGGAGATCAAGTTGAACGGTTCGGATCGATCATTAGAATTTTCAAAATGAAAATATAATTCCGTAGTACGGACTAATCCGTGCTATGCATAGTACCATAGACTCACTCTTTTTTTTTTATGTTTCCATGTTTCCGTTAATAGACAAGGAATTATGATTTGTCCTTAACTTGAAGGTAAGATTGCTATTTTGAGATTTCGTAGGGCCAAATGGCAAAGTTAATGTAGTCTACCTGTCCTCCCGTCTAGGCGTCTTTCAAACAGAGAAACTTTCTAGACCCTTCGCCCTTCGCCCTTCGGCTTTTTTTTTTTTACTCTTACCTACCTAACTTGTTTTCAACTCAACAAACATTTGAAAATTAAATTAAAAGAAGCCCTCTTTGATCTTTCCCTTTAGCGAGCTTGGAAACAATTCCTCCAATTGCACGTGTTCTGATCCTAATCCCTTATAATTCTCCTGGTTTCAGGTAAAATCCATCTTAGCTTTCAGATTTTCTTCCATAGATAGGAACTTGGTATACGAATAAAATTCTAAATTCTCACCTCTGTGTGTAACTGTGTAAGCCTAGTCTTCTCAGTACAAAGGCAAAGCTAAGTTAGAGATACCATATCATATGTATCCATGTTTTAGTGCATATTCACTGTCTAGGTCTAGTTGTGTTGTAATTTAACCTAATTAAGGTTTTTGTACCATTCAAACCAAAGAGCAACAACATATCAATAATTATGCGGCGAGTTCGAGTTTCATCACTGCAAGCACCGGTTCACAAACTTGGAGATTCCCAAATGAAGCTGACCCCCAAATTTCGATTCGGAACCGCCGCTTTGTCCCCAACTCTATCTGTACCTGTAATTGCTGATCCCAACACATCACCTGAACCACCAGTCGAATTAATCCCAGGATTACCAGATGATGTGGCTCTTAACTGTCTCCTACGGTTACCTGTAAAATCCCACCTCTCATGCCGCTTAGTCTGCCGGCAGTGGCACAATCTCTTCTCCAGTAAATCCCATTTCTTCACATTACGTAAAACCCTGAAATTACAGTCGCCATACCTCTTTATGCTTGCATATCACCGGTGCACTGGCAAGATAGAGTGGCGAGTGTTTGACCTGACTCACTTGTCATGGCACACTATACCAGCCATGCCATGCCGAGATCATGCATGCCCTCGTGGATTTGGGTGTGTTTCCTTACCTGAACTTGGTTCCCTGCTGGTTTGTGGCGGGTTGGTCTCAGACATGGATTGCCCACTGCATTTGGTGCTAAAGTATGATGTTTACAAAAATAAATGGACGGTTTTGCCCCCGATGTTGTCTGCTCGATCATTTTTTGGTGGAGGTGTAATTGCGGGTCGCATATATGTTGCGGGTGGGTATAGCACAAATCAATTTGAGCTCAACTCAGCAGAGGTATACGACCCAGTAAAGGGGATGTGGGATCCAGTTGCCAGCATGGGCATCCACATGGCAGCTTCTGACTCAGCAGTCATAGATGGGAAGTTATATGTAACAGAGGGGTGTGCATGGCCATTTTTCTCTTCTCCTAGAGGTCGGGTTTACGACCCAAAACCCAATAAGTGGGAGAGCATGGCTATTGGAATGAGAGAAGGGTGGACGGGACTTGGTGCTGTATATGACAATCGGCTCTTTGTCATTTCAGAGTATGAGATGATGCGTGTGAAGGTCTATGACATGGAGTCTGACACGTGGGACCCTGTTGATGGCCCCCCTCTGCCTGAGAGGGTAAAGAAACCCTTTTCAGTTAGTTGTTTGGAGCAGCAAGGACGGATTGTTGTCGTGGGCCGGGGGTTGCATATAGCGATTGGTCATGTTGAGAGGTGTTTTGACTTCAGTAAATCAAGTTGCAATAAATCATTCAGCAAAGCAAATTACGCAATTAGGTGGGAGGAGGTGGAGGCCCCGCATGAGTTTTCTGATCTGACACCTTCCAGTTGCCAGATTTTGTATGCTTAAGTGAAGTTATGAGAGGTTCAGCTAATCAGAAACTTGTTTTTGTATGTACTTTTTTCTTTATTTTGCCTTTATATCAACAATGACACGGCAATCTGTAAAATTAGTATCTTGTACCAGCAATGTCTGTACCTGATCAGTATGGCAATGTTAGACTGACTATGATCTGTTTGATTTTGATATATGCAGTGAAGCTTTAACAAAGGTTTTCTCTTCTGAGACCGTCTCAGGTCTGTATGGTCTGGTGATTGAGTATTCTTGTGTTGAACTTAGTAAATACTTTTAGTTTTTTAAGATGGTTTTAAGTTTTTTAAGATGGTTTAATAAACTTAAATTCATACTAACATCACTCAATTACATCCTGGATTTAAGAGGAACCAAGTCGGAAAGCCGGATTGTTGCTACGGACTTTCTTCTACATATTGTGCTCTCTGGAGTCTGGATACTCTCAAGTAACTCAAAATTTGAGTTTAAATCCAAACTGTTCAATTAGAACAAGACCTATAATATTCGTGCTAATGTAGAATGGATGATCCGGATCTAAACTCAAAATTTGAGTTGACTCAGGTGATATGAATTCCCGTCTTTGGGGGTACCTAGGTGACTAGGTCCCAGGTCAACTATAATTTTTTTTTGAGGTATATTTAGTCTTTTCTGAGCAATGATTTTAATAGAATTATAAGGGACATCTCCAGTCAAGACCTAATGAAGGCTGTTAGGCAATTGTTAATATTCTGTTAGACAATTGTGTTACACAAATTAACTATGGTTAGACTCGTGTAACCAGAATATTCTCTATAAATAGGGATTGTAAATGTATCAAGAAAACATAATACAAAGGATGAATATTTGAAATTCATCTCTTCTCAAGCTCTAAGCTTTTAGATTTCTTGCTTTTTCAATATATAGAGAGAGAGAGAGTAGAACTAGGGTGTTCCTAAGTTCAAGTCTTTTTGTGAACTCAACTCTAAAACCTATCGAATTGGCTTCAAATGATAAATCCGAACAATTGAAACCCGTCTACCTTACAAGTGATGCGTCTACATGCAAAATTTTAAATTTTCGAATTAATTTTGTATAGAGTCAAGTGGTCAAAAAACGTTCAAAAAATGAATGCATTAAAATTAATTTATAAACCTTCTAATTTTGACCGCTTGACTTTATACTAAACTAATTCGAAAGTTGAATTTTTTTTGTATGTAGACGCATTACTTGTAGGGTAGACGGGTTTCAACAGTTCGGATTCATCATTTAAAGTCATCTCAATAAGTTTTAGAGTTGAGTTCACAAAAAAACTTGATGAACTTAGGAACACCATAGTTCTGCTCATATATATATATATATATGAGTGAGGCTACGGTGCTATGCATAGCACCAATTGGGTTCGTACTACGGCTCAAAATTTGACTTTTCAAAATCCTAACGGTCGATCCAAACCGTTCAACATGATTATATATATGAGTGAGGCTACGGTGCTATGCATAGCACCAATTGGGTCTGTACTACGGCTCAAAATTTGACTTTTCAAAATTCTAACGGTCGATCCGAACCGTTCAACATGATTATAAAATGAATATGTACTTGCAAACCAAATTTTACATTTTTTCGAATTTTTTTACTATTTTTTCGAAAATCACTTGATCTGAACATTCTGGACCATCCAAAAACAGCCTATCTAAAAAAATAGTAAAAAAATTTGAAAAAATGTAAAATTTGGTTTGCAAGTACATATTCATTTTATAATCATGTTGAACGGTTCGGATCGACCGTTAGAATTTTAAAAAGTCAAATTTTGAGCCGTAGCACGGACCCAATCCGTGCTATGCATAGCACCGTAGCCTCACTCATATATATATATATATAGTAAGGCTACGGTGCTTTGCAAATTAAAGATGGTGTTTTACTTCGGGCCACTTTTTCAATTTGCAAAACTCAAACAACCGATCTGAACCGTTCAACATGTTATAAATATTGAAATGTGCTTGGAGACCAAATTTTACATTTTTTGGAATTTTTTTACTATTTATTAAGCCACTTTGAAAATAGCTGATCCGACGGTAAACAGTAAAAAACAGTAAAATTTTCTGGACCACCGGATCAGCGATTGAAAAAGTGGCTTAATAAATAGTAAAAAAATTCCAAAAAATGTAAAATTTGGTCTCCAAGCACATTTCAACATTTAGAACATGTTGAACGGTTCGGATCGGTTGTTTGGGTTTTGCAAATTGAAAAAGTGGTCCGAAGTAAAACACCCTCTTTAATTTGCAAAGCACCGTAGCCTTACTCTATATATATATATATATAGTTGGGCTACGGTACATTGCAATGTATGGACCATCTTGTGCATTGCATGGTAATCGTTGGATTTAAAGTTCAAACAGTCGATCCAAACCATTCAACGTGATATCTATATTGAAAATGTGTTTGGAGACCAAATTTTACATTTGTCGGAAATTTTTTACTATTTGTTTAGAATTTTTGAAAATCGTTGTTTTTTTATGGTCCAGATTTTTTTGAAAAACAACAATTTTGTATCCATCTTAATAAATAGTAATAAATTTTCAAAAAAATGTAAAATTTGGTCTTCAACCACATTTTAATATGGAGAACACATTGAGCACTTCAAATTGAATTTTTGGACTTTGAATCCAGTGATTTAGAGTCCAATGCACAAGAGGATCTATATATTGCATTGTACTGTAGCCCAACTATATATATATATATAGGAGTTGGCTACGGTGCTACGCGTAGCATAGAGGACCCCCTTATTACGGCTCAATATTTGAGTTTTCAAAATCCTAACGGTCGATCCGAACCATTCAACATGATCTCCATATGAATATGTACTTGCAAACCAAATTTTACATTTTTTTAGAATTTTTTTACTATTTTTTTAGATAGATAGAAAAACACTTAATCTGAATGGTACATCAATATATTATCTTTTATTTTATTTTTAGTACGAGTCTATAAACATACACATTCCATACAGAAATTAAAGTAATCGATTCGATTTTTATTCGAATTTAATCTTGAATATGCCAACGTAAGTGATACAACTCCTATCAGGATGTGGAACAGTATATTTAATTAATTCAATTGGTAGGTAACCTCCATAAGGAAAAAGGTACTTTTCTAATTCCGTCCAACCCAATCCTTCATATTGTTTTGCTTTTGGGACCGTTCAAGCGAAGCAATATGTAAGGTTTTAGGTGAGCCGAAATAAAATATTTTGATACTTTTGCCATTTTACGTGGCCCATTAAGGTCCATTAAAAAATATATTGAGAAATTTTCAATGATGTCCTTCGAATCATTAAATTCTCATGAGCTATTTGACTATTGAGTAAGGCTTAAGTGCTATGAATAGCATAAAGCTTTCCGTGCTACGGTCTCAAAAACTTATCGTATAAATTTCAAAATTCGATCCAAGTAGTTCAGTAAATTGGTTATATAATGAATTTGTAGAATACAAATTTTTATTATTTTTGAAATTGTTTTACTATTTTTTATGATTTATAAAAAATGACAAAAAATGGTTTAAAATTAAAAGAAAATTACTAATGTTTTAGGCCATTTTTTGCAATCTTTCATCAATCATAAAAAATAGTAAAAAAAAAATTCAACAATAGTAAAAATTGGTATTCTACAAGTTAATTATATAACCAATTTACTGAACTACTTAGATCGAAGTTTGAAATTTATACGATAGAATTTTGAATCCATAGCACCTAATAGTAGCACCTAATAACACGGCCAATTATTACATATTAAGCAAAAAGGTTCCTGCACTAGTAAAACACAAAATCTCCAATTCTTCAACTCCTTAGCCCTTCATCTTCAATCTCATCATCCAGAGTATTCCCTATCCCAAGTATAGAGATTGTATCCAGCCCATCCTCCATAGAGAAAGAAAGCAAACCTCCTAATAGGCGTTTAACATCAGGAGGTAATACTCTGTTAGATTCTCTAGTGCATTATACTTTTGATTTGAACACCAAAACTTTAGCAATTACTAGAATCTGTGTCCCTAGATTACTAGCCTGTTTTACAATGCCCTCCTTAAAAATGACACTATTTCTCTCAAGCCATAAAGTCCATAAAAATGCACCTATAATAATCATAATTATATTTATCATTTTTCATAGGTATACATGTACCTATGTCCCACAAATCATTTAGTGTTGTACAAGTAAAGACAAAATTGTTAAATTGAGCTATCCAAGCTCACAACTCACTAGCCAAAGGACAAAGAAGAAATAAATGAGAAACAAATTCCTCTGAATTACAAAATATGCAACTTTGATCGCCATTTCACCCCCTTTTACCTAAATTATCCCTGGTTAAAATTCTATTTTGTTTTGCCAACCATAGAAAAATTATAATTTTTAGGGGTATATTGCAGTCCAAATACTGGTAAATGAACAATTAGGTATCCCCTAAAAGCCAACCAAGTATAAAGAGGATGCACACTGAATCTACCAGTACTAGACCATCTCCAAACAATTTGATCATGGTTAGAACTTAACTGAAAATTATAAAACTGTGATAATAAAACACACCACTCTGTGTGGTAAATACTAACTAGCTGTCTGCAAAAGTCTAAATGCAAACCATTAGAAGTAAACACCTGCGAAACTAAAGCATGTTTATCATATGCAATATTAAACAAGTTAGGATAGACAGTATGCAAAGCACTATTACCAATCCACCTGTCAAGCCAAAATCTTATAGAATGTTCATTCCCCACCTGCCATTCAGTGCTAATTTCAATTATATCTTTCCAATAAGGGGAAAGCAATTCATAAGTACCTAAGACACTATATTTCTGTATCAAAATATTCTTCCAAGTACCTAATATTGAATCATCTAAAAATCTCACAAGCCACTTGGCTAATAATGCTTTGTTCATCATCTGTAAATCGAGTACACATAGACCACCAAGTTTTTTTACTCTTACAGACACTGTTCCAACTAATAAGGACATATTTTTTCCTAACAGAGGTTCCCCAAACTATAAAAATCTTCGTTTTAATTGATCAATTCTCATCTTACTTCTGGTTGGCATTTTATACATCGACAACCAATAGAAAGGTATAGCTGAAACAACAGAGTTCAACAAAGTCACTCTCCACCCCCCTCCCCCCCCCCACCCAAAGACAACAACTTACTTTTCCAAGATTGCAATCTCTTCTCAGTCTTTTCAACAAGTTCATTCCAACAATGCATAGACAACTTTTTCCAGTGTAAATGAACACCTAAATAAGTTATAGGTTAACTAGCTAATTTACACCCCATTTGAGTAGCTTGTGTAAGGTTTAACAACAAACTATCTTTATTCATTACTTTTATCTCTATTTCGATTTGTGACAGTCATGGAATATTTTATTATACGTTTTATATCCATGTAATTTAAAATCTGCAAATCAATTATAAATACTGATTAATAATTTCAGTCAGCCTATTAATACCTGAATTATATTTCTACAATTAATGTTGGAATTGTTACGTTAGTAATTGCCACTAGTTTACAATTGGATGTACCTTCTTTAGCTTGGAATTTAACCTCTATGTTTGGATCCAGACCATCCAATCAGAGTTTGTACGAATTTTAAAGGGCACATCTCAGATTAGATTGGCTCGAATTCTGATCGGACGGTCCAAATTTAAACAGAAATATTATGTTACCTCTGAGGATATGGATTTAAACTTGAGGGTATCCATTAGCAATTCACCCAAAAAAACAAACTAAAGACAATACTAATCGGCTTATTCCCACCCTTTTTGTAGGACAAGTATCCTCTCCATTACTGTAAAAGATTCCCTTCACTTTATAGTTTGAGATTAACTCTCAGCCGCTTTGAGATTCGGACTGACGGAGGGGCAGTATAAGATTCCCTATTACGGTACCGGGGAGGATCTGAATTCCTTTTTGTATTCCTTCTGGCTTATGTTACGTGGCGCATCGCCTTCCAAGAGAAATATGCCAACCCAGCAGGCCCTTATCCTCACTTACATCCGTTAGATTTTGGTCTGACTACGTGCCGTTGGATGTTTATTATGGAGCACTATAAACCGTACACGTGTTATGCCGTAAAATAGAACCAAGTATCTGATTACGTGCCGTTGGATCTCCATCGCTGATCGCTAGTTGTACCGTAGGACCTGTACGAATTTACAATCGTGTGGAACAGGTTCAGCGAAGAAAAATGGAGCACCCGGTTTAATTACTTCTCGGTTATTGTTCTGTTACATATGGTCCCACAGATCAGTAATCATGAAGGAAGAAGATAGCTCAAAACCCTGCTAATGGTGGATTGAGATTGGATTTACAAATGGAGGCACTGTATCTCTTGTGGTCGATTGCCTCTACTACAGTGACTTCATCTTTCCTCTCGCTCTCGCTCTTCATTCGCACGCTTCTCGCTTGCATTTTCCCTTACTCGCCGCCGACTTCCCCCGCGTACGATGAGCCGGGACCACCACCTGTACGGGTTTACGAGGGGCGAGTGCGCCATGTCAGAAGGCGACCCGTTTTGCACGAGTTCGAGTACCCAGTGCGGTATGCACTTATTGACCTCGAGCGGTCCCCAAGTTGCAGTGACCTCTCAGCTGATGCGGCTCGCAAAGTTGCTGGCACCAATGGCCCAGTGTAATTCCACTTATAATTTGCTCCACCATATCTGAAATATTTTTACTTTTTACTGGTTCTTTAGAGAATCGCATCCAACACCATGAAGTCCGTATTTGTTGTGATGTATTAGGCTATACAAATACAATAGGCGACTCAAGGTCCAATCTTAATAGGTAATTATGTCGAGGTTTTGATTAACAATCAAATTTGCTAATGCAAAGTGATGGTCTCAACTGGAATAAAGTCAACTAGTCAAGAAATGGAGTAAAATAACCTTTCCTTGAAAGTTTCTGAAAACAAATATAAGAAAGAAAAAAAAAATGTTTAGTGTTGAGTCTGATTCTGTTTTCCTTCTCTGTACAAAATAGGTTTCTTCTGACGATCCCTAAAAGTGTGGGCTATGAGCAGAACCCCTTGAGCATTTACTACTGTTACAACATTGAACAAGGAAAAGCTCATCTCAATATGTGCATAGCTGAGGTTTTTGTATTGCACATTTTTACATTACTGTTTTACAATTGTTGGTGTTTTAAATTTTCAGGTCAGACACATCACATTGTTTCAAAAGATAATGATAACGGTATAAATAAACAAAATTGAAATAAAAAGTTGAAAGAAGTAAACAGACCTACCAGGAAGATTTAATTGTGATTGAAGCATAAGGTGTTATGAATAAATTACTCTTTATTTTGTTGTTAACTCAGGTTACAAACACTCCTTGGGGTGAGAGGGTTAAGTTTGTCTTTCTTCCTGGTTCTGACATAGTGGCCAAGCCCCTCCATGTCAGCCCCTTTATGGTACACAAATTTACTACTTCTAATTTGTCAATCCCAAAATTTAAATGGTGGGGCAATATCAGTACTCTTGTAGCTATTCTGTTGCTTATATTTTTTTCAATATTTGGTAGGATATGCTGGCAGATTGGAGAATCAGTGCTGTTGAACCAAATGAAAATCTCTCAGTTGTGATTTCGGCGCAACACCCAACACATGGCAACTATTTCACGGCAATTCTTCATGCCCAGGAGATCAACTCAGTCACAACTTCGATTTCTACAGAAAAGTTTTTTTGGTTGATGCCCCATAAGGTTGCCATATGGATATATTGGGAGGTACCGTCATTTATATATTTATGATAATATTACGCACAGGTAGAAGGATTATAGTACCAAGTATATACCTGATTTATAGTGTAGTTCCACGGTATGCAAGTACATGATTAATGCTATGGTATTAGTGTATGGTTTTGGGCAATGCCCTGTCCTCATTTTATGTATAATATATTAATAGGATTAATTGGGCCTCCATTATATATTTATTTGCTTTACTTACAGGCTCTGAGGCTTTGGATGAAAAATGTTAAGTTCTTAGATCATCCCAAATTTCTCAGCCCAAAGTACCGAGATGAGGCCTTAATAAGAAACCAAACTTTACTGGATAAAACAAATGATGCAAATATGAAAAGTGATGGAGAAAGATGTCCAACCTATAACATGAGACATCGATGGTGTGCATGGACGGATGCAAAATGGCCGTGGTCATGATGCTTGACATATACATGTATGTTATACTTTTAGCTGAAAATGCATTTCTATTTCAATTTATTGAATAATAACAGTTCCTTTAGTCCATATGAGTCACTAAGTCTTAGTTTTAAACATGTGTCCTGATCTGTCTACTCGGTTGGAAACAAGGAATAAGATCCAGTTCTGTTGTGATACTTATGCAAGTTTACAGAAATTGGTAGCAATGAAGCGCAGATCCGACCTTTGCTCTGGGAGAGAAATTTAAATAATCAATAGGATTAACCGGTTAAGCAAATTGAATAAAAATAGGACACGACAAGTCCATAGAAAGACATTATTGTTAGTTAACAGGGTATATAGGTGGGAAAACTATGTGAACACTACCCAAGACCTAGAATTTAAAGACGGCTAATACAGTAAATATGAAAATATTTCATTGAGCTGTTTACACTTTGGCACAAAATCCATTTATCAAGCTCCATTTCATGGTTAGTTGCTTGTTTAAAACTACCTATGGGATATGGCTCATGAAAGGGAATTTCAGTGCACTGTAGTAGAAGTGGACTAAAAAGACAAAATGCTATGCCTACCTAGTACCTACCAAATCTAACTGGTACAAACTAATTATGCTCCATTTTTGGGGTCCAAAGCATATATTTGCTGTTCTGATTTTCTTTTCCGTTGATTCTGAGTTGGAAGAAAAGAAATTTGGATAAGTTTTACAGTGTATGTAATATGTAAAGAAACTTCTTTCTACTCCTATGCCTGTCTCCTCTTTCTATTATAGTCCTGTGCTTGTTTTTCTTCCTGAATTATTTATCCAAATAGTAGATTTCCAAAAAGAAATATGGAGGCAAATTTCATGTCAAGAAACAAATGTAAAGAAAATTATCAAAGCATCAAGTGCATATAATATAGCCCTTGCTTTGGACCATATCTCTAGAAACCCTTCTAATTTTGCCATCCATGCTGAGATCCTGACACAATATCTAATTAAGTTGCCTTTTGTTAAAGGTTTATTTTTTTTTAGCCTTTTCTGTGAGAAAAGCCCTTTGGAAAAGGTTGTCAGCCGGTTTAAAACAAGAATTTTGTGACAAAGAGGGCAATGTTTTCAAATGTTTTAAAAGTTGTGACCAAATTTTTAAAAATCTTTTGGTTTTCAACAAAATTTGTTTGCCACTTTGCTTCTCCTCGGGTGAGAAAAGGGGCAATGTTCTAGCTTGACTGATTGAAATTAGCACGTGTTTCCAAGTTATTAGAGTTAGTCATGAGAAAAGTATTATTTTTCTTAGTGCATCTAGTCGTCAATATATATTTTTACTATAAACAAGACGGACATTTTCGAATTTGTTTGTACAAAGCACCAAACAATTAAAAGAAGAAGTGGTCATATTAGTCAACATATATAAACTTAAAAAAGATCGTTAAAGATCGCATATTTATTTGTAGAAGGGGAACTACCAACTAGTCTCATCACAACCATTTCATGCGAACTACGAAACAAGCACATATTTTAATTCATCGATTTGGCTTTAGGTTAATTTTGGGACCTCACAAAAGAATAACTATAGGGAGATGAAATCGTCAAAATCTGACATTACCAATTGGATTTTGGTTAGAAATTATACTGTTACCTGTCAATGTGGTACGAAAGGTTACGTATTGTTTGAAAAAAAAAGAGTGAAAACGAAAGGTATACAATTATACAGTGACCCAGTGAGCCTGTTTCATACGCTACAAAATAAAGAAAAGTAGCACATTATCATTCTCCTTTCAAATAAAATTAACTTTCTCTAATTATTTGTTTCATTTTTTTAGGAAATTAGTTGTAAAACAAAGAGCATTTAGGCGAGAACAAAATTTACTGATCAGAGGATATTAATAAAAATATTTTAGAAAAATAGTCTCTAAGTAAGAAGGAAACTATTTAAATTCAGATCATTGAAAACACACATAAACTATATTTTTGAATATGTAAACTAGATTTAATATATTAATTGAACTTTATGGATAATATGAAATAATTTAATGAGTTGAAAGATATACTAGATATAATAATGAGTTGATGGATGAATATAAAATATTTTAAAATGCTTAAGGATATACAAGATATATATATACCGAAGAGTTGACAAGTAAATACTTAAGAACTTAATGTGTTGAATAATATATAAGATATGTAGTTGATGGACAAATATGAATTAAAAGAATATTTTGTATTTTTTGTAAGTTCTTGTTTCATGACCAAAATTATATATTGTCTTCATCTGAGAAATGGACGTCCAATAGATGAAGACCAACCTTTATTAGTTTTAAGAGGAGGGTTCAAATGCCTCCATTTTTCATGCCTCCACCATGCCTCTATTTTTGAAAACTTTAATAACTCAAAATTTAAAACTTAAAAGTCAAAATAAAACCGTTGGATATGATCTACATCATTTTATCTATACACGTGTAAAAAATTATGACATTTCAATTTTGTTTTGGTTGTCATCAAGAGCTTGTAAAAAACGTACTAATGTGGATAATTTCTAGACGTTGATTTTTCAACTTATTGATTCACATAAAAACAAAATCGAAATGTGATAACTTTTTATGAGCACATAGATAAAATGATGTAGATCATATCCAACGGTTTTATTTTGACTTTTAAGTTTTAAATTTTGAGTTATTAAAGTTTTTAAAAATGGAGGCATGGTAGAGGCACAAAAAATAGAGGCATTTGAACCCTCCTCTAGGTTGAATGAATAACTTTTAAGAAAACTACTGCATATAGTTAGGGTGCACAAAAAGCTCGTAGCTCGTGATACGATTAAGTTCGATTCGAAAAAAAATTCAGTTCGAAACAAATCAAACTAGTTCGGTTCTGAAACGAATCAAACCTAGTTCGGTTCGAAATTGATTCGAATCGAACTCGAACTGAGTCTGACTCGGTTCGAAACTCTTCTTTTTAGTTCTAAACTCTGCTTCAATTTCGAACCAGTTTGGTTCGAAATTGATTCGAATCGCACAGAATTAAACTCGAACTCTTCTTTTCAGTTCGAAACCCTACTTCAATTTCGAACCAGTTCGGTTCGAAATTGGTTCGAACTCGAGCTCGAACTGAGTTAAGTTCGATTCGATTTGATTCGTTTGCAGCCCTACATATAGTGTTAATTAAGAACAAAGTTGAATTTTGGTTAAAATGGATAAAAAGTCGCTAATCCTACTGATTTATTTGAAGTTAGAATATGAATATCTGACCACATCTTTATCTAAAAAATAACACGAGTTTAATGCCTTTTTTTCATTTCTCGAGTAATTCATGATATACGTCAGGTGAAAAAGTCACTCCGTTACAGTACAACATGTGTGTCAATTCCATGAGGTAACTCACATATCGTATGTCGTGATTATTTAAAATAAATAAACACGGCACATAACACGATACCGCAGAACAAGTGACCTAATTTGACTACACGCGATCAAAACAATATAACAAAACATAAAAAAAAATGTCATTATTTATTCGAAAAATAATTCAATTCATGACTAATGTGATCAAGTCACGTTTGATTACGTTTGATCATAGCGTGACTATATATACGTGAGTCGTGACATGACCACTGTCTACGATTTTAGTCACAATATGGCACAATACGTGAAAATTTAACTGAATCAAGACACGTGACCCAAATTACGGTATGACTGCACGGCGCAACACGAATTTACATCCCAAGGGTCAATGTGTTTCTTCGACGAACATTATGCATTAATCTTAAAATAAAAAAAGAAAAGAAAAAAGAAGATGGCATGAACAATAAAGAATATCTTTGAGGCTTAGCATGTCAGCATGATAGTATAAGTGGTAATCAGATGGGTTAGGTCGGATTAGTTTATGCTCTCAAAAAATATTTTTTTATTATTTTCAAATACATTTTAATATGAAGATTATATTGAACGATTCAAATTGACTGTTTGTATTTTAAAAATAAAGATAAAAATATAGAACATAATTAGACGCTAAATCAATATGGCATTAATTTGAGCCCTCCACTTTGAAATTATCATAAAGAAAATTGCAATTCGAATTTCTACTGTGAGAAACATGTCTCGCTATATATATTAGCTGCAAATTAGGTGGCTAAATTATAATTTTTTTTTAATCTTAGAACCAGTTTCTTTTGTTTGTTTACATGTAGAAAATTAGAAGAGGTAGCTGTGCTGTGCACATGGTCGGACAACTAATGGTGTGCGCCGACATTTTTATTCATATCCAAAGTTTAATAGAAATTAATTAATATATCCAGATCTGCTGGGAAGTTATAAAAATATCTGTATCGGTCATTTTCTGGCTAGTACCCAATTTTTTTTTTTTTTAGTACAGTACCGGTCATTTTCTGGCCGGTACTTTTTTTTTTTTTTTTAGGATGAGCATAGCATAGTTGGCTAGAAGAAAAAGTCCTAGAAAACTCGGATTGAAGTTTGCACTCGGTTTGGCTAATATCAAACAAATGCATTTAGTTGGATGCGTGTGTTGCATCGGTTGCATGTATCGGTGCATCATCGATGTTTTTGCAATGAAACACCGATGTTTTATTAGCCGGGTAGTGCTAAAAAAACATCGGTGCATCGCTGATATTTTTGTAATGAAACATCGATGTTTTATTAGACTTAGCATTGGCAATTAAGCAGGTAGTGCTAAAAAATATCGGTGCGTCGCTGATGTTTTTGCAATAAAACATCGATGCACTTCTGTCGTCGTTAGGTCGTACATAAAGTATCGGTACTCAATTTTAGGATGCTGGTTATTGTCAAATTAAATTCACTAGTTGTATGCGAACACTAAACTTTAGTGTCATATGACACTGTAAAAAAAACGTAGTTTAGTATTCACATGCGGTTAGTGAATTTAATTTGACAATAACCAGCATCATAATAAAACATTGATGTTTCATTACAAAAATATCAGCGACGCACCGATGTTTTTTTAGCACTACCTGGCTAATAAAACATCGATGTTTCATTGCAAAAATATCGATGATGCACCAATACATGCAACCGATGTAACACACGCATCTATCCAAATGCATTTGTTTGATCTGAGCCAAACCGAGTGCAAACTTCAATCCCAGTTTCCTACGACTTTTTCTTTTAGCCAACTATGCTATGCCCATCCTAAAAAAAATAAAAAAATAATAATAATTAAGTACCGGCCAGAAAATGACCGGTACTTTATTAAAAAAAATTGGGTACCAGCCAGAAAATGACCGGTACGGATTAGCGTATCTGGATCTGAGTATATTAATTAATTTTTATTAAACTTTGGATATTAATAAAAATGTCGGTGGTGTGCGTATATACCGCTGTCTGTCTTAGTGTCTAAGTTTGTTTCTTTTCATGAAATATTTACCTCCGTAGTTGCGGTGCCGATCGAGTTGCATGCTTGTCTGAAATTTCATGCGTAACGATTCTTTCGTCGTAATTTATTCGACAAAATAAACGTGACGAAAATTAAATGATTCTCTTAATTATATCTCCGTGACTCCGCTGTCAATATCGCCGTATATCGTGGCGACTCTTGAAACAATTAATTAAATAGCGCTGCTAAGGAGCACCAATTGAGTTGTTGCAATCCTTCTTGATGAATGAATTACGATTAAAAATATAATATTTATATATCTCCTTAACTAGTTTGTGTTACTTGTAATCTACAAGGTAAAAAGAACTGATTGTCATTCGTTTAAAGCTAATTCATATGTCTTATCACTAATTTATTTGCGGTTCTAACTTTATTTCATATGTGCAAATGTTCTTTTTGGTGTATAATTATATGTTGACTTGTATATATTCTATATTAGTTTATAAATTTTTGTAGGCGAACATATTTTTAAATTAATCTAGTTTTTTGAAAGCTTAATTCTCCATAACAGTAATTTAAAAATACTACAACAACTAAACAATAAAGCGCGATAAGTAGAATACTTGTTTTGCTGTTAAGACTAGCTTCTATTTTTTTAGTAAAAAGATATTCACTAAAATTTATAGATTTATGACAAATTATAATTATAATTTTTTTTTCTCATTTGATTTTAGAAAATCTGAATAACATAGGTAGCATAATCATCCCATCAAATTAATATGAGCTATCCAACAAAATATAATTTACCAGAGCAAAGTATAATGCTAATTAGTAATTAATTACATGAATAAAAATTATGTGATAGTTGAGAAAAGATAAAAGAGGTTGAATGAGTGGAGATGGCAATCAATTATCCCCTTTGAAAATTGTAAAAGAGAAAGACGGCCAATGTCGACTATGAGGGACGCATTAAGCACGTGCAAAGTTGTACGTCAACTTAAAATTCCATGTGGCTTATTTAAGCGTCTGGACTCCATCACTATTAATTGAAAGCAACTAATCAAATCAATAGGAGATATATAAAGAACATATTGCTCTTTCTTTCTTTCTCTCTCTCTTATACAATTGCTAACAGCAAAAGCAAAAGAAAATAACAATGGTTGGATTTGATCTCGATCCAGAGCTCCGCCTATCTCTTCACACCGGGTACACTGAATCCACCAGCAGCTCAGAAAAACATGCAACTGACACCAGGTAAGCAAATTTTTTCTTATGGTTTGAGTTATAATTAAGTTCATGCAAAAGATACATTTAATTAGAAGCATATATATCAATTGCTCGTAATTAAGAAACAGCTGTATTGGATGTGCGTATGTAGGGATGAGATATGCAATGGAAAGGCAAGTGATGATAAGAGAACTGTTACAATCTTCTATGATGGTCAGATGTGCACAAGCAATGTCACAGAGATTCAGGTATGATATTTAATTATTTGAAACGATTAATTCTTTATATTATGGATTTAGTTGCATATATTTTCTTGCATGCATCACGTCTTATAACAATGCACAACCTATCAAGTTTAATGTTATATTGTCATAATTTACAATCAATCAGAATTATAAGAAGATTACTATAGAGAAATTAATAAGACATATATATTGAGGGATCATCTTCAAGAGATTATATATATATATATATGTTATTGCAATTTTGAACAGTTCAATTACTTATTCATTCTTTCAAAGATAAGAATACAAAATTTCAATTTGCATTCTTTGTCGGTGGCTAGCTTAAGTTGATTTTCAAAATATAAGTTTGTTTACTTTGACGAGCTGTTGGCCTGATTGCCTATGACCTTGATCATAATTAGAGTCCACTAATTAAGGGTTCCTATGTGTCTAGAAAAAATGATACTGATAAGATATGAAAAATATATTATAGGATTCAAATTTTCATATTTTGTGAACGACTTTGGAGAAAATAATGTAAAGAAAGCTGCATGTGCTTTATTCTGCTATTTTTCTTTATTTATTTTTTTCATTTTCTTGCATATCAAACAGATCTTAATTAATTGGATTCACAGAGAAAAAAGTTTAATAATGAATAGAGGACACATTGATTTTTCATTTTTCAGTATAAGACATTGTTTATTGCACTTTTTAATCAGGAGCTGGCTCTTTAATTTGTGGCCCTACCTAGCCAAAAAAAAAAAAAAAACTGAAAGCTATTTTTTTTTTTCATTTTATGTTACAGTACAATTAATAGCTTAGGTAATTTAATAATATATTGGTTGCAATTTTATTGTTGCGCAGGGAAGAGCTATAATTTCTATGGCAAAGAGAGAGATGGAGAAAGGAAGAAGCAAGGAATTAAAGGAGCGTACAAATATGTACCCGCTGCAATTTTTGTCTCAGTTTCATTCAAATTCTTCTCAGATGCTGAATCAGGGGCTCTCAATGAAGCAATCGTTGCAGAGATTTCTCCAAAAAAGAAGAACAAGAATAGCTTCTGCCTCCCCATATAGTAGCTAGCTCTAATAGTTGCATTCTACATTAATTAATTAACTTGTTTATATTCTTTAATCGTGGCTTGTTGTTTTTTTTTTTCTCTTTTTTTCTCTTTTTTTTGGGTTTGAAGATATTAATTAGAACTCATAATTGTAGATATTTGCTGCTCTAGTTTAAAATATATATACATATAATAGGGACAAAACGAAAAACACCAAGGAGGCACAACTAAACTAGCAACATTCAACTTGACCAATTGTATCTCAAAGGAACATATTTTAATCACATGACATTGATTTATACAAGATTCCTCATTAAAATGACCACGTGATGTAATTGGTACATAATGCGGTTTTGATATTCTTTTATTTTTTGACTAGTATACCTCTTTTATTGGTGAGTAAATTTTTTGACTTGAATTATATTTTTTTCCGTAGTTTTCTTTTCGTCTTATATTCGCTGGCTAATAATGTGCGACACGTGTCTCCATTGTCGCGGTGTCAACCAACCTTCTAACAGAAAGCAATTCTCTATAGTTTATTATTATTTTATAAAAAAAATAAAACAGTGTTAATCTGCCACGGATGGTAATGATGACTTAAAAATGTAGCAAATATATCAACGACAAACAAAATATATAAACTTTTTTTATATAAGCCTTTTTATTTTAAGAAAATTTATCTATCTTTTAAATAATTATTTTCATCAGTAATTCTTAATAAAAAAAATTAAAAATAAATCTTAACGAACTTTCAATAAGTTCAAATAAAGTATGAATTAATTATATGTGCATAAATTGTTGTTAATAAAGATAAAAATATGAATCATTTAGTAAACTTAGAGTTAAAATTATGTATTAAATATTAATTAGTTTATCAAGTCATGTATTAATAAGTGTAACCATTTACTCATTAAAGCAAATAAAGCACGAGCCATGTATTAATTATTATACTCAACTTATGTATTAATAAGTGTCAAGAATAAATTGTTAACTATGAAATAATTACTGTAAATAAAGTACGAACCTTTTTATTGATTAGTGTGAACAATGTGGGAACTATAAAATTATACTATTAGTACATTCTTCATATTTATCAACGAATAAACTATAACTAACACTTCGATATATACAATTGCACAGAAATATGTATATATATACACACACTTCTAATAAAAGCGAAAAGTCAACAACAAAAATTCAAAAAATTTGACATTATGGATTGACATTTAAAATATGGAAGCTGATAACAGCACTCGCGCTACAGTACTCGCACTATAACTACCATAACTATTTGGAGGACGGCAAAAACTCCAGCATTGAATATTTTTTCTAAAGTATTAATATCTATGCAAGAAAGTATTTATACCTATGCACGGAAGTATTTATACATATGCATGGAAGTATTTATACCTATAAGGTGAACAATTTTTCGAAAATAATTGTCTCTCCAACCAAATCTCCCAAACGTACCCACACCAGAAATACCTATGGGGACCACTCAAACTACATGGGAGGACCAAACACGTTTTTAAAAGTGAGTTTTTTTTTCTCCGTTCAATCTCGTCTATATTTTTGATGATCTATGAGAAATTTTGCGAATCTAAAACCACGAACGTCTTCTACATTATGTACTTTCGGACTCGTCGTCACACAAGTATTTATACCTCGTCGTGCAAGTATTTATATCTATATTTGCAAGTATTTTTTACATATGACACTAAGGGCCTGTTCGGATGTCATGGGATTGTACGGGATGGGATTTGACGGGTTCAGGAACCCACTTTTTTATTTGCGGGAACTCATACTCATAAGTATGCACGGAAATAATTATGGGAATGTACTGAATGAGTGTTCAGTTGCACTGTGGGAATAGTTGTGAAAAATCCTATTTTCTTTCTAAAATACTTGATATCAATAAAATAATTATTAATTAAATTAAATTAAATCAATTAAACAATAACATAATAATATTTATCAATTATTATTTTATAACAAGCATTTTGCATGTGGTGATTAATACAAGATTAATGCAATAAAATAATGATTAATTCTAATGACCGAAAAATTATTTAAAATTAAATTAACAAATTGATCATTGTGGGTGATTAATACACTATTTCCATTTGCTTATTTTTCTGAAATTATACAATTATTTTTATTAATAAAATTATAATAATGCAATTAAATAAAATTGATTAAATAATAATATTAAATAGATGAAACATTTCTAATAAAAAATATTATTAAAATGGGTACAAATAAAATAAGAAAATATGTAAATGTTGATAAAAAATAAGAAAACAACAATTATAAACATTTACAAAAAAAAATAAACATTTAAAAACATTTAAAAAAATAAACATTATAAACAAATAAACATTTAAAATCAACAATTAAAATCATTTAAAAAAATAAACATTTACCAAACAAAGTTTTTAACAGTTTGTGATTTATTTTAAAAACAATTTATAAATCCAGCGGTCGTAAAAAAGAAAAAAAAAATCTGGTTCCACAATTAGCTTAGTCCCACAATCAATTTTCAAGAAAAAGAGACATCATTTATATATACCCCCTCCCATACACATGATGGAAAAAGGAGAGAGGAGAGAGTCAAAAATTCATGTGTCACATGGAGAAAGAGAGGACTTTGGTGTCAGCGGAGAGAGAGTAGTTGGGAACAAAAAAATGAGTGGGTTATTCCCACGGAAATAATTTGGGTAAAAAAATGGTTGCTGAACACCATGAAATGGAAATAACAGGGAACAACCCAAACCCATGAAATTTCTAGTAGGAGTTTGACAAACGAACAGGTCCTAAATGACGTCCAAAGTATTAATATCAAGAACGGAAAACTTTTATACCTATGTAGTCAACTATTTTTGTTAGAGAAAAGTTGACGTGTGAACGATTGAGAAAGATTAATACGGTGATACAAGGTCCCCACTACTTCATTAGAGGAATGTTAACACGGGAACTACTGCGGGACTGAAAAATAGATGATAATAACAAGTTACGTATCAAAGTATTAATATCTTATTTTTTCAAGTGTTAATATTTTATTTTCAAAGTATTTATATCTATGAAGGTTGATGCGGGGATAATTGCGCGAACTGGGAAAGGAGAACTATATAATTAGTTGGGACCATAGAGGAAGAGTGATGCAGAAATTTTAGAATAATAATTAGTGGGGACCATGTAATATTTTTTTAGAATAATAATTAATGAGGACCATATAATTAGTGGAGATCATAGTACATAATTTCTCTAAATAGAGTGTGGGAATTTTGAGAATACTAGAGCGAGGATATTCAAATAATTATTCTTAAAATATTGTCAGCAGTAGTTGGTAAATATTCTTGTTTTGTGTGAATCATTTCATCTCATGCAACACGATATCATTTTTTTAAAGTTTTTCTCTCTAATTTTTATATTGGCAAATTCGCATGTGCTGAAAAGACAACTTCTTTCTCATAATTTATTATTTAATTAGGTTTTCTCATTTTGTCTAAATCTAATGTGTATTTATAGATACAGATTTATTCTCTTCACAACAAAATATTTTTTGCAATTTTCTCTTTTTTGAATAAAAGGGGAATTTCATATATCTCTCTCAAAAACTTCAATATTACGTATTTCTCTCTCCAAAATCAATAATTACATATTTATTCTTTTAAATTGTAAAAACTCACATATTTTATCCACCATAACTCTATAATATATCAAATATCTCCAAAAGCAATTAAATAATAATATTTAAAATGAGTAGAGACCATTATACCCTTATCTTTCTCTTCTCTTCGTCTGAATATTATTATAAGAGTAGAACTAGGGTGAGCTGTGCTCACCAACGGTTTTGGTGAGCACACCTCCAAAAAACGGTTTTTTAAAGTTCAAATAGTCGATTCGAACCTTCCAACGTGTTCTTCATATTAATATGTGCTTGGAGACCAAATTTTACATTTTTTGGAAATTTTTTACTATTTTTTTAGAATTTTTTAAAATCATCAGCTTTTCATTAAATAAAAAAAAATTCAAAAAAATTCAAAAACCACTGATTTTAAAAAATTCTAAAAAAATAGTAAAAAATTTCCAAAAAATGTAAAATTTGGTCTCCAAGCACATATTAATATGAAGAACACGTTGGAAGGTTCGAATCGACTATTTGAACTTTGAAAAACTGTTTTTTGGAGGTGTGCTCACCAAAACCGTTGGTGAGCACAGCTCACCCTAGTTCTACTCTTATTATAAATATGTTTTTAATGAAATCTCACTGAAAAGGCACATAATCTTTGTCTCTTTGTATTTCTCATTGGCAATCCTGCTTTGTTTAGTTTATTGCTTTTCTCAAATCTCGAATTTGCTTGTTGTACAGTTTAATGCAATGATAAAAAGCCGTGGTCATAAGTAAGCTTTAATCAAACTCATACAACAAAAGGCCGGAGGTTGGAGACTTGTTTAATCAACTTCGTCTAGCTTCACAAATTACAAAGGCGGTTCAATTGTTCCATTGTGGGAAGTTGAGTTGAGTTGATCCACTGGTACAAGGGCCGGTACAAAAGGTAAAAGACAGCCAAATCAGTGGCCTCATCTCTGACTGCTAGAATTAATAAGGGTAAAATGGGAATTAATATAAAATCAATGTTAAATATGATGGATTGGATAAATATGTGAGTTTTTATAGTTTTAAAGGATAAATATGTAATTATTGATTTTGAAGGAGAAAATACGTAATATTGAATTTTTTTAGGGGATACATGAAATCCCTCCTTGAATAAAAGTGACATAGCTACCGATTTCATATATAAAACCACAAGCTGAAAAGAGGTACTAGAAAATGGTACCGACTTCCACAGCTAAGTCTTACATCAATTCTTACAGCATACTACAACTACATTTACTTATACAACCCTAGAGAAATCTGAAATACCATAATACAAAACAAGTCATATTCAACAAAATAACAAGCACTGAAGTACTGATACTACTAAAATTTAATAGCAAAAGCTTGTCAGACTAAGTCCTCTTCAATGCGTGGAATCTCTTCGCCATACATTAGACATCGGGTATTGTTCCCAGCCTCCAAACTCATGATAATATCCAAAATGTCCCCATGGTACTCCTCTGATTCTGCCATGGCCAGGAGAAGGCCAAGCTCCAGAGGAAGCGCCAGAATTACCTGTTCCAGAGTTACCTGTTCTGGTAAATCCTTAACATCAGAGGGTAGAATCATTGTTAACTTAAGATAAGAATTATTTCATCTACTTTGACACAAAAAAGAAGCAAGTGTTATAATCTTTGTCCCTAAAGCTTTAAAGGATAACGGTTCAGCACCATTAAAAGTTATGTTGTTCCTTTCTCTCCACACAGACCACATAACAACAGTCCTTATTAATTCTACAAGCAATCTGTCTTTCAAAGGAATGAGTGTATCGATAAACCATAAGTCATCTAAAGAAATGCAGTCATTAGAAAATCCGTTAAAACATGCAATCCATGCCCAAATTTGAGAGATATAATTACATTGAACAAATAGATGTTCAGTTGATTCTGGTAAATCGCAGAAGGGACAGTCAATCGGACCCTCCCATCCTCTCTTTGCTAAGTTGATTCTAAGTTAAAGACTTTATCTTGTTTAACTAATCACAAAAAGATTTTGATTTTAAGTGGGATTTTAGCATTCTTGATGGTTATATATGTTGGATTTATTGCCAACCTCGTTGGATTTAATGCCAACATTGAGCATATATGTAATCTAATTATGGATTGTTTACTGTCATATATGATTGTCAATTAAAGTGATCAAATAAGGTAATAGACAATCAATATATTCATTTTTTGATGTGGTCCACAAATGTGTAGAACAATTTAGGCAAAGATCAAATCATTGATGGACTGATTCTGAAATTTGCAATTAAGGAAACCGATTCTGCAGCAGCCGCACGGATTTTGATGTGATTGCACGGTTTTTGATGCAATTACACAAAATACCTTTTTTAAGTTGGCATATGCCCAGAAAGTCGGTTTTGAATTAGGGTTTAGCTATATGCCGACCCCAAATCTCTATAAATAGGATTGGTCCCCAAAGCACAAGAAAATAACGAAAAGTTGCATAATTTTCTAGCCGTCAATCTAGTCAATTATGTGGCCTTCTCTACTTCTCCCCATTAAAGAATAGAGAGGTGAGATCATTAAGGAATTGTGAACACGATCTCACAAGGGCAGTCTTGTAGCTTTGGAAGGCTTCATCCTACCACTAAGGAGGCCGCCGACGCTTCAACCTCTACATCGGCACGAAGGCTTTCTTGCCGCTGTCCCACAAGTTCATCAACCGCTTTTGAGTGAAGCTTTGCTTAAATACGCTAATGGAATCTGGTATTGCTTCTGCTCCCTAAGAATTGATGATTTTTGCATGATGGCCATTTTGGCATAGGTAGATCAATAGTGGCATATTGAATTGAATTGTTTATGTGACCGAATTGTTTTAGTGTAATAATAAGGTCCCAACAAGTGGTATCAGAGCCACTCCTATGCCAATTTGGATTATTTGTTTAGAATTGATCTAGAGAATAAGCAATTGATTGTTGATTTTTCAATTGCTTTGAAATTATTTCGGCTTTGAAGTTGGATTTATTTTTCAATTGATTTTCCAATTGCTTTTGAGTTGGATTTATTAATCATACAAGTTTTGAAATTGTTGCCAATTCATTTTTTTCCAGAGATTCGGCTTATATGATTAATTGATTCGGCTTACTTATATGATTAAACAATTAGAATATTTTGGATCTGTGATTTGGCATAAATCCAACTTCCATTTTTTAGATTAATTTGACCATAACAGAGTAATTTTGACCCGAATAGGATTTAAGGTTTCCGAATAACAGAGGCAATTTTGTTAAGCCATTTTTTTTTAAGTATTCCGCTGCAATAATTTAATTATAGGGTTAAGTCAAATTTCGGAAACTGCAGATTATTGTAATGCAATTAAAATTTTCTTTTGCGTTAGTTTGATTGCACATTTAGATTAAATAATTAGGGTATAAATTATCGTTCTTTTAAAGGCAAAGGGATATGTAATTTGGATTTGAATTAATTGATTCCTAATTGTACCCAAAGGTACCTCTTTTGATGAGGTTAATTCAAATGCATTTTATGAAGGAAGTTAAGGTGCAATTAATGGATGTAATCATTATCGGCCCAAAGGAAGGTAATGGTTACAAAATTATTTGTGCAAGTGAGTGATAATAAAGTATAGTGATGACCAAAAATTTTACACATATGTCAACATTGTCGGCCCAAAGGAAGGCATGTTGTTCGGTATGTTCTAGGTTATCAGTACTTTATTATTGCGCCAAAGTATCATAAGAAATTGACCCGTTACCCAAAGGTAGCCGCTTAATGAAAACCGATACTTTGGTTTTATGATGATATTAAGACTCATAAAATATATGGTGATTTATTAAGATAAGTTGCAACACTATGAACGTAACAATGTCTAGGCAAGTTCTGTCTAGGCAAGTCGGAATTTGAAGCAGATCCTTGTGATCCCTGACTTACCTGGTTGTGAAATTCGGATGTGTTGTGACAATAAGGGAAAATCATCAAATATATTTTTTTGAGCATTATGGCCTTTACTAGAATTTATAATTTATAATTTAAAATTTCTGAATTAAGACTAAATCGTGTTTATGGTGTGTTTTTCGTGAATCAGCTAGCATTACTACAGGTCTTAAGGATATGCCTATGTTGAATGGGACCAATTTCAAGTATTGGCAGGAGAGCTTAATGATAGTTCTCGGTGTCATGGATCTGGACCTTGCTTTTAGAGAAACTTGTCCCACTATTACGGCTACAAGTACTTCTGATCAAAAGAAGGAAAAGGAAAAGTGGGACAGGTCTAATCGTATGAGTCTCATGATAATGAAACGGTCCATTCCAGAGGTATTTCGGGGCGCTATTTCAGAGTCCATTTTGAGCGCTAAACTCTACCTTAAGGACATTGAGGATAGATTTGTCAAGAGTGAGAAAGGTGAAATTGGAACACTCTTGACAAGACTAGTCTCAATGAAATATAAGGAAAAAGAAAACATTAGAGAGTACATCATGGAGATGTCTAATGTCGTTTCTAAGCTTAGGGCACTAAAGATGGAGATCTCTGATGATCTTCTAGTGCATCTAGCGTTGATCTCTCTTCCCTCACACTTTGAACAATTTAAAATCAGCTACAATTGTCAGAAGGATAAATGAACAATAAATGAGCTAATTTTACACTGTGCGGAGTAAGAGGAGAGGCTGAAACGGGATAAGACGGAAAATGTCTATGTTGCTACTACCTCTAAGACTAAGGATGGAGCCAAGCATAAGAAACCTGACAAGTCTAAGGATACTAAAGCTGCAGTCTCTATGCAGCAGAACAAACCGGATAAGGGCAAGTCAGTTGCAAAAACTGATGAGCCGGTTTGCTTCTTCTGCAATGGAGCAGGACACAAGAAGAAGTACTGTCAGGCTTACCACGCATGGCGTGCTAAGAAAGGTACATCTCTTGCTTTGGTTTGTACAGAAGTTAATTTGATTTCTGTATCTAGATACACTTGGTGGATAGATTCAGGTACAACTACTCACATAAGTGTATCTTTGCAGGGCTGCCAAAGTTACCGGAAGCTAAGTGATGATGAAAGATTCATCTTTGTGGGCGATGGTAGCAAGGTAAAAGTGCAAGCTATTGGAGTGTTTAGATTATTACTAAAATCAGGCTTTTATTTGGATTTGTATGAAACCTTTATTGTTCCATCTTTTAGACGAAATTTAATTTTCGTATCATCTTTGGACAAGAATGGTTTTGCTTGTAATTTTGGTAATGGAAAATTTAATTTGTTTCATGATTCAAAGTGTGTTGGCTCTAGTTTTTTTCCGCTTATGATAATCTATACACATTGGATGTAAATACTTCATACATTGAGGCTTTGCAAATAGATACAAGAAAAAGAAAATTAACAAATGAGAACTCAACCACATTATGGCACAAACAATTAGGCCACATTTCTATAAAAAAGAATTGAACGTCTTGTGTAAATGAAATTCTCCAACCCTTAGATTTCTCAGATCTTAAAGATAATTGCATAAAAGTTAAACAAACCAACTTAAGGAAATATCAAGCCAGAAAGTGTTGGGAAGTGTTACAATTGATACATACGGATATCTGTGGTCCGTTTCCAACGGCCACAAGAAACGGACACCGTTATTTCATTTCTTTCATAGACGACCATTCGAGATATGGCTATGTATATTTGATTAAAGAAAAGGCACAAGCCCTTGACATGTTCAAAAGTTTCAAGGCGGAAGTTGAGCTACAACTCAACAGACGCATTAAGGCCATCAGATCTGACCGTGGTGGAGAATACTATGGCAGATATGATGGATCAGGTGAACAACGTCGAGGGCCTTTTGCTCAGTTCATAGATGAATGCGGAATTGTCCCTCAGTATACATTGCCTGGTTCACCAGCAATGAACGGAGTATCTGAGAGGCGCAATAGAACGCTTAAGGACATGGTAAGGAGTATGATTAGTCGTACTACTTTACCAGATAATCTATGGGGTGAGGCCTTAAAGTCTGCAGCTTATATCCTTAACAGAGTACCCACTAAAGCAACTAACAAAACCCCATACGAGATTTGGACCGGGCGTAAGCCAAGTTTAGGTCATTTGCGAGTATGGGGATGTCCAGCTGAGGCAAGGCCTTACAAACCTACCGAAAAGAAACTGGATGAAAGGACAGTTAGTTGTTATTTTATTGGGTATGCCGAGCGCTCAAGGGGTTATAAATTTTATAATCCTACAGAACATAATGTATTTGAGACGGGAAATGCAAAATTTTTCGAGGATGTTGAGTTTGTGGGGGGTGAGAAAATTATTGATTTCGAAGAGGAATATGCAAATATTCCATCAAGTATTGAGGAATATGCAAATATTCCATCAGGTGTTGCAAGTTTTGTGGATATAGATCCGAGTTTTACTCAAAACACCATTACGGACGAAATCATTATTGAAACTCAAACTCAACAAGATGAAATAGCACAAAATGAAAATCCAGAAACGGGTGCAGGCCACTCAAGGCCGCACGAAGATCTGGAAGATGCTATTGTAGGCCAGATTGTTTCAGACAATGCTGGAAATCCTCAGGAAAATTTAGAAGAGCCAATTAGGAGGTCCACTAGAGAGAGAAGGCCTGCAATATCTTCGGATTATGTAGTCTACCTTCAAGAGCATGAGTTTGATGTTGGCATGTTAGACAATGACCCCATTAATGTCAAACAAGCTATGGAAAGCTCTAACTCTCACAAGTGGACCGCTGCCATGAATGAAGAAATAAAATCTATGGCAGACAATGACGTTTGGGAAATTGTCCCATTACCAGCAGGAAAGAGAACTATTGGTTGCAAATGGATATTTAAAACCAAGCGGGACTCGAAGGGTAATGTGGAGAAATATAAGGCACGTCTTGTCGCTAAAGGTTTTACTCAAAAAGAAGGCATTGATTATAAAGAGACTTTCTCTCCGGTTTCACTGAAAGACTCTTTAAGAATCATATTGGCATTAGTGGCGCATTTCAATTTGGAGCTTCATCAGATGGATGTTAAAACTGCGTTTCTTAATGGTGACATTGAAGAAACAATATATATGGTGCAACCAGAAAACTATGTATCAACAGATGCAAAGTCTATGGTGTGCAAACTTAAAAAATCCATCTATGGGCTAAAGCAGGCGTCTCGTCAGTGGTATTACAAATTTCACAGTGTGATTGTCTCATTTGGATTCGAGTCTAACATTGTGGATGAGTGTATATATCTCAAGTTCTGTGGAAGTAAATTTGTGTTTCTGGTTTTATATGTCGATGACATTTTACTTGCCAGTAACGATATAAGTATGTTGCAACAAACTAAGAACTTTCTGATGAAGAATTTTGAGATGAAAGATCTTGGTAATGCATCATTTGTCCTAGGGATAGAAATACTGAGGAATAGAACCCAAGGTATATTAGGATTATCCCAAAGGAATTATATCGATAAGGTTTTGGCAAGATATGGCATGCAGAACTGTAAACCAGGAAATACCCCTGTGGCAAAGGGAGACAAGTTCAGTCTAAACCAATGCCCGAAAAACAATTCAGAAAAGGAAGTAATGCTACAGTATCCATATGCCTCAGTTGTTGGGAGCATCATGTATGCGCAAGTATGTACGCGTCCGGATATTGCGTTCATCACTGGCATGCTAGGGAGATACTTGTCAAATCCAGGTCCAGATCATTGGAAAGCTGCCAAGCGAGTCTTGAGGTACCTGAAGCGAACGAAAGACCATATACTCACGTATCGGAAATCGGAGAAGCTAGAGGTCATTGGCTATACCGACTCTGATTTTGGAGGATGTCAAGATAGCATGAAATCGACATCCGGCTACATTTACATGTTAGCCGGAGGAGCCGTTTCATGGAAGAGTGCAAAACAATCCCTTGTTGCATCTTCCACTATGGCGGCAGAATTTGTGGCATGCTATGAGGCATCAAATCACGGTGTATGGCTACGGAATTTTGTTACAAGACTCCGGGTGGTGGATTCTATTGAGAGGCCACTACAATTATTCTGTGACAACAATTCGGCAGTGCTGTACGCAAACAACAACCGAAGTTCATCGAAGTCCAAGTACATCGAAATTAAGTTCATGGTTGTAAAGGAAAGAGTACAGAATGGTGAATTAAAAATAGAACATATAGGAACAGACTCTATGTTAGCAGATCCTCTTACTAAGGGATTGACACCAGCTAAGTTTGAAGAGCATGTTGCTCATATGGGTGTAATATCTATTGAAGATATTCAGTTTTAGTGGGAGTCTGTTATTTTAATTTAATGTTCTATTTTTCATTGTAATTTTGGATATGTGACTTGTGACATGTAACAAGTGCTATATATATTATGAAGTTTTTTGATATTCTGTTTCTCATTTATGTTTGACCTCTAATTCAGTTAATTTATGAAATTCAGTTTCAAGATTTAAGTAGGAGACCAAGTTAGAAATAGGCATGTGAAGATCACAATTGCATGTAATTTCTATGCTACACATCCACATCATGATTCATGTCACTTAGCTATATTAGTGATCTGATTATTGAGAGTTTAGTTGCGAATAAATGCGACGAATGCCACTTTAGTCCTTTGCTAATATAGTTGATGGAACGAATTGGTTTGAGAATATATAAGGAAGACAGTAAAGAAATGTGCGCACATAAGGAACACAATTCATAATTAAAAAGTCATAACATATTGCTCAAGTGGGAGATTGTTGGATTTATTGCCAACCTCGTTGGATTTAATGCCAACATTGAGCATATATGTAATCTAATTATGGATTGTTTACTGTCATATATGATTGTCAATTAAAGTGATCAAATAAGGTAATAGACAATCAATATATTCATTTTTTGATGTGGTCCACAAATGTGTAGAACAATTTAGGCAAAGATCAAATCATTGATGGACTGATTCTGAAATTTGCAATTAAGGAAACCGATTCTGCAGCAGCCGCACGGATTTTGATGTGATTGCACGGTTTTTGATGCAATTACACAAAATACCTTTTTTAAGTTGGCATATGCCCAGAAAGTCGGTTTTGAATTAGGGTTTAGCTATATGCCGACCCCAAATCTCTATAAATAGGATTGGTCCCCAAAGCACAAGAATATAACGAAAAGTTGCATAATTTTCTAGCCGTCAATCTAGTCAATTATGTGGCCTTCTCTACTTCTCCCCATTAAAGAATAGAGAGGTGAGATCATTAAGGAATTGTGAACACGATCTCACAAGGGCAGTCTTGTAGCTTTGGAAGGCTTCATCCTACCACTAAGGAGGCCGCCGACGCTTCAACCTCTACATCGGCACGAAGGCTTTCTTGCCGCTGTCCCACAAGTTCATCAACCGCTTTTGAGTGAAGCTTTGCTTAAATATGCTAATGAAATCTAGTATTGCTTCTACTCTCTAAGAATTGATGATTTTTGCATGATGGCCATTTTGGCATAGGTAGATCAATAGTGGCATATTGAATTGAATTGTTTATGTGACTGAATTGTTTTAGTGTAATAATAAAATCCCAACAATATATTCCCTATTAGGTATCCCTCCATAATCCATCCACTTATAGAAAGAATGTACAAAAAAGACATGCCTAGAGGACCATCTCCATAATAATTTATCATCTAAAGCAGAATTTAAAGTAAAATAAATAAATTGAGCAAGTAAAGCATGCCATTCAACCAAGTAAATACCTGTCAGTTGTCTATTAAAAGACAAATGCATGGGAGATGTAGAAAAAACAGATGCTACAGATATGAATCTATCAGTACATATAGAAAAAAGATGAGGATAACATGATTGCAATGCATATTTTTAAATGTATATGTGTTATGTTGTAAGTTTGTGGAACGAGTTTGTTTCTATCTCATTTTATGAACAAAATTTTTAATATAATTTGTGTTCATATTAGTGTTGTTTTAGTATTTTAATGTTTGAACTTAAAAAATCTAGGGTATCGAAACATACTACTAGAGCACAAAAATTGGATTATTTTTTTATGTGTGTGTGTTCCATTACAAATTTTAAATTGAACGATACTATATAATGTGGTATAACTAAAAAAAAAAAATGTTGATTGAGTAGGAAGCACAAAAACTTTGTGATGGGGATATGCTATATCACCACCTCATTGGTATCTCCTTTTTCAGATGTAGAGTCCGAGCACGTTGGTTTCATCGAAATGAATATATATATAAGGATAGATAGAGAGATGCACATACCTTTCGGTCCTTGACAGGGAAAAGAAACCAAAAGATTCAATACATGAATTTCATGTGGTTCTTTGTAACAGTGGCATTACATTATAATAGTACACTTACAAGTCTAACATGATGTTAACATTGATGATTTATTTATGATACAAGTAATTGTCATATTATAATAGATACGATGACTTTTAAGTTTTAAGCATATCATAATAAAAAAGTATTCCAACGAATTCCACAAATGAAATCATGTGTTTTTCATTTCAGATACTTCTTGCTAGCTGTCATGTTATTTATTGGTCATGCTCCAAATTCCCAATTGCAACACAATATTCTCAATGAAATATAATTCATGTCTTGCAGAATAATTTACTACCCATTTAAAATCAGAGGAGTCCAAGTTATTAGGATAAGGTATACTAAGTGAAATCAGGGGAGAATATTCCAGATGCATGATATGATTTCATACTTTAAAATTTAGATTTTTAATTAATTATTAACAATACCGCTGCGGTACAAAGCATAACTCTTTGATCCTTCTCAGCTTCTCTTGTATCTATTGATGGAAAAATCATTCAAGTTTCTGCTCATCAAATGTAGGTGCTCCTAATATTATTTCTTCATATGACAGCTAGAACATAAATGTTTTGATCAGCCTTAGACTAGTTATGCATTTCCAATGATAAATAATAGAAATGCTTACTATATGACATTAATTTCATGCTCTGATTCAGGTATCAGACAAACAGAAAGAATATACAGCGGATGTAGAACCAAAAAAGTTGACAATTAATAGAAATATCACAGTATCATTATCATCATCACATAACATCTTATAAACTGAAATACTCTTCGGAGAACAACCCATTTCAACTTCCCATGGAAACAATGAATTCTTCAAATTTAGCAAGTCCCTTTGCTTCTCAGCAAGGCAAAGTTGATTTATAGCCTAGGCATGATGGACGAGGGGCTGAGCCGGTCGGCGTCAGTCACAATGTGGTTGCGGGTTATTTCCTTAATTGAAGTGCACCCGCTAAGCGCCATGGTTAGTTCGAACTCTTCACGAAGCATTTGGAGCACTTTTCTCACTCCTGTCTCTCCCTCTGCTGCCAGAGAATACACAACTGGCCTCCCAATCTACAAACAAAAAATGTAGAATAACAAGAGGAAGTTAAGGTACCATATAGTTATGCACAAATGAATACAGTTATAATTAAGATATAACTCATCTAGAACCCTGATACCGGCAACCTTTTTTATAAACTGTGTAGGTAGAGATGACAAGCCTGCCTAACCTGAAATACCAACTCACAAACTAGGAACATAAACGGATTGGATACAGTCATACAGACGGATAATGACTAAAACTGTATCCATATCCTTTACTATTTTTAGGATAAAATACAAATACAAGATGTTAGCATTTTTTTGTTTTTTAAAACCAACTGCCCTTACCAGACTGAACATGAATTGGGATCAAGTGACATCTGAACATGACCCAACCTGAACACAAAGCACATATATGCTACACCAAACAAGATACCAGAGATAACCTAAAAGATGTTACAAACCAGATTCCAAATCATTTATGTCATGGTAATAACCTACATACACAATAGAATTTTAAACAGTAAGCCGGAAAACTGAACCGGCTTGTCACCTCTTGTTACAGAGGAAAATCAAGGTAACTTACAAAAATGCCAGAGGCACCCAAAGCAAGAGCCTTAAAGACATCAGTCCCACGCCGAACCCCACCATCCAGAAACACTGGAATTCTTCCTCGAGCGGCTTTTACGACCTGTACATTTCATGTACCAAGAAATTATGTAGTCTTGCCCCAAATAAAGCCAGAAACTTCTAGCCCATGAATTTTAATTTTTCTTCCATTGAAAAGTACTTCCAATAAATGAATAACATACCTCCTCTAGAGCCGAGATTGTTGCAGGGACATAATCCAATTGACGTGCACCGTGGTTGGAGACGATAATACCAGCAGCACCAGATTGAACGGCCAAATGAGCTAAAATTAAAAAAAAATATAAGAAATAAGTATATAGAGAAACATGTTAATATAATAACTGAATATAAATATTCACAAAAGGAAAAAAAAAGGAACACTTACCGTCTTCAGCAGTTAGAACACCTTTGACCAAAATTGGCATTGAGGTAATAGTCTGAAGCCACTTCACATCCTGTACAAATAAAAGTACAAAAATGATAAGAATACATTTATTGATTTATCTCCATATAATTTTTTATTAAAGATTAGAAGTGAAAGATTTGTATTGATTTGACACTACCTTCCAGCTCAAAGTACGGTCAATTTGGCCAGCGACATAGGATGCAAGACCGGAGTCATTACTCTGCATCATGCACCATAGCAAGTCAAAATTAAATGGTAAAAACAATAAAAACTACAAAGTCAAATTCAATTATAAAATAAGTTAACTCACCTTATCCATTGTCCCTAGGTTCAAGCCCTCAAAGTTTTTCAGTGTCAGATGAGGAGGCAGGACAAATCTGTAAAAGGTTTGTGTCATTTTAAAATTTTAAGTAGACTTCTGCAAACAGGAGTGGATCCATATATGGACAAGGCTAAGCGCAAGTACTATAATAGCTTTATAACCCTTAATTTCTTTGTATTTAATCTGAATAAATTAAGCATAAAATGTAAAATTCCTATGAATAATCCGTAATCGCATGCAGAAGTCGAGAAAGAAGGAGTATAGTACCGTACCGGTTCTTAATATCAGATTCACGACGGCCAAGGCGAGGGGTGTCTACAGTAAGGGCAATGGCCTTGAAACCAGCTCTCTCAGCTCTCCTTACCAGTTGTGCCACTACATTCCTGTCCTTGTACACCTATAAAAAAAAATTATTTACAATACATATGTTATGGTTATTTCCCAGATATCTCATCATTAACTAAACTAAATTTAATATAAAAAAGGAAAAAAGATATTATAAAGCTTACATAAAGCTGGAAGAACCTAATCCCAGGTCCAGTTGAGGCAACCTCCTCCACACTTGATGTGGCCCAAGATGACAGTGTCTGTGAAAGAATTTCATAAACAACAATTTTAATTTATTTAAAATGAAAAGGAGAAAGAAAATTATTGTGTTATCATGTTAAATTGATGAGAGTTAGCTTGGAAAGCATTCTGTAACTAGAATAATAAATGTTAAATAAATGAACGTATAGCTATCTTCACGGAACAACAACTCTGGTACTGATATCACACAAGGTAGAAAAGAGCTTAACAAAATTATCAAGGAATATATTTCAGAGATTGTTGGAACAAACCATGATGGTGCCGGCTGCTGATGCAGCTCGTGCTGTTGCATATTCACCTGAAGCAAAATGAAATGAAATCAATTAAGATTTTATCGATTGCATATTATTTCTCACAGCACTGCTGTCAGCAATACACACCTGAAAAGACTGCAGCATGAGCTAATCTCATGTAATTAACTTGTATATCCTAATTCCATTCAATTGCAGTGCAATATCCATTACGGCATCATCCATATCAATCTACCAAGATACTATGATACCAAAGACATACTGTCCATACCAAGTAAAGCCCATCTGGTACGTGGTATTACCTTCAGGGTGGGCCATCTTTTGGAAGGCAGTGGGGGCCACCATGATAGGCATTGAAATTTTGAAGCCGAGAACAGTCGTAGTCACGTCAATTCTTGACACATCTATCAGTATACGTGGACGGAACCTTCACAACATCAGCATATCACAAAGATATGAAATCAAAACTAAGTAAATGAAAGAGTTCATTTGATAACTGTAATATGAATCACTGTCAGTGTTAATTGTGAGGCTGCCTGCCCTGCTTATTGTAGTATAAAGTTTACTACATAGAATTGTTCTCTTTCTTTCCTCATACTTGTTCAGAGCCTCGTCTATATATGTATCTAAAAATTAGATTTGAGTTTTAAAATTCTCTGAGAAATTCCAATTACTCTACATGTTATGTAATATGTAGATCAATAATCAAACGAACTATAATATATAGATGAATTAGGTAATTTAATGAGTCATACAAAATGCGTGAGAAGGCCTCGCGGTTCTCTTTGAGAGTCCACTGATCCTCTGCACCCGATGCATAGTAGTCGAAAGCCATCTTGGGCAGCTTCTGCCTTGCTATGGCCTCATACTCCGTCACATTTGTTATCTCCATGTTGATAATTAACTTGTTATCTCCTTTATAAAACAAAATTTGAATCTTTATCAGTCAACAATTAACCAATTGAATAACAAATTCCTCTTAAGTTGAAAGAACTTAACTGAATTAATTAAAATCAATGCAAAGTAATTCGAAGAAGCAAGAAAAAGAAAGATGAGTAGATGAGTTACCTTGATGTCTGAGGAGAGAGAGAAGGGAGCGAGAATTGAATGAAGTGGAAATGGAGGGAGTGGTGAGAATTAGTGAAGAAATATAAAGGGGATATGGCTTGTGTGGCTTCGTTAGTTCACAAGAAAATAATAGAGACGAATCCAGTTTCTACGTCAAGACAAAAGGTGGATAATGACGACGTTGATCTAAATTTATTTATTTTATTAATAACTTTGTAGAAAGAGAGAACAGGAAAAAAATAGTCAGTTATGGATGAGCAATTCGAGGTGGGAAAGATGGCTCCTCTCTCCTACACAGCTTCCTCATCCGCTAGCGTCACACGCCATCCTTTTTATTTTATTTTTATTTTTAGAAAGTCATTATCTAATACTGGAGTCGCAAAAATTTTCTGGTATCTTTTTTTTCTAAGAGAAAATTAGTAAGAGATGACAAAGGAACTAATTAGAGGAGGCGATTGGGCCATGTGTCGCCGAGCAATGAAACGTATTAGGATAAATGGCAATAAGCATTCTTTGTTAGGTGTAAGAGCCCCATTAAGCTTACAGTTTATTTCTTACAATACCGTTAAGATAATTATGTTTATTGTTTGGTAATGCTCCAACGAACAGGAGAGCGAAATTATTCCACAAACAAGTGTTGCCAAATGCCAAATGAAATTAAACAAAACGAAATATTAATAGAGTACTTGTCCGAATAACAAATTTCTATTTCACAGCAATTTTACGTAAGCAAACACCTTTATTTAGAATAATGAAATGCCTATCGCTCCCCTAATAGAGAGAGAGAGAGAGAGAGAGATGTAAACCCTGTTTTAACAAAATATTAGTGTTACCAAACAGCTTCAACACAACTCAATGCACTCAGCACTCTTCCCCCAGTTTGGAATTATTTTCTTGGAAAACATTATTATTTTAGCACTTGTTCCATTAGTTGTCAAACCATCCCCCTACGAAACATAACACACATTGTAACAAATCCTAGAACTAAATGAAGCAGGCTCCATGTTAGCTGCATGTTCAACACAGGGGCCCATGGACCCACATTATATTTCTTGGGGAACAAGCCTTTTATTGAATTTTTCAATCAAACAGATTTATTTTGCACAAGGATAAACCATAACCTCCAGAAACCAACGCGAAACTTACAAACTCTACAGTACACCAAAATATAACAGGATAATAAATAGCTATTTCACTATGTTTCTTCCGAAAATATACATGTGTCTGTCGGGTTCCTGTTATGCGTCTCCAACTCAACTTCAATGCAGACGAAGTGATCCCCAATCTTTTATCACCCTTTTAGATTCTATTGACCATATCCCTTGGCTAAATCATCACCCCAAACGTTGTCCCAGGAATTGCCATTGTTATTGGCTTTCGGTCCTTGAATGGAAGGCGGGCCCCCACCATCCATATTCTTTCTTGGGGTTGTTCTTATGCCAAATAACCGAAAGATAAATCTTGCAAGCTCACCATATAACACACCCGACCGGTCAAATAGCTGCAACAATTGAGGAAGAAATCACTAGAGAAACAAGACTACAAAATTATATTAATTGCCCCGAAATAGCACCCCCTTCCTCTTGGTAACCTCAAAAAGCTTCCATCTAGTTTCTTTAATTCAGAGTTTTTATGTCAAGAGATTTAAGGAATATGTAAATTAGCTAACACGAGGAATGACACACTATCAACTAAACTTTTACACCCTTTTTCTGGTAACTGAAAGACAATGCAAGGGGCTAGCGTGCTACAATTAGGAGTAATTCAAGGCCACAAAGGCAGATTTTAAAGCCAAACTAAACACAGCTCATTTATGTAAAGAAAAGGAAGGAAGAGAAAGAAAGTACCTGAAGAAGGGCAGTCATAAACATATGAAATGCCTGCGTGTTCTGATCAATTAGAACTGCTATTCTCCCAAAGAAATTGACAACCCCGCCCATCTACACATTTAATTCCACACCGAAAGATTATTAGTTCTATACAACAAGAAAATCAGAGGGGGGGGGGGTAGAGATACCAAATATTTTTGCTAGTTACATGCACAATGGGAAAACCAACAAAAAAAAAAGATGAAAAAAAAAAATATCCTGGCTCATATAGTGGTCAACTCCTATTCTATAGCACTCTTGTAATAGTCAGGGTCTGTAGACATGTAATTACCAGCAGAAGTTTCTGTGTTCCAGCTGAAATCAAATCTTTCGGACAGAATACTTAAAGAGTACAGAAATTAGAAAGTAACATAGATCAGAAGTGTAAACTTACAACTCTAAGGAAGGACATCCAAAAGTTGGGAGGCTGACTAGGAGGCCCAAATGGGTTGTTCGGATCATCCTGATTGCCATACGGGCCTGTACCCATGCCGCCCATACCCATTCCACCATAACCCATGGGCCTGCCCAACCCGCCACTGTACAAGCTGCCTCCACCATACATTCCTGAGCCTCCATATAACCCCCCAGCCCCATATCCTGAGCTGTACATGCTGTTGTTGCCATACATACTCCCACCATATCCACCACCGTAACCACCACCGTAACCACCACCGTAACCACCACCGTAACCACCACTGTAACCACCACTTGACCCATATCCTGAAATTCAATTAGGCTAAGTTATGTCATTGTCTTTGTATGAATTTTGTTGAGAGCAAGCCCCAAAAGTCATATAAATGTTTTTTTACTAAGTATAAAAGGAATGCATAAAAGCCCAACTGCTAACCTTTTAGATCCAAAATTATTATTCTAAATGACCACAAAAAAAATATTTCCCAGTTCAATGGCAGTTGCTCTATTGTAAAGCTGAAACAAAGGACAATGTTTGTTCATGCAAACAGGCTATTAAGATCTTAAATTCTAGAACCCCCTTGCAGACCTTAGACCTATTGCTTCAGGTCTGAAAATGGAATTTATCAATTATTCATTACTTGATACCAGAACACCAGTGCACAACTAAGATTGAGGTCCACGCACTGAGTTAAATTCTCAGACGCTCAAAATGTCCAATAAAGAGTTTATTGGACAATTACGCATAAAATTTTGGGATTTGTTTAGAAATAAAACAAGCAAAAAAATAACCTAAACAAGGTTACAAAAATCAAAACAGTCCATCTTAACCAAATAACTAGTTAGACCTAGGGATATGACATTTATCTAGGCTTGATTTTAGTTCAGTCCATGCTTAGAGGAAAATACATCATTTGGTTGGCCCAAATTGTAAATATATAGTGTAATCTATCTTTTCTTCCACACTAATTTAAAATTACAAGACTAAAATGACAGGCATAATTGGAAATAAGATAAAGTTAAGTGGTGTCATTTGCAATCAGTGCTTTACTACTTTATGTATAATATATATCAGATTCAAGCAAACCTCCTCCATATGTACTGCCATTATTTTGCTCCCACGGTCTTGGTGGAACTGGCCTCGACAGAGTATTTGTGGTTGCTGCGGTGGTCCGGTTGACAGTTGGGACCACCTCGCCAGGCTTAGCAGTTCCAGAAGCTTCTACTACATCACTGGTGCTTCCATTAGAAGGAGGCCTGAACGGCGCAGGTCCTGACGCAGACCCGGCACGCTCCCATGGCTTTGACGGTGGGCCATTACCTAAAGTCAGAAAAGGATAAAAATTTAATTGGATCTCTCCAAAGCAAAACCCTAGCAAGCTGATTCAGCAATCAGTGAATAAATACATCTCTTTGCAAAATAACTTAGGATCAATATGCCAGAATAAAAGCTATGTATTAGTTCTAGACTTCTAGCTGTAAAATTGATATCATAGCTAATTAATTCGAAAGATACCCTAGCTATCAAAAGCTAACTTAAAAATCTTGTAATCATAAAATTGAATCCAAATATGAATGAATAAGAATTTCTCTACCAATCATATTTAATTTACATATCCGAATTAGAAGTTACATGAAACAATAGAAGAAATACGAGTAATTCCTGCCAAAAACTACGTGCAACCAAAATTCCTTTTAATTGAAAGGGAGATCGTTTATTACAAGATCAAGAAGATATATCGACGGATCCCCTCAATCCGACAGGGAATTTGGAGCAAAATTAGGGAATTCGACGGATATGAAAGAAACCTTAATCCATGGAATTCTCGAAGGTAATAGAAGAATTGAGGAAAAGAATCGAAGGGATTTTGCGAACCTGGCGGCGCGGAGTTGGTAGCCATCCCCTCTGTCTCTTGTTCTTCTCTAGATTGGGGATATGGATCGTGCAGAGAAGTTCCTTCTCTGTCTATCGGACCTCTTAAAAATTGGCTGTGAATATCATCTTATAATTTTATCGAGATTTCCTTTTTGTTTGTGCTGTTTTGGTCTATGTTATCTTTCCGTGTCTGTTAACGGTTCGGATATTGCACATTGGGTTCGGGTTATACTAGCTGCTTTGACCGGGGATATTGCGTCCGCTTTGACCGTTAATTTTTGGTGTTCGCATCTTTCAATTGATAATTTATTTTTATGCTACATTGCTACAACAATTGCTAATTAAGGACACAGTATCTATTTTCGTAATTGATAATTTAAATTTATTAAAATAATAAGTAGGTATAATAATAACGACTATAAAGTATTTGAATGTTAGTCGATAAATAATAATTTTATATTCTATTTTTATTTTTATTTTTATTTTCTATTTTCTAGTTGATAATAATAATAATAACAACAACAATAAGTTAATAACAATAAGTTCATACGCGCCTCTAAAAATAAAGAAGTGTCATATTTAATTCTTGTATGTGCCCACGCACGTACATTGAGCAGCAGATTTTAAAATTATTTACTCGAATCCTAATCCGTTTTATATGGCTGGTTTTTCTTTTTTTACTCATTCAACTGTTGAAACCGGTTTGGAAGTTTCCACATTTTTAAAAGCTTATGTTAGCCAGCTTGCAAATTAATATCTATATATGTACTGAAGCTTTTGTTTTTCAATTCACTAATTGACGCTGATTACTTCATTTCGCATTACTTAATTTGAAGTCTTTGTTTCATGGATAGATGATTTTTTTACTATTGTCAGAATTCAATATAAATTTAGAAAAAAATTAGAGGATGTGACTCAATCAAGGATGAAACGTCATTAATAGAAGGTGAGGCTCTCATCTGTATAGTGATCTTATATTTTGATTTGGAGGTGAAAGATTTCGTTAACCTCAATTATTTTCAAAGAAAAAATAAACTTGTACAATGTTTTCAACTTGAGAAATTGTAGCATTTTATTTTTATTTTTTTCCAAAATGTGAGCAAATCACCACTCTTCACATGTCTCTCTCACTCTCTCTCTCTCATCCAACACTATCTCAATCTCTCTCTAGAACTCCCACTGGTTGTTCTTTTCTTTGAACTTGTTACACAAAAAAAATATATACATACACATACTCATCAACAAAAAAATTATCAACGGTGTGAATCGTTTCTGAATCTTCCTAACCAGAATCTCCACAAGCTAATAATAGTCTACTGTGTTAAACTAGTTAGTTCACCATTTATGTATATATTTTTGTGGAGGTGATTCGTGTTAGAAACTTTTATAAATAATTTTTTTTATTAATATATATTGTTGGCGGTTATCCGTCAATTTAAAAAAAAAAATTATCAAAGAAGACATTCTAAATGAATCAAAATTATACAATGAGACTATAGTAATATGTAAATTACATAGTGTGGTCCGTATTATGAACTTGTATTTTCATTTTCAAAGTTCAACTAATTAACATAAAAATTACTTAATTTTAAATTTCTGACCATCCAAAATTAGTAATTTTCTACCTATATAAAAAAAAGTAAAAAATGTTTTTAAAAAATGTTAAAATGTGGTTGCAAATACAATTTCATACGGGGTAATATTTAACGGATTATATTGTCTGTTTGAATTTTAAAAATAGATATACGGATCTATAAAACAGATCAATTTGTAACATACATGTTACCATAGCCTCACTCCAAAATGATATACATAAAAAATAATATTTAAAGCAGAATAAAAGTACGTAATTATCATAAGTGACATTATATTTGTTTGTGATCGGGGCGGAACTAGAAAATTTAGTTAGAGGAGCTGAAACTTAAAATGCATAATTATTAATTTGTAGTTAATGAGATTTAAACCCAAGACTTTCCAAACACAAAATAAAGTCTTAATCACTATAATACAAACACACATCTAGCATTTTATAAGGTAACTGAACTATATAAAAACTAGAAAATAAAAATTCAATTAAATTTTAACCTATGTGATTAAAAATTTCAAAATCATAGGATGACTTAGCATCTTCTGGGCTAAGTGTAGATCTGCTCATGTTTGTGGAAAAAAAAATTATGGAGAAATGTCAATGAAATAAATTTTTATCATGAGACTTCTACGAAATTAGCTCACAATGCGGAAAAAAAATGTGTTTAATGAACACCACTACCGTCCGATCCGATTCAAAATTTATGCACACTGTTTCAAAATTTACATACACAAATCTTGAAACAGACCAGACGGTAGTAAAACCCAATATTTTTACTAATACCCCCCAAAAAAATGAAATTATCAAATCTGCCCTCACCTCAAATTTTTTACGAAAACTACCCTAACCGCCCCCCCAGTGGGGCGGTCCCCTGTTCATAAGCGGACCGTCCCCCAGTGGGGCGGTTTGCTAATTTTTTTTTACTGTTCATAGCGGACCACCCCCCGGTTGGGCGGTTTGCTATGAACAGTATTTTTTTTTAGAGACAATATGAATATCAAGATGCCGAATTCTAACGCTAAAAATTCGGATTTTTTTTAAAGATGACTTTTTTTTATGTATAATTAGCATATTTATATTAAAATACGCTACATTACTTGAAATTATGTTAAATTACGATGAATTACACTAAATTACGTTAAATTACGCTAAACTCTAAACCCTAAACTCTTATTTTGAACAATTTCTAAAACCCTAAACCCTAAACTTGTACGGTAATTTTGAGGGTTTAGGGTTTTAGAAATTGTTCAAAATAAGAGTTTAGGGTTTAGAGTTTAGCGTAATTTAACGTAATTTAGTGTAATTCATCGTAATTTAACATAATTTCAAGTAATTTAGCGTATTTTAATATAAATATGCTAATTACATCAAAAGAAGTAATCTAACAAATATGTAAAAAAAAATCTGAATTTTTAGCATTAGAGTTCAGCATCTTGATATTCATATTGTCTCTAAAATAAAAAAAAATACTGTTTATAGCAAACCGCCCCCAGTGGGGCGGTCAGCTATGAACAGTAAAAAAAAAAATTAGCAAACCGCGCGACTGGAGGGCGGTCCGCTTATGAACAGTGGACTGCCCCACTGGTGGGCAGTTAGGGTAGTTTTAATAAAAAATTTGAGGTGAGGACAGATTTGATAATTTCATTTTTTTTGGGGTATTATAAAAATGAGGAGGGATCCAAACCGTTCAACATGATTTTAATAACAAATTTGAGTTACAACATTCATTTTTTTCATTTTCAAAGTCCAAATCGTCGATCCAAACCGTTCAACATGATTATCTAAATAAAATGTACTTGCAGATCAAATTTTATATTTTTTTGAATTTTTTTACTATTTATTAAGTATTTTACAAAAAATAGCCATACTTAGACCATTGAATTTTGTACCCATCTTAATAAATAGTAAAAAAATTCAAAAAAATATAAAATTTGATCTGCAAGTACATTTTATTTAGATAATCATGTTGAACGGTTTGGATCGACGATTTGGACTTTGAAAATGAAAAAAATGAATGTTGTAACTTTGTTGTAACTCAAATTTGTTGTAAGTGGATCCCTCCTCTATAAAAATATTGGTAGTAAAACTGACACGATCCAGGTTACAAAGCACTCCTTTTTTCTTTTCTTTTTCTTTTGTCGCTTTCAGCTCCGGCATCGACTGAGAATTTGCTGAAGCAATTATTTTGGAATGTTTCGGTTGGTTTCCTTATGTGCTTAAATAGGATGACTTAATTTCCCATATTTAATAAAATCATCATGAAATAAAATGAAATGGGGGCGAAGTGCTTACGAACTTTCTATTGAATTTGAAGAATGCGCGTGAGGTGCCTGCTCTGGAGGAATTGCTTCACATGCGCATTTTCAATGGTAAGTTGGTAACCAAATTCGCCATCAACTTGCACTAAACTAAACTATAATTTTGAAGAGCAGATTCAATTTCTTCGCGTTTTTCACGACTCAATCATAACTTATAATCTTTTTTTTTTTTCAAACTTTAAACAATCAATATGAACTGCTCAAGATGATCTTCATAATAAAATGTGCTTGAAAACAAACTTTTATATTTTTAGATAGGTGCGAAATCGCTATACGCTAAAAATATAATAACTTTGTACTTATCTTAATAAATAGTAAAAAAAATTCAAAATATATACAAAAAATATAAAATTTAGTCTCCGAGCACATTTTATTACGGAGATCATCGACAATTTGAACAATAAAAACAAAGATAAAAAAATATGAAACGTGATAAAACATAAAAGACAATAAGTATTTGAAACCTGTTCTAATTTTAGATACAATTAAATTTCGCAGTCAAACCAAAGTGTAAAATAAACGAAATTACATAGCAGGAAAACACTTTGGATCAGAACGTATCTAATATCTGACACGTATTGACACGAATTGACACGCCTCCAACATAATAAATTTTAGGAGGAATTTCATGTATACCTTTCAAAAATTTTGAAATTACATATTCCCCTCTAAACTTTATAAACTCACAAATTTATTCATTTTATTGTTTTTTATATTGAAACTCATTTTAAATTTATAAAATATCCAGTTTATTCTTTATTAAAAGCATAACAAATTGTAGTATGTTTAAGGAAAATGTCGGTTTTATATTTGACGCCCAGCAAACTTAAATTTGAGTTCGATGGGTTCCTCTACCGGCTAATCTGCTTAAAGATCTGTGCACATCGCTTCAATATCTGTGTGCGTTCGCTTCAAAATCCGTACTGATCTAGTGGCACATATCCTATAACATAATAGACGGTAAAGGAATCCATCGAACTCAAATTTGAGTATGATGAACGTTTTATGCTTTTAATAAAGGGGAAAATGGGTATTTTGTAAATTTAAAGTGAGTTTTAATATTAACGACAATAACATGGATAAATTTGTAAGTTTTTAATATAAAAGATAAAAATGGATAAATTTGTAAGTTTTTAAAGTTTAGAGGGAAAATATGTAATTTGAAAGTTTAGAGGGGGACATACGTAATTTTGAAGTTTTTGAGGGGTATACGTGAAATTTCCTATAAATTTTAACTCCGCTGGGCTTGAGAAAGCGCGTGATTCCAATCAAACTAAATGTGAAAAAATAGCCCACGGGCCGTGTAATCACCGAAAATATATATATGTGAAAGAGATATGTATATATACAAGGGAGTTGGCTACGGTGATATGCATAGCATAGAGGGCCTCCGTGTTACTGCTCAATATTTGAGTTTTCAAAATTCTAACAGTCGATCGGAACCGTTCAACATGATCTCCATATGAATATGTACTTGCAAATTAAATTTTATATTTTTTAGAATTTTTTTACTATTTTTTTAGATAAGTAGAAAAACACTTGATCTGAATGGTACAGATCAAGTGATTTTCTACGTATCTAAAAAAATAGTAAAAAAATTATAAAAAATGTAAAATTTGATTTGCAAGTACATATTCATATGGAGATCATGTTGAATGGTTCGGATCGACCGTTAGAATTTTGAAAACTCAAATATTGAGCCGTAGCACGGATGCCCTCTATACTATGCATAACATATTAGCAATTTCCAATATATAAGTCAACCACAAGTAAATTACTTACTATTAATATTTAGCATGTCTAAAGCAACGGCGGATTATGTAAGAGAAAATTGACCGCATTTATTTTTAAACTTTTTGTATTTATATATAAATTTGTATATAGTTTAGAATAAACTATTAGAGATAGTGGAAAATTGACTTTTATGTTTGACATGAATCATTTATATAATTGATATTTATAGTTTGAAAGTCTTGATTTTGTCTCTCATCTATAGTATTGTTGAATTTTATGATTTTTAGAAAATATTATGTCGTGTTTATGATTTCAGAAAGCTTTGTGACATGCAACATTATGTCGATAATCATATTTATATCTGAAGACATAGATATGAAAAAATTAAATATTGATCGTAAATATATGATTTCCGATATATGTTTGAAGTGTTTATTTTGGATATCTTCATTTTTATATTAAGCATGTAGATGTCTTAATCAGTGTGATTAAAAGATGAAATTTCATATTGAATATCAGCTTTTCAATTAAATAATCCATCTATTTCTGATTCTATACATTTTATTTATTTATTTTTACGTGTAGAAGTCCAAATTTAGTTAGAGACGTACTTGGCACATGCAAATTGTATTATCTTTCTGATTGATCATGATTTTTTTTCATTTTTTAAAGGGTAAATTTCGCTGGAGGTCACTAAACTTTGTCATTTGTCACAAATTGGTCACTCAATTTTGAATTGTTCCTTTTTAGTCACTCAACTTTGTCATTTGTCCCAATCAAGTCACTTTATATTTTTCCGTCCAAAATACTAACGGAATATTCTCATTCCGTTAGTATTTTGGACGGAACTAGTATATTCCGTTAATATTTTGGACGGAATGGGAATATTCATTTAGTATTTTGGACGGAAAAATATAAAGTGATTGATTGAGACAAATGACAAAGTTGAGTGACTAGAAAGGGACAAATCAAACTTGAGTAACCAATTCGTGACAAATGACAAAGTTGTGACCTCCAGCGAAATTTACCCTTTTTTAAATGTTATTTAAGAAATTTTTTAATTGATTGATAATTGATTGGTCATGTTTTCATTTTTTTTTCTATTTTTTATATCATTTAAAAAATATTATTTGTCATTTAATATGTCATTTTGTATGAAATTTTTTAATAAAAATATGTCAAAAAGATAAAAAAAAACATATATCATTAATATATTATTTAAAAAATGTTATTTACATATAGATGTTATTTAAGAAATATTTTTTGTTATTTAGTCTAAACTTTTTATGAAAATATATTATTTTGTATGAATTTTTTTTTCCTCTTATAATATATTTCTGTTGCAATGTATGAACTCGATACTAGTAAACAATTATTGATTTGAATCAACGGACACATTAACGAGTCAACCAAGTTTGGGTCTAAAACTAGAGCACATGTTAATTGCTACTCTTTTTAGTGACGAATACATATTAATATTCCATCAAAGAAAGAGAAATATTTACAAGGTTAGTTTAGCTTTGTCGAAAATGAAAAAGAGGGCCCATATTCCTTCTTAGGACAAAAAAAAAATCGTAGCTCGTAATTTTTTTGAGATTGGGTCCGAAAAAACACATAATTAGCTCGCTCGATTATACTTCAGTTTATCAGAAGTAAGGATGAGAAAATCGCTCATAACTCGTGATTCGCTCGTAACTCGCTAACAATTCACTCATTATCAACTCGTTAATAACTTAATCATTATCAACTCGCTCGTTAACTTAATGAACCGAGCATGAGCATACCCCAACTCACTCATAATCGCTCATTAAAAACTGAGTTACATTGAATCATGCCACATCCAATCTCAAGCAGTTTCCAACCAGATCCAAATCCAAATTAAATTGAGTCTGGTTGTACAACTCGGCAAGTCAGTATGCCAATATTTTTTATTTGAGAAATTAGCTACCACTTATCAGTTTGTCTAGTTCTGAAACAAAAAAAACTCGAAACAAAATTCAAAATTGCTTACAGGCTTAATTTCTTAACGAGTCGCTTAACGAGCACGAGTCAACTCGAGCATTTAACGAGTTGAGCACGAGCACAGTTGTCAACTCAGTACTGTCTTCTCAACTCAAGTTGACTCGCTCATTAACTTAATGAACCGAACACGAGCATACCCCAACTCGCTCGAACTCGGATCATTAACAGCCCTAGTCAGGAGTGAGTTCAAACTTGAATTAGTCATGTTCGTGTTAGTTCGGTTCGTTCTTCATCTCATTGCAAAAAAAAAAAAATTCAACTCTTTTACTATTTCTCTTCTTGCCCATAATATGAGAATAAAACTTGTTGTTAAAGTGATTTTTTTTCGGTTCGTGGTCTATGCTCGGCTCACAACACCAAATCAGCAAACAAATATCTATATGTAGTTCACAACACAACAAGCTGTCTAGGCTCATGTTGACATGAGCCGAGTTTAAGTTTTGTCTAATTCGGTTCGGCTCGTTTACAGTCCTAAATTTGCTCCTTTATTAACGGGTAAACTGAAAATTTGAAACACCATTCATAAGATTTAGCTCAATCAGAAAAATTTTAAAACCCCAAATGATAATTAAACAATTACTATCTATGAGCAGCTCCCTCAATTATTTCACTCTCCTCCACTTGTCTTCATGCTCTTTCCTTTAGATGCGGACTCAGCAAATTTCTTTTTATCAAATCTAAAGTTCTATTCTTTCCCAATCAGACCTTTTTTTTTTTAATATATATAAACGATCAACCATATAGCCACCAGCTTTTATTGAAGCTATATTATTACAGCTATCAGTTTATCAACATTCAACACTCACAGATATCATAATATCTAATCTGAGAAATCCCCGCATGTGTCATGGATAGATCCTAGCAAGCAAACATGTAAAAACACAAGGAATATACTGGTACCGATGCAGGTACGAGCTGCTACCAGTATCAGTGTATATCCTACCTAATTATTTTTTGACACAAATCTTCAAGTAGTATTAATTTTTGTGTAAAAGTTCCAATTTTGCCCTCATATTTTGCCAACATCCTCATAGTCTAATGTTAGTCTTCCGGTCTTGACCCTGTCCAGTATAGAACTAAATAAATAATGAAGACCCCAAACTTTCTAAGAGGATCACTACTGACTACTGTAATCTTGGAAGCAAATTGTATTGAACTCTTTCGAAATAACCAATCAAGTGGCACAATTAGTTATCCCAAAGCCATGAACTATCAGTCTGAAACTATTTCTCATATGAATATCATCTGTGATGTTATATTATATACAATTCACCCCTCAATTATTGGGGTTAATCAAACTACATTGACTCATCAAATGATCTGAGGTTTTCATTTCAATACAGAATTTATATGAAATGAAACTAATCCAGCCTCTTAATCTGATGATGTCATCTTTGGTTAATATTCTTCTCTTACTAATGAATGAAATGAAATAAATGCTTTAATTTTCAATGGAACAGGAGCTTGCTATATACTATTGCTGATATGGTCTAAATGGCCTGTATTATCAAGCCAAACATTAAAAGAGTGAATAGTAAATTTGCCAGTAGCCTTCCATCTTCACTTAAGCTGATCGATATGCAATTTGTAAGTTGGGTATTTCGCAAAATAAAATTTTGCATCTCCATTGTTCTTTCACATTTTCATACAATATTTTTCATAATTGTCCTTGGATTTGTACTCCCACGCTTATGCAATTGTTTATAAAGAGAGAGTTTTGAATTATATAGAAAGTTCGGCTCAGAGTTCGTCCGCCTGAAATTAACGAAGTAATATGTGTCCTTCTTATGCATTCTTTCTTTCTTTCTTTTTGGGATTGAAGGAATCTCTAGCTCCTCATTTTAGGTGGATGCGCTCAGGGATGGGAAGAAATCCTATTGCATTTCTCACAAGTCACAACCATGGCACAATGCATCTTTGGGTGCTCTGTCACCATCTCAATCCTAACAAAGCTCCTTTTACTGCCTGTAATTCAATGCCCGAAAGATAAGTCAGTTTTTACTTTTGCCAAGAACGGACTTTTCAGAGTATGAAAGGCGTACCAGTTGCTAGATTATGTGCACCTGGGGACTGGGAGTCACCAAAGGCTTTTTGTGAAACATTAGGGGGTTATCAATTGGTTATGACTTGCATTAAAGTCTTTGTATGCAATGCAGCACATGACGGGTTGCCGGTAGAGACCCTACTGACTCACACCCGGACCAACAGCAGGAAACAACACCTGGAATTGTCTATTTTGTTGATAATTCCTATAAGGAGCTAGCCTGCCCAGGGGTTAAGGGGTGTAGGCAATGTCATTTTCAGTGAAACTGAGCTCCTATAGTATAGTATTGTCTGGTACCATGTGCATAGTCTATTACAAAATGAGGTTCAAACTATGCCACAGGTCAAATGGGCATTACTGGTAAGAAATATTCACAGCTGTTTGTTTTTTGCCGATTGCAAAGATCTCCATATCAGTCTTAATTACCAGCAAGGAACTGCCTTTGCGTGTTGACTGGAGAGCATTCACTGGAATTATTCTGGTGTGGTTGATGCACAAGGAAAATGAAGGATTCAAATGTTGTTATAATTTATAAAGATAGGAAGGATAATTTTCTCTCTCATAATCTTACTAATATGACCAGAGCTTATTGTCTTAATTACACTGTTATAGAGTTGAGATCCAGTTCCACGCTGCGTAGATCAAGTCCATCTGTTTGCTTCAAGATCCGTGCAAATTCAATTTAAAAAAACCTTGATCCCTACAAATCTACGGTGCAGTCTGCATGAGGCGCATCCCGAGAGAGTCCTTTTTTTCTCTCCCCTAATTACTGTCCCTTGTAATTAAGCTGTACTGAAACAATGTATACTGTTGTTATTAATGCAATTCCTATGTGCATCCATGAAAAAAAAATACAACTTTTTTATTTCCATTTATTTGACTTTTTTATTGTTAAATTTAGTGCCAATCTAAAATGTATTAAATCGACGCCTTGTAGTACTTCAATCATTCCTATTAACTTATTGGTGAAATTAGGCAAGCATTTAGGTTAAAATTTTAACATTGTACTTAATTTGGATTGAGAACGATATTAGTCCAAAATAAGAAGAATCTTTTTTTTTTTTCTTGTAGTACAATTCTACATCCAAAAAGAAATGATATCATTTTTTTCTTGCTTGGAGGTCCACTAATTAGTAGTCCTGACTTGCAGAAAGGGAAAGTAATTTCTACACCCATAAAATGACCGCTTAATTTTCTAGACAACGTCCTATGAAAGTGATGCAAAGGTCCGAAACAAAAATATACAGGCCAGAGAAATCATTCAAAAAAAAAAATTGAAAATAGCGGAGAAAAGACTAACATTTCAGACTCTCTTATGATTTGAAATGTGTACTTTTCTATTTTGAAATTTATGATTTGGTGTGCTTTGTATTTACAGGTTAACAGATAGAGTGGTAAAAATGTGCTGTGTTGTGCTGTGCTGTGATTAATACGCCGTGACTTTGATCTCGTGTCGTGCCGTACCATGCTGTGCTGTGATTAACACGCCATGACTTTGAACTCGTGTCGTGCCGTCCGTGCTGTGACCACTGACTAAGTGAACAGTCACACGCACCGAGCCGTGCCGTGACTAAAGGAGTACTTTAATTGGTTTTACTTGCACTTAGCATGGTCATAATTTTTTTTTCAATAAAGTACTGTACATGTGTGAAATGAATATATATGTTTTAATGTATTATTTAATAAATAATAAAAATAATTATTATATTAGCATTACCCGTAATTTCCCGCTACCGTTTCGTTATTCAACAATTATAACGGGTAAGGGTAGGGTACGGGTAAGATAATTTGTAGCGGGTAAGGGTAGGATACGGGTAATGACAATTTGTAACGGGTACGGGTATGAAAATGCTTCCACCCGATCCTTACCGTACCCGTTGACACCCCTATATATAGACGATCCTAATAACAGTACCAGAGAATTAAGGAATGATGAACTATAACGCTCAAACTCGGAAATCTTTTATCTATAGAAATTATTAAATTGAGATGTACGGAAATAGAAAGAATATTTGGTTTCTAACAATTATAGAAAGATCTACTCATTGAGTCCGATCCAAAAATTCGGATCGGACTCAATGGTCCAGATCCACTGTTATTTTCTTTTTCTTTTTTAAATTAGATACTTATGGGAAAATCTGGAATATGACTGCCACGGAAAATCAGGTGAAAATTGGATCTGTCTCATTGGGTCCGATCCAAATTGGTTTTTTTTTAATTCCACAAAAACACTGGAAATGATCGAAATTAAAAAAAAATTGGATCTGACTCAATGAGTCCGATCCACTTCTGACTTGATTAAATATGGCACCCATATTCTCCTTTTCTACTGTTTAAAGAAGAAAAGAAAATAACAGTGGATCTGGACCATTGAGTCCGATTCAAATTTTTGGATCGGACTCAATAAGTCAGATATTTCTGTATTTATTAGAAACGAGATAATAGAAATTCTGGGCTCAGAGCCTCAGACACGCTTCTGGGCTGATTATGTCGACAAGAAGGTTTCATTTAACTTTATTTATATAATTATATTTGCTCCAAAATTGAAATCAATTATATATAATTAAGTTTCTGTAACAGGTGTATGATTGCACGAGCCGGCTATGGAAGCCAAAGGGAGAGGAGAAGGAGGCTGCTAAAACGGAGATGATTGAGATCCTGCAGCTACTAGAGACCCAGCTCGGTGACAACAAGTATTTCGGTGGCGACACTTTCGGTTTGGTTGATGTAGCTTTCGTACCATTCACCTCCTGGTTTTATATGTTCGAGATGATTGCCAACTTAAATGTTGAGGCAGTAGCACCCAGGATCGTCGCCTGGGCCAAGCGGTGCCAGGAGCGGGAGAGCGTGGCCAAGGCCTTGTCTGACCCAAACAAACTCTATGACTTTACATGCATCATCATGAACAAGGTCTATGCGTCGTAAAATCTCTGCTTTTGATTTACATTTACAACCTACAGAATAAAAATGATCTGAAGTTTGTTAAATTACATCTTGCGTTGCGTTGCGTCCAGCACTTGTTTTGTATTACATCTTGCGCTAACCGCTGCCATATCTTTTGCTGCCGCTAAGATCCAAGTCCCTAGATTAATACTATTCAACTCCTTTTTTATTTTATTTTTAATTGCATGGTAGGAGCTTAATACTTTTCAACTCAATGACAACATTTGAAACCACATAAAAATAATGATATGATGAAATTTGAGGAAATAACGGAAATTAATAATTGACGCTCCTCGACTACTATAATTTCCTAGATTCTTTAATATCGGAATAAATTTTGTTTAATAGCTTCGATATTATACACTATTAACTACTGTTAACTTCAATTTTGAGAGAAATCTTCAAATTGGGTTACAAATTACTAATTACAGTACTGATAGTTCAGTATACACTGGTAATTCGTCAAGTATAACTTGATGATAATTCGTCTTGGCAATGCAATTCAAGTTATTCGCCTACTGGCAATGTTATTGCCCAAAAAAAAAACTTGGCAATGCACACTTTCAGGTTCAATGAACAATATAGCCGTTTCTCAAAAAAAAAAAAAAATGCATACATATATATTATATATATAGAGAGAGAGTAGCATTTCAACTCATATGTTTCTAACTCAAAATCCATCAAATCAGTTCCAAACAAAAAATTTAAACCGTTCAAATCGATCTCCTTCTAGATAGCTTCATTTACATATAAAAGTTTTAACTTTTGAATTCATTTAGTATCAAGTCCAGCGGTCAAAAAATGAAAATTTGTGTGCATATTGATGTATTGTTGGTATGTCAAAAAAGACCATCTTTCAAAAATCATAAAAAATAGTAAAAAAATTCTAAAAATAGTAAAAATTAGTATTCTACGTGTTTTAATATATAACCAATTTACTGAGCTACTTAATTCGACGTTTCGAATGTAAAATTTTGAAATTTAACTCGTAAATATTTCGACCGAATTACTTACAAAAGCATATTAATCGGACTCAGAGGTTGACTCCCAATTTAAGCTAGGACTGTACCCTGCCCAACTATAGTTTTTCGAACTTGGGATGCTAATTATTAAAATTAATAATTTATAGAGATAGGTGAGGTTGAAGATTTTTAAATAAATCAAATTGTTAAAAACTTTTTCAAACGTTGGATCAACCATTCATTATTATCTAATTCAATCATTTGACTAAAAAATATTTAGTTTTTACTAATAAATATTTTATCAATTGACGTGTGGCCGTGTGGGGTATACATAATTTAATATATATTCTTTAATTATTATTTTTTTGAGAGAAATTCTTTAATTATTTTATTAGTTAAACAAATTATCGCTGGCGTGACATGAAATAAAGTTTGCTAATCAATTGCGTTGATGTAGGAGATGTGAAATTAAGTTTGAAGTTAATTTCACTTTACACTTTTATAGCTGTTTGCAATTACATTTTAATTTTATAAATATAGATGCTCTAAGTCGTTGTCCTCTTTAAATGAAAAAATATCATGCAAGAATATATAATTTAGTTGTAATTATCACGAAAGTTTACTTAGTAATACACTTATTTTTATAAAAAAAAATATTACAAAAGTTCTATGGATTGAAATAGTTTTGAATGTAGGTTATTTGCAAATTAGTCTGGTAGCCTCATTGGTTTCTTGATGTGAAAATTTATTTATTATACTTGAAAACAAACAAGGTTCAATATCTTTATTCTTATATTTTTATTATGCCTTCATTTTTAAATTTTATAATAATAATTTTTTTAAAATTTAAATGTCAAAATAAAATTGTTAGATATAATTTATATATTTTTTTTTTCCTGATTATGCATAAAAAATATTAATTTTTATCTTGTTTTTATACAAATTAAGTTTAAAAATTAATGTCCATAAATTATCCATATTAGTATATTTTTATAAAATAATGATCAAAATAAAATTGAAATGTCATAATTTTTCATATGTACATAGAAAAATAATATAAATTATATCTAATGATTTTTATTTGAACATTTAAATTTTAAAATAAAAACATAATAAAAGTATCAGAAATTGAGTTATTTGAAATCTCTCTTAAAATCTAAAATGTCCGAGCCTTTATATTTTGATGAAAAATCTCTCCGTGGTCATCTCTTACCGATATTTTTATTAAAACCCAAAAAAAAAACAAATTATCAAATCTGCTCCCACCCCAACTTTATTTTTATTTCTACCCTAACCGCCCGTGGGCTGGGCGGTCCACTAGTGTTTTTTTTTTTTTTTTATTTTTTAGAGAGACAATATGAATATCAAGATGCTGAATTCTTAACGCTAAAAATTCGATTTTTTTTGTAAATATTAGTTAGATTACTTCTTTTAAGCATATTTATACTAAAATACGCTAAATTACTTGAAATTATGTTAAATTACGTTGAGTTACACTATATTAAGTTAAATTACACTAAATTACATTACATTACGCTAAAATACGGTAAATTACATATGAATAGGGACGATATATCTTCACTAAAAAGGCGAAAAACGACGACGAAACTTCAAACGGTCATAAAACGGCGCTCGAGTAATTTCAAGTAATTTAGAATACCTTTCCTATGTTCCTATGTTCAAGTAATTTACACTAAATTTAACATAAATTACTCCGAAATACACTAAATTGTAAATTACTTGAACATAGGAACATAGGAAAGGTATTCTAAATTACTTGAAATTACTCGAGCGCCGTTTTATGACCGTTTGAAGTTTCGTCGTCGTTTTTCGCCTTTTTAGTGAAGATATATCGTCCCTATTCATATGTAATTTACCGTATTTTTGCGTAATGTAATGTAATTTAGTGTAATTTAACTTAATATAGTGTAACTCAACGTAATTTAACATAATTCCAAGTAATTTAGCGTATTTTAGTATAAATATGCTTAAAAAAAGAAGTAATCTAACTAATATTTACAAAAAAAAATCGAATTTTTAGCGTTAAGAATTCAGCATCTTGATATTCATATTGTCTCTCTAAAAAAAAAAAAACAAAAAAAACACTAGCGGACCGCCCAGTTGCTGGGCGGTCAGCTATGGAAACTGGACCGTCCAGCCACTGGGCGTTCAGATATGCATAGTGGACCGCCCAGCTGCTGGGCGGTCAGGTGGGAAAAGTGGACCGCCCAGCCCACGGGCGGTTAGGGTAGAAATAAAAATAAAGTTGGGGTGGGAGCAGATTTGATAATTTGTTTTTTTTTTTGGGATTTTAATAAAAATATCGGCATCTCTTATGTCCACAAATTTCTAACAACTTCTGTCTTCCTCTAAATATCTCAGGATCTATGACACCTAAAACAATTTGAATTTATCTATCCATTCATGACGTCACTCGTTGCTCAACTAGAGATGGATTGTCTGCAACCATTGACGGAGTATATTTCTAAGAACCTGAAATACAACAAGTAAATAAATGAATTTGTTACCATCTCTGTGTTTGAGTAATTCTCATGATATATTGTGATAATTTATTCAAACAAATGGGTTTGAATAACACTTTAAAAGTTTTCTCTCCCAATATTTTTTAAACTTATATTTCTGAAAAAATTAAGTGCTTAAATACGTCCATGTGTTACAAAAGAGATTCTACTTTATCTATCATTTCTGGTAGTAAACAATAATATTTTAAAAAGTGCACTTTTATGTGAATGGTAATTGATAAATTAGTTAGAAGCATGGAAAGGGAGATTAGATTACAAACTTTTAGTCTAATTGGCAACTTATCTTCCTCTACTTCCTACGTAGCCACAAAATACCTTACACAAAATATCCCAAATCAGACCCGACAAAACTAAATCAATATTCTCTGTATACTGGATCCATGTTATAGTTGTGTTACATTCTACTGAAAGTGGGTCCCATCAATGTTCTGGACTAATAGTATCGTCGGGCCCACCCGTCAGTAATTGGCAACTCAAACTGGACCAAGGAACTCTCATCTTCCTTCATATCTACCGTCAATTGTAAGACGGACGATCTGATTGTCCCTGACGCAACCCGTGACATCGTTTTCAATTGTTTTTGCTTTCTTTTTGAAAGAATTGCTTTATTATCAATGGAAGAAGGGTCTAGAAAGTAGAAACGGTCAATATCGGGTACTGATTTTAGGACAACTACTTTTTTTATTAACACAACACTTTTAAGATTTTCAAGTATATAGACAACTTTGTCTTTGTTATAGCTTGCATCAACACTTTCTTTATTTTAATGATTATGATTCACTTTATTTCCAAAATCAAAACATCTCTCTATATACATTTCTTTCATAAAGAACGGAACACACAAATTAAAATTCATAATTAATGAGAAGGAAAATCAATTTACCAATCAACAAAAAAGAAAACTTATAATTAAATTATCAGATATTAAATTGTAAGATTTTGTTAATTGAAATGATCAGATTTAAAGATAAAATATTTAGTTATATTATATAATTTACAATTAACCAAAAGTACTGTCAACATAATTTTCATTCAACTGAGTAACATAATTAAAAGTAGAAAGTAATTACATCTACAAAATAGAAAAAAAATTAAGTGACAATTGGAATATATTATTTCAAAATTTGGTTGGGTAACATGCAAATAATTTCTTCTTGTTTTCATAGTATAGTATACAATTTTTTTACCAAAATAAGATAACATGAATGAAAGATAACAAACTTGGAAGATTGTTAATTAAAAAAAGAAATAAATGATTGCTTGATTGAGAAACAAATTGAGGGGTAAAGTTGTCTGTTTATTAAAATATTTAAAGCTTGTTGTGTTGATAATATTTTTTGTGGTGTGAATATCAGCAGCCGTCAATATCTCGGTAGATTGAACCCTTCTCCACTTTTTCTACTACGTTTAACTTAAATTGGATGATAGATAAAAATTGGGTGATCAAAGAAAAAGGTCTTCGGTTTACTCCACAAAATTATCGCGTAAGTACATTTTGTAAACTCACAGAGTACGGGAACAAAATAATGACACGGGGAATCAAACGAAGCGCACCTCCTAAGTCCTATCCCTCTATAAAACCTCCGTACTCCCCCACACTTAACACTCACATCTGCCACCCAACCGAAAACCAGATATTCTTATACTCTGAAAACCACCCAAAAATCAAACCAAATCACCCTTCTGCTTTCCAATTCACAAAATGGCGTCGGCGAAAGGCGTAATGCTCCTCGATTTCTGGGTTAGCCCATTCGGGCAGAGAGCTCGTATTGCCTTAGCCGAGAAAGGGGTCGAGTACGAGTACAAAGAAGAGAACTTGTTCGAGAAGAGCGAGCTGTTGCTCAAATCCAATCCGGTAATGCTGCCTGTAGCACATGGAACAAATGTTGTTAGTAAATAGTGAAATTTATCATGGGAATAATTTCATTTTTGCAAATTTAAGATAACCCGAGATTTTCTGACTGTTATTATTTTGAACTACTAAAAACCAACTTATGAATTAGCTCGGCTTGGTTTTAATTTGTTCAATAATTAATTAATAATTAAGGAACCATATGTTTAGGTTACCAGAAAATGTTTGGGGTTTGTAACCAATGTCAGATTTTTTTGCTTAGCATGGTAATAATAAAATACCGGTCTGGAAGAGAAGTTTATTGAATAAAGACTAGTATTGTTGTTGTTGTTGTGCAAACACCGCAGCCGAATTATGTAATCACATCACATGATTTTCTTTGAACAGGTACACAAGAAGATACCAGTACTGATTCATGATGGCAAGCCTGTTTGGGAGTCCCTGATTATAGTCCAGTATATTGATGAGGTCTGGTCTGACAAGGCTCCTCTGCTGCCATCCGATCCTTATCAGAGGGCTCAGGCACGTTTCTGGGCTGATTTCGTGGACAAGAAGGTTTTTTTTTTTCTCTTCCTTTCTCCCTTCATTTTCGCTTTATATATTGTATTGCTGTACCTATCCAATGAATAAATTCTTTTTTATAATTTTTTGTAAGATTCATTAGGCTAACTGGATCAAATCAAATGCTTGAAAAAAATGCACTTGTGTGGCTATCAATTTTTTTCTTCAAAACTATATCAATCTTTCAACAAAATTGTAATGATCTACAGAAAGGCTATAGTACACGTTATGGAATAAATGAGTTCTGCTGAACAACTCAAATAATACTACAGAAGATGGGGTTCATGCTAGTTCAGGATTCATTCGTAGCAATATCAATCCTTCTTATTCCAAGACAAAGATTCAATCATTTAGTCAACATCAACGAACTACTAGTACTTTGTTACTTAAATCTAAACAATAATTGCCGATCTAAATTTTGTCATAGTCCAATTGTTCTGGACCCTTATTCCTAAATATATTTGTTTAGGGTTCGCAACTGGTATTATTTTATCTGCTCTAATCAATTGGAAGTCATGTGATCATGTCTCCTTATTCCCTACACTTTTTAATAGGTTTTATTGGAATGTTTTGTGAGTTCGGTACACTTACAGTGGTCTTTTATGTGTGCTTACCTGCACAAATTTGTGATCAGTACTTGTGCTGTTAATCAACACAATCATGGTCTAAAATTCTGGCTTAATAAATAGACACATCCCGACTTAGTCAACCCAATCTCTTTATGCCTTAATAATTATCATACTCCCTGATTAAATTTGAATTTTTGGGTAATTAATTAAACAAAATTGGGTCGATAAGGGAGTAATTTTGAACTTGGTGCTTGCTCTGATATTTTGAACTTTCTTAATAGGTGTATGATTGCGGGAGCCGGCTATGGAAGCTGAAGGGAGAGGAGCAGGAGGCTGCTAAAAAGGAGATGATTGAGATCCTGCAGCTACTAGAGGCCCAGCTCGGCAACAAGAAGTATTTCGGTGGCGACACTTTTGGGTATGTTGATGTGGCTTTCGTCCCATTCACCAACTGGTTCTATTCGTATGAGACTTGTGGCAACTTCAGCATCGAGGCAGTCGCGCCAAAGCTTGTTGAATGGGCCAAACGGTGCATGGAACGGGAAAGCGTGGCGAAGACTCTGTATGACCCCAAGAAGGTTTACGAGTTTGTGTGCTTCCTCAAGAAGAGATTTGGCATCGAGTAGAATGATGTTGTAGAACATGAATTTGCCACTGCTAGATGCAGATGCTGGTAGAAAGTAATAAAAGGTGGTGATTTGTGTTTGGTTACTTGTTTGTGAGATTAATTTTTGTTTCAATTTGTTTGAATAGTCTGTCATTGAGTTTGGGGCAGCCCGCGTTGCCCAAATTGTTGTGTTGTTTGTTTTAAACTTTTAATAATCAATAGGGTAATGAAATTTTTTAACTAGTATCTTGGTGATTATTTTTGCATTAGAAATTGGTTACAATTTTTTCTTTGTATCTATGGAATAAATTGTGATCAGTATTTGATTAGAAGGATCCAGCCCATCAGCGTGGTCTGAGTTGGTCTGTGAGCCTTATTATTAGGTATATAAAGCTTGAATCAACCGGTACCTTAAAATAGAAACTAATGCAATACTGTTAGTTATTCTAGGGTTTGAGAAGAGGAAGAGAGCAAGAGACAAAGAGACAACTGAAACTGATTTCTATTAGGCCTAATTCTCTCTTATTCAAAGAGTCTATATATATGCAACATATTAAAGATACAAAGTCCAACGGATCCAAATAGCAATTTGAATCAAAATATAGCAATCTCCACCTTGAATCAAATTGCGTCTAAACAAACTAAAATATTAAACAAATGCATAAAGCAAACATAACCTAAATAAAAGTAAACATAAAGATACACTAGCAACATGTTAGAAACAAAACTAGCTCAAACTAGCTAGAAACAAACCGACACTAAACTTGAGCAAAGTTAGAATTTTGCAATTAGAAGAGGCTTCATAAGCATATTGGCCGGATTCGACTCGGTACTAATTTTTTTCACAACAATCTTGCCTTCCGAGATCACATCTCGAACAAAATGATACCGAATGTCAATGTGCTTCGTCTTCTCATGATACATGCGGTCCTTGGTCAAATGAATGACACTTTGGTTGTCACAAAACACCGTAATAGGACCCTCGAAAGAAGACATCTCACCAACAAATGCCTTGAGCCAAATAGCCTCCTTAATAGCCTCGGTAATGGCCATGTATTCGGCTTCGGTACTTGAGAGTGCAACGGTGGCTTGAAGTGTCGACTTCCAACTAATTGCACAATCTCCAAGAGTAAAAATATACCCCGTCAAAGAACGCCTCTTGTCTAAATCACCCATAAAATCTGAATCCACAAAACCCATTAGTGCCTTGTTACCACTACCAAACTCCAAACGAGCATCAATAGTACCTCTCAAATAGCGGAAAATCTATTTCATCGCTTCCCAATGCCCTTTCCCGGGACAAGAAAGATATCTACTTACCACACTAACGGCTTGAGCAATGTCGGGTCGAGTACACACCATCAAGTACATGAGACTCCCGACCGCACTCGAATATGAAACCTTTTCCATATATTTCTTCTCATTATCGGATTTTGGGCTTAAAGCGGCCGAAAGCTTGAAATGCACCGCAAGAGGAGTTGAAACAATATTAGCTTTCTCCATGCCAAAACGGCGTAATACTTTCTCGGCAAAACTCTTTTGTGAAAGAAACAACTTTCTTTCGGACCTATCCCTTGTGATCTCCATTCCGAGAATCCTTTTGGCGGCCCCCAAATCTTTCATCTCAAATGCCGAACTTAGTTGCTCTTTCAACCTCCTAACTTCTTTCAAGTTTGAGGATGCAATCAACATGTCATCCACATAGAGCAACAAGTAAATGAAATCCCCACCATCCAACTTCTTGAAATAGACACAACTATCATAATTGGAACGATGGAAATCAATACTCACCATGAATGAGTCAAACTTCTTGTACCATTGCCGCGGTGATTGCTTAAGGCCATAAAGGGACTTCTTCAAAAGACACACACGGTCTTTCTTTCCCGCAACCTCAAAACCCTCCGGTTGACTCATGTAAATTTGCTCCTCCAAATCACCATGCAAGAAGGCGGTTTTTACATCCATTTGCTCCAACTCCAAATCCTTCATTGCCACTAAAGAAAGCAAAACTCGAATGGAGGTATGCTTAACCACGGGAGATAACACATCATTGAAGTCCACACCTTGGACTTGACTATACCCTTTAGCCACAAGCCTTGCCTTGTATCGAAAATCTGCGGGATTTGAGCCATCAATCTTCCTCTTAAACACCCACTTGCAACCCACAATCCTCTTATCACTAGGAGGCTTCACAAGAGACCAAGTCTCATTTTGTTACAAGGATTGTAACTCTTCATTCATAGCGGCAACCCAATTGGCCGCATCCTTAGAAGAAATGGCTTCCTTGTAGGAAGATGGCTCACAATACTCCACATCATCTGCAATTGCCAAACAATAAGCAAAGTCAGAGTATCCATACCTTGTATGTGGTCAAATTTCTCTTCTAGCTCGGTCCCTTGCCAATGCATATGGTTGTGCCTCTTCTTGGCCTTCCTCCAAATTGACATCATCATGTGAGATCACATCATCACCTTCTTGGACCGGCACCTCAAACTCCACCTTCTTCGCAACCGTCTCATTTTCCTTAATAGTCAGCTCGGATGCAACATCATTTGCCTTCAACATTGCCGACTCATTGAAAATGACATCTCTCGAGATGAGCAATTTTGATGACCCGGACACCATAATCTATACCCCTTCACATTTCCGAGATACCCAACCAAAACACACTTCTTCAATCCATGCTCCAACTTTTCTTCATCACATGAGCATAAGTGGGACAACCAAACACCTTCAAATTAGAATAATCGGCCGGTTTACCCGACCACACTTCTTCCGGTGTCTTGCATTCAATTGATGTGGTAGGAGATTGATTCACCAAATAACATGTTGTGTTAATGACTTCTGCCCAGAACTCCTTACCCAAACCCGCATTAGAGAGCATGCTTCTAGACCTCTCAAGTAGTGTCCTATTTATCATTTCTGCAACACCATTTTGTTGAGGAGTGTTAACCACTGTCTTGTGTCGAACAATCTCTTCGGTCTTACAAAAGTTATCAAACTCACGGTTGCAAAACTCCAAACCGTTATCGGTTCTTAACCTCTTGACTTTCCTTCCTGTTTGGTTCTCCAAAAGTGATTTCCATTCTTTGAAGGTGCGAAACACATCACTTTTCTCTTTTAAAAAATAAACCCAAATCTTCCTTAAGAAATCATCAATGAAAGTAAGCATGTAACGAGAACCATTACCTTTAGAAGGCTCACAAGAAGGTCCCCAAAGATCAGAATGAATGTAGTCCAATGTTCCCTTGGTCGAATGAATGGCCATGGAGAAGCTCAACCTCTTATGCTTGCCAAATACACAATGCTCACAAAACTCCAAGTTGCCCGTGCATTGGCCACACAACAAGCCTCTCTTGCTCAAGATGGTCATTTCTCACTCGCTCATATGCTCTCATTTTATATGCCATAATTTTGTAGCATCCGCATCCGAGATAGAACCCGAACGCACAATGGTGGCCGAGCCCGTGACCGTGGAACCTTGTAGGAAATAAAGAGTTCCAATTCTCTTCGCCTTCATGATTGTGAGAGCCCCTTTAGAAACCCTAAGAACTCCACCTTCACTTTGAAACTTGCACCCTTTTTCCTTAAGAGACCCCCAAAGAGATCAAATTCTTCGACAAATCGGGTATATGCCTCACACCCGTCAATCTTCGGACCTTTCCATCATGGAACTTAATTGTCACCGAACCAATTTCGGCAACCTTACACAGATTATTGTTTCCCATGAGAACCTTACTATTCATAGACTCATAAGTCTCAAATCAATCTCTATTTTGAGTCATATGTTGTAAAACACCCATATCCATAATCCAAAAATGTGTGTCATCATCATTGGTTTCTACCACACAAAGAATATCAATCGTATCACACTCAACCACATTGGCCTCATTTGAAAAGTATATTTAGTATCCGCCTTTTGTTTATTTTTAGTATTGAAATAATCGACTTTAATGTGTTCCTTCTTCTTGCAATAATGACACTACAAATTCTTGTGTCTAGACTTCAAACGTGTTCTTGTATCTTTCGGGTTTCTGTCCAAAGACCTATCCCGATCTACAACCAAACCAACACATTGACTCTCTTTTTCAACATTGGTCATTTCATTATCAATATACAACTTGGCTTACAAATTGCTCTTGACATCTTTAGAGATAATTTTAATTTGTCTCTACTATAAATTAACATGTCTTTAAAAATTTTGTATGATGCGGGTAATGAGCACAATAACAAAAGAGTTTGATTCTCTTTCTTTACCTTAGCACCAACTTTATTTTAATCATTCAAAATAGATGCAAACTCCGAAATATGATCGGAAATTGATGTACCTTCAACCATGCGAAGGGTGTAGAGGCGCAACTTCAATCGCAATCGATTGGTGAGAGACTTCTTCATGTAAATGTTCTCCAATTTCTCCCACAATTCCTTAGCGGTTTTCTCCGATAGGACCTCTTGCAATGTCGAATTGCTCAAACACAATTGGATAATGGAGAGTGCCTTATCATCCATATTTCTCCACTTGCTATCCGTCAACGCATCAATCAATTTTTCTCGACCAAAAATGGCATCCTTAACGCCTTGGCTCGACAAAATTGCCGCCATACGCACTTGCCATAATGCAAAACTCGTCTTCCCATCATACTTCTCAATATCATACTTCGCCGACATAGCCATTCAATTTCTTCAACCCCAAATTAATAAATTTCCAAATTTATCAATTTTTCCGAATATCAAATCTCCAAATCTATCAATTTCTCCGAGAGACAGTTGACCAAATTAGTAAACTTACGAGAAATTATACCAATTGACCAAACGAAACACCTCTGACTATTTAAGCGGTGTATAGATGGAGAAAAAACAAAATCGGAGAGCAAATGGGGCTGGTCTAAAATCGCGGCTCACAGAAGCACTCACAAACAGAGATCGCGGCTCACAGCGGCGGGTCTTCAACGCGCGAGTTCTTCTGGTCCAAAATCGCGGCTCACAGGATTAGTGAACAGCGGAGTGACCTTGTTGTCGCGGCCCGAAGGGTGCGCAGGAATCGCGGTGCACAGAAATTGCTCTGCGCCTGAAACCCTCAGCGGCGGTGGCAGCGTAACAATAAGGTGAATAGAGAAGCGAAACAGAAAAACCCTAGCGGCAGCGGACACTGATCTGAACCCTGAAACCGCCGATCGAACTGCCGGCGGCGAAACTTGGCTCTGATACCAATTTGTTAGTTATTCTAGGGTTTGAGAAGAGGAAGAGAGGAAGAGAGCAAGAGACAACTGAAACTGATTTCTATTAGATCTAATTCTCTCTCATACAAAGAGTCTATATATATGCAACATATTAAAGATACAAAGCCCAACGGGCCCAAATAGCAATTTGGGTCAAAACATAACAAATACTTATACTGTACCCTGATTCATTAATAAAGAATTGAGGGAACGGAGTAAGAGGTGCAAGTGATAAGAGAAGCTGGAAGAAAAACATAGATATTAATTGTTATTTCTCGCAAATTCTCGAATCGGTACAACACTCAAAAGCTTGTAGTTTGGAGCAAACAAGGTTAAATCAGATTGAAGATATATTGTTTTTCCTGATTTTTGTCATACAACTAATTTTACAAAGAGGAGGGATACACTTACAACAAATTTGAGTTACAACAAAGTTACAACATTCATTTTTTTCATTTTCAAAGTCCAAATCGTCGATCCAAACCGTTCAACATGATCTCCACAATAAAATGTGCTTGCAGATCAAATTTTACATTTTTTTGAATTTTTTTACTATTTATTAAATAGTTTACAAAAAATAGCCATACTTAGACCATTGAATTTTGTACCCATCTTCATAAATAGCAAAAAAATTCAAAAAAATATAAAATTTGATCTGCAAGTACATTTTATTTAGATAATCATGTTGAACGGTTTGGATCGACGATTTGGACTTTGAAAATGAAAAAAATGAATGTTGTAACTTTGTTGTAACTCAAATTTGTTGTAAGTGTATCCCTCCTCTTTTACAAAAGATAGATATGCTTAATTATATCATTATATAATTAATATAATTAAGCATAACTTTTGTAAGATTGGCGAAAAGATTCATTGAATGATTTATTTTGGTGCATGAATTAAGCATGATTTTGTGACTACATGATGTGGTAATTTATTGAACAATATATATGGTAAATTTACAATAGATATGCTTTATTATATTATGGAATATAATTAATATAATTAAGTATATCTTTTGTAAGATTTGCGCAAGATTCATTGAATGATTTATTTCGGTATGATTTTGAGACTGCATTATTTGGTAATTTATTCAACAAAATATATGTGATAATTTTACAAAAGATATGCTTAATTATATCATTCAATGAATCTTGCATGATGATATAAATGCCTTTATTTTTGCATGAACGGTGTCTTTCTGAAAAGCATATAATTAATACATTGAACGATATATATAATTAAGCATATCTTAGATTTGTCGCTTCTGTGGGCTCTACTCGGCCATGAAATGTCTGCGTTTCTTGACGACCAGTGGCTACTATAAAATTTATTAGTAACATTTACACAGAATATTTTAAGACACTGTTCAATGAATTTTTTCGATATGATTCATATTCATAATATGGATTCATATTTTTCGTTTTTAATATGCAGATAGTTAATTCAAACCATTCCTCGTGATCTTCATGTTAAAATATATTAAGAGATCTAATATACATATTTTAAAGGGAGAATTTCAAGTATACCCCTCAAAAACATCAAAATTACATATTTTCCCCTCTAAATTTCATAAATCATATTTACCCTTCTAAATTCAGAAATTTACCCATTTTATTATCTCTTTTATTAAAACTCATTTCAAACTTCTAAAATACCAATTTTACCCTTCTTCATTTGCAACTTTTGTTATTGACGTGTGGTAAGAGACTGTGCCTTCTTAATTTGCAATTCCATTGGAGGTGAGGCACGTGAACTCGGTACAAGATTGGTACAGTACGAGTTACCTGATTTTCTACTGCGGGGCCCGACCCGGCTCAGGTGTGAGTTCTAACTCCCATATTAGACCCGACCAGGAGTCCAGGACTAAACCAGTTTTGGTCGGATCCGCATGATCCAATCAATTTAATTAATTTGGATGAGTTCTAACTCCCAGATTAGGCAAATTTGCATTGTTCATGTATGGTACAAAATTTTCTTAGTAGAACGTAGAGGTAGTAGCTTGTATGGCAATTTAATTACCTGAGTAGACTCTGGAACGATTTTATGAAGGGCCTACCATACGGGTCCGGATCCCCTAAAGTAACTCAATCTTTGGGTTTTGGATTGAGACCGTCCGATTCGAATTTGTCGTTCGAGATCGTCTCGGGATTCGAATTCATCGTCGGAATGTGTGCACTCACTTAGTGGATGGATTTTCACGGATTCGAATCGGACGGTCTCAATCCAAAACCCAAGGATTGAGTTACATCACTGGATCCGAATTGCTACGATACCACGGTTGCTTTTTTATATGAAGCATTAATTCTCAAAGAAATGTCTAACAACACTATTCCTTTGCAAATGGATGGATCTCTGTTTTTTTTTTTTTTTGAAAGCAACGAGCTAAAGTTGTCACAACCCTAATATTAGATAACTAACCGTAACACCTTTGTCAAGTGGCCATCAACAACTCCCTTGATCAGATGTTACCAAGCGCAACAATACAATAAGTTATGGCACCACCAATGCTTAACACTGCCATGATATGAGATAGTCTTTCAACACAACAACACACATATATATAAGTTACAGTCTTTCAATATTTACAACCAAAGCACTTCTCGTATAACATGAACAAAAAGGAAATCCTCATACGAGAAGTACCATATACTCTGTTTGAGCTTGAGCTTGCAAGAACAGATATATTTGAGCTTACATATACTAGGTATTATATAAATTAGAAATGAGTTTTAATAAAAATTTGAAATGAGTTTTAACAAAAAGGGTAAACTAGGTATTATATAAATTTGAAATGAGTTTTAATAAAAAAGACAATAAAATGAGTAAATTTGTGAGTTTTTGAAGTTTAGAAGGGTAAATATGATATTATGAAGTTTAGAGAGGGAAATACGTAATTTCGATGTTTTGGGAGGTATACATGAAATTTCCCGTAATAAAAAAAGAGAAAAGGCACTGTCCCCCGTTCTCATATCCCCATAAAATCCCTGCCTGTAAAACTTTCCATTTTTACAAAAGAGAAAAGGTTACTAAGGGGGACCACGGGCTTTTAATGAGGGGACCACGCCGATATATAACTGTTTTTGTAAAAATAGAAAATTTACAGGATTAGCTTCATTAGTTTACAGGATTAGCTTCATTAGTTTACAAGGACTTTGAGTTATATCCAAAAGAGAAAATGTTACTAATTTGGACCACGCGCTTTCATGGGGGACCACGCGGATATATAACTGTTTTTGAGAATTCGCTACTAGTTCGACATCCACTGTATTAGTTTATAGGTTTATTGCAAAAGGTTTACAGGATTAGCTTCATTAGTTTACAGGGACTTTGAGTTGAGCAAAGCTAGGGTGTAATGTGCTCACCAAGAGGGATTGGTGAGCACAACTCTAAAAGTATATCGGATCGGCTTCAAACGACGAATCTAAACCGTTGAAATCCATGTACTTCATGAGTGATGCTTGTACATGCAAAATTTTGAAAGTTTCGAATTTATTTGCTACAAGGTCAAGCGGTCAAAGAAATGAACACTTTATAAGTTATTTTATAAGTTGTTTTATATATTCATTTTTCATCATTTCTTTGACCGCTTGACCATGTAGCAAATAAATTCAAAACTTTTAAATTTTGCATGTACATGCATCACCCATAAAGTACATGGATTTCAACGGTTTGGATTCACCGTTTGAAACCGATTTGATATACTTTTGGAGTTGTGCTCACCAAACCCTCTTGGTGAGCACATCACACCTTAGCTTTGCTCCTTTGAGTTATATCCAAAAGAGAAAAAGATTACTAAGGGGACCACGCGGATATATAACTGTTTTTGAGAATTCGCTACTAGTTCAACATCCACTGTATTAGTTTATAGGTTTACTGCAAAAGGTTTACATGATTAGCTTCATTAGTTTATAGAGACTTTGAGTTATATCCAGAGATTTTTCAGGAATTGAGGTCCGGGGACTGTTAGTTGATAACGATAAATTATATATACATTTGATCTTGATTTTATCATAAAACAACCTCAAATATCTTGTGTTTAGAATATAAAATGATTAAAATACACCTGGAATCAAGTTACTGCGGTTATTTGGCTTTTCAATGCAGGAAATGATGCAAATCAATGAAAATACCTCTCAGTGCGGATCATCCACACGCACTGCGGATGGGTTCGGATGCACTGGAGACTCAGCTCTGCGCAGGATTTTTCCCGAGCGTAATGCGAACGCACTGAGAGCCGCACTGAGATCCGCACTCAATACTTAGCCAATTTCAGAAACTTCAGAACACAGAATCCACCCGCAGTGCGGGTCATCCATACGCAGTTCCAGCCGCACTCATGTGAATTCGCAGAAAATCCAGAAAAGTTAAATAAGGAAATTTAGACCCACTGCGGGTGAGACCACCCGCAGTGCGGATGGGTGCACCCGCACTCAACCGACACACAGTTCGTATTTTGGCCATATCTTCGTCATACGAACTCCGATTTGAGTGATTCAAAGCTTGACGGAACCAGGACAAAGAGATCTACAACTTTCATGAAGGAAACAAATCCAAATTCGGAATATATAATTCTGTACAACCTCATCAATGGCCGCTCCAGCCTGAAAAACTGCTAAATATGGAAAGTTAGTGGGCTTAGTGGGCGCCAAAATTAGAATAGCTTGGTCTCCAAGTTATTAATCACAGAATTAGAAATATAGAAGTTAGTGGGCTTAGTGGGCGCCGAAAATAAAATAACTTGATCTCCAAGTTCAGAAAATATTATATAAGGCTAAGGAGACCACATGAGAAAGGATCCATTATTGTACATATCCATTATTATATCCATCTTTCCACAAATTGAGAGAGAGAGATCCTGCAGAAATTCTAGAAGTTCCAAGGAGGAAAAGCTTTCAAGCAAGGAGAAGAAGGGTTTCCTGAGCAAGATTCGGCAAGATAGATGTTCTAGATTCAAAGGGTGTAACTATTCTTTATTTCATTTCCTTTTATTCTTTACCAAACTTTGTGATGTTTCCCTCCAAGAGGGAGTAGTTCTCTCTCTAGGGGTTTAGGTCAATATGCATGAACTTGTTTAATTCTATTTTATTCGATTATTTGCTTTTATTATGATTGTTTTATCGGATTTGATTGTTAATTTCTGTGATTTAAATAATTTATGTTAAATACATAATTAGTACTTGAATTGTAGCATCTCGTTTTGGTTTCAAAAGAACCAAAATTGACTAGGATCAATAGGATAGTACTAAATTATGAATGCAAATATCTTAGGTTTAGATTAAGATTCTAACCAATTTAATCTAAGCCGGAACTATGGAAATTAAGATTAGGGACTTGGTGAAGAACCTAACCGTGAAGTCAAACCCTAATTAGGACATCTCAAATCGAGTCGGATATTGGTATCATGGACTTAATTGTGAAATACCAATATTTGAGGAGAGGAGAGACTAACAAGAGCTTATGGTCTAGGTAGCTAGGATGAAGGACTTAAACGTGAAGTCCGAATTACTTAGACACGTTATTAATTCATGAAAGTGACCCTTAATGACATATTAGGTTAGAAACCTCATCAAGTCATACATGAATTTAAGCAAATACCGAATAAATAGAGTTAACAAGGGATTGTAGACCAAAGACCCCTAGATTCTCTTAACCTTGAAAACAAACCGACTTTTCTTTCTTTTACTTTTAATTGTTTAAAAACTCCTTCCTTCGAGTATTGAACCCAACCTTAGGATTTTTAGTACAAACCCCCCCCAAATTTACTTTATTGCACTTTACTTTCTTTCTTTTCTGAAATTTATCATCTAAAGTTGAAAATTAAGTATTTATCTTACTCCTTGTGGTTCGATACCCGATAATATACTACACGGTAGGATTGTATACTTGCAATCTAAATCGAAGGTGTATTTGAGGATAAAGCTTTTTATATATACCCTTTGGACGTATCATTAGTTGCTTCCATAAAAAAATGAGATAACAAAATAAGAGGTGCAAGAGATAAGAGAGAGGAGCTAGAAGAAAAAGATAGATGTCAATTGTTATTTCTCACAAATTTTTGAATCGTTAAATACTCGAAGCTAACATCTGTTATCTCTGTAGAAGGGACTCGAAAACAGTGAGACACATGATTGGGAGTTGCGCAATAGCTGCTTCTGTTAGGCAATGCATAATGACAAACATATCACAAGGCTCAGCATTTGATTGTGGAGAGTATGCACAGGTTTTAATTGCTGAAACAAAACTTTCAGCTAAGACAAATACAAGCAACAATTTGCTTTGTGCTATGGAGAGAAAGGTGTGTCAGGATATTTATACAGGAAAGCCAAACAATACAGTAGATAGTTGATCAATTAGGACAGAGTATCTTTTATTTCTGTAATTTGTACTGTTACGATACTCTTAGTGACTGATTAATGAAATCTGGAGACATGACCTCCAAATTTCATCAAAAAAAGTATCTATCAAAATTCCACTTTCAAACGCTCGCAAAATCCTCCGTTTCTAGTGCCTTAATATCTTTCTTTTATTTTCATGTTTCACTGCAATTTCACCCCATATCGTAGTCTCCTTCATTTTATTTTAAAGTGAAACATGAGAAGTCTCCTTCATTATAAATCTTGTAGCTTTGACCCCCAATCATGTAGCTTTTCTCCTCAATCATAATGAAGGAGACTACGATATGGGATTTGACCCCCATTATAGCTTTTCTCCTCAATCATCAATCAAATTACATGATTGGGGGTCAAAGCTACACGATATGGGGGGTCAAATTACACCCATATTGTAGTCTCCTTCATTATAGCCTTAACATGAGAAGGAGACTACGATATGCGCCTTAATAGCTTTAATTACATGATTGAGTGCGTTTGCAGGTTTAGGGTTTAGGGTTTAGGGTTTGTGATAGAAAATTAATTTTGTGACAAATTAAAGTCGACATCAAATTAAAGGCTATTCAGATAAATTCAAATTAAAGCCAACATCAAATTAAAGCCAACATTTAATTAAGGCCAACAATACTACCAGCATCTTATCCAACTTACAAATTAAAGTCAAGTGATGACAAAATCCACGATCAGCAAAACAAAACAAAAAAAACTATTTAGATAAAACATCAAAGCCAACACAATTCAACTACTACATGTTCATGTTGCTTATTTGTTATTTTATTTCCACATATAGGAACTGACATTTAAATCAAATAAACTTGCATCTCCATGTGCATGATTTTCACGGTCAAGTCCTTTGCTCAAACCGCACTAACGGGAAGCTTCGACAAACTCAAAACTAGAAGGATCTCGTCACGTAGAATTTACAATCTTTCTCTTATTATTTGACTTTGGTGGACGGCCTTTAGGAGGTTGGGTATTATGTTCGAAGAGGACATCAGATTGATTTAGGAGTTCTTTTATCCTTCCAAGAGTGATCTCTTTTTTAGAAACCGACCATTCTTGATACTTAGTGCGAAGTTCTTTAAGCATGACACTAAGACCATCATCATGGTCATCGTTGTGTGTATCCACATGAGCACTCAAGGTCCTTCGATCAATTCGCCACTGTGAGTGTATCAAGTCAAGAATTAGTGGCTCATTTCTCCAATTACTCATTTTGTGAGCACATGGAAGACCCATAGTTTTTGTAAATTGCCCACTGCAAACCGGCTTGTGGTTGTTCTTTTTCTTTGTTCTATCGAAACCGCATTGGTCTCGATAACAACCACCTCTATCACACCCCAAAACTACATACTTATCTTTTCTTGAGCCACGAATTGATAAACCATAGCCTCTTTCTGAGAAAAAACCGAGCGTTCCCTTGATCAACTCATTAGAAGTCTTGAAGCTCAACCTCATTAACTCAAGCTTTTCATTCTCTAAGTCATCGTTACTGATCGACTCGTTAAGATTCATCTGTTAATAAAATGCAAAGTAATTCAGAATTATAAATAAATTGTGGCTTTAAGTAACAAATAAAGTAAAAAGTGCAACTCAGTTTTCAGTTGTTGTACCAGCTTATATTGGTACCTACTTGTATTGGTGCAAAATTGAGGAGGGAGAATTATGTACCTACTTATATTGGTAAGGATTGTTTTGTTAAGGAAACCTTTCAAGGATTTGTGTGGATTGGTTTGTATCTCACTAGAGTTTTATGGTAAATTGGACTATAAGTGTTATATTGAAGCTCCATTAGATAACACACATTTCAATCAAATTACAATCAGACTAAGAAGTGTCAAATTCTGGTAAGGTAATGTCCATAAATTATCCATATTAGTATATTTTTATAAAATAATGATCAAAATAAAATTGAAATGTCATAATTTTTTATATGTACATAGAAAAATAATATAAATTATATCTAATGGGTTTTTATTTGAACATTTAAATTTTAAATTATTAAAATTTTAAAATAAAAACATAATAAAAGTATCAGAAATTGAGTTACTTGAAATCTCTCTTAAAATCTAAAATGTCCGAGCCTTATATTTTGATGAAAAATTTCTCTGTGGTGATCTCTTATGTTCCACAAGTTTCTAATAACTTCTGTCTTCCTCTAAATATCTCAGGATCTATGACACCTAAAACAATTTGAATTTATCTATCCATTCATGACGTCACTCGTTGCTCAACTAGAGATGGATTGTCTGCAACCATTGACGGAGTATATTTCTAAGAACCTGAAATAGGGGTGTTCATTGGGTCCGGTTTAGTCGGTTTTGAACCGAACCGAATTAGTTTGGACCAAACGGTTCGGTTTCTTCAGTTTAATGGTTCGGTTCGGTTTGCTTTTTAAAACCGAATTATAATTTCGGTTCGGTTCGGTTTGAAAATTTTGAAAACCGAAATAACCGAACCGACCGAAATTTTATATATTATGAATTTGGTCCGGACCGTCCCGGATTATTTCTTAATACCCCGGTTTATTTCTTAATCAATTACTTTAAATGCTTCGGTTTATTTCTTAATATCCTGGTTTATTTCTTAATATCCCGATTTATTTCTTAATACCTCAGTTTATTTCTTAATATACTTCGGTTTATTATAAATCAATTGCTTTAAATAAAAAATTAATATATTTCGGTTTGAACCGAGCAAACCGAAATAAAACTTTGGTTCGGTTCGGTTCGGTTGCAATGCTAAATCGGTTCGGTTCGGTGTTATTTTTGAAACCGAATTATAACTTTGGTTTGCCTAGTTCGGTTCGGTTTCAACCGAACCGAACCGATGAACACCCTTAACCTGAAATACAACTAGTAAATGAATTTGTTACCATCTCTGTGTTTGAGTAATTCTCATGATATATTGTGATAATTTATTCAAACAAATGGGTTTGAAATGGGAGAAATTTGGGTCCGATGGGGCCCATCGGACCCAAAGTGAGTTCGACGGGTTCGCTCACAGTCCGATCTGCTTTAGGATTCACACCCGCAACTTTCGCATTTGCTTTAAAATTCGTGCGCACGAATCTTAAAGTGGATCGGACGGCCCCGAAACCCATCGGACCCAAATTTGAGTCCGATGGGCATCGGACCCAAATTTGAGTCCGATGGGCATCAGACCCAAATTTGAGTCCGATGGGCATCGGACCCAAGCCTTTCTCGTTTGAATAACACTCTAAAAGTTTTCTCTCCCAATATTTTTTAAACTTATATTTCTGAAAAATTAAGTACTTAAATACGTCCATGTGTTAAAAAAGAGATTCTACTTTATCTATCATTTCTGGTAGTAAACAATAATATTTTAAAAAGTGCACTTTTATGTGAATGGTAATTTATCAAGAGTGAGGCTATGGTGCTATGCATAGCACGGATGGGGTCCGTGCTACGGCTCAAAATTTGACTTTTCAAAATTCTAACGGTCGATCCAACCATTCAATGTGATAACCATATGAATATGTACTTGTAAACTAAATTTTATATTTTTTCGATTTTTTTACTATTTTTTTAGATAGGTAGAATTTTGATGGTCCAGAATTTTTAAAAAACACTGATTTTTCTACCTATCTAAAAAAATAGTAAAAAAATTCGAAAAAATATAAAATTTAGTTTGCAAGTACATATTCATATGGTTATCACATTGAACGGTTGGATCGACCGTTAGGATTTTGAAAAGTCAAATTTTGAGCCGTAGCACGGACCCCATCCGTGCTATGCATAGCACCATAGGCTCACTCATTGATAAATTAGTTAGAAGCATAGGAAAGGGATATTAGATTACAAACTTTTAGTCTAATTGGCAACTTATCTCCTCTACTTCCAACCTAGCCACAAAATACCTTACACAAAATATCCCAAATCAGACCCGACAAAACTAAATCAATATTCTCTGTATACTGGATCCATGTTATACTTGTGTTACATTGTACTGAAAGTGGGTCCCATCAATGTTCTGGACTAATAGTATCGTCGGGCCCACCCGTCAGTAATTGGCAACTCAAACTGGACCAAGGAACTCTCATCTTCCTTCATATCTACCGTCAATTGTAAGACGGACGATCTGATTGTCCCTGACGCAACCCGTGACATCGTTTTCAATTGTTTTTGCTTTCTTTTTGAAAGAATTGCTTCATTATCAATTAATCAATGGAAGAAGGGTCTAGAAAGTAGAAACGGTCAATATCTCGGTAGATTGAACCCTTCTCCACTTTTTCTACTACTTTTAACTTAAATTGGGTGATCAAAGAAAAAGGTCTTCGGTTTACTCCACAAAATTATCGCGTAAGTACATTTTGTAAACTCACAGAGTACGGGAACAAAATAATGACACGGGGAATCAAACGAAGCGCACCTCGTAAGTCCTATCCCTCTATAAAACCTCCGTACTCCCCCACACTTAACACTCACCTGCCACCCAACTCCAAACCAGATATTCTTATACTCTGAAAACCACCCAAAAATCAAACCAAATCACCCTTCTGCTTTCCAATTCACAAAATGGCGTCGGCGAAAGGCGTAATGCTCCTCGATTTCTGGGTTAGCCCATTCGGGCAGAGAGCTCGTATTGCCTTAGCCGAGAAAGGGGTCGAGTACGAGTACAAAGAAGAGAACTTGTTCGAGAAGAGCGAGCTGTTGCTCAAATCCAATCCGGTAATGCTGCCTGTAGCACATGGAACAAATGTTGTTAGTAAATAGTGAAATTTATCATGGGAATAATTTCATTTTTGCAAATTTAAGATAACCCTAGATTTTCTGACTGTTATTATTTTGAACTACTAAAAACCAACTTACTCGGCTTGGTTTTAGTTCAATAATTAATTAATAATTAAGGAACCATATGTTTAGGTTACCAGAAAATGTTTGGGGTTTGTAACCAATGTCAGATTTTTTTTGCTTAGCATGGTAATAATAAAATACTGGTCTGGAAGAAAAGTTTATTGAATAAAGGCTAGTATTGTTGTTGTTGTCGTGAAAACACTGCAGCCGAATTATGTAATCACATCACATGATTTTCTTTGAACAGGTACACAAGAAGATACCAGTACTGATTCATGATGGCAAGCCTGTTTGTGAGTCCCTGATTATAGTCCAGTATATTGATGAGGTCTGGTCTGACAAGGCTCCTCTGCTTCCCTCCGATCCTTATCAGAGGGCTCAGGCACGTTTCTGGGCTGATTACGTGGACAAGAAGGTTTATTTTTTTTCTCTTCTTTTCTCCCTTCATTTTAGCTTTATATTTCGTATTAGTTTTGCTGTATCTATCCAATGAATAAATTCTTTTTATATCTTTCTGTAAGATCCATCAGGCTAACTGGTATAGCTAACTGGACCCAAAAGCTTGAAAAATGCACTTCTGTGGCTATAAATTTTTTTCCTCAAAACTATATCAATCTTTCAACAAAATTATAATGACCTACAGAAAGGTTCTAGTACACGTTATTGAATAAATGAGTTCTGCTGAACCACTCAAATAATACTACAGAAGAAGAGGTTCATGCTAGTTCAGGATTCATTCCTTGTATTCCTGATAGTAGATTCGATCGTAGCAATATCAATCCTTTTTGTTTGAACACAAAAGATTCGATCATTTAGTCAACATCATTACTCCAAGACAGACTTAATCATTTAGTCAACACCAAGGAACTACTAGTACTTTGTTACTTAAATCTAAACAAGAAGTACTTTGTTACTTAAATCTAAACAAGAATTGTTGGATTTAATTCATGCAAAACCATACCGCAATTCATAAACCCTAGATTTGCCATGATCCTCTAGTGAACTCTAATCTGAAATTCTAAATTACCTTGGTCCATAGCCATGATCTTCCAGAGAGACACAATCACCGTTGATCACCGGAAGCCTTTAGATTTCCAAGTAATCCCTCTCAAGTCCGATGGAGAGAGCGAGAGAGGCGGCAGCGGCAACGCTCTGTTCTACACAAGGAGAAATACCCGATTCTAGTTCTTTACTGAAAATCCTCTTATCTTCCTCTCAATTTTCTGTTTTCTATATTTCCTTTTCGGTAGAGAGAGAAATTAGAGAGAGAGTGATTGCCGAATGGTTATTATTAGTTCAGAAAAGGAGACAGATCATATATAATTGAATCGGCGCACAAATGAATAGGCGCATCCTTTATATCCTTAATTAATTAATCAATTAATTAAATTAATCAATTAATTAATTAATCTTGTTTTTCTTATTAGATCTGTAGCCTATCTTATTGGATCCTTAGCGGATCTTGATTCAGAACTTGTCTTATTGGGTATTTCCTTATTTACAGAACATTGTCGTATTTAATTGTGTTCTCCAGGGACCAATAGCATAATTGTATTATTACCAAACTTTATATAATTTAGACCATCACTAAATCATAAAGTTATTAATACGCATTCTACACATTAAAGGCCCCACTTCTCATGACACATATTGAACCCGATAATACTTAATTTGATCACTTCATAACGGGTTTAATTAGATATTTGACAGTCTATTATTCAATATATATTTATATCACATATAAGCCCATATGTTGTAATTAATTGAAATTAATTCCAACAATCTCCCACTTGGGCTATATGTATATCCGAATAATATATATTGATAAAACCGAATTGAGTACTCAAACTATGCTGTCATAGCCTTTTGTGTCATCAACCAATTCCGTCCATCAATCATATTCACAAGGACTTAAGCAGTATTCGTCTCATGAATCGAAACTAAACCAACATAAATCACTGTGTAAACATAACTGAATGACATGAATCATGAATGAGATGTGTAGTTTGGAAATTACATGCAATGTGATCCACACGCCTATCTCCAATTTGGTCACTTTATCTTAATTTGATTTTGAGATCAATCATAAATTCAGAGTGCATAATAAACTAAATAACTGAAAGCTGAATAACTGAAGTTTGAATAACTGCATGATACATACAAATAACAGAATATCATTTAAAAGTTAACTGCATGATATCTGTAAAAGTATATCATATAAAACATAAACATGATACATAAAATACAAACTCCCACTAAATCTGACAATCCTCTTTAACATAGATACCCATATGAGAGACATGCTCGTGAAACTGTTTGGGTACCAATCCCTTAGTCAGTGGATCTGCTAGCATGGAAGCTGTACCAATATGTTCAATACTTATAAGTCCACTCTGAACTCTTTCCTTCACAACAAGGAACTTAATGTCGATATGTTTGGATTTCGACGAGCTTCTGTTATTGTTGGAATACAGTACTACTGAATTATTATCACAATATATCTTGAGTGGTAACTTAATAGTATCCACAATACGCAGCCCAGTGACAAAATTCCTTAGCCATATTCCATGGTTCGATGCCTCGAAACATGCAATGAATTCAACTGCCATTGTGGAAGAAGCAATCATAGTCTGCTTTGCACTTCTCCAAGAAATAGCTCATCCAGCCAACATAAAAATATAACCAGATGTTGACTTCAAGCTATCCACATAGCCCGCAAAGTCGGAATCAGTATATCCAATGACCTCAAGCTTATCTGATCTCCGATATGTCAGCATGTGATCCTTTGTTCTTTGCAAGTACCTAAGTACCCTCTTGGCTGCTTTCCAGTGATCCATACCAGGATTACTGAAATACCGGCCTAACATTCCTGTGATGTACGCAATATCCGGACGCGTACACACTTGAGCATACATCAGACTTCCTACTACCGAAGCATATGGAATCTGGTGCATTTCTGATTTCTCGAGTTCTGTCTTTGGGCACTGATTGAGACTAAATTTGTCTCCTTTTGCCACAGGGGTATTTCCTGGTTTGCAGTGTTCCATACCATATCGCTTGAGAATTTTATCGATATATGCTTGTTGTGAAAGCCCTAAAATACCCTTATTTCGATCTCTATGTATTTTAAGGCCTAACACATATGATGCTTCACCAAGATCTTTCATATCAAAATGCCTGAAAAGAAATCTCTTAGTTTCACGCATCATGTTTATATCGTTACTGGCAAGTAATATGTCATCAACATATAAAACCAGAAACATAAACTTACTCCCACTGAACTTGTGATATATGCATTCATCCACCAAGTTAGGCTCAAATCCAAATGAGACAATTACTTGATGAAATTTGAAATACCACTGTCGAGACGCTTGCTTGAGTCCATAGATGGATTTATTTAATTTGCAAACCATCTGCTTTGAGTTATTGTTCTCAATCTCAAAGTTAGGTGGTTGCACCATATAAATGGTTTCATCAATGTCGCCATTAAGAAACGCACTCTTAACATCCATCTGGTGTAACTCAAGATCAAAATGTGCCACTAAAGCCATAATAATTCTGAAAGAATCTTTCATAGACACAGGTGAGAAAGTTTCCGTAAAGTCAATGCCTTCTTTCTGTGTAAATCCCTTAGCAACAAGCCGCGCTTTGTATCTTTCCACATTACCTTCTGAATCCTTCTTGGTCTTAAATATCCATTTGCAACCAACAGGCTTCACACCTTGAGGTAATGTGACGATATCCCAGACTTTGTTGTCATACATTGACTTTATTTCATCATTCATGGCCTCGATCCATTTTTGAGAATTCGCACTTTCCAAAGCCTGACGGAGACTGAGAGGGTCATCCTCCATCATGCCAATGTCGAATTCATGTTCTTGAAGAAACACAACATAATCCTTAGATATTGCGCTTCTTCTCTCTCTGGTGGACCGCCTTAAAGGCACTGTTTCTTGAAGTTCTTGAGATGGTATAGGTTCCTCTTCAACATCAACATTGTCTTGTACTGGATTCTCTTCCATTTCTAGAGGTTCATTCACTGTAGGTTCATTCACTGTACGATCCTGAACCAATGAGTCTCCAGATATTCTTATTACAAGTGGTACCATTGCTGGCGCCTCTTGTATAGGAGAATCTTGTTTTTCTTCAAAGACAATTTGATTTGTATTTCCCCATTGAACCATAACATCCTCAAAGAACTTAACTGTATTTGTCTCGAAAATTGTTCTATTAGTGGGATCATAAAACTTGTACCCCCGGGACCTTTCTGCATATCCGACAAAATAACAGCTAACTGTCCTTTCGTCCAGCTTTTTCTCTTGTGGCCTATAAGGCCGAGCTTCAGCCGGACAACCCCAGATTCTTAAGTGCTGGAGACTAGGCTTTCGCCCAGTCCACAATTCATATGGAGTTTTGTTTGCTGCCTTAGTCGGTACCCGATTCAGAATATATGCTGCTGTCTTAAGTGCTTCTCCCCAGAGGTTTAATGGAAGGGAAGTATGAGAAATCATACTCCTCACCATCTCCATTAATGTTCGATTGCGCCTTTCAGCCACACCGTTCATTGCGGGTGAACCCGGCATTGTATACTGTGGCACAATTCCATTTTCCTCTAGAAATTTAGCAAAAGGCCCTGGACGTTGTTCTCCTGAGCCGTCATACCGACCATAGTATTCACCACCACGATCAGATCTGACGCTTTTAATCCTTTTATTGAGTTGTAACTCAACTTCAGCCTTGAAGGATTTAAATGTGTCCAAAGCTTGAGCCTTTTCTTTAATTAAAAATATATAACCATATCTAGAATAATCGTCAATGAAACTGATAAAATATACATGTCCATTCCTAGTAGCTGTAGGGAATGGCCCACATATGTCCGTATGTATCAGTTCAAGGACGTCTGTCATACGATTGGCTGTATATTTGCGCATGCTTGTTTGTTTGCCCTTAGCACACTCAATGTATGGACCGAGATCCGACATGTCTAAGGGCTGCAGAATATCACTTTGAATAAGACGTGTAATTCTCTGTTGAGAAATATGACCTAAACGCTTATGCCAAAATGCAGCTGAATCCTGATGTGTTAATTTCTGTCTAACGTTTCGAGTTTCATTGTTCAAGGTCTCATTATAGGAAGCAATAGTATCTAAAGCATAAAGATTGTCCAAAACAGATAGAAAACCAGTAGCAACCAAATTGGAGTTTTGATACAAACCAAACTTTCTATCTCCAAATGAACAAGTAAAACCTAATTTGTCCAATGCAGAAATAGAAATCAAGTTCCGCCTAAAAGACGGTACAACAAAAGTATCAAACAAATCCAAATACAAGCCAGTTTTCAAAAGTAATCTAAAATGCCCTATAGCTTCAACTTCTGCCTTGTTTCCATCGCCCACATAGATGTATCTTTCACCATCACTTGGCTTCCGGTAACTTCGGCAACCCTGCATAGACACAGAAATGTGAGTAGTTGCACCTGAATCTATCCACCATGTGTCTATTGAAACTGAAACTGCATTAACTTCTGTACAAACAAAAGAAGAATTAATACCTTTCTTGACACGCCATGCGTGATAATTGGTACAATCCTTCTTCACATGCCCTTCAGATCCACAGAAGAAACAACCCTTTTTCTTTTCTTTATTCGGCTCCGATCCGGTAACCGGTTTCTTGTCCTTAATGGGCTTCTTCTGCGAACTTGTAGTTGCAGCATCTGAATTGGCCTTACGTTTCTGTTTCCCTTTTCCCTTAGAGGTAGAAGCAATGTTTGCGCTTTCGCTCTTGTCCGACTTCAATCTCTCTTCCTCCTGAACACAGTGCGAGATGAGTTCATTAACTGTCCATGTTTCCTTCTGACAGTTGTAACTCACCTTGAACTGTCCAAATGAGATAGGAAGAGAATTAAGGGCTAAATAGACTAGCATATCATCCAATATATCTAGCTTATGTCCCTTCAGTTTTGAAACGGTATGATCATTTCAAGAATGTGCTCCCTGACATTGCTTTTATCATTGTACTTCATTGTGCAGAGTTTGTTTAATATAATGCATATTTCAGTTTTCTCATTTCTTACAAACTTCTGCTCAAGTTCCTTAAGATAGTCTTTAGCAAGAGTGGAATCAGAAACAGGTCCCCTAAAACTTTCAGGAATGGTCTTTTGCATGACCCGGAGACACAAGCGATTTGACCTCATCCACCGTGCATGTGCAGTTTGTTCCTTTTCAGAACTAGTTTCAACAGGCACAGGTGGTTTGGCTTCCTGCAACGCTGTGTCCAGGTCAAGGCACCCAAGGATAATCTCAAGATTATCTTTCCAATCCTTGTAATTAGAACCCGTCAGCATCGGAATGCTATTGATGCCGGCTGTAAGATCAGTAATTTTTGCTGAAAAATATTCACAAAGAACGAATCAAATAACCGAATTATAATATTTAAAATCAAAATAAGGCATATTCCATCAACTAAGTATCTTCGAACAATAAGTGCTCTTTGGAGTCAATCATTATTCTAAGATAAATAGGTGTAGCAATTGAATATAACAGTCCATTTGATGTCAATTAGTCAACCTTCCTTTGGACCGATTAACTAATTACATCCAAAACTTAATGACTATTACTCATTCATTACCACAAGTATACACATACAATACTTGATTATTGTCTTTCCTTTGGGCCAGTCCAATAACCAAACATCATATGTATATTCACTGTGTATAAATTGGCAAATGATTAATGCCGGTATGAGAGCTTACTTTGGCAAGATGATACCTTTATTAATCATTTTCCAAAATATATCTTAATCTGAAGCCTTCATAATGATTTAATATTATCCAAATAAACATTATCAAAATTTGACTTAACCGAATTAGTATTCTATTCTGGTTCAGCCAAAATACCACAATTTATTAAGGTCTGGCCGAAACTACATCTCTGTGTTCTGGCCGAAAAATTTAAATTGTAATCAAATTGGTCAAAACTAATTTGTATTGGCCGACAAATTAATTGTGCATAACCATAATCAATTGTAACTGTAATTGATTGGCCAAAAAATAATTGCGCAGCGGAAACAAACAAAATATTTTAATTCGTATAATGATTTCTACGAAACCATATAGATGTTACGAACTCATATATACAAATCCTTCTTGACACAAAATCATATGGTACGAAATCATATGTTACGAAACCAAATGGTTTGCAAATTTAACGAAATTAATTTTGACCATGATACAAAACAGAGTAACGCCAAAATCAGAGTTATGCCAATTGGTAAATTTATTTGAAAACAGTGTTACGCCAAAATCAGAAAACCTTGAATTTCAAATAATTAATTTCTGAAATTTTAACAAAAAATTTGTTTGTGCAGAAATTAATCGGTTCAACTAGAGTAGGCTCTGATACCACTTGTTGGATTTATTTCATGCAAAACCATACCGCAATTCATAAACCCTAGATTTGCCATGATCCTCTAGTGAACTCTAATATGAAATTCTAAATTACCTTGGTCCATAGCCATGATCTTCCAGAGAGACACAATCACCGTTGATCACCGGAAGCCTTTAGATTTCCAAGTAATCCCTCTCAAGTCCGATGGAGAGAGCGAGAGAGGCGGCAGCGGCAACGCTCTGTTCTACACAAGGAGAAATACCCGATTCTAGTTCTTTACTGAAAATCCTCTTATCTTCCTCTCAATTTTCTGTTTTCTATATTTCCTTTTCGGTAGAGAGAGAAATTAGAGAGAGAGTGATTGCCGAATGGTTATTATTAGTTCAGAAAAGGAGACAGATCATATATAATTGAATCGGCGCACAAATGAATAGGCGCATCCTTTATATCCATTAATTAATTAATCAATTAATTAAATTAATCAATTAATTAATTAATTAATCTTGTTTTTCTTATTAGATCTGTAGCCTATTATCTTATTGGATCCTTAGCAGATCTTGATTCAGAACTTGTCTTATTGGGTATTTCCTTATTTACAGAACATTGCCGTATTTAATTGTGTTCTCCAGGGACCAATAGCATAATTGTATTATTACCAAACTTTATATAATTTAGACCATCACTAAATCATAAAGTTGTTAATACGCATTCTACACATTAAAGGTCCCACTTCTCATGACACATATTGAACCCGATAATACTTAATTTGATCACTTCATAACGGGTCTAATTAGATATTTGACAGTCTATTATTCAATATATATTTATATCACATATAAGTCCATATGTTGTAATTAATTGAAATTAATTCCAACAAGAATTGCCAATCTAAATTTTGTCATAGTCCAATTGTTCTGGACCCTTATTCCTAAATATATTTGTTTAGGGTTCGCAACTGGTATTATTTTATCTGCTCTAATCAATTGCAAGTCATGTGATCATGTCTCCTTATTCCCTACCACTTTTTAATAGGTTTTATTGGAATGTTTTGTGAGTTAGGTACACTTACAGTGGTCTTTTATGTGTGCTTACCTGCACAAATTTGTGATCAGTACTTATGCTGTTAATCAACACAATCATGGTCTAAAATCCTGGCTTAATAAACAGACACATCCTGACTTAGTGAACCCAATCTCTTTATGCCTTAATAATTATCATACTCCCTGTTTAAATTTAATTTATTGGTAGTTAATTAAACAAAATTGGGTCGATAAGGGAGTAATTTTGAATTTGGTGCTTGCTCTGATATTTTGAACTTTCTTAATAGGTGTACGATTGTGGAAGCCGGCTATGGAAGTTGAAGGGAGAGGAGCAGGAGGCTGCTAAAAAGGAGATGATTGAAATCTTGCAGCTACTAGAGGCCCAGCTCGGCAACAAGAAGTATTTCGGTGGCGACACTTTTGGGTATGTTGATGTGGCTTTCATCCCATTCACCAGCTGGTTCTATTCGTATGAGACTTGTGGCAACTTCAGCATCGAGGCAGTCGCGCCAAAGCTTGTTGAATGGGCCAAACGGTGCATGGAACGGGAAAGCGTGGTGAAGACTCTGTATGACCCCAAGAAGGTTTACGAGTTTGTGTGCTACCTCAAGAAGAGATTTGGCGTCGAGTAGAATGATGTTGTAGAACATGAATTTGCCACTGCTAGATGCAGATGCTGGTAGAAAGTAATAAAAGGTGGTGATTTGTGTTTGGTTACTTGTTTGTGAGATTAATTTTTGTTTCTGTTGTTTGAATAGTCTGTCTTTGAGTTTGGTTTGAATAGTCTGTCTTTGAGTTTGGGGCAGCCCGCGTTGCCCAAATTGTTGTGTTGTTTGTTTTAAACTTTTAATAATCAATAGGGTAATGAAATTTTTTAACTAGTATCTTGGTGATTATGTTTGCATTAGAAATTGGTTACAATTTTTTCTTTGTATATATGGATTAAATTGTGATCAGTATTTGATTAGAAGGATCCAGCCCATCAGCGTGGTCTGAGTTGGTCTGTGAGCCTTATTAGTAGGTATATAAAGCATGAATCAACCGGTACCTCAAAATGGAAGCTAATGCAATACTTATACTGTACCCTGATTCATTAATAAAGAATTGAGGGAATGGAGTAAGAGGTGCAAGTGATAAGAGAAGCTGGAAGAAAAACATAGATATTAATCGTTATTTCTCGCAAATCCTCGAATCGGTACAACACTCAAAGGTAGTGTTCGGCTGGGCCTCCTTAGGCTTCCTTAGAGCTTCTTAAGAGACTACGGAGGTTTAAGCTTGCCAAACACTTACTCCTTTGTAAAGCTTAAAATCACTTTCTTAAGTCTCATTTTGCCCACAATTTTAAGCTTGTTCATGTTTTTAAGGAGCCATTCTACATGACTTAAGCATTTTGCCAAGCTTAAAGCTTTCTTAAAAAAGTTATTTTTCAACTTTATTGCCGAATGGGTGCTCCTTAGTGCAGCTTAAAATTTAAGTTTGATGAGGCTGCCGAACACTACCAAAAGCTTGTAGTTTGGAGCAAACAAGGTTAAATCAGATTGAAGATATATTGTTTTTCCTGATTTTTGTCGTACAACTAAAAGAAAGATATGCTTAAGCTTAATTATATCATTATATAATTAAGCATAACTTTTGTAAGATTGGCGAAAAGATTCATTGAATGATTTATTTTGGTGCATGAATTAAGCATGATTTTGTGACTACATGATGTGGTAATTTATTGAACAATATATATGGTAAATTTACAAAAGATATGCTTTATTATATTATTGAATATAATTAATATAATTAAGTATATCTTTTGTAAGATTTGCGCAAGATTCATTGAATGATTTATTTCGGTGCATGCATTAAGCATGATTTGGTAATTTATTCAACAAAATATATGTGATAATTTTACAAAAGATATGCTTAATTATATCATTCAATGAATCTTGCATGATGATATAAATGCCTTTATTTTTGCATGAACAGTGTCTTTCTGAAAAGCATATAATTAATTCATTGAACGATATATAATTAAGCATATCTTAGATTTGTCGCTTCTGTGGGCTCTACTCGGCCATGAAATGTCTGCGTTTCTTGACGACCAGTGGCTACTATAAAATTTAGGGATCGACTAACAGTCCCCCCCATTCAGTCCCCTAAACGTCCCCCCCGCTAAAAAACGCGCTAATTACAGTTAATTGCAGTTAATTACAGTTAGTGTCAACACAAGTTGATCATTTCAAAGTTTGTCAAACAGTTAAAATTGAAAGTATTCATACCTATGCAATGAAGTCTGAATAGTTATGTTCGAATAATATTTGAAATGGGGATCATAACATTTGGGGACCACTATATAAATGGGGACCATTACTTTTTGGGACCAGTAACGACCAGTGGGGACCGCAAACGTCTTTTGAAAGCGACAGCCTGGATTGGGGACCACTATATAAACGTCTTTTGAACGCTACATTCATTGATAAAATTTTCACACACAAAATGGAAAGTATTCATATCTACAAACAAAAGTATGAATATATATGTCACAAAAAATTCTTCAAACAAGATTATGAATATGTAACTGGGGACCACTACCTATCTTGTACCCAATATGTTAATGAGGAACCTATACGGATCTCTATCACATCAAGTATTCATATTTAATTAATGAAATGTGATTTCTTAAATTCAAAATATGCATACATATTTGTTTGCATTTTGAAACTAATTACTGATGTGTGATTTATCACATCAAGTATTCATAGCTAATCACTTAAGTGTGATCTCTCTCACATCAAGTATTCATAGCTATTGACTGAAGTATATTTTTTTTTAAAACTGACATGTCCCTCAGGGTGAAATTATCTCAAGTATTCAAGAAAATATTAAGACAAATTCATGACAAATTTTAAAGAAATATACAATAAAATTTTAAAACCAATTCATGACAAAACAATTAAAACAACACAGTATTACATCAAGTTAGTAGTTTATAGTTTGCCCAAGGATGTCAATTATATAACAACAAAACATCACAGTATACTGAAAAACAAATGGCAGATTGCCAATGCATAAAACATCACAGTAAGAAAAAGCCAAACAGTTTACAGATCACATATTAGGTGAAAATTGTAAATCATTTCTATCATCAACCAGAATACGAAAAGCGAGTAGAAGACGCTCCTTCCTTATCATGGCCTGAAATTTTGAACAAAAACAAAAAAAAAATAGTTAACAAAAAAAAAAATGAAACCTTTACAAAATAAGAGAGTAGGAAGTATTACCATTAGGGTTATCAAGTATTCAACCTAATCAAATCATAAAAAATAAGAAAGATAAAATAACAGAAATAACCTGATCAAAATCAAATGCCACATTTCTGCTGAGGCAGTCCATTATTCGAATGATAAAAATAGCACAATCATTCGAACCTTCTTGGTGTGGACAGCCCATCCAAGTATACTCAACTTTCATCCATTCTTCATCTCCTGATTAACACAAATAAATCAATGCAGGTAATATATTAAAATAACAATATTAAAAAACAGTGAACTATTGAATACAATATAAGCATTGAAGTATTCATACAAACACAATGAAACTATTCATACATCTACTGAGAATAAATAATAGTACTCACCTAGCCTCCAAGACAAGAAATATTTGACCCAGTGCATTGTATTAATATGGGGACTGAACCAATACATGTTTTCCTCTTCATCCTTCAAGGAGTTGTACAAATGAATTACTTTATGCTTCAAATCTACTGCTCCAAGAATCCAATGTCCCCGAGCATACAATGGCACAAATAGCCATTTGGCCCTTTCAAATTGCTCGGAGAACAAATGTGGTTGTGCAAGAAACAGTTTCATGAAAGAATTGGTATGTCCCATATCCTACAAAATAATACAAAAAATATGATAAATTAATTGAAATTTATTCATATATTTTTTTAAAGTAAAATTAAAATACTTATAAAACAATTTACCAAGGTTTTTGCTATCACATAAAACCATTCCTCATTATTTTTCACAGGTGTGTCCCTTTGAAGAAGGAAGGCAGCAATCTCAACTACCTGCAATGTTAATTTAAAAAGTATTCATATCTAGCATATCCAATATTCCTACCTATGTTTTCAATAAAATCTTTTAAAAATTAAAATGTACAGTTAGTTGCAAAGTAATTATCATACCTCAGGACCAATTTGGTTACCGCTGAACAATATATCTCTGAAGTGATCTGGGAGCATAAACAAATCGGCTGCCTTGTTCTGAAATGGGTAGTCACTTTCTCTCAAAATATTATTAAAATATTTATTAACCCAAGCATCAAGTACGTTGCTCACTGTATCACTGACCATATCCCTATATTCATATTCCCAAGATTTTTTTGCCAATGGTTGTTTTTGAGTTAATTCAGGAATATCAGGATCAATGAATAAACTGTCATTGCAAAAGTCCCAATCTTTATGATCCTCAAAATATCTGAAAGGCACTCCTTCAATCTCAGTAATATCATATTGGAAAAGGCAAGTCTGCACCCAATTTTTAAAAGTCATACTTTCTTTTAAATCATCATGAATAAAAGGTTCACCAACAAATGGTTCTTTATCAACATAGTTCCTCTTTGGTTGAATTCTTCGCATGGGAACTCTTTTATTCATTGCACCTTTTTTGACAGCTGGTTTCTCTTGCTCTTGTGAACTGATTTCTATTATTTGACTGTCTTGTTTCATGGCTTGTCTCAGACCAGCTTTCTTACTCATCAAAATCTTTGCACGGGAATATAACTTTGTTGTTTTTATGGGTATGATTGGTAGTTCTTTTGACACCTTCTTTATTTCTGGTGGTGGAGGGGTTAAACCAAGACTAAATGTAGGGTGTTCGTCCCCAAGTCTAATAACTGTTTCTTTGTTTCCTGCTACTGAGCCATGTACTCCTTTTTTTACATCAACTACTTTCTCTCCTTGTTCGCCTTTCCCCTCTCCATCTCCTCCTTGATCTCCTTGTTCTCCTTTTCCCTCTCCATCTCCTCCTCCTGCTTTGACACCAACTTCTTTCTCTACTCCTTTCTGTTCCACAAATTGTTTGTCTCCTCCTTTTTCACCTTGGTTCTCTTCTCCTTCTTTCTGTTGATCACATTGGTTATCTCCTCCGGGTTCAACTTTGTTCTCTTCTCCTTGTTCACCATGTTTTTTCTTTTTAAGATCATTTAAAACTTGTGCTACAACATCACTGGCATCAAGACCTCCATCAGACAGTGTTCCACCATACTGTGTCCCTATTTCTCCATATTGTAATACACTTTCATTCTGTGTTAGCTGAGGTTCTAAGGTTTCTTCACTTTCTGAAAAAGTTTCTACTCCTACATCTTCTGGTGTGATTTTATCTGTACCTTCCTCTGGATTTTCTTTTTTCCCTTCTACATCACCTATTTTATTTCCTTCCTTCTTCCTTCTCTTCACAGGTGCATCCTTACCAACAGATGGTGTTGGTGTTACACTATATAGGACCCTCTTGTTGAGAGGGCTTGAAGGAGTTTCCTCTAATAACTTTGCACAGCTTCTAGTAACGACACCAATCGAAGAAGAAGGTTTATGTGCTCCTTTCTTTTCTTCAACTTTGGCAGCTTTCCCTGGTCCAAGTAAAAAAAAATTAATATTGCAGTAATTATGCATAAAAGAAACTTTACAAATATGAACTATGAACTTAGGAAGTATTACCATTAGATCTATCAAGTATTCATACATATATAACAAAAAATATGAACTATGAACTTACATTAACACAAGTATTACCATTAAGGTTAACAAATATTACCATTAAGGTTACCAAGTATTACCATTAAGGATACCAAGTATTCATACCTATATAACACAACATTCACACTAAAAACTTAAAATTAATTACCTTTCTGTTTTCCTTTGCCAGGTGATTTTTTACATTCTCCTTTGGCATGTTGTTCACCAGGTGGACTCACATTCTTGGATCCTTTAATTGAATTAAAAGTTAAACAAAATTTTATAAAATCATGAAATTGTAAAGTATTCATAACTACAAAATGTAATAATTAATTGTAATACAAATGAATGCAAGTTAAATAAACAATCTTACGTGACTTCTTTTTAATTTGATACTTCCATTCTTCATGAGAAACTTCAGCAATCATCTTCTGCTCTGTTGCCGGTGACAATTTGGGAAGTTCTGTTGACTCTTCTTCTACATACTTCAGGTCTTCGATCATATGAGAGGCAGCACATCCAAGAAGTTCATTGCAAACTCTAAATTTAAAGAGGTTATAAATTGGAGCCATTTCCATCACCAACTTGTAAAGATGCAAATTGTGAGTCTTCCGCAGTGAATCAGTCCTTGCCAGACACGTCGAGTAGAAATTGAAGACAAGACCTTCCGTTTTGAAAAGTGCTTCAGATGGACTCCAATCTAAAGAACCAGGTTTGATATCGGTATTTCTCACAAGATCAAGTTTTCGACTGAACGAATCTCTTCTCCATCCTATGTGCAACTTCCAGTTGTAAAACCTTGGGATGTGCCCTCTAAAGATTCTAACCTTTGGGACCTCAACATGTTCAAAGAACCAGGCCTAAAAAATTGAAGGAAAAAAAATTACTATTAGTTTGTATAATTTGTAATTGTTTTGTATATATGTCAAGAATAAAGTATTCAACCTTAAAGACTGAGTTATTCAACCTTATATAGATACAACCTTACAACAATATTGAAGTATTGAATACTAGTACAGTGAACTATTGAATACAATACAACCATTGAAGTATTCATACAAGCACAGTTAAACTATTCATACATCTACTGAGAATAAATAAATTTGAGTTAATATGACTTACAATTAGTGCCAGGGCACAGCCTGGTAGGGTTCCTGACACTTTTTCTTCGCTTTCCAAATTTCCCCCAACTTCGGGTTCAGGACTATCTACTACTCATTTCCCTGCCCTTAGATCATCTCTTTTTAACTGACACCAAAGAGCATTATTGGAAATATTTTCCATCAACATTCGGTATACTGTCTCAGCCCAATTATATTTCCTTAAACGGTCAATATTCTCCACATAAGGGAACAAATGGATGGGTACATTTCCAGAGTTCTGAGGAAATAGTATAGTCGTGAAAATGTACATCACCAACAGTCCACCAATTTCTTCTGCTGTTCCTTTCTTGTTGCCTAATGCCGCAATTATTGTATCCTCAAGTTCCTTCCGAGTTATCTTCTCATTCCTTTTTTCGAAAAATTTGCGACGCAAAGCAGAAAAGGTAAGGGTTTCCCTCTTGTAAACTACAACCTCCCCTTCAAATCCTAGACCCATTACAAGTGCAACCTCATCGGGTGTAAACATCAATAGCTTGTTGCTGAGCAAAAAACCACCTTTATCATTATCCCACTTCAGTAAAATGGAATGTAATAAAGGATTGTTTGCTTGTGTTCTGTTTGGGAATGCAAATAAATACATAAATGGTGTTCTCGCTAACACTTTTATGTGGTCACGGTGTAATCTAGGCATAACTTGTGAATGGAAGAAAAACATTGCTGACTCAACAATGCATCTGTTCTTGATACAAGAGTCTGATGTTCTTGGCTTGTTTATTCGATCACCTAAGAAAATAAACAAAACAAAATATTGATACTAGGACATTGGAAGTATTCATATAAAGAAACTAAATGATCATACCAGCATATTAAAATTACTTGCAAGTTATTTGTAATTATTGTTCCTAAATATTCATACCTAATTGATAAAATATTCATATCATTATCCCACTTTAGCAATTGATCGTACCAGCATATTAAAATTAAATGATCATACCAGCATACCTGATTGTTAAACTAAATGAACATTGCAAGTATTCATATAAAGAAACTAAATGATCATGCCAGCATATTAAAATTACTTGCAACTTACTTGTAATTATTGTTCCTAAAATATTCATACATAATTGATAAAATATTCATATCATTATCCTACTTCAGTAAAATGGAATGTAATTATTGTTCCTAAAATATTCATACCTAATTGATCAGATATTCATCCAACAATTGAAAATATCAAAAAATTGAAGGTAAATTTACCTTTCTTGCGACCTAGTTGTCCTCCCCTAGGTCGCTTCAATGACAAAGGTTTCTCTTCATCATCTGCAACATTCTGTGGAGTTTCCATCATCTGAGAAGGATTTGGAGGATTGGCTTCTTCTGTTAAAAAATTAAGATAAAAATTAAACTACACTTTCATAAAAGTATTCAGATCTCTTTGTAAAAAAAAAGTATTCAGATCTAAATTTTACAGAATTCAATTTTCGTTTAGTAAAAGTATTGAGACCTAAATTTTCATAAAATGGAAACGATTTCATGAAAATAAAAACTAGATTGCAACTCATACCTTGAATGTTCTCCATAGGTTGCTTCAAACCTACGTTTTCTGTCGTCGATGTTGAAATGGTCGGAACTACACCTACGATGTCTGTCGTCTCAGTAGAAATGGTCGGAACTACACCTATTTGAGCTCCTTCCGGTGTTGCTCCTTCAGATATTGCTTGCTCTTCTTGATTCGAACTATTCAAACTATGTATTTCAACCATTAGTGATAGAGTTCGAAAATGGACAGAGTTACGGAGAGAAAATGGAAGAAATTTGTAATGGCGGAAAACCTAAGTTCGGCGGAGAGAATTTGGAAGTAAAAACCTAAGGGAATGCGAAGAGAGTGACTATGAGCTGTGAATAAGGACAAAATCCCAATTCGGACTAAGTGTGATGAGTCGGAGGATCGGAGCAAGTCGGACCATTTCATTAACAGAAAGTGGCGCAACTTAGATAAATATATTTCAAAATCAATATGTGGGGACCATTTCATTAACAGAAAGTCTCCATTCAAATTGTTAGATGCTTATGTTTTCAAAGTATTCATACCTATTAACATAGTATACATAATTATTAAACAAATTCTTGGATAAACCATATTTCTAATTTACTAATTATTGTGTATTAAAAATATATTTTGTAATTATATAATCAAATATTGACTTATATATAAAATTAGGATATTTGTAAATTAATCACTTTAATATATGATTTGAGATTGCAAAAAATAAATCAAAGAGGAAAAATCTTTTTAGTAATTATTTGTCATAGATTTTAGTATTTATTGTTATCAGTAGGAATCGGTATGTCGTACTGTATCTAACGAGGTATTCATAACTTCACAAGGTAAAGTTAATATGAAATTTGAATATTTTTTATTTAAACACTTGAATATATGATTATGAGTGTAAACTGAAACATTCATATTTTGCAATTTATTCAAATATTTGTCATAGATTTTAAATGACCTACACCATTTTATTTAAAAAAAATTCATCAAGAACTTATATACATCAAGAAATTTATTTATGAATGTTTCTATTTGTTATATTTGTTACAAGTAATATTCAACCCGGCACAACGTCGTATTTACAACAGAATATATAAATGAACAATGAATACAAAAAATTCATAAATATATATATATTAAATCCAAAGCATACATTGATATTAAAAATATAATTAAAAAGTAATAAAATAAAGCATTTCTTTAGTTCTCTGGTTCTTCTGTCATATTCTTGTGGCGTGGCTTACGCGTACAAATAGAACATCTGTACACGTACGGCTTCGTTGGTGGATGACCTCTAGGACTGCGACGTGGTTGAGTCGAAGGTGGCCATGGCCAGTTCCTTTTATAATGGAACAACTTGAAACCTGAGGGGAATGAAGGAGTGTGGTCTTCTTTGGCATTACAATGGACATGATTATTGTTACCAGCCATTGGAGTGTCTTGAAACAAATTTTGGAGTAATATGTCTTATTTCTGATGCAAAGTGTTTTTTATAGTCTTTGATGCAACCTTCCAAAGCAACTGTTCGCATACAAGTATTAATATATGTCACTACAAGTATTCATATTGGTAAAATTTCATAGTCGCGACTCTTGACATTACAGTAAAATTAACTCTTCTTTTAAAAATGTTCACATCTGATATATTACAAGTATTCATATTTGTAAATTTTAATATTGATATGTTATTACAAATATTCATATGCATAAACTTTTCATAGTGTTTTGGTATTTTTTATAGTGTTTGATGCAACGTTTGGAAGCAACCTTTGGATTCCAAAGCAACTGTTCGCATACCAAAACAGTTCATTAACAAAGTATTCATATCTGTCACTAAAAATATTCATATTTGTAAAATTTAATAGTCGCTTGTCATCAATCGACTCTTGACATTACAGTAAAATTAACTCTTCTTTTAAAAAAAGTTCACATCTGATAATTACTAGTATTCATATTTGTAAATTTTAAAATTGATATGTTATTACAAGCAACCTTTGGATTCCAAAGCAACTGTTCGCATACCAAAACAATTCATTAACAAAGTATTCATATCTGTCACTACAAATATTAATTTTTAATAGTCGCTTGTCATCAATCGACTCTTGACATTACAGTAAAATTAACTCTTCTTTTAAAAAAAGTTCACATCTGATAATTACAAGTATTCATATTTGTAAATTTTAATATTTATATGTTATTACAAGTATTCATATGCATAAAATTTGCAAGATAATTAAATCAAATGTGCATACGAAACAAAACAAAGTATTCATATTGAAAATATAAAATATTCATTTCAGATGATTCAAAAATTAATAAAAACAATTAGATTTTGATATCACTAATCACTATAACATATGATCTGAATAAAATGTGATGATAACAACAGTTCTAAGTATTCCTATCTATACAATAAACTATTACAATGTGAAAAAACTCAAATTTAAGGAATCAATAACTCTTTTCCCTCTTATGTTGAATAACATTGTGAATTTTCTTCTCCTTCTGAGTTAACATATACAAGTAACTATTACTTCTCCTTCTGAATTGTCTTCTCCTTCTGAGTTTTCTTCGCCTTGTTAGTCTGATTCTCATTATGAGTTATGTTTTCCTTCTTCATATTTTTTTTCTTCTCGATTATCTTCTTTATGGCAATATCCAATGCATTCTTAATAGTTTTCTTTTTAGGCCGTCCCCTTCGATTTGATTTGTGAGGTGGGAGTATAGGTATAGATGGTGGACAATTCACAAATTGATCAACAGTGCTTGTTGGTTGTTCATCAAGACATGTAGAAGATTGACTTCCCCTCAAAATTGCATCACAAATTACTTCTTCATGTGTTGCTTCACAATCTATACAAATATTTACAAAATTACTTATATAGCAAATTATAATTAATACAGATTATTTGAGAGCGCGTAAAGATTTAAACCTGTTCCAGTTATTTGCCCTCCTGTTTCATTTAGAAATGCCGTACTACTTGTACCATTTTGAGGTACTTCACCTACAATTCAGTTAACTGCCATTAATGAATTGAAAATTTTTGATATGTACACAAACTAGTATTCATATGTAAAATAAAAATTTACTACATTTATACCTTCAACTGTTGAAACATCTTTTGCCTTTTGTTTGCCTGTTGAAGGTTTTCTTCTTTTTCTTGCTCTATAAGCACTTTCATCAACTCCAGAATTGACTTTGAGATTGTTATTTTGTTGGCCACCAATATTTGCTGATTTCATAAAAAATATGGAATTATAATTCAACTCCAATAAAAAGATGTATTAAAAAAACATAAAGGAGAAGAAATTATATAAATAATTTACAACATACCTGATATTTTGTTTCTCAAATCTTGTAAACCTTTATAAACCTCATCATGCATCTCCTCATTAAGACTGCCCATATTAAGCAGATCTTGAATCATTCCATTTGTTGACATAGTCAACTCATATAGCCTACAAAAAAATAAAAAATAATGAAAATGTACATATAACAAATTGTTGTACTGACAAGTATTCATATCATAACAATAAATCAGAATACATATTAATTACTCACAAAGATATACCTGTTCTGCTCAGGTAAAGTAGGATGTGTCAAGTCAATTATTGTCAAATTTTCACGATTGATATCCTTTCTCCACCGATCAATAATGTATTTCTCATCAATACAAATTTTTTTTTCGTGCTTTAGAACCTGAATGCAATGTGAACATAGAATCCCCAGCACTTGAAAAAGTCTACATATACAAAATACTTCATTTAATGTCCTTTTATATAGAACCTGGAAGTTGCTCCCCCAACAATCAGAAACCATATAGTACCTCTCTATTTTGTTGCTCAACTAAATTACATGATAAATTCATGCATAGTGTGAATTGCTCTTGAACTTTCAAGAAAATATCATTTGTGTATGTACTTTGGTATTGATACTCCATTGGTAATTGAGAATTCACTCTATGGGCTCGAAACTTAGAATCATGATCAGCCGTATTTTCTCTCTGCCAAATATTCCCTAAAGCTTCTTCAAAACTGTGAACAAAATCCTTAAGACTTTCTCTCCTAGTCAAATATCTATTGAGAAATGCATTCATGCTTTCCACCCGTTGGGTAGTAGTCATACCAGCCCAAAATTGGGTACTCAAAAATGCTGGAACCCACTTATCTCTCATTGCATAAATTGCTTTGAACCAAACATCATTTTCCTTCCCCACTTTATCCATTAGTGTTACCCATTTCTCCTCAAAATCATGTGTAGTCTGGGAATCATATACAACAGACTTTATCCATTTTGTTTTCTCACTCTTATTAGCCACCTGTCCCCATTTTGTCGGTAATTTGTGCAGTATATGCCAGGAGCAATACCTATGCACAGTTTCTGCACCAAAAACATGTCTAACCCCTAACTCAATGCTTGGACATTGATCAGTTAGTACACCTCCTGGTTTTACATTGTTCATACATTCCAAAAACCTACAAGTAAACAATTTTTAAATATTTATTATTTGACCAGCAACTTGTCATACTTAGTATTCATACCGAAGTATGTTTGCATTGATAACCAAATATAATAGTGTTTGTACCTTCTCATGCACCATTTGTAATCTTCTTCACTTTCCCTTCCAAGCAATGCACAAGCAAAGATGATAGTATGGCCATGGTGATTAATGCCAACAAATAATACAAGTGGCATATCATACCTGAAAAAAAAATTCAAAGTACTGATATAAAGTATTGCAAATATGTATAACATAAAAGTATTCATACCCCTGAACAATGTATTATACCTAACATTAGTCATACCACGAAGTATTCATACCCCTGTACTATTGCAAATATGTATAACACAAAGTATTCATACCACAACTATTATGTTTTCATGTCAAACATATGAAAAATTCACATTGAATACAAATAACATATGTATGAATTCATTGTACTAAGTATTCATACCCCTGTACTATTGCAAATATGTATAAAACAAAGTATTCATACCACAACTATTATGTTTTCATGTCAAACATATGAAAAATTCACATTGAATACAAATAACATATGTATGAATTCATTGTACTAAGTATTCATACCCCTGTACTATTGCAAATATGTATAACACAAAGTATTCATACCACAAATATTATGTTTTCATGTCAAACATATGAAAAATTCACATTGAATACAAATAACATATGTATGAATTCATTGTACTATGTATAAATTACTAAGTATTACCTATTAGTCAAGTAGGTTGCATCCAAAACAATTACATCGTGGAAATACTTGTAAGCTGCACGACTTCGACCATCTGCCCAAAAGATGTTCCATAAACGACTATCTCTTGTACAATCATAAGCATAGAAAAAGTTCCGATCACTCTTTTGCTTGTTTTGAAAGTACTCAAAGATCAAATGACAGTCATCCCCTCCAAGTGCTTGTAATTTATTCCTCCTGTATTTATCTATATGATTTCTTGCATCCTTCTTTGTAAAAGGACACCTTAAATATCCACCAGCACCTTTAATTACCAAATCTATATTAGTAGACACAGCCAAACCTTGTTCTTCATGAAAATCCAATAGATCTTGTAATCTTTTTGGGATATATCGGTAACCCGAAATTAGAAAGGCTGACTCGGGTTGTAAAACATGGTTGTGATCAAGGTGTTAATTCGATGACTACCCATCCTCCAGTAATATCGGTATTTTTCAACTTTATACATGCCTTACAACCTGTGCCTATATAAGCCCTCCTCCTCGTTGGGATACGACCCTCATTACTAGTTTTAGGCTTCTTACACTTGCTGCATGCTAATGTATAGTGCTGGCTCAGGTCTTTATTCTTATGATTTGATCTTTTGAAAACCCCGAAACCACACTGCTTTCCAAAAAGTTCATAGTACTTGCAACCCTCTTCAAGTGTTTCAAACCAATCATCAACAGCAGGTGCTCTTAACTCATGAAACTCATCATCTCCATCACTTAACACATCTTCTGGTTCAATTTCACCTTCTACCCTTCCATTAACATCTTTTGGTTCATTTTGTACTGCATTCAATTCATCTAGAGCTTCAACATTCAAATCCCACCCATATATATTTTCTCTGACACCAACATCATCATTGAAAGCTTCATTAGCACGATACTGATCTTCAAAATGTTGATAGATATCAACCTCATCTATTGACAATTCTTCAACAATCTCTTCATTCAAATCAAAATTCATTCTGGTATAACAAAATGAAAAAATTAATGAACAACAATAACAGGGATTCATATTAAACAGACCTACTATGGATGATTCATGTAAAAAATAGTTACAAAACAGTTCTGGTATTATACCTAACATATGAAACAGTTTTCATATAAACAGCTGAAGTATTCATATAAAAGGTAACACACTATAGGTATAAACAACACAAGTATTCATACCAAAATATCATGTTTCAATCAATAAAATATCATTTTCATACAAGATATAGGAGATATTTGTATCATATAGAACATAACATATGAAGTATTCATATTAACAGTTATCATATATTCATATTATACATATCTAATATGAATGATTAATGTAAAAAAATAGTTACAAAACAGTTCTGGTATTATACCTACCATATGAAACAGTTTTCATATAAAACAGCTGAAGTATTCATATAAAAGGTAACACACTGTAGGTATAAACAACACAAGTATTCATACAAAATATCATGTTTCAATCAATAAAATATCATGTTCATACCAGACATAGCAGATATTTGTATTCATATAGAACATAACATATGAAGTATTCATATATTCATATAATACATATCTAATATGGATGATTAATGTAAAAAATAGTTACCAAACAGTTCTGGTATTATACCTACCATATGAAACAGTTTTCATATAAAACAGCTGAAGTATTCATATCAAAGGCAACAACTTGTAGGTATAAACAACACAAGTATTCATACCAGAATATTATGTTTCAATCAATAAAATATCATGTTCATATCAGACATAGCAGATATTTGTATTCATATTAACAGTATCATATATTCTTATAACATAAAACAATAACTCAATCACATGTTCATAATAACATAACGTAACAGTATCAGATCATCAGCATCTTCAATTAGAAGTATTCAAAACTGAATCAGCTACTTATATCATTACTATAAAGTATTCATACCTGAGTATTCAAAACTGAATCAGCTACTTATATCTTGAATCTAAATCGCCTGGCACAAACTGAAGTCGCCTGGCATAAACTGAAAGAAAAAAACAGAAATCAATGATTTAAATGACAGAAAAATAAAATCGATGATAAAAGAATGAAAGAGAAAAACATTACATGATCTTAGCAAGTGAGATCGCCGGAGAGAGAGGTGTGAGATCGAGTCAAGAGAGATGCGATCTCGCCTGAGAAAGATAAAGGTGAGAGATCGCCGGACAGAGAGCTGTGAGATCGAAAGAGGGATTGCTCTCTCGCCTGAGAGCGAGAAAGATGAGAGATCGCCGGAGAAAGAGAGCTGCGATGTCGATCGCCGAAAAATCGCCTAAAATATGCGCGGAGAAGAATGAAAGCGCGCAGGAAAAGGAAAGCGCGGAGGAGAAGGAAACATTCAAAAATCAAAAAAAGAAAGTAATAACGAAGGAGGCGCCGCCAGTCGGTAATGACAGTTAGACGGGACCACTAACTGCCTCTTAAATTCGTTAATTAATCATTAAGATAGCTAGTTAGTTTGGGGGGGACATTTAGGGGACTGGAGAGGGGGGGACGAAATCTTTACTCTAAAATTTATTAGTAACATTTACACAGAATATTTTAAGACACTGTTCAATGAATTTTTTCGATATGATTCATATTCATAATATGGATTCATATTTTTCGTTTTTAATATGCAGATAGTTAATTCAAACCATTCCTCGTGATCTTCATATTAAAATATATTAAGAGATCTAATATTACATATTTTAAAGGAAGAATTTCATGTATACCCTCAAAAACATCAAAATTACATATTTTCCCCTCTACATTTCATAATATCATATTTACCCTTTTAAATTCACAAATTTATCCATTTTATTATCTCTTTTATTGAAACTCATTTCAAACTTCTAAAATACCAATTTTACCCTTCTTCATTTGCAACTTTTGTTATTGACGTGTGGTAAGAGACTGTGCCTTCTTAATTTGCAATTCCATTGGAGGTGAGGCACGTGAACTCGGTACAAGATTGGTACAGTACGAGTTACCTGATTTTCTACTGCAGGGCCGACCCGGCTCAGGTGTGAGTTCTAACTCCCATATTAGACCCGACCAGGACTAAACCAGTTTTGGTCGGATCCGCATGATTCAATCAATTTAATTAATTTGGATGAGTTCTAACTCCCAGATTAGGCAAATTTGCATTGTTCATGTATGGTACAAAATTTTCTTAGTAGAACGTAGAGGTAGTAGCTTGTATGGCAATTTAATTACCTGAGTAGACTCTGGAACGATTTTATGAAGGGCCTACCATACGGGTCCGGATCCCCTAAAGTAACTCAATCTTTGAGTTTTGGATTGAGACCGTCCGATTCGAATTTGTCGTTCGAGATCGTCTCGGGATTCGAATTCATCGTCGGGATGTGTGCACTCACTTAGCGGATGGATTTTCACGGATTCGAATCGGACGGTCTCGATCCAAAACCCAAGGATTGAGTTACATCACTGGATCCGAATTGCTACGATACCACGGTTGCTTTTTTATATGAAGCATTAATTCTCAAAGAAATGTCTAACAACACTATTCCTTTGCAAATGGATGGATCTCTGTTTTTTTTTTTTTGAAAAGCAACGAGCTAAAGTTGTCACAACCCTAATATTAGATAACTAACCGTAACACCTTGGGCATCAACAACTCCTTTGATCAGATGTTACCAAGCGCAACAATACAATAAGTTATGGCACCACCAATGCTTAACACTGCCATGATATGAGATAGTCTTTCAACACAACAACACACATATATATAAGTTACAGTCTTTCAATATTTACAACCAAAGCACTTCTCGTATAACATGAACAAAAAGGAAATCCTCATACGAGAAGTACCATATTACAATAAGTTGCAACAAAAGACCGCAGTACTAACATATATATGCATATAAAGACCATACCAAAATCTATACAATATGGCAGTCACCACTCCAGCCGCCTAGTCCAAACGCTGCCTCATCTAGCTCCTATCACCTGGATCCTACAAAGTGAAAAGATGAGAGATTATAAATCGTCCAGTGCGGTATTTAGTTCCAGTCAAGAAATTTTCAGATCCAATCAACAAAATTAAATTCACACCGAGTAACAAAGACTACAAAAACAATAATAAAAGCAATCATACAACACTTGGAAATTTAGTTACTCATTTGTAAAGCATACAATGTGATATGATGAAAGTTTACAACAATGCATTATACACGTAATTGACAAATGCATAATGATTTCCAGAATAACCAAACATTGATCATGTATTTAATGAATGCTCAATAATTTCAAGAATAACAATCCACAATTTTATTTATTACTCAATCACAATTCTGGTCATGCGCTACCCGAATATGGTGCCTACATATACTCTGTTTGAGCTTGCAAGAACAGATATATTTGAAAAATGAAGAAGGGTAAACTAGGTATTATATAAATTTGAAATGAGTTTTAATAAAAAAGACAATAAAATGAGTAAATTTGTGAGTTTTTGAAGTTTAGAAGGGTAAATATGATATTATGAAGTTTAGAGAGGGAAATACGTAATTTCGATGTTTTGGGAGGTATACATGAAATTTCCCGTAATAAAAAAAGAGAAAAGGCACTGTCCCCCGTTCTCATATCCCCGTAAAATCCCCGCCTGTAAAACTTTCCATTTTTACAAAAGAGAAAATGTTACTAAGGGGGACCACGCGGATATATAATTGTTTTTGTAAAAATAGAAAGTTTACAGGATTAGCTTCATTAGTTTACAGGGACTTTGAGTTATATCCAAAAGAGAAAAGGTTACTAATTTGGACCACGCGCTTTCATGGGGGACCATGCAGATATATAACTGTTTTTGAGAATTCGCTACTAGTTCAACATCCACTGTATTAGTTTATAGGTTTACTGCAAAAGGTTTACATGATTAGCTTCATTAGTTTATAGAGACTTTGAGTTATATCCAGAGATTTTTCAGGAATTGAGGTCCGGGGACTGTTAGCTGCTTCCATAAAAAAACGAGATAACAAAATAAGAGGTGCAAGAGATAAGAGAGAGGAGCTAGAAGAAAAAGATAGATGTCAATTGTTATTTCTCACAAATTTTTGAATCGTTAAATACTCGAAGCTAACATCTGTTATCTCTGTAGAAGGGACTCGAAAACAGTGAGACACATGATTGGGAGTTGCGCAATAGCTGCTTCTGTTAGGCAATGCATAATGACAAACATATCACAAGGCTCAGCATTTGATTGTGGAGAGTATGCACAGGTTTTAATTGCTGAAACAAAACTTTCAGCTAAGACAAATACAAGCAACAATTTGCTTTGTGCTATGGAGAGAAAGGTGTGTCAGGATATTTATACAGGAAAGCCAAACAATACAGTAGATAGTTGATCAATTAGGACAGAGTATGCCAGTATAACTTTTATTTCTGTAATTTGTACTGTTACGATACTCTTAGTGTCTGATTAATGAAATCTGGAGACATGACCTCCAAATTTCATCAAAAAAAGTATCTATCAAAATTCCACTTTCAAACGCTCGCAAAATCCTCCGTTTCTAGTGCCTTAATATATTTCTTTTCTTTTCATGTTTCACTGCAATTTGACCCCATATCGTAGTCTCCTTCATTTTATTTTAAAGTGAAACATGAGAAGAAAAGAAACATGAGAAGTCTCCTTCATTATAAATCTTGTAGCTTTGACCCCCAATCATGTAGCTTTTCTCCTCAATCATAATGAAGGAGACTACGATATGGGATTTGACCCCCATTATAGCTTTTCTCCTCAATCCTCAATCAAATTAAATGATTGGGGGTCAAAGCTACACGATATGGGGGGTCAAATTACACCCATATTGTAGTCTCCTTCATTATAGCCTTAACATGAGAAGGAGACTACGATATGCGCCTTAATAGCTTTAATTACATGATTGAGTGCGTTTGCAGGTTTAGGGTTTAGGGTTTGTGATAGAAAATTAATTTTGTGACAAATTAAAGTCGACATCAAATTAAAGGCTATTCAGATAAATTCAAATTAAAGCCAACATCAAATTAAAGCCAACATTTAATTAAGGCCAACAATACTACCAGCATCTTATCCAACTTACAAATTAAAGTCAAGTGATGACAAAATCCATGATCAGCAAAACAAAACAAAAAAAACTATTTAGATAAAACATCAAAGCCAACACAATTCAACTACTACATGTTCATGTTGCTTATTTGTTATTTTATTCCCACATATAGGAACTGACATTTAAATCAAATAAACTTGCATCTCCATGTGCATGATTTTCACGGTCAAGTCCTTTGCTCAAACCGCACTGACGGGAAACTTCGACAAACTCAAAACTAGAAGGATCTCGTCACGTAGAATTTACAATCTTTCTCTTATTATTTGACTTTGGTGGACGGCCTTTAGGAGGTTGGGTATTAGGTTCGAAGAGGACATCAGATTGATTTAGGAGTTCTTTTATCCTTCCAAGAGTGATCTCTTTTTTAGAAACCAACCATTCTTGATACTTAGTGCGAAGTTCTTTAAGCATGACACTAAGACCATCACCATGGTCATCGTTATGTGTATCCACATGAGCACTCAAGGTCCTTCGATCAATCCGCCACTGTGAGTGTATCAAGTCAAGAATTAGTGGCTCATTTCTCCAATTACTCATTTTGTGAGCACATGGAAGACCCATAGTTTTTGTAAATTGCCCACTGCAAACCGGCTTGTGGTTGTTCTTTTTCTTTGTTCTATCGAAAACGCATTGGTCTCGATAACAACCACCTCTATCACACCCCAAAACTACATACTTATCTTTTCTTGAGCCACGAATTGATAAACCATATCCTCTTTCTGAGAAAAAACCACGCGTTCCCTTGATCAATTCATTAGAAGTCTTGAAGCTCAACCTCATTAACTCAAGCTTTTCATTCTCTAAGTCATCGTTACTGATCGACTCGTTAAGATTCATCTGTTAATAAAATGCAAAGTAATTCAGAATTATAAATAAATTGTGGCTTTAAGTAACAAATAAAGTAAAAAGTGCAACTCAGCTTTCAGTTGTTGTACCAGCTTATATTGGTACCTACTTGTATTGGTGCAAAATTGAGGAGGGAGAATTATGTACCTACTTATATTGGTAAGGATTGTTTTGTTATGGAAACCTTTCAAGGATTTGTGTGGATTGGTTTGTATCTCACTCGAGTTTTATGGTAAATTGGACTATAAGTGTTATATTGAAGCTCCATTAGATAACACACATTTCAATCAAATTACAATCAGACTAAGAAGTGTCAAATTCTGGTAAGGTAATGATATGCTGCTAGGATTGACCAATTTAAATGGCTTACATTTGGCATTTGGATTACTAGGTGAACACATGACTAAAACATATGGCATCTAATTTAGATGAAATAGTGCTTAGTTTTTGTTTCAAGTATTTCATCGAACACTTTAATGGCATCCATTATTGTTAGCTATGGATAGTTCATACTTTAAATGCAAGGAACTCAGAAGTAATCCATTTTGCAATGGAAAATATTAGGCTTTTGGACCAGATCAGGAGGTACCGTATTTGAACTAGAACTATGGATTCATGTTTCATCAGACGCATTATATATTATGATAGTTGTCTGGTACTCGTCGATCTTATAAAATAATTTATTTTTGTTTACAGATGAAAATTAATCAAGTTTCTGCCTTTAATTTGTCAAATGGCCCCCTGATTTTTTGGACTTATTTAAAAAAAATCCTGCCATAAGAACAACACAAAATTACCCCTATATTAAAAACCTTCATATATTTTTCGACACAGGTACCAGGACTTCTATGCAAAAATTATTCTTGAATTTTTTCTTTTTACTATTTTTTCATTTCTCAAATTCAAATGTTTTAGCTTTGTTTGTCCCCGCTTTTGAATTTGTTCTTTCAGCTCATGCATTTGCTTGATGGGAAGCCTGAACTTGAACAACAACTCAAGTTGGCAATAGAAATTCATCTACAAGTTAAATTCAACAAAAAAGATGAACAACTTGCGTCTTTTCGTTGTTTCTCGCTAGCTGAGATCCACCGTACTAGCCAATTTCAAAGTTGCTTCCTTGCTTGTTTGGTTTCTTGAGATCCTCTTCAGAATCATAATAACACAATAGAAGCATCAATATCCAGAAATTCGATTTCATTCCGAGTTCTTTTCCTATAAATTGTACAGTTCGATTTGTTTCCATTCTTATGGATATTAGATTTGGAGGAGAGAATCTCCGTTCCTTTCTTTAATTGAGTGAAGAGAGACAATGTGCGCTCCTTAATTGAGTCTGAAGAAAAAGAGTGTTAGGAGGGTAAAATAGGTATTAAGACAAAAAATATTCTCTCAGTGCTAGATATCACAACTACTGCGTGTAGAATAGCACTCCACTAAAATAAAAGCCAGCATAACCACATTTACTCTGTTTGCTTGAAATTTTGGAATGTTTTTCGAATGCAGGAAATCTAGACCTCGAATTTCATGTTGTGCTATTAAGAAGCAAACAATGATAATATTATTTACAACGTTTTCTGATAATTAGCGTTGTTTCATCTCTCATCATTGAGGTACTAGTGAGAAATTTGTTGAATTATTTAAACCTGCACAGAGAAGCTGTAAAAAATCAATGTTTATATGTTTTGCAAATTAGTCAAACAACACAGAAGATTGTTTACAACAACAAAATTAAGGAATTCAAATTGTACACTTTCGACTAAAAACTCACTAGTAACGGGAATTCTATTTTGGTTGAGAAAACATTAGAGGTGCTTGGTTAGCTCATGGCTAGCTCGGTCCAATTCGGGCTGGCTTGTCACAATTTGAAGCTGAGGTTGTAGCTCGTCTGCCCAAAGTAAGCTCAGTTAGAAATTAAAAGCTGAGCTAGGGCCTAGCTCGGACCGAGCCAGCTTGTTGCTAGCCAGCCCTATCTGTGCGGATACAAATACAGATTCATATACAATTATTAATATATATTATGAAAAAAATTATGTAATTCAATATTAAAATTAGATAAATATTATGAACTTTAATTTTGTTTTGATAATATTTATATATTTTTAATAAATAATAGTATTGAAAAAATTGTTTTACGATAAATTTCAACCATTATTGTATATAATTTAAGTAAATTTACATTCATATTCGTATTGGAATAATTATATGAATTATATTCTTATTTGTATTCGATTAATATCTAATCTATAACTGTATTCGTTTAATATCCGATTTGTATCGTTTAACTGAAAAATAAAAACAGACACATATGATTTTAAACTATCCGATCCGTACGTTTTCACTTCCTAGTGGTATACACCAAGTACTAGTTAAAAATCATTTCATAACACTATTGATTATTAAAAGTTTAACACAAACAACGTACGCCACAATCTGGGCAAAGGGGGCAGCCCCAAACTCAAAGACAGACTCTCTATTCAAACAACAGAAAACAAAATATGAACTCACAACACCAAACACAAACCCACGCCTTTATTACTTGGCTAGAAAGTCATTGCTAGCAATGGCAAATTCATGTTCTACTAATTAATAATGATTCTACTCAACGCCAAATTTCTTCTTGAGGTAGCACACAAACTCGTAAACCTTGTTGGGGTCGTAAAGGGTCTTCGCCACGCTTTCCCGTTCCATGCACCGTTTGGCCCATTTGACAAGCTTTGGCGCAACTGCCTCGATGCTAAAGTTGCCACAGGTCTCATAGGAATAGAACCAGTTGTTGAATGGTATGAAAGCCACATCAACGTACCCAAAAGTGTCGCCACCAAAATACTTGTTGTCGCCGAGCTGGGCCTCTAGTAGCTGCAGGATTTCGATCATCTCCTTTTTAGCAGCCTCTTGTTCCTCTCCCTTCAGCTTCCATAACCGGGTCCCGCAATCAAAAACCTGTGAAGGAAGTTTTATACAATTGGTGAGGTGAGGCTGCTTAATTATCAAGGAACTGGCAAGGCATTGGTTCAAAAATACCAGCAGGGACTACCACCTTCTTTTAATTAATTACCGGTAAATTTACACTTAGGCAGTTACTATATATATATGGTAATATTTAGACTAACAAAAATGACAACGGCATTAAGATCTAGTATATATATACAATAATAATATCCCTTAATTATACAAACTTTTGAATTTTGCTCAGTTTATTAATGAAGTCAAGATTCTGGAGCATGGTTGGGTTCATTTTCATTAAGAGCATAAATGCTGATCATTAATTTATGCAGGTAATTAGACATAATGGAAGCAGTACTTTAAGTGTACTTAATAAACTCATAAGATAATTAAATTAAGCTTCTACGGTGGTGGGTACTATGACTATGAGCATGGTTGCCAACTGAACAGAGCATATAAATAATATCATCCACTAAAATACTCAAATATTGAAGGGACAAAGGAACGGAACAAACCTTCTTATCCACGTAATCAGCCCAGAAACGGGCCTGAGCCTTCTGATAAGGATCAGACGGCAGCAGAGGAGACTTGTCTGACCAGACCTCGTCAATATACTGGACTATTACGAGGGACTCACAAACGGGCTTGCCATCATGAATCAGTACTGGTATCTTCTTGTATACCTGCTCAAAGAAAGTCATGTTATATATGTGACTACATACTTTGATACATGCATGGATGTTACTTCTTTAGAGGTAAAGATTCTGTTCCATGTGCTACAACATTACCGGATTAGATTTGAGCAACAAGTCGCTCTTTTCAACCAAGTTCTGTTCTTTGTACTCGTACTGCACCCCTTTCTCGGCCAAGGCAATGCGAGCTCTCTGCCCGAATGGGCTGACCCAAAAATCAAGAAGCGTTACGCCTTTCTCCGACGCCATTGATGTGAACTTGTTAAGTAGAAGGTTGATTTGGTTTGGTTTCGGTGGGTTTTAGAGAGAGATTTGGTTTTGTATATCAGATGTGAAGGAAGGTGTCGAGGAGTGAAGAGGTTTTATAGGGTGAATACGAGGCGCGCTAGGATTGATTTGCTATCTTATTAATTTGTTGATGTACTCGGTTAGTATACAAATATGCTTACGAATTAATTTTATAGAATCAATTCAAGGAGCACATTGTTTGTTTCCCAAACAATGTGTAAAGCAGTAGAAACAGATTGGAGGTTTAGTAAGAACTGAGAAGGAGGGTTTGACTTTCACCTGATGTGCACCATACATTGACCATATTGACTATTTAGAGCATTTCCTTCGAAAAAAAAAAGCAAATCAATTGATAAAGCATGTCACGGATTGCGTCAGCTATCTCTGTAAGACGGATACAATGTGATCGTCGGTTTTATGATTAACGGTGGATATGGAGCGAGTTGATTTTGGGAATTCCGTGAAGCAGTTTTAGTTACCAATTACTGAAGGATGGGCCCCGTGGACCCTCGGTTGTGCGAAGACGGGATCCCCATACAGTAGAATGTAACAGAAACTACAACACAGATTAAGAAATGCAAGATCTGGATTCAGCTGTGTGGGCTGGGACTTGGGGATATGTTGTGTTTGGTATTGTGTAGCTAAATAAGATGTGCAGGAGGTCCGATGTTACTGAATTTGGATCGTAGTGACAAATTAATAGTTCAGGTTCGATTCGGCAGGTCAAAAATTCGTGATTCGGGTATAATTCAGAAATGATTCGATACAACAAAGAAGCAAAAAAAAAAACCCAAAAAAGAAAATAATAATTTCGTATTTTTCTCGCGAATAATTCGTAATTCGCATTTTATTCGCGAATAAAACGTATTATACGTTTTTTTGCATTTTGTTCAGAATTTGGTTCGGAAACGTCAAAAAAACGAATAAGTACTGGATTTATTTTGATTTGACTGGGATCAAATCCATATCTTTTTTTTTTCTCTACAACTAGGTACGGTAGCTGAGAGATACGTATTCCATGCTACTTGAGATCTGAAGTTGGTATGTGATTTTTGAAGTAATTCTTTCATTAAAACTATGCTTCAATAAACTAATTAACTTAAGTTACAGTCGCCAATAAGATAACCAGAGTATCTGTGAAACTTATTTTGATCGGATTGTCATGAAACCTACTTTACTTTCATTCGAATAAACCTCATATTTAAATTGAAGCTTAAAATTGTTGAAAGAGAGAAAAAATTGTATAATTGGAATTTAGTTGTGTGTATGTTAGATAAAATATATCAGAAAATAGTTTATTAATGACGAATTAACTCGACAACCTTAAAATTACTTGTAATTTAAAATTTTGGTTTTTAAAATATAATTTATATTTTATACATTACACATATAAAAATAATATAACCTGATACAACTTTGTTATTAACTAAAATAATTCGTAATTATTCGTAACAATCCATATTAAACAATAATATATTGATAGAATATCAAACAATATTCAAATTTGTTTTAAGTTTAATACAAAATACATTTATAAGACAACTAATATATCTATAATTTCTTTTAGCTTGATTTTAAAAAATATTAAGTTAAACCTTTATTAATAAATCCTATCGCATTACTCGATAGCTTACTTGAAATAAATTCACCGCCTTCTTGTCTTGAAAATTCTTGAATTCATCAATGGATGCAGAAAATCTATCTTTAATTGGGTAGCAAGTGACCTCATGAATGGATATTGTTTTAATAAACTTTTTTGGTCAAGCGGGGAAAACCAAACCTGTCTAGTTCTTGCACATTGGACATACAAATGATCAGAAATTTCAACCTATCTACAAAAATGACAAGTAGTATCTCCAATCTATCTTTTTCTTTTTTCTTTTTCCAATGATTAAAGCCCTTAGGCTTGAAAGTACATAACATTAAAATAAAAGCTAACAGTCTCCCTCTATAACAATCTATCAGATAGGAGTGATAAAAAAAACCCTTTTTTTTTCCTTTCTCAACCAAAACAAATTAAAGACCTGTCCCTATTCTATTGGAGCTTTAGTGCAAATTGGGTAAGTGAAATCCGTTAAAGACTCTCCTGTTGCAGTGCCTCTCTTTGCCAAGAAATCAGCCAATGCATTGTGTTCCCTTCCCACATGACAACAGTAGAATCCTCCATTTTGTTTTATTTTCTTCCAAATTTGAAATACCTGTTGGTAAGCTCTCCAATCAATCTCCACTGCTACACTATGTGCCGCACACGTTTCAGCTAAGGTCAAGCAATCCGTAATAAAACAGCAATCTGAAATTCCCATGGAAATTACATACTCAATACCCCTAAGCATTGCAGTAGCCTCTGCTTGGAGTGGGCAAGGATTTTCTGGTTTGTTAAGAGCCACATAAACACTTGGATTTTGGGAAGAGTTTTAACATTCCACCATGTGAGAACATGCAATTCTTTAAACCCCCACCCCCCAAAATTAAAAAATTGGTATAAGGATTTAATAGTATAAATTCCTTTTGAATCCCATTTCCAATGCAATTTGTTCTCTACATGGCCAGGCTGAAATGAATGAATGAGATCCAGCACTTCAGACCATTCATGTCTAGTAACACCTGTAAGTGTTCTGTAAAAAGTAACAGCCATACCTTGGGAGGCAACAACATCAGCCAAAACAATGTTTTAGTTGGAGCACATGTTATATAGAAAATGATATGTTACTGATAGAGGGCAATCTTCTATCCACACATCTGCCCAAAATTTGACCATACTATTTAAGCTAGGTTGGTAAGTAGTGCCCATGTCTACCAATTGTTGCAATTGCATTAAGACTGACCAAAACTGTGAATGAGATGAGGAATATGATTATCAGATAAGTAATTGAGCTGTAATGCTTGTTTCCACATGCCTTGACAACATGGGTCTTTAAATTTCCACAGCCACTTAGCTAGTAAGGCTGTATTCATTTGTTCTAAGTCTAAAATTTTCATACCCCCATTATTTTTAAGTTGACATATTTTATCCCATTTAACCAATGCATACCCTTTACTATTAGTCCCATAACCTTGCCATAGAAATTGTCTTCTTTTTCTGTCCATATGTTTAAGAACCCCTTAGGAATTTGGAAGATAGATAAGACATACATGGGAACAAAAGATAAAGCTGCATTGATTAAAGTTTTCCTCCTCCCAATTGAAATCAGATTGCTATGCCAACTTTGTAATTTGGTATCTAATTTTTTTAGGAGAAAATTCTAATTTTTGTTCAGTAATCTCTTATGATGAAGAGGTAAGCCCAAATATTTAAAAGAAAAAGATCCAATTTACAGCTAAACACTACAGCTAAATTGTGAGCATACTCTCCTTCATTTCACAATAAAAACGATAAACTATGACATATGGGTCCTCTCGATTAGAGACACGACAGTTTAATTTCTATGATTACTTGATGAATTCATAGTCTGTAGTAACTCAAAATATTGAGCTACTGTAGAGCGAATCCGAAATGTTCGATCAATATCGGCATAAATATTAAAGAGATCTATGCATTTATAGGTGTGTAGTGAATTGATTTGAATTCTAATCGACCGGTGGAGATTTTATACTCAAGATCCTAAATGCACATAATATGATCTCTTGCTTGATATAGTCCAACTGAAGCCCATTTTGAAGCCCAACATCTTTTCTTTTTTTCTCCTTTTGTTTAGACCAAGTCAAAAATAATCTCGTTTTTGTCACCTCCTTAAATTAATCTCTCCGACTCCGACACAAAATTTCCCGATTTTTTATTAATCGAAAATTAATAAATAAAATATCGCGAAAGGGGATCGATATTGATTATCCTGTTCCACGGGACGGGACAATTTATTCCGTCCCACTCCTGCTAATTTCTTCTTAAGTTAATAGGTTAAGCAGAGAAAAAAAATAAAAATTTGTGAGATGGGATAATCTATCCCGTTCCACAATTTTTTTTTTTTTTTTTGTTTCTTCTCTTCATAGTTAAGAAGTTACAGAGGAAACAATGTGGGACGGGATATAGATTACACCGTCCACAATTTTTTTTTTCTTTGTTAATTAAGTTTGCTGGGTTACGAATTTGAATTAGTGGAACGGGATAAATTGTCACGTCCCGTGGGACTGAATAAATGATCCCGTTTTACCTATATTTGAATTTCCAACAAAAACGACGCCCTATCGCGATATTTTTTATTTGTATTTTCGATTAATAAAAAAATCGGCAAAATTTCTGCATTCAGAAAAAGTTCCGAATGTTTTCGTAAATAAAGTACAAGTGGATACGTTGTCTTTTTTTTCATTCCTCTATGCTAGAGAGAATTTCAATTGAATATCACGAATTAATGTGTTTTCTATGCATAATGTGAAAAATACTTTACAAGGTGCTAAGCACGAATAAATGTGGTGAATGTCGCGCGATCTCTTCACGGAAAAAATAAACAATTCGAATTGTGCCATTAAACTTAAAGAGTATGATGTCCATTGAGAACCTGAGAACCTTTAGCACATAGTTTGGGGAGTTAAATGAGCAATAACTAGTAAGGTTTTCCCCGCTTGACCAAAAAAGTTTATTAAAACAATATCCATTCATGAGGTCACCTGCTACCCAATTAAAGATAGATCTTCTGTATCCATTGATTATTCAAGAATCTGCAAAACAGGAAGGCGGTGAATTTATTTCAAGTTAGCTATCGAGTAATGGGGGTAGGATACTAGGATCTATTGATAATAGTTTAACTTAATATTTTTTTAAATCAAGCTAAAAGAAATTATAGATATATTAGTTGTCTTATAAATGTATTTTTGTATTAAACTTAAAACAAATTTGAATATTGTTTGATATTCTATCAATATATTATTATTTAATATGGATTGTTACGAATTATGAATTTTTTTAGTTAATAACAAAGTTGTATCAGATTATATCATTTCATATGTGTAATATGTTTAAAAAAAGAAATTATAATTTAAAAACCAAAAATTCAAATTACAAGCAACTTTTAAGGTTGTCGAGTTAATTCGTCATTAATAAACTATTTTTCTGATATATTTTTATCTAACATACACACAACTAAATTCCAGTTATACAATTTTTTTCTCTCTTTCAACAATTTTAAGCTTCAATTTAAATATGAGGTTTATTCGAATGAAAGTAAAGTAGGTTTCATGACAATCCGATCAAAATAAGTTTCACAGATACTCTGGTTATCTTATTGGCAACTGTAACTTAAATTAATTAGTTTATTGAAGCATAGTTTTAATGAAATAATTACTTCGAAAATCACATACCAACTTTAGATCTCGAATATGTATCTCTCAGCTACCGTACCTAATTGTAGAGAAAAAAAAAAAGATCTGAATGTGATCCAGTCAAATCAAAATAAATCAAGTACTTATTTCTTTTTTGGGTTTTTTTTTACTTCCTTGTTATACCGAATCATTTCCGAATTATACCTGAATCACGAATTTTTGACCCCGCCGAATCGAATCCAAACTATTCATTTGTCACTACGATCCAAATTCAGTAACATCAGACCTCCTGCACATCTTATTTAGCTACACAATACCAAACACAACATATCCCCAAGTCCCAGCCCACACAGCTGAATCCAGATCTTGCATTTCTTAATCTGTGTTGTAGTTTCTGTTACATCCTACTGTATGGGGGGCCCATCCTTCAGTTATTGGTAACTAAAACTGCTTCACGGAATTCCCAAAATCAACTCGCTCCATATCCACCGTTAATCATAAAACCGACGATCACATTGTATCCGTCTTACAGAGATAGCTGACGCAATCCGTGACATATTTACACATTGTTTGGGAAACAAACAATGTGCTCCTTGAATTGATTCTATAAAATTAATTCGTAAGCATAGTTGTATACTAACCGAATACATAAACAAATTAATAAGATAGAAAATCAACCCAAGCGCGCCTCGTATTCACCCTATAAAACCTCTTCACTCCTCGACACCTTCCTTCACATCTGATATACAAAATCAAATCTCTCTCTAAAACCCACCGAAACCAAACCAAATCAACCTTCTACTTAACAAGTTCACATCAATGGCGTCCGAGAAAGGCGTAACGCTTCTTGATTTTTGGGTCAGCCCATTCGGGCAGAGAGCTCGCATTGCCTTGGCCGAGAAAGGGGTGCAGTACGAGTACAAAGAACAGAACTTGGTTGAAAAGAGCGACTTGTTGCTCAAATCTAATCCGGTAATGTTGTAGCACATGGAACAGAATCTTTATCTCTAAAGAAGTAACATCCATGCATGTATCAAACTATGTAGTCACATAAATAACATGACTTTCTTTGAGCAGGTGTACAAAAAGATACCAGTACTGATTCATGATGGCAAGCCCGTTTGTGAGTCCCTTGTAATAGTCCAGTATATTGACGAGGTCTGGTCAGACAAGGCTCCTCTGCTGCCGTCTGATCCTTATCAGAAGGCTCAGGCCCGTTTCTGGGCTGATTACGTGGATAAAAAGGTTTGTTCCGTTCCTTTGTCCCTTCAATATTTGAGTATTTTAGTGGATGATATTATTTATATGCTCTGTTCAATTGGCAACCATGCTCATAGTCATAGTACCCACCACCGTAGAAGCTTAATTTAATTATCTTATGAGTTTATTAAGTATACTTAAAGTTAAAGTACTGCTTCCATTATGTCTAATTACCTGCATAAATTAATGATCAGCATTTATGCTCTTAATGAAAATGAACCCAACCATGCTCCAGAATCTTGACTTCATTAATAAACTGAGCAAAATTCAAAAGTTTGTATAATTAAGGGATATTATTATTGTATATATATACTAGATCTTAATGCCGTTGTCATTTTTGTTAGTCTAAATATTACCATATATATATAGTAACTGCCTAAGTGTAAATAATTAATTAAAAGAAGGTGGTAGTCCCTGCTGGTATTTTTGAACCAATGCCTTGCCAGTTCCTTGATAATTAAGCAGCCTCACCTCACCAATTGTATAAAACTTCCTTCACAGGTTTTTGATTGCGGGACCCGGTTATGGAAGCTGAAGGGAGAGGAGCAAGAGGCTGCTAAAAAGGAGATGATCGAAATCCTGCAGCTACTAGAGGCCCAGCTCGGCGACAACAAGTATTTTGGTGGCGACACTTTTGGGTACGTTGATGTGGCTTTCATACCATTCACCTCCTGGTTCTATACCTATGAGACCTGTGGCAACTTTAGCATCGAGGCAGTTGCGCCAAAGCTTGTCAAATGGGCCAAACGGTGCATGGAACGGGAAAGCGTGAAGACCCTTTACGACCCCAACAAGGTTTACGAGTTTGTGTGCTACCTCAAGAAGAAATTTGGCGTTGAGTAGAATCATTATTAATTAGTAGAACATGAATTTGCCATTGCTAGCAATGACTTTCTAGCCAACTAATAAAAGGTGGGTTTGTGTTTGGTTTGTTGTGAGTTCATATTTTGTTTTCTGTTGTTTGAATAGAGAGACTGTCTTTGAGTTTGGGGCTGCCCCCTTTGCCCAGATTGTGGCGTTGTTTGTTTTAAACTTTTAATAATCAATAGTGTTATGAAATGATTTTTAACTAGTACTTGGTGTATACCACTAAGAGGTGAAAACGTACGGATCGGATAGTGTAAAATCATGTGTCTGTTTTTATTTTTCAGTTTAACGATACAAATCGGATATTAAACGAATACGGATATAGATTATATATTAATCGAATACAAATAAGAATATAATTCGAATAATTATTCCAATACGAGTATGAATGTAAAATTTACTTAAATATATAAAATCGTTGAAATTTACCGTAAAACAATTTTTTCAATACTATTATTTATTAAAAATATATAAATATTATCAAAACAAAATTAAAGTTCATAATATTTATCTAATTATAATATTGAATTACATAATTTTTTTCATAATATATATTAATATATGTATATGAATCTGTATTTTTATCCGCACAGATAAGGTGGCAACGAGCTGGCTCGGTCTGAGCTAGGCCCTAGCCCAGCTTTTAATTTCTGACCGAGCTGTACTTTGGGTAGACGAGCTAAAAGCTCAGCTTCAAATCGTGACAAGCCAGCCTGAACTGGACCGAGCTAGCTCATGAGCTAACCAAGCACCTCTAATGTTTTCTCAACCAAAATAGAATTCCCGTTACTAGTGAGTTTTTAGTCGAAAGTGTACAATTTGAATTCCTCTTATTGTTGTAAGCAATCTTCTGTGTTGTTTTGACTAATTTGCAAAACATATAAACATTAAATTTTTACAGCTTCTCTGTTTGAAATATGTGCAGGTTTAAATAATTCAACAAATTTCTCACTAGTACCTCAATGATGAGAGATGAAACAACGCTAATTATCAGAAAACGCTGTAAATAATATTATCATTGTTTGCTTCTTAATAGCACAACATGAAATTCGAGGTCTAGATTTCCTGCATTCGAAAAACGTTCCAAATTTTCAAGCAAACAGAGTAAATGTGGCTATGCTGGCTTTTATTTTATGGCATCTTATGTTTGCGTCTGAGAATTTCAATTATATATTACAAATTTTATGGTTTTCTATGAATAATGAGAAGAAGAAAAATTATGAGGTGCAAAGTACGAACGGAGGTTGTGATTTGCTCGCTAGGTGATCTGTTCACGAGTCTGGTTAGTATGATATTGTTGTCATGTGACACAAACTCCAAAATTTATTGAATAGACTTCAAGAATGAATTATTTTAGTACCAAACGAGCAAGTTAAGCGTTTTTTTTTTTAAAATGCATTAAAATTAAGGAAGCGACTAATTGTCCCCAAGCTTCTTTACCCAGTTTTTCTCCAAAAAAACTGTCATTTGACTTGCGCGAATACTGTAAAACTCTATAATCAATACTGTAACTTCAACAACAAATCATGTATAATAAGTAGTTTAAAAATCTAACAAGCAGCGACCCTTGGAAGTGGTCCCAAGTTAGTTGCAAACAGTTAGCAACTTGCAAAAATACTGTATTTCCGGCTGTACTTGAAAAACTGACTGCTTCTAGAAGGTTTCAAAAACAAACAACTTCTCAAACTTGTAGTTATTTACAAATAACACCTAAAATTGTGCAAAATTAATTTTTTTTTTCGAAATTAAAATTTTAAAAAAAAAATTTGTATTTTTTTTTTACGTAATTTTTTTTTCTTCAATTATTTATTTGTATATCGATCTATATCATGTAAAATAAGACTTACATACTGTAAAATTAGCAGATGCAAACTATAAAACTAACATATGGGAACTACAAAGATATCAGTACTGTAAAATTAACATATATAACTTATAAAGCTAACATATGCTAACATCAAAACTTCAATACTGTAAAATGGTATCCAAATAACATATACAAACTATAAATTTCACTAATCACAAAATTAACTGTTCAAAACCATAAACTATAACCAACAACTGTTCAAAACCACAACCAACAACTGTAAGATGTCACCACCCATAACTGTTACCACCCATAATTGTTACCACCCATAACTGTTCAAAACCACAATAATTGTTACCACCCATTACTGTTCACAAGCACAAACAAAACTTCAATAAACAAGCTTAATTGTTCACAACCATCAATACAAAAATGGCGTATGTCACTTCATAACCCTCTGGTGCACGTTATTCGGATGAGTGAGAAGTTTCATTGCTAGAACCACACGTTCTTTCGAGATATCATCCTGCAAAAAAAAAATAAACAAGGTTAAAAATTGGAGTTATGAACCATTAGCAGATGCAAACTATCAAAGCAACATATGTGAACTACAAGACTTCAATACTGTAAAATTAGCAGTTCCAACCTATAAAATTTTAAATCAGTACAACACTGCATATATCCTTTAAATAAAAATTGTTATATGTATCCTGCAAAATTGTTGATGTATCCTGTGAAATTGTTATATGTATCATGTAAAATTGCACATAAGCTGTAAACTAAAGTGAATACTGTAACCAAAGTGAATAATAGTAAAAACTGTCTAATACATAATTTGCATCTGCTAAATTTACAGTATTCAAGGATTATTTTACATGATATAGATCCATATATAAATATTAATAATTGGTATATGTATCCTGCAAAATTGTTATATGTATCCTGTAAAAATGTACTATGTATCCTGTAAAATTGTTATATGTATCTTACAAAATTGCACATATCATATAAACTAAAGTGAATACTGTAACCCAAGTAAAAATTGTCCAATACATCCTGTCTAATGCTGTTTATGAGTACAATTGTTAAACATATGCTGTAACTATGATTAACCAAAGTGAATACTGTAAACTGTTGCACATATCCTGTAAAATTGTTATATGTATCCTATAAATTACATACTGTGATAAACTTATACAACTATACTGTAAATTTTGTTACATGAATCTTGTGAAATCAATGAATCCATACTGTAAATTGTTACATATATCCTAAGAGATAAATCATGTAAAATATTGTATATATCATGTAAATCTATTAGATAGATCCTGTAAATAGATGTTGTAAACTAAAATTTTCAAATATTGATCGAGAGAAGCGCGATTTGGTCGAGACAGTGGTGATCGCCAGAGAAATCGAGAAAGTATACAGATCGTCGATTTGAAGAAAAAAACAAAATCAGCAAATCGACAATTGCATGGTGTCAAAAATCAAAATAGTGGAAAATCAGAATCTAAATTTGACGAAAAATTAATTAAAAAATTGAAAACCCTAGATCCTTCGAAAATATTGAATCAATGACAAATAAAATCTGAGAAAATCAATCAATCATAACTGGACCAAAGTTTGAGATGCAATATCGCGATTGTATGATTTTGAGGGCTGAAATTGAAGGAAAATCGAAGCCGTGGTCTGAAATCAAAACTACTTCGATATTCAAGAAAATTGAGGTCTGAAATCAAAATTAAATCGGCTCCGAGAGGGACGAACCTGTAGCGTGACACCACCGCTGTCTTCTTCGTCGTCCAAGTGGTCCAGTACTTCGTCGCCGTCGCTGCCGTCGACAGGTAACTTTCTTTTTCTTCGCCGTCGCGTGTCACCGTCGCTGCCGTCGCTGCCGTCGCGCCCTGTCGACGGTGCCGTCGCGCGTCGGGAACAGCACATGATCCGCTGGGAGTTGAGAGGAGAGGAGAGGGGAGAGAGCAAAGCGGAGGGAGTAGAGAGATCGGTGATGCAAAATTGATCGCTGACGAGAGAGGAGAGGAGAGGAGAGGGGAGAGAGCAAAGCGCCGGGAACAGCACATGATCGCAGACGAGAGAGGGGGCAATCAGAGGAGAGAGATCTGAAATTCAAAATAAAAAAAGATTGAGAAAGTTATATAAAGGTGGGTCGTTAGAAGTGGATTATGACGGCGCGGGATAAGTGGGGGATAGAAATATTTTCTCTAAAATTAACTTAAAAGTTCTCACATTTGACTGCTTAAATTGATACTAAATAAATTCAAAAAATTATAAAAAAAAATGTAAACGCATAACTAATGAAGTAGATCGGTACGAATGGTTTAGATTCGTCGTTTGAAATTGATTCGATAGGTTTTAAAACTGGTGGTATATAGACTAAAATGATATTGATGTCATACTAATCAGACTCGTCAATAACATAAAATTAGTTCTAATTAAAAAGTAAAAAATAATTAGATATATTATTTTTATAGTAATATATTCACTACTGGAAAACATAAAATGAGGGTTCAAATATTTCTACTTTTTGTTTGTTCATCATGTCTCTATTTTAAAATTTTAATAATTTAAATGTCATAGTAAAACATTCATTAGGAATGATCAATATTATTTTCTCCTTCTCACGTAAAAAATTATGAAATTACAATTTGGTTTAACTATCAAGAGCGCAAATAAATGCTCGTGTGGATAATTTATAGACATTGATTTTTTTAAATAATTAATTCATATAAAATATAAAATAAAAATAAATAAGTGATATTTTTTATGTGTATGTAAAGAAAATAAAATAAATCACATGTTATAGTTTTATTTTTGAGATATAAATTTTAGAATAATTGTTATTAGAAAATTAAAACTGGAGGCCGGATAGAGACACAAAAAATATTTGTATTTGAAACCTCATCAATGTGTAAATACTTTTGAAATAAAAAACAATCGGATCGAATTTAATCTCTAAGCACATTTTAACGTGGATATCATGTTGAGCGGTTCAGATTTTTTGTTTGAACTTTGAAATCGAAGATAAAGATGTTGGGATACGATTGGGACATTAAGCAATGGGGCATTTGAGCCCTCCTCTTATATAATTTTTAATTATGTAATTTAAATTAATCATTTAATTAAAATTCTCACCAATGTATTTAATTTGTACAAAAAAGAAAAGACTGTCTGAATCGGGACCGTTTGGTTAGTCCCACGTTGAGAAATCAAGTTAAAACCGGATTGTTATATACAAAGCTTTGAGTATTGTCAAAAAAAGTAAAAAGGTAAAGAGAGAGAAAGATTCTCTCTTTCATCCACATGAAAGACAAAACAGATGATTTCTTACACCCACGTGAAGAGTAAAAAGAGGAGAGAGAAGATTGAGATATTGAACTATTAGTTTGAGGCTTTTTTCATTTCTCAAAAAAATGAACTGAAATATGAACGTTTGTGGGAAGAAGATGGGTGAATTTGGGCCATCCGAATGGACTTGCGGAATCAAATCTCAATTAGCTGCAAAACCTACCCAAACTCAATTCCCATCAGCCATCCGAATAGGCCCTAATATAATTACAAATCTTTTTGAAAAGTAGTGGATTCATGATATACTGATTTCCATTAGAAACCATAAAGACCAAGCATAATTACCTAAAACAGATACCTAAGACTCGGCCAAACTGTTTAGTTACACGAGGAGGGATCTAGTTACAACAAAGTTACCACAATCATTTTTTACATTTTTAAAGTCCAAATCGTCAATCCAAACCATTTAACATGATCTCCACAATAAAATGTACTTACAGATCAAATTTTACATTTTTTTGAATTTTTACTATTTATTAAGTATTTTACAAAAACTAGTCAAATTCAGACCATTGAATTTTGTACCCATCTTAATAAATAGTAAAAAATTTCAAAAAAATGTAAAATTTGATCTGGAAGCACATTTTATTGTGGAGATCATGTTGAACGGTTTGAATCGACGATTTGGACTTTGAAAATATGAAAAATAGTTGTGGTAACTTTGTTGTAACTCAAAATTGTTGTAACTGGATCCCTCCTCTAGTTACAAAACACCCATAACTGTTTCAAGAACTACACAAAAATAACACACAATAACATACAAATAAAAAACATCAGATTACCAACACTACTAGTAATCTAACAAATTCCAATCCACACCATCATCATCATCCAAGGCGGTGCCAGACGTTGGACTTAAGAGACTGTCAGGCCCAAAATCCTCTCTGAGGAGGTCCAAAAAGGGGTCCCGCTGCCGAGCCTCCTCCAGGTTTGCGATAGATGCCAGAGTCTCCACTGTTTTCTCCTCCTGAATTTTATCTGGTAAGTCCTTAACATCAAAGGGAATTAAAAGACTTAAATTTGAGTAAGATTCATCATTCTGAGATTGACTCCTAAATGTAAATAAAGAAATAATTCTAGTAGCCAAAGTCTTAGGAGGGTAGAATTCTAGTTATAATGAGTGAGCCTATGGTGCTATGCATAGCAAGGATGGCTAGTGTACTACGGCTCAATATGGTACTTTTTAAAATCCTAACGGTCGATCCAACCATTCAATGTGATAATCATATGAATATGTACTTGCAAACTAAATTTTATATTTTTTCGAATTTTTTTTACTATTTTTTTAGATAGGTAGAAAAATCAGTGTTTTCTGAAAATTCTGGACCATCAAAATTCTACCTATCTAAAAAAATAGTAAAAAAATTCGAAAAAATATAAAATTTAGTTTGCAAGTACATATTCATATGATTATCACATTGAACGGTTGGATCGACCGTTAGGATTTTAAAAAGTACCATATTGAGCCGTAGTACACTAGCCATCCGTGCTATGCATAGCACCATAGGCTCACTCAGTTATAATTACAAATCTTAAAACCCAGTAACTTCGTCTATGTCAAATATGGTTTTAGTTTTAGATCTAGATCGAGGTCAATAACTTAAATTATCAAAGTGTCAAGTATCAACGCAGGGGACAATCTACAAATCATGAAAAATTAAACAATGCACAATTTCTAACATTTGATAAGTAAAAAAATCCCGAAAATTTCTGTCAAAAACACGAAAGAGGAAATATGAAGGCATTGTACTGGTACGGATTGGTCCACCGTACCAGATGGCCAAATCCGCTGGTACCGACTGGTACCAGTGGTATAAAACCATCTAAGACAAATTTCATGCATTTATTGGTCGAAAAATCCAAACGTATACCCATTAATTTCATAAATTCCTTTCCAGCAAAAAATAAACCAAAATTGAAGTACAAAGAATATTTTGGTACCAGTGTTCAGAATAGAATAGCACTTATTTCTTTTAATTACCTTAGATTAAAAAATAATATCTGTTTTTCAGAAACAGTATTATTCTCAAAAGAAAGCACTAGAACGCAGTATAGTCATGAACTCTTGCTTTTGTTCATTATGGTGGAATTTTGGTGCTATTGCATTTGCATGTGATGATGTCCGTATGAACTCTTTCAAAACGCAACATCGGTGGTTACACCAAACGGGGGTCAAAGTATGTCCCATCGAAAAGACATCTCATCTTATTTCATATTTGAAAACTACTGAAAAGGAAAAATATTATAAAGTTCACTTATTGTCTCCCCAGAAAATAGCATCCAACTAATTAAGATCAATAATAAAAATAAGAGGAGGGTTCAAATCATTATAGTGTTTTCATTATGTCTTAAAATTTTAAAATATTAATAATTTAAAATTGAAAGATTACGGCATTTAAAAGATTACAACATTTTAATATTTTTATTCTTACATTTTTAGTCTTTTATTAAGCACATGTAAAATATTACAACATTTCAACTTAGTATTTGTTAAGAGCTTACAAAAATACATTGTTGTGGATAATTTCTGAATATTAATTTTTCCACTTATTAATGCATTACAAAAATAAAATCAAAAGGTAATAACTTGTATGTACATATATAAAAAATAACATAGATCATATCTAATGGTTTTATTTTGTCATAATTTTTTTAAAATTATTGTTATTAAAAAATTGAAAATAAACACACAATAGAACTATAAAATATAACTACAGTTGAACAATCCCCTACAAATATGGGATTGCAACAAAGAGTTTAAAATCCCGACTGGACAAGCATCAATTGAAAACCACTAACATAGTAGTTAAAATGTAAATGAGTACACGACGGATTATTGTAAAATGTCAGTTAATTTTTTCAATGCTGACCTATAATATATGCAGATGTGTCTCTATATGTGAATAATATATTTTTCTTAGAAATTAAATAATCAAAAGGGATTGATTGTTTTTTTTCTTCGAAAAATAGATGGAACTGCGTCAATTAAATAATCAAATCTTCAAGAAAGAGATTATTTTTTTTCTTAAAATATATGTGGAACTACACCAATATTGTGATTCCACCAAGGACGAGCTGATGGAACCACACCATTAATATCTAAAAATATTGGAATTGCATCATTGATGCGGTCCCATAAATTAGCACCTAGTGAAACCATAGCATTGTTGTGGTTCAATCTATTTGTGAAGAAGAAAAATAATCATTCCCTTTTCCGAAGAATTAAATTTTTAATTTTTAAAAAAGTTCGAATAAAATAAGGATCAGCCTGATGTATGTCCATAGGTAAATTTTGTGGGACGTTGAAACTAATGATGCAGTTTCATCTATTTTTAGAGAGAGAGAAAACAAATATTTTTTGCCTAAAAGAATTAAATTTTAATTTCTAAAAAAATTGAATAAATTAGAATTGGCCTGATGTATACCTATTGGTGCATTTTATGGGACATTGAAACTAATAGTGTGGTTCATCTATTTTACAATCTAAGAATTGAATTTTAATTTCTAAAAAGATCGGATAAATAAGCATCGGCCTGGCCGAAATTTTTATTTCTAACATTTAAAACAAAAAGATAAACCAAATAACCATCGTTTGGTGGAAATTCAAATTCTAGCACGGCCGCACCGGCATTCTGCGGGCCCCAAAATGGATCCGCAGAACCATTCTTAGGACCCAGGGCCGCATTTTTTTCAAAACTTTGAGATATCTCAGATGCCTCAATATCTGTGCAAAGTTAATAAATATAGTTTTAAAAATTCAATAGATTCATAAAATGCCTCGATATCTGTTCAAAGTTAATCAAGGTTCTAAATAGCGTTTATAGCGTCGTAGCGGGAAGGCTAAAAAAAAAGCTATAGCGAATAGCGTCGCTATAGCGGAAGCTATTCCAAATAGCGTTTTTTTTTTTTATATTTCGTATATTCAATATTTGTACTAAATATCAACATTATCTAAAGTCTCATAGAACAATAAATAACACCAAAGTAATTAAGAAATTATAATATTCATATTGAACCAGTACAAAGTTCAAATTGCGGTTCAAAATATCCATAGTAATATCATAAACTATCGATTTTTCCTATTAAAAATATCTTAAGCATCATGATTCATGACATAATTTTTTTTTTCTATTCAAATTTTATTTTCGATTTGGACTTTTTTTCTATTCAAATTTCTATTTCTATTCCCAATTTCAAATTGATTTATCTGTAGCAAGTAGCAACAAATTCAATTTCGGTTTGAGATTTTTTTTATCTTTATTTAAAACCCATATAAATTGCTTTAAAAAAAAAAACCCATATTGTATAGCGCAAATAGCGCGAATAGCGGACCGCTATAGCGCTGTAGCGGTCGCTATAGCGGCCGTAGCGCAAATAGCGCATTTTGATGTCATAGCGTAGCGTTTGGGGTCCAAAAACGCTATAGCGGCGCTATAGCGCCGCTATAGCGCGCTATTTAGAACACTGAAGTTAATAAATTGAATAGATTCATCAAAGTTCAATATAGTATTAAAAAAGTTCGATATCTGTGCAAAGTTCAATATAGTATTAAAAAAGTGCAAAGTTCGATATATGTGCAAAGTTAATAAAATAGATTCATAAAATGAGTCAAAGTTCAATAAAAATGGGTCAAAGTTCATACAAAATTCAATAGATTCAATGTAGTATTAAAAAAAAAATGCGGTTCTGGGTCCACACAATGCCGGTGTGGACCCATTTTGGAGTCCGCAGCGACATTCTGGGGCCTCGCTGAAATGGGTCCGCAGAATGCCGGTGTAGCCGTGCTAGAATTCGAATTTCCATCAAACGATGGTTATTTGGTTTATCTTTTTTTTTAAATGTTAGAAATAAAAATTTCGGTCGGCCTGGTGTATGTCAATAGGTGCATTTTGTGGGTCGTTGAAACATTTTTCCAAAATGAAAGAAGGGTTGAAATTTTGGACCCAAAGTCTCGAGAACTTGGTGGAAGCAGCACAGCTTCATATCAAGAGACTATTGTGATAAAAAGATGTGAAGAACAATACTACAATAATACAGGAGACCCAATACCAAACTCAATGGCAAAATGGGGATTTTTTTTTTCTCGATAATATGAGAACGATATTTTTAAATCAAATCATATAATTTTATTGCATTATTGGGATTGTAAAGTAAGAGATAAATAGTTCGGTTCCTGTTGTTTTTAATTTATATAGCTGTACAGTAATTGTTTTTTTTTTTTTCGATAATTGAATGGAACCAAACTAATGTTGATTTCCACAAGTTACCACACAAACGTTCTCATAGTGTGAATAAATCAATGGGGCCCTACTTGGATCAAATTAACAGTTCAGTCCCAGTATCTTCAAATTTTCTGTGACGAAGACATGTTGTTGTTGTTCTATGCAATTCTTTAATTATCGTGTTTGACTAATTTGCAAAACATACAATGATTGAATTTAACGATTTCATTGTATGAATGTGTTTACAGGTTCAAGAATATTATAATTGCAAGATTAAAGTTGAAGAACCAATGGAATCAACAAGACTTTACGAAAACCAAGAATATAGATTGTAATATCAAATAGATTAGTAAAGTAAATTTGAGATTGTTGATTTCAGGAACTATCCATTCGGTACGAAACAAACTGTTTAGTACGGAATGTATTGAAATGGTACCGGACGGATACTGTATGAGGCGTTACGATACGGAAAAATTATTCCGTCTGACTATCATTCGAAACGGAACGTTTCGTTTCAAGTCAGAGGATTCCCCTTGGTGTTCCGTTCTGAACGGATATAATCTGTACTATACGCTACTCAAGAAACACAGATTTGGAGAAAATATACTATCCGTTTTGTACGGACCTAAACATACTGAACGGATAGTGTAAAGTTCAAAGGTGAAATTCAAATTGAATTACATTTAAACTATCCGTTCGGTACGGAAGATTACCGTACTGAACGGAAGAGTTCAAATACCTAATTCTAGAGCTCTATTTATAAATAGAGTAAATACCCCCACTTTAGAATTAAGCAAACTGCTCCTAATTTCAAAAAACACAAATTCTGTGTTCTTGAGAGCTTCTTTCTTTGAGAGAGCTTAAACTTCAAAACTCCATTGATAATCACAAATTCACTTGACAAATCTTCTCTAGATTTAGTTAGAGTGTTGGTTCTTGTTCGATAGTGTGGAGATCTACTTTAGTGCTCACTTGTCATAGTCGAGTGACTTCTCCGCTTGTAGGGCATTAAGGAGCTCACCGGCTCGAGCGTTTCTGCTCACATATAAATATAGTTGTGTGACGATCCTTTGCGTAGGACTCTCCAGCTTGAGCTTCTATGCTCAACTTTGTACACAAGTTAGGCTGTGAATTCCCACCGTTGTTGGCTCACGTGTCACGAGTTGTATCATTTCTTTTTGGGTAATAGGAAAGGGGCGCCGACGAGGTTGCTCTACCCCGGAGACGTAGGCATTTTACGCCGAACTCCGTTATCATCCCAAGTGTCAAATTTCTATAACTCTACTATATTTACTTTATTTGTACACGCTTGCTTATTGAATTGATTGACTTGTTAATTTAGAGAGTTAAACCGAAAAACGACTAGAAGTCTTTAAGACTACCTATTCACCCCTCTCTAGGTGCCGTTAGGGACAACAGCTGTAACTTACAAAAATATCCCAATAAAACCGAATCATTAGTTTAATTTCATCTATGGAATTGAAATTAAATAATCATCAATAATTTATTTATTTTTAATTTCTAAAAATGATAAAAATTGTGTTTCGTTTGGTCCCTCCAGATTTAAGTATTGGATTTTAGGTTGTATTGCAAATGTACCTAATTAAGAGTCTAAGACCAATTGTTTGGTTAACTTATCCTGTTATTGTACAGTACTTGTGCCTATAAATACCTGCCCAGTTGGTTGGACAGCAAAGGACAATTCTCTTATCTAACTTCGTCAAGACTAGTTTTAATGTTTTTTTCGTGGAAAATCTAAAATTATATATATAATTATGGTCAACGCTTCAACCTAAATATTATAATTGATATTTATTTTTTTTTGTAAAAAATCACATTTTTAAAACTCGACCGAAGAATGGTCGATAGATATTATAATGCTTTAAATTCATAATAAATACCCTTTTGAACTCCAAGTGATGTACTTACATGCTCCCTAGTTACAAAATTAATTCATTATTTTTGTGCAATTATTTATAATAGAATTAGGGAATTTTTATGCTCATCAAATGACAGGGTAAGCTTAATTCCAAAATTGATTAGAGCTTCAAACAACAAATTTAAATTGTTGAAACCGAACTACTTCAGGAATGATGCGTTTAAATGTCAAATTTATGAATTCCGAACTAATGTAGTACAAAGTCGATTAAAAATAAAAAGAAGATTTATAAGTTAATATATTTATTTTTTATCATTTTTTACCGGTTGATTTTATACTAAATTAATTCAAACTTTTTATAATTTTAACATACATAAATGCCTCATTTCTGATCTAGATCGGTTTTAATATTTTAGATTTATTATTTAAAATTAATCTGATAAATTTTGAAGTTAAACTCAGTAACAAACGTAATGAGCTCAAAAACAGTCTAACTTTACTCATCTTTTTATTATTGTTTATTTAGTAAATATTTTAAATCGATGGTACTATCTATCGACGAGAGGATGGGTAAATATAAAAATATTTTCTTTCTTTAAGCTAAATATACAAGAAAATTTCCGTAAACTAGTCTGTTACTGTGACACATGAAAAGTTGTCTAGTAATCATTGGGTGACTTAGTATTTGAAAATAGCATGGCACTGCGGACTGGCACCAGTCACCGCCAAAATAATGGAAACACGTAATCCTAATCTATCGCTCCTTGATAGAACTACCAAACAATAAATGCATGAACCATTTTGTAGCTTCAGATTTATTCGTGAAATCAAATGATATTTTTTAATGTCCATACACCATACACAGAAAGTCAGAAACACTCAATTCTCCTCTCCTTTGTTCTTTGCTAGTTGCTACGAATACGACCACTCTCTGGCGCCATCAGCCAAAAGGAAAGAAAAGGAAAAGAACAGACAAGGCCTAATGGGGGCCCCTCTACAGCCAACACCAAACTGTTCGACCAAATGCCTCCCTCGTTGACCCTCACACACTCACCATTTCTCTGTCTCCAATGGTGGTGTTTGCGAGTGGTGCTTTCTGACACCCCACACCATTTCCCTTTAAATCCACCATTATTGTCTCTTTCGTGTTGCACTTTCCATACATAGATACATGTATTACTCTTGTCATTCTCCTTCTCACAAAGAAACCAACTTTGAACTTTCACATGAAGTGCAACCCGCCTCTATGCATATCAAGAAACAAACTATGACTATGAGACCGACGTTGTATTTTCTTGTCTGCTTCTCTCTTTTTGTCGTGAGAGGCCAAGAGGTGAATCAAACCGAGCTTCTACTGGAGTTCAAGGCGGAGCTTATTGACACTGATAACCACCTCTGGAACTGGGGCAACTCTACTTACCCGAATCCATGTAACTGGAATGGCATTGCATGTGCAAACAATTCTGACGTAATCTCTGTTACACTGCACGATCTCAATCTCCAAGGAAATCTATCCACCGCTCCTGCTCTCTGCCACCTACCACTTCTTACCATTTTTAATATCTCCAAAAACTCAATTTCTGGGCCGGTACCAGCCGACCTTGCCAACTGTACCGGTCTAGAGGTGCTCGACCTCAGTACAAATAGGCTACACAGTACCATCCCAATCGACTTTTGTGGCTTAAATTCTCTCAAAAAATTATTTCTGAGTGAGAATTACCTGTTTGATGAAATCCCCCAGTGCATTGGCAATCTGACTTCCCTTGAAGAACTTGTCATTTACAGCAATAACCTAACCGGGCTGATACCACCTTCAATTAGAATGCTAAAAGAACTTAGAATAATTCGAGCTGGGTTGAATGATCTCTCAGGCCCTATACCGGTTCAAATTAGCGAGTGCTATAGTCTAGAAATTCTAGGTCTTGCTCAAAACCGGCTGGAAGGGAATTTACCACCTGAAATTGAATGGTTGAAAAATCTGACCACCTTAATTTTGTGGCAAAATAAGCTGGCTGGTGAAATACCGGCTGAAATTGGGAACTGTACCAATTTGGAAATGATTGCATTAAATGATAATGGGTTCACTGGAGGCGTGCCAAAGGAACTTGGTAATCTACCCATGCTAAAAAGACTATATATCTATAGGAACCAATTGGATGGAATTATTCCTCCACAATTGGGAAATTGTACCAGCACAGTAGAAATTGACATTTCAGAGAACCACCTGACAGGTACAATTCCAAGGGAACTTGGAAACATACTAAATCTTCAGCTCCTAGACCTATTTGAAAATTTGTTGACTGGTACAATACCACCTGAGCTTGGAACATTAACTTCTCTTGCCACAATCGACCTTTCAATTAACAACTTAACTGGTGTAATACCTATGGAGTTTCAGAACCTAACCAAATTAGAGTACCTCCAATTGTCTGACAATAACCTTGGCGGTATCATACCGCCTTTGTTAGGTGCCAATACCAACCTCTCAGTACTAGACCTCTCTGACAACAGCCTTACCGGTACAGTACCCCCTTTCCTGTGCAATTATCAGAAGTTGGTATTTTTGAGTCTTGGTTCAAACTGGTTGATTGGTAACATACCATATGGGGTTAGAACTTGTAAATCACTGGTACAGCTGAGATTGGGCTGTAACCTTTTGACAGGTAGCCTCCCCGTTGAGTTGGCAGATCTGACTAACCTATCTTCACTGGAATTGGATCAGAACCAATTTTCAGGTCCAATTCTACCTGAGATTGGTAATTTTAAATCAATGAAAAGGTTAATTTTGTCAGATAATTATTTCATTGGCCAATTACCTCCAGAAGTTGGAGAATTGACTGAGCTTGTTGCCTTCAACATCTCATCGAATCAATTAAGTGGTACAATACCTAGAAAGCTCACCAACTGTAGTAAGCTCCAAAGACTTGATTTGAGTCAAAACAGGTTCACAGGTCCTATTCCAGTTGAATTAGGCAGATTGGTAAATCTGGAAATTCTTCGCCTGTCAGATAATGATCTAAATGGGTCAGTGCCGAGTAGTTTAGGTGGACTGGTACGGCTCACAGAGCTCCAATTAGGTGGAAATGCCTTCACCGGCCCTATACCAATCGAATTAGGTCAACTAATGGCACTTCAAATAGCTCTAAATTTAAGTTACAATTCCCTCTCTGGTACACTACCAATTGAACTTGGTAACCTCCATATGCTCGAGTTCTTATACTTGGATAACAATAAGCTAGAAGGTGCTATACCAAATTCCTTTACTGAGCTCTCAAGTCTTATAATATGCAACCTCTCTTACAACAATCTTGTTGGACCGGTACCGAGTATACATCCATTTGAAGACATGGATAGTACCAACTTTTTGGGAAATGAAGGTTTGTGCGGCTTCAGGACCAGACCTTGTGAAAACTCACAGGTACATAGTAATGCAAAAGAATCCAAGGCAAAAGAGGCCGCTTTGAGGGAGGAAAGGATAGTCACTTTTGTGTGTGCAATAGTTGGTGCTGTCGGACTTTTTCTGATTGGCGCAATATGCTGGTCCCTTAAACAGCAATTTACCATTAATGGTACAGACACATCGGCTGAGGATGGGTACAGTAGATCTGGTTCGCTTGCTCCTTTGTTTTTCACTAAACAGAAAATCAGGTACCAAGAATTAATCAATGGTACATATAACTTCTCAGAAAATGCCGTCATCGGCCGAGGTGCATCTGGTACGGTTTTCAAGGCAGTCTTATCAGATGGTACTGTAATTGCGGTAAAAAGATTGAAATCTCAAGGAGAGGGGTCAAATATGGACCGAAGTTTTCGTACTGAAATTTCCACCCTTGGAAATGTACGGCACAGGAACATTGTAAAATTGTATGGCTTTTGTACCTACCATGATTCAAACTTTATATTGTATGAATACATGGCTAATGGGAGTTTAGGAGAGATGCTACATGGAACCGGTGCTGATGATACAGTCCCGGCACTGGATTGGGATGCACGGTATCAAATTGCACTCGGTGCAGCCGAGGGGCTGAGTTACTTGCATACCGATTGTAAGCCGAAAGTGGTACATAGGGATATAAAATCAAATAATATTCTGTTGGATGAAGAGATGAAGGCCCATGTAGGGGATTTTGGGCTAGCAAAACTGATTGATATGTCGAACAATTCAAAGACTATGTCAGCAGTGGCAGGGTCATATGGCTATATCGCACCAGGTATGAAGTTGGTTTTCTTCAATTTTCCATATAGGATTAGATAATTTTTTATTTTATTTTAATCTGATGATTCTATTGTAACTTTTTTAATTACAGAATATGCATTCACCATGAAGGTAACAGAAAAATGTGACACATACAGTTTCGGCGTAGTATTACTTGAGTTAGTCACTGGACAATCACCAATCCAACCACTAGAGAAAGGAGGCGACCTTGTTAACCTGGTCCGGCGGCTTATGTTGCACCAAGACCCAGAGTCGCCCACTGAATCGGGTCTTTTTGATGCCCGTCTAGACCTCAAATCGAAATCTACCATAGAAGAGATGTCTCTTGTGTTGAAGATTGCTCTGTTTTGTACCAGCGAATCGCCGATGGATCGGCCTAGCATGAGAGAGGTGATCTGCATGTTGATCGATGCCAGGGTTTCAACCAGCACTACTCCCGATGTGATTTTATCATCTCCGGATTCATCAGAATTGGCGCCGGAGGAGAGCCAAGATGAAGAGGGTGCTTCTTTGAAAGGTTGATCTCTTTTTTGTTTTGGTCTCTTTCTAAGTTAAATTTGAAAGGTTATTCTTGACACTGAATAATATACTAGTTTAGGTATTTCACATTTGTACAAAAAATCCTTTTTTATTTTTTCTGGCAAATTCCAGCACCAACCTTTCATGACTCCCAGGTTGTGCCTCAATCTTGACACCAACTAATATACTGGTTAAACTGAGAAGAAAACCTTATAATATAACAACATAGAGGGCCTTGATCGGTTAAACCCGGTAGCAGCAACCTCACTGAAATCCAGTACAACACCTTTTGTTGAATTTTTGGTATTTGATCCACATTTCAGGAAAAATGAAGAGATAATGTCAAGCTTGTTCCTTCATGCGTCATTACTCTGGATCAAAAAGGGTAAAGCAAACTAAATTAGTATAATTACATTTTGCTTAATGTCCTATACTGTAAATACTGTTACTACCCTTTTATTTAGTGATTGATTAACTAATCAGTGCTTCTATAGACTATAGTTTTTTTTTGTCTTGATGTCAATATACATAACAGTACTTGTTCTCCAATGTTCAGATCTTTTTTTTTTTTTCTATTTGTGTGTGTGTATTGGGGGGGGGGGGGGATTGTATTGCGACGAAGGTTTTTTAAGTAAATAATGGCAACATTATTATGTTCTAAACCAAAGGGGGACCTGTTTCATACTCCCTTGAGAAATGAGAAAGAGGGGAAATGCTGTTAACACAATTTTATTAGAGAAATTTATATATATACCCATCGTAACTTCATAATTTAGATATTTCCCATCAAAACTTTAAAAGTTAGTTATTTCCCTGTCTAAACTCACTTGTATTATTACTATCCTCATTTTATGATTTAATCAATTCAAAATATTGATTAATACTATTAAGAAATTAAATGACATTCTTACCCTTACCTTCAAAGCTGTGTTGTGCGGTGCCCCTCCTTTTCTTTCGCTGATTAACTGGTCCTCTCTTTTATATTCCCGCTCCTCTGATCTCTCTTCTGGGCCCTATATAATGCAGGAAATGGCAGCTGTAAGTTAAGTTTCTATTCTTCTTTTCGTGACTTATGCTCTTTACGAGTCCTTGGTAATGGTTTCTGTTATGCTGCAATGCTGGTAGAACTTATATCTACCATTGCACTTGTACGCCTGTCGTACTTGGTGAACTCCATTATGTATGATTAAAGAATAAAAGCCTTGCAGTTTAAATCGAGTAACAACAGGTTCAAGAGGAATCCAACATTCAACAAGCCTTCTCTGATACATAACCATTTCAGTTACTAGCACCAGAACATTGATCAATGCTGATTAACTTGGCTTGCTTAGTTTTCAGAAATCATGTGAGTAAGGACATAATACTCACATTATCGGATGAAAAGAAAATATTTATGCTTTCTGGATCGTCAGATAATGTTTGTTTTAAATGTTGTCAATTATGCTAGATGACTCAACCGTAAACGAAAGTGGCTTACCAGTTATTTATCAATTGAGTGTGTTACTCGTGCGATCACTTGTTCATATGTTTTAAATACCAGGATGCATTACATCATTAGTTGCTAGGAAAATAATTGTTGGCTTAGTTATTCACACCCCAATAACTAATTTTGATTAGAAGCACCAAAAAAGCTGATTTTGTTGACTGACTTAGGTCACAGTGTTAGGGCTAGATCAATTTTGTGTCTTGTGTGATCCTTGTCAGATTGTATCTTGTTCTTCCGGTGTCTTTCATCTTTCGGGGTCGATGCGGGTCAGGTTGGGCTCAGATTGTATGTTATTTTTGCAACAACAGAGTTGCATTAAACGAGCTCTCTTTGTAATATCAGAATGGATGGATTTTTTCAGTTACGGTTACTTTAATTAGGGGCATGTCAGATATGGTCAGACTTGGTTGCCTCGTATGTGTCATGTCAGGTCAGTTTCCTATTGACTTTAAAATATTTTGGGGTCAGGTCAAGTTGGATCTCTTGGTCAGATGACTTGGCTCAGATCAGGCTTGATTGAGTGCTTGTCATTATTTGGACTGTCAGCTCTTCTTGTTATCAGATAATGGATTAGTTAAGTTATGCCATCTCCACTTTACGATAAATATTGGTCTACTGCTCGTCAATAAACTAATCAGTGAGACACTGAAACTGTGATTTATTGGGCTTATATGTCGTGGTTAATGGTATCTTATTCTTATCAGTGAGCACAGTTAATCAGTATTAAGCACAGTCAATAAAAGGAGGGAGGGACACAACACAGCTTTGAAGGTAAGGGCAAGAATGTCAGTTCATTTTTTTTATTAATATTAATCAATATTTTTTTAAATGATTAAATCAAGAGATGAATATATTAATAAAACAATGAGTTTAGATGGGGATATAACTAATTTTAAAGTTTTGATGGGGATATAAATCATGAAATTATGATGGGTATATTTATAAATTTCTCTTAATTAAATTCGATTCTCTTTGGTTAAGTAACATACATTTTTATTTTTGTTAAGTCATTTTTCCTTTTTGATAAACTCTAATTTGTTGTCTACATTTGTTCATTTTATTAATTTTTAGTAATTTAGATTTCTTTAATATAAGCTGGAGAACATGGATTTTTTCCTATTCTAGTCATAAGTCAAGTAAAATGAAACGTTTAATATTAAAACTTGAACAATCAAACGAATTAAATTAATTTCATATTTTACAAAGAGTAGAACATTTGCAATTATAAGGCTGCACATCAAATAACCCTAAATTTTATAGCAAGAAAAGAAATATTGAAGTCGGAAACGATGAGCGGGGTAAAAGTGTCCATTGGAAATACTTTATAATTTTAAAAACTTATGACTATTCATAATCCAGAGAAAAGAATGTCTGCATTTATCCTATTATCCTATGAGGATAATCTAGTTGTCCTTTCTAATCATTAGGTAATTATAGCATTAATTAGACACGTTAAGAACACAACCATGTTTCTTTATTTATTTTATCAGTCATGTGATTTCATTGCACAAAGTCAACCACCAAAGAAAGAGAAATCATGCCTTTTCAGCTGTCTCAGTGATAGGGGTGTCAATGGTACCTTTTTAGCCGTTTACCCGACCCATTTCATATTCAATAAGGCGGGTATAGATAACATTTTTTTTCCATTAGCTTATTAGGTATGAGTATGGATAATATTTTTTTTCGTTAATTAAATAGGTAAAGACATGGGTAATGACTATTTCGTACCCGTTACCTTATGGGATAATTATAAAATTTAAATATATATTCAATTCAATTTCCAACTCACCTAAATATGTATTCGTGTTTTTGAATTTTCTTCCTTTATAAAAAACAATTTAGTTGGAATTGATTGCACATTTATTTTTATTTTTTATTAGAAATGTAATTACATGTGTGAAATTAATGAGTTTTTTATATTATTTGTAAAATATAATAAAACTAATTATTATATTAGAATTATCTGTTATTCATCCGCTATTGTTTCGTTACCCAATAATAATGGGTAAGGGTAGGGTAGGATAAAGTCAATGTTTAATGGGTATGGGTAGGGTATGGATAAAGTCAATTTTAATAGATATTGGTATGAAAATGCCTCCACCTGACCCGTACCGTACCCATTGACACCCCTACTCAGTGATCACAATTTTTCCTTTATTTTTTGTCTTCAATTCTTCCTAAAGTAAATAATATGAAAATGTTGGCTTCTAGTTTGACTGGATCCAGCTTAATTTTTTTAATTTCATTAATTGTTTATGGATAACATTTTTGAATGTACTTCAATCGGTCCTCGTCAAAATATCAGAAAACTTTGATTTTTCATACTTAATGAGTGCTGATTTGTTATGATTAAACCAATTGTTTAAAAGATAACATACTTTTTAGACATAATTAGTAACATGCCAGCGTCATGCAGCGGACGATTTTTTTTTTTTTTTTAATTCTCATTTTTCCTTTTATTTAATCGTAATTTATCTATCTTTCAATTCATTATTGACTATGTTATTTTTTCTTTTTATTGATCAAAGAAACAAGGAAGCTGAATAAAAGAAGCGTGATGATCATTGTTTCTAATTGAAGGTTCAACGGAAAAAACAAACGCTAAAATGATAGATAGCACCAGTGAAAATATGAAATAGAAGGTGGCATATTTTTAGGATGAGAGAGACTAAATTTTTCTAAAACAGATTTTACCGAAATTTTTAAATATATCCCTGCAAAAAAAAATAAACCAAAAGACCAAAGATTTGTGATAATTCCAGATTTACCCGGGTCGTAGGGGCCGTCATTTCACGTTGCCGCCCTGCAAAACCAAAATTTCAGCTCAAAAAGGTGAATTTTAATATATTTTTTAATAATTTACAAAAATAGAAAGAACAACTAATAATTTGAATATGCTAGAAAGAACATCAAACAAAATAGATAAAAACATCTTATAATTTAGATGTACTAGAAGGACTCCGAAATATTTTTCAGGCAGGATTTTTTCCAGTTGAAAAAAAAATTAAAATATTTCTTGATGTGTTACTATAAAAAAAAATGCTTTGGATTTGAATTATTGATCCTGGTTCAAAAGTCACTTCCAAGTAAATAAAGAAATTATTGTGATCCTTCTAGTATATTTAAATTATAAGTTACTCCATCTATTTTCGAAAAAAAATTGGTTTGACATTTCGTAATGATGGCAAATCATTTTTTTTTAAATAGATGGAGTATCTTACAATTTGAATGTACTAGAAGGATCACGATAATTTTTTTATTTACTAGAAGTGACTTTTGAACTGGATCAATAATTCAGATCCAAAATATTTTTTTTCCAGTAACACCCTAAGAAATAGTTTAATTTTTTTACAGCTGAGAAAAATCTTACTTGAAAAATGTTTCGGAGTCCTTCTAGTACATCTAAATTATAAGATGTTTTTATCTATTTTGTTTGATGTTCTTTCTAACATATTCAAATTATTAGTATTCTTTTTATTTTTGAACATTATTAAACAAATATATTAAAATCAACCAGTAAAAGCTAAAAAAATTGATTTTTTTTTTGCCGCAACGTGAAATAGAGGCCCCCAAAGAATAGGGTCGCTCATTTCACATTGCTAAAAACTAAAAACGTGAAATGGAGGCCCCCAACGTGAAGTGAACCCTACCTTTTTACTACTAAAAACTATTTTAAAACTTATTTTCAAAACCCCTCAAGTACCTAAACTAGTGAAAAGTTAGATAATTAATATATTATCCCAGTGGATCGACACCCCAATTATACTACACGGTAGGATCATGCGATTGTGATCTGAACGCAAGTAGAATTAGGGTTAAAAGGCATATTAATTTATACTGAAAGTTAGTAGTTCAATTTGGACTCATCAATGTGATCTATATTATTTTCCCTACAAGCACATAAAAAATATATCATTTTTCAATTTTGATTTTATACGAATCAACAAGTTGAAAAATTAATGTTTAGAATTTATCCACATAAGTGTACTTTTACAAGCTCGTGATACTAATCAAAATAAAATCAAAATTTTATGATCTTTTACGTGTGCATAGAGAAAATGATATAGATCATTTATAACGGATTTTTTTTTATATTTAAATTTTTAATTTTTAATTGCTATAGTTCTAGAAATGATGACATGATGGAGGTCCAAAAAATAAAGATATTTGAACCTTCCTCTACATGTGTTATATTTTTATGATTCAATAAATAGAAAAATTAATGTTTAGAATTTATTCACGTAAGTGTATTTTTACAAGTTTGTGATACTAATCAAAATTTTATGATCTTTTTACGTATGCATAGAAAAAATGATATCGATCATATCTAACGGATTTATTTTGACATTTAAATTTTAAATTGTTATAGTTCTAAAAATGACGACATGATGGAGGTTCAAAAAATAAAGATATTTGAACCTTCCTCTGCATGCGTTACATTTTTATATGTATTTTTCTTACTCGGCATTCTGGCACACATTAGTATAGTCAGAAAGATTGAGAGGAGTGATCCACTTACATCGTTTTTGGTGATACCCGATTACACCTTACATTTTCAAATTTTTTAAAGTCCAAACAGTCGATCAAAATCGTTCAACATGATGGAAATATTAAAATGTTCTTTCAGATCAAATTTTATATTTTTTTGAATTTTTTTACTATTTATTAAGTATTTTACAATACTGTTGTTTTCAGGTCATTGAATTTTTGTACCCATCTTAATAAATAGTAAAAAAATTCAAAAAAATATAAAATTTGATCTCCAAGCATATTTTTATATATCCATCATGTTAAACAATTTGAATCGATTGTTTGAACTTTAAAAATATATGTTAAACAATTTGAATCGATTGTTTGAACTTTAAAAATATAGGGTGTAATTCGGTGTCGCCAAAAAACGGTATAACTGGATTCATATTTTGATCGTCTAATATTACATATGGAATTTTGAAATTCGACATCAACGGTCAGAAATGCTGTATACTTGAGCAGTGAAGTACAGTTGGATGCTGGTGGGCGCAACAATGTACGTGTAGCAATAACACTAGAAAATACTGATCGTCTCCAATTGTAAAGAATTGGAGAGAGGTGTGCTATAGAGAATACCTCTTCCACCTTCCTCTTTTCTTTCCCCTTTCTTCTTGAACCAACAACCCAACCGACCATGCCAATTTCTTCACTGGAGGCGTACCAACCGTTACGCATGGGCTTCCTCACTCTCCCCTCCGTGTCATCTCCGCCACCCGACCCCGACCCGAACCCGAACCCGAACCCATACCCGATTGTAGATCTGCTCTCACTCCCAGACCCTGACCAAGACCCGTTAACCTCCGACAGACCCGATTCTTCTCCTTATCCTGAATCGGATCGATGATGTAAAGTCCCTCGGCCGCTGCTCTCTTATCTCACGCCGGTTTACGTCCTTAATCCCACTAGTGGACCAGGTCTATGTAAGAGTTGACTGTGTGATCCCCGACGACGCTGCCTCTGCCTCCACTTCAACCAATCAGAGTCGTACACGCGGCACTGGTTTTTTGTCCCACCTCACTCGTGCTTTCCATGCCTTAAGTCACTTGGTAACCCCTTCTCGTAAAATTCTTTCGCCTTTTCAATCCAGCTCCTCTAGTTCAGATGTTTCGCACCACTCCCCTGACGAGGTTTTAAGAAATTTCAAAGAACTGCGACATTTGCAAATTGTACTCCCGGATGGTGAACTGAGCTTGGATGATGGTGTACTCCTTAAATGGAAGGCCGGGTTCGGCTCAACACTGGAGACATGTGCGATTTTGGGCGCTTCTTCGGTCTTAAGCAAACCTGAAAACCCAAACCATAGTTCTTGCAACAAAGCCGGAGAGGAAGAGATGATCAATAATGCCATTTTGAAGCTTCGTGTTATATGGACGATCAGTGCACTAATTGCTGCTTCTTCCCGGCACTACCTTTTAGAAAAGATTGTATCTGGCCATGAAACCCTAGAGCAACTCGAGCTTTCAGATAAAGATGGTCAGGGAGTGCTGACAATGGATAAGAGACAGTTAGAGGAGTTTCGGGTAAGTCCTGCTTCAGCCAGTTGTGGGGCCCTTAGGACAGTTGTACCAGCACTTAGCGTGAAGCTCTGGTATGCACCTATGCTGGATTTACCAGGCGATATGATGCTTGAGGGGGCTACACTCGTGGCTATACGGCCGAGTGGCTCAGAGGATCTGTCTGGGGATTGGGTTTTGGATGCATTTGATGAGCCATATAAGAGTGCAGTAAGAATGCTTGTGGCTAGAAGGAACTATCGTATTGAAATGAACTCATTTTAGAGGTATGAAATCGCTATAATGCAACTCAAGTTGTATAAATATTGTACATACTGGTTTTGTAAGTTTGTAATTAACTTGTTATGCTGATGGTTCCCCAAATTGGTAATTAAGTGATGCTGGAACTAAATCAGTTTTGTAAATCCTAGTTTGTAGTATCGAGATTCTATTCAACGGGCCGAATTGTGCCTTAATTTATCTTGACCTAGTTTCAGAGAGGCTTATTTTGGGTTTGATGTAGGTGGTTTGGGCAAGTTAGGGATTGCTTTGTTAGGTGTGAGAAAGCTTGATACTGGTTCTGCAATTAATCCAAATCCTTCCTCAGGTTACTCTAAATTTGTGCAAGCAATCAGTTGACCTCATTTTACCTTAGTAAATTTTTACCTCAGTTTTTTGCAATTAAGCCTCCCGTTAACTTGGCGCCTATAAATTTTCATTAAACAACACAAGGATCAGGCAAACCAAATGGCATAGTTAACCATGACTACAACCTGACCCGCTCCACCCAAAATAAAAAAAATTATAAAGGTAGTAAATACAAATAAGGGAATAATGGCTGGTATTGCCTGGTATTTACTGCTACGAGAACTACAATTATGATGGATTGTGTATATTTTGTTGTTGTAGTGTTTGTGATTGACCATAAAATTAGTAACCTTTAATTGTTACATGTGCAAGAGTGAGAAACATCTAATGAATGTTGAATTGGTGTGTGGGGGCAATTTAAGTAGATAAGACTTTGCAAAATTCACTATCAGCAGGACAGAAAAAAGAAAGATAAAAGCTAGACCAAAGCTACCTAAATAAATGTAGATGAAAGTGTTAAATAAGTACTGATATGCTTATATCATGATGGTAGTTACTGAGCTTGTAACAGATGTACTCAACATTTCAAATCCATTAGGGTTCTCTGTACCTGTTTGACATCTAACAAGCTGAACTGATTATTTTTCTTCTTTAAATTTGGTATGTTACCAGAATGAAGGTGGACTGACATTTCTAGATCTTGAAGGGCTTTCTGGTACTTATGTTAGCTTGCTGAGATAGACTCTTGAAGAACTTTGGCGGCTCAAAAAGTTTAGTTCAAGTTTCTTAATGTTTTCCTTTTTGTAAATGATGTGTTTCTACTGTGTCTTGTTTATATTTATGTCGTAGTTAATCAAATATCTGAATGCCAACTCTGTAGGTTTATTAATCAATTCAAACTTTTGGATGAAGTCTCTAAATTTGTTATTGTCTTTTTAATAATTGGTTAATCTAAAATACATATTGATCGGTTAATTATGTAGCATCTAGATTTGCATTTCAACCTTTGATCTAGGGGTGCAAATGGATCGGATAGTGGTAAAACCATATCCATATCCGCTTTTGTTTTTCGAACACGGATACGGATCAGATATTAAACGAATACGGATGGATAATATCTGATCCGTTTGCACCTCTACTTTGATCTCTGATGACTTGGTCTTCCTTTTTTTTTTTTTTGTAAGATTAGCTCATGCTGTTCAGACAAAGAGAAGATAGATATACTTCTTGGAGTAGAACTAGGGTGTTCTTAAGCTCACCAAGTCCGTGAAACTCAACTCAAAAACTTTATTGATTGATTTCAAACGATTTATTCAAGCCGTTGAAACTGATATACTTCACAAGTAATGTGTTTACATGTCAAATTTATAAATTTTCGAACTAATTTAGTATAAAGTCAAGTGGTCAAAGAAATATGGTTTATAGGTTAATTTTAGTGCGTTCATTTTTTGTTGTTTTCTTACTGCTTGACTTTATGTTAAATTAATTCAAAATTTTATAAATTTGATATGTAAACGCATCACTTGTGAAGTAGATCGGTTCCAACGGTTTGGAGAGTCGTTTGTAGCCAATTCAATATATTTTTTAGTTAAATTCAAAAGGGGCAAGTTTTACTCAACTTTGTTGCCTTTGGATGGGATTTACCATATGGAATTTACAATTAGTCTTGACAGGTTTGTATTTCCTTCTTTGCATGCAGTGTTGTCTCTAATTTCCCAACGAAACCGTGTATCTGGGTTATTGTATTTTCATAACAGACCTTTTCATGGGCTCTGAAAAATGATCCGAATTCTACTACGAGCCCAATGGGCTTAAGATATGTCACATAAATCAGACTCTGAGCTTTGATTCAAGGGAAAAGGGCCACATCCAGAAAAAAAAAAAATCTTTATTTCAACATTTTTTTATGTACATCTACTTGAGCATCGCCAAAGTTTACATTCTGTCCCTTATTTTGTTCCACTGTACTTTTTTACAAATATATCATGCTTTCTGAATAATTCTGCGTTAACAAGCTACGGTTTATACATCCTATTAAGCATTAATTCCTTTCTTCTCTATTGTAACTTGAATGGTGGTTGCGAGTCGCTACTAGGTTCTGTATTAAACGCTTAAAACACAAAATTCCCATGTTAGGAGATTCAAATTAAACTCATAATGGTTAAAACAATTAAAACAATTATTCTCTACTTTAATTAAAAGTTGCACCTGATGTCCATCCCAATAAGTAGCTGAATTCAACTCCTTATTGATTGGTGATAGGCTGATAGCAGTGTAGCATCCACCACATCTAATTATTTTAGCATGTGATCATGAAATATCGCTTTCAGGAAAGATAAGCATATATGATCTTTCATAATGTAATGAAGAAACATGCTTAAGTTTGCACAAGTCCCTTCAAATCAAAGGTTTCTTGGTCATGTTCGCATGTAGTTATTGCTCGGGTCACTAAAAATGTGTTGTGACATTATTATCCAAACTAAAATTGAGCTTCTGCCAGAGCTCAGATTTTGATGTACCACATAAAATTTGCACATATATGATGCGCACACGTTGAAATTTCGATGCTTTTATTTTTATCATTTAATTAAATTTAATTGGATTCAGGTCAATTAATTTGATTATGTAAAATGGATATAACAGTTGGGAGATAAATTAAGCGATCTATAGCATTCAAGGATGCCATGTTATGAGCAAATTAAATACTTTTTACATTGTTTTATGCTTCTATCTTTTTCTGTGTTCAATGCTCCCAGACCTTTTTCTTTATTTTTCTTTTGTCAAAGAAAATCAAGAAGTTGATATAAATTTTCTGTAATATATAGAGAATGATCCACTTACACTCTTTTTTGGTGATACCGGATTATACCTTACATTTTCAAAGTTTTCAAAGTCCAAACAGTCGATCCAAATTGTTCAACATGATGAATATATTAAAATGTGCTTGCAGATCAAATTTTACATTTTTTTTGAATTTTTTACTATTTATTAATTATTTTACAAAATCGTTGTTTTCAGACTATTGAATTTTTGTACCCATTTTAATAAATAGTTAAAAATTCAAAAAAATGTAAAATTTGATCTGCAAGTAGGGTGTTCATTGGGTCCGGTTTAGTCGGTTTTGAACCGAACCGAATTAGTTCGGACCAAACGGTTCGGTTCGGTTTGAAAATTTTGAAAACCGACATAACCGAACCGACCGAAATTTTATATATTATGAATTTGGTCCGGACCGTCCCGGTTTATTTCTTAATCAATTGCTTTAAATACTTCGGTTTATTTCTTAATATCCCGGTTTATTTCTTAATACCACGGTTTATTTCTTAATACCACGGTTTATTTCTTAATATACTTCGGTTTATTATAAATCTATTGCTTTAAATAAAAAAATTAATATATTTCGGTTTGAACCGAACAAACCGAAATAAAACTTTGGTTCGGTTCGGTTCGGTTGCAATGCTAAATCGGTTTGGTTCGGTTTTATTTTTGAAACCGAATTATAACTTTGGTTTGCCTAGTTCGGTTCGGTTTCAACCGAACCAAACCGATGAACATCCTTATCTACAAGCACATTTTAATATATCCATCTTGTTGAACGGTTTGAATCGACTGTTTGGACTTTGAAAATGTAGGGTGTAATGCGGTGTCACCAAAAAACAGTGTAACCCACCTCATATATATATATATATATAGAGGTTGGCTAATATCAAAATGTTTGTTCCTACGCCGTGGAACAAATGCTTCGGTTTTTACATTTTCAAAGTCCAAACAGTTGATCCAAACCGTTCAACATTTAATCTGTATTAAAATGTGCTTGAAGACCAAATTTTACATTTTTAGGAATCTTTTTACTATTTATTAAGCCAGTTTTAAAATCGTTGTTTTCAATGATCCAGAAATTTTTCACTGTTTATTAAAATCAGCAATTTTAAAACTGGCTTAATAAATAGTAAACAAATTCTCAAAAATGTAAAATTTTGTCTCCAAGCACATTTTAATATATAGATCACATCTAACGGTTTGGATCGACCGTTTGGACTTTCAAAATAAGAAAACTAATTGGTTACACCACGGCTCCGGAATAAACGTTTTGATATTAGCCAACCCCCCCTCTCTCTCTCTCTATATATATATATAGAGAGAGAGAGAGAGAGAGAGGTTGGCTAATATCAAAGTGGTATGACCAAGGTCTTAGTGCTACCAATTAATTTTTGTAATTTTAAAGTTCAAATAGTTGATTTGAAATGCTCAACGTGTTTTCCATATTACAATGTGCTTGGAGACCAAATTTTATATATATTTGTTATTTTTTTACTATTTTTTATGGATTTTTGAAAATCACTGTTTTTCATAATAAAAAAAATATGAAAAACAGTGATTTTCAAAAATCCATAAAAAATAGTAAAAAAATTTCAAAAAATGTAAAATTTGGTCTCCAAATACATTTTAATATGGAGAACACGTTGAGCACTTCAAATCGACTATTTAAACTTTAAAAATCACAAAAATAAATTGGTAGTACCAAAGCTTTGGTCATACCACTTTGATCTTACCCAACCTCTCTCTCTCTATATATATATAAATTGAAGATTAATTTCAGCTAATAATTTAAAATGTAGTTTTCAATATGCATGTGGTACGTAGGCTACTGCATAACACATTTTGTCATTGGTGATGTATAAATACATATATGGTAGGACATGCAAATGAAATATGGAATATGTATTCTTTAAAAAATAGTCATGATCAAATCTGCAAGTCATCAATAACAAGGATTTTAGCAATAACACGAAGCAAGTTAAAATCTCACAAAGGTCGATCCTTATGCCCTTCTCCTTTAAATATACCTTTATTAAATATATATATATATATATATAGAGGCTGGCTACTATGCTTATATAAGCATATGCCCACATATGCTTATAACTCATTTTTGCGTTTCCAATGTTCAAATGGTCGATCCGACCGTTCATCTTGTTCTCCATATTAATATGTGCTTGGAGACTAAATTTTACATTTTTCTGAATTTTTTTACTATTTATTAAGCCACTTTGAAAATTGCTGATCTGGGTGAACAGTAAAAACAGTGTTTCCAAAATTCTGGACCACAAGATCAGAAACTTTCAAAGTGGCTTAATAAATAGTAAAAAATTCAGAAAAATGTAAAATTTAGTCTCCAAGCACATATTAATATGGAGAACAAGATGAACGGTCGGATCGACCATTTGAACATTGAAAACGCAAAAATGCTCATTTAAGCATATGTGGGCATATGCTTATATAAGCATAGTAGCCAAGCACTATATATATATATATATATATATATATATATATATTTATGAATTTCTAGAATGTCTTTATGGTTATGGCCAATTTCCTAGTTTAGTATAGTTAGTCTTGTGCATATGGGGGTCAATTGATATAGAAAATCATATAAATAATAAAATTTTGAAAATAAATGAGGTCAATTGGCCCCATTCAATCCTACTAAATCCGCCCATTTGTGCATCATCACTCGACCAAAGACTCTTTGTTATTGAATCTAGGCCTCCTCGAAAAGCAAGAAAGTTTGCATACTTTGACCAATTCAAGGTGAGAAATTGGGTTTTGTCCAAAGAGATTTGCATAAATTTTATCTAAAGTATGGTTTATATCGTTCAATTTGTGTTGAGATTTGTGTAAACAAATTTAAAATTTAATAAATCTAAACAGCTTCGTGAATCTAAATTGTTCGTGCGAATTTTGACGTAAATCAGACGATTTGCTCGATCGTTAAAACTTGAATAAGTTTAGCCAAAGATCTTGATTCAAGATAAATTCGTGAGGAAGTAACATCTCTATAGCATCAATCCCCGCATTTGTTGATTGAACCATACCAACTATTAAGTAGATCACAAAATTCTAATAATTTAATTTATAAATTTATAAATTTTATATATAAATTTATTATTTATGAAGTATATCAGTCTTAACAGTTAATTATTCGTCATTTAATCAAATTTGATAAATTGTAGAATTAAAATCCTCAAGAAACTTAACTTAAAAATACGCCATCTTTACTCAGTGTATATATACAAAAACAAACTCATGTCTGTATAATAAGATACCAAATTGAGATATTTAAACCCACATTAAATCCGTATAGGTAGATTAAATAGGCCTTTTGGTGGTTTTATCCGCCTGTGCAAGCAACATTTGCAGCAATATTCCTCGACCTAATACGAGAGTTCAGTAGTTGTAAACAAAACAAGCATCTATTATGGCTTAAGCCACTCGCATAGCGAAACGTGTCCCAAGGAAACCCAATCAGAAGTTGACAAGTGGCGACCTCTGAAGGAAGCAATTAACCCTTGAGCAGGCCACTTGACATAGACAAAAGTGCTAAAAGGATCATATCATATCATGTCTTTAATTCAGGATTATCTATCCACGGGCTTTTAGTTTATCTCTCGCATGGCATTGCACACGCCCCTTGCATCCTTTTCTTTATTTATTTATTTTTAAATTTGGTCTGGAGCTTTTCAATCACTGCTCCCTAGATTCGCAGAACTTTTTTTGTTTTTTATAATATTAGATATGGATTCACAAATTGCACCCTTCCAGTGCTTCATTCCTTGTGACTTGATTGCCTGTCAAGAGTAATCTCAGTTGTAAGCAGAAAAAAGTAATTCCAGTAGTTAAACCATATTCAAGTGAAATTTTTATTGATAATAAATAAATAAAATAAAATGGGAAATTATTTGTGCAAATTTTAAAAATGGGAAGGCATCCATCTGGTAGATGGAACTCTCTGCTCGAAAAAAAAATTATTGACGATGCCAATTCAGATGGAGGTTGGGATTAAAAAAATTGGAAAATAAAAATAAAAAGAATGATGTCATTCCAGACCTCTGTCAACATTTATATCGTACGCTTACGGGTTTTCCCTAAAAAAAAAAACATTTATATCATTTTATTTTATCACTGAGCGCAGTTATTTGGGTCAATTAAAAGAAAAAATTTCTCTTTGAGAGTTATAGTGACACATGGGGCCCACCAGATTGGCTTTGTTAATGGCTAGTGCATGTTTGTCAGCGACTCGACTATTGAGGAGTTGCTCAATAATAGAAACAACGAATCCTAAACATTGATTTTTTTTCTTTCTTTATTTTATTTTGAAATTTAAACTACTGCACCGCTCAAAACAAGTTCAAGAAAAAAACAGAGAAAGAACGTTATGAAGATTTTAGTTGCGACAGATAATCTAGATTAGAAGATTAAAAGCTAGGTATTTTCATTCATTACAGCCCCAATTCGACACTCGAGGAAACATTGACAAAGGTTTGAAATGACGTCCTCTTTTTAATTTTATTTTTCCGATTTTTTTATCCCTACTTCTGTCTGGAATGGCATCCTCAATTTTCTTTTGGCAAAGGGCTCCATCTAGTATGGCGTCTAGGTAGAACGTCATAGAGGGTGGATGCTTTTCTATTTTTAAAATTTGCACATATCATTTTTCTTTTCTTTTTTCTATTTATCATTGATATCTTGCACATTTGCACACCCAACAAAATTTCTTGAAAATAAAAAAAACAGGTTCGAAACATATCTAAAACCTTACAAAATTTCACAATCTTCTGCACAACAAAGTGTGCCGAGTCAGTTTCTCCATAGGTATCAAAATAAGTACGATAGGATGTATAAATCAGGTACCTATTTAGATACGGGGAGTTCTGTTTTGAGATTCATGCTAGAGACTCAGATCTCATTGTACTCAGGTATTGCACTGGATCTGAATGCAAGTGCGTCTGGGTGAAAAAAAAAGGGAAAAAAAGTGCGTCTGGGTGCAAAAGTTGGAGTGAATAGCAGCTAAAGGTGCTTTATTTTTAATTTCTAGCGAAAAAGAATAAAATAAAATATATCCAGAATGTACGGAAGCATCACTTGATGGCTTCTAAATCTCCCGCAGGGAGCCGGGCTTCCGGCCACGCGTCGGCCAGGCTGTGCTCATCTCGACGCTCGGCTGCTCTTCGCGCGACAGCCCACAGCCGTGGATTTGGATCGGGAAGCACAGATTATTTAATAACCTAATACTTTAATGCCATCAATTAATCAGGCTGCTTTTGCTTGCTTTATTCTATGCATTTCTCGTTTCTTTACTCGTTTCTTTATTTATTGAATGGGATTCTGGGCCGCGCACCGAGCCCAACCGCTTTTTTTTCAGAACTAGGATATTCTGTGGATATTCTTTATATTGTATTCTGTGGCGAGTTAAGCTGATTTGAAATTGTGACTCATCCTATGGATTGTATTGTTTTTATTTATTTCCTTCTAGTGGGGAATGAATCCCCTAGGACATGATCTGTTTCTTCCACCAATGCTTTCGTTGCCTCGGTACGAGAATACAGGGTCTTTTGTAATTTTGGTAAAGCATTTAGAGTACCGGTTGGTCCCATCGCCTGTGATTAGACCATTATAGGTGGAAGCACCAAGGTTCAATTTTAAGCTCATTTATTTCATGGGTTGCAATTGTAAATTCTGACTCTTTATCTTTTATATCAAATAAATGAGTATAAGCTGAAAATTCAAATTCCCACCCTTTCTGAGAGTTGGACAATTAAATGATGGCCTTGTTTGAAGTTTTAACATTTTTTTCATATATGTCATATATTTCATTATTAGAGCTGGGATTTCAAGTCATGACTTTCTAAATTCCAAATTCATGTGTAATATTTTTCTAAAATTTTAATTGAAAGATTATATTTCTTAAATAAACAAAATTGGGTCATTACTAGCACCTAAGGCCTAAGGTCATGTCCGGCACCCTTCCTTAGGGACGAAAGATTAAAATTTTAAGCTCTCCTAAGGAGCTAATGTTCGGTAAGTAGAAACTAGGATTAAGGAAACTCACTGAATTAAAAAAATCTATTCTACTATGGGACAAGAGTAAAAGACCAATATACCCTTGCTAATGAGCTCATTTATTTTTTTGAGGTTGAAGCTCGTAGGCATAATGCTTTACTAGAAAATAGGATCATTACATGATTCATAAGAAGAACTACTACCTGTTACATGAATTGAACTAAAAAACAAAGTTGAAAAAGAACTAGCTGGTACTGTACCAGTTCTACTTGATTCAATTACCTGCTCACAACTATTACCTACTACATAACAGAAATCAAAGAAATGGAACTTCTACTACAAATTTAAACCTACCTTACAGTACCTACATTATCTAATTGCCTGCACTGGTACCGTACCAGCTTTCAGTTTCCTTCAATTTTATGCCTCAACTGCTGCTCCTTTTGCACGCACCTTGCCACTGTATCTGCAGCCCTCCAAGATGGTAGATTTTGCAGATCATTATTGTTAACTGCTTTAACGAAAACTCGACAGTCTGACACTATGGTATTTACATTCTGGTTCAACCTGGCCGGTACCGGTACACAGAGTTGGAGCGCTTCAAGTAATTAATGCAATATAGAACAAACGACTTGTGTACAATAAGAAATAGTGTATCAGTTCAGATTTGAATACTTATCTATATAACAACATACAATAACAGATTTCAACTGAATTATATTATTATCCTTAATGCATCTTACATACAAAATGAAACAAATCCTTCTTTTTTTTGAAGAAAAATAAGGATCTAGCCCGTATTTTCATTGATAAATTGTCTGTTACAAGGAGTTTGTAACGCATAATAGTGAAAAACAAGGGAGCTCAAAACAGTTGAGCTTAAAAAAAGGAAACATAAAAATGAAATAAAAAAAGGAAAACAGGAAGAAAAATGGTAAAGGGAAATTAAAATAGAAGAAATATATATTTATCTATGCTAATGTGTTGTTGCCCTGCGTGTTCTTGCTTCGAAAAATTGCATCTGCCAAAGGACTTCGTTCCTGAGTTCGTCAATGTTTTTACTTCCATCCGTAAATGTTCGGGCACACCTCTCACGCCATAAGATGAAGAGTGTCATCAGTAAGGCCGACCTCTGACCTACAGCAACTCTTGTCCTTGTTAAGATCTTGATTTTTGACGAGCTGGCATTCACCATGGCCAATTTTTCGGGTATCGTCCTTGCCATTTCTTCATATTTTCCGTCCATTACCTGGTTTGTATTGGAAGGACATGCAGCAGAATTGCATAAAAGTCTTTGTTTCCTTCGTGAAAAGACGCACGTCCGGCAGCAGTGTTTGTGGCGTTATGCGATGTTGCATGAGTGGTTTCCATAATGTCCTTTCTGGCCGTCCCCATTGCCAAACCCACTTGAGTAGAAGTTCTTGATTGAAGTTTTCTAAATCCATGATTCCCAGCCCTCCATGTGCTTTCGGCCTGCACACTGTACTCCAATTTACTAAGCTCATTTTCTTTGATTCTGATGAGTCTCCATGCCATAAAAATGTCCTTCTTATCTTGTCCATGTTGCTAATTACCCACTTAGGCATTTTAAGGCATGTCATGTAATATGTCGGTATTGAGGTCAGTATCGAGTTGATGAGCAATATCCTTCCTGCGATAGAAAGATATTTTGCAGCCCAACCCGCAAGGCGCGTACTCATCCTTTGGAGCAAGGGTAGAAATGCTAATCTTGGCAATCTTTTGTTAGATAATGAAAGGCCGAGATATGTGAAGGGAAAGCTGCCTAGCTTGCATCCAAGTATATTTGCTAGCTCTTGCTGTTCCTCCGGAGCTCCTTGAGAGATTAGTAATTCGGACTTTGCCAGGTTGACAGATAGTCCTGATACCCTTCCAAATACCCTGAGCATAATCTGCAGCGTCTGCAATTGTTGAATTTCTGGTTTCACAAAAAATAGTGCATCATCGGCATAAAGTAAACATGGTGTCATATCCTGGAAGGGCATTCGCAATGCTTGTATGTCTGTAAGTTTTTGCGCGTATCGAGCAAGAAAGTCAATTGCCAGAATGAACAGAAGTGGTGAAAGGGGGTCTCCTTGTCTGACCCCGCGCTTTAACTTGCTCTTTTTTCCGAGCAGACCATTTATCATGATTTGCGAAGAGCCTGCTAAGACTGTTTTTGCTATCCAGGATATTCATTCATTCGGAAAGCCCTGGTGGCGCATGACCTCCGCGATGAATTCCCAACTGATCGTGTCAAACGCTTTTGCAAAGTCTACCTTAAAAATGGCAACCGGGAGCTTAATCTTTTGGGCTCGATGCAGGACGCATTGTGCGTAGATGTAGCTTTTCGTGATCTGTCTATTTTTTTTAAATCTTGTTTGTGCGTTGTGAAGCATTTTTGGTAGTTTGTGCTGTAACCGGTTTGCTAGCACCTTAGAAAAAATCTTTTGAACCCCATGTAGAAGGTTTATGGGGCGGTAATCGTGAACCGTACTAGGAGCTGGCTTTTTTGGCAACAATACGATGTAGGAACTATTCAAAGATGTCAAGGGCTCACCGTTTGCTATTGTGTTCTGGTACACTGAGCACAGGTCTGGTGCTAATATGTCACAAAAAAATTTGTAAAATTCTCCCGAGAAACCGTCCGGTCCGGGACTCTTGTGGTTAGGCCATTGCTGAATGGTCTCCTTTACTTCGTGTGTTGTGATAGGCAGTACCAAACTGTCCAAATCTGACACTTCTTCCGATATTGGATATAGGTTATCCCACTGTATGTGGGGCATCGTGTGAGAGTGCGTACCTATTAGGTTGACATAATGGTCGAAGAATGCCTTTGCCTTGGAGGTCTGATCCGAGCATGTTTCTCCATGATGCTCTATCTCTGCTATGTTGTTGTGGTTCTTTGCTACCGATGCAATTGTGTGGAAATACTTCGTACCTTTGTCGCCTTCGAGTTCCCACTTTAAGCGCGCTCTTTGCCTCCACATGTCCTCTTCATACAGTGCCAGTTCCGCATACCTTGCTTTGATTATTGCCGTGATGTATTTCTCAAGTTGAGTCAGGCTTCTTCTTTCTTTGACTTTATCAGTCGAGTTCAGATAATCCCTACAAGCAGCTGCCTCTTTTATCATGTAGTCCTTGTCTCCACATGTCCTCTTAAGGAGATAGCACCGAACATGTACAAAGGTCCTGAGAAAACAAAATAGCACGGCAAAAAGAAGTAACCGAAAAAAAAGAAGTTGAGAGGGGAAAAAAAAAATGCTCCTTTAAGATGAAGATGAAGATGAAGATTGAAGAGTTGAATCACAAAATTATCTGTTTGAAATTAGGTCAACGTTGATTTGATTTTTTAGAATAAATTTACAGTATTTTATTTTTTTTAGTGATTGTAACGGTAAATCAATCAATCAAGTGATAGAGATGGAAATTGTGAGAAGTTGGGAGGAAATGGTTCGAGTCAGGTTTAATTTTATATTAAGCATGTGACGAGGATTAAAGGCATAAACTATTTTTAGTGATAGAGATGGAATTTCGAACAGGTGACTTTTCATATGAAAATCATTATCTTAGATAATTGTGTTAAGCGTGATTTTTTTAGTCAAATTTAAATTAAAAAAAATTAAATAATCCCTTGATCGACTAGTAAATAAGGTTAGATGGATCTAATAATTTTAGTAGTGCATTTTAATATGAGTTGTGATTTAATTTTTTATTATGACAAATTAATTTTTGATCTAATAATTAAGATTATATTTTTTATATAAAAATTGTCTGTTTGAAAACTTAGTTGAAAATCATTTATAAATAGTTACAATCATTTAGTTATAAGCAATATATAAATGAAAGTAAAAAATAAATTTGGTCATCAAACCCAGTTCTCACAAACTGGGCAACTCTCGTGTTTGTCCGTTCAAGTAAAATATTGTTATCTTTTTTGGTTTTAGGATAAGTTCGACATGCATTTTTCTCAAGAGAATTAAGTGAGATTGAGCTAAATTTATCATTTTTTTTTTTCAAATTTTGTTCAGATGACTTATTTTTTCTCCCAAAGTTTTCCATATTTATTTTCTATCTTTTTCCTTATTAGTGCAATTTTCTGTGAAAAAAAAACATTATATTGGACTCAATTTTTTTCCCAATCTTCTCTCCCCTTTCTCTCTTCACGTGGGTGTGCAACTTTTCGAGTCACTCTCTCCTATCTCATCCTTTACTTCGTCCACATGAGATTGTGTACTCGTCTTCCACAAAAGTAGGAACATATTTTTTTTATCCCAACCGTTCAAATATTTTTTAACAGTCTATATTTAGAGATGAAATCTACTGCTTTTCAAAATCAAAACCGTTGAAAATATTTTTAACCGCATATTATTGGTCTAGTTATGTTCTACAAACTTTTTCTTATTTTAAATAGGCGAGAAATTAAAAAAGAAATACATATTTTTAAAACAAATTAGATTTCTCACAACTAATTCGGGCTGCACAAAAAATTCGTAGTTCGTAATTCGATTCGAGTTTGATTCGAAAAAGTTTGTAAAAAATTCGATTCGAAATTGAGTTCGTTCGAAATTAATTCAAACCAAACTCAAACTGGACCTAGTTCGTTCGAAATAGGTTTGCAAACCAAACTTAGATCGAAATTAACTCAAACGTGAACCGTTAATTTCCGCTGATAATGAACTTTAATGTTTTATTTAGGATAATATTTGGGTTTGTAATAATTCTAAGACTTTGGTGATTGTTCTGTACTTCTATTGATATTTAAATTGTACTTTGAATATTTTGGATATTTGAAAACTTTGGTGATGTTGCTCCTGTTGGCTATTTGGAAAACTTTGGATTTTGTGATTGTACTGAACTTTGATTGATTGTACTAAACTTTGGTGTTTGATATAAATTTTGGTATTTGGAACTTTGATATAAACTTTGGTGTACTATGTAATTAGAATTCATAATGCCTGAGTTTTTATTGAAGTGCTGTAATTTCGAACTATGGCCCAGCCATAAGTCATAACTCGTAAGTCGTAACAAAGTTCGTAAAAGTTCGAAATTGAGTTCGTAAAAAGTTTGATTCGAAATTGAGTTCGTTCGAAATTAATTCAAACCAAACATAGTTCGAAATTAATTCAAACCAAACTCAAACTGGAGGTAAGTTCGATTCGGTTCGGTTCGTTTGCAGCCCTACAACTAATCTCATAGTACAACTGAACACTCATTTCAACACATTTCTGTAATTATTTTTGTGCATCCTTATGAGTATGAATTTATGCAAATTAAATAGTAAGTTTTCAAATCCATAAAATTCCATCCCGTACAATCTTGGAACAAACAAATAGTTCATACTACAAATTAGTTAGGCCATGGGTTAAAATTCTGTCTTTTAGTTAGGCCATGGGTTAAAATTTCTGTCTTGAAGTTTTTATATGGTAATAGTTCGCGATGTTGCAAGGAAATTTACTATTTAAAATTGGTTTTTTTTTTTTTTACTTTCACAAAACCTGCGAAATCTATTATTTAAAATTGTAGTTTTGACTTTTGACTAACGAAATCATCATACATGAAGTTTTAGATAAAGGAAAGAAAAATTTCATGTTTTAGTTCTCGAACTATTTAAAAAGTCTGTTCAATTTCTAAAAAAATTAGATAAATTGGTCCTTGCACAAAAATAATTTGGCCCCTCGCTTTGAAAAAGGGTACGAAAAGTTCATTTTTAACTTTTATTATAATTAAATTATTGTGAGAAGTTTAGTGACAATTTTATTTATTTTAGAACCTGATTGACTAATTTTCTGCAAATAAAAATTCATAAACCAACTAATGTTTATTTTTTTTAAGTTTAGAACCGATTTGACGTGAATAAAAATGTCTGAAGAGCAATTTATACATATACTTAGAAGGTTTAATCCAGTTTGAATATTTTTTAAACTAAAAGTTCGACATTGAAATTATCTAGTATAATTAATTTTAGATATTATATTTCATGTCTCATCATGTATTATATCCTACATCTTTTTTTCAATGTGCAACTTGTCAATCCGAATTGCTCAATATAATATCTCCATTTTTTTGTCTCCATCATGCCTCTATTTTTAATAACTTCAATAACCCAAAATTTAAAATTTAAAAGTCAAAATAAAACCATTGGATATGATCTACATCATGTTATCTATGCACGTGTAAAAATTGTGACATTTCAACTTTGTTTTGATTGTCATCAAGAGCTTGTAAAAACGTATTGATGTGGATAATTTCTAGACGTTGATTTTTCAAATGATTGATTCACATAAAAATAAAATTAAAATGTGATATTTTTTTGTATGAGCACATAGAGAAAATAACATAGATCACATCTAACAATTTTATTTTGGTGTTTAAGTTTTAGATTTTGATTTATTAACGTTTTTAAAAATGAAGGCATGGTGGAGGCACAAAAAATGAAGGCATTTGAACCCTCCTCATATTAAAATATGCTTGGAAACTAAATTTTATATTTTTCTAAATTGTTTACTATTTTTTAAGATAGGTACAACATCGTGTTTCTGGACCATTCAAAAACAATAATTTTGTATCTATTTAAAATATATATATGAGTAGAACTAGGGTGCTCCTAAGCTCACCAAGCCCTTCGTGAGCGCGACTCTAAAACCTATCGAATTGACTTCAAACGACATTTCCAAACCGTTAGATATTCAATCTATATTAAAATGTGCTTGGAGACCAAATTTTACATTTTTTGGAATTTTTTTACTATTTATTAAGATGGTTTGAAAATCGCTGTTTTTATTAAAATTCTGCACCATTGGAAAACAGCGATTTTCAAACCATCTTAATAAATAGTAAAAAAATTCCAAAAAATGTAAAATTTGGTCTCCAAACACATTTTAATATAGATTGAACATCTAACGGTTTGAAAATGTCGTTTGAAGTCAGTTTGATAGGTTTTGGAGTCGCGCTCACAGAAGGACTTGGTGAGCTTAGGAGCACCCTAGTTCTACTCTATATATATATATATATATATATATATATATATAAAATTTGATCTCCAAACATATATTAATATGAATATCATATCGACAGTTTTAACTTTAAAAATGTTATTATAGGATATGAAGCACGAGACATGAATAGTATTGAATACACAGACGAACAGCTACAGTCTAAGATATTTAATCTGTCGGCAAGAAAAAGTGAGACATTTAAAAGATTAATAAATAATTGACTTGATAGTGGAATATGCTGTCCCCACAAAAGAATAGTAGTAGGACATTAGTTTGGTGTACTTCCACTGAATAATTAATGGCCTTAATTTAGATTAATTCATGTGGATGAATGGATGCATAGATTGCGCACAATTATGCCTTTTTAAGTAAATTAACAAATATTCCGACAACACAAAATAAAATAATTATAGTAATACGGTGAGAACCAATCATTAGTTTACTGTTAAATGTAATGATTTTTATACGAGAGGTTACAGATTTAAAATATGAATGTAGAAGCAAATTTATAACCTAGTCAGAAAATGTTTGAACACTCTCACAATGTAACTTTTTTAAATTATGTATATTTAAATTTATTTATTTTATTCTTTTTATGTTCTTATACCGTTCAGACTCACTCATGAATTGATAAATATGTGGGGTAGCATAGTGTTAGAATTCTACTTTGAGTTTGTGAATATATGAATTCAAATTTCAACAGCTACGTACACGTTATATATTTTATGTTTCAACTTCTTTTGAATTAAATTTTCTAATTTCATCTTAGTCCAACTAAATTTTTTTCTTGTACATATTAAACATTTTGATATGTAGAAATTTGAGTGGAAAAAAACTAATTTACTAATTTCTGATATAATTTTAATCTGGTAGTTATTTATAGGCTACATAATTTAAAGAGCAATTAAAATATTTTCAAATAACATGATTTGATATATCTGCTAATTCATACTAATTGTCTCTAATTGATTCTTTATCTTCAACACTTTCTCTTTAAGTTGGAATCGTAGAATCTAACTTGTGTGTAATTCTTTTATTGTTGACTATTTTCTCAAGTTCACTAGCGTCTTTGTTGAATTGTATAGAACTGAGGAGATAAAAATGTATTTCATTCAATCTTAATTTCTTCGGTACATATGAGCTGCTATATATATTACACTGCCTTATTTTACCGTTGGTATTATACCGTTGCCTATTATCCCTTTTCGGTACCTATGAACAGTGTACCGTTGGTACTGTTGCCTAAAATAGACTTTGCCTTTTTCTACTTTATTCCTAGCCTATTGATCAATGATGGATGACTGAGATCAATCCATCTATTCTAATTCATATTTTCAACACCCTCCCTCAAGCTTGGAGTGTAGATATCGTACAATCCGAGCTTGCTTGTAATATCTTCAAATTGTCGAGGATCTAATCCTTTAGTGAAAACGTCGGCCAATTGTTCTTCGCTTTTAACATACGGTGTTTCTATTTCTTTGGATTGAACCTTTTCTCTAATGATGTGGCAATCTACTTCTATGTGTTTGGTTCGCTCATGGAACACCGGGTTAGAAGCGATGTGTCGAGCGGAGTTGTTATCGCAATACATCTTCATGGGTTGATTGCTAGTAATTCTCATGTCTTTGAGTAATTGCTTGAGCCATGTTAATTCGCTTGTTGTTGATGCCATGGCTCGATATTCCGCCTCGGCGCTAGATCGAGCCACCACATTTTGCTTCTTACTTTTCCATGTGACTAAATTCCCGCCTACAAATGTGCAAAAACCGGTTGTTGATTTTCTATCAAAACTTCCAGCCCAATCTGCATCGGAATAGCCACATAGAGAATTAGAATTATTATTTTTCATCAAAATACCTTTTCCGGGGTTACTTTTTAAATATCTCAAAATTCTATTTATGGCCTCTAAATGTGGTGTTCTTGGTGAATGCATAAACCTACTAATTTGACTTACCGCAAATGAAATATCCGGACGGGTGACCGTAAGATAGATTAATTTGCCTACTAATTTTGAAAATGGTTGATGTTTTCTAATGGTTTTCCATCCTCACTATTTAATTTACATTTATTGTCGGTTGGGGTAGAAGTTGGTTTACAACCTAATTTTCCGGTTTCTTTTAATAGGTCTAAAGTGTATTTTCTTTGTGAAATAAAAAGGCCGGACTTAGAGTGTGCTACCTCTATTCCTAAAAAATATTTTAAGTATCCAAGATCTTTAATGTCAAATTTTTCTTTTAATTGACTTTTAATTTTCCTAATTTCTTCTATGTTGTTTCCGGTAATTATTATATCATCTACATATACTAATACAAGGGTTGTGTTTTCTTTATCAATTTTGGTGAATAAAGAATGGTCGGCACTACTAATTTTAAAATTACAAGAATTTAAATAGGAGCTAAGTTTTCCATACCATGCCCGTGGAGATTGCTTCAATCCGTAGATTGATTTATTTAACCTACAAACTAGATTAGATTTGTTTTCCAATTTATGACCCGGTGGTAGGGTCATATAAACCTCTTCCTCAAGTGTTCCTTGAAGAAACGCATTTTTTACATCCATTTGGTATAGATTCAAATCATTATTTACTGCAATAGAAAATAGAATTTTAACGGTGTTCATTTTTGCTACCGGGACAAACATTTCATTGTAATCTATACCATAGCTTTGGGTATAACCTTTGGCAACTAATCTTGCCTTGTACCGTTCAATGGTACCATCACTATTATATTTTATTTTATAAACCCATTTGCATCCAACGGGTTTTTTATTTTTAGGTAATTGTACAATTACCCATGTTTCATTTTTTTCTAAGGCACTCAATTCTTCCCTCATGGCTTTACACCATATTGGTTTTGTTATGGCCTCTTGATAATTTTTTGGTTCTATTTCCTTACTAACCGAAGTAAGGAATGCTTTGTATGACAAAGAAATGTTTTCATATGAAACAAAGTCTTGTATGGGGTATTGTACGGTGTATGTTACAAAATCTCTAAGTCTTGTAGACGGTTGAGGTATTCTTGATGACCTTCGTACTACCGAATTTTCTTCAATTTCATTGTCATTGTCACTATTATTATTTTCACTTGTTTCTTCTTCATGATCATTGATATGATTTATGTTTTCTAAGAGTTCTTGTTCGTTTGTGTGAGGTACTAGGGGACAACTTGACCATTAGTGTGTGGCTCATTTAATTTTTCTTTGGTTTTAAAATATGGTTCCTCTTCACAAAATATGACATCTCTAGAAAAATATAGTTTCTTATTTTTTGGATCATAGCATTTAAATCCCTTCTTAAAAGAAGAATATCCCAAAAAAATAGTTTTTGTTGACATATAATCCAACTTATCATTTCTTTGAATTTTTACCCAACATACACAACCAAATACTCTCAAATAATTTAGATTATATTTTTGTTGATAAAGGATTTCTAATGGACTTTTATTATTAAGTACACTACTTGGCAATCGGTTAATTAGATGGGTGGCACAAAGAATGGCATCCGACCAATATATTTTTGGAACGTTATTTTGAAATAACAATGCTCTTGTCATTTCTAACAAATGTCTATTTTTTCTTTCCGAAATTCCATTTTGTTCGGGTGTATTTATGCATGTTGTTTGATGTATAATCTCTTTAATTTTAAAAAGATTTGTGAAATTTTTGTTTATGAATTCCGTACCATTGTCGGATCTAAACACTTTTAGTTTAGTATCAAATTGATTTTCTACTAAATTTAGAAATTCTTCAAAGCATTTAAATACTTCATCTTTCGATTTTAATAAATATAACCAAGTAGCTCTTGAAAAATCGTCAATAAATAGAACAAAATATCTAAATCCATTATACGAGTCAATTGGGGCCGGTCCCCATACATCGGAATGAACCAAATTAAACATGGCTTCACTTCTACTATTTGAATGGGAAAAAGGAAGCCTTGTTTGTTTGGCCATTTTACAAACATCACAATTGATACAATTTAAATTTGGAAATGTTACAATACTATTTAAAATCTTATCGGAAGGATGTCCAAGTCTTTTGTGCCATAGATCCCCACTAACTAATTTTGCGGAAGCACCTAAACTCAATTTTTGTAGATTCAAAATGTAATGTCCATTTTTAAGAAAACCTTCACCAATCTTATTCCCGGTTTTCCGGTCCTGAAATATAACATTTTTACAAGAAAAAATTGCATTACAATTTAATTCTTGTGTTAATTTATTTATTGAAATTAGATTTATAGGAAATGTTTTTAAATATAGTACGTTATCAATTTTTTTGTTAAAGAGGTTAATTTTGCCTATGCCATCTATTTTTGTTTTCATACCGTTTGCTACCATTACGTATTGACTTTTATTCGTCGGGTCTAAATTTGTAATCAATTTTTCATTACCAAACATATGGTCGGTAGCACCACTATCTAAAATTATTTGGTCAAATAAATTAAAATTTTGGAATTGAGAAACAGTACCGCATGAACCAGAGGAGTTCTGTTGAGTGTACCACGCAGAAAATTGCTTCAGCATCTGCTGCATTGGATCCTCAGCTTTGAAACCGCCTGACCCGCTAGGCACTGACCCGTTTCCGAAAAAGTTTGGTGTCGGTTTAATTGACTCGGTTTGAGCCGAGAAGGCCCGATCGGTCTGGTTTATTTCTGTTTGCGCTGAGTAGCCTCTGTGAGGCGCCGCTTCATTTCCGCCTCTCCTTTCTTCTTCTCTGTCGCCTCCTCTCCCCGATCTCTCTGCTCCGCCGTTCTTCCATTTTTTTGGTTGAAGGTGTGGATGGAGAAACCAACACCTCTCGTGAGTATGCCCTTCTTTCTTGCAGTGAGAGCACCGTTCTTTGGAATTTTGTCGGTTCGGAAAGCTAGGGTTTTTGAAATTTTTTGCTGCGAGACCGTGGTTCTCGTGTCCCTCGCCATTCTTGGCTTGTGGACCGCCCATCGTGTGTCTTCTTGTTTCTTCTCGGTGTAGCATGGCTGCTACAGCCGAGTATGAGGGGAGCTCGGTCCCGAGAAGGATTTGCGACCTCACGGCTTCATAGCTGTCGTCTAGACCCGCGAGGTACACAAATATCTCATCCTCTTGTTGCCTTTTGTGAAGTTCTTTGAGATCTGTTGTTGCTGGTCTGTAAATTCTGAGTTCGTCGAATTTTTTCTTGAGGTGGCCGAGATACTCTGTGTTGGTCATTGTTCCTTGTTTTGCTGTGTGGATTTCTTGTTTGAGTTTAAAGATGTGAGCATGGTTTTGTTGTTGGCCGAAGAATGCTTTCACATCTTCCCAAAGGCCGTGTGAGGTGGTACTGCTATGTAGGAAGAGGTCTGAGATTTTTGGCTCCATGGAGTCTAATAGCCAAGCCATGATTTTTGTGATCTGTAGCTTGCCATTGTCGCCTTGCCTGTTTTTCTTCTTCTGATGGTTTTGCTGGATCTGTGATTTTTGGTTGTGTCTTTTCTCCTGTGATGAATTATATCTTTTCTCTTCCACTCAGGGATAGAGTTACTGATTTGGCCCAAGATAGGTAATTTATACCATTGAGCAAGGTATTTGTGAGTTTCGATGGGTTGGTAGCTTCATTTGATTGCTGCCCCATTTGCGACATCTTGCTCTTTGTCAGAAGTTTCTGTTGTGGGTTTTTTCAGTGTTCTTTGTTACTGGTACTGGATTATGGAGATTATTGGTTTATCGAGTCTTGCTCTGATACCATGTTGAATTTTATAAATCTGAGGAGATAAAAATGTATTTCATTCAATCTTAATTTCTTCGGTACATATGAGCTGCTATATATATTACACTGCCTTATTTTACCGTTGGTATTATACCGTTGCCTATTATCCCTTTTCGGTACCTATAAACAGTGTACCGTTGGTACTGTTGCCTAAAATAGACTTTGCCTTTTTCTACTTTATTCCTAGCCTATTGATCAATGATGAATGACTGAGATCAATCCATCTATTCTAATTCATATTTTCAACAGTCTTCGCATTCTACCCCTTAAATGATTATCTTTGATTTTTTTTTTTTTTTTTCAAACTAGCATGTATTTTTGCATCTTGTTGCTTGACCAGTCGATATAACTCTTCCTTAAGCTGGTTTGTGTCATTTTGCACTTCCTTACTTAAAACAGTCAGTTTTTATAATGGAGAGTGTTGAAAAATATAGAAATGTCTTGAATTGTTGTTCTTTTAAGATCAAACCTATTTTCCTTCTTTCTTTCTATTTTTGTTTTTGTTGTTTTTTTTTTCTTCTTCTTGATTCGTCACTCGGGTTGGGATCGAATCTTGCTTTTGATATAACATAGAAATTTGAGAGAAAAAGAACTAAATTTATTGATTTCTAATATGAGTTCAATCTCCTATGCGGTTTCTATTTATATTGTACAAAATTGAAAAGGCCATTAAACTATTTTCTAATAACATAATTTGTTATATCCGCTAATTAATACTAATTCATCTCTAATTAATTTGCTGTTATCTCTAATTGATTTTTATCGTTTAATATGAGTTCAATCTCCATAGGGTATGTTTGGTTGCAAAATAAAAATAGCTAGAATAGTCAAATTAAGAATAGCTATTGTTTATCTTATTAGAATAGCTAAATCTCAAAACTCTTAAGAACAACCTATTCTGTTGGATTTATTAAATGGTACGCCCGTTATGGGAAACCTGAATCCAAAGCCCGACCCGTTATGAAGAGGTGCAGACCTTTTATGAAGAGGTGCAGACCCTTCATGAAGAGGTGTGTTGGTATTATATATACTAGATCCTGTCCCTCTGTCTCTCATATATCATAACAGAATAGTGACACTACTACAGAATAAGTGATTGTACACGGACATAAACAGGAGAGCTACACGGATTTTTTGCCGTGTGGGATGTAAGGGTGTAGAAATCCCTGAATAAACAACCGTGTACAATTCCTAATAAACGTCCGTGTAGCTTTCTCAAGGCTTTCTACACTGTTATTTAAACAATAATCCGTGTACAATTCCTAATAAACGTCCGTGTAGCTTTCTCAAGGCTTTCTACACTGATTCTTTAATAAATATCCGTGTAGAGATCCCACAGATATTTCGGGCCTCCAAAAAATTGCAATTTCTCCACGGTTTTTATATAAAATTGTCAAATCCGTGTACAATGTGCAGTGTACAATGACCATTTTTGTAGTAGTGTGACTGACAAGAAAGAGAGAATAACGCACTAAGAAACTCTGTTAACACTTGAAGGTCTTAGGTCGTGGAAAACGCAGGACTTCCGGCTTCGGCTTGTGATTCCTTGCAGAACCAGTGATACTGCTACGCTCGCAAGATCCGCTTCCGCACGAATATTAACGGAGTAATTTGTAAGTTCTATCCGTTAATTAACATATTCTAATAAGACAAAAATGCTGGATTCACTATTCTAACTATGCTAACTCAATCAAACACCGAATAGCCTAATTCCAAAAATAGCTTATTCTCAATCCAACTAAATATACCATAGTGTTTACATCCAACCTCGAAAGAATATCTTGTCTGTTTGATAAAATAAAAATACAGATACATACTTTATTTAATTATACAAATAAAAACATTAACAGGAGTCAGTCGGGGCACATATTTTATTAGTAGAATAACCAAATCTTGTTTGATCCAACGTTTAAAGAGAAACTTACAAGATGCCTAGAGGCTTCGAACAAGACACAACAAAAAACAAAGAAGAAAAAATAAGCGTAAAAAACAAGTCGACAAACCGCTAGCATATATATTATATAGCAACACCTTCATTTATTTGATTATTTATTTTGCTTTTTTGCATGCGATGGTAATAAATGCTTCTATTTGAATCCAAATCTTAGGTCACAAGCCACCAATAACCAATTAAAGTGGAATATTTTCCAGTCTGTCCCCTTCTCTATGAGAAATAGTGATAGTATTTATGAGCTGTTATATGTTTGTCCTTTTTAAGCGAGTCCACAATTATCAAATAACAGATAAAAGCTTTATGAATTGTAGATTTATAAATGATTACAAAAAACTATATGTAGCCGTCTTTTAAATTTCTAAAATCATCTATTGTTAGTAAATTAGATTTTTTTGTTTTAGTTGACTCCCACTTTTTTTTTGTGGCAGTGTGGCCATTCGCGTGGCAATATCAAAGATCCAATCTGTCAGTCTTAACGTATTAAATTTATTGTGAGTTTAATATTGAAGTTGAAAAATTAAACATTAAAGTTGTTAATTTAATGTTAAAATTTAACAACTGAACTTTAAGGTTAATTGTAACTCATGTTAATACCTTTGAATTAGAAGACGTAGTTCAGCTAAATATTGTTCAAGCTATATTTTGTCATTGAACTATAAAAGTTTCAAAGCTCGAGACAGAATCACAGTTGATCTTCTTTTACTACTTACAAATATTTTCTCGAAAGTCGAAACACAAACACTACAAAAATATTTTGGAAAAAAACTGAAACTTGTCGAAAATGTCATTTAATTTATGGAGCTCGATAATTTGCCCTCAAATAAATCCCCCAAGTATTTATCTAACTTTCATTTACAACGGTTATGTCTAAATATTTAAAGTTTATTTATAACATTTTACAATAATACTCATAATCACTTAAATCTCTATCTGCAAGTATTTAAATTCTAAATCTGAATAGTTTTAACCCCTAACTATTTTTGTCTTCAAGCCAAAAAAGAAAATATTTCTTTCACTCACACTTTTTTTTTCTCTGACCATTCTCGTACATTTTCCCGATGATCCGTGATGAATTTTGTGAATCTAAAAATACAAATGTTTTGTACTCGATTTTCTCTTTCAAATGAGATCCATGAAGAAATACTTTTGAGTTTCTTTCAAGCCGTTGTTTTTATTTTTTTTGAATGTAAAGCCCATGAGCACTTTAAATTCTCAAACTTTTAAACCTCAGTCTATGATCTTTTAAACCTGACATTGTAACTATTTAAAAGTTTGACACAACTACTTTTAACGGTTGTATACAGATGTTTAAATGCATGATACTATATGATCGACATCAGAGGTTTAAACGCTTGAACATAGTAGTTTAAATAATAATGACATCAGAGGTTTAAATGGTTGTAGACTGATGTTTAAAAGTTTGAAAATTTAAAGTGCTCATGAGCTTTACTTTAAAAAAACGACTTCAAAATAATTCAAAAGTATTTCTTCATGGATCTCATTTGAAAGAGAAATCAAGTAGAAAACATTCGTATTTTTATATTCGTAAAATTCATCACAGATCGTCGGAAAAATGGACGAAAATGCTCAGAGAAAAATAAAAAAGAGTGGGTAAAATAAATCTTTTCTTTTTTGGCTTGAAGACAAAATTAGTTAGGAGTTAAAACTACACAGATTTAGAATTTAAATACTTGCAGATAGAGGTTTAAATGCTTGCGAGTAACATTGTAAATTGTTATAAACAAAACTTTAAAAACTTGAATATGAGCACTGGAAATGAAAGTTAGACAAAATTGAAAGATTTTTTTCTGTTAAACTAGTTGGGGGCGCGCTCGGGTATGATGGTTTGGGGGGCCAGAACATTTCTCTTAATTTATTTCCAATTTTGTGAATATTTTTTCAGATTTTTTAACATTAGTACACAATTTTTAAAGTAATAAACTATCAAAATCTAATATAAAAAAAAACCAGCACGACAAGTCTGAGTACCAACACGGTACGTCGAAACACGCCTCACCAAGTTGTGTCGTGCCATTAAACGTCTTATGTTCATCTCCTGTACTGTACAATATAACACGTTTAGAAATTTTGACATGTTAACACGGCATGGCATGTGTTCGGAGCACGCAGGAACACGGTCGTCAAAGCTTTTAGGGGCAGAGACAAACTTTCAAGTTATGAGAATCAAGCATCCGAAATTTCGTATGAGACTCAATCATATAAATTATGCAAAAAATAGGGAGTCAATTTTATAGTTTTCATAGTATTTATTCTAAATATATAGTAAAATTGTGTTAAAATATGAATTTTTTTGAAATGAATAGAATCCATTGACCTCATTGTTAGTTTTATTTAATTATGTGGTCTATGTTATTATTGTGCACTAATTTTATGTACATAAATTAATGAAAAGACATGAGTAATTTTTGATGGAAAAATTCAGATTGCTATTTATAAAATATACTGGTCCTAAATGTTGCCTCAGAGTTATTAAAGACTTTTTATCTTATTTGGACGCACCAAATCCTGAAAACTTTGTCCATAAAAATTAATAAGAGAAGTAAAAGAAAAATGCCTAAGGTATCTATCATAAACCGTTGAAAATCAGTATTTACGCTTCCGCTTAACGATGTCGTCACTTCAAAATTGTAAGTTTTAAATTACGTTTGTTATTTTATTTGAATTTATGAATTCTAAATTGTTTGTGTTCTAATTGCAAAACACGTTACGATTTCTTTGATACACTGGATGCGACCTCCATTCAGCCAAACAAATCAAACATGGAAGAAAAAATGGAGCATGCATCACAGGATGCGGCCAAAGAAAAAAGAAAAAAAAAATAGAGATATCACCACGAGATGTACTTTTGAGTTGGAATTATGAACGAACTGTTTCTTTAATTAATTAGACTCTCGAAACGATGGTTCTGATGTTGGAGATTAAAATTAGAAAAATGGACATTGAAATTTATAAGATTAAAAAAATTGACATTAAAAAATTACAAACTTTCAAACTGGACCCTAAAATTACAAATTTGAATGAGTATATTAATTTGATCTAGCGGCTAAGACGTTATTTTGTGTGGAAGTCGTAAGTTTGAAACTCAAATGAAGAATTTTTTATTGGTATTAAACATTTGAGTGATTTAATCTCCGTACAAATGACCTTCATACAAAGTTGAAAAATTAGAAGTTTCAAACACAGTTAAGTCTCAAAAGAATCCCCAAACTTTTAGCACATTAATAATGTGGGAAAATAAATATATAATCGACAGTAACATAATTTTAAAAACTTCATAAATCTGCTCATTTATTGATAATGTATTTACTTGTGAAAAAAAAGTATCAAATTTATGTCATAAATATGCTCTCACAATCTTTTTTTTTTTTTAAGGCACGTAGTGTGGAGAACGAGTTGCGTCTAACGTTTATAGGACTCAAATTTTAGTCCAATGGGCTTCTCTACTGTCCGATCCGCTTTAAAGTCCATACACATCGTTTCAATATTCTTGTGCATCCACTTCAAAATTCGTACCGATCTAGCGCACACAGATCTTAAAGCAGTAAGGAAACTCATCTGACTCAAACTTGAGTCCGGCGACGCCTTGAGTTCAATAGACGTCGGAAGCAAATTTCTCACAGCAGTGTGTTGAGATGTGTTTGGTTCAACAAAGATGTGGAATGATTTGTATTTGTAAGCAAAAAAAAGATGTGTTTGGTTCAACAAAGTTTTGGAATGATTTGTATTTGGAAGGAAGAGAAAATCTTTGAATTCTTGTAAAAGGCAGGGAATGAGGATAGATTATAGAGAGAAATAAAAGGTCTGTGACGGACCTACTTCTCTGAAAAATCAGAAGCGGTATAATTAGAAACAGTAGCGACAACAGTGGTGACCGTATGAGCAAATAGTACTGGTTGTTATATAGATCTATAACAAACACTGGTACAATGCAACACACATTGCAGAACTGTAGCTGTAAAGCACTAGTCACAGTTTTCACTTTCCAGTCTTACATTTTTTTTCATTTCTTCATCTTCACCTTTCTCTCCATTTCATTATTTTCATGCTAGCGCATCATCAATTCCTTGTCACTTCTTCTACCTCATTTGTGCAAGTGAAATTGAAATATTATTATTCCGCCTAATAAAAGTTTTAAACAATGACCTTTTATAGATAAAATATAATATGAAAGATATAGACTATATAATTTTGTAAGATATATTGTTGTTAGAAATGTTACTTGTTTTCTGGTCTGACATTACGGAATGAATCTACAATCAAGTCAACAGTGTGTTTAGTTATCGTCTTAAATTTTAATTTCATGCATATTAAAATTTTGTTGTTGAAGTTTTTATATAATTTATCTTCTCATAAAATGCTAAATACGTACTTATAATTTTAAATTTTGTAGTTCGCAATTTGAAATATTGCATACAGCAGATAAGAATCATAAGATGTAATTTCTTATTCCTGTGTTAGTAAGGAAATTTCCAGTAGAAGTAAAATGGAGAGAAGGCGATGGATAAGTTATTGTCAGTGGGGCCCAGAAGCACTTACCGCAGGCTGGGCTCATGATTAAAGAGAAGGGGAGACAAAAGATTCATTTATGCTTCCCCCTTGGTTCTCTATCATTATACAGGGATTTCAATTTTAAGCATTACTTGTATGATTTCATCTTTTAATTCAACAATAAAGATCATCTCCTTCTCAGAAGTCATGATTTGTTGAAATTTGTTCTAAAAGAAAGGACGGTTTCAATGTCATAATATTTTTATGCCATAAAATTTTACAAATTCACATTTTTATTTGTGTATTAATTTGAAACATTACAGCATTTCCCTTGGAATTTGTTAGGAAAATTGACTTTATAGGTAACATTACCCGCTTTTTTTATTAATACCAAAAAAAAAACAAATTAGCAAATCTGTCCTCCCCTCCAATTTTTTATTAAAACTGCCTGGACCGCCTCTTCACTGGGCGGTCCACTGTTCAGTGGGGCGGTTTGCTATGAACAGTATTTTTTTTTTATTTTTTAGAGACAATATGAATATCAAGATGCTGAATTCTAATGCTAAAAATTCAGATTTTTTTTTTAAATATTTGTTAGATTACTTCTTTTGATGTATAATTAGCATATTTATACTAAAATACGCTAAATTACTTGAAATTATGTTAAATTACGTTGAATTACACTAAATTACGTTAAACTCTAAACCCTAAACTCTTGTTTTGGACAATTTCTAAAACCCTAAACCCTAAAAATTACCGTACACGTTAGGGTTTAGGGTAATTTTTAGGGTTTAGGACAATTTATAAATATGTTATGTGAAAATTGTAAATCATTTAATGTACGGTAATTTTTAGGGTTTAGGGTGTAGGGTTTAGGGTTTTAGAAATTGTCCAAAATAAGAGTTTAGGGTTTAGAGTTTAGCGTAATTTAACGTAATTTAGTGTAATTCAACGTAATTTAACATAATTTCAAGTAATTTAGCGTATTTTAGTATAAATATGCTAATTATACATCAAAAGAAGTAATCTAACAAAAAAGCCAGCTAACGTGGGTATATTTATTAATAAAAATGTCGGAAACTAGGGTTTAGAAATTAGGGTTTAGGGTTTAGGTTTCTTTTAAATATCACTAATTTTTATAAATATGTTATGTGAAAATTGTAAATCATTTAATGTACGGTAATTTTTAGGGTTTAGGGTTTTATAAATTGTTCAAAATAAGAGTAGGGTTTAGAGTTTAGCGTAATTTAACGTAATTTAGTGTAATTCAACGTAATTTAACATAATTTCAAGTAATTTAGCGTATTTTAGTATAAATATGCTAATTATACATCAAAAGAAGTAATCTAACAAAAAACCCAGCTAACGTGGGTATATTTATTAATAAAAATGTCGGAAACTAGGGTTTAGGGTTTAGGTTTCTTTTAAATATCACTAATTTTTATAAGAGGAGGGTTCCACTGCACCCTCTTTTGGTGCACCTAAATGCACCCAAAACTAATATGGTGCATTTTCAAAGTTCAAATAGTCGATTCGAACCTTCCAACGTGTTCTTCATATTAAAATGTGCTTGGAGACCAAATTTTACATTTTTTGGAAATTTTTTTACTAATTTTTCAGAATTTTTGATTAAACTAAATAATAATTTGAAATTCAGCAAAGTGATGATTTTCAAAAATTCTGAAAAAATAGTAAAAAATTTCCAAAAAATGTAAAATTTGGTCTCCAAGCACATTTTAATATGAAGAACACGTTGGAATGTTCGAATCGACTATTTGAACTTTGAAAATGCACCATATGAGTTTTGGGTGCATTTAGGTGCACCAAAAGAGGGTGCAGTGGAACCCTCCTCTTTTTATAAATATATTATGTGAAAATTATAAATCATTTAATGTACGGTAATTTTTAGGATTTAGGGTTTTAGAAATTGTCCAAAATAAAAGTTTAGGGTTTAGAGTTTAGCGTAATTTAACGTAATTTAGTGTAGTTCAACGTAATTTAACATAATTTCAAATAATTTAGCGTATTTTAGTATAAATATGCTAATAGTACATCAAAAGAAGTAATCTAACAAATATTTAAAAAAAATCCGAATTTTTAGCGTTAGAATTCAGCATCTTGATATTCATATTGTTTTTAAAATAAAAAAAACTATTCATTGGGGCGGTTTGCTATGAACAATAAAAAAAGTTAGCAAGCCGCCCCATAATGGAGCGGTTTGCTATGAACAGTGGTCCGGGTAGTTTTAATAAAAATTTGGAGGGAGGATAGATTTGCTAATTTGTTTTTTTTTTGGGTATTAATAGAAAAAACGGTAACATTACCAATACTGTTCGGGAGCATGGTTAAAATACCTAAATCCCAAGAGCTCTTTTCCTATTTGTTATGTTGTTGCTTGTGGGAAAATAACATTACCAATACTGTTCTCAATAGCTGGAGCTCACTAATTATTATATCTATGTTTACTTTAATATTTTACTTGCAATAATTATTATATCTATGTGATATATGATATGTGATATCTATATAATATTGATATGAAATCTATATTTGATGTTTATATTTTACTTGCAATAATTTTTTTACTAAACAAGCACAATTAAACAAACACAATTTAAACAAGCACAAGACTAAAATTAATTAAAAAAACAACATAATAATACAAGAAATTAATTAAATAAGCGTAATTAAACTAGCAATACTTAATTTTAATAGATTAAGCTAATTCTAAGTTAATTTTAATAGATTTAACTAGCAACATAATGTACAATTATACTGATCATAATTAGTGATTAGTTTCAATACATTTTTAATATAGTTTAATTTTAGTATTACATCTTCTATAAAAAAAACAATATCCTACCAAATTTGCCGAACACCTATATTCTAGAATTTCTCATGAGTAAAATGACTTTGGTATTCACAAATTGAAATTCACATTCCTATTTTTTAAATTCCCATTCCCATAAAAAATTTCGTTGCCGAACAGGCCCTAAATCATGAGAGATGTATTAGCGTTAAATTTTATAATTTGTAGAGTTTATTATAATCTACATCTAGTTGTTAAACACAAATACATTAAAATAAATCAGGCATACTTAATTATATTCAATTTTGATAATACTTTTCAACTAAGTCAACAAAAAAAATAAAAATAAAAATAAAAATGTATATACTTGTTTGGTTTTGTAAATTAATTGTCCGTTAAGATCCATAAGAATATAAATGTCATTGGATATCCATAAAGTATTTCTAATTATGATTTGTTATAAATTTTAAATTATTTGATTTGATAAATAATAATTTTACATTCGGTTCATATTTTGCATGTGCACGAAACCATATTTCATATTTTGCAGGCGGTTTCTATTTTCTTTTCATTTGACCGAATAGAAAATTATTAAAAAGTATGTTGCTCTAGTATATGACCTTTCAATGGGAACAAAAATATTTCAATTAATTTCCGCCGTTTTATTAAATCAAGTAAATATCGATTTTTTTGTATTATATCTTTAAGTTTTTTTGTTAACATATCTAATAAATTGGATTGTGGTAATTTAATTGAGACATGCGTGAGGAGAACTAACTTTTGGTCTAGTGATAAAGACAATGTTTTCTATGTGAGAAGTTGTAGATTCAAAATCCGAAAAAAAATAATTCTCTGTATATTAAATAGTTAGATAGCTTGATTTTCAATTTTTACAGTGATTAAATCCTCAAAGATATATTCTATGGATAACTAAAAAGTTAAATTCGCTCTTGCAAAAGTGATGATAACTTAAATCTCTAAATTATCTCACATATATACAACCTAGTGAGATACAGTCTGAGCATCAGACTTAATATTTAGCTTGAATATATTAAAAATGTACACTCAACTGCTTATGTTATAAGCATTTGATAAATATTGCGTGTGAAAATAATTTTTTTGGTAAACATTTAAAGTTGAGAGGCTTCATCTCATAAAAAAAACTATATAATTATGAACAATTGATAATCAAAAGAGTATTTTTCATAATAGAGATGTCCGAGGAGATGCCGCCATTTTTTTTTAACATCCAACATTAAATAAAAATTAATAGAAATGTTCATGTTTTTATTAAAATTATAAAAATTTCTAGGCCGCCCAGAAACTCGACGGCCTGTGCATTATTATATATATATATATTTTTTTTTTAATTTGAATAGGAAGTGACACGTGGCGTCGTCTCGATGTCGGTGAGAAGGTAGAAGTCGCAGAAAAAGGAGGTGGTGGTGGCACCATCGGTGAAATTAAGATTCAGGAAGAGAGGGGGGTGACCACGATGGGAAATCGAAATACAACTTCAAAGAATGAATAGAGAAACTGGGCCAATGGCTAAAACTCTGATAAAGGTTGTGATGATGGGTGGTACTGATGGAGTAAATGAAAAGACAAAAGAGAAGAATATGTATTTTTTTAAAATTTGATCATCATTTGTTGAATTGAGTAGTTGTTATTTAACGTATTGAAGAGAAAAAGAAATTGAGTTATGTTTAAATGTTGAAATTGAGTAGTTTAAATGTGTGGCGATATTTTTTTAATTGGTATACAAATAAAACATAGCGGCAAATGTGAGTTATGTTTTGTGATGACATTGTGACAATATTTTTTGTTTATATGTTTTAGTTTTAATCAATGTGAGTTATGTTTAATTTTTACTAAAGAGGCATACAAATAAAACATAAATACTACAAAACATACATTACCAAACATAAATAAAATAAAACATAAGATAATCCAAACATAAAATATCAAACATAGTATACCAAATAAATACTACAAAACAATATTACTAAAACTACAACAGTACCATAATAAACTAAGCTAAGTGGCGATGACCACTAGAGGGGGAGAATCGGTCAGCCTCTGCATCGTGTAGTCAATCTGTATCATATCGTCGTTGTCTCGGAGGATGAGTCGGTGATAGGGGTGGTGCATCGTGCCATGAACTAGTAGGGTGACTATAGTCTAAATCATCCAGACTGAAAGATGGCCCCTCATCCTCTATGGGCACAAACTCCGGAGTCTCATGTTGCGCCTTCGGCTGCGACATGTAAAGCTGACCTTGCATACATACAAATAATCTTAATTTTGTTCTGAAAGAACAAATTTGTACTAACTTGATTATAAAATAACATACCGGAGGTAACACCGGTCGTCCCTGGTCGTCATAATATGCATGCCAACCAACATTGGACAATACCAACCGGTGGTAGTCCCACTTTGTTGTTGCTGGGGGATATGTCATCTTCGAAGCTTTAATGACTCAAATTGAGACTACTAACTTTTAAATATTTATAAACCCTAATTTCAACTTACGTTTAGATCACAAGCGTATGATCCTACCGTGTAGTATAAATTGGGGTGTCGATCTACAGGAATAGTGTATTAAGTTTTAAACAATATTTACTAGTATAGGTTATGGGATTCTGAAAAGGTTTATGTTGATCAAACAATTAAGTAAAATAGAATTAAACAATGGGAAAAGGCCCTAGGTTCAGGTTTCCTATCCTTCTTAATCAGTAAAATTAATACAAATTCTGACTTTTATCTATGTTGCGCACGGTACTGTCATTGTCGCGTGCAATTTAGATCATCTTCCTCGCATACCGCGTACGACATTGTCACTGCCGCGTGCGGTATACTGGGATATTTGTTATGCAACCTGAGAGTTTTATGATCCTTCGATAAGCTTTTGGGCTACCAAGACGGAGGTATTTTAGGTATAAAAATATATTTTTTCCTATACTACCTTGTAGTTGAAATAACCCCAAAGACCCCACCTAAATTGGGTTTCCTAATGTTGTTCCAACTAAGACCTAATCTAAGAAAAGTAGAGATATATCCTAGTCTAAGTAAAATTTATATTATCCTGCCAAGGGAGCACCTTGGGTTCTAACCCTAGTCGTTAAACCGTTGTCATGAATCGTTTGTCTAAGCACTAGTATTTACATGTTTGTCCCTCACACAATGACGTAACGACTATGTAACCTAATGGCATATAGATTACATATACTATGCATAGTAGACAGAACTATGTATGCAAGAATATTTTCTACTTAATTATAGTAATTAATAATAAATTATGCTAATATTTTCTACATATACTAAATTAATAATAAGATATACTAAAATGAACTATATTATACTAATTTATACTAAGGTTTTTAAATTAATAATAAAAAGTTATAGTCATTTATACTAACTTATACTAATAAATAATGAGTTATAGTAATTTATACTAAATTATACTAAGTTATATTAAGTAACATTAATTAAACTAAATCAAGCTAAATTATACTAAGTTACACTAATTAAACTAAATTATACTAAATTAAATTGAAATATACTAATTTATACTTAATTAAACTAATTTGTACTAAATTATACTAATTAACACTAAGTTATACTAATTTTGATACATTTAACAAATTTTAACAATTTATAACTATTTTGGACAAAATTAAAATTTTAAAGAAAATAAGGGACTTACTTGTAAATATGGAAAGAGGAGGAGATTTCTTGGAGAAAGAGAGAAAGTGAGAAGAGAGTAGAAAATTTGATAAAATGAAATTTTTAAAAATTCGGCTGGTCTACCCAGATATATAAACACCCGGGCCACCGAGAAACTCGGCAGTTGAATTCTTTTCTCAGCCGCTGAGTTTCCTGGCGACCCCAAAAAGAATTCAGCCGCCTAGTTTCTTGGCGGCCTGGGCATTTTTAAAATTTATGAAAAATCATGGGCATTTCTATTAATTTTATTTAATATTGGTTATTAATAAAAATTTCGACAGGATATGGTCTCCAGTTTGGCAAGAACTATCAGAGCCGAAATTTTTTTAGTTACCACCTCAATAAATTAAAATTAAACAACCACTATCCATATCTTCAAAAATAAAAAACTACCTCCCACACTAGCTGGGTCCGCGCACTAATACAGACCCGTGCACTAGCTTGGAAAACGCACCACATTCGTGCGCGACTGGGGGAGCACCAGATTTTTTTCCCAGAAAATTTTATTTTGATAGATTTTTTTTAAAAATGTTATAGTTTTTTTTCTAATTAGTATTTTAATAATATGAGTGTTTCAAACTCACATGTCCGGTGTATGGTGATTCACATTTCTAATGTTAGTACTTTATCGCATGCGGGTTGCTAATATTAGAATAATATATCGATAATAAAAACAAAATATGAGACATAAGATAAAAGTAGAATAAATACAAAATATCAAAATATAAGTCTCTAATATCCAAATAATACCATAAAAGTCCAACATATGATATAAGTAGAATAGAACATAATATCAAAATATAAGTGCAACATACGAAATAAAAAGTTCGTTCGAAAAAAATTAGTAATTAGCTATCTCAATTTAGATAATAATTTAGATAATATTAAAGCTTATTAGATATAAACACACGTACCATCGCAAAATCTATTAAAATACTAATTAGAAAAAATTAATATTTAAAAAAAATTATATCAAAACAAAATTTGCTGGTGCTCTTTCCAGCGAGCGCACCAAGTGGTGCTCTTTTCCCGTATGAGCACCACTTTGTGCTCTTCTCCGGTCCGCGCACGGATGTGGTGTGCTTTTTCTGTTGGCGCATGGGTCTGTATTAGTGTGCAGACCCAGCTAGCGTGGGTGGTAAGTTTTGAATTATAAAAATATAGGTGGTGCTTAATTAATTTTGAATTGTTAGAGTGGTAACTAACTAACTATTGAATGAAGATCACCTGTTGATTTTCCTGTAGATATGGGACATCAAGCATATGGAAAATCTCTGTGGCGCCACCAAGATATGACTATATACTGTAGGCTTTGATATCTGTGATGGGACTAACTAGTAACTATAGCTACCTACTTGTGAAAAATATCTTATTTTAATAAGGTTCTCTTGGTGCCACATATATTTCATTGACAGTTTTCATTTTTGCAAAGATCATTATTTCATCAGGTGGACCAAACTAGCTGTGTTGCTGCTGTGAAGGTACGTACTCTGTATCTTTTTAGTTCCCTCTTTTATTATTTGTATTCTTCAGTTGATCAGAGCTCTTATATTTGCCACCTAATTGTTGTCCATGCAAATATATCCTGACAAAATGCGTCTTATATATTATTTTAAATATAACAAGGACAAATCACACATTTAAAATTCTTGAGTATGCATTTTAGTCAATAAAGTGTGTATTCTGGTCATTACTTTTGTGCATTTACTTTTAAAAGAGGAATTATTAAATAATTAATATTTTGACGATCTTAATAAAAAAAAAAAAGCTTGTAAATTAAAAAGTGATTTATAAGTAAGTTATTCAAAAGATAGACATCCTAACAATTATTCACATAATTTGTTTATTGTTTGTTGTTGTGTTAAGGACTGTTAATTTTTGGCGCTGTTGAATACGTTATTATATGTACTGTAAGACATACATCAAATTTAATTATTTTTTATATACATTATATGTTGATAATAAAGATCATGACTGCACAAAGAAAATATCTTAGATTATTCATGAATATTTATGCATATAATTAATTTGTAAAAGTGCCAACTGCAATCATATGTGTGCATGCATGCTGTCGAAACATCGGTCTCCTTCTAAAACTTGTAGTTTTGCATTTTAGTTGAGAACAATTGTGTGCTCGAACGGTACAGAGGTATAGATAATATTCTTATTCGAAAAATTAGATGCAAATATTCAATATCCGAATATCCGTGTAGATATGGATACTGATATGGTTTTATGTTTTAATTATCCGTATTCAAATAGTAGATATATATCATATATTTTAATATATATTATGAAAAAATATTGTTATTCATTATTAAAATTAGATAAATATTATGAACTTTGGTATTTTTTAATATTATTTTAATAAATATCCAATCCGATCCGTATTTGTATTCGGAAAATTAAAAAGAGATATACATATAGTTTTACCACTATTCGCTCCGTATTCGCTCTGTTTTCACCTCTGGCTCTAGTGATAATAAATTTAAATTTTAGCCACAATTGTGTATACTGTAAAAATAATTGGGGGTTTGAAATAGCTACATGACAGCTGTCAGAAAGGAATAATCTTTAGTCACTTAACAAATGGTTATGCGCACAAAATTTGCATTCCGAACCATGTAATTATGTATAATTTTTGAAGCTATAGTCTGTCACGGATCGATTCGTAATATGAATATATTTTTTTATTTTGAAAATTCAAGTGATCAATTTAAACTGTGAAATATGATCATTATAGAAATATGTATTTGGAGACTAAATTGTACACCTTTTTGATTCAACTTTTAAAATAGAAATACAGGTTTATAGCAAGTATCTATTCGTAATATAATATGCAGATTACTTTAACCTCTTTCTACCTCTGAATTGAACAATGTCCATTCAGTGCTTCGAGTTAAAAAAACCCATAAGAAAAAGTATTTGGGGCACATGAACCAATGCAGCTAATGAGAAATTATTCCAAGAATGTACTAAGCTTTGATATATTTTTCAGGTAAAAAGTCTATATTCTTTTTTTGCGCATCGTAATCTTGAGCTTGTAATCGTTTTCAACTTTTCATGTTTCGCAATTATTTTAGACTATGATCCTATATCTTAATTTGTTTTCTACTAGACCATAGACTTGGACAAAAATATAACCAAACCCAAACGGTCGATTATAATATAACTCATGCGCAAAATATTCTCAATTTTGTAGGCGCACTAATCAACGAGATGAGAATACTTTTCTTGTTGTGATAAATTATAAAGCTAAGTTACAAAAATAATTATTTGATGTCCCATCCTATTTTTCACAGCATGTAACAACATGTTGATACATGCATTACCACGAGAAAAAAAAAGCTAATGATAAATGAGATGTTTAATTTTTGGATGAATAATATGATTAATTTTTGAATGAATAATATGATTAATAGCTGATAGACGAGTATCATATTTAGTCCTCCATTATGCTGAACGTATCACGTTTTAGAGAAATAACAAAATAAGATACTTGAAGTGTCCAGAATCAGTCTTTGGTATAGTGGTAAAAAGTAACATCCTCCGTGTGATCAGAGGTTGTGAGTTCGAAATCTGTATGGAGAATTCTTTGTATTAGTGAAAACATTACACTTCTTCATCTTTCTATATCAAAACAAAATGAGAGGTGGCATAATTAATCTAATATCAGTGAAAGCATTACAGTTCTCTAACTTATATATAAAATATTGAATATATAGCTTTAATTCAATCAAAATCTAACCAGATGTTCAACATATGATCACTTGATAAAGTTCATAAATAATAACATGATATTTATAGATTTTTCTGTTGACATATAAAATATGATATATTTTTTTTTCTATAAAAACTACCGTCAGCTGTGAAATTGGATACATAAAAAATAATATAATAAATACTGTCCACTTGGGTCAAGGGTTTAATTTTTTCCTTCCCAAATCTACAGGTTTTGGTGAGAATATGAAGTCACTTTGATCTGGCTTTCCACTTCATAATTATATATAGTTTGATCTCATGAGATATTATGAAGGATCTCATTTTTTGGATTCAAATCCTCACCCTTTGTAGTATCCATTTGCAATAATTACGACACAACATGTTTGTTAAAAGTTAAAACACAACTAAAAATTCATACGAAAAATGCGACACCTCCTCTCCATGCCAGTTTAACTCTTTGACTGACTATAATTATATAAACAAAATCTCAGTATCGTTGCTTTTAATACTATCACAGTATTCACATCCATATTGAAATGATATCCTTCATAATACTGAATTTAAATGGTGCAATTATCATTGCATGTGCTGACATTCGCAGAGCGTCCGGACCCTCATTTACTGTACGCAGTCCATACAATCCTCACACTATCAATCAATAAAGCCTTTCACGGACATGGTCTAAAATCTCAAGGATAAGCATTGCTGGCAGAACGTGGGTCCCAGATGCTCAGATTGTTCTGCGGTGCATAAAGACCGACCTGCCTTTTTCAGCAGGCTTATCACACAAAAAGATCCCAAGGATAAAACAAAGAGTAGACGGGAGGGCACATGTTGTAATTAAACCGAACCTTATAACTATTTCATTATCATGCTCTACCCTATGGATACAGTCCGCCCCGGATGACGGGTACAGAGAATCAAATACACCAACTCCCTTCAGAGGAGGCTATCCGGAGTCGGGACCAATAGATAAATTCTTATCGAGAACAACTTCACTCTGTAGAAAATTAGGCATTGGTTGAATCGCATGTTTCCTGTTCAAATATACGTACGAAAAGGTTAATCCAAGTCAGTGGCAAATGTGAGATTCGAGAAAAGTAAGAGGGTAAAAAGCAGACAAATCCACCATATAAAGTGTGGAGAGAGGACGGCGGTGTGTCTGACCTTTACCGATAAGCTCTGTGATTGCTCAAATGGCAACGCCTAGGGCATTGAACACCGAGCTCTCTAAAATCTAATAATTTCATTTGTTTACAATTATTTTATCCATTCGAACAAAAATAATAAAACCAAACTCTCTCTTACTCTTATCCCTCGAAAGAATCCATTCTCACTTCTCTCTTATTTCTCTCTTCTTTTCCTCTCTCATTCCTCTCTCCTCTCCTGTGTTAATGGTGGATAGTAGCGAAGTGTACGGACTTGAATTGCGCATGTAATGTAGCTAGATCGCTGATCCGCTGCAGGCCGGGATTGTGAAATTCTATATTCGAGTTGCTTGTAGTTGTAGAAGCCCCGAGAGTTGAGAGCCTTAGATCTGACTGGAGAGAAGCTTTAGATCGGAGCGGTTTTAATTAAGGTGAGATTTTTCCTCTTTTATGCGAGATTTTATGTTAAAGTCATACTGTAACGAGCTCAGATCGGACGCTGGAGTGATCCGCTTCAGTATCTGACCATAGAGCGATTAAAGCTGTTGTTTTCTAGCTTCTTTCCGCATCAATCCTTGCAAAAAATCGTCTGAATTCAGTTTTCTCGCAGGCTCCTGTGTCGCCAGTCTGATACAGCGCCACTGTTCAAATTTGAGCTATAAATACAAACACAGAAACAGAGATAGAGAGAGAAAGAGACGAAGCAACCGAGAAAAAAAGAAGAGAGAAAAAAGAGAGAGGGGCGCAAGCGTTAAGATAATACACGCTGCAGGTCATAGCACAGTAGAAAAGAAAAGGGTGAGTTAGTACTTTATCTTTCCATCTCTCTCTCTCTCCTCTCTCTCAACTGTAAGCAGCACTGCACTCACTGAGAAAAACTTCATCAATGCAGAAGGACAGTTCTGAGCTCTCGCACCGACTCCCCTCTTAAAAGTTGAAACCCTAGCCTGCCTTCGCAGCCCTCAAAAGAAAAGTTTTGCGTCTAGGCCCTCAAACCCAACCGAATATATAAAATAAACTCCGATCCCCGATCCCTCCGAGGAATGAGAGTGGAACCATGGAGGCAGATGAGACCAACCGCCCCAACAACCACAACACCAAGCGGCCACGCGGGATCGGTCTCACCAATGGAAACGCCTGTGGAGCCATGACGGCCAACACCGTTTCTAAAATTGAAGAAGGAGATGATGAATCAAGGAAGAGAATGACTCCATGGCAACACCCCTCGTCCCGGATCTATCGCGTGTCCCGGGCGTCAGGCGGGAAGGACCGTCACAGCAAGGTCTACACTGCCAAGGGCATACGGGATCGCCGGGTCCGTCTGTCAGTCTCCACAGCAATCCAATTCTACGATTTGCAAGATCGGCTGGGGTATGATCAGCCGAGCAAAGCAATTGAGTGGCTAATCAAGGCTGCCTCCGCTGCTATTGATAAACTGCCCAGTCTGGACAGCTCCTCATTTTTAAATTCCACTCGGCCAGAAGGAGAAACGGATATGGATCCGGATGTGGCCGGGTACAACAATAATAACCAGCTTACCAGATCGGGATGCAGTAGCACTTCAGAGACAAGCAAGGGCTCAGTGCTATCCCTCTCCCGGTCTGAGAATCGTGTAAAGGCAAGAGAACGGGCCCGGGAGAGAACTAAGGATAAAGAGAAGAGTCAAGACGATACTCCTCATGCAACTACTGCACAAGGCGGTGCTTCTTTTACTGAGCTATTAACTGGAGCATCCAGTCATGGTGGGGCAGCGGCTGGGCCCACGAGCTCGTCCGGGGATTGCATTGCTCAGAAGCAGGAAGGCGGTTGGCATCTCCCAACCGCAGCGGTCTTAACCACAGCCGACTATCTCAACCAATCTGGTTTCTATCCCCATAATCGAAAGAACCAAAACCACAACCAGCCCCCCCAGATTCATCATGGATTTTCTCCTCAGGCCTACAGCAACTTCCCGCAGATGGGGATGATGTCCCTAAATTTCTCGCCTAATGTGACTGCGGCTGGGTCTCCAACTGTTGCGGTGGCCCCCGGGGACCACCAGGAGATGCAGCAGTTTTCATTTCTGCAAGACAGTAGCAACCTGATTCCGGTCGCAGCAGCCGTAGGCCCCACCACGGGTGACTATAATTTGAACTTTTCGATATCTTCGGGTTTGAATTTAGTTGGCGTCAATAGGGGGACCCTTCAGTCCAATTCTCCATCCTCACAAATTCACCACCACAATCAGCACCACCACCAACACTCACACCATTTGGATGGATCCAACCTCCCCTTTTACTTCAGCACACCAGCTGGCGGAGGCGGGGCTGGTGCCACGTCAGCTGAGAACCAGTTCATACAGCTTTGGGATGGATACAATAAGGAGAAAGGGAAAGACTGATGCTAAGGTGGCTTGTCCATGCAGAATCCATGGCTCTCTTTCTCTGGTACGCATTAAGCCTTTTCTTTATTTTTTTCCCAAACTTTTCACGTAATTTTCTATTGGATGCTTTTTCTTTGTTTAGGGCTCTGTAGCTTTTTGCTTGTTTATTGCGTTGTTGTTTGTTCTTTACGGAGATCTTTAATTTTTTGTTCTCGAGGTTGGTTGCTTGTTTGTTTGTCTTTTAATTTCTATTTGCGTGTTAGATGAGTACTAGATTGACGAGTGTCAAAGCAGTATAATTGCTTTTGGCGGACGACCCAGGTGTCAATATAGAGAGGATTGGAATTTTCCTTTGGTTTCTATTTTATTCTATTTCAGTAAATGAATAGTTTCCTTGTTGTAAAAAAGGGAACTAGGGTCTAGCGTTGTGTCTGTCTTTATTTTTTCTTATATAAAGTTAAAAGCCTTTGAACTTCTCAATGCATGCACAAACAATATTCTAGTTATACATTGAGCAGTCAAATGTGGGGACATGGTAATTAAATGTGAAGAATTTTTGTCAACCACCAACTCAATAGATATGAAGGAATGTATATACGTGTATAATTAATGTGAATTATGAATCAATTCTTTCATATTGCCATTGAACAAGTTATAATGTGAATTAATTCTATCATATGGTTCTCATTCCCATGTAATTAAACCTCATTAAAAAAGTATTTAACACTACTACGAAGATATAAATGGAGTAGCACATTTACTAAAGGTCCTTCAATGCATAACCATTGCAATATTTTCATTGCATTAATAAGCAGATATGGATCAAATTGGCGTCTAATTTCATATGACAATCTTTGCTTAAATAAGAATGGTTTTGTGCTAGACATTTTGGTAGTGTGACGTACTTCTTATTCGCCCTTATCTTTTGAAATCAGAAATTCAAGTGAATGAATAAATTTTGATTTTCACATTGAGTGATATACGCACATAAAAAATTTATATTTGTTTTTTTGAGTTTGCTCTGTACAAATTAAAGAGTCAAAACCTTGAACTAGTGGATAAAGCATAATCTTCCAGGTGTCCATTTATTTTGATGATTATTGATATTAAGTTAATTTTTTGTTAGTGAATCGCATCTAAAGAGTAACGGTACTAGCCAGACTTAAAAAAAAAAGATATATTTTTACTTATTCATTAGAGATTAGTTGGTAATGGTTATTTTGACAATCTTAGCTATTATTATTTTTTAAATATTCAAATAAAATTAAAAATTGAAAAGTAAATTTATATGCATGTTATTGGATATAGAGAGCCTAATGATAAAATTTTATACAATGCAAGTATTGTTCAATGATGCATCAAAAACCCTAAATTTTTGAGTCGTTGAAATATTAAGTCACTTGATGTACGGTGAAACATACATCAAATTTCATCATATTTAATTGACATGATATATGCATTATAGATCATGTCTATCATGTTGGGTTTTAGATTTAGCTTAAAGATTGTCAAAATAAAGAATGAGTGAGTCTATGGTACTATGCATATCACGATTTGGTCCGTAATACGGATCAATATTTTCATTTTCAAAATTCTATCGGTCGATCCGAACCGTTCAACATGATTTTTATATGAATATGTACTTGCATATCGAATTTTATATTTTGTAGAATTTTTTTACTATTTTTTAAGATAGGTAGAAAATCACTGTTTTTGGATGGTCCAAAATTTTCAGATCAAATGATTTTCTACTTATCTTAAAAAATAGTAAACAAATTCTAAAAAATATAAAATTCGGTCTACAAGTACATCTTCACATGGGGATTATGTTGAGCGGTTTGGATCGACCGTTAGAATTTTGAAAACAAAAATATTGATCCATATTACGGACCAACCCGTGATATGCATAGTACCATAGGCTCACTCATAAAGAATTATGAAGTGATCCCTCAACTGAACTTGTGTAATATATTATTATTTTGGCAATAAATAAGCTCCAGATCTAATCTCACATATTCCGTTCCACAAATTAGATGTGATGTGAGTATACCTCCCCTTTATTGCTTCCTTACTGGACTTGTATAAATTTATAGGATACAAAATTGCTTATTTAATGGTTTCATGGATTTAGATTATGATTTGCTTAGAAACAAATAGGATATACTTGCTTGTTTTATTGCAATAAATGAAATTAGTGAGGACGATGGATCAAATATACCTTTTCTACCATAATATGCTACGACTAAATATTGGTACAAGGAAAATAAATATTTACATTTTAAAGATAAATTTGAACGATTGATCTTATTCCATCTCACAAGCAATACAAAATTGAACATTAGGCAATGTAGAGCTCCTTGTGGCACTTGATAAGAAACCAACAATGAACTCTTTGGTTTTTGTAGCGGCTAATTTGGTTTGTCTATTTTCCAACTCTTAATTTGAAATCTAAATTTATAATTTTAGACATATGCATTGTGCATCCGAATCTGCTCGCTGTTATCCCTCCTTTTTCTCTCTCCTCAAAAGAGTGAGGAGAGAGAAAGAGGAGAGAGGTAGAGAGGGATAACAGGGTGCTAAAATCCTGCTAGGATTTCAGCAAATCCGAATTCATGCATTTTGTTCATTACGGAGAACATCAAAGGGTCGGATGTGTCTGATAACATTCATCTTTGAAATTAGCATGATAACTTAATTGGCATATATATAGCAAAAAGACAATGTTTTTACGAACCTTCCTCTTATATAATTTGGTCGAAACTAATTAAATATTTTTCTAATTTAGTTCATTACAATTTTTGGCCTAGTAAATTTCTATATGTCTAAGTTGGTCCAAAATAAGTAAATATATGTCTAATCTAGTTCGTTGCTATTTGTGGAAGCCTAGTACATTTCTAGGATTTTTTGTGCTGCAATCTGGGGAGAGTATAGTAAATATAACAGTGACTCAACAGGACAAAAAATTGTGTTGTATGCCAAAAGGTTGAAATGGTATGTCCTAAGAGTCTATACGTATAGACTAGTTGGGACAAAATTACATATATGAAGTAAGTTTGTGCAGACACTTATTGTTTTTGTATTTGTTATTTCCTATTTTCCATGGTAATTTTTTTTATTATATCCATCTAATTTATAAATGGTCTTGTTAATAGCCTAGAATAGTCTTTTTGTATATATTGTAGAATAGTCTAATTAGGTAACATCAAATATTTCACTAACTCTTGTGAACCAACAAGATAAATATAACACAAATGGTATAATGAAATATTAGCTAAGACAAGTAAAAAATTGCTTAATTACTTTCCATTAAACAATTTTCTAGAGAGAAAAGACTTAAGATAGTCTCTTTCATTCAAAAGCAACTAAATCTTTAGAGTATTTGACAACGCGTATGTCAGTAGAGCGTCTTAGAAGTGAAGTTTGGAAAGAAATTCCTATGAAAATAAGGTGAAAATTGGTGTCAACAAAGTTATAGTGAAGTATTGTATGGTTTCAGGCAGCATGTTCCTGCTTATGAAACTCAGTTTCCAATGTTTGTATAGATTATGCAAGTGACTACTAATTTAGCCAGTATTTTCTTTATACAGAACATGCTTGTAATTGAAAATTTTCACAGACCATATTATACCCATATTTTGGGATATTCCAATAAGAAATAACCCTTGTGATAATAATGCTAAAGAAGCAGGATAAGATAGAGAGGAAAAAACTATACATTATAAAAATAATAATATAGAGGAGATATAAAGTGATCTATTGCAATATCCTAGTCGTAAGATTCTAATCTAGCTCTTCTAACTTGTCAAGTACCACCCAGCTTTGTAGGGGCAAAAGGCTCTAAATCCAAGGCTAGTTGGGAGAAAAATAACTAGTCTTTCTAAAGGGACCCAGTTGACCTTCTTCTTAGCTGTTTCTGTAGATATATAATTAAGCAAGATTTCAGCCTGGCAAATATGCTAAAATAAAGTGTAACCTCATATTTTGATGTTAATGGTATGTAGTTGGTAACTAATTTCTATAGTAAGTAGCAACTATCATGCATATTTTAGCAAGTAGCTACTGTCTCATTCTTACTCTTTTTTTGTTTAATAAATTAGAGTAGCTACTCATGTTGTGTGGTTGTTGGCTACTTAGCCCACAAACGTCATAACTTTAAAAAAAGGGGCAGCCTTTCTCATATCATGGGAAAGTGAAAGTTTATAAAAGACATGGAAATTGGTGTTCTCATTTTTAGTTAGGGACATGTTTGTGTGTGTTTGAGAGAGTTCTGATGGCAAAAATATAATGCTGAGAGAGTTGGGTTGGGTCACTTTGTTTGTTTGGATGAAAAATCATACAAGTGAAACTAAAACATAAATTGTCTTGCACAGGTATTGCAGATGGCGGTGATTTGCAAGAAATACATGCAAACTGCTACATCGCCCTTTTCTTCTTGTTGGTGTTATCTGTCTTATCATGCTTGTAACTATCTATGGCTATTTCCGTCAGAATTGATGGTTCGTGTTTATTAGGTCGGGGACATGGTTGTGTCCCTTTGAAAAGAAGGGAATCGGCCTCTTTCTTGTAGCTTTGTTTAATTGCATTTCTTCTGTTTTGTTTAAGAACTACTAAATTATGAACGAGTAAATTCTTCTCTTGTCTCTTTATTTTTTTGTCGTTGTTATGATTTGGGGATCTGATAACTAGCTCCATCTAAGTTGTCCCGTTATCTTGCTCCTAACCTATATATGAAAAGTTTAAAATTAGTGTAGAGCCTAAAATAGAAAGTGGTTGTTCAGATCATTCCCAGGATAAGAGGTGGTTCAAAAGAATACTCAGTTTATATGTTTTTTCATAAGCCCATTTGGCGTTTCCTAACTTTCTTTAAACACTTTACTGCTTGGATTTCGACATTACACTTTCCGTTCACACTTTTGAGTTCGAATTTTGCAACTAAAACTAATATTGTGAAAATTCCAAACAAATTATATAACAGGAAGTAATAATTCACTAAATTGTTTACAAAGTGATAATTCCCATTACAAAAAGTTATAATTCCTAGATTTTTAATCAAATTCATTATTTGTTTGATAGGAAGTAATGATTTGATAAATATCAACAGATAATTATCATTACAAAAAGTGATAATTCATATAAATATTGAAACTGAAAATGCATATTCAAAACAACAAAGTTTTAAATTAAGTATTATTCGAATAACATGGAAAAATAATTTAGTAGAGTCATTATTCGTATAAATAAGGGCTGAGAATTGTGTTTACTATTAAATGTCAAGTAATAAATATCATTACAAAAGGTGATAATTTACGATAAATAAGAGCTGAGAATTGTGTTTAAGTTCAAATTTTGTTCTTTTCTGTACAGGGAGATTGTCACAAACCTTTAAAGTCATTTCCCCCCCCACCCACCCACACACACAATTTAATAGTGAGGACCTCATGAAACTTTTACACAAGTAGCTGAAATTCTGCATATTTTAGTTTGGACGAGTTTACATTGAATCCTCGTCCATGAATTCAAGAAAAAAGGATACCTGAATTCTTGCAACACAGCAAGCTCGATCGGATCTTCTTTTAAGAAGTTGAATTTCTCAGCTAGATCCAATATTGATGCCGATGCATCAAACAACACACGTTTGGCATAGCACCCCAATCCCGTTAGAGCAATTACCGCCACCGTCCTTTTCGTGCCATGCGGTCCCTAATTTCTCTTTCCCAGCCAGCTTGCATCAGCGGGCAAGCGACCCCTAACAGCCCCGTGGCAGGGCCTATGCCAGGCATAAAGGGATATGTCTCAATATAGACAGCGGAGAGGGCATAGAGGGTCGAAACCTGAATGATGAGAAGAAGAGGAAGACGAAGAATGGATCGTCATTTATTTTATTTTGGGAGATACTAAAATGGAAAGGTTACAAGAAGGATAGAACAACAAAGCTATAAAAAAAAGGAAGTCACCTGAAAAAAAAAAAAAAGAGTGAAGATTTTGACAGAGCGGATTTTAATTCGTGCAGCGCATGGATAATATAATCAAAATAGCACTGCATATAACTCGTGCACTACAAAATGATTTCCCGAAATAAGGCGTGGGAAAGACCAAGATAACGAAGCTTGAGACTTGGGGCCTAATAATGGTAATTCACATTTTATGAACTAATTCAAACTTCAAATTTATCGTAAAAATACGGACCATCCGAAATATTTTTTTTTCTTTATTTGTAAAAATACGGACCATCCGAAATATTTTTTCTTTGGAATTGTATTTGGGCCGATAGTTGTTGGACTTTGGACTTGAAAGGAACCAAAAAAAAAATCGCATAAATCGAAAGAAAAAAAAAAGGATTTGGGCCGCTAATTGTACCTTTCTATTCATCGTTTTTGTAATACTTTTATCTTGATTTGTGCTTTTTGTAATGATATATCAAGTTGACACTGACTCACCATTTTTTTTTATTTAGGTACTAGCTCAGAAGCCATGAATTATCGTTTACTACAACGCCTTTCAAAATATGTACTCGTTTTTTTATATACAACAAAATGACATGCCTTGGTTTTGAAGGCCTGGCCTAGTGAAACTTTTTTTCATCAAGACCGATTACTGCCAATTTGTTGTTTAAGGGATCAAATTGTAACCGGACGGTTCGATTCTAAACAAAAATTTTGAATTACTTGAGCGGATCCAAATTTAGTAGCTGTACAGTACAATTGGATCAGCTATATATCCGAAGTAGCTCTTTTATTTTTTTGGAACTCCGTTAACAATTTTGGGTGTAGTTTCTCTTCTATTATTTGTTAATGTTTGATATTACGCTTTATATCTGGATTTATTCTTTGGTGTAAGTTTTTCTTAGGATTCAATTAAAATGTCTATTCAACTCGATCTCAATATGTACGTCGTCGCTAGCTAGGTGCAACAAAATAGTACCAAAATGAGATTACTCTAATTAAGTATCAGTTAATTCTGGCTAATAATTTCGTCCTATGACAATACATCTCGATCTCATGTTAATGAATTAATTTCATGGGATACACATTTTAACTGGGCAGTTTTTTACTTATGCAGTGCAAGAATATATCATGCACAAGACGTACTGTTTTGAGCTATATATTGCAGTGTACTGCATTGTCTTGATTTTTAAGACTTATTTTTCTTTTTTTTTTTTGAAAAACTCGGTAGAGGCTACCAAGTGGTTTAAGACTTATTTTTCAAACTCCTTAAATATACACTTGAATATTGCTTAATATAGTCTTTAGTATTAATTATATCAATGCACACTTCACTATTGCGGCAATAACTAGTGGATTGCTAACGGGTACCTCGGGCAGGGCAGACCCGTACCCCTCCCGGGCAGCGGGCAGAACGGGTACGGGTACAAGGGGTTGGCGGGTACAACGGGCACGGGTAGGCGGGTTTTTTTTTAAAAACTCCGCCCTGCCCGTCTCAAACCCGTGCCCGTTGCGGGTAGACGGGTACAACGGGCAAGGGTACAGCGGGCACGGGCAGGACGGGCACGGGTAGGTTTTTTTTTTTTTTTTTTTTTTTTTTTGCTGTTTTCTGATTTGTTTTATTATTTTTTTTACCGTGTCGTACGAATATTATTACGTGTTTACCGTGTCGTACGAATATTATTACGTGTCGTACGAAATATTATTTCTTTACACGAGTAATTTTATTTTATTTTCAAACTCTCATTCTAATTATATAGTTTCATAATTTATTTATATCTCGAAATTTGTAGTTTACATTTTAAATTGATAATATATTTTGTAAACGTTCAATTTAAATTGATAATCTAAATCTAAATTAAATTAAATAAAAATTCAAATCTAAATTTAGATGCAAATAAAATTAAATCTAAATTGAATATAAATGTAAATCTAAATTAAAATTAAAATTGAATCGAAATTTAATTTAAATCTAAACTAATTTAGCATATTCAGATAAATAAATGAATTAAATCTAAATCTAAATCTAAAATCTAAAATCTAAAATTCAGATAAATAAATGAATTAAATCTAATTTAGCATATTAAATTGATAATATAAATCTAAATCTAAATTCAAATCTAAATCTAAATATCAAATATTGTATATATATATACGAGCTTGGCTACTATGCTTATATAAGCAAAAGCCCCCATATGCTTAAATGAGCATTTTTACTTTTCCAATGTTCAAATGGTCGATCCGACCGTTCATCTTGTTCTCCATATTAATATGTGCTTGGAGACTAAATTTTACATTTTTCTGAATTTTTTTACTATTTATTAAGCCACTTTGAAAGTTTCTGATCTGGTGGTCCAGAATTTTGGCAACACTGTTTTTACTGTTCACCCAGATCAGCAATTTTCAAAGTGGCTTAATAAATAGTAAAAAAATTCAGAAAAATGTAAAATGTAGTCTCCAAGCACATATTAATATGGAGAACAAGATGAACGGTCGGATCGACCATTTGAACATTGGAAACGCAAAAATGAGTTATAAGCATATGGGGGCTTTTGCTTATATAAGCATAGTAGCCAAGCTCATATATATACATAAAATTATCAAGTCACATCTTTATAATTCCTAAATAAATAAAATTTGTAAATTATGTTGAATTACACTATATTATGTTGAATTATGTTCAATTATACTAAATTACGTTAAATTACAATAACTTCGCTAATTATGCTGAAATACGGTAAAAAAATCACTAAACTACACAAAATTACGCTATAGTAGACTGATTTTGCTCATCTTTCTTGAATTATAAAAAATAGTAAAAAAATTCCAAAAATAGTAAAAATTGGTAATCTGCAAGTTCATTATGTAACTAATTTACTGAGCTACCTGGATTGAATGATAGAAATGAAAATCTTAATCGGAAACTTCAACTCAAGTTTTGAGGCTCTTCCCTTTGTTTTCTGACGAATCCGACGGTCGGATCGGTCCCGAAAGGAAGTTAGCTTGGTACAGGGGCTGTGGAGCTCATGTCAAAATTTCAGCCCGATCCGACAGACGGATCAAAAGTTATGCCCTTTTTTGTGAAGCATGCGCAGGACTTGATTAATATAACTTTGGATATTAATAAACTTTGGATATTAATATTCAACATAATTAATAATTTGTATTAAACTTTGGATATTAATAAAAATGTCGGCATTTTAATTATATAGTTTCATAATTTATTTATATCTCGAAATTTGTAGTTTACATTTTAAATTGATAATATATTTTCTAAACGTTCATTTTAAATTGATAATATATTTTCTAAACGTTCATTTTAAATTGATAATATATTTTCTAAACGTTCATTTATTTTTAATAGGTTAAATAAAATATAAATAAAAAATATCTTAAATCAATTACTTTAAAACAATAAACATTTTAAATTGATAATATATTTTCTAAACGTTCAATTTAAATTGATAATATAAATCTAAATCTAAATCTAAATTAAATAAAAATTCAAATCTAAATTTAGATGCAAATGAAATTAAATCTAAATTGAATATAAATCTAAATTAAAATTTAAATTGAATCGAAATTTAATTTAAATCTAAACTAAATTAAATAAAAGGAAAAAAAAAAAAAAAACTCAAATAAGCCTCTGGCGGCACAGGCAGCGCAATATTCAAGTTAACAGAGCAGTTAACAGAGCATTTTTGGCTACAGGCAGCGCAATATTCACATGAAAATCTGTACTTAGTGCGCTGCCTGTAGCCAAAACTGCTCTGTTAATATACTGCGAGTGGGGGGGAAATTTTTTGAATTAAAGTTGTTCGGTTCGGCGGGCAGACGGGCAGACGGCACGGGTACGCGGGTGCGGGTACACCCTTGGCGGGTGCGGGCAGACGGGCAGCGGGCACGGGTTTGGCGGGTACGGGTACACCCGGGTTTGGCACCAAAAAAGGCCACCCTGCCCATTTCAAGCCCGTACCCGCGTACCCGTTTACCCGTCTATACCCGGGCACGGGTACGGGTACCCCGGGCACCGGGCACGGGCGGACCGGGTTCGGGCAGCCCGCGGCGGGCACTGTCAAACCACTAGCAATAACCAATATACTCTTTTTTTTATTCAGTTTAATTTTAAAAAATTATTAAAAATAATTAGGAATTGAATTGCGGAATTAGCACAGTAGCCGACATTTTTATAAATATCCATTATTAATTATAAAATAATAATAATACCCACATTAGCTGGATTTTTTTAAAAATGCCCAAACCGGCCATTAAATGGCCGGTTGAGAATAAAAATGAGAACCGGGCATTAAATGGCCGGTTGGGAAATTTTATTTTATTTTATTTTTTTGCTGTTTCAAAACCTATAAATACCTATCTTTCTCTCTCCTCTCTCTCACAACCCACTCAACTCACGGAAGAGAAAGAGAAGACGATTTCTGAGGCGATTTGAGGCGACTTCGGAGGCGATTTTCCGAGAGCCAAAATGATGAACAATAGCAACCGAGGTAGATCGTCCTATCGTGGCCTAGCGAGAGGAGGGTCAATTAGTGATCAAGGTAAAAATGATGGAAAAAAGAACAACTGTCAAGTATGCTGTGATAAAAAGAAATGTCAAATATGTATGATGGAGGAATTTCTTAGATGACATATTCGGTATGAAATTTCAGACGATGACTTTGTGGAAAATGTCACACTCCGGGACAACCCGCCACGTATTTCTACGTAAGACGTATTTACATCACATACATTATCAATAACAATATAAATAAAGCCACATTTATTTCATAATAAAAAAAGCTTCACAAACGATCATGGCGGACATGGCTAGTAACACAAGCACTGCCATGCCTGCTCAATGTATCAATTATTGAATCATAGAAATAAAACTAAACAACATGTGGCAATTTATCAATCATAAGCCTTCCCGCTTAGTCTCACCCTTGTCCTTGCTCGAATCCTTCTTCGTCGTTACCTGGAACCCACGTAAAAGTGGAACGGGTGAGAGATCGAACCTTCTCTCAGTGCGGGATTTAGTTCCAGCCCAGAGCTTATAAAACCTTTACTTATTCTCACAAATATGAACATACATAATTAAAATGCGTATGCTTCTTCTAATGCAATGCATATCCTATCATTACTTACTACTTTAATTTACTTTCAAAATTCCGTTAATCCATTTCATTTGCCTCACTAGACGGTGAATTCATATGCCGCTAGGTCTTGGCGGTGATAGGACCGCTTCCGCCTACAATCACGTCCGTGACAGGACCGCTTGCGCCTACAATCACGTCCGTGACAGGACCGCTTGCGCCTACAATCACGTCCGTGACAGGACCGCGTCAGCCTACAATCACATCCGTGACAGGACCGCTTTCGCCTACATTCACGTTAACGAGGGGTCCAATAGAACACTAGACCCAATGTATACATCCCAATATGCAAGCATATTGGCCCCTGTTCAGTTTTCTTGTTCGTTCATGTCACGTACATTTATTCAATCACACAATTCATGTCATGCTCAACACATTCTATTCATGCAAGTCCATTGGTCAATGTATATATTCTTTCATGCAATTTATTTATGTACTACTCAAGTCATACGAATGGTTCGAAAAACAACATGCATAATTCCAACTAATGCCATAATAATAAACAATTGAATTACAATAGGCAAGTAAGATAGTTTTATAAAGTCTAGGAAACCCGCACCTGATGTCTGAGTAAATTCTTGATTGTCTCTTACGTCATCTAAATCTTTAAATGTCGAATCTAAAATATAAACATAATAAACATACCTTTTAATTAATGATGTTTGAATTCAATTCTCGTTTTCTAACCTTAATGTTATATCTCATTTATCATTGTTTACTATCTAGGCGAACTCTGACAATTAAATTGGGCTTATAATAATTTGATTTTTACTCTCTGTTTATCATTACGAGAATAAAACAATATAATAAATAATTAAATAAACATAAAAATATATATAAACAAAATAGATGATTTTAGCTTCTGTTAACTTTATCTTTATCAAAACCGAGAGTTTTTGTTTTGACTATATATGAATAATAAAAATATATCCAATTAAATATATATTAAGTTTGAACACATAGACTACATTAGAATAAACTATTTGGTGGAATATAGTTTTCAATCTACAAAAATAGAAGTGAGTAATTATAGGAATTACTATTTATTTCAAAACTCTTTTATAAGAAGATAGCTGTATTGGATATCATCATGTATAACTATAGATCAAAATAATTTATTTGTTTTATTCCAATAAACAAAACGGATATGAAATTATTAAAATACTAGTGATGACAATTAGTGAGTTTAGTCAATTTCTATTTGAAGTTATCAAATACAAAGGTATACACCATATTCCGATTTTGAAATCAGATCTTGATTACTTGATGAAAGGAAAAAGTTGAAACAAATTGTATGATTGCAATTGAATAAATACAAAAAAATTAAGAGAATAACTTCGGATTATAATATCTTTTAAGAAACTAAATTTTCAGATTTTAATTAAGGAATACTTATTCATAAAATTATAGAATTTAGAACGAAATTGATTCTACCAACAAGATCTAATTTATCATCTCCTAATCTATTTAATTTATGCCACAAAATAATAAAATGTTTAATTACCTTGATGCAGAATTTTTAACACAAAAGAGCAGGATTTGAGAACCCTTCGGTGGTTGTGAAGAAAAGAGTGAAAGAGAGATGTGGCAGAGAGGGGAAGAAATGGAGAGGGGTTTTCTCATTGATTATGTGAATACATAAATGGCTGCCTGGAAGGGTTACTAATTTTAAATGGGGTTACGGGGGTATTAATTGGAAAATCAAGGAAATAGAAAATTGCTCATATGGAAAGAAATATAAATTTGCAGATTTCATTTTCTTAATGCTTTGAATTAATTAGAGGCTTCTCATTTGAACCGTCCTATGATTTTTTTGGCCAAATCCGTAATTTAGGAACCAAACATAATTAAATTACAATTATGTTACTTCATTCTTAATAAATCTCTTAAAAAAATGTTTCTAAACCAATATAAATATAATATGTTATGAAAAGACCCATAATCTTTGTTATATTAAGAAAAATCTTATAATCATAACTAATAATGACTCACTTTTAATAGTAAATAGTAGTTAGTTAACAATATTAATTATATGTTAACGTTACATTGGTTTTCATTTTTTTTTTCTGTTTTACATGTATTGAATCGTATCTTCACATTTATCTATTTTATTTTTATATAAACAGTTATATTGATTTAGAAGCTTTATTTTATTTTAATGTCCATTCTTTAAATTATGTGGCGTTACAGAAAACCCCTACGGCTCTGGTTTGAAAAAAGAAGAAGGTTGATCCAGAGCCTCTAACATCGGACGATGAGTTTGTTCCGTGTACTTTTACTGGTAAGACTAGCACTTCGTCTGTTGTGATTGATCCAGATCCGACAATATCAGACGAGGAGTTTGTTCCATGTACTTTCAAGGCTCGTTCTAAAAAGTAGTATTATTAGGGTTTAAAATTTGGATGCATTTGAGCTTGAGTCATTTTAGTTGGATGAATTAGAGTTGTAAATTTTTTGAGTTTCTTTAGTGTCTATTTTGTAGACTTTATTTTATCAATTCAGAGTTTATTTAGACTTAATGTATTGACATGCATGTAGACTTGATGTTTTACATTTTCATTAAAAAAAATCAAATTTGTGGTTTAGTAGAAATTCCAAAATTAATTTTTGAATATGGTAAAAAACAGTAAAGTTATAAAAACTTACATTCAACTAACTTATAACTTAGTCTTAATAAAGTCCACACAAATTACAAATAAAATAGTTCTAAAAGCAACATCTAAATAAACAAGTTCACAACATGCATCAAATGAGAAAATTTAAATCACCTATTACTACTATGCTTAAAATTAAATCCGAGAAACCGACCAGTTGCAGAAGATGGCTTACCAGATGGCTCTGCTTGGCTTCCAAATGCCCATGCTTGGCTTCCAGATGCCCTTGTATGCCTACCAGTTGACATCCTTAGTTAGCTTCCAGATGGCTCTCCCTGCACCCCAACCACATCTCCTCCTATGGCAACTACCTCTCCCATTGCTTCTGCAAACATAACAGATGCATCTAAACGGCTTGTAGCCGTGCTTCGCTGTGGCTCTTGTGACCCAGTTGCCTCTGCGATAACTCGCTCATTTTCTGCCGCATTTGCTACGTTTTTTGCCTCTGCATTGCATTTGTTACTTAGTAAGTTGGTCAAAATTGAAAAGAAATATAATTTTTGATGAATGTTACATACCTCTTAGATTCTTATCGGTAGTGGAACGGTGAGCCTGATGCCCCCTTCGCCTACCTTGCATTTCATCCATGGTCATTACATGATGGTTGTGTTTTCTTCTCCCAACTCTAATCTAGGTTTTGCTAGGAAGAATCCTAGGAGAATTACAAGTAGGCCATTCTTCCATATTGCCATAAGGAACAAACACCCCACTCCAAGTACTTTCAAGATAGTTCACAGTATATCAGTCTACAACAAATTGGTCCTCGCTCCAGTTTCGTTCACGACAAATCGCTAAGACATGAGCGCACGGAATAGATATTAATTGGATACCTCTACATGTACATTCTATTTTGTTGCCGGGCCCGCGTGTCACAATGTACTCAAACTCCCTATGAATAATGTTTATACTTCTAGTGGCACTGCGGGTGACTGGAACGTACTCATTTGGGGATGAAACTTGGTACTGACTTTTGCCGTGCGTATAAGGGACCAAATGCATTTCTGCAGCTTTGGTCCACTGTTTTCTGATCTTTTGCAAAACCCGGTCGGAAAATAACTGATTTGCATCTCTTAAGTTCATTGCTCGCTTCCGCCGCTCAACAAACCATTTGTTGCACTTATAGAACGTATCCTCCACTATGGCAGGCACGGGCATTCTACGGCTCACCCGAAAGACATTGTTGAGCAACTCGGAGCCGTTTGTTGTCATGATACCAAATCGGTATCCTCTATTACAGGTTTGAAAAATCTTTTCATAATTGGACGGCTCCATCACATTATTGGGACGTACTTTGCCCACCTTCTTTAAAAATGTATTACACTTTGGATTTAGTTGCACAAAAACAAATAAGTGTTACTTCATTTTTCTCATAGTCTTATAAAATAATTAAACAAAATGTTATAAATTAGACATACCCAGCAAACTCTTCGAACATCTCTTTCAACCTTCTTGGCTTCTTCTTCCTGGCTCCTTATTTGAACCTCTATCCGAACCACTTGTCCTTTCCATAATTCTGGACCAGGTTGTCAGCAACATGCTGCATAGAAAATATGTGCACAAAAAGGTCTGGAGACCATCCGTATTCTACTGTCAGTGCACATTTGATCCCTTGTGCTGGTCCGATATAACACATACAAATTTATCAGCTCCAAGCACTTCATTCCTCAACCACTGCAAGAAAAAATCCCAATTCTCACTATCCTCCTTCTGCACAATTGCAAATGCAATAGGCAACAATTAGTTCTCGGCATCATAGCCGCAAGCTATCAAAAGCCTTCCCTCATATCGCCCAAACAAGAAGCATGCATCTATGCTGATCACTGGTCTCAAGTACTAGAACGCTGCAATGCATAGACCAAAAGCCCAGGCTACAGCCCTGAATTGAATAGCATCTTGAATAAGCACTCTGTGTTTATCTCGTATCGGACAAGTAAGAAATTGGTACTTAGAGCCGGGATTCTTATCGCAGATTCCCATAAGCATTGGTTTCAGCAAGCTGTATGAACCTTTCCAACTCCCAAATGGTTCTGATTGTGTTGTATAATTTGACGCAACTGAATTTTGGCCAGAACTTCCAACCCCTGACTCTATCAGAACTCTCTTCATGTAGATTTCTATTACAAAATTTTCAGTGGCCTTTAACTGCCCATACAGGCCTCTCTATGCAGCATCACTTAGTATCGTCACTCTGGTATAGGTCGGGGGTGTTCCATCGTTCACTCGGGTTGCCAATTCTAAGTTCCACCTTTCTGGGTTATAACGAGTGTATTCGTAAATCATGATTTTCGAGTCCCAAAGTGAGATATCATTGGGAACCATGAATGAATTAACTGACTCTTTGGAGTAATAATCCCCATATATATTAGTAAGAAACTTCTCACCACAGTGTAATGAAATCATAGCCATAGCCAACAAACTATATTTTGGTAAATGGTAAATAATTGTCAGGTTACTAATTTAAATGTATAGGTTGTTGAAAAAAAATAAAAATTAAATAAATTTAAATTAAATAAAAAAATAAATTACCTGAAAATCGCCTTCGAAATCGCCTCAGAAACCGCCTTCTTTTTCTCTTCAATGAGTTGAGTGAGTTGTGAGAGGGAGGAGAGAGAAATATGTGTATTTATAGGGTCTGAAACAGCAAAAAAAAAATTTCCTACCGGTCATTTAATGACCAGTTTGGGCATTTTTAAAGAAAATCCAGCTAAGGTGAGCATTATTATTATTTAATAATTAATAATGGATATTAATAAAAATGACGGGCACAGTAGCGTGAGCTCTGGTTTTATATGGAGAGACGCAGGTTTGATTCTTGAGAAAAATTAACATCTAAAAGATACTAGTGTTTATAGGACCTTTAATAAAAAAAAATTTGGAATGGTTTATTGAGTAATAGTTTGAGGGCTACATAATAGATGCTTTCATTGAGAGTAAATTTTTTTTGTGGGTTACTTTTTCCTTCCATACAATTTAATACTGAAATGCTGTTTCCATCCCAGTAGTGGAGTAACCTATATATATATTTGCAACCGATGATTTCTTGAAACGTCATCATCTCTAATTATGGAGAAAACATGACTAAATATATAGGTACACACTACACAGTATACATACAATTAGGCAATTAGCAGATGGATTGAACAAAAAAGCCTGAGAACCTAATGAACCATATACAGTATACATATAGTTACTGATCATCGAGTCAAAACAAACTTTTCTCTGATAGTATTCAGCTACTAGCTGCTTTGTTTTTGTTTTGCACCATTGCTACTTTTTCAGCCTTTATTTCAGAAAAGCTATAAATAGGCACACTTCATAGCTAGGTCAAATATTGGTTTCAGATTTCACGTACAATTAATTGAGCTATATTAGCTAGCTAGGCCAACTACATATCCGCTGTCAATTTAATAACTACATAATTTTGTATTTCTAAAGAGAATGACAACAAGGAAAAGAAGTAACGAATAATTGCTAAAAATATTTAATAATTTATTAATGATGTTAGGGTCAATTAATACATACAAAAAAGTATATATGGAGGTGAATCATATACAATTTTCACAACAAGGAGTCAATATTACAGTACTAATAGCATTTTACTCTAAACTATAAAACAAAATCATGTCTAAGCAAGAAAATTTTGAAAATGAAAAGGGGTAAGTGAATGTAGATCCGCCTCTAATATAAATACTGCAGAAATATTAGAAATCAATATAAATAACCCAAAAACCGTCTAAGTTATGGTGATATGCATATTAAGGATCAACTCGTAATATGCATATAAAAAATCACTACTTTCGGATGGTTCAGAACTATTAGATCAAGTGATTTTCTACCTAGCTATCTAAAATAATAGTAAAAAATATAAAAAAAAATATAATTCAGTCTCCATGTACATTTTCATATGGAGATCATGTTTAACGGTTCGGATCAACTGTTTGAACTTTAAAATGAGATATATTACTGCATCCCCACTTCATAATTTGTTCCTAATTAGTGCTGCCAATTTGGGTATTTTGTATGTGCAAATCCAGAGGAATAGTTGAATTAAGGTTATTCTTTCTTTTGTCTTTTCATGTTTCCTTTAGATCTGCATGCAGAATTGTAAAGGCATATGCATGGTCAACTCAGAAAGTGCACTGATCTTGGGAAGCAACATCAAGGAAAAGAATCAGCTTTATATTTTCTTTTCTTCAGGTGCCGTGCCAGGACAAACACACACTACTATCCTATATTTTCCTCCCATGCATTTTATTTACCATTTGGAACCCTAGCTCTTCAAATTTCAAGACATCCCGCATTAATTCCTCTCCATTTCTCTTTTCTTGATGAATTTCTGCATGCTAATTTGCTAATTATGTATATATCAACTTCAATGTATATATGTACAGATACATCTATGAATGTATATACTAATTCAAAATAATTAGTAGGTGAAAGGTGTATATGTTATACTTGTGTAAGTATAATTCTATTACATTTAATATATATTCAATTTCTATGTAAATTACTCATCTATATTTGCTGCTTATAATATTTTACAAAATTTTAAACTAGTGCATCATCTTTGGATTAAACTTGTATTAATTGGCCAACTGGTAACTCTATATATATACATGACAAATGTATGGCACACATCCATTGTGTAGAGAAATGGATGGAATATATGTAAAAACAAAACAGGCCTCTCTCTTTGACATCTCTGAGCAAAGAGTTCCAACAAGGTAAGACCAAAAAAACCCATGGCTGAATGGCTGATCCACTTCTCAAAGCTCTTTCTCTCTTTCTCAGTACTGGTCTTTCTCTCACTTCGCCAGGCCAAGCCGAGCCCACCCAAGCACAACAGGTTAAAATACATCCTAATCCGAGTCATGAGAGAGAAACCTAGAGAGAGACTGTGAAGTGTGAAGCATCAAGCATGCGAATTCCTGTCAGGATAGAGGGGGCGTGAGGCGAGAAGTCAAAAAAAATGAAAAGAATGCCCCCCTATAGAGCGTGAAGCCGTGAATAGCATCCAACCAACAAGAGAATCGGCTCTCTGAGTCTTACAATCTATAATGAAGCGTGTAACGGGTCATAAACTCTCGGGATCGATATACCAAAGTTCCTCTTATTAATTAATTGTAGACCCATCCAAATTAACTTGTCAATTAGTTTAATATTTTATTCTAATTCTTAAACATGTGCTTAAACTTGTATGTAGTATTATTGATCATGAAATGTTTGATATATGAGTATGAAAAAATAATCAAAGGCAGGAGGCCCCTGTACAAGGACTCGTTACATGAATACAATATATAATTATGCCACTGAGAAAAGCAAAAGGTGTTGGAGGTAAAAGAGCGTGATCTTTGACCGCCAGTCATACGCACCACACACGGAGGACTACGGCCCAAACATGTAACTCCAATTTCACAAAAAATATTAAAAATATTAACAGTAAATAAAAACTAAATTATTAATTGCAGCAATTCAATCAAGTATGAGAAACCGAATTTACGCAGTTATTAATTGGACCGATTTAAGCTTAACTTAAATGATAGATCCTTAATTGCAAATACAATTTTAATTACTTAAAAAATAAAAGGAAAAAAAATAGTACGTACTTAATTAAAGATGAATATATAATTAAGCAAAAACCAATATATAGAAGTATATAAATGATGACAACAATATAGAATAGATTCGGTTTGACACGAGCAGAGAGGGGGACCACTAGTAAGAACAATTAATATAGCGAGGCCGGAGCTTTCTTGATTCGAGTACTAATTAGTTTGCTTTTATATTCAGGTTTCGGTCCAATGATTAGCAACGACCTTTTTTTTAGTTCATCAGTGCGACTAATAATGAGTTGATCCGTGTCAAGGGCCATTCATTAAAATATATACAATAGGAAAATAGGAGCTGGTCCAGATTGAACTCGTTACGAGCTGGCTCGTCCGAGTCACGAGAGAGTTAACTTTAGAAGTCCGAGCTGAAATCTTAGCTTGAAATCGTCACGAGCTAGACCGAACTAGCTCGCGAGCTGACGAGCTGACTTGTTGGGTCTGGCTGGATCTTGTTTTAAGAAGAAAATAAATTCTACAAACTTTTTGAATCGAGCTGGACTGAGCTGGACAGTATAAAATGCACACAAATTCATACAAATTCACAATTTGATGTCTAGCCGAGCTAGCTCGCGAGCTGGCGAGCAAGCTAGGCCCCAGCTTGAACTCGTTAATTCTGGACCGAGCTAGTGGCGAGCTGGCTTGTTAACAGCTCAATCCAGTAACGAACGAGCTGTTAGCAAGCGAGTCAGATGCGAGTCACAATCAAACCACGAGCTACGAGCTTTCTTGCCACCCTACTACTGATAGCACACAAAGGCAGATTTGAGATTTGAGAATTGTTATAGTGATAGCACACAAATAGGGTCATATATATTGATTAGATTTGAGATTGTTATCGAATTTTGTTGTGATTTCTTGTTGTAAACTTTCTTATATGTTTTCCGCTATTATAATTGTTGAAATTACATATCCAAAATTAGGCCTATTAATTTTGTAAACAGGGTTCAAATGGAAGTTTTTTTTGTGCCTTTATTTTTAAAACATTAATAACTTAAATGTCAAAATAAAATTGTTAAATTGTTTTATATCATTTTCTGTATGCAAATTTATATATTATGATATTTTAACTTTGTTTTGATTGTTATCATGAGCTTCGAAAAATATACTGCTGTGGATAATTTATAATGTGTATAATTTATGGACGTTGATTTTTCAATTTATTGATTCACATAAAAATTAAATTGAATAACAATAATTTTATATATATACATGTAGAGAAAAACCTATACATCACATCTAACTATTTAGTTTTGACATAGACGATTTAGAATTTTATTTTATTAGAAAATAAAAAATAAAAAATAAAGGCATGACACACACACACAAAATGTGACCCTCCTAGCATTTATTATAGAGAACTAATTATAAGTTGCTGCTCTCAAATTTAAAAGACCAATTGATCCATTAAATCCACAAATAATCAATACGGCATTTAATACTCATTGAGTTTCTATATTTGCTATACCAAGAGAACATGTATATCATAGCAAAATTCATTATTGTCATTTATATTGTTGGAAATATAAATTAGAAATTCAAAAATATTACTGGAGTTGATCATATATAAAAGAGTTATTTCTTCACATTAGTCAAACTGAATTAAATGCAAGATATTTAGAAAACGCAATACAAATTTGACAATTAATTAAAATATAATCATGTAACTTAACAGAGGCGAAGGCAGACTTCCAAGTTACGAGGGTCAAACCCCGGGAGTTTCATATGGGGCTCAATCATTGATGTCTCATTATTAGACCTATAAATCCGACCAATTTCTGTACCAAAATCTGTGTTTCAAACCACCAAATCGTGTCTTTACATTGAATATCTATAGCATGTGGTACTGCTGCGTTTTCATTCTTACTTTGCAGAAAACGAGCGAAATCAGGGAAGATTGTGAAGTTCTGGAACCATACACGCGGGCCGCGCCACATCCGAAGCGGGCCGCATCAAACCCTGATGCGACCACAGACGTGATCTCCATTTTACACACGCGAGGAACACAGACACGCGGACCGCATCCACTACACGCGGGTCGCGTGAGACTATTCCGGAAACAAAACAGAAAAGGAAACAGAGGCTCAATGAAGGAAAGGTCGGCCAGAAAAGCTATATCAGGGGATTCCTTGCTACAGGGGATTCATTCTATTCTTTATTCTACACTTTCAGAGAGCGAGAGACAGATTCTAGGGTTTGGACTTGACGGCTAGCTTGGAGACGAAGTTGAGAAGCGAAAGACGAAAGTTCTTCACGGATCTTCTTTGTATTTCGGGTTTTGTCATGACTATTTCATCTATCATTTGTGTTATTTGCTTTATGACTATGTGTGAGTAGTTTACTTAGTTTCTAGGGTTACGATGTAGTTTGATACTTTATTTTGTATGCATGTTGTTTGAATTTGTGTTGAATGTTAGTGTTTAATTATTTGAGTAGTATTTTAATTGCTTTGTTGAAGTTGATTGAATGATTCTTGATTGTCTACTGTTAGATGTCTATAGCATCTTTTCTAGTACTTTGGCCTTGATGTTTCTCTCAACCAAACTTAGTATTTGAGGTAGGTTTACGAGCCGTGAGGCGAGACCAAAAAGTAACTGAGAGGTGAACTTTTCCACTTATCGAGAGGTAGTGGTTACCTTTAGTAAACCGGACAATTAACTTAGATTAAAAACCTAAGCAGGTGAAGTTGCATTTCCGATACCAGGTTTATTAAGCCAACAAACAAGAGTTGAGGTTTAGGAACATTAGGTTCGGTCAATGAATCCTTACACTAAAGAACAACGCAAAAACAGACAACTGCTACATTTACTCGAGGTCCACGCGGGCCGCGTATGAGAGTACGCGGGTCGCGTCTTCCATGCGGACCGCGTATGAAAGTACGCGGGTCGTGTGAATGGTACCGAGAGGCAAGGTTGATAATGAAATCGAAAACCCTGGAAACGCTTTTCTCTATCTGATAAAAACCAAACTTTACTTTCTGTTATTTCAATTATTTCTGTCATTACTGAACTTAGGAAATTAAACAAACCAAATCAACCTTTTCCAACTTCTAATACCTAATTGATTTAAGTAGAGTTCCAGATTTGATTTTGAACCGTCCTGTGGATCGATACCTGACTAGACTATACGACAGGATTGTGCACTTGCAGTCTTAGTCGGAAGTTAAATCAAGGTTTAAAAGCTACAGCTTGCTGTAGTGAAACTTTGTGATACACTTTTGTGCGAACAAGTTTTTGGCGCCGTTGCCGGGGACAGCATCATTTATCTTTTCTGGATTTTTGCTTATTTTGGTTAATCTAGATTTTAATCTGTATTTTTTCTTTTATTTTTTCTCTCTCTCAGGAACACACTGACTTACATACCACCTCCGACGGGTGATTACCATCTCAGGAGTAGAGGACCGATACCTGACACGGACCGCATAGATTTGCACGCAGGCCGCGTAGCTCTTCTTGAAACCGACGCAAGATCTGTGCACTCAGCTCCAGCTGGAACACCACCTCACGCGACCCGCATACAAGACACGCGGTTCGTGCAAACCGACCCAGACATACAGGGACCTTCCAGCAGAGCAGCAATGAGCAACAACGGAGATGAAAAATGGGGCGAGAATCTGACTGATGATGAGTACCAGGAGGACATCGTGCCAAGGACATTGCGAGAGTTCAATGTGCCGAGGGCTGGAGACGTGAGAGGAGCAATCAGACTGCCGCAAATTGCAGGACAACAACTGAACTTCAATCCAGGCATTGTTAACATTGTGCAGCAAAACACTTTCCATGGGTTGGATCATGAAGATCCACACTCTCACCTCCAAACTTTTCTTGAATGTTGCACTACCATTAGAACAAATGGTGCAACTAATGATTATATCAGACTTGCTTTATTTCCTTTCACTCTTAGGGATAAGGCCAAAAAATGGTTAGGGTCACTACCAAGGGATTCGATTACCAACTGGAGGGAATTGTCCAACTCATTTCTGACTAGGTTTTTCCCACATAAGAGAACTGCCAAGGTAAGGACCCAACTGACCAGTTTTAGGCAAAGGTCTGACGAACCCCTAAACGAAGCATGGGAAAGGTTTAGGGAGTTGCAGTATTCTTGTCCACACCATGGTATACATGACTGGTTATTGATTCAGACTTTTTATGATGGTTTGACAGAAAGCACTCGTACTTCTGTTGATGTTGTTGCAGGTGGAGCACTGATGTCAAGAGAACCTCTTGAGGCATTGAACTTGATCGACAACATGGCTCAAAACCAACAGTGGTCCGGCCGCGACAATTCCAGACCTGGAGGAGGCGGCCGATTCGAAGTCGATCAGATCACAGCTCTAACCGCCAAGATGGAAGCTATGCAGAAGGCTTTCGACAAAATGAGTGTCAAATCTGTTGGTAGCCATCCATCACAGCCGGAGTCATGTGCCATGTGTGGGGAGGAACATTCCTATGAACACTGTCCATTGGCGCAAAGGGATGATGACGAGCTCGAACACGTGAATTCTCTCAATAGCGAGCCATCATACTTCCCAAAACCTCCATTCAACCGAGCCTACTCCAAGGATCCGGTTGAGCAACAAAACTGGAGGTGGAAGCATACCCTCGTATGCTAAGTTTCTGAAGGAGATCCTTTCAAATCGCAACAAACTCCAAGAATTCTCAACAATTCCGCTCAATCGGGAATGTAGTGCGCTCGTGCAAAGCAAATTACCGAAAAAGTTAAAAGATCCGGGAAGCTTCTCGATACCATGCACAATTGGCACGACGAATTTTACGAGGGCTTTATGTGATCTGGGAGCAAGTGTGAGTCTAATGCCAAAGGCAGTGTTTGACAAACTAGAATGTGGAGAACTTTCACCAACACAAATTGCACTGCAACTGGCTGATCGATCAATTCGATATCCTGAAGGAGTGTTGCTAGATGTACCGATCAAAGTTGGAGACTTTTGGATACCTGGAGATTTTGTTGTGGTTGACATGGAAGAAGATGAACACATTCCAATCATCCTTGGAAGGCCATTCCTCGCCACATGCGGAGCAATGATTGATGTTAAGAACGGAAAAATTTCACTGAATGTCGGAAAAGACAAGGCGGTCTACGACATAAATAGAGCTTTGAAATACCCTTCTGACATTGATCGTGTCTTCAATTTGGGTATCATGGATGAATTTGAAGAGGAAGAATATCCATATGATGAATTGGGAGAATCCATGGGTATGGAGGAACTGGACAACCTTTTTAGAGGGGAAGATGACGCTGACATTGACCGTGTCTTCAGTTTGAGTATCACAGATGAATTTGAAGAGGAAGAATATCCATATGATGAATTGGGAGAATCCATGGGTATGGAGGAATTGGACAACCTTTTTAGAGGGGAAGATGACGAAAGGCAACTCGAGCAATACATCACCGCTGAACCTGATGAAGCCTACGCTGAAACTTGCGCGAGTTGTGCCACTGTCATAACAAAAGAAGAGGAAGAATCCCCCAAATCTAAAATTCTGCAGTCCGTGTCGCCTAGCACGGTCAATAACAAAGTGAAGAAAAGGGAGAAGACAACCTCTCATCCACAACTTGAGCTCAAACCTCTTCCATCCAACCTCCGTTACGAATTCCTGGGACCTAACCAAACCTACCCGGTGATTGTCAGTTCTCGGCTCGATAATGTTCAATCCAAAACAAGCTCGTCAACATACTCAAGATGCACCGAAAGGCTATTGGTGACAAAATAGACGACATCAAAGGCCTTAGCCCGACCGTCCCCATGTATCGCATCCTACTTGAAGATGAGACAATGGAGGAAATGCAAGAATTAGAAAAGAGTTGGCACGCACAACCGCATGAAAATAAGCTTTCCGATCCTCTGTTGACTTCAATTTCTATCAAACCGGAAGAAACCAAAGTTCTAATCATAGAATCAAGGCCTCTTCCAACAGTTCTCAACATTATCACACCAAAAAGTTCTTGGGAGAACTACGATGCGGTCCATGGTCGGAAGGTGAAGATAAAACAGTTCGTGGTTCATCTGGAATCTCAATGAAACAAGGGGTCGAGTTAATGACTTTAAACAAGCGCTCCTTGGGAGGCAACCTAAGACCATTTTTATATTTTTCATAATATTTACTTCTAGTTTATTTAGGACCTTAACAGAGAAACAACTCATATCCACCTTTTTCCTATGATTAGGTGAACATATCAGAGGAATGACTCGATCAAAGACACCACGGAAGACAGGAAAATATCCTCTAGTACGGTCCGTATCAATCAATACGGATCATATTAGTGGATAGGGGGTGAACGAAGGAGAGTAAGAAGAGAGAAGTGGTGGATACAGCCCGTATTTCCCAATACGGTCCGTATTCATAGAAGTTAAGACTGAAGGCTAATCCGGGAGATGCGAACTTGTTAACGAAGAGACATTTGAAATCCCGCGCAAATCACATCTCATAACTGTTAAACTCTTGAGTTTTAATTCCTAAACCTCCCTCTCTCTCTCTATTCTCTCACCCTCTATCTTCCCTCTTCCTTCCTTGCCGAGACTGAGCCCACCTCCTTGCCGCCAATCACCATCACCACCGCACCCATCACCGCCTCTCCTTGGAGCCGCCACCGCTGTCTTCCTCTTTGCACCATCTGATGCCCCTATAAGTGAATATGATCAGTTCATCCAAGCTATGCAATGGATGAACCTGAATTTTTAGGATCTCGCCACACGCTCGCGAGTGAGCAGCCAGCGGATTAAGCAAAACCTCTCCTCACTTCACCAAAAGGTCGATCAAGTCCGCAACAGCATGGAGGAGATCTCGTGAAGTGTTGACAGGGGTAGGCGTGCGATCTAGCAAGCACACTACCTGAATCAACAGTACTACCAGTTCACCCTCAACTCTGACTCCAGTACCAACCACCGCTCTACGGACTTTTCGACCCATCATTCTACGAGGAGATCCAGCGTCCACCACCACTTCCACCACCTCAGGATTGAGGTGTAGTGAGTTGTATCTTTCCCTCGGTCTTTTTACTTTATTACTTCCTTTATTTTTATCTCTCGAGCATTGGGGATAATGCTCAATTTTATTTGGGGGGTAGGAAGGTAAATTGACCATGTATCTTTAAATTTTTCGCATTTTAAATTCTTAGGTGCTAGTAGTTTTACTCAATTTTTGACTAGGGTTGGAGGCTTTACCAAAAATCCTAGAATGATTAGATTGAGCTTTTTAGCTAGCTTGCATTTTTATTTTTATTTTAGGAGTAGGTTAATCAAATAGGAACTGTTTTGAATTGAGTTAGACTAAGGTTTAGACAATTGGCCATGGTACCAAAAATTCAGAATTTTTAAATAATTAGTGATCTCAAAGTGAACAATTAATTGCTAACCATGAGTGTTGACCAAAATCGCAGACCCTAAAATTTTTATTTATTGAGTAATTTATTTTTGCAGTCTTTTAAGCTTGATAGTGTCTTAAAATACTCATTTATTATAGATAGACCCCTAGCAAAACTATGCAATAATTCCTTGTATGAATGAATACTTGGAATTGTGTGTAATCATGGTGCTTGTGACACAAAAATATTTTATTTTTCAGAAAAATAGAAAAATACAAAAAAAAATCCGAAATGAGAAAAATTAAAAAAAAATGGAAAAATATAGAAAAAGAAAAAAAACAAATAGAATAAAAGATGGAGGATAAAAAGAGTACAGGTGCCTACACAAGACTGGTTACCAATAGGCTCGAGAAAACCTCCCAAATTTTAAATTTTGTACATATTTAATTCTTCAAAAAATAGTCACAAGTACCAATACACTTAGTTGTCATACTTTGCTCCAATCAATTGGGAAGGAAAATCAAAATTTATATCATTAGAATTCCTATTGATTGGAAGGGATCCATTTATAATCGAAGGGGAAATTAATACTCTCAATTTTAAGGATATTTGTGAAGTAGATTGTTCGATAATAATTTTTCTAGGATAAGCACAATGAGGTTAATCATGGGGTGAATAAATTGTTTAAGGGAGAGGTCATGAATATTTTAGAATTCTAAATTTTTATTGTCATGCCAATTGTACCAAACCCAAGTTCTAATTTAATTTTGAACAAGTCCTTGAGATTGTATGGTTTAACCTAGACCAGATCTTTGACCAGCTGGGATAAGTAGATTGTTCGATAATAATTTTTCTAGGGTAAGCACAATGAGGTTAATCATGGGGTGAATAAATTGTTCAAGGGAGAGGTCATGAATATTTTAGAATTCTAAATTTTTATTGTCATGCCAATTGTACCAAACCCAAGTTCTAATTTAATTTTGAACAAGTCCTTGAGATTGTATGGTTTAACCTAGACCAGATCTTTGACCAGCTGGGATCGTTGCTTGAGGACAAGCAACAATTCAAGTTGGGAGGCGTGATCAGAGTCAAAATAATGATGATTTACGTAGGGTTTTGGCTTAGGTTTTGCATATTTTCTCACACTTAAATTAATTAGAGAAAAAGGCTACTGTCACCCTTCTTTATGTTTTATTGCAGAAAATAGGTTTTGGGACTATTTTACATCAAATAGAGCTAGAATCGGGTCAATCGGATCAGTGACGCTTATCGATAAAGTCTCTGTTACGGTCTGTATTGCCTAATACGGACCAGGCCTAGCACATACCAAAAGATAGCGTTGGAAGCATTAAATCCTAACCGTCAAGGTCCTAATACGGACCGTATCACCTAATACGGTCCGTAACCGAAGGCGCCTCTTGGGGAATAACTGCTGACAGCTGTTTCCAGATCAGTTTCTTAGCCCCTACTCAACCTCCAGACGTCCCTCCACTCCTATATAAGGCCCTTAGACAGAAGAAGAAGTTATCTTTGTAATTAGGATTAGATTTGATTAAAGTGAAAAGAAAGCAGTGCTTGTAACAATGCCGTTATGCGGCTAAGTTTCTTTTCTTAGGGCTAGGCAGTAAACCTTGTTACTCTTGATGTTTTGATATATATATTTCTGTTGATTATGGTTTCTTGTTATTGAATCTAAATGCTTTTGTGATTTACTATCTCTTCATCTAACTCAATGATCTAGTTTGAGTCCGTTAAGGTAGTGACAGTACTTTAATGGTAAGAGAAACTATTTGTATGAATTAGCCTCGTTGAGATCTATTAGGTTTATGTGAAGAAAACCTTAGCGGGGAAACCATAAACCAGACCAACAAAATGCGAACCAAATTCCATCACTTGCGTAAGGAAAATCCCAGTGACCTGTGTAGTAATTTGGGGTACTTAAGAGATCAGACATTTGCGTAAGGAAAATCACAGTGTCATATGTAGAATCTCGATGAAAGATCTGTCATTCTTGCGTAACATAAATTGCAATGACCTATGTGGTGTCTTTCATTAAACAACAACAGGAAATCAGACGCAACAGAAATATATTGTCAAGGCGGATTGAGTAGCAATGGTGTGCCGAAACCCTAGGAATTCTCATCTCTATCTTTATTTTAATTACTTTTAATTGCTTCCTAATTTACATTGATCACAACAACATCTCTCAATTTTCAGATTTCGTCTAGCCTTTCAAAAGATTGTGATTCGATCGCTCAAAGCACTGAACCAATATTCCCTGTGGATCGACCTCGAATATACTACTCGATAGGATTGTGCGCTTGCAGTCCGAACCGATAGCATTTCCGAGTTTATAAATATTAAAAGAAACATTGCTCTCTTTTGAGTGATCACTTAACAATATCAATTTATGGGATTTGGCGGACCGCCTGCGAGCCATAAGAGTCTATGAGAGGCCCTTCATCGAATTTCTATCAACACTACAATGGGATGGCGACATGATCAAATACCGATTATTCAACCGCCCCTTTGCCGTAACAATGGAGGAATTTTGCAAGGCGCTGTCCATTCCCACCAATAGCGAAACCGAATTAGGCACAAGGGAGAAACGCATGAAGTACTGGGAAATTATCGCAATTGATGAGCGCAAAATATACCGCAAAGACTCACGCCTCATCTCATCGATCAAACTAAGGTATATTCATATTATTTTAGCTAATTCTATTTTTCCCACAGGAGAAGACACAACGGAGGTTAGAGAGAGGGACATTTACCTCATGCGATGCATGAGAAGTCACAAGCATCAACCGCATCTTGGATACCACATCCTACACCACCTCAAATCGGTGGCCGCCGACAAAAAGAATAATCACGTGGTTTCCGTTGGTTGTTATGCAACCCTTCTTGCGCACCACCATAACATAAAACTCATCGGCAAAAATGAAGTATTCGGAGCCAACCGCCTCAACATGAACTACCTAGTAAACAACGATCACGTGCAAGCGGTATTCAATGCACACACAGGAGACATCAAGTACACGTTGAAAATAGGCGAGGGAATGACCCTTCATATAGGGACGGATAAGGGATCATTCCAGTTTGGATACGAATCTGAACATGGAGACGATGCACGAAACGATGAGGAAGAACCAATAGAGAAAGAATCAATCGAGGAAGAACCAACCGAGGAGGAACCAACCGAAGAATCCATGGAGGAAACACATAGCGCATCACACAACTCATCCTGCCATCATCATGACATGGCTTTCGTACGCCACCTCATTCCTCCGCGCGACAATACCAACGAAGCAAACTCCATGCCCGCACCTACCGGATGGGACCAAGAGACAACCATATCTCAACCTCGCGAACCCGGTCCAACCGCACGTTACGCCAACAATACCCTCGAGAATTTGAAGAAACGCACCCGCTACTTGGAGGAATATTTGGACAAGGTAAACAAAGCCCACGAGAATTTCTATGAATATTGCCTTTCCAAGGGAATACCATTCACACCACCGATTCCATTCACCCCACCACCACCCCTTCACCACGAGTAATCTGTGAGATCTTTCTTATCCCTCTCTTATTTGTTTATTTTTTTGCATTGAGGACAATACAAAATTTAAGAATGGGGGTAGGAAAAAGAAATTAGTTTAGAAATTGCATTGTATCTAGGATCATGGCATGTAGGACTCTTATTTTTCATTTTTTAGCTAGCAGTTTTACTTAATCGAGACTACTTCTCAAGGCTTAACCAAGAGAAGTTGGGATGAACGATTAAGGTTTTTATCTAGCGCGCATATAGGCATTTGCATTGATAGGAGCATATAATTTAGGGGTAATTTACATGTAGGTTAATCAAATAAGAATTGTTTCAAATTGAGTTAGACTAGGGTTTAGACAATTGGCCATGATACCAAAATTTGGAATTAGTAAAATAATTAGTGATATCAAAGTGAACAATTAATTGCTAACCATGAGTGTTGACCAAAATCGCAAACCCTAGAATTTTTATTTATTGAGTAATTTATTTTTGCAAAATCTTTTAAGCTTGATAGTGTTTTAGAATACCCATTTATTATAGATAGACCCCTAGCGAAACTATGCAATAATTCCTCGTATGAATGAATACTTGGAATTGTGTGTAATCATGGTGCTTGTGACACAAAAATATTTTATTTTTCAGAAAAATACAAAAATACAAAAAAAAATCAGAAATGAGAAAAATCCAAAAAAAATAGAAAAATTCAGAAAAAGAAAAAAATAGAATAAAAGATGGAGGATAAAAAGAGTACGGGTGCCTACGCAAGACTGGCTACCAATAGGCTCGATAAAACCTCCCAAATTTTAATTTTTCAAAAAAATAGTCACAAGTACCAACACACTTAGTCATACTTTGCTCCAATCAATTGGGAAGAAAAATCAAAATTTATATCATTAGAATTCCTATTGATTGGAAGAGATCCATCTATAATCAAAGGGGAAATTAATACTCTCAAATTTAAGGACATTTGTGAATTGAATTGTTCGATGATAAATTCTCTAGGGTATGCATAATGAGATCAATCATGGGGTGAATAAATTGTTCAAGGGAGAGGTCATGAATATTTTAGAGTTCTAAATTTTTATTGTCATGCCAATTGTACCAAACCCAAGCTCTAATTTAATTTTAAACAAGTCATTGAGATTGTATGGTTTAACCTAGACCGGACCTTTGACCAGCTGGGATGTCGTTGCTTGAGGACAAGCAACAATTCAAGTTGGGAGGCGTGATCAGAGTCAAAATAATGATGATTTATGTAGGGTTTTGGCTTAGGTTTTGCATATTTTCTCACACTTATGTTTAATTAATTAGAGAAAAAGGCTACTGTCACCCTTCTTTATGTTTTATTGCAGAAAACAGGTTTTGGGACTATTTTACATCCTAATGAGCAAGAATCGGGTCAATCGGACCAGCGACGCTTATCGACGAAGTCTCTGTTACGGTCTTGCCTAATACGGACCAAGCCTAGCACAGACCAAGAGATAGCGTGAGAAGCACTAAAACCCTCAGCGACAAGGTCATAATACGGACCGTATCACCTGATATGGTCCGTAACCGAAGGCGCCTCTTGGGGAATAACTGCCGACACCTGTATCCAGATCAGTTTCTTAGCCCCTACTCAACCTCCAGACATCCCTCCACTCCTATATAAGGCCCCTGGGCAGAAGAATAACTTATCTTTGTAATTAGGGTTAGATTTGATTAAAGAGAGAAGATAGGAGTGCTTGTAACAATACCGTTTCGCGGCTAAGTTCCTTTTTCTTAGGACTAGGCAGTAAACCTTGTTACTCTTGATGTTTTGATATATATATTTTCTGTTGATTATGATTTCTTGTTGTTGAATCGAAATGCTTTTGTGATTTATTATCTCTTCATCTAACTTCAATGATCTAGTTTAGTCCGTTAGGGTAGTGACAGTACTTTAATGGTAAGAGAAACTATTTGTATAAATTAGCCTCGTTGAGATCTATTAGGTTTATGTGAAGAAAACCTTAGCGGGGAAACCATAAACCAGAACAACAAAACGCGAACCAAATTCCATCACATGCGTAAGGAAAATCGCAGTGATCTGTGTAGTAATTTGGGGTATTTAAGAGATCAGTAATTTGCGTAAGGAAACTCGCAGTGTCCTATGTAGAATCTCGATGAAAGATCTGTCATTCTTGCGTAACATAAATCGCAGTGACCTATGTGGTGTCTTTCATAAAACAACAACAGGAAATCAGACGCAACAAGAATATATTATTAAGGCCGATTGAGTGGCAATGGTGTGCCGAAACCCTAGGAATTCTCATCTCTATCTTTATTTTAATTACTTTTAATTGCTTCCTAATTTACATTGATCACAACAACATCTCTCAATTTTTAGATTTCGTCTAGCCTTTCGAAAGATTGTGATTCGATCGCTCAAAACTCTGAACCAATATTCCCTATGGATCGACCTCGAATATACTACTCGATAGGATTGTGCGCTTGCAGTCCGAACCGATAGCATTTCCGAGTTTATAAATATTAAAAGAAACATCGCTCTCTTTTGAGTGATCATATATTAAAAAAGGATGGAAAAGGAGGGGGGCCATCAACGCCGTCGGTTGGTTAGACCGAACAGTCGATAAAAAGTTCAAAGTATTTACAGCGCTACCACTGGTTACATACACCATCCGTGTCAACCATCCGTGCCGAAGGACACTCGATGGTAAAGGGGCGATAGTAAATGTGTTTTTTTGTAGTAGTGATAGTATTCATAGTATTTATTATAAATTATATAGCAAAGTCGTGTCAAAGTATAATTTTTTTGAAAATGAATCAGAGTCAATTGAACCCTATTCATTGAGGGTGGATCCGCCTCTGTAACTTAACGTCAAATCTCCTATTATTACATATATAATGTTTGTAAAAATAAATGAAAGTGATCTGTTTTTCAAAAGAAAAAAATTTACGGTACATTTAATAATGTAATAAAGGTTCTTAATCCAAATAATTTAATACATATGCATGGCCTTAAACTTGTGTTGTAGTATAAACTTTAGGAAGGTTCAATTTCCATATTGAGTTTAATTTGTGCAATGAGTTATTCGTAAATTTTCAAAATACAAAATGTAAGTAAGAAATTTGAACCATCATGTTGGGTACATCACAGTTGCTACTTGCTAGCGCATGCACACACATCACTATTGGTTATTTTTCAAAATTGTCGTGTAGAAGATGAAGAGATGAAAAGTGAATTAATGCACTAACTTTAATTCAAAGCAATCAAGTCGTTGCATTCTTTTTAGGCTTCCAGTGTTATTAATTTTTATAAATTTTCGTTGTGAAAAACTTAATATTTCTTATATATATAATTTGCATATCTGTATGTACATCCATTAATGGTTATTTGAGTTGTGAATTTTGTGAGAATTTGCAGCAATTTTAAGCATATAAATGTGTGACTTCAGAACACTTATCATATATATATTCGCACAACAGATATTTTTACTGGAGTAGAGTACTTTACTGAAGGAAAAAGAGGAAAAGAAACGAAGAGCGCACTATGCATGTTCATTCATGAATAGAATGTGCCGATTTTTATAGCCTCTGTTGATTTAATTCACAATTCCAAGCTAGCAGTCATGCAAAATATTCACAACTGTTATTAATTCATACGTAATATCTAAAAAAATTAACACCAAGCCTCCCCAGATTAGTAACAAAAATGTTATCCAATATTATAAAAAAAATTAAAACCTCCCATTCATTAAAAGTAAATTTTAACTGTTATAAAATATATTTTTTTCTTTATTACTTGGGAGAGCAGTAGTTAGGTAACGGCGTGAGAGGAATTTAAATCACTTAAGGTACCTCATTTTATCAGTTGGAATCGGATCCGTTAGTTACGTTAGAGATTTGGGGTGATGGGTCTTGATTCCGATTAGACGGTTAGGATTGAAACAGAAAGGATAGGAAGTGGGGATGACTAGATGAGAAGGGCGAGGGAAAGGCGGGTAAAAGGTGAAACGGCGGCGCGTAGGACGTTATGCTGTCGGTCTGTCTCTCTGTCGCTCGCGCGTGACGGCCGTTCCCTATTCCCCATCGCCCCGTTGTCTCCTCTCCCGTTTTCTCAACCCCCTCCGTACCCCGTACTCCTCTTCTCTCCCCTCCTATACTCCTCTGCAATTCCTCTACAATCACTTCATTTTCGTTAATTAATTAGAGAATATATACTCTTTGTCTTGGAGCAAGCATTCCAGAGAAGACAAGAGTAGTATCTCTCTCTCTCTCTCTCTCTCTCACGTATAAGGGTTTAGGGTCGCTCAGAGATTGCCGGGTCCGATCCTGCACAACTCTACTGCTCCCAGCCCTGCCAAAAGCTACACTTCCCCCATTTTTTCCCTTTTGACCTCCGTCCCCCACCTCTCCTCCTCTTCCCTTTATATATATTATCCCCGTTGTCCCTTAAGCCTAAACAATTAATATACTCGATCATTATAAATTTCTTCCTTCTTGTATAATTGTATCTTCTTCTTCTATCTAGCTACGCTCTAGAGTCTTTTAGAAACAGCCCAAGATGAGGATGATAGAAGAGGACAGAGAAGAGTTGATAATGGCCTACGAGAGGGTTGCCCGCATGGCGAGCAACAACGCTGTAGTGGTCTTCAGCGTGAGTGGCTGTTGCATGTGCCACGTGGTCAAGCGGCTCCTCCTCGGCCTCGGTGTGGGGCCAACAGTGTATGAGCTGGACCAGGAGCACGGGGGCCGCGAGATCCAGGCGGTGCTCTCGCAACTCCTATCAGCCTCTCCAGTCATGTCAGGACCTCATGGAGTCGTACCAGTGGTGTTCATTGGAGGCAAACTGCTCGGTGGGGTCGATAAAGTTATGGCATGCCACATCAACGGGTCCCTGGTGCCATTGCTCAAGCAAGCTGGTGCTCTCTGGCTTTAGACTTCCCAAGTTTTAGTAGTATGTGGTTGCAGTCTTGCATGGCTCTGCAAGGTGATAATTAACTTGTTTAGATTTCATATCAATCGTGGTGTTTTGTATATAGCTAGTGTTGGGGGGGTAATAGTTCTAACAAATTTGGAACAAGGAAGAGGTAGCAAGGTACTAGCCGTTTTCTTTTTTGTATGCTGTAATGGAGCACTGGGGTGATCACAAAATATGAACTTTATATAACATTTTGCTTTGAATGTTTCAACTTTAATTATATTATTATCAATTCTTTTCAGCTTAGTTCCATAGTTCCCACTGCGCCTCAATTGTTTGCCTCTCAAGAAAAAGATATTGCAACTCTTATAATTATTTTTATTACCTGAGCTCTAATTAATGTAAATGCAGCAATTACCTATGTTGAAACTTCATAGCTGATCAATAATATAATTTATAGCATTGTTTGTGTTAAGGAAACATGCATAATCTCTGGCTTGTTGACTTGTGAGTGATGTGTTCACTGTTTTGAATCTACTTTGGTAGTTACTGTGCTTTGATTTAACGTTTATATTTTATATTATATACTATAGTACTTAATTTATTACCAATGATCGACTTTGACTGTGCATTCATTAAATAGCTTTGGAAAGATCTTTTATCTTTTCTGTTCTCTCTCTGCTTGGATTTAGTTAGAAAAAAAGCTGATCAAAGAACACTACAGAGTTTTATAATTTATAGATTTGAAACAAAAAAAAGGAAAATGGTCTTGCTACCGTTTTTTTTCCTTTGAGTACGCAATATTGTATGTGATATATATATATATATATGCCATATCTTTCAAATTAGAAGGTACAGATTATTATATTATTAAATGCCGCATGCACTTTTGGGAAATAAGGTATTTCTATCTCAGTTAGAATTTCTTAAAGAAAAAATCATTATATAATTATCTCCTGAATTTAGTACATGCAACCCATAATATATCAATTATATATCTGAAAGTGGCAAGTAACGGAAAATCTTAGAATGATGTATTTAGAGTAATTTGTTTTTTGAGTAATTTGTTTTTTTAGAGGAAATGCAAAAAAGAAAATAAAGAAGGAAGTTTATTTATTTTATTCAATTTGAGAAAAGAGTACAGGATGGCATACGTATAAAAATAGTAAAATGTAATAATAAAATAATAAAGAAAAGAGGGTTTAAATAGATACTAATATAAATAAGAATGTAATATAGAATTAGTATAATTAAGCATTATCAAAAAATTCTCATATAAAGCATTTCAAAATGAACTAACTACATGACTGCATAAGATATAAAAAAGAGTCTATATAGTAATAAAATAATAAAGAAAAGAAGAGTAAAATGAATAGATAAAAAGTGAAAGAGAAAAAGTAAGTAAAAAAGGAAATAAGGTAAAAAAGATAAGAATAAGGGCCTCTAAAAAAGATGAAGTAAAAAAGAAAAAAAAGAAAAAAAGAAAGAAAATAAAAGAAATAAGAAAGAAAAAAGAGTAAAGAGAAGGGGAAATATTGACGGTTTATATCCTAGAGGTTTAGTTTGTCCATCATGTTCCCAATTAGCCATCTTTTGTTGTTGTTTTTTTATTGAAAGCCATCTTTTGTAAATGTTATGGCAATGTACCGAAGTGGATCGTGTGCAAGAGCGTCAGAAAAAATGAATGATTTACAACCAATGTTTCAATGTTTTTAAATGTGGTTTCTATATGGTATGCGGAAGGTCACCGTATTCCTCATATGCGGTATGCGGCCGCATATGCGGATTTTTATGCAGACTTCTATATGCGGATTTTAAAATGAAAATTTATATATATAAAAACAAGTATGCAGTAATATACGGTAATATGCGGTATGTGGTAATATGCAGTATGCGGTAATATTTGGTATCATACAAATAAGTATGCGGTAATATGCCAGTTGTAATATATATGCGGCCGGATATGCGAAACCGCATATATTGACCGCATATAGATTTCTATGCGGATTACAACCGAATACGCATATGCGGCCGCATAGACCGCATTTTATTACACTGTTTACAACTATATTTTTTTAAAATATGTGCTCTTTTTTAAATCAATGATACGGCAGTTGATGTCTTTCATTGGTTGCGCTTTGGATAACATTTCGAGTCGAATCAGAGGGCCGGATCAGGCTTGTACATTTATTGCTTTCATAGCCACATTGTTTACAAATTAAGGGCAATGTAAATGTTAATAGAGCTAGGATTTTGAGGAGCTAGAAAATTAGGACCTTGTAAATGTACTCCTTTTTATATCAATACAATTGTTGGTGGGTTCACCGCCCAACCATAAAAAAGAAATCTATTGAAAAAGGGAGGTTTTTTGAAATATGAAAAGTTCTTTAATAAATGATCAAATTTAGTATTTTCACAGCAAGAAATTTAGCTGGATCGATGTTAAACAGTTCCTTACATGCATGTCAGCTTAATATTGATACTAGTTCCTGTCTTAATGAGGTGGAAAATATATGTTCAATAAAAACTTCCAAATGTTCTAGAATACTTGATATATGGCAACACTGTTTTAACTGATATGCTCAAAGCTTCAAATGACTATTAGCTACTGCCTTTGGGCATTATTTATAATTTCATATGGAGAGTTCGTTGCTTTAACATTATAGTGGCTAAAGCATTGTCCTCCGCATGCAAGGTTGAATGTTCAAAATTCAGTACAAAGAATATAAGGTTAATTTGATTTTATCCTCGTCTACCGGTACCCACACAGAAAAAAAATTATTGCGCTAATGATGAGGATTTCTTTTGTATATATTGTCAAGTATATATCAACTGTATCAAGGTTTGCTAATTAAGCACATTGACAGAGTAATTTTGTGAACCTTCTCGTGCTAAAATGTGCAATTTTATTCCGTTTGTGAAGCATAGTTCAAGACTCTTTTATAGGCTGGGCAGTTAAACCATTCTTGCTCCGGTTCACATGAGTACAATCAAACTGGGCAGTAGCTTGAAACTCTTCCCATGCCTTGAGGATTACCGTGAAAGCTCTCCAATCCACATCCACGGGAGGGTGCTTTTGTGTAACGAGATCCACCAAGGTTTTGCAGTCAGAGTAGAAGGGTAATAATACCCAATTCCTTCACCACTTCCAGAGCAGCCTTTAGGGCACAAGCAAAACATTTATTGCATTCCAGACTCCAGAGGCAAAGTATATTTGGATACACACTGATCGCTCTAATTTGACCGGTCAATATTTCTAATTAAGGAGAACAAACAAAAGACCAAGAGTCTCATAACCGACTAGTGACGTGTGCAATAACGACATGAGTAGTTAGGTTATCTGATCACCCTAGCTAGTCACCCTTCTATATTAGTATTTAGTTTCTTTAACAGGTAAGCACTGCACAACATGTGCCAGATTCCATGTTACACACTTACACTACACTGCCTAGCTATGCATGACTCATCAGTTATTCTATTAGAAATATATGATCTTCTTTCTTAATTTCTGCATGAAATGAGGAAAAAAAAGAAACACTTTTAGTGGTTCATCTATAATACAATGACATGTCAGTAGATGAAGAAGCCTTATATTATATCCTAATAAAAGAGTAGACTACACATTAACTAATTAATTATTAGAGTGAGCTAGATGGATTGTGATAAGAAATGAAAGTGGTCAAAAGAAACTGGGCAGAGGATTACGTCGGTCTGGTCTCAGTCTCATGCTATTCAGGTTGCCAAGAATAGCCCCGGCAAAGCCCCCATCTCGATCTGGTACTCTCTAAAAAGCTTTACATGTGGCAAAAGCATGATCAAGAAATGTTAGTTGTATTGCAGTTTCACCACTTTACAATTTAGATAGATGGAGACTAGAGTGAGAGAGAGAGAATGCAAATTGGTGCAGTGGGTTACTGTAATAAGATTGTGATTAGTAGGATAGCTCGGGAAAATCTGACACGACTATTAGAGAAAGATTGCTACACAGTTCAGATAAGTACAATGGCCACAAGGGATCATTAATTGTGTGGTACCAGTGATTGGCATGTGAACATTGACACCTGTTACTCAGGTAAGAATTCTCTCTTCAGAAAGAGATCTGGTTTCGTAAGCCACCTTCATGTAATCCTCTTTCTACAGTGGCTGACGTTTCAAGTTTCAACTAACAACGAACATTTTTATCAGAGAGCATCTCTTTCTCTCTGACATTACGGGGACCACTTATGGCAGTCATGAACTCATGATGTTGTTTCCTGAGGGCTGAGAATGTACCGGGCAAAAAGAAAATCGTTACCCAGATGAGAATACTGGCTAATTTCAAACGTTTACTAACATCAGCGCATTCTACTTTCTAGTACAGCTTATAGAATATTGCTGTTCAGATATTGTTTTTCTACTGAGGAATTAAATTGGTTTGCATTTTCCTGTTTCTCCGAGAAAGCTTTCATCAATTTCTTAAAATGCCACAAAGAAAGCAAGCTATACCCCCCACCCCCTCTTCCCTATTTGTATTGATTTTTTTATCAATGATTATTTAAATACTCTCTTTACATTTCTTAAAAATTGATTCTAATATCCATTATTAACCCCAACAAAAAAAAAAAAAAGTAAAAGACAAGATGAATCCGGGAACAAAATTTATAGCACGATGCTAAGTTTCGTATCATTATGAAGTTATTATATACATTAATTAGCGCACTCAAAAGCACTGATCTGGAGCCCATTAACTAGCATACGCCTACGGGCTTTAGCTGAAAAAAAAACTACTAGTATATAAAACAACAAGATTACTGAAACCATCAAGTTCAAATTACTAGCTTTATACACAACTCCACAGAAGCATGTTCAGCTCACTCAAACTGCCTTTCCTATTCAGGGCTAGGTAGAATGCCCATGAGGTCTGCAACCAATAAATCAAAGATTGCAGTATGTTATTGGTATTATTTTTTCCAGAAGTAAAGCAGAAAGTTGAGAATAGATTAATACCTTGGATTTCTAACATGAATCATGGCAAACAAAATTGAGAGAAGAAGACTAGATGTGCCAGTGACGAGATAAGCAAGCCCAAGAAAATTGTTTTTACCGGCACCTAACCACTTCGACGTGGTCATAATGACCCTTTTGCCACCACCAAAGCTATAGGTATTATAGTTGTTCGCAATGTTTATACTGACGACATCGCTTGTATCCAGATCAACTTCAATGACACCATATAGTTTTCTGAATTTTGGGAGTGCAGCTGTGCGCATCCATACAATCAAATCCTCCTGCTCACTGAGCTGCTCTTTTTGAGAAGATAGAAATTTTGTGACACATACTGAACTAAAAATATACTGATTTTCTTTTACTTATTTTATTTACTATTATATACCTATATAAGTTTAATTCACAGTGACACGTACTGAAATAAGAGTAGAACTAGGGTGTTCTTAAGCTCACCAATTCTCTTTGTGAGCTTAATTCAAAAACCTATTGAATTGGCTTCAAACGATGCATCCAAACTCATGAAACCGATCTACTTCACGAGTGATGCGTTGACATGTTAAATTTATAAATTTTTGAACTAATTTAGTATAAAGTCAAGCGGTCAAAAAAAGATGGTTTATAAGTTAATTTTAATGTGTTCATTTTTCATCATTTTTTTACCGCTTGACTTTATACTAAATTAGTTTGAAAATTTATAAATTTGACATGTAAACTCATCACTCGTGAAGTAGATCGGTTTCAACGGTTTGAATGCGTCGCTTGAAACCAATCCATAGTTAAGCTCACAAAGAGACTTGGTGAGCTTAAGAACACCCTAGTTCTACTCCTGAAATAAATATATACAGATTTTCGTTTACTTATTTTATTTACTGTTATTTACCTACATAACTTATTTTTATATAATATAACTTACCCGTCATCAACATACAGATACTGCTGCTGCATGCTGCTACAACTGGTATAATGATAACAAGGAACAATAGAATACTAATTATTTTGACCGTGACTAACATTAATGCTATTAATTTGAATTAATACACTTACAGGCACTTTCGGGTCGAGAGAACCACCTCCAATTAAGGATCCATTTTGAAAATTAAATGGATAGACATCCTTCCCAAACTTATGCTCTCTGTCACTCTGCCAAGATATATTTTTTCTATTTAACTTTAGTGGTTCTGCCCTACGTGCAAAGTTGAAAGAATCATTGAACAAGCTCCAGGCAATTAAGCCACAAGGGAGTATCGGGAGGCCATTCCCTGTTTGAACTGGGTCGCATGACCCAATATCCTTTTGTTTCATCCCATATAAAAGTTGCTTGTCATTCTTGCTCTTTACATACCTGTAGAAGAATGGGAAATTAACATATCACAAAATGTGTGTGTGTGTGTGTGAGAGAGAGAGAAAAGAGGGAGTTAAAAAAAATAATAATAAATAAAGGTTGAGACCTTCTATGGTTTTGGTAAAAATTATCAAGTTCGTAGTAGACAAATATTGGCGCCTTCATATATTTATGAACCTAAAACAGAAAAGCATTTTCAGTCATGTTAGTGATAAAGGATGTTGACGCAAAATTCTAGAAACAAGCTGCATATGTGGAAATAGAAGGAAAAATAAATTACCCTAATTTTGCGAGTACAGTTCTTTGAGACTGAGCTGTCTTTAATGTAACCTACTTTATCATTTTTGTAAGGCTCCGGTATGCAGTCAGTATCATAACGGTATGCAATCTCAACCACCTGAAGTAACACGTAATACATGTCAACAGACAGTAAGAATCCAAATGAAGCTCGGTGCACCCATCAGGATAAATGGATTGAACTGGTAGCATACTGGTGCCAAATTATTTCAAATTCTGTTCAATTTTAGAAAGTGATGGACAGAACTTGATACTGGTTAGAAAAAAAATTTGATGCCAAAAAGGGATGATAGTAATAAAAGGTTAGTTTTGTATAAACCAGTATGGTACCAGTATAGGTAGTATCTCATTAGTTGGCACAGATCCTGACTTGCTGGCATAACAACCCGTACAATTTTCACATACAAATGTCAATCAATGTCAACTACCTACTACATTAAGATTTTTAATTTTCTTCTAATAAAAATTTTGACAAATAGAATTGTGAAGAGTACGCTTTCTGAGGCATGAAGAAAAATAAGACCCATTGGTATAAAGAAGAACCCAATAACCAAGAAGATCATTATGACCTACAGTTAAATACAAGCATCATATAATTATAAACGCCATAACAAATCATGCCACACGCATTAATCTAATATGAGGAGGGATCAAGTTACAACAAAGTTACAACAACCATTTTTTTCATTTTCAAAGTCCAAATCGTCGATCCAAACCGTTCAACATGATCTCCACGATAAAATGTGCTTGCAGATCAAATTTTACATTTTTTTGAATTTTTTTACTATTTATTAAGTATTTTACAAAAAATAGTCATATTCAGACCATTGAATTTTGTACCCATCTTAATAAATAGTAAACAAATTCAAAAAAATGTAAAATTTGATCTACAAGCACATTTTATTTAGATAATCATGTTGAACGGTTTGGATCGACGATTTGGACTTTGAAAATGAAAAAAATGGTTGTTGTAACTTTGTTGTAACTCAAAATTATTGTAACTTGATCCCTCCTCTTATAATATATATTATATATATGGAAACACTACAAATTAAAATATCTTACTGATCCAGGTGTTAGAGCTGGTTTCCAAGATGGCAGATTTTGTTGCTTAAACCTGTATAAAGCTGGATAGATATTTCACAAAAAAAATTAATAAAATACAACATGATGACAAGTGCCCATATGGAAGAAAAAGATTCATAACATGACTATTCTGTTGTATGTACATACCAGAATCATACTAGGCGCATATGGAAATTGCTTCTCAAATGAAATTAACACTAATAAGCCCCATTTCCCTTAATTGCTATGCTTGTTTTAATTACAGCTGAAAGTTTCCTTTATTGATCCTCAATTTGTGCAATACATAGGGGTGCAAACGGATCGGATAATATCCGACCGTATTCGGATCCGTATCCGAAAATTAAATACGGATATCTGATATCCGAATATCCGTGCGGATACGAATACGGATATGGTTTTGAATTTTAATTATCCGTATCCGAATAGGTAGATATATACCATATAATTTAATATATATTATGAAAATATTTATGTATATATCTACAGATATCTGATATCCGATTCGTATCCGTACATATCCATCAAATATCCGATCTGTATCCGTATCCGAAAATAAAAGCGGATACGGATATGGTTTTACCACTATCCGATCCGTATCCAATCCGTTTGCACCCCTAGCAATACGCACCCAATGAACCAAGTTATTAAACACTCTGATTCTTACCGGACTAAACGGTACTCAAATACTACTCTAATAAACGTATCACATATCAATTCAAAAACAAATTTTGAACGAGATCTACCTCCTGAGCGCCCTGGAGAGAAGGCGCGGTCGGCTCTGTCGCCACCTCCAGGAGCGGAGGTGCTCGCCTCTTCCACCTCCATGAAATCCAATCAAAACTTACTCGTATTGATCTCTCTTAGAGCGAACTTCCACGAATTGCCAGCTTCTGTTGTGTTTCCTGCTCGCAGAAATGAAATTGGTATGGAGTATGGACAAATGATACACAAATACACAATGGATTCCTCTGAAAATGGGCTTATGGGCCGAACTTAAAATTTATGTTATTGGACTTTAGGCTGGATTTGGCCCAGATGTAGCCGTGTTAAGCTTTCGGAAAACATCCTCGACTGGTCCGGAAAATGTTCAGCTGATAAATTGTAACAAACTGGTATCAGAGCTTGGTGAGATAGAAGAGGATTTAGCCACTGTCAATACTTTCAACAAAGAGAGAGAGAGAGAGAGAGAGAGAGAGAGAAAAGAGGGTATAAAAAAGAAAGTACTCAATTATGTTCTATGTAACGCAGCAAAATGTTGTCTCATATGTGAAGGGAATAAAAAATAATTGAAACAAGGCAACTTGTGCGGTTTACAAAGACGAACGATATTTCTTCAGATAATAAAAGGCAGTGTGTTCGGTTTACAAAGCATGAAAAAATATTTCTTCACAAAAAAATAAAAATAAAACTGAAACAAAATTATTTCTGTTGCAATCAAACTAGACTAGTCATTCTTGACAGTCAAAAAACCCTCATAACAGAAAAAAAAAAAAAAAAATACTAGATAATATCTATCAAATGTTCCTTGCACTTTCATGATTTCCAAATCTGGCAAAAATGCACATTTACAAAACCTCAACATATGCTACAAAAGTTAGAATTATCAATTAATGATCAATTAATGAATGTAAACAGACCCTGAGGAGAGAGTAGTTTGGTTGTATTCTCCGAATAAGTTCTGAGTGGAACAATAGTTTTGATGGTGCCCAAACTTTTTTTAAGTTTTTGCGGGACATATAAGAAAATCTTATACTTCTCTCTTCCACAAATACCCAATTCTCACTCAAAACACAGCGTGGTCTGACGATCTTCCACCAAGTGCTCTACCAATTTTCTAAATTCGATATCCATGCTCTTTAGCATCACCGCCAATGGCATCTCAATACCTTTCTCGACCAACTCCCTGTGCCGAGGTTTGATTCGCCCCTCCAAACTGCATGCAAAATACTGTGGGAAATCCTTGAGCTCCTCCAGGCTTCCCTTCATTTCACTGAAGAAGTACTCAGCTTTGGGCTTGAAATTATTCTCTATGCTGAAGGTTAGCAGGCCAGGTTTTCTGTAGATAAAGAATTCTGCCTCTTGTTGTGATAAACCGAGGCTCATAAGGAAATCCACCTTCGGCATTATAGTTTTCTCCACATTTAAAACAAGAAGAACTGGGTATCGGTATGCAAATCCAAATTTATCTTTAATGCCGAGTCGTTGAAAGTAGTTTAGTGCCGGCTTGAGCTGGTCTCTATAATTTTTAACAGTTTGTTAGATAATTGAGAGGATACAAGTAATTTGGTACCAGATTTTAGTACCATTTCACTCATAAACAGGATACAGCAGTGGCAGAGCCACGTGCAGAGTGGGGCACTACCCCCCCCCCCCCCCCCCCCCCCCAAAAAAAATATTTTGCAAAATGTGCTTCTGAAACATAGTTGAGATTCAAAATAATTGTAGAATTTTCCCCCAGCCTGTCCCACACCCTGGCTCCGCCTCTGGAGTAAAAGCCTGATCAGCTTCTATAGTCTACTGACAATTCTTTTTTCAAGGTTGACCAAGATTGACAGTAAGAAGTTGACTTAAATTCCGTCTCTACTAAATAATTTAATGTAAACCAACACAGACTTGTCTAAAACTGCAGGCATAATTGCAAAATAAATGATCATACAGAGCATATTTGCATACTATTCAGCTCAATTGACAAACCTAAGGTTCACCAGAGGTTGTTAGGTTTAATAAGAAGTTAAATTTTGCTACAACATAAGAAATAGCATAAGCACCTGGCACTACAGTCAAGTAACCGGGGACATTTCTTGATGACCATATAGAAATTCTTCTTTGGAACTTCAAGATCCTTCGACAAAAAATCAAACGTTGGTTGAAGGTCGTCCTTGATGCTTGCCGTGATAATATTTGGGCACATGTCGATAGTTTTAATCAAATCCTTCTGCCTTTAGAGAATATTGTCAGAGGCTATTAACAAATGGTCAATTTATATAAGCAAGAAACAAATGTCAAACACTTTATCAGTATTACAAGTAATAGTGGCAATACCGGATCCCTTTGCACTCCAGGTAATATATAATGTGATGTATAGATTGAAGCGAGGCTTCGTGCAAACCCGGGTTGTTGCGGAGGATCCGACCCGTATTGAAACCCATCGTCTCGAGGCTGAGGATTTTCTCCTTCAAGTCGGCGTCGGGTTCGGGTTCGGGGGGGAGGGGAGGGAGCTTGAGTTTGCATATGGGGCTATGGATTGGCGGATTAAGGATTATGGGTTTGCTTTGGGGAATGGGAGACGAGGTGCAGAGCACACGGAGGAGAAATGGCATGGGATTGCGCGGAGATGGCGAGTTGGAGAGGGGAACGAAAGCTGGGGAGAGATGCGGAATGCTGTAGCTGTACATAGTGCGGAGATCTCGAGGCGAGGGAGCAAGGACTGCGATGCGAGGAGGGCGTTCGCGTTCGCGTTCGGGCTTGCTTCTTCGTTTTATCCATTTCAGCGATTTATGACGTCGTTCTTCAGCGATATTTTAAGTGGTAGATACTAGATAGAGATTTTTCTTTGTCTATAAAATGTAGCCAAAATCGATTTAAATATATCTACAGACACACAAATTACACTATAAATGCATTCTAGTTGAATTTAATGCATAATTAATATTTGATGTATATATTTGATTTACTACTAATTTATTTATTTATTCACATGTAAAAGGAAATAATTTTTAGATTATTTATTAGTTTTGGTTATTTTAGGATCACAAATGTGCCAAAATTGTTTAAAGGAAATACCTTTCATGTATATCCCTAAAAAATCTCAAAATTACATACTTCTCCCTCTAAAATTCATAATATCATATTTACCTTTCTAAATTTGAAAATTTCACAAATTTACCAAAAAAAATTTTAAAAACTTATTTTAAATGTATAAGGTTCTCATTTTTCCTTTATTAAAAAGTAAAGGGAAAATTTCTGGTGTATCCATCAAAACTTTCAAAATAGTCAATTTCCTCATCAAAACATTGAAATTTTTTATTTCTCCATTCTAAGTTGAAATCCTCTCTTATTTCCTCATGTGTTGATCATTTTTATATTTTGAAGTCCAAATGTGTATTTTGCTCTTCTTCTAAAATTGTTATCTCCTTTCTCCTTCTTCACTCCATCTTTTATTGATAAAAATAGAGAGAGCTTCAAATGTTTGGTTTTTTTTTTTTCTTCTCCTTCCCTAGTCTCTTTCACCATTACCTTTTATTAAACCCTTAATTTTGATTTAGAAAGCAAAACTAAGAAAGTTTCTCCTCTTTCTCTCACAAGTTTCTTCAGTGTATTACCATTGTTATCAGGATTCATCAAAGGAGAATAGAAGTAGATTTGGAGCTTAGATTAGCATTATAGTATAGAGAGCTAGAAGCTATACAGTTTAATTAATTAGACAATATTTTTTTTTGAGAAATCAATTAGACAATATTAGAAATTAATGTATGATGCCTTGTTTATGGTCAATTAATGTTTATTTTTTATATCCATTACATGAAGAAAAACCTGTCCTAGTTTGAATAGCTGCTAAATGATTGAATTAGATCAACAACTGTTTAGATCAGATATATTTGACTCCTTTTAGTGGCAACATATATATTTGACGTTAATGGGCTAGCTTTAGATAGAATTGTTGTGTATTGATGGCGTTTGACGACCACATAAGATCAGTAAAGGAAAAGAGTGGGCCCGCGTCAACTGATATGACAATTCACAGTTCACATTTCGGGCTTGTTCGTTTGTCACGGAATTGTGTGAGAAGGAATTTGATGGATTTGAAAATTTACTTTTTTATTTACATAAATCCATACTCATAAGTATGCACGGGAATAATTATAAGAATGTACTGAATGAGTGTTCGATTGTACCGTGGGAATAGTTGTGGGATATCCTTTTTTTTTTTCTAAAATACTTATATCAATAAAATAATTATTAATTAAATTAAATCAATTAAACAATAACATAACAATATTTCCATTTTGCTTAATTAAATCACCGTAAAAATTATTTAAAATTAAATTAATAAATTGATCATTGTGGTAATTAATACAAGACTACTATTTTGCTTAATTTTTTTTTAATTATACAATTATTTTTGTTGATAAAATTTTAAATAATCAATTAAATAAAATTGATTAAATAATAATATTAAATAGATGAAATATTTCTAATAAAAATTATTACTAAAATGGGTACAAATAAAATAAGAAAATATTTATTAAAAAATAAAAAATAAGAAAACAACAATTAAAAACATTTTAAAAAATAAATATTTATAAACAAACAAACATTTAAAATAGTAATTACAAAAATAAGAAAACAAACAACAATTTAAAATATGCAATTAAAAACATAAGAAAACAACAATTAAAAATATTTACAAAAAATAAACATTTAGAAACATTTAGAAAAAAAATATTTATAAACAAACAAACATTTAAAATATGTAATTACAAAAATAAGAAAACAAACAAACATTTAAAATATGTAATTAAAAAAAATAAGAAAACAACAATTAAAAATATTTACAAAAAATAAGCATTTAAAAACATTTAGAAAAAAAAACATTTATAAACAAACAAACATTTAAAATATGTAATTACAATAAGAAACCCACTTCAGAATATTGGTTTAGAAAAAAGAAAAAATTCAGTCCGAATCCGAACTATATGTTTGTTGGATTGTGTCATAATCTACTTGTCTGTTTGACTATTAATTTTCAAAACATATATTTGTTGATTTTTACAGTTTCGTGTCTTGAGATATTGTGCAGTTTCATGATGATATGAATTGCTAAAATACACATCAAGAATACATGATGAATTGCAATATTAATCAAAGATGAATCATGAAGAAACAAGCATTAGAGCTAGAAGCATCATCTCAAGATTAGGTTTAGAAATCTGTAAAATTGGTAAAGCATGCTTGAGATTGAGGTAATTTACCTTAACCGTTGCAACAGTTAATTAACTGTTACAACGGAATAAATCAATCACAGCCAAATCGATTTATTCTGTTGTGACAGCCGTTGCAACAGTAGACCAGAATTTTCAGAGAATAACCGTTGTGACAACCGTTACAACGGTTAATAGTCGTTAGGGTTTTCCAGCGCAGCCAAACCTGTCATCTGGGGTTAACCGTTGTAATTGTTAATCAACCGTTGCAACAGTTAAGGCCAGATACCTTATTTTGCTCAGCTCTCTATAAATAGAAGCAAAATCTAAGTTTGAATTATCACTCTAGCCACCCACAATTGTAATATTCAGAATTTTTTTCAGATCTATAAAAAGTTATTGTTGCTTGTGCACACAACTTCAATATTCATACAACAATCTCAAGCATATTCAACCACAATCAATCTCTTGTAAGAAGTAGAGTGATCTTTTGGTGATCTGAAAAGTTTGATTCATACATTTGAGCCTTTAGTGCTCGTGAGTCATTTCCGTGCTCAGGCCGTGTGACTTCTCAAGCTTTGTAAGGGCTCACCGGTTCCACCTTGTACTCCTTTCTCATTGGGTAAAGAAAGGCGCTCCATCTCGAAGGTCACGAAGCCCCAGAGACGTAGGCGTTAGTGCCGAACTCCGTAAACAACTCTCGTGTCAAGTGTCTCTTAACTCTTCTATTTACTTTACGCACACTTACTTAGTTTAACGTTATTCGAGTTTCCGCCAAGAATAACTTATACACACAATAGTTAAAAATACTTAGCTTGAAATTTTAAAAGGCATCGTATTCGCCCCTCTCTAGATGTTTTAGGGACCAACAATACTTAATCCCATAGTGGGCAATTAAATTGGAAAGAAATCTTTATATATAAAGTATGTGTGTGAAGAGAAGTTGCAGGAGAAGAGAGACTGTGTTTGCACCCCACGTGGGTGAAGAGAAGAAATTGGAGAGAGGAGAGAGGAGAGAGAGAATGGGAAGAAAAACAATGAGATCTGAGTCAATGTTTTTTATCCCGAAAAAATGCACTAAAATGGTATCAGTTGGGAAAAACCCAAAGGGAGATTTGCAAGATTGGTCTGCCGAACAGCTTGGTGGAAAAAAGTTGGGAACTGTCCAAACCCATTAAAATATCCAGCAAATATTTGCATATCGAACAGGGCCGTCACAACTCGCACAACTCAGTGCTCACTGTTCACTGACCTACTGAGTTTAGCTGTCTCGCTGATCAGAGAGACATCACGTATCAAGACCTTCGGGTAAGAGGAGAAACTTTCTTAGTTTTGCTCCATCAATATAAATTAAGGGTTCAATAAAAAATAATGGTTGGCATGTTCATACTTAGTTTCTCTCCGAAATTACATTTGACCGGTTAACTCTCTTGCAAGAGAAAAAAAAAACTTAGGAGATGAGAGAGAAAAATTGGGAAGGAGAAAAAAATCTTAAAACATTTGAAGCTCTCTCTATTTTTCTCTATAAAAGATGAGATAAAGGGCAAAATAGACATTTAGATTTTAAAATAATATTTAATCAACTCACGAAGAAATAAGAAAGAATTTCAACTTAGAATTAAGAAATAAGAAATTTTAATGTTTTGATGGAAAAACTATCTATTTTGAAAGTTTTGATGGGTACACTAGAAACTTTTCCTAAAGTACAAAAATATGTAACATGTTTAAGAGAAATGTTCAATCTTCGAAGTGACCGGTTGTGAAGACAAATGATTACCACATATTAGGATAATCAAATTTAATTAAATCAATCAACAAACACACAAAACACTCATAATTGCATTATAGTTAAATTTTAATGCAAAATGTTCACAGCATATTTACTTTATTAATAAATTTAATCACATACAAAACGATAGAAGGTAGAGATTAAAAACATGAACAGACAATATATTGTTAATGCATTCTTAAAATTTTATGCACAACATATGAAATATCTATTCTATTTACACTAATAAGCTTTTTCACATAGTAAAGAGCATACACTAGAGCTTATATGTTAGTTTTAGAAATTTAATTATACAAAGTATTATTTTCGAAATACAACACAGTAACATCATGTAGAACTTCAAGTCATATCAGCGACATCATGTATTCAATTGTCACACTGACAGAATAATTTAAATAAGATGAACATATTGGTCAACAAGTCGGAACAGCTTACAATCAATACATAAAAGGATATTTCCAGCAATAGATTAACTAGTCTAAGCTCAGAAGGTCAAAAATAAAAGGAAAAAAGAAAAACTCAGGCGTAGAGTAATTTATTCATCCACCCTTCCGGACAGGCTTCTAATCAACCAGCTTGAGTGATTACGTCAGTGTAAGAGATTAATCTATTCAGTAAAAGAAGTTAGTTTTCTGTTATATGCATTAGACTATACTTCGCTTGAAATTTGCATACCTAAATTGTTCACTCTCAGTTTAATGCTTGCCCTGGCTTCTGCTTGCAGATTGACGTGCCATCGGTTTATGGCTAGGGGTTACATGATCATCCTAAAAGCAAAATGAAAGAGCCAATAGAATAAAGCACAATATAGTCAGATGAATTTGAAAAAGAAAATTCAAGCATTCAAGCTAGTTACCAAAATTACTAATTACCAAAATTCAAGCTAGTTACCAAAATTCAAGCACAATTTAGCACTCTACGAGGAGTTCAAAATTACTAATTACCAAAATCATACTTTTTCCTCACTAAAAATAGAAATATTCCAAATGGAAGACCTAAAATCCAATTTGCCCTCTTTTATCCACTTTAAATACAAGTTCAGGTAATTCATAGCAAAAAGACAGTTATGCGGGCTTCTCATCTTCGACTTAAAAGTTGCAGAACACTCCTCAGAAGTCAGAACACAAGTATTGATTTTAGTTGCTAAAAAATTATTCAGCTAGCAATGCCCTTACTTGGAATGAGAAAGCTACCGGTGTACCAACTTCTTTTGATGATAATGAAGTGGGGCCCATTCAACAATTACACAAGTTGTAAATCTAAAATATTCATAAGGATCCTTATCATTACAAATAATTGAAAATATTATCATTTATTATTCAAATGAAATTCATTATAAAAATCATGAAATGGCCCTAGTCAGATGATTACTAAAGAAATCATAGTGAAAATTAAGACCTTGTAAAGAGAAGCCGCTGATTCAGATTGCATTGTTTGGTTTGGAGCATGGCCGAGGGACTGGAAGCTGTGGAGTGCATCTAGAGTAAGCTGCCAGCCACAGATCGGTACAGTGTTGCCATCTGAAGGGCTTGTCGAGCCATGGTCCCCCTCGCAAGAAGCCACAGCAACATTTCCATTGACCCAGGGACAGTAACTCTTGTGATGCTTAATTGGATCAAATTCTGCCATTCCGGGTTCATAGTCATTCTCTCCATTTGTCGCACCTGAGAGATAAGCGAGGGAGGGTAAAAAAGAATGTCATCATGGATTATGATACAATTTTGTGTTCTGGTACGGGTATGAAACAGTATATACCAACTTTATGGTGATAGTAACTTCATGACTGAACTGACAACACCAGTGGCGTAGCCACATGGAATTGAGTGGGTCAATTGATGCCACTCAGTTTACAAAATACCTTAAAATACAGTATTTATTTACTTTTTTAACTTATGTCCTCAATAATCTGTTGCTTGATTTTGTTTATTCTGCAGTTTTTGTAATTGACAGCCAAGTTTTCAATTGAGGTGTTTTGTGGCTTAATTACAAACTGGAGTGCACAAGTAACATGATGCATTGTGATAGCAAGCGTGCACATGAAAGACTGTAACAGTACTACCATGTAGTGGTGGGCCAACACAAATCAAGTATTAGTAAAAGAAAAGATAATCACAGTGACAGCATGCAGAACAAACCATTACTGAATACACTATTGTACCAAAAAATATGCTTTCTAATCATTTAGACAGATAAAAAAAGGCAATTTCATTTCATACCAACTCCATTTTCAGGGTCAAATTCTGAATGGACATATGCATTTCCAGTCTGAGTTACTTCCTCCTTTGACACCTCCAAGGTTGAATATATCCCAGCATTGCAAGACAGCGAAGGGTGCACACTGCTGTCAGGGCCCACCACCCCATGGCTCCCAAACTTCTCTCCACTCTCGACAGAATCAGCCTTTGTCGACTCGTAAATCTTCGACCCGCTATCAGCCCGAGCAAGTGAGCGGGATACCATGTCCTGCTCCTGGCTATCCCCCTGTGGGACTTCCTCGGGGACAAATTCGTCCATCAGTCCAGGACCCGGTGCTGACTCACCGGTATGCCCCCCTAGATTCTCAGTCACCTCAGCCACTGGTTCAGCATCAGCAACAACACTATCAGTCCTGTGCACTGACCCGTCAGCCCCATGAATCTCTGCCTCATGACTCGCGCCCATGCCGACGCTACCTCCACTAACACCAAGACTAACTTGCCCCCGGTCATGAGCATAGGCGTTATTTGTCTCAGTATTAAGGATCTCCTCCCCTTCATTGGTGCTGCTCCCGCCAACCTCCCTTGCGACACTACCAGCAGCTGGCTGCACACATGTGCTCTGCTGTGCTTGATTGCTGTAGTTGAGATCCAACATATCATTCAACTGTACATTATTGTTTCGGTGTACTGGAGGAGAATGTAGATGCACGTCATCCATATCACCACCGGGGTGGTTTTCTACGCTCTCCATCGAGTCATCCTTTGGACTATGGACCATGTCCATAGCAATAACAGAGGATGCTCTAGTTGACTCCCTGGCATGGCCCAAGGGAGGTGGTGGTTCACTCATTTCTCTGTTGACATTGATATCAGCATCAAAGGAGAAATAACGACTAGGCCCTGCACCTGATGAATCAACCCGGGGAGGGGCACAATTTGAACCAAAAAATTCGAAACAACAAGCCCGCTTTGTTGGGGCGCCAGAGTCTTGAGTCCCATCGTCCACCTCATCACCGCCATCACGGTCAATGACTGTCCCTTCTATGCTGTCAGCCTGGTGAACCAGCTGAGGCTTGTCAACAGTACTACCACCTTCCTCTCGGTTTCTTTTTCTGGAGCTTGGGCCCCGTGACTCGTATGAGGCGGCACGGTCACCTACTTCACTGCCGGTGGGCTGCCCAATCATTAGATCTCTCCCCATAACACCTCTGAAGTGCTCTGATGTGGCTGGCAATGGATGAGTCAATGGTAACCCACCGGCCATCGTCAGATTCAAGTCCACCTCTGCATTTGACAATGACTTACCCTCGCCTGTAGTTGCCACTTCATCCCGACCTTCAATCTGGTCCCTCTCTACTGACATCCTTCCGTTAATTGCACTGGCCGCACTGACCCCACGAGTCAATTTTTTACTGCCATCAGGATTGTCTATATTGCTCGAGCCAAACCTGGAAGAGCGAGCCACTGTACGAAAGTCCCATATTCTGACTGTGGTGCCACACAGACTGCAGTCAAGAAGTGGGGAACGCATGCTGTTGCTCCTTGATTCTTGCATCAGCATCTTACCTTTTCCCTTGTCATGTTTGACTGATACAGCAGCTTGTGGGTCCCGATAGTAGGTAGAAAAAGGAGAATTATCTTCGCAAACATTTCGGGCTGACTGGGTAGAGTTTTCTTCACAGTCTTGGACATTTGGAAGCCATCTTGGCTCCCAGCCACAAAGGCTGATCAGCTTCTGAGCCTGATCATATAATTGAAAAAAACAGTTTATATATTCGCAATTTGAAATTTGATGCATTTATCGCTCGTTAAATCAAACCAGGCAGTCAGAAGTCGTACTCTTTATACTCAATATGATGTTGTAAATAACACACAAGGATTGATTTGGAGATAGGCACTAAAAGAATTAAAAGAACATGAGGACTCCACCACAAGTCTGTCCACCCACTGTCCATCCATGGACATCTTCAGATCTCTAATAGATCTTTAGAAGTTAGCAATAACTAGCCAAATCTTAAGTATGATTACTAATTATTGAATGGACCAATGGATTCGTCAATAACATAGCAGCTTAAAACATATAACTCTTTAAGTAAGAAAATTGCATTGTTAGCTGCAAATAGCTATATGTTTGTAGGTACTACGTATCTATTAACCGAAAATAGCTATATGTTAGTAAAAATGTCATATTCGTTACTACCAGAAAAAAATTTATTCCGACAGCAGGTAGCAGACCAGAATTTTCTTTTAATCACAATTGTACAGGAACCATGATGACCAAGAATGTGAAGTCCATGAAACACTTTTTTAGTAGTTCTAAGTATTATAGTGATTAGCTAATTGTTAAAGAAACAAACATATCTGTCAATAACAATATCAGAGTTGTAAAGTTTGAATGTTGTATTATTGACAAATATATTTGTGCCTATAACAATTAGCTATTCGTTCTGAACATTTAGCTAGATATAATTAATATTTAACTAACTACAATGGAAAAATGGAGATGTCCAAGGGTGGATATTGAGTTGGACATATCTTGGGCGGGCCCTCAAGGATAATCAAAGACTAATGTCTTAGGTTTAAAGTACAATATGGTATTTGCCAGTCAGTATGGGTACAACAAGAACATATACAGTACTATCCAGGAGTGCACGGTATGCAGACTTAAAACTGAATTACAAACCACATTTTTCCAAGTACACAAGAAAATAATTTTTCATACAACCTGACACAATTATAAAGGAATTTCTAATAACTAAAGTATATACTTGCTCAATTTTTCCACAAATAGAACCGAGAGTACTCTTCATAAGCCATATATGAGGAAGAAAGACAACCTATTTATGCAATAAAATACATACATAAGGATAACCACTGGAGGAGTCAAGCTGTGTAGGATCAACCCCGAGCTCCCCAGATAAGAAGTTTGGTGGCTGGGACAGGAGTTGGTCAAGTTGAACACTCCTTGTGAGTCGAATAGTCTCTATTGCTGAAGATGCTATGACGGGAAGTGTGGTAAACTGGAGGAGACTGTCACACCGATCCTTGTAGCCCCCAACCAGGGTAGGTGCAGTGAGGCTAAACTGCACCAGGCTGTCCACACAGCAGTTTCCCCTCCAAGGGCAATCCACGCCATGCCCCAAGTCAAGCTGCTCTGCAAAGACCTCCCCAGCATTGACCACTGAAACAGTAAATTTGAAATTAGATTTCGGATAAGACAAAAATTTCAACTGATATACTATGAAAAAAAAAATTAAAAGTAACTTTTTAAGCATTCTTGGTTTTGCTCCAAGTTTGGTTAAGTCCTTTGCATTATTAATGATTTGTTCTACTGGCTAAAATTGTAATTATCAGTCACTAACACAAAAGAGTATAACCAAAGGCTAATGAAGAACTGAACCTTCAGCTGGGGAACATGATGACAAAGCTGTAAACATGAGCTGAGCACCACATGACTCGCACTTGATTTTATCTGCATCAACATTCACCCAGCCTCTACGCGAACAAGCCAGAGAGCTGACTACCTACAATTTCCAAATTTAGATTATATGTTAACAAGAGAAGCTAGAACTGTTACAGACAATTTTGGTTATTCATGAAGAAAAGGAAACCATTAGTAAAATCATTTGTAGGCAACCCTACCTCACACATAATCAACACTAATGGCCATCAGAAGATGGCAAGATCAGAAACAATACTGGAACTTTCATCCGGTAGTTGACTACACCAATGATATAGCTATATACCATGCTGTTCTAACAAGTAGCCAATAGGATGATGCAAAAAGGTATAATCCCATGAAAAGCATAAAAACTGACAAAAGAACAAAATTTGAAAACAAAACCATACAAACAAAATAAAGAAGAAAGACGAGACCTTCGGTTTTGAAAACCATGTGGAGGGTTTAAAAGTGGCGAGGCGTCGAAGCAAATCGCCACGTTCCCAAGGTCGGCATGATGGGTGTGATAACTCAAGCGCTGAGCAACCACCAGCAGCATTAGTGCTCAGTGATGGGCGAGATGAATGTGGCCCCACTTTCGAGGCCTGAGCACTGCTACCCAACCAATTAATGCTCGCTGCATTTGCCGGTCGAACTGGGGAAGAGCCACCGGCCGAACTAGAATCAAAGAATATAACAATAGTTACAACAATAATTACAATAGCAGGAGAATAGGAGCATGATAAAAACATCGAAGAAGAAGGAATATGATAAATGATGCACTGGACAAGTTCCATGAAAGAGGGTTTTTGATATATCACCGCAAATATTTATTAATGTGCAATTAGTGCCCATAGTTTCTCCTACAATAAAAAAACCAACATTTGTTTTTCTGGATTTGAAATTGGTTACTCTATTTTTAAGATCTGATAGCGGTTGCCACAAATGTATCATGTGCCTATATGGTCAAAATAGATAACTATTTAACTGAAGGTAGCGCATATAAAGGAACTAGTAAAACACACAGGAAATGTACATCAGAAGAGCAGTATAAAAGGGTAAATAAGCTTTAAAAAAAAAAACAACAAAGCCTTGAGTGCCAAACAAGTTGGGGTAGGCTAGAAATGAAACCCAACCGGAGTCATTAAGAATACAGCTAGTTTTATAATAGTAGCAACAAGAAATGTCCAACTCTCAATTTTGGAAGACCAAATTGACATAAATAACTTCATTTCCTCAGCTTTGATTGAAGATAGGGTTTTTGTTTTACTCAATTTATATTTGAAGATGACTTTCATAATTTCCAAATCCAAACTATGCTCATCTTCAATTCCATCAATTTCAGTCTGTTGCGCTAGCATACAAGATGTTTTCAAGGTTTGCAGGTACTAGGTGCAAGCAAAATAGTACTTCCAATATATTGCATCAAACTAGGTTTCTTTTTAGGTTTTAAAACTATTAACACCAATTACTAGTTTGGCTATTGAGATATTCAACATACAGTAATTTAATTGCATCAATCTAGGTCCCCTTCTAGGGTTTATGAAACTATTAGCACCAATTACGAGTTTGGTACTTGAGATATTCAACATACATTCATTCAATTAGGATGTTTAGTGGTTCTGTCAATTTCGCACGAATCAAGAAAATACACGAACAAGGAAAGGTGGGGGACAGAGAGTGAGAGACCTGGCGACGGGGGTTGGCGGAGGCGAAGAAGACCTAGCGAGCGCAAAAGGCGTGCCCGAGCTCCTCACCTCCTCTCTCATCTCTCTCTCTCTCTCTCCCTCTCTCCGCCCGCTTTTTCTCTCTTCGTCGGAGTCTCTCTCTCTCTCTCGATTTTAGGAAGAAAAAAAAAAATTGACGAAGGAAATTTTTAACCGCGTGCCTATTAGGCCCAATTAGTAGGTGTGTCCGGATCCTCTGAAGTAACTCCAATTTTGAGCTTAGATCCGGACTGTCCGATCAAAATCTGGGTCAATCCGGGCCGAGATGGAATGCACGGGGGCGGGCCCTTTTAAGTTTTAATATTCTTACAAAACATATCTGACGGTCCGGATCAAAATTTAAAAATTAAATTACTTTAGGTAATATGAATTCCGATTAGTAGGAGAAAGTCATAAGTGAATACGTCAATACGCTACACCTGGTCCTGGACCTGGAGTATGGTTCCTAGCATGGACGAGGGTATTTTACTAGCAAGAAAAACAGTACTCGTGGTACATCATCGTCTCAACTACGTCTTCCCTTTCAAATTCAAAAGGGTAATTAATCAAGAGTTTTTATTTATTTATGTTATATTATAAATATATATATATGCATCCGTCCGTCTTTCTTTATTTATTGATCACAGAATTTCTATTTTCTCATTTAAAAAATATGTGTTTGATAAATCTAAAGATATAATGAAACTCTTAAAATGACAACTTTTTTGTATTTTTCTATAAGAATTTGAGCGTGGTTAACCGTACATGTTTTTAATATTTTTAAAATATTCTTATTTATACTCAAAATTTGCTGAATTGTTATAGAAATTGTCTCAATATAAAAATTTAACCTTTTCTTCATAAAATATTTTTTTAGAAGCAAATTTTAGAACTTAGATATGAAAAATAAAATCATTTAAAGCGATACATATTGTTTTTCTCACATATCGGAAGTTATGTCATTTTTTTTTATGTAGTTCTGAAAGATATTTTTCATGTTTTTATATCTCATTAAAATGAAGTTGAAACTTTATAATTTTTCATATGTATGCCAGAAAGTAATGAAGTATGCCTTTCTTAACCTAAATATTCAATGCGTGAATGAACTTTAAGGTAGTTGAGTATCTGTCCACTAATCTTGAAAGCAATCTTACAATTACAAACATAAAAAATAAATCTCAAAATTAAGATTCGGAACATATTTTATGATAACGGACGTTTTAAAGTATAATTATAGACTTTTTGATTAGTTTTATAGTGCATGATATATTTTAATCATGAATCTAATAAAAAAATCAGAATCTTCCACAAGAATGGAACTAGAAAATTGAAATTAGGAGACTAAATAAGTTATTGTAGTGTAATTTTAGTTTTTAAAGAAGCTAAAATACATAAATACTAATAAAATTATATAATATAAAAAATTAAAGTGTTATTTTTTAATTTATAAAGGTGACTAAGTCGCTCCTAATCAGCACAAAATTATGCGTCGGTTTCTAACACTGTTCATTAAGGAAAATAGAATTATATAAATGACTTGTGACTCTCATCACTTTTTGAGAAGGAGAGTACTATTTTCAGTTCAACTATTACAATATTAAACATTGAAAGAAATTGCTCTCTATATATATTGATTTGATTAGGGGTGTCAATGGTATCTTTTTAGCTGTTTATCCGATCCGTATCGTATTCGATAAGGCGGGTATGGGTAAGATTTTTTTTTTGTTAGCTTATTGGATATGGGTATGGGTAAGGTTTTTTTTTTGTCAACTAAATGGGTAAGGGTATGGGTAGTGATTATTTCGTACATGTTACCCTATAAGGTAATAAAATCTAAAATTATATATATTCAATTCAATTTTCAGTACACCTAGATTACTATTCAATTTCAATGCCATAAACTGCGTCTTTTTATTCCAACTCACTAAGTTTGTATTTTTGATATATTTTTCATTCTCTCTCCATTTTCTTGCCTTTTTACTCAATCATAAGAATTGAATGTAAATTCTGTAAGAATCTGACTCACATAATCACATTTCCACTTCAATTTTCATGAGAGCTGTGACCCAATTTTGTTTTCAAATTTCAAATTTTGCAATAAAAAATTATAATGAGTGAAAAAGTAATTTAAATAGTTATATTTATGTAATGAATAAAATATAATTTGTAAATATAATGAGTTTTTGATGTTTTATTTGTAAAATATAATAAAACTAATTATTATATTAGTATTATCCGTTATTCACCCGCTACCGTTTCGTTATCCGATAATATTAACGGGTAAGGATAGGGTAGGGTAAGGTTAATTTTTAATGGGTAGGGGTAAGGTATGAATAAGATCAATTTTAATGAGTATTGGTATGAAAATGTCTCCACCCGACCCGTGTTGTACCCATTGACACCCCTTGATTTGATCATTCAATTAGTAAAGAAAGCTAACAAGAAAAGTCCCGATATTTTTATTAATACCCCCAAAAAAAAACAAATTATCAAATCTGCTCCCACCCCAAACTTATTTTTATTTCTACCCCAACCGCCCGTCCACTGGGCGGTCCAGTTTCCCCACCTGACCGCCCAGCAGCTGGGCGGTCCACTATGCATAGCTGACCGCCCAGCCACTGGGCGGTCCAGTTTCCATAGCTGACCGCCCAGCAGCTGGGCGGTCCGCTAGTGTTTTTTTTTTTTTTTTTTTTTAGAGAGACAATATGAATATCAAGATGTTGAATTCTTAACGCTAAAAATTCGAATTTTTTTTGTAAATATTAGTTAGATTACTTCTTTTAAGCATATTTATACTAAAATACGCTAAATTACTTGGAATTATGTTAAATTACGTTGAGTTACACTATATTAAGTTAAATTACATTACATTACGCTAAAATACGGTAAATTACATATGAATAGGGACGATATCTTCACTAAAAAGGCGAAAAACGACGACGAAACTTCAAACGGTCATAAAACGGCGCTCGAGTGTCCGATTTCAGCAAATGACCACTTTTCGGTCATAAAAGAAGTAATCTAACTAATACATTTGCATTGTTCCTTTTTAAGCATATTTATACTAAAATACGCTAAATTACTTGAAATTATGTTAAATTACGTTGAGTTACACTAAATTACTTTAAATTACACTAAATTATGTGTCATCTTTCATGAATCATAAAAAATAGTAAAAAATTCTGAAAATAATAAAAATAATAAAAATTGGTATTCTACAAGTTCATTATGTAACTAATTTACTGAGCTACTTGGATTGAATAATATAAATGAAAATCTTAATCGGAAACTTCAACTCAAGTTTTGAGGCTCTTCCCTTAGTTTTTTGGCGATTCTGAATTTCGGAATCCGGCATCGCCGGCACGGACGCATGCGCATTTTCGCAAGCTTTCCGAAAAGTGGTCATTTGCTGAAATCGGACACTCGAGCGCCGTTTTATGACCGTTTGAAGTTTTGTCGTCGTTTTTCGCCTTTTTAGTGAAGATATCGTCCCTATTCATATGTAATTTACCGTATTTTAGCGTAATGTAATGTAATTTAATGTAATTTAACTTAATATAGTGTAACTCAACGTAATTTAACATAATTTCAAGTAATTTAGCGTATTTTAGTATAAATATGCTTAAAAGAAGTAATCTAACTAATATTTACAAAACAAATTCGAATTTTTAGCGTTAAGAATTCAACATCTTGATATTCATATTGTCTCTCTAAAAAAAAAAAAAAACACTAGGTGACCGCCCAGCTGCTGGGCGGTCAGGTGGGCAAACTGAACCGCCCATTGGACGGGCGGTTGGGGTAGAAATAAAAATAAGTTTGGGGTGGGAGCAGATTTGATAATTTGTTTTTTTTTTGGGTATTAATAAAAATATCGGAGAAAAGTCGGTCCTTCCAGAAGATAAATAAATCTATGTTTGATTTTCATATATCTCATTTCTCCTCCAAATATTTGTTCTATTGAAATCATTCTTCAACTTGTATGCAAAAATGAAAATCAATCAAATTATAGAATTAATGGAGAGAAACTCAGTACGAAATCGAATTGTGGGATTTTTATCTACGCCAATGTTATAAAAACTGGACCGGACGTTGACCAGATAAAGCTTGGATCAATGGTTTACTGGTCAGATTGACGGGTCAATCAGTTCGACCGCTGATTTTTTAAATAGTTATATGCTTGTTATATTTCAGATTATATACATATTTTATAGATTTATGGTGAAAATAGATATATTAACTTGTGTTCTTTGTTCTTTAATTTGAAACTTGAGCCTGTGATTTGTGGAGATTGTATCAATTTTCTGTTTTGCTGTTGGAGAGAAGGCATGTATGCTTTTTAATTGAACCCTTTAAAGAATCTTAACAATTTGGAGAAAAATAAAAGTTTACACGATAACCAACCATAAAAGATCTAGAAACTAAATGGATCAAAAACAAAAGATGGGTTCTCCCTAACGAGCAGGGTCTCCTCCTCATCTGGTCTCTTCTATTCGTGCTTAGGCTCTTCTCCTTTTCGTCTTTTTCATTCGTGGTAGTTAGCTTTCGTGTATGATGAGTCCAAATCTACTATTTTTAAATATTTATAAACCCTAATTTCTACTTACGTTCAGATCGCAAGCGCATGATATTACCGTGTAGTATGATTGGGGTGTCGATCCACAGGGATAGTATATTAGATTTTAAACACTTTTCACTAGTCTAGGTTATCGGGGGTTTTTAAAAATTTGATGCGGTGGCACTAATTGAGTCAAGGTTAAGGTTAAACAGTAAATAGAGAGCATCTAGGGTTCAGGTTCTATCATTCTTAATTATGCAAAGTATAAATTCTGACGTCTCTATGTCGCATGCGGCCTAGATTGTCCCACAGCTACCCCACATGCAGCACTGTCACTATCCGTAGGGCGTGCGGGGTGTTTGCTTATGTGATTTGAAAGGTTTTCCGATCTTGCGATCGGCTTTTGGGCTACCAAGAATAAATTATTTTAGGTACGCAATTATATTTTTTCCCTATATTACCCCGTAGTTGAAATGTGTTTGAAGTACTTACATGCATTATCCTTCTCACACAAGGATGCAACGACTTAACACCTATTGGTATGTGGAGGGTCATTGACATATAGTAGACAAAACTATGTATGTAATGACTTAATAAAAATGAATTTAAAATAATAAAGGAAACTCAAATCAACATAAGCAAAACATAAGCATATACTAAAACATAATTAAGAATTCAAGTACAACCCTCACCCTAGAGATGAGAAGTTTAGTTTCTCATGGCCATGGCAAAATAAAAGAAATAAAATAAGGAGAACATAAGTTATAACCCGATTGAAGATGGAAGAACCTCTGCCTCCTTATATGACGTCTTCTTCTCTTGCTTGACTTCCAATGGCTACCCTTCTCTTTCTAAGTAACTCTCTAACATAACCTAGCAATGAGGATTTCTAGTCTTGATTCTATGGACTTAACACAATTAAACACGCACACTAAATCCTATTACAAGAGGGGTATTTATAGCATTCCTAAAATGAGAGATGGAGTAGTGGAAGTAGTGGAGGTGGTGCAAACTTGGAGTGCACTCAAAGTTTGGATAAATGAAGCCAAAAATAGCTATGATAGCTTGGCTCTGAAGCAAACGCGTCCTTCTAGAAGGCCCATCAGGAATTTGTTCTTCTGAAAGGCCCATTTAGAGAAATCACCTATTTTTAGGACAATCCACGGATCGTGCGGCATAGAGGAGGCAGCATGGCTTCCTGACTTAGCGGATTTTCTTGTATATTTTGTCATATCGCATGTTGTGCACTTCGTGTGAGGTGTTGCATGCTCCATGTAGTGTCCCATTTTGGTGTCATATTCAGAAATCGCCTAAATATGACACTTTTGCTCTGTTTTTTGTCATAAATATGCAACTTTCTCAAAAACCTGTCAAAAACACCTAAAAACACGTTTGCAGTAAATAAATCGGAAAAATGGCTACTTTGCATTCGCTTTTCGCCATTTTTCGGAAGAAAAGATAGTGATTTTCGTTATATGTTTTGGCTTCATCAGTGTACTAGCTTACTGGAACATTCTCTCTTTGAGGTACGGTTTAAAACCCACTAATTAGCGGCTATAACCTGAGCACAAAATCAAGATCTTATCTAGTGCGAGAGAAGAATTGCTCCGTTGAGAGGAGCACGAACCATCAAACATGTCCATAGGAAGTAGTTCGAAAAGCACTAGTCAGAGTAGTATCAGTTGAGAGATCGGAGGAGGAGAAAGAAGAACAAAATATGTTTTAAACCGATTTTTCTTTTTCTAAACGCTTTTGTTTTTTTTAATAAAATCAATAAAAAACCAAATTTTGGCCGGCTCAATTGCATAAGCGATTCATTTAAAGAACCGAACCGGACAGATGACCGGCTCTGATTTTTTCCGGCCGAACCGGCGGTCCGGTCCGGTTCTGATAACACATCTACGCTGAAATTCTCGATGCAAGCAAGTTTAAAAGCTCATACTGCAAGCAAGACAATAAGATAAAGATGCTGATTAAAGAGTGATTAAAGCTCATATTTGGTGGCTAATACTAATATGATTTTATTTGAAGGCAAATTAAATAAGTTTAATACATTAAATGAATAACTATTTACAAGCTGGCGCTAATACTTAGCATTTTATCTAATTGGAAGGACAAACTTCTTTTATTAGCTTTTTTTATTAAATGAATCATATGAAAATCGAAAGGATTAATTCCTTATAAGTATTCTTTACGGCTATGTTTGGATGACACAAGAATAGAGGCTATTCGGAATAGCAATGTGCATCCAAATAATATTTTTGCTATTCAGAATAGCTAGAATAGCTGCTATTTTCTATTCCTTGTAAATGTTGGAATAGCTACTATTCCGAAATGTGAAATGAGAGAAAAAAATATTTCCTTTTTAGATTTCTGCCAACACAATCCCGAAATGACAAATTTGATACCACTTTCCGCTATCTCCACGTCGTGACAATTCATTTGAGATTCCACTTGCCTATCTTTTCTCTTAATTAACACCTTGTTAACACTATTCTTTATTGGTTACAGCTATTCACTATTCCACATATACAATCCAAACACATTTTTACTAATCCGAATAGCATCACTTTCACACTAATCTAAAAATCACTATTTTTTCTCTATTCTCATTTACTATTCTAAAATTTCACTATTCTAGCTATTCTAACTCTCATCCAAACGTACGCTCAATAAGTCAGATATAAGAGAGAGAAAAGAGTTGAAGTGTAAAACCGATATTTAGAGAGAGAAATTTTCTCTCCGAATTCAATATTACAATAGTTTAGCTGAAAATAACAAAGAATAGTACTTTGAAATTTTGTAAACAACCTCAAAACACTTTTTATTGTCTCCTTATCCTGATTTGTCAAGTTTTATTGATGAAAAGACTCATATTGTTTTTTTTCATTAATTTCTTAATTTCAATAATATTTTCATTAGTTTTTAGGGAGAATTTTATGTATACCCTTTCAAAAATCACAAATCACATATTTTTCCCTCTAAAATCTAGGATATCATATTTACCCTTCTAAATTTTAAAAACTCACAATTTACCGAATTTAATGTATTTTCAATTAAAACTCATTTTAAATTTATAAAATACCTATTTTACCCTTAATTAAAACATAAAAACATGTAGTATGTGTAAGAAAATATTCAGTCTTCTGATTGGTTTTATTTAGAAAATAAATGATTTATTTATCTACTTGTGATACATACATAATATTTAAACATGCGTTTGAGTGTGCGTCACAAGTAAGAATATGAACCAATTGTCCTCATAACTGGCCAATTAGAAGACTAAATATTTCTCTTAAATATGTTACATGTTTTCTAATGTTTTATAAATGGTAAATGAGTATATTATATTTAAAATTATTTTTAATAGAAAATACAATAAATTAAGTAAATTTGTGAGTTTTTGAAATTTAGAAGAGTAAATATGATATATGAATTTTAGAAGGGGATACATGAAGTTCTCCTAAAATTTTAAGTAAAGAATCATGTGAAACTATTAACAAAATTTTAACAATAACTGAAATAATCAACTTAATTTACAAAATACTAACAATTTTTAGCTTATATTGAATTTGACTGTTTCTATCGTCTTCTTACTCGCGCTTGCAATGATTTAGGCGAATGAGAGAGGTAACGGAAATCTTCACTTATGAACTAGCTAAAATAACAGCAATCATTCTTTTTATATATGCATATTCAGTAAATTGCCGTTTAATTAATCATTTAGAATTACATGCATGACATTGGTTCAACAAGTTATCTGGTCGAAAATAGTCTAATTTTGTGCTTATGAAGAGGGTACATAAGAAGATGGAGAGATGGTCGGATCTGATCGGCTCTTGTTTACTTACTTCAAAATATCAAATTTTAATCGAAAAATATATATATATCAAATTTTAAGGAAAAAATAACAAAGAAGGAAGTGAAATCTATATGCAAGTTATTTAAATTTTGTTATCCTAAAATCGAAATTTACAAAAGACTAATAAACTCTTTACAATGTCCATCTCTTTCTGTTCCCTCTCATAAATTTTTTGAAGCACAGTCTAAAAGACTTGGAACCAATTCTGTTCACCTATACTAATTTTAAACGTAAAATAATTGCAACAACGGTAAACTTGTAAAGTTTGGTTTGAACTTTGAATTGTTGTATGTTGGGGTTTTTTTCTAAAGGAAGTGGTTTCTGTAACCATCCTTTGACTATATATGCATATATAGTTCGCATCAAAGGATACTCCCTCCATATTCCATTCAAAAAAACATTCAATTTAATACAAACTAACAATAGTATCAACTCAAACTAAACAAATTTATCATCATCATCGTTAGAGAGCTCCATGCCAGAGACCAGAGCACTTCTGGTGAACTCTCTAAAAATCTTCAGTAGCATGCATCCCCGGTATCACTCTGGTACCAATCTGGTACAACTGTGTCATTGAGTGTATGTACAACGAACCAATTTCGTATAACGAACAATTTGCGAGAAAAAAGCATGACGAGAAACACAGCAAAATTGCCAACCTATTTTTAGCCTTTGGTAATTGGCGGCTATTTTAATTGTGACTGAGCGAATAAAGGTACTTTTTTCTGAAAGAAAAACTAAATAACACTTCAAATTAAAAGAAATAGGGATTCCAAGGGCAAGAGAGTAGCATTTAATTTATCAGCTCTTTTGTTTCGATTTAATTATCTTTCCTTTGTTGTTAGAATCTCTTGAAATCATGCTAGAGAGAATGAATCCTTGGACCATTTTGTTCAAGAAACCTCCAGAGCAACTCCCGCCTATGATGATGAGGAGAAGAAATGTTCACCTTGAAGGTAAAATTTAACAATAATTGATATTGGAGATTAGGTGGCGACTTTGAAAGAAATTTAATTCAGCGAATGTTTTTTGTTATTAAAATAGTAAAGGTAAAAGCAAGGGGCATTTGTTACCAACTTGCCTTATAAATTGTGCATATGCATAATGCATTGTATTGTGAACACACAAATATCTTTGTCAATCATAATGTGACAAATATGATAAAATTGGATATTTTTTTCTGCTTCTTAATTATACTTTGTGAATTACGAATTGATTATTTTAAAAATTGGATATTTTATTTTTTGCTCTGTCCACCATCTAGAATGCGATATAACCAAATTTTATTTATTCATGTGTAAAATTAGGTGCAAAGCAAATAATGTATAAAATTTTCTCTTAAGTGTGAATTATGTATAAATTTTAGTTTGTAAAAGATTTACACTTATGAATGAAAAAACAGGATTGTAACGTAATCTTGTTGGTGGATATTTGGGACTGTTAACACCTCTGTTTGTAAAAGAGAAGAAAAAAATGTATATCTGTCACCAAAATTAGTGTGTAAACCATAAATTTCGTTTTATTTTCATAAGTCAAACAAGATGTCATCGAAAATAATGAAGGAGTTATAAATAACAGTACTGTACCGGTGCAATATGTTGCAATAATTCTCTTCCTCCAGGTGTTGTAACAAACATCAAGCTCCTATACAAGTTCGTCCATGAACAAGCGAACATAACCAAGGCCGACGAGCACTTGCGGGATGCACGCTTGGAGGCCATGCTAAACATTGTAGACGATATCAAATCTCGCCTCCTTGAATCCAATGTTGCAGACAAGAAAGACTGTCGGACTGGCGAGCTACGTCGCTGCTCATCGAGCATAGCAATGACTGCCTCCTCTGATACCTCAGCTGCTGCTATGAAACCAATACCCCTAAACCCTTCTTCTACAAAAGAGCACACCGCAAAGCCACATGGTCTTTTCTTGATCACTCCCCCAAGTTCACCCTCCTCACAGTCACAGCCACACAAAATCATGACTCCTCCTATTTCCCCAAAACCACGACGGGCCCCTCCTCCTTTATCATTGCCGGTGAAGCCACCGCTTCAAGAAATGATCTCTAACAACTATGATGCCATCGTGCAAGAGAATAGCCTGATGAAACGCAAGCTAGCAGCTGCTGTGGTGGCACGCGACAGTGCGGAGAAGGTGTGCAAGACTATTTACAAAGACACCGAATCAGTTGCCAGAGAGCTCCGTTGGAGAGTAGGCCAGCTGGAGGAGGCGAATGAGTCGGTTAAGTATCTGTCGGCGCTGAATCAGCGGCTCTATAACAAGCTATCGGGTCAGGGTACAGTTGAGGGTCTGACGGAGGAGTTAGTGCAGAGGAACAAGGAATTGATGCAAAGAATAGAGAAAGCGAGGGAGGAGTACAGCGCTATCTTAGGGACTCTGAAGGAGGGACTGGATCTTAACAAAAGGTTGGCACTGGAGATGGAAACATGTAATGATATGCTGAGTAAGGTGCGCACCGAGAGGGGAAAGGAATTAGAAATACCTCAATTGGCCAAGTTCAAGAAAATATTGGCAAAGGTGGAGCGATATCTCACTAGTTGGCAGGTCAGACTCAGAGACAGCCCCCTCAAGAACATTGATTGATTCATTCATTCATTGATTGAGGAAGGCAAGATGTTGCTAATGGTAATGGAGGCAAGATGCATATATTTTTATTTCCATAATTCATATATATGTATTTCAATGACGAAAATGGATATCGCTGCAATGTATTTAATTTACCAATGCTAAACTTACACAGGTTACAAAAGATAATAAACATGCACAAATTAACAAGCTAAAAGTATAATTTTATATTTGAGTTAGGCTATGTTGCTTTGCAATGTATTTGTAAATCGGCCCGTGTTATGAATTTATTTTTTTTGTTTTGAGGTCCAAACAGTTTATCTGAACCTCTCAATATAATATTTATATGAAATATATTTGAAAACGGAATTTTAATTTTTTTAAATAGATAGAAAATCACCGTCTAGTGATTTATGTCTTATGAGACAAGCTAATTCATGACTCCAAATCTTTTTAATAGTATATAAATCTCCAACTCAGTTTATGATTTTCTAAATTTTTTTCTTCTTTCCGTATTTAAAAAGAAAATTCAAAAAAGAAAAACGATCGGACCATTGGATTTCAAAACTGCTGCTCAAATAAAGCGCAAAAAACCACAATATGTGGCTTCGGCTTTCCTCCAACATGTGTTGTCACTGGTTGGAGGAAAGCCTAAATCATAAATTGTGTTTTGTGTGCTCGATATGGGCGGCAAATTTAAAATTTGACAAGTCCAGTTGGATGTCTTAAAAAAAGATTGACAAAAAAAAAACATAAGAAAAATAGAAAAAAATTGCGAAAAAATGATAAATATTATTTGTAAGCAAATATTCCATACGCTTTTGGTTTTATTCAGGATAGTAAAATGCGGTCTATGCGGTCACATATGTATATTCAATTTCAATATGTATAGAAAATTTCTATGCTATTATCGCATGCATGATTATATATATATATATATGAGTTTTCATTTTATAATCCGTATATATAAGTTTGCATGAAAATCTGCATATGCGGTGGCCTTCCGCATACCGCATAAAAACCGCATTTTAAAACATTGGTTTTATTAGATTTTTTCTAATTTTTCAATGAGGAGGGATCCACTTGTAACATTTGTAAAATACAACATCTTACAACAATTCGATTTTGCGATTTTGAAAGTCCAAACAGTCGATCCAAACTGTTCAACATGGTATCTATATTAAAATGTGCTTGGAGATCAAATTTTATATTTTTTAGAATTTTTTTACTATTTATTAAGTATTTTACAAAACTGTTGTTTTTTAATGGTCCAAAATTGTCTAAAAACAACAATTTTGTAAAATACTTAATAAATAGTAAAAAAATTAAAAAAAATGTAAAATTTGATATCCAAGCACATTTTAATATAGATATCATGTTGAACGGTTTGGATCAACTCTTTGGACCTTTAAAATTGCAAAACCGAATTGTTGTAAGATGTTGTAAGTGGATCCCTCCTCTTTTTTAATAGCTTTTTACAAATAATTTAAAAAAGGGAAAAATTTGGTAAAAATAAAAGATAAGAGTTTTTTTTATTGAATGTAAGATTCTTAAAAGTTTTAATTTCGTGACAAATTTTTATTCTTTTGGTGGTGTTTGGTTGTGGCCTAAAGTTTTGGAGGGTACCAACTTAGGCTAGTTTAAGCTAATTATGTTTAGTTAAGGTATAAAATTATGTCATGACTTAAAGCTCCTAACTGTTTGGTTGAAATGGGTGACTTTGGTATATGATTTAATTTTTATTTTTTTTTGGGTCCATTACTGTAGCTAAAACATAAATAAGGTCATGTCCTTTACTCCTTATTTAGTTGACTTTGTTATAATAGCACTACACACATACTAAGCAAAATTTTATAGAAGTATAATAGAGTGTATATTTTTTTCTTCTAGTTTTTCATATGTGCAATTAAACTTGGGCAAGACCATCAACACATAAGTTTCTGAATAGTATCTAGTTTTCAAACATAACATAGCTAAATAGAAATAAAGTCTTACATTAATTTATAAATGTTAATAAGTTCATACATAATGTCAAAACAAAATAAGGTCTTAGATAGTATTATCGGATCGACAAGAGGGAAAGAGTTTCACAAAAAAAATTGTATTATCGAATCGACAACTAAAGATTTAGGTCTTTTGACGGAGTAAACCTTATTCTATTTGGAGAGGTGGTTTAATTCTGAAGGCCTAACTTAAGATTTAGATATTGTTAGGCCGACCTAGTTAATTCATGTTTAGTGGAATAAGTAAGACCTAAATCCCTTATTTTATGATTTAGGCCTCAACTAAATATGACATTTTTTATGATCTTTAATTTACAAATAAAGAAATATATTCAAAAAGAGAGAAAAGATTTGGCCCCAGACATCCATCCCCCAGTTTGCCTTTGAAGTCAAAAAAAAGAAAGATTTTCTTTCACCAACTTTTTTTTTTTCTATCAATCTCGTTCATTTTATCAAAGATCTCTGAGGATTTTACAAATCTAAAATTACGAGCGTCTTCTACTCGATTTTTTCTTTCAAATGAGATCATGATGAAGTACTTTTGAGTTATATTTGTGTCGTTGTTTTTTTTTTTCCTTTTTCTTCTTAATATGTTATGTTTAAAGACTTCATGTGCTAAGTTTAAAAACTTACACGCGTTAAATGCACTAGTGACTTTCTAGAAGATGACGATGATCAAAAGTAACTAGTTAGAGTTGGAAGAGCAATTATCAGATCCCTAAAAAGAATTGATAACTGCTCCTAAGATTTAAACCTACGCGTAGGTTTATATATGAAATTGTACCAACATTACAGGCTGATTTGGAGAAGCATATCAGCTTATAATTGGTTCAACTTCATATATATAAGCTGTGAAGTACTAAGGTGTGTCTGTAAATTCTCCTACTAGAATATCACTTCCTGAGTTCTGACAATGGCATGTTGGAAACTTTGCTAGGTTTTTTTATTGCTACATTTCTTATTAAAATTTATTTATGCAGTAAAAACAGATTTTATTAACTTAATCAAATTACCATAATTATATTTAGGAAGCTGCTAATAGTTCCCGGACACTAATTTCCGATTATCTCCGGATTTAACTGAAAAGTGTCTGTAAACTTCTTTATGAGATTTTGTAAATGTCAATAATAAATCATGTAAACCTATTCAACGAATTCTGTAAACATAACAACTTTTTATTACCGTGTGGTCTCCAATAAACCTCTAGTTTAACCTCCACTTTAATAGCTTTAACTGTTTTGACTGGAACCAATTGTAGACATTTGACTAGGACCACTGGGACCATATCTAGAAGATCTCTAACAACTTTTCAAAACTAGTAACTAACAAATACCACTATAAAATTCTGTAAACAGATACAGATTAAAAAAATTGAAACTTTTTTTTGAAACTTTTTTCCCAATTTTTTTTTCAAATATGCATCTAGATTCTACTATTAATTATTTTAAATTATGTAAACCTTATCACATAACTCTATAGACAGTTTCGTTGAATACTGTAAACTGGTAAAAAAAATTGAAATTTTTTCAAAATTTTATTTTATTTTTCAATTTTTAAAAAAAATTTGCATCTAGATGTTACATCCAATTATTTTGAATTATGTAAACCTTATCACACAACACACAACTCTGTAAACTGAAGCTTTAAATTCTGTGAACTAAATTGTAAATTTTTATCTTTTTTGATGTGCTGCATCCAAAAATAATAATTTTATGTTTTGAATTCTATAAACCTTACTGTAAAACTCTATAATGTGATACTCTATGTACTATAAACATAACAACTAACCTAAAAACACACAATTATTTTGTCTGACAATGAGACATAATTATTATCACTATAATAAGTTATAACAACATAAACAAAATGAATTGCAATAAAAAATATACAGATTTTTCACCAAACATAACATTTATTACAAAGCAAACATAAAAATGTCTAACATAATCCAAATAATCCGAAAACACCGTATATTTTTACTCCTGCTCCATTGATTTACAAAATCCAATGCTTCCCATAATGCATGACTTATGTAAACCTAATGCATGAATTCTACAAATCTAAGATGGTCTCAAATGTTTAAAACCTAAAATAATATGTCAACATTTTGTAAATCTCAGTCAAGAATTATGTAAACCTAATGCAAGAATTTTGTAAACCTAATGCATGAATTCAAGTACAAACATGAATTTGGATGTAACCATACTTTCAAGTTGTCACACTAGGCATGAACTCCAAGTTGCAATTTATGTCAGAATGAAATAAAAAAAAACCTCAGTTCCTGTGGTATATACCAGTACAGTTTTAAGTATATTATATCTATATAAAGAAAATATAATCGAGTTATATACTGCATCCCTATGGTCTCAATGCACTACTTCATCATACAGCATGCAGAGTAAACCTAATTGTGAATTGTGAATTTTATCTCTCTCTTTTTATGTGTTACATCCAAAAACTATAATTTTATATTTTAACTTTTATAAACCTAAACTCTAATACTAAACACAACCATTAATTAAACCAGCAAATGTCCCCGTCCATCAAATATCTCAAAATGATCCTAAACAACAAGCTAATATAACCACATCATACTTTCAGTTCAAATCAGTAATATTATACAATGTGACTCAACATGAGAAAACATGAGTAATATCATATCCAGTAAAAGGCGAAAGAATAGTTCGCTTTGTGCTCACCACGCAGCTGCGTTCGTTGGAAACAGAGAGTTCACCGAAAATTTTGGCCAATAATGTGTCAAGCAAGACATTCTGGACCTCATCAGAGAAGGTAAGACATTCTGGACCTCATCAGAGAGTTCGCCGGAAACAGAATAAACATCAAATGCCTGAACAAAGCATCGATCACCCTAATTCCAAAAAGACAGGCCCGGAACGAGTTTCAGATTTCCGCCCAATTAGCGCCATTAACACCATTGCTAAGCTTATAACCAAATTGCTGGCAAATAGGCTCCAGCCACATCTGTCTCAAATCATAACGCATTACCAGACAGCCTTCGTTAAGGGTCGATCCTTGATGGAATCATTCCTCTCGGCAAGGGAATTTTTAAACTTTTGTGTCAAAGGGAAACTGCCTGCGGTGCTATACAAAGTGAACTTCCAGAAGGCGTTTGATACGGTAAATTGGTGTTTCCTAATGAATTTACTGGTCGAAAAGGGATTCCCGCCGGGTTGGATATCCTCGGTGCTAAGCATCCTCAGCACTTCATCGTCGGCAATCAGGGTAAACGGAGAGCTCTCCGGATTCTTTCAACACCAGAGAGGTCTGCGCCAGGGTGACCCCCTTTCCCCAATGCTGTTCATATTAGTGGCCGACTCTCTCAATGCTTTCCTTAGTAATGTGTCACATCTTTTACCTCGGCATGCGCGGTTCAAGCCGGAAACAATCCAATATGCTGATGATACCCTACTAATCTGTGAGGCGCACCTCACTACTCTCAAAATTGTAATGCATGTTCTACAGGTCTACGCCGAACTGACGGGTCTCAGGATAAATAGGGACAAAAGTACCTTCGTTCCAATAGCAATACCACAAAATTGACTACAGCTTATAGAGGCAATCCTGGGCTCTCCACGATCGTAGTTACCGATCAGATACCTCGGCCTACCGTTATCGGTCGCGAAACCGAGGAAAATTGACTACCAACCCATGATTGAGGTGGTACAACGAAAAATGGAGGGATGGACATCAGGGTTCCTGTCATACGGGGGAAGAATCACACTCATGAAGGCAGTCCTCTCGGCAATGCCCCTGCATTATATGCAGGCTTTCAAAGTTCCGGTTGGAGTTATCAGACACATCGATAAGATGAGAAGAAACTTCCTCTGGAAAGAGAATGATATTTGTAAGGGCATCAACTGCTTGGTAAACTGGGAGAGGGTATGCACATTGAAAATTAATGGCGGGCTAGGCGTAATTGACCTTCAATGTCAAAATGACGCGCTCCTTACCAAATGGTTGTGGAGGTTGGAGCAACACCGAGATTCGCTCTGGCAATGTACGGTACAATCTCTCTATGGGGTGCAGGGGGCGGACCAGTTACAGTCCATCAGGCCGGACACATCCTCTTTCTTTATCAAGGATCTGGCAAAACTCACCCCTTTCTTCCAATGCTCTTTGGATTCTGAGGGAGGGACCACGAGATGGGGATGGACACCTTCTGGAACTTTCTCATGCAGTTCGGCATATGGGGCGATGCATCATAGGGGGTTCATTTCGTCCACTCAAAGGGCATTGTGGCAAATTAAGGTTCCAATGAAGGTAAGGATTTTTATCTGGCTAATGTTGGATGATAAGATTCTAACGCAGGAGGTACTCCATTATAGAGGATGCCCCGTCCCTACGGGATGCTACCTCTGTAGACAGGATATTGTCGAGTCAAATGACCATATAATGTGGGAGTGTAGCTATGCAAAACTATTCTGGAGGTCTAATGACCCAATATAATTTCCACTATCGAATAGCTGAAGATATCCAACATCTTTGGCTAACAACGGGACGAGATCTACAAAAGAGCCGAAGAAGGGAATGGAATGTCATGTGGGCGGCGGGTGCTTGGGCACTCTGGAGAGAAAGAAACCGGCGTTTGTTTTCTGCAAAACAAAGACCGGTACCGTATCTAATCGGTGACACCGCCCTTGAGGTGGAGAGTTGGCTGCACAATGGCTGACATTGGGTTCGGTTACTAGGGCACTTACATTTTAATAATAATCAATCCCGTCAAGTATAGTGAATTGACGGATTGTGTTTTTCATTTTTGCTTTCTATTGTAAATACTTTCATCTTTTCTTAATATATTTGTTATCGGCGATTGCCGTTAACCATCTAAAAAATATCATATCCAGTAAATTTTTCTAACAAGATCACAATTGAGCTTACTTTCAGAACATATCATAGGTCAAAAGTACAATTAAATGTAATAAATGAGTAAATTAAGCAGTCGATGAACCAGCATAACATATATTATATGTGAAACATGATATCTGAGTTATACAACCGATAACAATAATATATTCTAAGGGTAAACAAATATCAAAGCAGAAATTTACATATTGGCTGGAAAGTCATCGCACCTTGACGCACCTGATGTTTACTAACAACTGGATAATGAGACAGCTTGAAAAATGTTGCAACCGAGCACCCAAATCTTATAGTATCTACATATATCCAAATTAAAACTCCATTACTAATACAAATTTCACATTATGGACCTGACAAAAATAAGCTCTCACGCACTAATGATAAGCATCTTCAACTAATCAGTGCAGCAGAGAAAAAGGTGTTTGGAACCCATCAGATATTTTCTGTATAAATTATAACGAAACATCATGTACTGTTTTTCCAAAAACTACTAAATATCTTCTACCCAGTATACTTCACTAGTATAATGTTCTTCTGTATAAATTTTGTCATTAAAATCCAGGCAACATCGTAGATGTTTTCAAAAAAGGAATAAGGAAAAGATTAATATAATGTTGATTCATAAAAAATAACTATGGTGTAAAGTTTGGAGATTTTTTCAAAAAGATAAAAAGAAAAAAGAAAGAAAACGATGAACGTCGCTTCATCAGAGGTAACTAGTGTAAACTCTGAATACCAATTCGGTAGGTCCAGTTAGATTTGAACTGTTCAATATAAATTTGTACGAACTGATCCCAAACTGTAACTAACTTGGGTCATATCATGATGAAAAGTAGCAAACCAAAATTCAAATTCAAAATTTTAAAACTTCTTTACCTGAAATCACCGAGCCCTAGCTGCATAGATAAATGAAATTGGTATCAATTATCACGACAAATCGGTATCATGAAAACTGGCCCTCAGAGTTGCAACCTGGACCTTGTACAGCTGGTACGGCTTATAGGTTGTTTTCTTGGTACGAGTTTCTGGGATTGGTGAGAAAGCTGAGAAGAATAGCACCGATTGGTTTGACCTTTTGGGCCTCGTAGAATAATTTAAGGTCATGGATGTCGCTCTCACCTGCAAAGACGACTATGCCATCTATCTTTTTTTGTTCACTAATCAATCTGTACCAGGTTCCGAGAATAATAAATGAGCAAATATATTATATAATCTTAATTCTAATTAAGATGACAATGGTCAATTTCAAAGATAGTTGCTACTTTAAGAAATAATCATTATTTTTATAAAAAAAAAACTATAGAGTTTCATATCTCTGGAATGACCAATAATAAGGGCAACAATACAAGAATACAGTAATTAGAAAACATGTATGAAGCTTAGCCGTCAAAATCTGCTCCTTGAAGCGAGAATATCTCTGAGGGACATTTTTCACAAACACGTGATGTGCAAGAGAATATCTCTAAGGTTAAGAGAGCTCCAATGTAATTGGGGATTTTAACCGATCAGATATCTGAAATTATTAGAGAGAACTTGTCATAACATAACTCGGCATAAAATTGACAATTCTTTAAATCTTTATTACCAAAGGTGACATGTATTAAACAGAGTTTGAGTGGCTGAGTAAATTGATAGAAAAAATCATAGAATAACAAACGAATTACCTCACTGATCATGCGATCCATACATATTAGTACAACGGTTAGCATCAATCTACTACACTTTTTCCTTAGCACATAATGGTGCCTATTACACAATTGCCGCTAGTTAATAACGAATTATTCAATTCTCTTTCTCGTTTGAACTCAATCCTCGTCGTTGTTTTGATTGATTGAAACGGAGATTACAAGCTGTGGTTTAAATAAGAAAGCCAAACCGATCGGAAGCGAGGGAGTGTACCTGAGAGCTCGGTCGGAGGAGACACCTAATCTAGCTGCTTGTTAACCTCCTGATGAGGAAAAATTTGTCAGACTAATAAAATTTATAATCCAGTTTTTTACATAAGTCAAATTACAAACACATAATCCCATCGAGTAGTATAATCGGTCAATCTGCAAAAAATATGGTTTAAAGTTTTGAACAATTAAATCTCAACTTTTCGAAAGGCAAGACGAAATTTGGAAATTGAGAATGGTTGGTTTTCATCTTTGAATTTGAATTTGACGAAAATTAAAAGTAAGTAAAATAAATAAGATAGTGGTGTGAATTCTTAGAGTTTTGACTTACCATTGCTACTCAATATATTTTAGTATGATTTTATTTGATGTTAGTTTTGAGATGTTGTTTGAGGGTTTCTAATCTAATTTAGTGACTGTCGTTTTCGTATCGACACAGCCACCCTACCTACAAGAGATCCGCCTGAAGCTTGTCTTAATTGGTGCAAAGAGTTCTGTAATTAGCCCAAAGATTTCATACTTCACTTACTAGGTTCGTCGCCCTACTTTATGGTTCTATTGAGCGTCCCTATGGTGAGGCAAGACAATGCGACATTCGTCTGCGAATGCCAAGACTCCCATGTATATTTTTATTGGTTCAAATAATGGTATTTCCGGCTAAGGTCTCCTCCACTAGTCTAGTATTTTAATTCTCCTTATCCTAACTCGGTTAGCTTAATGAGACTATATCTCCATGTGTGACCATCACATGGCGGTCTAGATTAACAAACGAAATCAAGTAAGAATGAACATAAAGCGCAAAAGTAATTGAATAACAAAAGACTAAACAATGATCAAATAAAATATATCAAAACATCATGAGTAACAAGGTTTACTGTCAAGCCCTAAGAATCTGAACTTAGCCGCAAAACGGCATGTTTACAATAGAGAAATAAGAGAAAGATACAACCATACAAGAAGTACCCTCCTACTATACACACTCCACTCTTCTCACTTAAAAAAATAAATCTAAAAATGCCAAAAGTATCAAAGATGTCTTCTTTCTCTGTCCAGAAGTCTTTTATAGGAGTGTAGGGGCGTCTGGAGATAATTGGAGGCCAAGCAACATAATTTGGATACAACTGTCAAGAAATCCAACGAAAGGATGCCTCCAATACGGACCGTATTGCCTCTGTGCAGAAGTTGAGCACTCCAAGAGTTAATGCGTATTCCTTCCTGTACTGACTGGTACGAACCGTAACAAAGCCTTAGTCTCGATGCTCTGTTGTTATGATTGATCTGATTCTTGCTCTATTTGATATAAAATAGCTCCAAAACATAGTTCCTGCAGTAAAACATAAAAAAAGCAACAATAACCGATTTCTCATAATAACTTTTTTTTTGAGTAAAAATAAGGGTCAAGCCCTCATTTGATTAACAGAAAGGAATTACAAGGAGTTACAAGAAGTTTGTAACAAAAGAAAAAGGTCAAGTTAGCTCAAAACATTTGAGCCTAAGAGACTAAAATTGAGGAAATAAGGATATTAAAATTGAACAGAAACTAAGTAAAAGAAAAGAAAAACAAAAGGTACTAAGAAAAGCCAAAGACATCCGTAGCATTTTGCTGGCCTGCTTGCTGTTTGTTTCCTCTGATTGATTTCCTGTACCAGTAGTTCACACCTCGTTCCCCCATTGGTACCAACTCCTTGCTCTAATTTGTCCGTACCAGCGGCATGCCTGTCCGTACCAGTACCTCATGGAATGTATTTTTATTGCTGCACCTGGCCCGAAATCCTACCGGTACCATATCGTACCAGTACCGATTTTACTGTAACAGTGTGTTTATGCCTTGCTAGGTGAAGTCCTTCAACTCTGTGTACAGTAACTGATCCTGTACCTGCTGTGCCAGTTCCCGGGCCCCCTTGTTGAGGTCTCTGAATATTCGTGTACCCCTTTCCCGCCAGAGCACAAATTGTGCGATCAGCCAAATTTCTCTGAACTTTTTACTGTGATTTACATCTGTGATGATGTCCGTGTGCTTCAGCATTGTCCGATTGGCTTCGGCAGTTTTGTTTGTTAGAAGTGCCACCTCCCAGTAAAATTCTTTTGCAAAAGGGCAATGATTAAACATGTGGTTTACCGTTTCCGATTGACTCTTGCACAGAACACATCTATTGGCTATACTCCAACCTCTCTTGATGAGGTTATCTAGTGTGAGAATTTTATTCAACCTCATCAACCATCCGAAGACCTTCATTCCTGGCGGCACTTTGAGCTTCCAAATTCCTCTAAGCTGTGAGCCAACCGAGGGGCCACTGACCATAGTTTGATATGCACTTCGTACCGTGAAAGTACCTGTAGAGTCCGAGATCCATTGTAGTTCATCCACTGCCTCTGCAGTGAGCGTATAGTTAAACATAAATGTGAAAAAATAAGACAAAACCTTATGTAAATCAGGGTCGTTTTACCCTGATCACCTCATCGACATACTCAAGATCAGTGAGAAGTTGCTTGACGATAGCGTCATAAGAGAGATAAGGTTTTAGGAGTCGAGTAGGTGGCGCGGGAGACGAAAAGGAGTCTCTGTATGGCGGCGGAGGCGGAGGATGATCGGAGCATCGTCGTCATTGATTCATGATCGATTCGACAGACAGAGGCTGTGGAGAGAGAGGAGTCTGAGCTCGGAGAGTCACGGGGACATCAGATCGGGAACAGAAACTTTCGTTTTCATACAGGGAGGTGGGATCGGTAAACTTTTATAAAGGAATGTCGGTGGTTGGAGTTCGACCGTTTGAAAGCGCATGAATTAAGTAGTTCGAACGTTACGGAGATAATCCTGGAATTAGATTTTGGGATAATACCTTTTTCTCTTATATTTAAACTAAGTTCAGCATAATTAACTTTCATAACTATATATTTATTACAGAACATGTACAGAATAAATTGATATTAAGTGAGGCTATGGTACTAAGAACAAAAATTTGATATGACAATTACTTGATCTAAAGATTTTAAAGATTTAGATCATTTTTAAAAGTAAATTGTTTTTTACTTATTAAAAAGATAGTAAAAAGTTATAAAAAAATGTAAAATTTGATATACAAATGATTGTTTAATAGACTGATCAGGGAAATAAAGTGAAAGTTTGATCAACCGGCTAGAAATGCATATGGACAATCAAAATGTGCATACACGGTAGTATCCACTGTGTTCTCAGCTGAGAGAATGAGCACACAACATTTAATTGAACAAAAACCAGCTCTGCGTACTAACACCAAACCTATGGACCCCCATGACATGAGCAACTGTTTGAAACAAAACACAGCTGAGCATAATAACAAATCTATTGTGCCATCAGCCCATTTCATCTAGCCCAAAAACACCCTGTGGCACCTCTCTTCAAAGCCACGTCTGAACTTTCCACACCCACCTCGTCTTTTCTACAAATCCCAACAAAAGACTTGTATGTTTTCTTCCCTGCTAACAAACTCCTAATGGCTATGGGCTGTAAAGCACAAAAAGAAAAGCCCTATAAATACTGTCAACCGTCCTTGTACAATGTTTCACTAAAAATAGATCCACTTAAGATATAAACTAAGAAAAAATGAAACGTGTAGTTGGGTTTTACACCTTACTCTTGGGCATGCTCATTATTTGCATTATGACATTCAAGACAACCGGTGCCATGTCATGTGGTGACATCGATTTGAACCTGAGCGAGTGCATCTGGTACTTGACAGGGCGCCATACGGCTCCGTCTTGGGCATGTTGTGAAGGATGTCGTCACCTGGAAAAGCTTGCAGCCACCTCCAGTGACAGGCGCGTGGCTTGCGACTGCTTGAGGGAGAGAGTGCAGCACTTGAACGGTATCAACAATAGTCTTGTAGACTCCCTCCCCAGTAACTGCGCCGCAAAGCTGCCCTATGTTAAATATCTTAATCGTTGTGATGGGTAAGTTTTGCTTTGTTTGTACATCCACTTACAACATTTGTAAGTTACAACATCTTACAACAATTCGACTTTGCAATTTTAAAAGTCTAAACAGTCGATCCAAGTCATTCAACATGATATTTATATTAAAATGTGCTTGGAGATCAAATTTTATATTTTTTTATTTTTTACTATTTATTAAGTATTTTACAGAACTGTTGTTTTTAGTCAATTATGGACCATTGAAAAACAACAGTTTTGTAAAATATTTAATAAATAGTAAAAAAAATTAAAAAAAATATAAAATTTGATCTCCAAGCACATTTTAATATAAAAATCACGTTAAATGGTTTGAATCGACTGTTAAGACTTTTAAAATTGCAAAATCGAATTGTTATAAGATGTTGTAACTTACAAATGTTGTAAGTTGATCCCTCCTCATATTAATTCTAAACATATGCCCAAGATTTCAAGTTTTAATTCTGAATTTAGTGCATATAAAACAATCAACCAATTATAATTTAGATATATCATATATAGAAACAAAAAGTAAATTGTGGTAATTTTAATGGAAAACTAATTTGTTGTCAATATGTTCAGTAGAAGTTCAAATTGCTGAAACATATATCTGAAGTTCCAATTTCCTACTAGAGTCTAGAGGTCCTTGAACATGACATGATGGTCTTCATTACTGTCAGTTGCTTATAATTTTGTTTTTGTGTTTACCTGCAGGGTGATGCCTTGATCTTGTCGAAGAGAGGACGCACTAATAGGGTAAAACAAGCTTTTACGATCGAGGTTTTGTTTAATATGACATGTAAAACAAATGCAGAGTATGTGTGTACGTGTGCTGTGACATATGATATGATATAGGACGACTGAGGTACATGTAAAATAATAGAGTCGAGATTACGGAGTGAGAGGTCTCTGTTTTTGTAGCATTCACGTCAATAAGAAGAGAAATTATGCCCGTGTTTTGTAATAAGTGTGTGTGTGTATGGTAAATTTATTTTTCTAAGCCACGGATCTAATTTCTAAAGATTCAGATATATATACTTACAAGTCCTAATTACTTGTGTAATTCTCAAATTACGCCAAAGAATGGTGATGCATAGCGTGAGAAGATATGCAGTGATTGTTACAATTAATATTAGAACTCGCAGGCATGCATTTCCAATGAAATTTTGAGAATATATACCTTAAATGTATAACAACTCTATTAAAATTTACCTAACTATATGATACCGCATATTATCGCATACTTGTTCATATATATATATATATATATAGAGAGAGATGAGCTATGCTACTACGTGGAGTAAAACGCGTTTGTACTTCACGCCGTATTTTTATTTTGAAAGTCCAAACGACCGATCCGAACCGCTCAACATGCTCTTCATATTGAAATGTGCTTGGAGACCAAATTTTACATTTTTTAGAATTTTTTTACTATTTATTAAGCCACTTTGAAAATCTGAAAATCCGGGTGAACAGTGAAAAACAGTAAAAAATTCTGGACTGCCGGATCAGTGATTTTCCAAGTGACTTAATAAATAGTAAAAAAATTCTAAAAAATGTAAAATTTGGTCTCCAAGCACATTTCAATATGGAGATCATGTTGAACGGTTCGGATCGGTCGTTTGGACTTTCAAAATAAAAATATAGCGGCATGGAGCACCAACGCGTTTTACTCCATGTAGTAGCATAGCTCAATTCTATATATATATATATATATGCTGGCTAAGATCAAAGTGGTATGATCAAGGTCTTGATACTACCAATTTGTTTTTGTGATTTTCAAAATTTAAATAGTCGATTTGAAGTGCTCAACGTGTTCTCCATATTAAAATATACTTGGAGATCAAATTTTATTTTTTTGAAATTTTTTTACTATTTTTTATGGGGTTTTGAAAATCACTGTTTTTCAGATTTTTTTTTTTTTATTATGAAAAACAGTGATTTTCAAAAATCCATAAAAATAGTAAAAAAAATCAAAAAAAATATAAAATTTGGTATCAAAGCACATTTAATATGGAGAACACGTTGAGCACTTCAGATCAACTATTTGAACTTTAAAATTGTAAAAACTAATTGGTAGCACCAAGGCCTTGGTCATACCACTTTGATCTTAGCCAACCTCTATAAATATATATTATATGAATTTTCATTTTAAAATTCATATATATAAGTTTGTATGAAAATCCGCATGACCGCACATGCGACCGTATACCGTATGAAAACCACATTTAAAAACATTGATCTCAGTATAGGATCTAACAAATTCACGTGTCAAGATGCATGTAGTTTTTTTTAGACGTGTGTGCGGCATGATTGGTTCTTGAAATTGATTTAGATGAGAAAATTAATATGAAATGCAATTGGTAGTCTAGTTTTGCACCCCTGCAATATGTTTGTTGTTTATTTATATTTTTTTGTTTGTGATTTGTTAGCACATCTGGTACTAGTGCACATTATTTAAGAGTTGTTATGTGGTCCATGGGGAAATTCATTATGCCTCTTGCCAAACAGACTCCCAAGCGTTTGGTCAAATACTAACAAATTTGCCCTCTTTAAGTTGCAAACGTGCAGCACGACCAATACAACCGATGAATTTTGTAGGGTTGGTGTTTTTCAGAATCATTAACTTGTTGGCACGAATCTTGACAAATCTTGACGAATTTTATATTATTTTATATTTTATATAGCAGATGATCTGTGCATGGTAGTGAGGTCCCAATAAAAATCAGTGCATTACGATAGCTGGTGGAGGCTATCATATAAAGCAATTTATGCTAAATCATAAATTAATATCGTAGGTCTTGACATAAGTAACTACTAAACTCTTGTGCACAAACATGAACATAATTTTGGTACCAATATATCTTACCACAGCCCAAACATAAATCTAATAATATTCAGCTCTCAACAATAAAAATGGGGGTCGGCCTCTATATTTATTGATCAACAATGATTTTGGCGACCCTTAAAACCTTTATAGTAGTAAAAGCTGAATTTTTTTTAATTTTCTCAAGCTTTTGGCAATTATAATCCAGAAACGCTGTAATGACGTTATAGTTTAATTTTAGAACAATTATATCAATAAAATCACTTAATAACTGTAGCAAAAAAGTGGAATGAACTCTCGATAATTATGAATTTAGTACATATACGAATTTTTATCTCTCTTTGAAAAAGGCATATGTTTAATTTTCGAAAATAATATTTAAAAATATTACAGTGTACTGAAATTATTTAATAATAAATATAAAAAAAAAGGCTGCAGCAAGAAAAGTTTGACAGGTATTTGAATAAATGAGTTGGCAATGGATTTTAATAAAGAATATATCAAGTAATAGCGCAAGTACCGAAATTGATTACGAACCTCTGAATTTCATCAAATATTTATAGTTCATTCTTAGTGCTGTTCCGCTTTTCATTGGCATAAACTCGGTCATATTCAGACAAAGATTAAAGCAGTATCTGATTCTGTGTTTGAATCGGTTTTATAATAATTGCAGCTCCTAATCCTTGGCTGGATATTTTAGTTTTCTTTTTTTCTAACCATTTTCGTTACGGAAGGACCCGACATTTTTATTAATATCCAAAGTTTAATAGAAACTAATTAATATACCTAGATCCCTGAGTATTTATAAAAATACCTCTACCAGTCATTTTCTAGCCGGTACTCTATTTATTTGCCCACCGGCCATTAAATGGCCGGTACCCTTAATTTTTTTGTTTTTTTAGAGACACTATGAAGAGCAAGATACTGAAATCTAACACTAAAAATTTGAATTTTTAGTTTAAATTATTGGTTATATTATTTTTTATATATAATTAGCATATTTATTCTAAAATACGCTAAATTACTTGAAATTATGTTAAATTACACTAAATTACACTAAATTACATTAAATTACGCTAAATTACGGTGTATCATTGATGTTTTTGCAATGAAACATCGATGTTTTATTAGCCTTAGCATTGGCAATTAAGTAGGATAGTGCTAAAAAGATATCGGTGCGTCGCTGATTTTTTGTAATGAAACATCGATGTTTTATTAGCCTTAGTATTAGCAATTAAGCAGGGTAGTGCTAAAAAAATATCAGTGCGTCGCCAATGTTTTTGTAATGAAACATCGATGCACTTCTGTCGTTATTAAACCGTGCACAAAACATCCGTGCATCATCGGTGTTTTTGCACGAAAGCATCATTTTAAAAAAAAAAACTTTAAACGGCCATAACTTTGGCTAGGAAACTCGGATTTGCGCGTACGACCCCAATTCGAAAAGCTTGGGACGAGACGGGGGCAATGACGCCCTCAGGGTCATCCCTAGGGAGCCGACGGAATCAAAATTGCAAAAAAAATGTCGTTTAGTGCCTCAAAAATTGAGTTAAAGTTTTTTATCATCGATAGACACACAACGACCCGTATGCGGCTAGTGACAGTGTCGTATGCGGCTGATGATTAGGAAGGATAGGAAACCTGAATCACATTAAAACAACTGGATCAACCTGAACTAGTGAAATTGTTAAAACTTAGTACCTAAAAAAAATGTAGTTTAGTGTTCGCATGCGGCTAGTGAATTTAATTACTTGAAATTATGTTAGCGGAATTTTGCGTATTTCAGTATAATTAGCGAAATTAGCGTAATTTAACATAATTTCAAGTAATTTAGCGTATTTTAGTATAAATATGCTAATTATACATCAAAAGAAGTAATCTAACAAATAATTTAAACAAAAATAAAAAAAATTAGTGTTGGATTTCAGCATATTGCTCTTCATAGTGTCTCGAAAAAAAAAAAATTAAGGACAAGGGAATCTAGGTATAATTTCGATTAAACTTTGGATATTAATAAAAATGTCGGCGGAAGGACTTGCGCAACCTTTTTTGTCTGTATTAGGGGCTGCGGAGGACCTTATTTAATATTTTTTAATTTTAAAACACGTGAAGCCACGTGGATGACACGTGAGTCGCAAGAAATGTATGAATCTATACACATTGTTGGTACAATTTCATATGTAAGACCAAAATTATTATGAACAGTCATTATTATTTGTCTAAAATTAACAACTATATATAAAGAAATTACACGCCGGGAACACAATTTAGGAGCCGTTTGGTTCGCTTTTTTAGAAGGTAATTTTCAGATTTTATAAGTGTTATTTTTTTCATTACTGTATTTGACGTAAGTAGTAAGGAAATAATATGGTAATGTGTGATTACATTGTCATTGTAATTCTATAATTCATGGTTGTTGTGTTAGCGACAGCAATGGTGAATTTTCTCTATTCTCACTTGACGGGAATTATTATTTTTTAAATATTTTTTTTATAAAAGTTATTATTGATTTTCTTGAATTTCAATAGCCATTGTAATTTATACTAAAATCAAATATTGTAAACATATATTTTCTTGGATGCTGAAAGCAATAGTCATTTAAAATCAAACATGATAATAGTACGATGCGGTAAATAACATTTCTTGATATAACATTTTTTGAAATTCTAATATTTCATAAAATGATCTACCCCTTAGAATTTTAATGTGAATAATATCATACTAAATGTTGACTTTTAAATAGTCCGGCATTGAGGTGCTAAAATTAATATGCTTTATAGCTCTTCTTATAGTCAGTATTTTAGTCACCTCTAATCAATATTCTTATGAGGTTAATTTTAAAGCAATAAAGAAACATAGTAATTGAGATATGTATTTCAAAATTCATCAATGAACTCGGTCCTCGTGAGAATTAACCTAATAAATTACAAATTATATAAAATTATAAATTGAATCAACAACAGCTAAAGCTACAAAGCATCAACAATATTTATAATTTAATTTTTAGATTCAGAAAATTAGTTTTAGCAGAGAAAAAGGTTAAATATTTGTCTTATATTCAACTTGCATCGTTATAAAAAAAATTCCGGTGAAAATAATTTGAAATAATTAGACATACTGTCAGATTCGTAACATCACAAATGCATGTACCAGGTCAATTGGTACATACCATTAATAAACCTGGTGTAAAATCATATCATATCTATGTCTACTATGGGAAATTTTGCAGAAGAATGTCCTTGTTTCTTTGTTTAAGGAGAAGCAGGTCATAACTATGGGGTCCGGATCCTCTAAAGTAACTCAATCTTTGGATTTTGAATCGAGACCGTCCGATTCGAATTCGTCACTTGATATCGTCTCAGGACTTGAATTTGTCGTCGGAATGTGTGCGCTCACTTCGGGAATGAATTTTCGCAGATTCGAATCGGACGGTCTCGATCCAAAACCCAAAGATTGGGTTACTTCAATGGATCTGAATTCGTAACAATGTCCACCTCTGTTGCAAATTCGTACATACCTAAAATTCACAAATGTAGTATCTTATACAGAAAATTATATCAGCAGTAAATAAAGAAATGAGCAGAATGAAGAATTAAGATATACAGTTTTCCCCGAGAAATTTATTTTCAATTGGTACACCCAACTTTCTTTGCTTCAGAGCTATATCCCTGTCTTCCTGGAAATAAGATATATTACTCTAATTCATTGTTGTGAAATAAGATCAAATTTTATATTTTTTTGAATTTTTTTTACTATTTATTAAGTATTTTATAAAATTATTGTTTTTCAGTGATCCAAAATTATCTAAAAAAACGATTTTGTAAAATACTTAATAAATAGTAAAAAAATTCAAAAAAATGTAAAATTTGATCTCCAAACACATTTTAATATAAATATCATGTTAAACAGTTTGGATCGACTGTTTGGACTTTAAAAATAACAAAACTGAATTATCATAAGATGTTATAACTTACCAATATTGGATTCCTCCTCTTAAAAATTAAGGTTTTATAATGATGATATCTTTTGCGTCACGGACCACGGGCCGCTAAACCATGGTCCCCAAGTAAACCTGGTCCAGTTTTACGCTGATACGTGTTGTAAACTTGTTATTGCTTTGTGTTTGATGTTACCTTTAGTTGTGGTGTTTCGGGAAGGAAACTTTGTAAGTGGTCACCTAAATAAATTATTCAGCCAAACATCCTTCTCTCAGGCCCGTATAAGTTTATTTTTTATTATAAGTAGGCATAGATCCCACAGCATCATGTAGACTATTGATTAGTGACAAATTAATAAACAATCAACTAGCCCCACATGTAGAAGAAACTTCAAATCATGATTATATGTTATTTTAGCAAATCTAGGCACTTTTGGTTCCGAACTATCCGGCTTTTGCCACTAAAACTTTTTTTTAATTTAATCACACCAACCGACTGGGTTTTGTGACTTAAACATGACATAAATCGGTTAGACTTGATAAAAACTTGCTCGGTATTCTAGGATTGTTTTTGGTCGTTTAGAATTACGCATATTTCTTGAAAAATGAGGGTTAAAATGCCTCATTTTTTTAATATTTTATTGTGTTTCACATAATGTTTATATTAAGGGGAAATTGGTTCCATGTCACCCCAAAATGCCGAATTTAGAAAAATACCACTTCAAAATTTTGATTTTGTTAAATGCCACTCCAAATCTCATTTATTAAGAAAAATGCCACCATTAACAAATTATTATACATTTGTAATAAAAAATAAACAGAATATATTGTATTTTGAATAGTATTTTCGTATATTCCAAAAATACCCTCACCCTTTCATTTCTACACCCTTAATGGGTCTGATCCAGTCCAAAAGAAATGGTCTAAACCCTCACCCGTCTCCTCTCTTCCGTCGAGCCTCTCCTCCCAGTCGCAGCCACCCCAGTCGCAAGTGGTGAGCCCTCCCAGTCGAAGCTACCCAGACCATGTTCTCCCAGTCGCTGTCCTCCGCCTCTCCTCCCAGTCGCAGCCACCCAAGCGATTCCTCCTTGCCGAGTATGAGGTGTCCGGACTGCGGGAAGCAATTTGTCAGATGCCAGAACGAATTTGGGTATTACCGGGGTTACTTTTGACTCGGTAAAGAGTATTACCGTGGTTAATTTTGACTCGGTAAAAAGTATTACCGGGTTTAATTTTGACACGGTAAAAGGAGTTGTCACAGGAGAGGAAGGGCGGAGAGGAGAGGAAGGCGGAGTGGTGAGGACGGTGGAGAGAGGCGGGCCGAAGGTGGAGGCGAACGGAGAGGAGGCGAGCAGAGGGTTTTGGCGTTAATTTTGAATTATGTTCATAGCTTCATCTGGCGTTCTGTTCATCTAACCTTCATCTGGCGTTAATTTTGAAATTGCGTTTCTAAGGAGAAAAAGAAATTTGGATCAAGGTTATTTCGGTAACTTCAGTTATTATGTAAATTGTTAATTTAAAATTATACATTAATATGGTATTTGTGGCATTTTTCTTAATAAATGAGATTTGGGGTGGCATTTAACAAAATCAAAATTTTGGGGTGGTATTTTTCTAAATTCGGCATTTTGGGGTGGCATGGAACCAATTTCCCCTTATATTAAAATGTGTTTGAAAACCAAATTATATACTTTTTGGAACTTTTATTATTTTTTTAAATAGATACAAAATCATTGTTTCTTGACCATTCAAAAATGGTGATTTTGTACCCATCTAAAATGTAGTTAACAATTTTTAGAAGAATATAAAATTTGGTCTCCGAACATATTTTAATACGGAGATCATGTTGAACGGTTCGGATCGACTATTTCAACTTTAAAAATAAAAATAAAGGATGTAAGACACAATGATGCATAAATGGCATGAGACATTTCAACCCGAAATCCCCCCTAAAAACCTTATTTTTAACGAACCGCAATTGAACGTATTCAAACCAAACCAAAATAAAATCGAATAAAACAAAATGTCATTTAATTATATGATCAATTTAACCGAAAATAATAAACGCAAGTGCCCATTCAGTGAACTAATATTTTATTACGTGCAAATTAATTTTGTTATTTCAAAAGGTGTTTTGATCAACACTTTCGTTTTCATGACCATCATTGTTTTATAAAAGTACGAGAATAAAATTGAAATCATCTAACTCGCATTCAATTTGAGTATTAAATTTTGAATATGTATTTTTTTTCTTGGTCTTCGTTCTTCAATTACTAAAAACAAAACAAAACTACACCATCCACTGAGATATCTCAAATTTTGAGTGATTTTTTGGAAAATCTCAACCATTCAAATACGTTATGCACGAATCTCAAAGCATAAATAACACTGGCCCTCTGCGCTATCTCCGAATAGGCACAGTACACGTTGGCCACGCAAAAATTGAGATATCTCAGATGATACGCCCTCGTCAAATATACACTCCAATGTATAAATTATATCAGTGAGGCTATGGTAATATGCATATTACGTAATGGTCTGTGCTATGGTTTCACATTTTTGTTTTTAAAGTTCAAATAGTCAATTTGAACTGTTCAACATAATTATTATATGAAAACGTACTTACAGACAAATTTTACATTTTTTAAAATCTTTTTACTATTTTTTAGATAGATAGAAAATCACTTAATTTCAAAATTTGTACTATCTAAAAAGCAGTGGTTTTCTTCCTATCTAAATAAATAATACAAAAAATTTAGAAAAAAATATAAAATTTGATATGCAAGTATATTTTCATATAGAGATCATATTTACTGTTTGAATTATGAAAATAAAAATAAGAATCCATAGCGCAGTTTGATTTATAATATGCACTATTCATATCACCATAACCTCACTCAAATTATAATATGTTGGAGTTTTATTTCAGCTGATATGGTTGTAATTACCGAGGAACCACGACAAATACAGTTTGAATCGAAAAATAATATAACATCTTGTTTTTTTTTTCTTTTTCTCTTTGAGAAGGTTGTGTTATTTTAGGCGTTTTTTGTGCCTAGTGTATTGAAACTGAAATTTTTTGCAGTGAGTTCGTCTGGTTTTTTTATATGCTCTAAAAAAACAATAATTATATTTATCAAAGTCTGTTACTTAAAAAAAAAGACTCGTATGCTTTCTTAAAATTTTCTCCATACATGTGCTTGAGATAATGATTTTTTTATTCTTTTGAGTAAAGTTTGATAGCAAGTCATTAACAATTTAATATTTATAAGACATTTTTTTATTTAAATTTTGAATCTGTCTACAAATGATATTGCCTTTATCACAAGATTAAAGGCTAATTCTCGAAACAATCTTTTAGGCTAGTAACGTCTGAGTTTAATTAGAAAATTAAATTAAATGAAGCTAATTGAAAATGATACTTTTCATCCGACTCTTACCATTCCTTGTCAAATTTTATTTTCACGTGACCCTTCAATTCTCAAATTGAAAAGAGTTATTACTATTTCCCAATCGTAGATTAGGTTATCGCTATTATGTTAAAATTCAACGTCACTATTTTTTTTTAATAATTTGCAATTCAAACGCAATTTCTTTTCAGAATAAAAAATAGTGTTATTCTGTTAACGTAATATTTTCAAAACAAAAATTAACATTATTTTTAATTATGCTATCCACAATAGCACTTTTCTTACATAGGTGTCAACGGGTACGGTAAGGGTCGGGTGAAAGCATTTTCATACCCGTACCCGTTACAAAGTGTTCTTAACCGTACCGTACTCTTACCCGCTACAAATTATCTTACCCGTACCCTACCCTTATCCGTTATGGTTGTCGGATAACGAAACGGTAGGGGATAAATAACGGATAATACTAATATAATAATTATTTTAATTATTTATTAAATAATACATTAAAACATATATATTCATTTCACACATGTATAGTACTTTATTGAAAAAAAAAAAATTTGATCATGCTAAGTGCAAGTAAACCAATTAAAGTACTCTTTCAATATTTAAAAATATATATAATACATATAATTTTTTTTTATAATTATCCGATCGGGTAACGGGTACGAAATAGGCTTTACCCGTACCCTTACCCATTTAGATAACGAAAAAAAATCTTTACCCGTACCCGTACCTAATTAGTTTACGAAAAAAAATCTTACCCGTATCGGATACGGTACGAGTCGGGTAAACGGATAAAAGGGTGCCATTGACACCCCTACTTCATTCACCGTTCGAATTTAGAAATATAATGGATATATGTTTACTATTTCAACTTGTTTTTCTCATATATATTTTTTTAGTAAAAGTTAAAGTTCAAACCACCAAATTATTTAATACCTATGTTATTATAACAAATGATTTCATTCATCTGAATTTCGAATCCGTCTCACACTGATATTCTTTATACATGCATGGATGCACATCTTTAATTTTGTTCTCGGAACATGATGATCGGTAAACTCATCCGGCCGCCACTCGCCACTCCTAATGCTATTCATTATAAGTAACAGAGAATCAGACCACTGCTTAGTACTAGTTGAAGCCATAATTTTACAAAGGTCGAATTTTATGTATACCCCTAAAAAAACATTGAAATTACATATTCCCCCCCTCTAAACTTCATAATATTGTAATATTGACCCTTCTAAAATTTAAAAACTCACAAATTTACTAATTTCATTCTCGTCTATTAAAACTTTGTAATTTCAAAAGTTTTGAGGGGTATACATGAAATTCCTCCTTTACAAAAGACAATGGGACCGGTTGTCAGTTGCATCTGAACAATATAGACAATGTATATGGAAGCCATAAACAATCCGGAGCCCTGTCAAGGGAAGGTACCTGACACTGACAGGCAGATAAGGTCTGGCAGTGCTGTACACTGTACCCATCAGAGATGTGGTCTGTGGAGAAACCCCACCAGCTACCAATGGTCTTTCAAAAAAAAGAATCCCTACCAATTATGTCACAAGTGAAACTGTTTCAGAGAGATTGGTTTCCTTTCTTTCGTTGGCTTCATGAAGTTATCATGACACAGTACAAAACAGATTTCTCGTAATGTAGTGTCTGATTAAAAAATAACTAGAAAAGAAGAAGAAGAAAACATTTCTTTTTTATTAAAGGGTGAGGCTGGATCAATCCATGTGTGAATTCGTATCTTTATTTTTTATTTTTAAAGTTGAAATAGTCGATCCGAACCGTCATACATGATTCCTGTATGAAAAATGTATTTGCAAATTAAATTTTACATTTTTTTAAGCTTTCTGTATTTTTTTTTAGATAGATAAAAACTATTGTTTTTGGATTGTACAGAAATTTCAAGAAGTTTGAAAAAATGAAATATTTTTTATTAAGAACATTTTCGTATGAAAATAATGTTCAAAGGTTTTGATTAACTGTTTGAACTTTAAAAAAAATAAATATGAGTTCATAGTGCGCAATAAATATTAGGCATTTACGCCTCACTTTTTAACCTCTTAATTAAAATACGGTGATTTGATAACTTTGGTTGTTGCACATTGGAACCTTGAGTTGACGTAACGAATTCAATATTATTTTATTTATATTTGACATTTTAGAAAATAAAACTTTTTTTGAAAAAAAATAGATATGACAGATTTGAAAAGTTTATATAATGAAGTAAAAGGACAAAAACACCAAATAGTTTCCTCCAATTATTTTTATACCTGGATTAAATAAACCACTTGAATCGACTGTTTAAACATAAAATCAATAGTAATGTAATAGATGTTTATATAAGTGAGTAGAATTAGAGTGTTTTTAAGTTTATTAAGTCTCTTTGTGAGCTTAACTAAAAAATCTATTATATTTGTTTTAAACGCCGAATTCAAACGGTTAAAACCGAGCTGCTTAACGAGTGATGTTTCTACATGTAAAATTTATAAATTTTCGAATTAATTTAGTGTAAAGTCAAGCAGTAAAAAAATAATGAAAAATGAACGCATTAAAATTAACTTATAAACCATCTTTTTTTTTACCACTTGACTTTATACTAAATTAATTCTATAATTTAGAAATTTTACATGCAAACACATCACTTATGAAAGTAGACCGGTTTCAACGATTTTGATTGTCATTTAAAGCCAATTCAATATGTTTTTGAGTTAAGCTCACCAAAAACTTGATGAACTTAACAACACCCTAGTTCTACTCTGTTTAAGTTAATTTTATCATAATTTTTTATTCTAAATTAACTGATCCAGCCAACTTATTTTAGAGATTTTTTATTTATAGAAATTATTATTAAACAATATAGGAAAACATAAAGAGGGATTGGATTATTCGATGGAATAAATGGACCCAAAAAAAAAATTGATTCAAATTTTGAAGCCGGGTTTTTATTCAGACCCAAAGTTTATTTTTCTGTTGCACAGATTCACAATGATTCGACCACAGACAATCCCGCTGGCCAAACAAATTTGGCCCCAAAGTTTGAAAATTTCGGATCCATCTATTCCATCAAAAATTTAAGAGTGCTCTTCCTATTTTTTTTTATATTATTTGATAATAATTTCTATAAAGCTATAAAAAAGAAGATAATAATCTCTATAAATAAAAAATTTCCTTAGTTTACAATATAAATGGCGGTGATGGAATCTCTAAAAATGGCAGTAAGGAGAAAATCGGTCTAAACGGACGTTAGTACTGGTTAGAACTTGACCTAAGGGCCTGTTTGGCTGCTCCCCAAAAGTTACTGTTCACGTGGGAAAAAAAAAATTCACTCAGACTGAATTTTTTTTTTCCCACGTGAACAGTAAATTTCAGTTCATAAATTTTCTATTCCTATTCCTATTTCCATTCCCACTGTGCAGCCAAACAGGCCCTAAAAGTCCGGCCCAAAAAAAGAGAACAGTAAACTTGGTTTGCATCCAATTCCAAGACTAGAAAATAATATTTTTATTTATTTAAGTCCAGTCCGAATTAGAGAAAACTTATTTATCAATATATTTTATTTTGATAAGCCACGTATAGGTTGTGATTGTAGTTAAATAATTGTAAATTATTATGAGACGTTCCTTAATAGAAATATCAATATAACTTTATCTAATATGCGTAAAAATTACATTTTGAAAAATACCGTCTCAACTCAATAGAATATGATAATAATGTTTTCTACCAATCCTTTTTAATAAAAAAAATTAAATCATTTTGGCGTGATTAATTTTTACTCCAACGATAACGAAACTTAAACATAAATATTAGGTTATAAAATATCATTACAGCTTCGTAGCAATCCTTCCAAAATTGTTTCCATAGTTATGGCAATCTACACATGAATTATCAAAAATAAAAAATCTCTCCTCTTATATTAAGCTCAATAGATGTTCTGATTTGTTAACGGCTGTGATTTAATTTGCTGGATTTTAAGCGGTTAAAATAAAAAAATTCTGCATTTGTGATTTTTGTGGCAATGTATTGGCATTTATTGTGTTGAAGTCTGTGTTTAATTATCTGAACACTTGTTACACTGATTTTCTCCTTACAATTTCTCCGTACGAATGTTGTCATAAAAACAATTAATTGTTAACAATTCTTTCTTTCTCTTTTATGTTATTGAGTACGACAAAATAAGAAAGTAATTAACATTTTTGTTCACTATTATTACCTTCCTATTTAACAGAGAGGTAAAGACAAAATAGTTTATTTCATTGTAAAATGAAGATAAATTATAAAAAATAAATATTGTTAAAGATGAAAATATTTGATCTGATTTGCTTCTATTTTTTGTATTTTCTGTTTGAATTTTGAACCCATAGCAAAGTACGGGCAAAATACTAGTAATAGTTATACACTCCATGATTTAATTAGGACATATTAAATTTAATATAATTTCGTAATACTTTCAATTTTGAATTATTATTTCAAAACACCGGACTTCTCTTTGGCCCAGAAATTAGTTTTTACAAATGTCCTTTCACTATGGATCATGTTTGGTTAAGACATAAACCATGGAATAAAGAGTCTAGACTTCAATTAAATCGCTAAATGTGATTTATTTGAGTCGGACTAAGATGATATAAGCTAATCTTTAGACCAGCCTAAAACGTAAAAAGTTAAGCCACCTATCAAGGTGGTTTAACGTTTAGTCCATACCTGTGGCTTAAACTTGCAAATATCAAATATAATATAATTCAAATATTTACATATATGAGTGTTCATCGATTTGTTTCGGTCCAAACCGAATAAAAATAGGCAAACAAAAGTTTTATTCGGTTTTCAAAAAACAAAACGAACGGTTTTTTTAAATGTTTAGTTCGGACAGAGGATGGTTTAAAAATTGCGGTTGGTTCTGTCTAACCGATTTTAAAATTTCTAAGCCGAACCAAACTTTTAAATCGATTTTAAAAAAATGAACCGAACTGTTTAAACCGAACTCTCTCAGTTATGTTTAAAACCGAGTACATCGGACCTGATAAACAACCCTATTTACATATCGTCTATTGAACTTGTTAATTATATGATTCTCAAATTACAATAAAAATATATATATATTTGTCTAAATAAGAAACTCGTCATAAATTTTAATTTTGTAAAATGGAAGAATTTCGCAGATGCAGATCCAATAATTGTTCAAGATTCAAGAAAGAAAAAAATGTATATTTCGGCTGTCAAAGTTGTTAGAGAAAATATTACTATATTTTTCAACTACCATAAATACATAATTTGGTCCTCTACAAGATTCAATGTATAGATTATATTAAAAAGTTCACCTTAACCGTTTGATTTCAAATCTAATTAAATTGTACTTTGATACTAAGTATATTTTACTATTTAGTAATATTTCGCATCAAATTTGATTGAATCTATATAATGTCATCGCGATTCAGATTTTTTTTTTTAAATTAACTAATTTGTTAATGCACATTATGTAAATTTCCACCAATCACTGTATATGTATTAAGGTCCAAACGAAACTAATGACAGTAATTAGCAAATAAATTAATGGTACATGATTTTAATAAAAAAATATAACAAATAAATATATACATTATATAAATCATGTACCTAATATCACAAAATTATTATTTTTAATCTTCTTATAAATTATTTTAAAAGATATAAATTATTAACTAAACGAAATGATAAAATATTATACAAATCGATTTTGTCAAAAATTACTAATTAAAAATCTACATAAAATATTGAATAAATAAATTTATATTAAATTATTTACTAAATAAAAATATTATATAAAATGTAATATGAATAATTTTGACCAGCTATAACTTAAACTGCAAACTCTAATCAAACAAGAAACCTCATTAATCTTAGACCACAACTAATCAACATCTAGAGTTGTAAAAATAAATATATATGAAGCCAATGTTAATGATTAAGATGGGACAATTTTATAGAAAATTATTTTTAATTTGGAAAACTTCGAGCACAGGTAAATATTTTTTTTCGAAACAATGAAGATGTGTATAATGACAGTTGGTGAACGACATATTAACAATGCATCAAAAGAGTAAAAAATAAATAGTTTACTTTACATACATGTTGTTTATTTTAGGTATTGAATTTTTAGGTCAATTGAATACACTTTTCACTTTTAAATTTATAAATCTTAGTACACAATAATAGATCAGTTCTAAGTATACAACATATCCTTGTAGTAAAATAGATATCGATCCAAAGATAACGGGAAATACTACTTTCTACTAAATTAATTAACTCTAAAAGGTGAAATAATAGTAAATGGGGGTTTGTTGCAAATTTGGTTTTGTTGGATTCAATACCCGATTGAAAGTTTAACTAAAACAAAAGCAATTTAAACAAACAAATAAAAGGAGTTTTGTGTTTCAATTAGAGAGAAGTCTAGAGACTATTGGCATATAATCACTTGGTCGAATTCAACACTTATTTGGTTTCTAAATTCATATTTGCATTGATGAGGTTTCTAAGCCTATCATTAAGGGTCACTTTTGTGAATTAATGACGTACCTAAACAATTTAGGTTTCACGGTTAAGTCCTTCACCCTAGTGGTCTAGACCATAAATATAGGTTAGCCTAGTTTATTCCTAAATACTGATACTTCACGATTAAGTTCCTCATACCAATATTTGGTTCAATTCTAGGAGTTCCAATCAAATATGAGGCTTCATGATTAAGTCATTCACCTAAATTTAATCTTTGATTCTTGTTGTTCTGGACTAAGAATTATATTTGGTCAATTCTAATCTCAAATCCTAAGATATTCATGTACATAATTTGGTACTATCAATTCTTGATGCTACTCTACTCAAGTTGTTTAGACCTAAGCGGGATACTAATTATCAAACACACAAATCATGCAATCACACAAATTAATAAAATCAACAAGAACAATCACACAAGCAAACAATCATAATAATGAAAACCATCCAAGTAAGATAGATTTTAACACAAGTTCATGCTTAAATCACAAGTCTTTAGAGATGAAATCTAGCGTTTCATGGGTGCGCTAACATCCAAAATAAATACAAGAGAAGAAATGATAAAAACTAAGAAAAATAAGTAAGAGAATAGACTACACCAATCTCCTTGCTTGCTGCCCTCGTCTTCACTTCGTTCTGCTCGAGCAACGCTTCAATCCTTCGATTCAATTGCCTTTATTCACTTAGAAAAGAGTAAAGAAATATGGAGAAGAATGAGTAAAACAAAGATGAATAAAAGATGAGTTTTCCTGCTGCCTCCCTGTTAATATATAGCAATTTTCGTGCCTTGAAAAGCAATCCAACAGAATCTTGCAACAAATCTGAGAAGATGTCGCGAAATAAGACAAGATTGGCATTGGTGCGGCCGACCGTGCGGCCTAGGTGACTCGCACAAAATGAGAAGTCGGATGAGGAATTGAGACTTGTGCGGCCGGCTGTGCAGCTGGAGGAACCCGCACTAAATGAATTTCGCCTAGAATCTGAGACTGTGCGGCTAGAGGAGCATGCACGAAATGAGAATTTTGGGTTTGTGCGGCTAAGTCAAACCGCACCAGTGGTGCAACTAATTCAACAAGAACACAAAACTCTCTGGAGTTTTTGGAGCATGCACGAAATGACAATGCTTGTACAGGCCGCAAAACTCTTTGGAGTTTTTGGAGAATTTTTGGTTCTTCTTTCGAATTTTTCTGCAATTTTTTTTTCCGTGCGACCAGTGGTGCGACTAAGTCAAACCGCACCAGCCTTCATTTTGCTCCATTTGCTCGATTTCTGCAATTAAAATAAGGAAAAACTAGTAACTTAGTTCTTTGATACATTCTATACTAAACTAAGCTAAAATGCAAGAAATTTGACACAGTTTTAGAGGTAAAACCCTAACCGAAAGTATATATAATTGAGACTTATCAATACATCAAACAAATACTCTTTTAAATGAGAGGAAAGAAACTAATACATACATGTCTGATTAAAATGTGGAGAACAAAATCGAATTGGATGGATAATCATATAAATCATGTAGCATAAATTAAAAAATTTAAATATTTAATAAATTTTATGAATTATCATTTAGTCATGGAAAAGAAATATGTATAGACTTTGTCGGCTTGCTACAATTAATTTTCAAATCAATTCAAATAAAATTGAAAATAAAAATATATAAATATATTATTGGACATATAGATAGTCCAACAGTTAATTAAATTTCGTAAAACGTCAATATTTTTTTTATCAGTTACTGTTAAGTTTGGGTCGTTCCAATTTTATACGTCACTTGATGTACAACAATCCATACATTAAATCTCATCATTGTTGATAGACATAATAGAGTGAGGCTATGGTGCTATGCATAGCACGGATGTCTAGTGTACTACGGCTCAATATGGTACTTTTTAAAATTCTAACGGTCAATCTGAACCTTTCAATGTGATAACCATATGAATATGTACTTGCAAACTAAATTTTATATTTTTTGAATTTTTTTACTATTTTTTTAGATAGGTAGAATTTTGATGGTCCAGAATTTTCAGAAAACACTGATTTTTCTACCTATCTAAAAAAATAGTAAAAAAATTCGAAAAAATATAAAATTTAGTTTGCAAGTACATATTCATATGAATATCACATTGAACGGTTCGGATCGACCGTTAGGATTTTAAAAAGTACCATATTGAGCCGTAGTACATTAGCCATCCGTGCTATGCATAGCACCATAGCCTCACTCGACATAATATATGCGTATATAGATATTATATGATATCAGACTTTAAATTTAAACTTTAATTTTGAATATCGTCAAAACTATCAAACTAATTTTTTTTCAGGTGATTCTTTGCTTGACTTTTTGTTTAGACGTGTAATCATGATATAATACGAGCTTGTAACGACACGCAATAAAAAAAAAAAAAAATCCCCTAGTTTTGTCATTTTCTTGGACCCCACAAGTAAACGAGATATATATTTGCCCTAATACACGAGGTATTTGATAAATTTGACATCCTTTAATGTTAAAAAAAATCCTCCATTTCATGTTCTAGCTGTTGGAAACGATCCTCATTCTTTCTCATAATCTCTTGCATTGGACTATATTTGAAGTAAATATATAAATTAAAATTCTACGAACACACTAATTTGACGTTCATATTTTGTTACAATTTTCATAATTGATCCATATATATATATATATATATTGATTCTGGTTTTATCTTGATTCTTGACCTAACAAAAGAGGAATGAATGAAAATTGAAATCATTTTATTGATGAAAGATTGGAAGGTGATGCATCATTGACTGGAGTAGAAATATGGTCAAAGCAGGTGACGCATGTATGGAATGGAAGTGACTCGTGGACTCGTGGTGCCTCTTTTGATTACGAGGCAGAGGAAGATATATTGACGGTCAAAAGACTTATTCCAAAAGAAGGTTTATTTCTTGTGTCAATTTTGAGAAATTTATGGGTTTAATAAAAAATTGAACTGAATTTAATGAAGAGATTGAAATATGAAATTGAATAGAAAAAAAGAACTTGGTTTTTGATCTACGAGAGGTTGTTGGTTTGAAACTCAAATTGAATTATTTTTTTTGCAAATATTATAATAATTCATATTTAACAACATTTAGATGAATTATCAATTCAAATTTTATTAAACTTGACACAACTAATTTATAAGATAAACAACATGTCTATACAATTCTATCCACTTTTAGCCTTTTGACTTTATTTTAGAAAGTGTTACCAAAATCTTCAGTTTAAATTATTGTTAGGAGATCACTATCCTTAAAAAAGAAAATTCTATTTAATTTGTTCAGTTAACTCTTGAAAGTTGAAATTGTGAGATCATATGTTGTTTAAAATAAATACTACAATTAAAATAAACACTGCATGAATTTTAAAGTAAAAATAAATAATGAATTTGTACTAAGTTTTAGAGAGACCAACTTAACTTTTTGTTAGCGCCCTTGTAAATAAATCTGCCCTCAACAAAACCTAACAAATGAGTTTATTAATTAGTTCGGAAGTAACCGATTAAAGAGAGTAGCACCATTGAAATTACTTTATACATAACCATATAACCTCTGCCACGATATACATGTGAAAGAAAAGGCAGATGAAATTGCAGCTCACGCACTGCATCCAACTACAAATTTCGAACATTTAAGAGGCAGAGCTGGCTCATCGTCGACCGTCCACGTACCCAAAAACCGCGCGATCGTCCGTTTAGTGATTCGGTTACGCATTTAGGAAATGCGAAGCATATCTGGCCGTCCACGTGGCAGGTCGACATGGCCCGGTGTCCGAATTCGAAGCACCTCTCTCTCTCTCTCTCTCGCTGGTACAACCAACCGTTCATTAAAATGGGGCTAAAACACAAATTATTAAAATGCTTGGCGTGTCACATATGCGCCCCCGACCCCAGTAGTTCACGGTTCATATTTATATAATTGAAAAACATAGGAGAGCAAATTTTATTTAATGTCTCTTATTACATTGCATTTAGAAAATGGAACAAAACGGGAAAAGTTAACGAGTTGAAACACAGCCCTTGGAAAAGTTAAAAACTTAAGAATTGTGATGCATCGAATTTGGATGTCCAAAGGTTTAAATTGTATTATTCTCTTAAAAGAATCTTCCCAAAGAAAAGAAGGTATTGACTAGTTAAGTACTTGGATCAATGTACAAAGTGCATGTTAAACAATTAATATTGTATGGTCAATTACTTTTATGTCCAACTTTATACTTAATGTTCTTAACAAATTATGTTATGATCCTAGTTCTTGTAAAACATGGAAATAAAATGGACTAAGAATTAAAAAGAACTTTAGGGCCTATAAATTTAAAAATAGAAAGGGTGCAAAAGGAAAGAAAAGAGAGAGAGAGAGAGAAGGGGGAGGGGGAGGGAACAGCTTTGCCATCAATGCACAAACGAATCCTTCCTATTTCTCGCTCCTCGGTCAAACCGCTCCCTCTAGTTTCTCTTTCTCTCTCTCTCCCTCCCTCGGAAAGAAAGCGTTGGAATTAAAAATAATTACAGAATTTTTCTCTTTTCCCGATAGAGGCAACTCATGATTTATGTCTGATCCTTGTCTCTATCCCTCTTTCTTCTCTCTCTCTATCGTATCAAATCTGTTCTTCTTCTCTGCTCTTTCTGTTCCTGGGGTTTCGAACTGAGTGAAAGAGAAACAAAAGAGAAGAGAGAGAAGAAGAGACCAATCATTGGCTTTCAAACCCCTTGCCAGTTCAGGTTTGTGCTTTCTTCTTTTCTTTTCCTTTCATTGTATATTATGTTTTAACCTTTTAAGGCGATATCTCAATTAATGGCGTCATTCTTCTGATTTGGGATTTCGTCTCTCTGTGCTGTGCTTATTGTTATTTTCATGAAAACCTTTTGTTCTTGTTTTCTTTAGCTGGATTCAGTGCTTAAGCCGTATGGATTGTCGGCACTATTGAATGATACGTAAAAGTTTTTTCTTTCTTTCTGATTTAGAACTCGGGGTCTCTGGGGTCCGTGTTGTCTGGATTTGGTTGGAGTCGATATTAAATCTGCTAATTTCAGGTGTCCTGTTCATTTATTTCTTATCATTTTTTTTTTGAATGTTTTGAATGTATTTTCTCCTTGTGGCGTTCCAGCTTCTGCACAGTGAGTAAATATGATTATTTATTTCTGGATATTCCAATTCCTCTCCTTTTCCTTCTTAATTTAATACCTTCTTTTTCGGATATTTTGACAAACGACAGAAACCCAAAAAAGAAAAAGAACAATTTTGACTGAACTGATGAAACAATAATAGTTCATTAAATCCTTCATACGTTATCCTTGAATTATTTATTATTTGAACTGAGTTGCCAAATAAAACTCTTGACCCATTCGTTGCCATTAATTCTGCAATAAACATTTTGACCCATCTTTGTTTCGCAGGTTTGAACTGAAAAGTTGGTTTTTCTTCAAATCTGAGCTCAAAATTACCCCCCAAATCTGGTATGAATAACCGGACAACGATTTTAGATGAATGGATGCAACCAAACCCGAGCCCAAGAACCCTATTTGCAAGTTTTTTAAATGATGATTTCACCCCAAGAGCCTTACCTGATCCATTAGCCCAAACCCGAACGGAGAATGAAATGGACATGAACACGGGTGAGGAAGCCGCTTCGTCTGAAGAAGAGGCCCAATCAAAGGAGGTCAATTTCCCCCAAGAATTCTCCCTGCAACCACACTTGCATGCAGCTGGGCCTAGACCGTTGAACTCAAATGGAGGTTTGGCTGAGAGAATGGCAGCTAGGGCGGGATTCAATGTGCCGAAGCTCAATACGAGCCGAGTCAACCCGGTAGCAAATGTGGCTGTGTCATCAACTGAGGTTAGGTCGCCTTATCTGACGATCCCACCTGGACTTAGCCCGACTACTCTGTTGGAATCACCGGTTTTTCTCTCTAACTTGGTATGTATCACATTCTTATCTTGATGTATTTGATATAATCAATATTTGATAAGGGTCTTTTTCTATGTTTGTCTGTATTGGGATTAATTTGCAGGCGACTTGTCATTAGGGTATCGAATCCTGAATTGACAGAAATTATTGAACCTATACTGCTATACATTTTAAGTAAATCATAGCCGACATTGCTAGTTTTTATTTATTTGAATTGGAATGATTAAATTTTGTTAAATCTAGTAGGTAAGGTAAAATTGATTTTTTTTGGATGTAGGTGCAACCTTCTCCTACTACTGGGAAGTTACCTTTTTTGCAGAGTAATAACATGAGTGCTAACCATTTTGGAGATGGGTCGGAATCATTTTCCTTCAAAACTTCTCTTAATCTGAAACCATCATCATCGTCCATCCCAGAAAAGAAGGTACTTTTTTGTTTTTGTTTTTTCAATTTTACGAAATTTGAGCTGTGCATTTTCCATGCAAAATTCTGCACTTAGATTGGTTGCAAATTGCAAAAAACACCACCTCTAACAGGTTGAAAAACGTGCGTCATCTTTAAATTACTTTTTGTTAAAAAGAACAAACAAGATCTTTGTCGGTTGGGATATTCATTCAGAGGTCCTGTTTATTAGTTGCTTTTGTTGTTTTAGACTTTTTGCAATGCTAGAACATTTCTTAATTTCTGGAACTCTTACAAGGTTGAGATTTATCTTGTTCTCTGTAGCTGAACAATGTTGAAACCATTTATTACCACCAAAACTAAAGGTGAAAGAATAAATATATAACCTACCTTATATCTGAGCTCACCTCATCATCCCCCATAGTCAATATAGCAGAACTTCTGCTGATTTTTTGCCGAAAAGGACTACATTGTGTTTCCTTGCGTCTTTTTAAAGTTTACTCGCCCCTTATATTAATTGTACCCTTCTCTTTTTTCCTTATTCTTTTGGAAAAAAACAAAACAGGATTCTTCAACATCATTTCCTGTTCAACCAGAAGATAAAACCACCACCACCAACAACAGGACTCAGGATGGCACCATTTCAAGCAATCGGGAGTTCAACTTTAATACTGGGTTTTCAAATAGTAAACCAACCCAAGTTGGTCCTGCTTTATCAACTGACAATGCTGACAACTCGCCCCCGCCTGATGATCCACAAGATTTCGAATCTGACTTGAGAGGTGATAACCTGGGTGGCACACCTGCTGATGATGGTTACAACTGGAGAAAGTATGGTCAAAAACAAGTCAAAACCAGTGAATTCCCGCGCAGTTATTACAAATGTACCCACCTGAATTGTCCCGTAAAAAAGAAAGTCGAGAGGGCACATGACGGACAAGTGACTGAGATTATCTACAAGGGGACCCACAACCACCAGAAACCATCACCGAGCCGCCGATCTGGCATGACTTTCTCTGACGGGTCTGAAAACTCTAATTTTCAACCAAGTCAACACCTGAATCAATCTGTTTGGGGCAATGGGCAGAATGGTAGTTCGCAGGAGGTGCAAGGCGAAGGCATGCAAGAGGTGAATAGAGCTGGTTCAGTGTCTATTCCAGCAGTGCCAGAGTTTGAACCGACCAATCAGGTGATACCAGGTAGCAACGGGGCCCGCTCAGAGGGGCTGAATATTGGTTTGGTGGATATATCTTCTACTGTTTCGAATGAGGAGGATCAAGTGACTCATGGTGCTTCTTTTGATAATGAGGCAGAGGAAGATGACGGTCAAGAGACTGATTCGAAAAGAAGGTTTGTTTCCTGTATCAATTTTGGAAATTGATGGACTTAATCAAACATTGAACTGAATATAATGAAGAGGTCCAATGATCAAACTGAAGAGAAGAAAGAGGGGTCGATTCTCTTTTCACTAGACCCCTTAATCATCTTAATATCTTTTTGTGTACATTTTACCAAAAGAACCCTAATGTCATAAGATATCACAAAACATATACATGTATCAAATATAGATGTACCAACAAATTAGCCAAAAGTGAACAAACTCTCTAAAAAAATAGATATTAATTGAGATTTGAGAAATTGAGTGTGATAAGTTATAGGCTTATCAACTTTTATGTGAGTCATGTGGAATTCATAGTATTTTTCTAAATTTTTAACAAATGGATAAACGTTAGGAGTTTACCTTACAAAGAAATCTGAGCTAGAAGAACAATGTGTTACCTTAATTATAACATGGCTTTCCTTCTATATGTTTCTACACAAATGAGAAGGTGCTGAGATGTTGATTTCTATTGTGAATCGTTCCACCTTATCCTCTCTTTATTTCTCCTTTTCCCCTGTTGTGTTTCTATCCTTCTTTACATCCCCAAAATAATAGGATGTATTCAAATATAAACAGGTTTGATCATGCCAGCTTTCCTATATGCCCATTTGCACTACAAGGAAATGGAAGGGAAGATGATTACTATAAATAATTTCGTATAAACTCATTTATTAATAGAAATCACGTAATAAAAGAAAAATTAGGAAAAGAAGGAAAACCATGGATACAGAAACGAACAATTATTACAGTATGTCTATTTAAAAAAAAAATTAATCAGGACTACATAATATATGAAAATTGTTGATTTTAAAGGGAACTTTGTAGTATTATTAACAAACAATTCTACAATCTAAGTTTCCATGATACACCGATTAGGCTTAAGGAACCCTATATATATATATAATATATAGATAAATGCATGATAAGTACGTCATAAATATCACACATGCCAGCTGGCCTGTCTAATTATTAATATTAAATTTTCTCCTGATATGACTGAGGATACAGTTGGATGTTTCATACAAAATGAATTGCATGCCTTGTCTGATCCTAGCCCCTCATGGCTAGGACTCAGAAAAGGGAGGAAACGACTAATTGGAGCCATGGGTCCAGTTGATTGAGAGCTTGGCTCCATAGTGTTCTCAAGAAGTCCCTGTGGGACTATTCTTCCAACTTGAGCAAAGCCTGGATACGACCCAGATTAACACACACACACACACATGTATATATTCGGTCTTTTTCCATCTCAGCCCTTGCTACTCCACAATTGTTTTTAATTTTCCTGGAGATTATTTTCTGAAAAAATACTTTATATGTATTTTTTGCATTAAAATATATGTATCTGTAGAATGTATTGTGTCCTAAGATTTTGGGATAATATGAACCACCTTACCCAGTATACAATATGATATTGTATCTATGCAACATAGAGGACATTATTATAATTGAATAAAATCAATGTTTTTAAGATTCCTGTATCTGGGTTTTCAGGAACAGAGTTGATAAAATGTCATTTGAATATTACAAGTGGTATTGAATATGCAGCAATAATTTCTAAGGTCAGTTTAATCAAAAGTATATAAGATATGGTGCCAGAACGGAAGATATTAAAAAGATCGATGTATTTCAGAAATCAGCAACCCATTTTCTTTTTTTGTTTGTTTGGGATAGGTTTGATAGTAGGTGTATATTTTGGTTAAGCACAGGTATTAAAAGCCAGGAGAATACTGTTTGGTTGGTTTGTTACCTGACTGGTTGTGTTGGGGCCAGGATCAAGCTCCAATTGTGGTATTTAGATGAATACTGTCTGGTTGGTACCTGACCAGTACCTTGGTAAATATCTTCTTTGTCGGTTGGCTTTTTTCTTATTGGCTCTTCGGGTGAACTATGGCAGAAATGGAACTCAATTTTTTTTGTTTAATTTTCCCACCGTGTCTTAATTGGGGCTTTTTATGGAAATGAAACCATCACAACTCCGGTTGGGTTTCATTTCTAGCCTACCCCAACTTGTTTGGGACTAAAGGCTTTGTTGTTGTTGTTGTTGTCTTAATTGAGGCTCGAAAATTAATACCGGTGTGGACTGTTAGTATGAACCAAATTTTAACTTAATAATCTACCTGACATGCAGGAAGTTGGAGGCATGTGCAGTTGAGATAAATGCTGCATCAAGAGCAGTTCGGGAACCAAGGGTGGTGGTGCAAACAACCAGTGAGGTCGACATACTTGACGATGGCTATCGCTGGCGCAAGTATGGCCAGAAGGTTGTCAAAGGCAATCCAAATCCAAGGTATAGTTTTGCAATTCAACCCTGAATTCTTTCTTTGTTTCCAAATTAGTCATGCACTGTTGAAGACACCATAAGCAATTGAAAATATGAGGTAGTCCCTAATATTACATCTGGTTAGTTAAAATTAGTCTCTAGTTTGCCTGACAATTGGGTCAAGCCATCAGATTATTTAACGAAAGTTTAAACATGACAATTCAGGAGTTATTACAAGTGCACGAACCCGGGCTGCTCGGTGCGCAAGCATGTGGAGAGGGCATCTCATGATCTCAAGTCTGTCATCACGACTTACGAGGGTCGGCACAATCATGAGGTGCCAGCTGCCAGAAACAGCGGTGGCCATACCAGCGCTGCCACAGCAGCACCAGCTGCTGCCATGCCGCCGCAATCCAGTACGTTTAGCTGTCGACCAGATCTAGGTACAGATAATCTAGGCCGGTTTAACCCAACCAGCCTTCCTCTTGGCCCATATGGTCTCCCTCCCAGAGACCAACTGAGTCAGCTGAGCCAGTTCGGCCCAGGTGGAAACTTCTTCCGGATGGGACAGCCAGGCTTAACTGGCTTTCGGATGCCAGGTCTGGGACCCGTTCCACCTCTACAGTCTAAAATGACAGGGATGCCGATGCTTCCACCCAACATGGCTACTGCTTTCTTGGGGCATAATGGGCAAGGAATGGAGGGGAGGTTCGTGATGCCGAAAGGAGAGATGAAGGAAGAGAACATGAATGATAGTGGGTTTCGAGCTTCCAATGGAGGCTCAACCTCTTCTGCGGTTTATCAACAGATGATGAACAGGATGCATATGGGGCCTCAGATGTAAATAAATAGAAGTGATAGGATGATGTATGTTTTTTAAAGAATGCTGATCCTTTTGTTAATTTTTGTCTTTTGACATTCTAATAGAGAGAACGAGAGAGAGCGAGAGAGAGAGAGAGATGTTTGGTTTACCCTTTTAATAGAAGCAGTGCAGGATATGTGTACTTAGTCTGCATCCTAAAAGAAAAGGAAAAAAGAATGCTATTAGTCTGTTTTGAGTGTGTGATCTTCTGTTATTGATTGATGCGCTGAAGGATGATACATTAAATAATAGTTTTAGGAGTTCTTAGCCAACCCCAGTTAACACTGCTTGGATAATTTTTAGAGCAACATTGTCATCTTTCATGATGCCCCTTCATGCTATAGCTTTGGGACGATTTATCAGATGCAGAGAGGCCCAACTTATTAATTTGCATTGAGAAAATTTCTCGTAATTGCGATTCGTGAATTTTCAGGTGAACGTAAATCTCCTTTAATCTCCATAACAAATAATCTGTTATAATGGAAAAATATAGACCATAAAAAAAATAAACTTTTCAGAAGTCTGAGAACTGATATCATCTCTATTTGACGAGGTTTCCATAACGAATCTAGTAAGCAATAATTTGTGATAAGTTATTTTTAGGTACCATAGTCTGAAAAGGGAGCCACTTTCGTGCATGTATACAAAGCTAAATGTGGAAATTACATAAGAATCAGTTTCACTATAAAAGCTTGACAGTAACCATTATGCATTTTAGGTGATCAGAAATAATAACCTCTTGATCCTTCGTCAAAATTACACATACCTTCAAAAATATGAACAACATAGGAGACTTGAGTCATGCTTTGTTGCACTCGGAATACACAACTAATTAACTCATAAGTAGTAAAGAATGATATATGGACATTGGATTGAGAAGACAAGCAGATTAATGTTTTGCTAAACTGCTTCAAAATTGGAACAAGAAAATACAAAATTGAAACTTGATAAATTTTCTATATACGCTTGATCCTCTTATAGTAATGCAGTCAATATTGGGTCCTCTGTTTGAAAGACTTTTGGTCTTGAATTTAATTGATTTCTCTACCATTCAATCTGTATTCGTTGCTATCTGGAGCAACTCTTGTTCCCTCTGATATATGGCCTTCCAGCGCTCTAGCTCCTCTCTATACAATAAGAGCATGTTAGGATTTAGAAGTTCAAGAAGATTTATAAAGTAAATAAGAACGAATGTCTAGGAATGAAAAAGGTTCAAAATTGAAATTAGCTGGTATGCAATCCATAGTAGAACCTAACAAGACCAAAATTGTTCCACCAAACTACTGGATATAATAGGATGCTAGTAGACTAGCAGTACACCATTAGGGTTTCATGTCCATTTCACAGAAAACCCAAGTTGGGGAGAAAGCTATCATAATAAAGAAAAATTAAACATCTTCTTCAAAAAAAATAATAAAGAAAAATAAAACATGGAGCAGTTAATTGAGATCTACCAAAAATATGTTTACAAAAACAGAAGTTACTAACTGTAGGCATTGGCCAATATAATCATAATAGAGAAGGCCGATGAGGCGACGTTTGCCATCCATCCCCCGACTCTTCCCACGCTTCACCACAGGAAGTTGCTTTATACCTTTTGCCTCCATTAACTCTTTTGCGGTAGTCAAATCGGTGTCTTGAAAACACGTTAGTAATCCACGCTCGCTTCCTCGGTATTGAAATCCTCTAGTAAGACACGATGAAATCAAAGAATTACCCTGCATGTATGGTTAATTAGATATATGTAAAATGCCATATGTAAAGAAGACCAATGCCACCTCAGCAACACAAGTGATTTCTTAATTTATTAGGGTAGTAACATGTTCAAATAGCATCCAACACCTGTCATGTTTCTAATGTTTGCAATAACACTTGACACTTCTCATAATTGCAAATAGCATCCCACATTACCTTTATTACCCACAAGAAACACAAACCAAAAATAAAACTTAAACCATTGAAATCTAGGTTAAATCGAGAAAATGGCTACATTGCTCATGCATTTTTTTCTTGGTACCTCAATTCCACCACTACAAATGTTATCTACAGAAATATAGTATCCAAATAACTAAACTTTTTGTTTACATAAAGTAGTCCTAAAACAACAGGTTTTATTGTGTGTGGGGGGGGGGGGACTAAATAGCTATTGGTAAAATAATATTCTTTTTTCTTGCAGAAAACTAACTGCTAGGCATTATGTAAATGTCTGCAGATTATATAGTGTTGGATTCAAAACATTGAGTGCTAATTGTAAAGTGTTAGGTCAATCAATTGCAACCCACTGCCCTCCCACCCACCCACGCACAATAAGCAAATTATCACAGAAAGTGAAATAAGACAATTACATCTGGTGTGGGGGGTAGCTCTCCCCCATTAACGGAAGCCTCACTAGGTGCGAAAAACCCATGTCGACGGATATCGCCAAATGTAACAATCCCTTCGAGATATTCTTCACCATCCACAACAAGAACACAGCTCTGATGTTTATCTTGCATTAATTTCACTGCCTCCTTAACAGAAATATTTGGTTTGACTTTTACATATATCTTAGACATTGCCTGGGACACCTGACAAAATGGAAGAGAAATGAAAAATCCTTTTAGAATGTAAGTATTCAACTTGTTATTTAAGTATGCAAAAGGTAATTTTCTCACCTTAAGGTCATCCAAGAGCAGTTCTTCATCGTTAGCCTCATAATGTAGAATGTCAGATTGTGCAATGGCAAGTTCTAGATCGTCTCCACCATTAACCTTTACTAATGCTCCGTCTTTATCTTCAAGAGATATAAGAGAATAACCATGTCTGGAGGACCCTGCCTCGAATAATTTCCCACCCTTGTGTCGATTCGTCACAGATGGGACCCATATTGCTAAACCAACTGCTCCCTATTACCACAAGTGCACAGAAAAAAAATAAGAACAAGCAGAATAATAATATCTTGATTAACTTTCGAGTTTGACATATATGATGCATTGTTACCATCAGGGGCAGTAAAATACGGTAATCCTTGGTGAGCTCGAAGAGAAGCAATACTGAGGTTAATGGAACTGAACAAACAGAAGCCAAAGTTGCTGCCATTCCCACCTGTATGTTTTGGTATAATAGCTATGGTAAATTTTTTACAATATTGATGATTATAAGGGCATAAATTAAATTTAGAATATTTAGCAGGCTTTTATGTAAGGATATGTTATATACTGACAAAAAAGGTTGCAAACTTATATGGCAAACGTGATAACTGGCTCAACACTCATCGAAATCCAAAAAGAAAATAAAATAATAATTTGAGGTATGTACTCCATGATTTAGATAGGTGGTGCATCAAATTTGATTCAATTTGAAAATGAATTGATCATCAATCAAGTGACTTGAAAAATTAACAGTTCAGTTTTGTCAGCAATTGATTTGGTGCTCAAATGATTCTGAAATTGGACCCAATTTAATACACAATCAATCTAGATGATATAAACACATTTATAACTTAAGGCTCTTTGGGTAAATTAAAAAAAATTGCTAGAATAGCATAGTTGGAAGAGTACGGTAGAAGCGTGGTAGTTGGAAAAGTGATGGAAGAGTGCTAGTGTGTTTGATAACCAAAAATGAAATAGCACTGAGAAAAGTAAATTGATGATATGCTAGCACTATTCTAGCGCTATTCGGAGTAGTAAAATGATGATATTCTAGCGCTATTCCATCCTTTCCTTAGAATAGCAAAATGATGATATTCTAGCGCTATTCCATCCTTTCCTTAGAATAGCAAAATGATGATATTCTAGCGCTATTCTAAGTAGTAACTTTGTGTTTGGTAACAAGATTTGTACGAAATTGCATTGTTATTTGGTTAGTGCTAAAAAGCCTAAAATAGAGGATTGCCAAATGACCCCTCAGTCGTTATGGTTCTCAAAAAAATTTGGCTGTCAATAATGGAAGGGTATTGACAACATTTTTTTGACAATCTCAACAGCTGACAAAGTTGTTGTCAAAATTAAAAAAGAGAGAGTAAAATTGTAGATATGTTTTCCATAGTCTAGATAGGCTGTGTATAAATTTGATGCAATTTGGGAATCGTCTAGCAATTGCCCAAGTGCGGCTCAAACTGAACCATAAATTTTTCAAGTCACTTGATGGATCACGAACAAATTATTAATTGCACCAGATAAACAATTTATCTAAACTATAAAGAAGATATCTGTTATTTTACCTTTTATTTTTATAACTTCTTGATTAGATGTGGCAGTTGTCAATATGACCTATCCAATCAATGATATCACCACCCTTTATGTAATGTTGTAAGATATATTAGTGAAGAACAGGCACAATATACTGATTCAGCCATTTTCTCCTCTTGTTATATTCCCAAGTATTATACCATTTCATCAGTTAGCAAGTAAATACATCATGAGTTAGTTAAATGCAACTATACATGAGGCGATATGGTGATTTTCCTCTTAATAGTGATCTAAAACTAAATAAGAATGGATCAAGCAACATATTCTTGGATGCATTCTGCTTCTAATTTTCTACCAACTTACGAGTGCATAAGCTTGTGGCTGTGCAACAGCACTGTTACCAGGTATAGCTGTGTTAATAATGTGTGCAGCAGAGCCACCAAAAACTGCCCCGATAGCAGCTCCAATCATTAAACTGGGAGCATAAAGACCACCAACAAGACCTGAACCCTTGCAAAGTGCAGTTGCAACAACTTTGGCTGCTGCAAGTTGAGCTACGAGCCAGATTCCAGGAGCAGAAGCACCTTTTCCAGTATGTAAAATTTCTTCTACATTGGTGAAACCCCAGTATAGTACACCTGGATACTTTAAGGCTATTAAACCAGCACCTAGACCACCAAGAGCTGGGCACACCACAGCTGGTAGATTGAATTTTTTCTTTATGTGATCAAAGAACTTTGTGAACCAGATAACTAGCCGGGTAAAAACCACGCTTACAGCCCCACATAACATGCCTAGGATGAGATAAAGGGGTAACTCTGCAAGGCAAAAAGAGGGATATCATGATAAATTGAAAATAAACTCAGGATAAAAGTGGAGAAAAAAAATAAAAGAACAAAAATACAGCATCAAGCCATCACCGTTGTTATTTTTGACAACAAAAAATATGTTTGGCGCATCATTTCTTTCTTTCCATTTTTGTTGCAAAATGCCAAAATTAATATATTTAACTTATCATGGCTTGTTTAGTATCAACAATCGGGTACTTTATGAGATAAGGGTTATACATATACCTGCCTTAACCAATCAGAGGGTATGGGTTGCCTTACCAGGTACTGGAATCTTACAATCATAAGCAGTAAAGGTGCACAAAAGTTCATTCTATGACACTTGTCTTCTACCATTAATTGCTCATTTTTTCCCCTTCTTTTTCATTCTTTCCTAATATGTAATTTGTTTAATTCAAGTTTAGCTTCTTTGTTTTCCCTTCATTATTTATCAGGAAAACTGCAAACCACTGCAAAACCATACTTTAGTGATACCCACAAAAATGACTAGTAGAGCAACCCGCGTTTGTTCCAACTCTTTAATGCCCCCCCTCTATTTAGAATTCTATATTCAAATGGTAATTGCTATATTAACATAAAGAAGCGTGTCAGAACGAGATTAATACCGGCAGCAGATTTGAGTTCATACGTCGGGACAATAAATGCCGGCTTCTCTCCTAGTAGTACATTTGATACAGTAGATGAAATAACAGATGCCAGAATAATCATAGCAGTTGTAAATGGAGGTGAATTCTCTGCTTGAAGTGGCCTCAACACTGTTTCTATTGCAAAGAAGCATCCAGCAACAGCCGCATTAAAACCTAAGACAAAAGTAGATAAACTGAACAAATTAGTAAAGTGAAATTTGAAAGAAGACCTCCCTGCATTACAAAAATGTTTCAGAAAATGGTCTCGTGATCATTAAGGAATTTAAATGTCATCATTCTAAGTTGGTTTATGACAATTTCTTTAATAACACATGAACGAGCCAGATGATAAAACCTTAGTGTGTTTCTTAAAAGGGTAATTCAGTCTTTTCTGATCACATTGATAAAGTGGAAGACTCGACTAACAGTAATGACTTGTAGACATTTAAAAGGACGAACTCCTCTTGTAAATAATGAAAAGAAAGGATCTTTTTTGTTATTTTATAGACAATCTAGGGACTCAATTTCAAAAGGCTCCAATAATGAATAGCATTGCATCAACTTCTAGGTAACAAAAGTACCTGAAGCAATTCCAGCAGCTGCACCAGCCGCAAGCAGAGCAATCCTTCTCTCTCTGTTATTCTCCATCATTTCAGAGCAACCATTTGCGCAGGATTTGCCAATATCAACACTGGGCCCCTCTGGCCCAAGCGAACAGCCAGTTCCTAGAGTAACTGCTGCCTGAACTGCTTTAATTGTAGGAAATACTGCTGTGAGAATATCAAGGGTTTTTCTCTGTGAGTTCCTCATCTGTCTTATTTGCTCAAAAATCTCAAGGAGGCCATGCATCATGCCAACTATAACCCCACCTGTCACAGGGACGAGTAAAATACGGTGCCAGGTGTCAGCAAGTCGTTGGAGACGGAGCCAGGCTGCCCCTTCGTTTGGCGTGCCAGCCCAAGCCCATTCATGTATGACATGTACCTAGCAGAAGAACAAACAACGGCTTTGGTCTATCATGGAAAGTCATGAATCACAAAATGGCATATTTTGCACAGTGATAGATCGTTGAAAAGAAATAGTCAAAAGAATTACTTTTAATTTGCAATATGTCAAACTACTAAGAAAATTTTATCAATAATTTCTTCAATTCCACAAGGATAGTTTTTGATATTTCAGACCGACATAGAAGCCGCTTATTTACTATAATAAGAACATAATCTTCTAGTACAAGTTGAAAATTGACGTTTGAACTCTTTAGAAACTTTTGGCCATACCAAAGAAAAAAGAGGTGCTTTAACTTTGCCTATTGCAATTATTACTAATTTGCATAATCACCTGATAAAAGCGCCAAAGGAATGTGGGAAACTGAACCCACTGATACAATTAAAGTTGCGTAATTTTCAATTTGATGTGACCTTAGTTCAGTGGTGTATATTCATTTAGGGTATCCTACACTACATAAAAGTTTTCTGGTAAATGGAGAGGAAACAAAATCAGTATAATAGAAAGACAAAACAAGACTTGCTAATTTACAATTTTCAAGAGGGACAAAACCACTTCAAAGCCCAGAGAAAACCAAAGTAGAAGGATCAAATGACAATAGCATTTTATCATTACTAAAATTCAGCGATTAATTAATTAGTTCCTTCGTGCAGCACTCGGTCAACGCGAGTCTGTAAACCAATACCACAAAGTTTTACTTTAGACAAAAATAGAAGCAACAGATCCAGAGAGGACATTAATGTTAAAAAGGCAGAGGAATGAAAATCTAACCCCACGATTAAAGGCAGCGACGCATACACCAGTAGCAAGGCCAAGCAAGCATCCTATGAGCAGCAGGGCCCACTCAGGAGGCGCCCCATCCGCCAGCTCATCCCTCACCACGCTACGCGGCGACCCCGCAGTAACATTAGGTTCCAATCGGGAAGACTCCACATGGAGGCTTCGGCGCGTCAATCCTCCTGACGATAGTCTCAGTGCCGTACGTGGAGTGCCCGCATTGGCCTCGGCAACCGGCTCAGGTGATGTCTGTCTATCCACGTGGAGCCGTGAAAGGAGCCCACGCGGCGTGCCCAAATTAGTGGAATTCGCCACCTGCGGCTGTGAAGTGGATGGAGAAGGGGAGAGCGAGGATGATAATGGATCGGATCTGAGGAGGGATCTTCGTTCGTCTTCTTGAGGAAGCAGATCCGAACCCGACATGAGGCAAGAGACGTGAGGTGGGAGGTGGGAGAGAGTCTAGGATTCTTCTCGCATTCTGTGTTAGAGGAATTTGACTTCAGATTACTGCTACTTGTTAGAAAGTCTTCTCTGTTGCGCACGTATATCGCCGCGAACATGGGTGCTGACTAACTGAAATTTTATATTGACCAACTAAACACCGGCGAATGATACTGTCGACTGTCGAGGTTCCCCCAGCATGGTTTGCAACTTCGCACTGCGGCACAGCTATGGGTCTATGCCTCTATGGCACGGTGGCACCCCGTCCCAGTCGAATGCCAAGTATGCATGCAACGCATCACATCATGCCGTCGTGATTATTTAGGAAGTTTGTATGAAAGATGCCAAAATTTAACGTTGTCTCCGTTTCGTTATTAAGCATATGAAAAATAAAAATTTCAGATTTAATATGAGCTCTCCAATTAAATAATTTTCTCATTACATATATTCTAACTATATGTAACTTACGGGGAAAATTTGTTTTTTTAGAATTCGTGATTTTTTATGTGAGCGGAAAAAAAATACTCGCTACATATAGTTTAAAAAATACTCGATCAGAAAAAAAGTTGCTAAATATTTAGACTTCCCTGTGAGAGAGAGAGAGAGAGCAAGAGAGAAAGAGAGAGCGAGCGAGAATGAAACTGATTAGCATCTACGAATTCGTGATCGACTGGAGAGCGGCTATCATACGTCTCTCTTTCTCTCTCCTAAACGCTCTTAGTTTACTCCGTTTCGACTACTGTCAGCTCAAAGTAAGATTTCAAACTGCTTTTACTTAGTTTTTTTCGCTTCTTTAGACTTTTTGTAATCTTGTTGTTATCTCCAATTTTGCCATGAATTTTTCGCTTTAGATTTTTTGTAATCTTGTTGTTATCTCCAATTTCTACTATTCTCCGTCTATAAGGTATTAAGTTCAAGTAAAATGCACTATCATTAATCTAGGTACTAATTTTAGGACAACGACTGTAATAGAGATTTTGTTGTTCTATGCAATTCTCTAATTACCGTGTTTGACTAATTTGCAAAATATACAATGATTGAATTTACGATTTCATTGTATGAGTGATTTTGCAGGTTCAAGAACATTATAATTGCAAGATTAAAGTTGAAGAACCAATGGTATCAACAAGACTTTACAAAGATCAAGAATATATATTGTAATATCAAATAGATTAGTAAAGTAAATTTGAGATTGTTGATTTTAGGAACTATCCGTTCGGTACGGAAGCAAATCGTTTAGTACGTAATGTATTGACATGGTACCGGACCGATACAGTATGAGACGTTACAGTACAGAAGAATTATTCTGGTTGACAAACCGTTCGGAACGGAAGGTTCCGTAAAAAGACAGACATTCCAGGATAACACTATCCGTTATAAATGGATACAATCCGTACTGTACGCTACTTGAGAAACACAGAATTTGGGGAAAATACACTATCCGTTCTATACGGACCTAAACGTACTGAACGGAAAGGGTAAATTTCATAAAGGCAAAAACCCTAAACTGCAATACATTTGAACTATCCGTTCAGTACGGAACAGTTCAAATACCTAGATCTGAAGCCTCCTTTATAAATAGAGTAAATACTCTCACTCCAGTTTTTAAGCAAGCCCTAATTTCAAAAGGCACAAATTATGTGTTCTTGAGAGCTTCCTTCTTTGAGAGAGCTTAAACTTCAAAACTCCATTGATAATCTCAAATCCACTTAACAAATCTTCTCTAGATTTAGTTAGAGTGTTGGTTCTTGTTTGATAGTGTGGAGATCTACTTTAGTGCTCCCTTGTCATAGTCGAGTGACTTTCCCGCTTGTAGGACATTAAGGGGCTCACCGGCTCGAGCATTTTTGCTCACATATAAACATAGTTGTGTGACAATCCTCTGCGTAAGACTCTCCAGCTCGAGCTTCTAGGCTCAACTTTGTACACGAGTTAGGCCGTGACTTCCCACCGTTGTTGGACTCACGTGTCACGAGTTGTATCCTTTCTTTTTGGGTAATAGGAAAGGGGCGTCGACGAGGTTACTCTACCCCAGAGACATAGGCATTTTACGCCGAACTCCGTTATCGTCCCGCGTGTCAAATTTCTCTAACTCTACTTTATTTACTTTATTTGCACACGCTTGCTTGTTGCATTGATTGACTTGTTAATTTAGAGGATTAAACCGAAAAATGACTAAAAGTCTTTAAGACTACCTATTCACCCTCTCTAGGTGCTGTTAGGGACAACAGAGTGGTATCAGAACAAGTTAACTTGAATTAAGACACACTTAATTTGAGCTTTCAAGATCTAAGAAATGGCAACCCAAAAATACAATCTACCCCCAATTCTTGGTGAAACCACAAGCAATTTTGACTATTGGAAAATACTCATGATTAATTATCTTAATGTCTTGGAAATTTGGGATATTGTAGAAAATGGATATGTACCAAAATTTGATGACAAAAACGAATTGACCAACAAGTCCAAAATTGAGTCTAAAGAAGACAGTGGTGCAAAATATGCAATATTATCTTGTATTGGGGAGTGTATGAAACCTTTGATAGAACAATTCGTGAATGCACATGACCTGTGGAAAGTACTAACAAATCTATTTGAAGGAAACACACAAACTTGGAGGATCACAAAGATGATCAACAAACAAAAACCTACTTCCGCCTTGGTGGCAGTTGTGGATGAGAGTTCAACCTTTATAGATATCGATTCTATCATTGCAAGCAAGAATATCACTGATGAATGCACCATCAAAACGCTTAAGAAAATTGCTCGTTCAAGGAATCAAGAAGCAAAATCAAACAAGTCAAGTGAGGTCCTGACAATTTCTGCTAAAGAAGTAACTCTAGAACTTGTTAATGATGATTTTGAGAACGAAGCAGAAATGATGGTAGAATGTGGTGGAATCATTGATGAGGGTGATAAGATTGAAAATTCAAGCATTCAATTGAAAAAGAGTCAAAGATTAAATGAGAAAATTAGATTACAAAACTTACTTGATGAGTCCAATAAAGCCTTACTTAGAAGAGATGTTACAATAAAAAATTTGAAGGTCTAAAGTTGTTGAGCTTGAATCCAAGATTGAGATTCTTGAATTGAACACATTAGAAGCATCTAATTGTCAAACACAATCAATTGAAATAGATGCGTTAAAAACCGAGTCATATCGATTGATAGGGTCAATAAGCTAACTAAAAATCAACGGAATCATAAAGATAAATTGGTTGTTGGAAACAAGAAAGATAAGTCCTCATTTGAATCCAACAACTCTACCAAAGAGAGGTCAAAGACAAATCAACATTCAAGAGGTAGACACTCACATAACTCTAGAGATCATGCATCTAAAGGCCCAAGATATGAGAACAAAAATGTTCAAAACAAAAATGCACAACCAAATCTAGAAAACAAATTCAATCCACAATGGTCAAACAAAGTTTACTTTAAAGGTCAAAATGGATGGTTTTATGAATTTAAAGATGCAAGTATGACACAAAAAGGAAAGCAAAAGAATCATCCCTCAAAGACACTTCAATAGACTACACTAAAACTAATGGATTCAATCAAAGACGAATAAATTATACATCTAGAGTATCAATTGAAAACTCTAGAAATTCAAGGATGCAAGCTCAAAAACCCAAGAATCATTATCAACAACACAATAATACACAACAAAATCTTCAAAAGAGCAAGAAACCTCCTACTAAGTTTTGTAGTGTTTGTTGTCGATATGGTCATGTCTCATTTAAGTGTAGATTTAGGAAGGAAGACAACAATTCAAATGTTGCTTGGGTTCCTAAAACTAGACAAAGTTAAGTTTTGAAATTGATCTTTCGAACTATTCTAGACTTGATGTAGAGTAATAATAAGAACTTGGGAAGATCAACATTGGTGTTATATATATCAGTGTTGTAAAAAATGCTTTTAAAGGCTGATTAAATGGCTGTTTAATCATTAACGGCGGCTTAACCGTCACGCATACCCTTAACGGAGGCCTGTTAACGGTTGAAAACTATTAATCAGCCATTTTTTTCGATTAGTCGGCCGTTTTTCGCATAATCGACAATTTTATCCATTTAATCGGTCTGAGCCATAATCCATAATTCCTATTCAGCGGCCCAAATTATCTATATTAGCCCAATACGAATAAAATAATAAAATAAAATCATAAATACCTCAAAGACTTTGGAACTTTCTATGAGACCTAACCCTTGGCCTTCCTGCCAAATCATTTTAGCTAGGATTTCTCTTTAATTTTAATTCAATCGTCCCGTCCCTTTCTCTTCTCTCTTTATCTCTTGTAGTGTGAATTGTGAAATCAAGCAACTAGAGAGTGGATTAGATACCGAGACACATGCATTCAATTTCAAGCAAGACAATTAATTGAAGCTTACTCTCTGTTACAAAGTGAGCTCTTAATCTGTAGTTCTAATTTATTTTATAATAATCTCTAGTTTTAATTTTGTTTTATGATATAAATACAATGGACCAGTCAAATTTGCCTTCACTGGATAACGTGGCAGTTATTTCTTTTATGATTTATTCCTTATGTGATTTGTCTTACCATAGTAAATTTATTCCTCAATCATGTAATCTGTATCAAATAAGATCAACACAAATGAATATTTGAAATCAAATTCTTCACTGTCACTAATTTCATTTTATAATAATCTTTGCCTTGACTTTTATTATTTGAAATCATTTTCATTGATAAGTAAAACTTCTATTTTATTGCAAAATTGTAACTTTAGTTCAAGCTCTCAACTACATGCCGTGACAGTATAAATTTAAATTAATCTCATAATTATTTAACATCATATTTTGTTGTTATAGAGATGTCTAGTTCAAGCTCCAAATCAGTCGATTCAGAGGAATTACTTCATGTCCCTGAAAACTCAACTGACCTGACTTAGAAGTACATCAGACTTACTAGGAAGAATTGTACTCAATCAGTGATATGCATGTTGTGTTCAAAAAAATGGAGAGCGGGTGTCTCTCGCATGAAGAAGCATTTGGCAGGCATAAAAGGTGACATTCAACCTTGTCCAAAAGCCACTCCTGAGATAAATAGAGAGTTTCAAGAGCTCTTAGAAAGTGCAATAAAGAAGAAGGAAGACAGAATTAAACAAGAAGATGAATTCCGGTCAGAGATCAATATAATGGGAGAAGAAGTTGATAATGATGAAGAGGATGGGGTAGAAGTTGGAAAGAAACCACGATTGAAAGGGCCAATTGACAACTATGCTGTGGCAGGTTTGTCGGTTTCAGAAAATAGAAAGGGAAATATGGAACAACAAACCATTAAAGATTCTATCTCTAAAGAACACAGAAATCGGGTGAATGAATATTTAGCATTTTGGGCATACAAGTGCAGCATTCCATTTAATGTCCTTACTGATAAAGCTTTTACATCTTTTTGTGAGGCACTTGGTCAATATGGTTCCGGCTACAAGCCTCCCACCATGTATGAGTACAGAGAGCCGTTGTTAAAGAAACAAGTGGAGAAGACTAATGAAAATTTAAAGGTTCGTCGTGATTGGTGGATGAAAATGGGATGTACTATCATGATAGATTCATAGACAGATCGAAGAGGTAGAAGCTTGATGAATTTGTGTTAATAGTGAGTTGGGTACTTGTTTTCTCAGAGTTGTTAATGGGTCTACTGATACTCATAGTGCAGAGTACATACTTCAATTTGTTGAGAGCGGGATTAAAGATGTCAGGGTAGACAACGTTTTGCATGTAGTAACTGATAATGCCTCAGCTAACCTAGCTGCTGGTCGTTTGTTGATGAAGAAATATCCTCACATTTATTGGACTTCATGTGCTGCTCATTGCATCGACTTGATGCTAGAGCGGATTTCCAAGGAACCTCGCATTAAGAGTGTGTTGGAAAAGGCTAAAAAGGTCATTTCTTTTATCTACAACCATCACAAACACTTGATTTAATGCGGTCGCACACTGAGAATAGAGAAATTGTGAGACCCGGGGTGACAAGGTTTGCTACATCTTTCCTCACCTTAAGCAGTTTCCACAAGTTGAAGTCAAAGTTAAAGCACATGTTTGTAGGCAGCAGTTACATTTAAGTTTTCTATTTTTTATTTTTATTTTATTTTAATAGTTCCTTATATAATGTATGGCTCTAAAATAGGTACAATCATCTTAAGATTTCAAAAACTCTGGAGGAAAAAAAAGTTGCCTCAATTGTTGTCTTTGATGAAAGGTTTTGGACTGACTTAGAGTTGGCCATTGGTATTTTCCTCCCGTTGGTCAAGCTTCTTCGACTTGTTGATGGAGAGAAAAGGCCAACTACAGGATTAATTTATGGCGGTTTATTGGATGCAAAGAGTGAGCTAATCGAATGCCTTAAAAACAATCTCGAACCTTGTATTTCCGTGGTTAATGCAATCGATCACTACATCGACGGTAAGTTAGATAACGAGCTTCACTGAGTGGCATATTACCTCAATCCATTCTATTTTTATAGGGATAAAGCTAGCATCGTGGGGTCAGAAAAGATTTCTGGTAGTGTTCTTAAGTTTATTGAGCGGTTTTATCCAAACAAAAAATTTCAAGACAAAATATCACAAGAGAGGAGATGCTAGCCTACTCTGAGGCTTCTAGAACTTTTGGCAGTTCAGGAGCCAAGAGACAGAGAAAAAATTGATGATAACTTTAATCCTGGTACTTGTCCATCTATTTAAATTATTTCATTCTTTTTTGTTATGTTTAAATTATATTTCTTAAAAGAAATAGTGATTGTTGAATTATCTTTGATAGCTCATTGGTGGAATGTTTGGGGATCTAAAGCTCCATATTTGCAAGGATTAGCAGTCAAAATCCTCAACCTGACTTGTAGCTCTCCAGGATGTGAAAGAAACTGGAGTGCTTTTGAATGGGTAAATATTTTTTATGGTCTTTTAAACTCTGTTTACTTTATGTCACGCGTCAGAAGCCGCATGAAGGCTATTTATGGACGAATTACTATTTTCAGATGGCTGAAAATTTTATTTTTGGACTGTTTGAAAATAGAGAGGAGATCATGGGTTACCCCACTCCTCCCACTCTTGCCACCACTTTCCTTATTTACCGTTGCTATATAAGAAGGGCATCCCAACCTTTTCTTCCATTCACAAGCTTTTCTAACTTTCAAGTCTTTTTTCTTCCTTAAGCAGCTTCTATTTTTCTGCCAGGAATTTCTTCTAAGTCTAGGCCACACACCACCTCCAAGGCCGCAAGCCTAAGCCACAAGGTAGACAGAGAAGGTGATCCATGGCCGAATTAACAAAAGCTGAAGATCAATCTCAACCATTTACACAACCTGCTGGGACAGTGAACTAACATCCTCATGCAGAAGCGATAGTAAGATCGAACACACGTCACAGCCGCTGAAAGACTTCGCCCTTCCACAAGATCTGAAGGAACAAAGTAGCGTCAAGATACCTGAGATAGAGGCAAACAACTTCGACATCAAGAATTCCTACATCAACCTGGTGACTAGGAGTATCTTTGAAAAAAGATCAGACGAGAATCCTCAGATCCACCTCAACAAGTTCAAAACCGCTTGCAACGCGATCAAGGTGAATGGAGTCACACAAGCTGACCTCCAACTTCACCTATTCCCATTCTCCCTAGGAGAACAACCGCAATCATGGCTTGAATCATTGAGAGGCCGACTCAATCACAAGCTGGGTTCAAATGACAAAAGCCTTCATCGCTAAGTACTTTTCACCTGCCAAAACTGCACAATATCAAAGCCGTATCACTTCTTTCATGCAGAAGGATGGAGAAACTCTAAGCGATGCATGGGAACACTTTAAGAACCTCGAGAGAGAATGTCCATACCATGGACTGGAGTTTTATGATGGATTGCAACCTTTTGCAAGACAATTAATAGACTCAACCGTCGGAGGATATTTCATGAACCTGAATACCAAAGAAGCTGAGAAAACCATCACCAACTTGTTCCAAAGTCAAAATTATTCGACATCAGGACGAAGCATAAGAAGTACTGCAGCTGGCAAGTTTGAAGTTAGCACCGACACAGCGCGCCACATCCAGAGGTCGCGCGCCACCTCAGCCTATGCCGCAGGCTTTCCAGATCGCTACCATTCTGACCCGTTCAGCCGACGGGAATGATATAGATCAACCACTGCCTCTGAACCTGGTACTTCCACAAGACCAGATCATCCTCACCAGTGCCCAGCCGTGGAAGAACTCGTAGGAATCAAGCACAGGCTTGAATGCCTAGAGTTTCATAAAGCTCTCATGGACAACGTGAGTGAATTCTTCAATGCCAAAGAAGGTTCGTCCTTCGGCGGCATGCCTCGTCAGTTCTGACTGTAAGTTCTAACTCAGGGTTTGAGATCTTCTTCGAAGATTTTACCTTTGCATTGGGGACAATGCACGATTTAAGCTTGGGGGAGGGGATTGAACCCTTGTATCTTAGGTTTTAGGGTCAATTTTTTTTTTTCAATTTTTAGGATATAACTAGGCTTTTACCTGACCACGAATAGGGTTTGCATGACTGAACTTAAATTGATTGAGATTGTAAGTTTGTCAAGACGTTTTCCTCGGTTATAGAAATAGAGTCTTGCATGACTGAACTTAGTTATTTGAAATTGCATAAAGTATAGTTTAGATAGAGTTCTCACATGAAAACACACAAAATTTTAAAAAATTTTGAAAGAAGGAAACTTATACAATTTTGTTGAGGCAATTCCTAAATGAAAAAGTAGCATAGTCTCCAAGACACTTGATTGAAATTTTATACATTGAAAGGCTAAGGCTAACAACTAGGGGTGTAAATGGAGCGTATTCAGAGCGGATAATGCTAATACCAAATCCGTATCCGCCTTTCAATGAGCAGATACGGATACGGATAGTAAATGGATATCAAAATTTAAAACCATATCCCTCTTAAACGGATACGGATACGGAGCGGATAATTTACGGATACGGATTCGAATACGAATAGAGGGGATAATTGTCGGATATTGAGTTATACGAACTTTAAGATATAATTAATAATTAATAAAATTTAAATATGAAAATAAATGAATAATTATAAGTTGATGGAGATATTGATATTGGAAAGATGGGAGATATATATAAGATATTCATTCCATTGATATAATATATAAACAAAATAAAGAAGTAGTAACAAAAGATAGTGTAGTGTAGTGGTTTGTAACTTGGTTGCTTAGACTCTCACCTCACATGACATGGGTTCAAATTCCTTTGAAGGCAAAAAATAATTTCTTTTTAATTAGAGGGTTCGAAAAAAATTATTGGGTTTCGGATGATCCCGATATCCGCTCCGTTTAGGTATTACTATTCGTATCCGTATCCAAATCCTGATCTTATGTGGGTAATTGATAATTATCCGGATCCATATCCGGGATATCCGTATCCGTTTAAATCTGGATTCGGATTTTATGCGGATTCAGAGCGGATATCCGCCCGGATATCCATATCCGTTTACAGCCCTACTAACAACATATTGATCGAAAAAGAAATATTTTTGAAAGATGATTTTCCTTAGGCATTATGTAAGCAAAAATTTCTTAAAGTTGGAAATATTTTCTAAATACATTCTTTTTAAATTGAGACCCCGATAATTTGGCAAAATTATAAAAGATAATTTTTAGATATATATAAATCTAGAGATTATGTGTATTCATAGTAGATGCAACTAGTACTAAAAGAGGACAAAAAATGTCCCACCAAAAATCCAAAAATAATAATTATTAGAAGAGGACACAAAATAGGTCCCACCACCATGTTTCAATTTGGGATTCGATGAAATTCTTTGGTGCATTCGGAACGCATAACCTCTCGTTTGTATCTATGCACTAGAAGAATCACCCGATGAAATCCTTAGGTACATTCGGAACGCTAGAAGGGTAAAGCCAAATTGAGTAAGGTGTATTTACTTTCTTGCAATTATTTTTATAAAGTTGCATTCTACTAACACACTTAGTCTATAAAATTCTTAGCTCAAAGAAGGGATCAAAAATTTAAAAGGATGAAAAAAATGAGTATTGATTGATTTTAAGATCTCTTTTACCATGATGATGTTAAGACGGGGTTGTCTTCAAAATATTTCAAAATAAAATCAGAGTGTTGTGAATGCAAAAATTTATATTTTCTAAAAATTTCACCAAGTACAAATATTAGGAATTGAGTAAACGTTTTTGTATTAGGTTAATTCTTAGGAAATTTATCAATAATTTTAAAAATCTTGTTCAAGGGACAATTTTTAGTCAACCTATCTAATAGTATTTTACTCAGTTTGTTTAAGGACGAACAAAAGTTTAAGCTTGGGGGGTGTGATGAAGCTAAAATATATAGCGAAAATCACTATCTTTTCTAACGAAAAATGGCGAAAAGCGAATGCAAAGTAGTCATTTTCCTGATTTATTTACCGCAAATGTGTTTTTAGGTCTTTTTGGCAGGTTTCTGAGAAAGTTGAGTATTTAGAGCAAAAGTGTCGTATTTAGGCAATTTCTGAATAAAGCGTCAAAATAGGACATTACATGGAGCACGCAATACCTCACACGAAGAGCACAACATGCAAAATGGCAAAAAATACAAGAAAATCCGCTAAGTCAGGAATCCCTGCAGCCTCCTCTATGCGACATGCCCTGAGGTCGCACGATCCGTGGACGTCCTAAAAATAGGCAATTTCTCTGATGGGCCTTCCAGAAGAACGCGAATTCCTGATGGGCCTTCTAGAAGGACACATTTTCTTAAGAGCCAAGCTATTTTAGCTATTTTTGGCTTCATTTATCCAATCATGGGTGGACCCCACGTCACCTACTACTTCCACTACTCCACCTTTCATTTAGGAAGGCTATAAATACCCCTCTTGTAATAGGATTTAGTGTGCGTGTTTAATTGTGTCAAGTCCAAAATAGTAAACTGGCAATTCTCATTGTTAGGTTAGGTTAGAGAGTTACTTAGAGAGAGGAGGGTAGCCATTAGAAGTCAAGCAAGAGAAGGATGCGTCATCTAAGGAGGCAAAGGTTCTTCCATCTTCAATTGCGTTGTAATTTATGTTCTTCTTATTTTATTTCTTTTATTTTGCCATGGCCATGAGAAGCTAAACTTCTCATCTCTAGGGTGAGGGTTGTACTTGAATTCTTGAATGTTTTAGTATATGTTTTTTGTTTATGTTGTGGTTTGAGTTTTTCTTTGCACTTATAATTCTTTTTTATTGTATCCTTGCATACATAGTTTTGTCTACTATATGCCAATGATCTCCACATACCAATAGGTGTTAAGTCGTTGAATCATTGTCTGAGAAGGATAATGCATGTAAGTACTTCAAACACTTCAGCTAACGAGACTTGGGAAAGAATATAATTGCGTACCTAAAATACTTTAGTCTTGATAGCCCAAAAGCCGATCGCAAGATCGAAAAACCTTTCAAATCGCATAAACAAACACCCAGCACGCCCTGCGGGTAGTGACGGTGTCGCATGAGGGGTAGCTGTGGGGTAATCTAGGCCGCATGCGACAGTGACAGTGTCGCATGCAATGTAGAGATACGTCGAAACTTATACTTACATGATTAAGAAGGACAAAAATCTGAAACCTAGAGGCTCTATATTTACTGTTTAACATTTACCTTAATTGCAATTAGCAACACCATCTCAAACTTTTAAGAAATCCGATAACCTAGACTAGTGAAAATTGTTTAAAATCTAATACACTATTTGTGGATCGACACCTCAATCATACTACACGGTAGGATCATGCGCTTATGATCTGAACGTAAGTAAAAATTAGAGTTTATAAATCTTTAAAAGTAGTAGTACTATTTTGGTCCATCAGTTAACTAAAAAATTTCGGATTTTATTGTTTGGTTATCTTAATTAATTTTTTTTTTATCTAAAAACATACAACTATACATCTATAGTTTTATATATGTCAATAATGATCATCCCCTGAGTTTGCACCTAGGAGAACACTTGGCATTCAAATTGATAGTTCAATTTCATATAATCTGCGTAAAATTTGATGGTTTTAACTTTTAGTGCGTAAAAACACTTTAAAAACATTTATTACCAGTTTCCAAAATAAAAGTGGGCTGGAGCAACATAGTAGCACTAGCATATGCCTGTCTGTATTTCAAAAGTCAAATGTGCATAAGTACAACAGTGTTTTGTACTTTTGTAATTTGATTTATAACATTGGCGAAAGAGAAGAGGCGTTCGTTTAAGGGGAAATCCAATAGATTATATAGCTAAATGGCATCATCCACAGCCCTTTCATACGTGGTTTAGTTTTAACTTGTCGGTTTTCATTAACTGTGATATGGTGGCTTCTTAAACGCCGAGTTTTTGTATTTTGCTCGGCGTTAGAGATTTATATCTTACATTAGTCTTGCGGACATACTTTCTATTTTTCTGCTGTAAGTTAACTTGATTTCATCTATAATGAAATGGGCCTATGTGCCTTTTATAAAAAAAAAATGGCATCATCCACAATTAATCAGTCTTTCACAATTACGAAATTAGTAAGAAATTAAGTTGCGCTGTATCATATTTTATCCCTCCTACTCGTATCAATCTACGACAGAATGTACCAGTACAGGACAACAGGTGCACTTGTCTGATAATTAATTGACAATAATGTGCCACCCCCGTTTGATTCCTTTCTTTCTCTTTACCATAATCACATTTTAGGCCTAGGTCCACCGATAAATATTTATAGTTCAAAAGGTATCCGTGATAGGTGAGAGGCAGTTGCTATCAATACTATTCCACCAGACCACCACCACAGCCTTGGTTTCTTAATGCAAGGATATATTCTTCTTTTCTCTTTGTATAAATAAGAAACCAAGATGTGCTAACAAAGTAACTAATTGTCCCAAGAATTTTAATGGAGATGGGGTTGCCTCTCTTTTATGCTCTCTCTATTCTTCTCTACTTAGCATCTGTTGCTTTTGCGGAAAACACATCCCCTGCTCTCTGTTCTTCCAAATTCAATAGTACGTTCTCTGTTTATCTTTGCATTTTGTTTCCTTTTTAAGTTTCTCTGCTTTTTGGAGACGTAGTACTGTGATGAAACTATACATACTATATGTAATATAAAAGTAGTTATTCTTGTCATTTGTAATTGCCGTGTTTATTTTTCATAATTAATTGAACTGTTGAAACTTAAGATGAAAAATTCCTGTATGAACAGATTCTCTCGGAAAATTTAGTATTTTCAAAGTTCACTTTGTCAGAGCCTTTTATTCTCATTAATGGGAATTGAATGGAACCAGAAAGTTGATGTATACTAAAACAAACTAATTAACCATTACTTGTCAACCCAGAAAATTGGAAAGCCCATAAACAAAAGTGAAAATAGAAGAAGATAAATAAAATTGCCAGTATTTTTTGGCAGATCATGTCAAACAGTTCATACATATATTATCTTGCTGTAAGTTGTAACCAATGTTACATTAATTAATAGGAATTACTATATGTATATAAGCGTGCATAATTGATATATATAAAGTTCAAACTACAAAAACCGTGCGGTTGTTTGCTAAGAATATTAAATTTATTTGGGTAATTGTATATGGGGCACAATATAATAAAACAGGAGCCTCTAAATTACCTTATGAGCCAAAACCTACTCTATATAGCGAATTTATCCTACTTTAAATTCTCTGTATTATTTTTCTTCTTATCTTCTAGTACAGTTTAAACGTCTGTACCATAAGAAATTTGGTAGCCTTTTATCTCATAATTTCTTTATTACAGCAGTCGTGTAATGAACTGATTTGAAACTCGTTAAATACAGCTAAATGCAACTCGAACAGCTCAAGCTTGCATCTGACTCTGTACCACCCGCGCAATCCCCGCTCTCCTGCCTCCATTTCTGATGTACCGATCTCCACCATTCTATCACATGACGAAGCTCGTGTCAAGTCTCTCGCACTCCGCTTCTCTAAAATCCCATCTTCACGCCCGACCTCCCTCGATCGCCACTTTGACACTAAATCTGTGTCGGATCCACTCACTCCTGGCGGGTCAGTTGGCCTCGGCAACTATGTCACTCAAGTTGGAATAGGAACACCAGCTACTTCTTATGTGATGGTGGTTGATACAGGTTCATCCCTCTCCTGGATGCAATGTCGCCCATGCACGGTTTCCTGTCATGCCCAGGTAATTATAATGTGGTCTTTTACATTAATGATTCAATGAAAAAGATTTTCTCTAAACATATATGGAATAGTTTGTTTAATTAGTATATTTAACTAATTAATAAAATTCAATTTCTAATTAGGTTGGTACCGTCTTCAATCCAAAGTCATCTAATACATACCGTGCCATCACCTGCTCTGCCACCGAATGCACATCTCTCAGGTCGGCCACGCTGAACCCCTCTGCTTGCTCCTCCAATGTATGCATTTACCAAGCAAGCTATGGCGATAGTTCTTTCTCTGTTGGTTACTTGAGCAAAGATACACTCTCTCTTGGCTCTCATTTTGCTTTTCCTAATTTCACTTACGGTTGCGGTCAAGACAATGAAGGACTCTTTGGCAAGTCTGCAGGACTTATCGGCCTTGCACGCAACAAACTCTCCCTTTTATCACAATTAGCCCCTAAACTAGGTTATGCCTTTTCTTACTGCCTTCCTACGACCAAGTCAACCGGATTCTTGTCAATCGGATCATACAACAACCCTGCAGGTTTCAGCTACACACCGCTGGTATCTAGTTCTCTGGATGATGCACTCTACTTCCTTAAGCTAGCCTATATTTCAGTGGCTGGAAAACCGATTGCAGTGCCAGCTTCTGCTTATGGTAGTATCCCGACAATTATAGATTCCGGGACGGTAATCACTCGATTGCAATCTGATGTTTACACAGCATTAAGCAAGGCTTTCCTTGCGACCATGAGGGGTCACAAAAGAGCCGATGCATATTCGATACTCGACACATGTTTTAAAGGGAAAGTAGCAAGCACAGCAGTGGCAGCAGTGGCATTGGTATTTGATGGAGGGGCGACTATGAAGTTGCGACCTGAGAATATTATGATTAGTTTAAACAATGGAAAGTTGACGTGTTTGGCTTTCGCACCGGCAACGAGTGTGTCCATTATCGGAAATACTCAACAACAGACTTTTAAAGTGGTTTATGATGTGGCCGGAAAAAGGCTCGGGTTTGCTGCCAGTGGGTGTAGATGAGATAATAGTCATATTTGATAGCAATGGTCAATTTATACATGATCAACGAATAAGGGTGGGAATTTATAAAATTGGAAAATACTGCTTAATACTTCACTTCTTTCTTATCAGGCATATATAGTTCTAATTTTATGGGAAGCAGCTATGTGAAACATATATATCACACAGCTGCTGCTACAGACATTAAAAAAAGAATGAAGCAAATATCATAATTTACTTTAAAAGCTGGTACTTAAGAATGGTACTTAAGCGAGCTAGCGTGGTATTAATTTGGTCCTAAAAAACACAAATAATCACTTCTTCAATTGTGATATATAAGTATAACTGCTCTTATTGCTTTAGCTAATATTAGTGCCTAATTTTAAAAAAGTTAAATATATATCTCTTCATATTATCATGACAATATTTTATAATCAATAAATAAAAATGTTTTATAACATGGCATTTAAATATGGTGACGGAATTAAACTTTTATAAAAGATATATAATATGAAAAGTAAAATAAAGGATATGTTTAAAACACTTTAATAAGTCTAGGTGGGTATTTAAATACTGGATATTTGTAACATCTTTTCGAAAATGAACGAGTATATACTTTTCCTTTAATGATCTTGTTGTCTATTAACTTTGCCTCACTAACATTATTAAATGGTTTTGAACGTGGTTTACAATTCCGTAAACCTTCTGTTTAATTGGAATAATGTAATGTACTTATGTACACATTCATGCATTCTTTTTTTCTTTTTCGGTCTTTCCATCTATGTATTCAAAGAAATTAACGAGGCATGATCAATTTGACTTCCTGTGCATGAACATTTCTATTCTACAAACATCCAAAAGAACCCATGTAGACTGTAGTGCATAGATGCATGCACTGGCGCAGCTCGCAAAAGTGAACCCTGATATTCTGTGACATGCATATTGTCATACTGTGTAAGTAAAGCGTGTTGTCACTTGTCACAACACATGACTAGTGATAAATTGGAAATTCAGAAATAATTCTGAGATCTAAAAATATGCAATATTCTATATAGCATTTGATATTTTTGTAATACATATAATACACAAAACATATTGATAATTTTAGAAAACAGCAAAATTTCTTAAGTTCCTCACATAATACAAATATATATAAATTATGTATTACTCGTAAATTTTGTAAAATTCTTTGAATAGTATGAATATCAGGAATAAATCCTGCAATTTGTTATTAGTTTTTAGGAGTATTGAAAAAATATAATACAAATATTATTTGGAGAACCTTTATACTATGCACTTGCACTTGATTCAAAAGACTCATTGAAATATATATATATATATATATCTTTGTTACATCTTTTGATATTCACTCTTCATACAAACATGGTATGTATCCGTCACAAATACCACTTCATATTTGTCTTCTCGATGACCGTAACAGAGAATCTGGAGACCCACAAAGTTTGTCATCTCATGTTTCCATCTGTCGGCAAGGGAACTTTCACGTCATCCAAGAGTCTCTTTTCGGATCTTCAGTGACGCTCATGGTGTTTGACTTCATATTGCATGTCGCTGAATATGTAACATTGTTGCGAAATTATTATTTTTTTGTTCAAATTCTGATTTTTCGTGGTTTAATTTTATAATAATTAATAAATTAAATGAAACTTGATTTTTCAATAATAGGCTGATGCTTACTTACTGCATGATGGACAAGGAACTACATGGCCTGAATCTCTACAGAGGAAGTTTTTTTTTGTCTTGGAGGTATTTCCCTTTTAAAAATGATATCTCAGTACTATGGATATTAAACTATTGATTTAGGCTAGAAAGCCTTAAACCCCTACATTTGGTAAGGCTTCGTTTGTCAAAGAGAACAAATATAATATTACATGGGCCTGGCCCAAAAGCAGCACCATTCAGAATAAAACAAAAAAAAACAAGAGAAATCGCATGTGTGTCCTTGCAAAATCTCAAAATTATTATAATGTGATCTAGAAGCTCAAATAAATATTACATGAGAATCCTGACAGGTAAATATTTCCTGTTGTGTGTTACTAGCAAAAAAAATGGCTGCAAAAAAAAATTCCAATATTAAGAGGGATACCATTTTTTTAACAGATTATCTTCGGATCAAATTTTATTTATTGCAATCCTTATTTCATGTGTATTAATTGTCGGTTTTGTAAATTTTATATATATATTATTTCAATTTCAAGTTTATTTTTGAATAAAATTAGAGTCAAGTCAACTAATTATTTAAATATTCACAAAAAATTCCATCCAAATAATTGCAAATTATCTTGTAGAGAATTATTTTTATTTTTTAAGTGTGTGTATACTTTCTGTTCATTTTTATATTTTTATGGACATGAAAATTTAAAAGTAAATAATTGGTTTTACTTAATTGGATGATAGAAAAAATATATTTATATACAAGACTACTCAATTTTTTATTTACGAAATTTGAAGTTGTTCAGTTCAAATTAATGATTATTAATTCAAAGAAGAGACATTTCTAATAGTTGTTTTAAAAGCAAGCTGGTAGTTGTTTGACACCAATCATGAAAATATATAAGATAATGCATGCGTAATACACTATTTTTCTACGTGCATGGATGTATCACTTGTAAGGTAGATGAATTTTAACAGTTTAGATTCGTCGTTTGAAGCAGTGTTGTAAAAACGTCCGTTTAGGCCGATTAGTCGTTGGCTGTGATCAAACCGCCACGGATTTTTCCGACTAATTGACCGATTATTTCCGATTATGTCCGATTATTTCGCTTGGCGGTACCATGTCCGTCCGACTAGCGCATACTGTTATTTACGACACTAGTTTGAAGTTAATCCAATAGATTTTAGAGTTGAGTTCATAAAGAGACTTAATGAACTTAAGAACACTCTATTTCAACTCATATAACATTAAGTATTATTTTTTGTTACTCTTGACATATACATAGCATTTTTCTGAGTTTTCCTTGATTTAAATGAGAATTTAACATTAATTTGCAGTCTAGAGATAAACTTAGCTCAAATACATAATTTTTATTTATTTTTTGGATTAAAGGGTACATCTCCAAATATCTTTTAAATATTATTTTTGACCATTGACTTTGTATCTTCTTGAAAAAGAGACGGGACTTGTATAACTGCATTACATTGCAATTCTCCAAATACATACATTTGTATCATGATTTGAACTTTTACTTTTTTTTTTTAACATTGATTGGTTTAGGAAACTAAATATAGATTTACCGGGTTCAATCATAAGAACCAAATCTCTTGCCTCCCTGTGGGTAGGAAATTTCTGCACACAGGATCCATCTATCCATACATTTCATGCTTGTTTTAATCTGAATGGTTATATTTAAAATATTGATTGTGTCTTTTCAGATTCATACCGTTCAGATTGAAACAAGCATGAAATATATGAATAGAGACCTGTGTGTAGGAATTTCCTGTCCAGAGCAGAAGATTTGGTCCCTCAATCATACATCCATAAACTTAGGTTAGACTAGCTGTGGTCTCAACATGGCTAGGTTAAATGCCACCATTAAGTGTTCTGGCCCACATGTAGTTGTGCATTATTTTTGTTTGACAAGATCTCTTAGAATTGCATTATAGTAGTGGAAGAGAGATCAGATTCTCAGTGGTAACAAAAAATTTATTACTTCACAAAAAATATTAAATAATATTGGCAATTAAATCAACATCATAGGGTCCCATTGCCCCACTAATTTTGACTTAGCGACAATGAATGTTATCCTATGAAGCACCAGAGGCATGGGACCGGATCATCTGTAGTTATTACTATAGTATAGTGACAAAGGAATAGTTTGGGTTCGGTTCAGCGGGATCAAAAATTCGTGATTCGAGTATAATTCGGGAATGATTCGGTACAACAAGGAAGGAAAAAAAAAATTAAAGAAAATTTTTGCATTTTTATCGCGTATAATTCGGGAATAAAATGTATTGTACGTTTTTTTTTGCATTTTACTCGGAGTTCGGTTTGGAAACGTCAAAATAACAAATAAAACGCAAATTATTTGCGAATTAATCACGTATATTGTTACTATGGTTATTACGCGTCGAAATACATGAGACGATATTTTTGTTTTCTAGATTTTTTTCTCACAGTTCTTTTTCTCTTTGATTATTTTTCGACTTCATTGTTTTTGATTTATTTTATGAGATCAGAATAAGCAGAGTCAGACTTTTGAATTATGAATATCAAACACGTAATGATGATCAATTATATAACTTTTTTAAGTTTTATAGTACTCATACCATTTTACTATAAATTATATATAAATACAAAAAAATTAAATAAAATGAGGTCAATTGATCCCAATTCAATCTACATAAATCTGCCTCTGTATGTGGTGAAATATGAAGAAATTAGCCGCTCCAGTTATATTATTGTTTTGTATTGTGTTTGCAAATTTGTTTACAAATAGTAGATGTATAACTTACAATTAATAAAAGAGGAGGGATCCACTTACAACAAATTTGAGTTACAACAAAGTTACAACATTCATTTTTTTCATTTTCAAAGTCCAAATCGTCGATCCAAACCGTTCAACATGATTATCTAAATAAAATGTACTTGCAGATCAAATTTTATATTTTTTTGAATTTTTTTACTATTTATTAAGATGGGTACAAAATTCAATGGTCTAAGTATGGCTATTTTTTGTAAAATACTTAATAAATAGTAAAAAAATTCAAAAAAATGTAAAATTTGATCTGCAAGCACATTTTATTGTGGAGATCATGTTGAACGGTTTGGATCGACGATTTGGACTTTGAAAATGAAAAAAATGAATGTTGTAACTTTGTTGTAACTCAAATTTGTTGTAAGTGGATCCCTCCTCTTAATAAAATTGTATTGTGTTGTTTCCTATGACTTCATGTATATTCAAATATTTTTTTCTATTTTAGTTATGTGAAATTTAAATGTTTTATAATTCATAATAAACATTTATTGATGAAGTATTTTTGTTTATCTTGATCAATCTCTCTAAAGGAAAGGTCCTGGAGTGAGTACGAAACATTTTAAATTTGTTCATTTGGTGATTGTTAATGTTTAATTATCTTTATGTTATTTTTAACATTTTTCCTAGGCAGCTCATTTAACTTATTTAATTAACCAGTAAAAACCGTATATATGTAAGAAAGAAAAAAGTTAATCAAATAGATTTAGCGGATTTAAGGATGGATTGACCTACAAAATTATCAACTGATGAGCATAGTGACAAACAAATAGGTCGGATTCAGTTCGGCGGAGTCAAAAATTCGTGATTCGGGAATAATTCAGATATAATTCAAGAATGATTTGGTACCACAAGAAAGCAAATTAAAAAAAATTCGCATTTTATTCACAAATAAAATGTATTATACATTTTATTCAGTATTCGGTTCGAAAACGTAAAAAAAAAAACAAATAAAACACAAATTATTCGTAAATTTATCTCGACACAAAGTTGTGTCACTATGTGATGAGTATAATTGGATCAGGTTTAAGTTGTCGACAAAATTCATAATCCCGCCGTTATACACGTCTACGACTCTACGTCTGAGAGGTCCTTAAAAAAACTACACCCAGAAGCCTACATAAAAATAATCATAGAAAAGCTCGGTTTTTCTGTAACGTGGTATGGCCCCTGCGCTGAAACAGCGGCCCAGCCACGTGCAGGACGTTACTGTGATCTTATGTGAATGATCTCAGTGCTGTACTGCTGCATGATATATTACACCGCCGGCACAGCAGAAACTTTGGGAAAATAAAGCATCGCACGAACGGTTATTCTACGTTCCTCTTCTCCAGTTCCTTAGATCAGAAGGCCACGAACGCGTCCACTGATCTAGTCGGGGCCACGCGTCGCTACTCGAGTGGCTGCCGTCGTGGCGAAGGAGATCCACCGTGCAACCAAAGAAATAACGATATCATCGTATACGTTTTGTTTCCAAATCTTATGACGTGTCGTTCGCTACACAAATCGCTGGATAGTATCCGATGGAATTCGTATCCTCTGCATTAAGCCATTAACTAAAAAAAAAATCTTTTGAGTTATTGCATCTGTACCGTCCAATCAGCTTTAAGATCCGTGACGATTAGATTTGCACTAATATTGAAAGACTCCTTGTTTTATAGGCGGGTGCCAGATTGACTCCGTTTAAAATCAGACGACCGAGATGTATTAACTCAAAAGATGCTCTTTTGAGTTAATGCAAACGATATGGACTCGTATCCGATGGCAAAATCTCCCGATAAAAGGAGAACAAATTATCAGGATCTAAAATCTGTTGCTCTTTTTTAGAGTGCGTTTGGATCATTTAAGAATAGAGTTAATCTTGAGATAGCTTCACTATTTTCAAACTTTGATGATCCAAACACAAATTAGCAAATGGAGTTAGTTCGAGAATAACTTTATTCTACTAAACCTTAGAAATGGTGAGTTAGCAAGAATAGAGCCAGTGGGATTAGTGATATTAATAAAAGAGTGAGGCTACGGTACTATGCATAGCACGGTTTGGTCCCTGCTACGGCTCAATATTTGAGTTTTCAAAATCCTAACGGTCGATCCGAACCGTTCAACATGATTATAAAATGAATATGTACTTGCAATCCAAATTTTACATTTTTTCAATTTTTTTTACTATTTTTGTAGATAGGTAGAAAATCACTTGATCTGAAAATTCTGGACCATCCAAAAACAGTGATTTTCTACCTATCTAAAAAAATTTGAAAAAAATGTAAAATTTGGTTTGCAAGTACATATTCATTTTATAATCATGTTGAACTGTTCGGATCGACCATTAGAATTTTGAAAACTCAAATATTGAGCCGTAGCACGGCTCAATCTGTGCTATGCATAGCACCGTAGCCTCACTCTTAATAAAATATTTGATTCCTAGAGTTAATTTAAATATTAAATTAGTATTTAAAATATTTAATTAGTATTAAATAAATATAATAGTAGATTAGATTAGTATTAAATAAAATAATAGTTTGAATATTAAATTTAAAATATAGATTAATTAGTATTAAATAAATATAATATCAAATTATATTAATATTAAATAAAATGTTAGATTAAATATTATATTGTAGTTATTTAAGTATTAAATGTAATATAATATTATTTAAATATTAAATTAGTATTAAATAAATATAATATCAGATTAGATTAGTATTAAATAAAATGTTTGATTAAATATAATATAATATTAGTTTAAATATTAAATGTAATATAATATTAGTTTAAATATTAAATTAGTATTAAATATAATATTAGATTAGATTAGTATTAAAATAAAATATTAGTTTACATATTAAATGTAATATAATATTAATTTAAATATCAGATTAATATTAAATAAATATATAATATCAAATTAGATTAATATTAAATAAAATGTTTGATTAAATATAATATAATATTAATTTAAAATTTTAATGTAATATAATATTAGTGTAAATGTTAAGTGTTGAATGTAATATAATATTAGTTTAAATATTAAATTAGTATTAAATAAAATATTAGTTTAAATATAATATAATATTATATTAAATATAATATAATATTAGTTTAAATATTAAATGTAATATAATATTACTTTAAATATTAGATTAGTATTAAATAAAATATATATTAAATATAATAATTAATATTAGTTTAAATATAATATAATATAATATTAATTTAAATAATAAATGTAATATAATATTACTTTAAATATTAGATTAGTATTAAATAAAATATTAGCGTAAATACAATATAATATTAGTTTAAATGTTAAATGTAATATAATATTAGTTTAAATATTAGATTAGTATTAAATAAAATATTTAATTAGTATTAAATAAATATAATATCATATTAGATTATATTAGTATTAAATAAAATATTAGATTAGTATTAAAAATATTAGTTTATATGTAATATAATATTAGTTTAAATACTAAATGTAATATAATATTAGTTAAATATTATATTTGTTTAATAATTATTTTATTCATTCCCTCCATCGTTATTTTAAATATACAATCAAGTTATGATATTTGATGTAGCATATAATCCCACAAGAGGAAACGGGTGAGAAATAATAAATTATTCCTCAGTGCTAATTGCCACTCAGGTTATTTGATTCGAAAGAAATCCATATCTATAATGAAATCTCCGCACGAGAAATTAACAGTTCATTTCATAATAATGAATGCAAATGCTCAATAACAGTATCCAATTGAACAACAAAAATTACATAAATAAATCAGAACTCTAAGAATCTTATCAGAATAAATGGTTTGGGTCAAAATCTTTTAAACCATAAAGTCTGGTAACGTTTGGTTTCTTAACTTTACAATTTCTAGTCTGGTAACACTGACAGATACAATAACATGTATATGTTGTGTTATGGCTTATACTGTTTTAACTATCCTGATAATTTGTTAACAGAAACAATACATAATCAATATCTCAATACTGTCATTATCAGAAAGAAAATCAATGATAAGACAGTTCTAACTATCCTGACAATTGGTTAACAGAAACAATACGAAATCAATATCACAATACTGTCATTATCGGAAAGAAAATCATTGATAAGACAGTTACCACAGTTCATTAGTCTTACAGTCACAATTCATATTTATTCAATATCCCCTACCCAATCGGTACTGGGTTCAGTTGGGGCCATTCACCATATGCGCATAAGGGTCCTGGAGTAAAGTCTAGTAGCTAGCTAGACTTTACGATATATTAATCTTTTTTCTCCACTATATGGAGGTTCAAGGATTACAGTATTCAATATTCAATCAATTCAATCACTGTGGTCTCAATCAATTATTTGCAATAAGAATCAATCAATCGATAAACAATATCAACATGACAGTCAACAGTCTTACCTGTAATTCAGTTTCAATTGTATTGGGCTATGCATATGATGCAACAGTTCAATCAATACAGTCAATCAAATATTCAAAATGCACAGCGAGTTACGATTTAATTCATAGTCATGAATCTCAGACTAATCCAATAACCCCGCACCTGATATCGTAGGGCAACAGGTGAGGTCGCTAACAGTCTGTTCTTCCTGATCATTCTGTCTCATCAGTCTTTCTCATAATTATGCCTATATCAGAATAATATATATTCTGATCAATATTTATAACAATTAAGTATAACAAAACAATTTACGTATTCTAATATTTAAATCCCAATTATATGTTTATTCAGTCATTTTGTTCCATATATATAAATATCTATTGAACTTTCTATTTAATTTGAAATTGTAGATTTAGTCATTCATAATTAATCCTAATTTCATTATTCATTCTCGGTTTAGATAAAGTATCCAACAGTTCAATTATTTAAATTAAAATAGTCCAACTTCAAGTTCAAATTTGGTTCCAATCTAATTAGTTCGAGTCCATTAATTTTCGAGCAAACTACAAACCCAAACTCAACTCATTTGAGTTCTCCCTTTTTAATTTCTCATAAACCACATTCAATTTCCATTTTCACTTAAAATTCCCAACCGAATTTGTAAGCTCCATATTTTGCAATTTAACCCTTCTAAAAAGAGGATTTACTAAAGAATTAACAATTAGAGTAGATTTGACATTTTTTTTTCTTTCTATTGTTATAATCAGTCCCTATCGATCATAACAGGAGAGGGTTAGACCTGCTGGTACCGATCGGTACCAGAGTCAAAACAATATCTTAATATCACAAAACAGTAAAACAATGGTACAATGTTATTTAGGGTCGGTACCAGATTTGAATTCAAACCTGTAACCACATCTTCACTCAGTTGTGATATCAATCGGTACAAGTAAAATAATGAAGAGTGTTTAGCTGTTCTACATCCTCTACAATTTCACTTTCATTGCTCTAAGAAATAAGCTTAATTAGTCATTAATGGCATATTTGAGCAAGCACCGAAATGAAAGAAAAAAAGGTGGAGAAATATACCACAAGAACTGAATTTTCGGCTTAAAGCATTCCTTACGATAATTTTTCTCAAGAACTCATATGTGCACGAACAGAGAGAAATAAGTCTCTCTGTTTTCCTTTCCTTTCTCTTTCGTTTTCTCTTTATTTTTTTCTCTTTGGTTTAATTCTTATTTTTTTTTTTTGTTTCCTTTCTCCACGCAAGAGAGAGAAGGCCAATTGGGACAATATAGGGGATTATTTTTAAAAACCGTAAATAGAAAAATGTTTTCTACGAAACCAACATGATGACCCCAAATTTTACAAAAACCATCAGAACCGAGATGCCAATTCGGTCCCAAGAATTTTTTTTCTCCGGACCGAATTGGCATCTCGGTCCCAATTTATTTTCAATACTGGCGCGAGGTACGCCACAGAAAATCCCCAAAACTTCCGGACCGAATTGGCATTTCGGTCCGGATAAAATTTCCCACCGGACCGAGTAGCCAACTCGGTCCCATTCTTTTTTTCCTCCGGACCGAGAAGCCAACTCGGTCCCAATCTTTTCTTTACTCGGGCCCCACACGCCAACTCCCTTCTTCTTTCTCCCATTCTCCTTCTTCCCCGAGAGCTTCTTCCTCTTTCTCTACCCGAAACCAAACCCAAAAAATTTAATTTTAACCCCTCAAATTCTCAGCCATTTTTTATTCTAATTACATATTTGAATATAATTTTGAGAGAAGAACAAGAAAAGCTTCAGATCTACAAGTTTCATTGGGTACGTGATTAAATTTATTTTTTGAAAAAAATATCCGAAATTTATAATTATTTAGTTTAGTTATAAAATAAATTAGTTTTTTGTAGTGTATTGTAGTTTAATTTAATGTATTATAGTGTGAATTTTTAATTTAGGAAAAAAATCCGAATTTTAATTTTTTTTGTAAAATTATTTAGTTTAGTTTGTATGTAGTGTTAATTAGTTTATTTTAGTGTATTGTAGTGTAAATTAGTTTATTTTAGTGTTATTTATTTAGTGATTGTAGTGTATTTTAATGTATTGTAGTATAAATAAAATGTATAAGTAGTTAAAGTAATTAGAGTAATTTAGAGTAATTTAGTGTAAATAAATTTAGTGTAAATAAATTTAAGTGTAAATAAATTTAGTGTAAATAAATTTAAGTGTAAATAAATTGTATATAAAATGTATAATTTTTTAGTGCAAATAAATTTAGTGTGAATAAATATTTAGTGTAAGTAAGTTGTATAAAAATTGTATAAATATTTAGTGTAAATAAATTTTATAAATATTTAGAGTAATTTAGTGTATAAATTTATTGTATATAGTGTTTAGTAATTGTATAATGATTTGGTTTGCATGTAGAGTAATCTTGGTCATAGTTTTTTTTTAAAATAAATGTAGAATAATTTAGGCTTTTTTTAGTGTAATTTAGGCTTTTTTTAGTATAATTTAACTAATTGTAGGTTTTTTTAATTTTGTATGTAGAGTAAATTAGCTAAAGGAATTTTTGATTTGTTAACTAACTGGAGTTTTTTTATGTTGTAATTTTATTTATATTGTAGGGCAAAATGGCTGCTGAACAACGCTTGTTGCAATTGCCTCCTGAGCAACACAAGATATCGTTGGTGAATACAACGGTATTTGTTTAATATCGTGTTGGTTTTAAATTTCAAAATAAACTTGGAAGTTTAAATTAATTTTTGTTCTTTACATTATTCTGCATGAAATTATCGTTCCAGCCGGATCGTCCACTGCGTACTGGTCCTCGGCAAATGGCCATTCATTACCAGCCTCGAATGAAAGAAGGTTTGATTTATTTAGGCCTGTACCAGATGAAGGATGTGACGCATTGTCAGATTGATAAAGCGTTGATCACTGCGCTCGTCGAGAGGTGGAGGCCCGAGACGAATAGTTTTCATCTTCCGGTGGGGGAGTGCACAGTGACACTGGAAGATGTCAGCTGTCTGTGGGGCTTGCCTGTTCAAGGTAAAATATTTTTTCTTACTAATTTATACTTTTGTGAGTAATTTATATTTAGTGCAGGTAATTTAGTGTAAATAAATGTAGTGTAAATAAATTTAGGAATAAATTAATTTAGTGTAAATAAATTTAGGAATAAATTAATTTAGTGTAAATAAATCCTATTAATATTTAGAGTAATTTAGTGTAAATATTTAGAGTAATTTAGTGTAAATAAATCCTATTAATATTTAGTGCAAATAAATTGTATAAATATTTAGAGTAATGTATATTTTTTTTAGCGTATTGTAGTGTATTAAATTGTATTGTAAGTATCGAGTATATCTTTATCTCTAACATCTATGTTTACAGGGAAGGCAATTGCTGGACATACAGATGATAATTGGTCACTACTGATCGAAGAGTGCCTAGGGCATGAGGTCTATGACGGCAATGAAGACAGTGATGATGAATTTTTTTATTCAAAGGTGGCCGACAATGGCGAAGTTAGGAGATCCAAATACCATATGAGACTAAAATGGTTGAAGGACCGCTTTAACGGAAACTTGGCACATGACACTCCCCAGGAGATCGTCGACCGACACACACGGGCATACTGCATGGACTTGTTTGGAAAGATTATGTTTCCCGATGCGAACTCAAGTTCTGTCCCGATCATGTACTTGCAGTTCTTAGAGAATTTGGGTCCCCTGGAAGAGGACTACAATTGGGGAGGTGCTGTACTTGCCTGCCTGTATCGTGAGTTGTCTCGGGCTTGCAGAAAGACGGCAGTTTCGATTAATGGTCCATTACTGCTGCTGCAGATGTGGTGTTGGACTCGGTTTCCTATAGGCCGGCCCAGAGGCAGGCACGATTTACCATTTGGCGGTGAAAACCTATTGGAGAGGCTGGCTTTTGGCGCAAGATGGACTATTCCGCATCAATGGGATGGCAACCCTATTAGAGGTACATTTATTTAAACATGTATTTAAATTATATTTCTCAATATAATTTAGTGTTAATTCAATATTTATTTGTAATGTGTTCACAACTTAGGTGTATCGCAATATCGAGGCCAGTTTGAGCGTCTGAATGTAAATGTTGTCAACTGGATGCCGTATCTGACTTACTACCACCAACAACCTTCGCGCGGGATTAGAGATGGGCCCGTATTTAGATATCGCGTGTGGTTGGTCCATTTCTGGGAGTGTGAGATTCATCTTCCTGAGAGGGTTTACCGGCAGTTCGGATTATTTCAGGTAGTTCCTCCGGCGGCTCCACTGCGCTTTGATTATCTGGAAGGCCTCCGCGGTATGAACCGCAAGCAGGGTTTAGACAGAGGCGACGAATTGAGTGCAGACTGGAACACTCACTGGGCGGAATATATCGCTCAACCACCCTGGGCAATTGCAGAGCCGGGACCTTACGATGTGGATAGGTACGTTTTTTTTTTAACTTTTGAATTCGGTTCCAGTGATGAGTTAATTTATTCTAATTGGTCGTTACAGGTATCCCGAGTATATGGATTGGTTCCTCCGGAACGGCATGCCATCGATTTATCAAATACGCTCACCAGCAGTTCTGAGCCAGCCATTGCCAGAACCAGAAGTAGAAGTAGACCGTCTCGGGTATGTCTCGGATGCCGAGGTGCAAGCGCGTACCGTAAGTATTTTAATTTTAATTTTTAATATATCTGCTCATTTTATTTACGAACTATCTTTCATTTTATTTAACTATTCTTTTTTTTTTCAGAGATGTCGCCTCATGAATATGACCGCAGAAGGAATTGCGATGGTGAAGACACCCGGGCAAATGGCTTTTGGACAACTGTTGCTAGTGCATAGTCGGGATTTTTTACGGGATATTGGGCATATCGCAATGTTCAGAGCCATGGTCGAGCAAGCCGGGCTTCCATTTGACCCAAACCACATCGATATTGGCGGTGATATTCCAGACATGAGAGCGAGGCATGTAGATGTCCAAGTTCCTCCAACGACTCATGAAGATGTTCTGCGTGGAGTTTACACCTCGCTTCGAAACATAGTAATAGACGGGAACCCTCTAGCAGATGATGCGGGGCCATCAGATGCGGCTCCGGCAAGACGCCAGACAAGGCCAGCTCGCAGATTTAGCCACTCGAGTTACCCTGATCCTAGGGGCAGGGAAGCCACGGATTGATTTAGTGTAGTTTATGTTTAGTGTATGGATTGTTTAGTTTCGAAACATGTATTAATTTAGAAATTCCTCTTCTTCGACGTCTAATCCGTGCTTCCTTCTACATCTCTGACATACCAAATCTTCTTCGCATTTGAAATTCCAAAATTCCGATAACATTAAAAATTAATAACAACAAAAATGCAGAAATTCGTCCATATTCGACTAGATTCGGCCAAGGTCAGAAATTCAGAAAAACAGAAAAACAGAAATTCCAAAAAAACAGAACAGAAATTCGACTAGACTGGAAATTCAATTATGATTAAATGGCTACATGGAATTTTAGGTTCTTTATATGGAAAGAAAGGCGTCGAAGTCTAGTTTTCAGATAATATAACTTGTACATACAAAAATATTACGGTTTGCTACAGTTCTGACGATTTGTCGACGGAGGTCAGAAATTCAGAAAAACAGAAAAACAGAAATTCCAAAAAAACAGACTAGCATAGTCTTATATAAAACATGGTCTTGCATTACACAATATTCATCGTTCCTTACGTCTCAAGAATTTGTTCACCAAACGACTAGCCGTCCGACCAATAGATGGTCGGCTACCAGATGGTCCTGCTTGACTACCAGTTGTTTGTACATGTGGAGCAGATGCAGATGCCTCTGTATACCTAGCAGATGCAGATGCCTCTGGCCGGGTGCCAGATACGCTTCTCCGTCTTTCTTGTGGAGCAGATGCCTCTGTATACCTAGCAGATGCAGATGCTTCTGGCCGGATGCCAGATACGCTTCTCCGTCTTTCAACAGTTGCCCCTGCACAATGAGGATATAAATATAATTGAGTGTGTAAAATCTTAATTTAATTAAACATATGTACTACTTCACAATTACGATTTCTAACCTGACGGTCTTCTTCTGCCGGACCCCTCTGGACGTTGTACTCCACTGCGTGGCCTACATTGAGCTTCCATAACATCCATAGCATTAGGAATTCGCTTGTGCTTCCTCCTACCCTTGTTAATTTTATTTCTGTCCGGCTTGATTTTAGGTGCTCCCAACTCGTATATCCAATTGGGGTGGCTGCCGAAGCTGTGAAACTCACCTCTCCATGTGTTCACATAATTTTCAACGCTATAATAGTGACTTACATATCTCATCGGATCTAGATGTCTCTTACAGCACACCGCCAAGACGTGGTTGCAGGGAATGCCAGTAAATTGCGGTTTCTGGCAGTCACAAACCGGCATTCTCTGCTCCCCTTCTGGAAATCTAACTTCGTACTTCATGTCTCCCAGTTGCCCCTGTACAATCAATAAATCATGTTATTTAAATATTACAAATTGAGAAAGCTATACTAAATTTAAGTAAATTTCGGACATACCGTTCTTTGGGTTCCATCATGATCGACGACCTCGTAGACGGGAAATTCACCACCCATTGGTATCACTCGGTGCTCCTTTGCTTTGGCAATCCGTTTTTCTAACGCTGACATGATTTTTCCTGATAATCTCATTCCATTTCGATGCCAATTTCGAGCAACCGCACCTCTTCTGACATACCAATCCACAACTTTATAGAATGTGCGATCAACTATTGCCGTTACAGGCAGTTGGCGAGCCACTCGGAAAACATTGTTCAATGATTCTGATCCGTTCGTAGTCATAATACCCCACCTATTTGGGCCTCCGTCATGACATTGTGCCCATTTATGGAGTTGCAGAGGCTCTTCTTCGAGATTTTGCAACCTTTTACCACACCACATGATGTACTGGTGAGTAGTAATGCTCCTACCTTCTATCATTTCCATACCCTCATCAAACCTCCAAGGTTTCATCTTACCCACAAACACAGTGAAAATTTGTTCAATTACTCTGTCCTTGCACAACTTGTACACATTCGCCGCAATATGGTGAGCACACAATCGATGAACTGCTTCACCCCTCTCCTCGCACCACCCTAAATCAGGTCGATCAAACACTGAACGGATTGCAGCATGCTGGTCTGATATAACACATATCCGACCGGGGCCGACAACATCTTCGCGTACAAATTGCATAAACCAGCCCCAATTATCTGAAGTCTCCTCTTCCGCAATTCCGAATGCTATTGGCAGTAATTGTTGTTCTGCATCATAAGCGCATGCCATGAATAGTTTTCCTTTGTACCTGCCGGATAGGTGTCCTGCATCTACACTTATAACTGGTCGGAGATATTGCCATGATTGAATGCATGGACCGAAAGCCCATGCCACACGGATGAAAGTATGTTCGCCCAACGTGCTAGATGGTATGTGATCAATTCTGTATCTTGTACCTGGGTTAGACCTCTGGATTGCACCGAGCATAGAAGGTAGCAGTTCGTAAGCTTTCTCCCAAGAACCAAATAAATCGGCAATAGCCAGCTCCCTCCCTCTCCAAATCTTGCTGTATGAAGGCTCAACCGTTTTGTACTCCTGCCTAACTGCAATTCGACATGCTTTTATTGACATCTCCAGGTCCTCCTTGAGACCCGGTTTGATTATATCTGCAATCATCCTGGCAGTCATCTGACGACTGTCTGCTGTACATGAAGTACTGTAACAATTGTGCTCGTATGGGTTTGTTGCAATTGTCCAATTGCCCGTCGCAGTGGTTTTTGCGTATACCCTCCACGGACACCCCTCCACTGTACATACAACCACATATCTGTTACGACTTGTCTGGGTTTGTTGTATTTCTAAGTTACTATCCATGGCATATTTATTCAACTTCGATTTAAGATCAGCTTTGGATTCAAATATCTGTCCCACCGAAAATGGACCGTCGATTCTGGGTGGATGACCAAAAAATGCTTCATCCTTGTACGGCATCGGCACATCGTCATGAAATGCCGAACAAGGATGCTGCAATCCCCGATTAATAAAAGGAATAGACGATTGCCACTCATTCCTTACTTCTTCCATCCTAATCTGATCCTCAATTTCGGCCATCTCCTCTTCCCCGACAACCGTGTCATCAGGGTCAGAGCTTGTTTCTGAGTCAGTATCATTATTCAGCTGGTCAAAATAATCATGCAACTCAACGGGGGGTATTTCGGTGGTTTCATCACAATGTATGGGTGGGTCATTCACCGGTATGTCTCTGCTAGTTCCGGGTACACTACCCGGGTATGGGTCATAATTGGTCTGACTAACAACTGGTACTGACTCAACCACTAATTCAAGAAGTTTAAAATTCAATACCGGAGTGGCATTCGCAAGCACCATATACCAAGTCGCTTCGTGGTCTATGTTGAACAACTGGTATTTTTCTGCTGAGCCAGGTGGTGCCGTGTTCAAACGTGCGCTGATTGTCAGATCGAACCGGCTAGGGAGCAACCGAATGCCAACATATATCTGTCTTCTTAGCTCATCAAGACTAGTTGAGTTAGTAACAGGAAATGTACAGGTCGGTGCGTCTGTAATTTCGCGTCTGTGATACACATTTATTAATACTTGAGACATTTCCTGAAAAAAAAATTTCACGATTAACCTTTGATAATTTTCAATTTTACAGCAAAAAATACGATCATAATTGAAAAAAAAAACTTACTACAGTATTCAGACGAACGCTAGAGGCACAATGCAGGAGCCGATCTGTAATTTGGAAAACTGAAACTATGCACAATAGAGAGGCATGAAGGTCTCGGAAAGAAGGTGTAAGAGAGAAAGAAGAAGCTCTCTGTCTGTCTCGCAAAAAAATAATGCAGAGAGGAGAGAGCATAATACATTTTTATTGGACAGAACTTCTGGACCGAGATGGCTACTCGGTCTTGCAAAAAAATTCTCAATATAGCACAATATAATAATGTCAAAATTCTCTGGACCGAGTATCCACATAATAAAATAATGCCAAAATTCTCTGAACCGAGTATCCACAGAATAAAATAATGCCAAAATTCTTTGGACCGAGATGGCTACTCGGTCTGGAAAGAAAATTCTTTGGACCGAGATGGCTACTCGGTCTGGAAAACAAATTCTCTGGACCGAAATGCCATTTCGGTCCAGAGAGGGCAACACGATCGGCCGCAGAGTTCGACACGATCGGCCGCAGAGTTCGGCACTGTTTTGCTGTGAAAAAGTAGGGACCGAGATGCCAATTCGGTCCGGAGAAAAAAAAACGTTGGGACCGAATTGGCATCTCGGTTCTGACGGTTTTTGTAAAAACAGAGGCCATCATGCTGGTTTGGTAGAATTAATTTTTTGATTTACGGTTTTTAAAAAAAATCCCAATATAGGGGTGAGCATCCCCTGTTGATCACGTGGCCATAGTGCCACGTTGGTCATTTTTTTTTTTTAAGTTTGAACTTTTATAAAAGTAACCTTTAAAAAATTTCACAAATCAGTCCCTGGTAATTTAAAGAAGTTCATATATATATTATCAGTTATTAATCTGATTTTTGTGTCAAACGTTCGGACATTCACTTCTTAATATTTTAGAAATTTCGAATTAATCTCAGCAAATAGAATAACAAATAATTATTTTGACAGTTTCAATGTAACTTGATCATCTTGGCTAATTAATTTAATAAAATGATATTTGTTCTTTAAATGATACTCACTAAATAACACCTTCAATCAAATCGTACTTTATTTCTAATTATGAATTTCATATACATATTTGCGTAATGTTACACTTTGCTACTTGCTAGTGTTCAGAACATGTGATGTTGCGAAAGGATTTTCTTAATTAATTGCTGTTTTTTCCTTGGATTCTTGCATAGATTTACATATATAATTAATCGCTATTTTTCCGTATAGTGATGATACAAACTTTGAGGTGTTTAAAAAAATAAAATAAAATTTTGAAAAAAATTAAAATTAATTTTTTTTTTACCGATTTACAGTATTCAACGACACTGTCTACAGAGTTATGTGATAAGGTTTACAGAATTCAATACAATTGGAAGTAGCATCTAGATGCAAATTTAAAAAACTAAAATTTTGAAAATAAAATAAAATTTTGAAAAAAATTAACATTTGAAATTTTTTTACCGGTTTATAGTATTCAATGAAACTGTCTACAGAGTTATGTGATAGGGTTTACATAATTCAAAATAATTGGAAGTAGCATCTGGAAGCAAATTTAAAATAAAAAATTGAAAAAAAATTTTGAAAAAAAAAATTGAAAAAAAATTACCTATAAATTAGTTTACAGGATTTAGTATTGAAGTTCACAGAATCTCGTGAATCCGGAAATAATCCGGGAATTGATGTCGGAGGACTGTTAGCAGCTTCCATATAATAAAAAGATATGAGACACTGAAATGCTTATCAACAAATTAACACCACAACTAATTATATCTAAATGTTCAACACTTATTATAATATATTATTATTATCTGTGTCATGACAGAACTAAAAAATTTAAATAAGAAAGGTTAAACTATAAAATACATAATATGTGAAAAGAAAAAAGTAGTCATTAGAAATTGATTGTGGTGTTAATTTGCTGATAAGCATTTCAGTGTCTCATATCTTTTTATTATAATATTAGTCATAACACGTCAAAGTTTGTATATTATTATTATTATTATCTGCGTAAGGGGCGAAATTAGAAAATTTAAAATAGGAGAGGTTAAACTATAACCACATAATATGTGAAAAGAAAAAAAAGTGGTCATTGAGAATTGAATTTTATAGGAAAAAAGAAGAAGAAAAAAAGTAGAACTCTAACTACTAGACTACAAACACATCTTTGTCATTTTATGAGAGGATCTAAAATATATAAAAAACTTTAAACAAACAAAAATTTAACTAAATTTTTAATATACATAATTAAAAATTAAACTTTTTTGGGATATCTTAGCTACTTGACTAAGCTTTAAATCAGTCCCTATTTGCGTAGATGTACCTTTCGGAGAATTAATTTTGCTTAAAGTACCATGTAGTTTTGCAATATATAAGATGATTTTTTTTTTTGGTCTTTTTTAGGAAAAGCAACAAGGTAGTCAAAATAATTTTATCTGAATTGTTATGGATGGTATTCTCAGACAAATATGTGAGGTCATTTGACGACTTAAGCAATTCAATGCAATAGTAGTTTGAATAAGAGTGATAGAAAAGTTTGACCAAAACAATATTTTTCTGTTTTATTTATTGTACTAGTAGTGTTTTATTACTTGCTTGAGATTTGAAATAATGTATGTTTGATTTTTTGTTTTCATAAAGTAAGTTAAAAGGCAGGAAGATAGACCATAAAATTGATACTTTATAATTATCTATGATAAGGGAGGAAGAAAGTGAGAAGATGTGGTTATCTTTTGCATGAATAAAGCGAAATAGAGAATACGTTGACGTGCTTTTGAGGATGTAAATTTTTCAGTGGTCATAGTCTTTATCACCGTCTCATTCTTCAATTGTGATAAGTTTAATTACCGAAATTTTTATTTATAACATTTTCAGAAAATAAATTAATAAAATAACCATCGTTTCTGGTCAATTTCAAATCTAACACGGCCGCAGAATGCCGGAGCAGACCCATATTGGGGGGGCCGCAGAATACCAGAGCAGACCCTTATATGGGTCCGCAGAATGCCGGAGCGGTCCCATGGGCCGCAGAATGCCGGAGCGGTCCCTTTATTTTTATTTTAGAAATACGAAATTGTAATTTGTTAAGGTTATTTAATTTGTTAAGGTTATTTAGTTTCGAATGTGGTTTAAATTGATTTTTAGTCGTATCGTATTTTTGATATGTCGTTCGTTTGAAATATTTCAGATATTTTAGATATGTGGTTTCTTTGAAATTCTTTTGTGTACTCTGAGATAATGAAATCAACAACAAAATCAAACAAACAAGAAACTAATCAACGAAATAAATAAATATCTGACAAAACATCTACCAATACTACAAATAAGAATCTACCAAAACATCTAACAGTACAATAAATGAAAATCTACGGCTCGGGACTAAACACCGTCCTCGCCCTCTTCTTCCTAAACCCCCGACCCCGCCTGCATAGTGGCGTCTCGTCAGTATCTGCGGAGGATGCTGAGTCGGCTGCCTGGACATCCGTAGACTGAACCGGCTCCTGGCGAACCTCCTCAATCTCGGATGTCTGCTGGACCCCAGGACCAAAAACTGTGGTCTGTCCAGACTCTGCCTGCGTGAATAAAAACGCCTGTCTGGCAATGGGGTCATCGTGGAGGGAAGGGTGAGGTACCTGCTGTGAGAACTGGCCAGGGAACGACGGGATGGGCTCTGTCTGAACATACCCTGGCTGATAGGTAGGAGGTGCAGTCTGAGTGGGACTGTAACCCGGGGAATACAGTCCATCTCCCTCTGTGCCATAATCAGCGGAGATATCGAAGCCCAGGTCCTCCTCGTGTCCACCCTGTAGTAACTTACAAATTAGATAATGTATTGAATAAGAAAAAAATCACAGTTACGTATTTTAATTTAAATTATACCTCGGCAGGCATCCTAGACTGGGATCCCATGGCCTCATGTGCTGCTCGGCGCATCAACTCGGCACCTCGGTCGAACGCCTGACCGACCGTCTCAGCATCATGGACGGGTGCAAACACGTCCTCATCACCAGTGTAGGGGAAATAGACATCGGGCTCGTCAGATATGTCGTCGACCGCATCAACACCGCCCAAGCCAGCGCACCTCAGTAGTGAGTCGAGGCGCGCCCTGTACCCACACTGGCACACCGCGGGTACGTTGTGCTTGAGGATGACCTTCCCGAGCCTCTTCCATCCCCTGGTGACGGCCATCGTAGCCCCTATGACGCAACTCTTGACAAGATATAATGCCTGAAAATTGAAAAAATTATGAAGAAGTTGTACAATTGTAAATATTAATAGTTTTGAATTTGAAACTTCAAATTAAAAATACCGTGGCTGCGAGAGGTGCGCCGGCGGGGATAATATCGTGGATCCGTCCTCTACGATCCCTCGGCTTCGGTACCCGCTCATGCGGGTTGTCGGCGATGTATCCCTCAATGAATGTGGTGTACGCGCCGTGATCCTGATACCAATCTCTGTAAGGTCTGTACGAATTACAACAAATGTTAGATATTCCAATCAAAAAGCCATAGTTGAAGTTTTGAATTAATAAAATTTCTTACCCAGTTGAACCTGCCCGCAGTGGACAGGTCGCGCAGAAGCTCGAGGTAACACAGCCGCACCTGATCTCCATGCGAATCCGGAAACAACCGACAGGTGATCATCTCCAAAATATAGGCGCGTAGATATCGGTCAATAACCACCTGTTATAGATTTAAATTAGAACATTACTTACAAGAAAATAAATATAATACTATTTAAATTAAATCTTGTACAAGCAAATACCTGATCTGGTCGATCCGGAAAGACCTGGAATCTCGCCCGCAGCTTTGCCAAGCTGATGCAGCTGGGCGAGACCACAGTCTTCTCACCTCTCTTCTTCTCTTTCTGGAGATCCTCGTGCGGGATACCCAATAGCTCCAAGCACAATGCACGAAAATCTCCGTACTCGACGCCCGTGACCGGCTCCCCAATAATGGTCATACCCCACAGGCAACTGACGTCCTGTAGGGTGACTGTCATCTCAGCATGGGGGAGATGAAAGCTGTGCGTCTCGGGACGCCATCGCTCAACGAGGCCAGAAGATAAACCCTCGTTAGCATTCTCCTCGGTGTAAAATCCCATCGAGCGTAAAATCCCCCCGTACGCCGGCTAGTACCGTAGATGCTGGCGGTTGTGACGAACCGTAACTGCATCCAAACCCTGCATTAATTAAATAATCAGATCAAGTTCATTCATCAAAAATTCGGAATGACAAATTTATAAATATGACAAATTTACTTACCCCAGTGGCAGCCTCTAAAATCCGATGCTCCGCATTCGGATACCACAAGAAGTCGCTGACCCTGTCGGTGCGACTCCGGATACCCGGAACATCCGCCAATGCTGTCTCGATGTACTGAGACATCTCGTATGGCGTGGCTGTAGGAGCATGCTGTGTACCCCTACTGGAGGATGGTCTACTGGTACTCATGCTGTATTGGATAATTTTTGGTCAAATATGAGAGTTTGGTAAAAGTCCGGTTTAAATTTGGGTACAATTCTAATTAAATTTGGGTACAATCGAATTAAATTTGGTAAAAGTCCGGTTTAAATTTGGGTACAATTCTAATTAAATTTGGGTACAATCTAATTAAATTTGGGTACAATCGAATTAAATTTGGATACAATTCTAATTAAATTTGGGTACAATTCTAATTAAATTTGGGTACAATCGAATTAAATTTGGGTACAATTCTAATTAAATTTGGATACAATTCTAATTCTAAATCCTAAATTAATATCTAATTCTAAATGCTAAATCTAAACCCTAAACCCTAAATCATAATCCTAAACCCTAAACCTACACCTAATTACTACTCTACACTAAAAATTAAAACTAGAGAAGAAGAAGAAAACTTACCCGAGGTCGAAGGGATTGAAACTTGAAATGAGATGTTATGAAATCGGAACCCAGCGGCCCCTTATATAGGCTGGGGACCGCTCCGGCATTCTGCGGACCCATATGAGGGTCCGCTCCGGCATTCTGCGGCCGTGTTAGATTTAGAATTGACCAAAAACGATGGTTATTTTATTAATTTTTTTTTTAATAATGGTATAAATAAAAATTTCGGGTTTAATTACAAACAACGGGGGTTATGGTGCAAATATAAAAATTTGGAGGGCCCACTACAAAAATGTGTACCTATTCGCGAGGATAAAAGTGTTTTTTGCCGATAATATCTTCGCGGATACTCCTGTCAGTAATACTGATACATTCAGAAATAACAATTTCTGTAGGTGTACTCTTGCGAATAGTCACTTTTTACCTTCGCAGATAGTGACCTATTTTTATAGTGGCCGCTATGCAAACGTCCCTCACAAAGCTAAATCAACGAGGTTAGTCGTATTGGTATTTTTTCTTCTTCTATTTTTCATGTGAAAATAAAGGTTCTATTTTTATTAGAAAAGCATGGAGTTCAATTCTGGAGTACATACATCACTTTTATTTAAAATACATGAAATATTATATATACTTGCAGAATTTTGAAAAATAAAAGGGATCCATTAACATTCAATGGATCCGTCTAATATTGTTGTGAATAGATTCAATGGATCCGTCTATATATACTGATAGGAGTATCCGCGAAGATACTAACACTTTAAGCACTTTTACTCTCGTAAATACTCACAAATTCTTAGAGATAATTTTTGTATCGATAGTATTCTTGCTACTATATATCACTACTCAACACTTTGTTTTGAACACAACACTGAATAGTTATCTTACAATAATCTATATTGTGTGACTTTCAAGCAAACTTCGCTCATACTTCGGCAAAGTTCTAACAATAATATGGTGAACTCAATTGACGATGCTCCGACGAACTTGTTGTAGTACAATAATTTAACATCAACACATCGTGATGACAGTTATATGGGATCACAACGGTGGACCAAATAGCAAATATAGCTTCACCTTCTCTCTTTCTAAAAGACTTAATCCGACTAGTACTGCTCTATATGTGCTCCACGAAACCGGATGAGGCAACAAGCCAAGAGTTTTGGCGATAGAATAGCTCTGGTATGTTCTCCTACTCTACGGTATATGGAGTAATGCATGACAGGGGGATAAAATCAACATCCAACCAGCGGCTTTGGAAGATTAAAGCCCTGCAAAAGGTAAAATTTTTCCTTTGGTTGGTATTCGACAATAGAGTCCTCACGAAGGAGGTCCTAGTAAGAAGGGGGTGTATTGTGGTGCTAGGCTGTAAGGCATGCAACACAAGCCTGCTGGAGACTAGGGAGCACATTTTCTAGGAATGCCCCTATACGTGATGAGATTCTAGCGAAGACTATTCGGACAAATGAGTATATCACCGCGCACGGGCCTCATTATAACAGATGTCTGGTGGAATGAAAGAGCAAGCATGGATCGCCTGCAAAGGACAGTTTGGGATACCACATGGGCGGCGGAAATGTGGGCATTATGGAAGGAGCGTAATAGAGGGACGTTCGCCAATAAAGCTAGACTGGTACATCATCGATTAGATGCGGCAATAGACATCCATAATTGAGCAAATTTTGAATAAAGAGATGACATCTTTGAGGGTATGATTGTATATCCTTGAGTTAGATTTACGTTATGGTAATTGTATAGAGGACTAGAGTGATAAAGATAGACCTTTTGTAAATATTTTTTTTATAAATATGTATATATTAGAACTTATGCTTTTGACCTTAAAATAAAACACATCGAGATAAATCCTAACATCCTTAAAAGTGAATTATATTCTAACATAAGATACTGAACTTCCCACTAAATTCTAATTTAGCTCCTACCAATGATAAATCCTAACGTCCCGTTAAATGTTGATTGGTCAATAATTAGTAGCAATATCATCTTCCATTTTCAAATATCAATCGACCCAAAAATAATATTCTAGCGGTCTAAGAAAATATAAGCATATTACCAATAATTGTCCTGAATTAAGTTGCAGTCTAAATGCATTGACTCGAGCAAATGCAATTTACACAGTATTAATTATTACCTTGTGGTACGTACACTATATCTATGCGCGTCGAGACCAAAGTACGTAGAAGCTTTCCAATATATACATTTCTTATATAAACTAGATCTCATCTCTTTACATCGGCGGGTGCATTTTCTTGGTAATGCGTGTTAATTAGGTTGTTTGTTTTCTGCATCGACGCTCTTTCCTAATTATCTGCATAATGCAAAATGATTGTTTTCATGGATTCGTAGGTAATTTTAATATTAGTGATCATTTCATAATTTGTTGCATGCCGAAATTTTATATATAATGTTATTACTGTTCCAGTTGATTTCTCTCACTTCCAAATTCTCAAGAGCGATTATATATATATATATAGAGAGAGAGAGGAGGGATCCACTTACATCCTTTTTTGGTGACACCGGATTACACTCTATATTTTCAAAGTTTTCAAAGTCCAAACAGTCGATCCAAACCGTTCAACATGATGGATATATTAAAATGTGCTTGCAGATCAAATTTTACATTTTTTTAATTTTTTTACTATTTATTAAGTATTTTACAAAATTGTTGTTTTCAGACCATTGAATTTTTGTATCCATCTTAATAAATAGTAAAAAAATTTCAAAAAATGTAAAATTTGATCTGCAAGCACATTTTAATATATCCATCATATTGAACGGTTTGGATCGACTGTTTAGACTTTGAAAATGTAGAATGTAATGGATCCCTCCTCATATGTATGTGTGTCTATATATATATATATATATATAAAGTTGGGCTATGGTGCATTGCAATGTATAGGCCCTCTTGTACATTGGACTATAAATCGTTGGTTTTTTATTTCAAAACAACCGATCCAAACCGTTCAATTTGATATTCATATTAAAATATATTTGGAGATCAAATTTTACATTCTTTGGAAATTGTTTGCTATTTTTTAATTTTTTTAAAATCACTGATTTTCTATGGTCTAGAAATTTCTAAAAAACAACAATTTTAAAATACTCTAAAATAATAGTAAATTTTTTCCAAAAAATATAAAATTTGGTCTCCAAGCACATTTTGATATGGAGAACATGTTGAGCCCTTTAGATCGACTATTTGAACTTCAAATCCAATAGTTTGCAGTCCAATGTACAAGATGACATATACATTGCAATGCATCATAACCCAACTCTATATATATATATATATATATATTTTAATTTATCTTTCTAGCCTAACAAAACTTGGAAAGTAAAACAATATTGAACTTCTAAATTGAATATTGGTGTACGATTAAACTAAAAATAGAAACGTCATCCATTCAATTTAATAAAGTGACAAAATGTTTTAAAAGCTCGTATGAATTTGGCATGTATCAATTTATAATTAATATTGACGACCGACACACAGCTCACAGCTGCGAAGGAATTCAATATTTATATTCTTTAACCATAGGCTACAAAATTGAAGCCCTGTTGCGGATCTTGCCGATATTTTTATTAAAACCCCCAAAAAAAACAAATTATCAAATCTGCTCCCACTCCAAAGTTATAATTATTTCTACCCTAACCGCCCGTGGGCTGGGCGGTCCACTTTTCCCACCAGACCGCCCAGCAGCCGGGCGGTCCACTTTTCAAACCTGACCGCCCAGGGGCTGGGTGGTCCACTATGAATTTTTTTTTTTTAAGGTTTTATGTTTTAATTTGTTTGAATGTTTTATATTAAATTGTTGTAATTATTTGTTTGAATGTTTTTATATTAAATTGTTGTAATGATTTTTGAATGTTTTATATTAAATTGTTGTAATGATTTTTGAATGTTTTATATTAAATTGTTGTAATGATTTGTTTAAATGTTTTATATTAAATTGTTGTAATGATTTGTTTGAATGTTTTATATTAAATTGTATGATATATATTTATTATTTGTTGACGATTATATTTTTATAATTGACGATTATTTTTATATGTTATGTAATTGTGTAGTTTTAATATAATTGATTAGTTTTATATTAAGTTTGTTAATGTTTAAATGTTCTAAATGGTAATCTAAATGGTAAGTCTAAACATGAAACATAACAGTCCAAACATGAAATATAATAATCCAAACTAAAATACTAGAAACCTATCAAACTAAAAAAAAATAAAAACCCTAACGGCGATGACGAGGGCGCGGTCCGGAGAGGTCCAACCTATTAGGTGCACGGCGCACCCTCTGCGACGGCGGACGTCCCTGGTGAACCTCATCCACCTGCATGTCATCGTGTACGGCCTCGTGCGCCCATGGGTCCCCCCCCAGGTGTAATGCATGCTCTCCATGGACCCCCGCATGTGTACGCAACACCCACGGATCGGCCTCCCAAGTAGGAGGATACGTGGCCGGAGGCGGTGTGCCAAATATAGCAGCGGCAAAGCCATCTGCAGTCTGTGCCCCACTCCCACTGGCCTCGCCGTCGTGCTGTCTGGGCTCCATGTACTGCGGTCGGTGGGAGCTAGCTGGCTCCCATCCGTCCTCATCTCCAGTGAGCTCATCCAATGAGAAAACGGCGGCGTCCGCGGCGGCAGCTCCATCCTGCAGGTAAACAATGTTAAATTAGGGACATATAAGTAACGAGTAAATTAATTAAATAATGAACTTTTGCTACCTCGGTATGCTGCACTGGAACTCCATGCTCGTTGTAGTACGCGTTCCACGCGTTATTGTTCAACACCCATTGGTGGATCGCCCAACCCGAGTCATCATCTGCATAAATGAAGATAAATTAATAAGAATGATCTTTTAGAGATACACTTAATAATGATCATTTGTATGACATATTATTACCTGCAAGAGGTGGCGGCATCTCCGCAGCGTAGATAGGGTCTCCAGGCTGCTCCGGATCTGGTGGTGGGGCATGTATCTCGCGCCAATTGATGTCCTCTCCAGCATCGTGCAACATACCAACGAGGCGCTCGTCCCAGCCAGAGTCCTCCACGATCGGTGCACTGTGTTGGAGCATTTGACATCCTATCGCTCTCCAACTTTTTCTCGCCATGCACACCAAGCTGTGTGCCACTCCTCTAATAGCGGTCAAAATCTGCACACAATGTATTTTCATTATTATTATTAGAAGATGAATAAATAACTACAATTTTTTAAGCATGTCAGTTTCATTTAAACATACCGAACGAGCATGGATCGGGCCGAAAGGCAAGTAAGTTCTAGATCCATCACCCGTGAGTCTCCGTCGAAGAGCATCACCATAGTCCCCCTGTAGATAAACCGTCGGCATGCCCCATCTCTGGTACCAGACGATATATCGCAATCTCCAAGGCCCGACCGGCGTAGGGGCATCTCCTGCTGGAGGTGGGGTCCATAAGTGCAAATGGGGTGATGCAGCACGCTGGTAATGCTCCCAGAAACGCGTGCTCCAGTCGACTTTGGGCTTGTTGTGTTTAGTGCTGCAATATAAATTAATTAGTGCTGCAATATAAATATAAATTAATTAGACAGAAGATAAGGCAGTGGGTAGTTACCTGTGCAGCTGGGTGGTCTGCTGCTCGCCCAACTCTGGAAAATCAGGGACATAGGCATCCAAGCCAAACTGACGGGGCACTCGATCAGGATAGTGATACTCAACTATCCAGAAGCATACGCACGGCCCTCGATAAAATGAGAGAGGTCTCTGCTCTAATGTCAGCGGGCACAGAAGGCCCCGATCGTAGAACAGACGATAGGGGTACCAGGTGATGCTCGCCTCGTGAAGTATCTGGAGCTGGCCCCGGACATACGAAATCCGCACGGTCCTCCCCCTGCCCGTGTGCTCGTATGTGTGGGGAGTACCCCATATGGCACCGTACCCCGGACGTCTCTCGGGGTCATCTCCCATCCATAACCCCGCCTGAGCTGGAGGAACAGGCCGACACACCGGTATATGTGACCAGGACCACTGCTAGAGTAGAAGAAGCGGTCCGGCAATCTGCTTGTTCGTCGCCTAAATTTTGAACATGCGATGCATTTTTAGTAAATATAGAACCCTAATATATATAATAAAAAAATTAAAATATTTGTACAAACTTACCAGACAAGCATGACACAAGCCTCGGTATAAGTGGGCGAGCACGGCTCCACCCCAATTCCACTTCGACGGCCGCTGAATGTCCCTCAGCAGAGAGAGGAACATAATCGGGACTGCGTCACCGTTGGAATCGACAAACATGACGCTGCCACATAAATCCATGACAAACGCCCTCACGTACCTGCAATATAAATTAGAGTCATAAATAACTACATTTTTTGTTGAATCCATAACATATTTTAATTTGTAACTGTTTGTGTTTACCTCAGAACGGTCTGCTCGTCACGTGTCTCGCGGGTGATCCTACGCCGGTGGAAGTAACTGCGGAGCGCCGCAAGACTGATGCAGTACTGTGAATACCGGTACTCCTCCTCCTCCTCTCCTTTCTTCTTCTTCTTCTTCTTTTGCAAGTCCGACGGAGCGGCCCCCAGCAGATCCGGTATCATGTGCATCAGGTCTGGATGGTCTGAGACACCACCGATGGGGTCGCCGTCTATCCGTAAACCCCACAAGGCGCTGACGTCACCTAGTGTGACTGTCATCTCCCCAACCGGAAGGTGAAATGTATGCGTCTCCGGTCGCCAGGCCCTGGTCAATATCACAGTGAGGCATGGTGGCCAACTGATACAACCCGAGATGAAGGATGCACTGCTCCATCAACGGGTGACGGACGTATGGTATCTCGGGGGTGCGATGCCTCACTGTCATCATCGTCGTGTCCTGCATTTTACAATTATTTCAATATAAACGTCTAATTAAATAATGCTATTTAAATTAGGAATACAAAACCAACGTACCTCCATAGATGCAAGTGAGACACGGTGCCTGACATGTGGGGTCCACAGAAGAGGACTAAATGTGTCAGGATGGTGAGGGGCATGATCTCCAAAGGGAGCATCTGCACCGGACGTCTCTGCACCGGATGCCGCTGCACCGGATGCCGCTGCACCGGATGCCGCTGCACCGGATGCCTCAACATCGTGATCATGTGAACTCTCCCCCGTCTCCAGAGGGGCATCTCATGCACGTCCCCGTCTAGTTCTGACCATACTACATTTCAATAAACAGAAGATTTTATCTTATAAATCCTGATTTATAAACCCTAACTTATAAACTCCAATTCTGTCAACCCTAAACCCTAATTTAGGAATTCAACCTTAAATCGTAAACCCTAAATTAACAATTCAACCCTAAACCCTAATTTAACAATTCAACCCTAATTTAACAATTCAACATAATTTAAATAATTTAACCCTAAACCCTAATTTAACAATTCAACAATAATCTAACAATTCAACCCTAAACCCTAATTTAACAATTCAACAATAATCTAACAATTCAACCCTAAACCCTAATTTGATCCCTAAACCCTAATTTAACCCCTAAATCCTAATTTAACCCCTAAACCCTAAATTAACAATTCAACCCTAAACCCTAATTTAACAATTCAAACCTAATTTAACAATTCAACATAATTTAAACAATTCAACCCTAAATCCTAATTTAACAATTCAACCCTAATTTAAACAATTCAATCATAAACCCTAATTTAACAATTCAACCCTAATTTAACAATTAAATCGCGACAGGAAAATCAACAACCCGCACACGATAATTAACAATTCAACCCTAATTTATAAACTTCAGTTTTGTCAACCCTAAATCCCTAAACTACAAACTCTAATACCGGAAACCCTAATTTTGAACAATTCAATCGTTTCGGGAAAATCAACAACCCGGACACGATAATTAACAATTTAATTCTACCAATCGTTCCAATGCCAATACAAGATACAAGATATAAATTAAAAAAATTATTTAGAAACTTACCTGAAAATAATCGGACTGTCGTCGATATGGCCGAAATTAGGGTTCGGGTGAGAGAGAGAGAGAGAGAGGAAGAGAGAGAGAGGAAGAGGGAGAGGGAGGAAGAGAGAGAGAGAGAATGGCAGAAGAGAGAGAGAGAGGAAGCTCTAGAGAGAGAGAGGAAGAGAGAGAGAGGAAGAGAGGGAGAGAGAGAGCTCTAGAGAGAGAGGAAGAGAGGGAGAGAGGGAGAGAGAGAGAGACTTCGGCTGTGGTGGTGGTTCGGGCGGCGACGCGGCGGGGCGGCGACACAGGAGGCAGAGACGAAAGAGAGAGAGATGGGGAGCGGTCTGCTCCCAGCGGACCGCCTATAAAAAAAAAAAATTCATAGTGGACCGCCCAGCCCCTGGGCGGTCAGGTTTGAAAAGTGGACCGCCCGGCTGCTGGGCGGTCTGGTGGGAAAAGTGGACCGCCCAGCCCACGGGCGGTTAGGGTAGAAATAATTATAACTTTGGAGTGGGAGCAGATTTGATAATTTGTTTTTTTTTGGGGGTTTTAATAAAAATATCGGCGGATCTTGATATGCTACAAATTCGCAACAAGTCGCAAGGTATATCAATGTTTTAATTACAGCAGCTCCGTTATACGATAAAATATCTGAAATCAAACCAGACACAGAGCGTCACAAAAAGCATCTGCACAGAGGATCCAAACTAAAACCTGAATTCGGGACCAGGACGTCTGCAGTGTTTGTACGGACTGGAGAGGAGTCTGAATAAGCGGACGAAAATGGACAATTAACATGTCTTTAGGTGAATGGAACTTGCTGGGGTATTTTCTCGAAGAAGAAAAAAAAAGAAATGATGGGAATGGAGTATGGACTCGGCGCGCGACTCTCTCTTTCTATGCGTAAAAAAGAAATGAAAGTCGGAAGGATAGAAGCTTTGAATAAAGCCATGAGAGTTTGGCAAAGTCCGTAATTTCTTGGTAAAACAAGGGGTGAAGTCTTTTTACCCCCACATCTTAATATCATAATAATAAAAAGAGAAAATGTAGAGAGAGAAGAGAAAAAAGCTAATAGAGTAGGTACAGGATAGGACAGCTCCCTGAAAAATCCTTCATTTCCTCTCTCACTCTCTGTCTCTCTCTCTCTTTCCTTTCTCTTTCTCTCCACAGGCCCCTCTCTTTCTTTGTTTTCTCACTCTCTCTCTCTAAGTTGCTGTTAATGGTACACAAAGGCTTGCTTTTGGTGGAGAACCAGATGCCTGTTTGATGTGTGAGTGGGTGGTTCTTCCCCTTTCTTCTCTCTTATCTCTCTTAAGCTCCAACAGTAAAAAAAAAATATACTCGCACTTCGATCAACTCTCTCCATTGTTGTCCCAGAGATATCGATAAATCAGTTCAAATTATTGCATGCTAGTAGATCTGTTTTTTGCCCTGGATCTCGTTTGGAAAGCTTGGATCTTTCAGGGATAAGGGGTTAGAGGTAAGAAACAGTTAGATTTGCTTACATATACTTTTTAATTTTCATATCTTTTTCATTTCAAGTCTGACAACAGCAAAGTACGTACTGTTCGTGGTAATCTGTATAGTTCCTCAACCCTTAATCGATCCTTTATTTTGTATGGTGTATTTCGTAGAACCAGATAAAAACAATTACCCGCTGTTTTTGAGTTCTCTTCCCCTGATTTGGTTTTTCTTGAAGAATCCCAGCAAGGATGTTGCCGCTCTTTTATCTTTCCTTATATTAATCAGATCAAAAATATTTTTTGAGCTAAAATCAAATCAGAGATTTTGTTCGATAGCTTCTATGAGATTTTAATGACGCTTTTTCCTTTCCTTTCTTCGGTTATTTATGCATCAAAACCCTTTTCAGATCTCTTGCTGGTTTGTTGAGGAATAATATTTCATGTACGAATTTCTAAAAACGGGAAATTAGGGGAAAATACTCTTGACTTTTTTTCCACCTCCCTTTTATCTCTTTTCACCTATCTATATCTACAGTTTTACATATTAATTAGTTTGGTTTATCAAGCATGGGTCACTAAAATGGATCTATCCTTTGTGGCCACATAAAATGACAGTTCTAGAAAGTTCCACCAAGGCTATCCCCTTTGATCTGACCTCCTTTTCCATGCATCAGTGCATGAAATAATGCTTCTATAAAACTTAATCAACACTTAAATTCTATTTAATCACACTACTTTTTTTTTTTTTCTCCCGTTACAGTCTTTGTTGAATCAAAAGAGACGATTACTGGCACTTTGAGTTCTTTCTATGCTGGAGTCTAAGGATAAGAGTAAGCCCAGTTGCAGTAAAGCTATTGGGCAAGTACAATTGCTTGCAAGTGCACTTGCTAGAACTGGAGGGAATAGCGAAGGTTGTCCTAACTTCAGATGTTATCCACTGCAAGATCTATAGATCTCTCAAGTTCTTCCTCCCTAAATCAAATTGAAATCAAAACTGATGAGAGAAATAGTGCCCAAAAGATTGGCTCACAAAAGCTAGATACAATAGACTTTGTCGCGTCACCACCAACCCCCAATTTCTCAATAAGGTAAAAACATTACTCTTTATGTTTTAAACTGACTATTTTTTTCTTTGGCAACACCGATTTGCAAGTTAATTTTTTGTGTGTTTTTTGAGGTATATCTCCTTGGGTTTTGAGAAGTAATTCCATAATAGCTTGGCTGAAAAATATGCTTCTCTTTTATGCACAGTAATTCTTGCTTGAAAACTTTAATCTCTCAGATTGATTTTCTTTTGTGGGCCATTTTGATTGTTTTACTTGAATTGGAATTTCGACACTTGCCAGCTCAAATTTGATTATGCAGAAACGAGATATAAGAGTTGCTATAGTTTTTTTATTATTAAAACTTCCATCTCCCTGAACCGAGCGCATTATGTGTTAGTATTCTTTAGTTATATTAGTATTCTTGTTCCCTTCAATAACTATATTATTTCATACACTTATTAACCTGGAGCTTTGGGAATAAGAGTTGGCTTAGATAATTGTAATTTATCAATTGGACACATGTGTTGAAACTTTTTATGTAAAGGGCCTGATCATTTTATCCTAATTCATTCTTCTAAGTGTGATAGTTGTATAAATATTGGCTAACATGTGATATAGTTGGGCATTTCTGAGCTAATTATACACATTTAAGCATAACACTAATGCATTCAGCTATATATTCAGGTATAAGCCCTTCAAATACATGTAAATGCTGCATCTATTGAGAATTTTCTCCATACTAATTATGTGCTTTTTTTTTCTTTTATATTTCAGAGATCATGTATACAAATCAAGAAGCAACGGAATAGGTGCTTGCTGGCCCTTCAAACCTAAATTCCTGCAACTTTGTCTCAAAAATGGTGTCAAAGAACTACTGCCTCCGTTCGAACCGCCCCGCCTAATAAAAAACCGTCCTATTTCAACCACACCACAACCTGACCCATCTATTACTGATGCTTTACATGAAAGGAGGGAGTTGAATTCTGACGAAAATATCCCTTGTGATACTGAGAATTTTCAATCGGTGGTATTAAAAGATAAAAAGAAGAGAAACAAGAGTGTTCGAAAGGTTAAAAGCTCTAGTGAGTTACTGGAGAAGAAGTGTAAGTTAGTGGTCAAGTTGAGTTGCTCATTACCAGGTACCAGTCGAGCTGAAGAATTGGCATCCAACAATAGTGCTGCAATAGATCAGATGGCTTCTAAAGTCTGCCCAGTCTGTAAAACATTTTCATCTTCTTCCAACACCACTCTGAATGCACATATCGATCAGTGCCTGTCGATGGGATCTAGTGCTAAACGGTTTGAGTTGGATGTATTAAAACCCAAAATCAAGCCAAGAAAGAAGAAATTGATGGTCGAGATATATGCTACGGCTTTGCACTACACACTTGAAGATCTTGATAGAAGGAATGGTACTAATTGGGCTGCAAGTGCTGTTGCGGCGGATCCTAGTGAAATACTGGCTGAACCCATGAACCGAAACCCGCAAGAACCTGAGAACCCGAGACTGGTGATGGTTGAGTCAAGTGGAAAAGATAGAGAAGGTGCAGTTTATGTAGATTCGAACGGTATAAAGATACGGATTCTATCTAAGCTCAGTGAACCGGCTTTATCATCTGGGGTTTCAAGGGAGGAGAAGAAGAAAGGGGAGGTTAAATTTGGAAAGAGGTTAGAAGTTGGATCGAAAATCATGAAGAAGAAGAAGAAGAAATTGAAGCTTGACAGGAAGGAATTTAAGAAGTGCAAGATTTTAAAAACACAGGTGTGTATTCATTTTCTTTTACTATGTTTGATGGAAAGATGCAATCATCTGTTTGGAGATCTTTATGCTATGAGTTAAATATTTTTTATTATTTTTTATTTACTGTATAAAATCCCCGGGATGTCTTAATTTTGGATGTATTATTTTGGCTCGAAATGCTTGTTCTGACTCCTTTAGCGGGGTTTTTTTTGAATTTTTTTGAAACCTTTTAATGGGTTAATAATATGAATAGGCTATTTATGGAAAACTGGATTCATGAGTTGTATTGTTGTTCCTTCTATTGGAGCACTTTAAAAAAAGATACATTTTATTTTCTAAAATTTCTACACATGAAAATAGAGTTGTTTTTAAGTCTTGAATTCCTAGTTCATTATGTGAATTTACTTTATCTTAGTTCATTGTACTTCAAGTCCTTGACCTTTTTCTTTGACTACCTGGGGAAGACAAATTATAAATGGTTATCTCATGCATTGCAGTTATTAATGAACCTATATCAAATTTTAGCCTACCGCATTCTTCATCGTTTGAGCTTGCGGGAAAGATATATTCAAAATTTTCTTCTTTTCCGGTTGTAAAAAGTGTTAGTTTTGCTATTTACTATCAGTAGACCCATCTAAATGAGTTTATGATTTTAATTCAACATCAGGTGCAACAGTTGACAACGGATGGTGATGGAAGTGGAACGGGAACTGAAAATGAAAATCAAGGAGCAGACGCGCATCTAGATCGATCATTAAAAATATCAAAGGTCCCAGTCATATTGAATAGAACCACTTCTCCTCTAGGCAATTGGGTGTGTGCAAAAAGATCCGACATCCACAAAAAAAGAAAGAATAAAAACCCTTACAAAATTACCCAGAGTCTTGCATCCATTATAGAAGACTCTCCTTCCACTAGCAGCCAAATTTCCAAATATTCAAATTCAAAATTCAATAATTCTACTCTCCGGCTGAAGTTGCCTAAACCCATGATAGGAAATGGAGGAAATGGTCGTGAAGCTTTTTCGGAGAATATTTCCCCTAGTACAAGTTTTTGTAATAGCCCCTCAGCCGAACCACAAAACACTCCATCTCTTTCTGGAAAGTTTCGGAAGCAACGATCCATGTTAAAATTTGGAAAAAGAGGAGGACAAGTTCCTCCCTCTTCTCAGGTATTCCATGAATTGACCGAAGTGCCTTCTGGAGAAACCAATCGTGAAAACAAGCGGCTGAAATTCACCCAAAACAAAGGACTTCATGAAAAGTTTGCTCCAGAGCTGGAACAAATTAGAGAAAACATTGAGGTCCAATATGGAACTTTACCTGCTGATGCTGAATTGGAAATAGAGGCCACAGCTTCAAAGGACCACTTGAATGAATATTTAGATAGTCCCAGTGATGAGCCGATCAACTTGGAAAATGCTAGCTGGTTCCCAGAAGAGCATGCTGTTGCAAGAGGAGTCGGTGATTACAATGATGAGAACAATGATGCTCATGAGGATGATGATGATAATGTCGGGGATGGTGTTGATGCAGATGATGGCGATGGCGATGGCGATGACGATGACGATGATGATGTTGCTGTTGAGACTTCAGATGAAACCAGTCATGAAACGCCCCAGGATGATTCATCAATAACCTCTAATGGGGAGGATGAAATGAACCTCGAGAGAAGCTTGGCTAATTTTCGGGAACTCTCGGGGTCTCCTTCCACTGCATCCACTATGTCTCTTTCCAACTTGAATGAACCCGTTTTCAAACCACCTGGTCTGTTTACCCAGCCTCTGGATTCAGATTTAGCAGTTCAAGTTGCAGAGATGCCCCAGGGAGTTGAAGAAATTACGGACGAGCCCTGGGTTTGCTCCTGCAGGGAAAACCTTCCCAAGGAGTGCAAGAAAGCCCCAACCATCACAAAAGATAGGCAATTACCTCCACTATATATTGGTCCAAGAGAAACAGGCCCGTTTAATGCGTACCGAAGCTTCCCTCGGCCTGATCCTATCGTGAGCAGTGGGTTTGAATCACCAAGCCAATCTTTCTCGACATTGTCTCAAAGCCCTGTGCCTCCATCTCCTAACCCGATACTACGACTCATGGGTAAGAACTTGTTGGTGGTGAACCATGAGGAAATTACAGTGCAGCCTCCAACTCCAAGTTCCCACTCTACTTCTGGTTTTGGGCCTCCAAAATATGGAGCAAATCAGAATTTTTCTTATCAGAATTTCAGCTCAGTTGTTAGCCAGTCTCAGCCTGCCGCCAACCTGTACCAACCCTTTCATGTATCAGATAGGCAAAGGCCAGTTTCTCCTTCTCCGTATGTGCCCAAGGAGGTGATTGTAATTGATGATCCTCCCAAAATGGATAACATGCCAGTGCATGTACCAGTACCGATGCAATTGCAAGGTGTCAGCATGGTGGGACCTGATAACCCTGCACTGCAAAATATCTCCATGTTGGGTGCATCGATGATGCAACCTAGTCCGTCGTTCTTTTGCTTCCCCCAACATAATCAGGCAGGTCCAACAGGATCATTTTTGTATCCGAGGGTTGGTACTGGTTACATCACACAACAAGTGGGCCCTCCTGGTTCTCATGAATTGGGATCATTTGTGCCAGGCTCCTTTGCATTTCGTTCTCCGTCCAGTCATGTTGGTAATCCGTTGTATTATTCTCATACCATGCGGTAACTATTCAGGTCATATTTATGCAAGTGGTTTGATGATAAGGTGTGGAGTATAGAATAGTTATGTTAAGAGAAACAGTGGTGTGCCCGGCTCAATACATGCAAAGGGTCTGACTGTTCAGTGCCATGCAGGAGTTTACTTTCAAAATAGGTTGGTTTTTTTTTCACAGAAAAACACTCTATAAAGTTGCACTTGATTTGCTTAATTAAATAGTATGCTGTGTGAATGTAAAATTTCTCAATAATTTAAGAACTTGACTTTTTTCCTAAGGAGACAAACAAGTTTTATTTTAACTTATATACTTTCTTGCATCAGAAAAAAATCATATTAACCACATCTATTGCTTATGATCTTATACTACTGTCCTGGAATCTTACTACCTTCTTTTAATAAAACCCATTGAACAGTTGGTTGTTATTATTGTTTTTTTTTATATTTTGCTTCATTTATTCTCTTCTCATTTTTTGATAAAACATTTTCTCTTCTCAATTCTTTTATTGATCTTGAAATACCCCCAGAAAAGTTGCATAGTTAATGTTTGGTACCATTTTATCCTTTTTGCCCTTATATTGTAGTAGTTTTGTTGTGCCTTTTGCACTACTGCATCTTAATGGTAATCTAGCAGTATTTATTTCTTGTGCGTGCTACATTAATGCCATCTTTATTTTTGTTTCGTCTTAGTTGACACGCCACCATATATTATGCCCTTCATTCTTGCTTTTTTCTCTTTTTTTCCTCCCCTCGTCTACATTTAGATACTTGAGGGAATTATTTAGCCTCTTATTTTTTGTTACTGAATGTAAACAGCATTTTTGCAACTTTTCGCATGGCTTTTGTACAACCAAGGCGAATAGTTTGTATTAGTGAATTGCTATTTTGTACTAGTGCCAAATTCTCCAGTATTAAATTGATCTACGAGTAGAACTAGAGTGTTTCTAAGTTCACCAAATCTCTCCGTGAACTCAATTCTAAAACCTATTAAATTGACTTTAAATGATGAATTTGAATTATTGAAACCCATCTAACTTATGAGTGATGCGTGATGCGTCTATATGTAAAAATTTTAAATTTTCAAATTAATTTTGTATAGTCAAGTGGTCAAAAAACGTTAAAAATATGAATGCATTAAAATTAATTTATATATCTTTTAATTTTTACTGCTTGACTTAATACTAAATTAATTTGAAAACTTAAAATTTTTACATGTAGACGCATCACTCGTAAGGTAGACGGGTTTCAATGGTTTATATTCATCATTTGAAGTCAATTTGATAGATTTTAGAGTTGAGTTCACGAATAGGTTTTGTAAACTTACAAACACCTTAGTTCTACTCTTGATCTACTTATATAATAGTCTATTAAAAGTAATGCGTCTAGAGCTCCCTTGATCCCTTCATTCCATGTGATGCTCCTCAACATTGCTTTCTTTAAAATTGGAATTAAAGCTGTAACATAACTGTCGTTTAATTGCTATCAACATTGAATGTTGCTTGAGCTACTATCTGTAATTCTGTATGATAAATTAATTTTGTAAAATGAAATATTATGTTTTAACTGTTGAATGGTTTTCATATTAGAAAGATTATAAAATGGTTTTTGCGTATGGAAATTTGTATAGCAGTGTTTTGAATGGAATAGCAGTAGCACCACATCAAATTTGAAAGGGAGTTGTCGTTGGTTGTTTAGCAAAGCGAGGCTATTATTAGATAGGTTAAACAATACAATGCACTCGTCTGCAGGTTCCTGTCATTTTTACTGTGGAGTCTGAATTAAATGCATTAAAAAATCATAGAAAGATGTAGGACTCATAAAGTGACAGCAGTGGTGGAACATTATTTCCAAAGGTGAAAGGTGTGGTCACATGAATTGTAGCGGTTGCTACCGTACATATGATACCTTTTCTAACTCTTATCACCATTCACCAGAAGAGAAGAGGAGAAGACGGGGAGAGAGAGAGAGAGAGAGAGGCAGCAGCACTTTACAGCTGCAATCAAAGATTTTCGAAGAGAGAAATCGGCATTTTGCATGAACAGTAGCACAAGGGACAACAACAGTGCATTCCAATATATGTGTGAGGACTGAGGATCCAAGCATGAAGCGCATCTATTTCCAATTTTCCATCTTTACAGTATATATACGTTTGCCTAAGAATGTCTTCGCTACAAAGATTATATATGTCATTGTGCATTATATTTATCTTTCTTTCGCAGAAATCACATATAAAAGAAAAAGAAAATCCATCTATCTCATGCCCCAAGGAATACATCAAGCTCCTAATCCCTAACCATCCAACAAACAAAACAAAATATATGATATATCCATCCCGGCCTAACCAAAACTAAAGTAACACAAGTCCAAGTATCATCAGTTAAATTAATAATTTGACATTACTTTTGGCTGTATTTAGCAGTTTTCCAAGGACTTGGTGCAGTTGGGAATAATATATATATTTGGCTAATATCAAAACGTATGTTCCGGAGCCGTGGTGCTACCAATTGGTTTTTCTATTTTCAAAGTCCAAACGGTCGATCCAAACCGTTAGATGTGATCTCTATATTAAAATGTGCTTGGAGACCAAATTTTATATTTTTTGGAATTTTTTTACTATTTATTAAGTCAGTTTTAAAATCGTTGATTTTGTACCTATCTTAAAAAATAAAAATAAACAAAAATGATAAAATTTCATCCTCAAGCATATTTTAGTATGGATATCATGTTGATTAGTTCGGATCAGCAATTTAGACTTTGAAAAAGATATAAAATATGAGATATGATGAGGTATTGGAACCCTCCTATATATATATATATATATATAGTGCTTGGCTACTATGCTTATATAAGCATATGCCCACATATGCTTAAATGAGCATTTTTGCGTTTGCAATGTTCAAATGGTCGATCCGACCGTTCATCTTGTTCTCCATATTAATATGTGCTTGGAGACTAAATTTTACATTTTTCTGAATTTTTTTACTATTTATTAAGCCACTTTGAAAATTGCTGATCATATGGTCCAGAATTTTGGAAACACTGTTTTTACTGTTCACCCAGATCAGTAATTTTCAAAGTGGCTTAATAAATAGTAAAAAAATTCAGAAAAATGTAAAATTTAGTCTCCAAGCACATATTAATATGGAGAACAAGATGAACGGTCGGATCGACAATTTGAACATTGGAAACGCAAAAATGAGTTATAAGCATATGTGGGCATATGCTTATATAAGCATAGTAGCCAGCCTCTATATATATATATATATATATATGTCGTTTTCATCTCCCCATAAAGATGCGAGTTGAAAATATGGGCAGCTACTGAATGGGACCGGATGAATTCAAGTTCAATTGTTGGAAATGATGAGAGAGTTGAAATTAGCGCCAATTGTATGCAAGTGGTTTCATTCTTTAAGTTAAGATAATAAAAAGGCCTAGTGCTTCAATATCTAACTGGGTTCCATTCCAGTTGCCTCTAAAAGAAATAAAAAATAATAAAAAGTCATTACTAAAAAGCCTTGGAATATATAAGGTGGTCGGAAACTTCTCTACCAAGAAAATGTCATAACATTCTAGGCTAAAAGACAGATGCAAGTCTTTAAACGTCACCCTTGCCTTCGAGATATTATTATTATTATTATTATTATTATTATTATTATTATTATTATTATTATTATTATTATTATTATTATTATTATTATTTTATTATTATTATTATTATTATTATTATTATTATTATTATTATTATTATTATTATTATTATTATTATTATTATTATTATTATTATTATTATTATTATATTATTATTATTATTATTATTATTATTATTATTATTATTATTATTATTATTATTATTATTATTATTATTATTATTATTATTATTATTATTATTATTATTATTATTATTATTATTATTATTATTATTATTATTATTATTATTATTATTATTATTATTATTATTATTATTATTATTATTATTATTATTATTATTATTATTATTATTATTATTATTATTATTATTATTATTATTATTATTATTATTATTATTATTATTATTATTATTATTATTATTATTATTATTATTATTATTATTATTATTATTATTATTATTATTATTATTATTATTATTATATTATTATTATTATTATTATTATTATTATTATTATTATTATTATATTATTATATTATTATTATATTATTATTATTAGTATTATTATTATTATTATTATATTATTATTAAATTATATATTATTATTATTATTATTATATTATTATATTATAATTATTTTATTTTATTTTATTTTATTATTATTATTATTTTATTATATTATATTATATTATTTTATTTTTATTATTATTTTATTATATTTTATTATTATTATTTTTTATTATTATTATTTTTTTATTATTATTTTGAAAAATCTTTTTTTAAGGCGGGAAGCTATGTATAATGTACAATCCTAATTTATTTTAGTAAACATCATGTTCCTAGTTGACAAGGCGGAAATGTACAAAAATAAAATTTAATTTTTGCAGTGGCAGTTTGGTATGATCAATTAATATATAGATAAGTAAAGCATAGTATATATAACTATGCATTTAAGCGTCTTTATTTCCTTGAGGAGATTAAAACAAAAGAAGTGCATATTCAAAAATAAAAGAAAAACCAGTTCTTAAGTCTAGTACCGACGTAATCCAAGGAAACAAAAGTGGTACCGGTACCAAACACAAATGACAATCTAGCAACCAAAAATCTCTACAGACTGATTCAGAAATAGATTCCATTAGATAGAAGATTAGACAAATTAATGTACAAAACATGCATGTTAAGTAGCAACATTTTTCACATATATAACTTCAATTCCTAACGAAAATCAAAATGCTAACCAGCGGTCCTCATTTATTGTCAGATCTTTAATGAAATCATGCATGATCACTATTTTTCAGGTGTGTATGTTATAAAACATGATATATATAGAGGAGGAGAATATGAGATTTGTTGTATAATAACCCTTTTCTGAACCCTCAGAGTACGTACGTAGTTGTACAAATCCTACTGCTATATATATCTAACGGTAGGTGTCCCAATGTGCTAGATATATATTACTCACTGAAGCTTCTGGTTTATAAGCAACAGGAAAAATAACTCTAGCTGGTGGCACCTCTGTGATCCAAGCATATTTTATCGTGTTTTAAGAGAATCAGACATCCTAATCTAACTGGGTTTCATAATTTGCAAACAGAACACCGGGAGTAAGAAAAAGAGCCAGTGCAAAAAGCTGAACCGATTGAGATTAAATTCAATCCAAAAGGTATATATATTGGTTCTATCCACATGATCATATATATATATACACTCTTAATTAGTAACAAATTAGAGTTCCCTCTTGTTTTGCAAATTAACAGATTTGTTATAAGTACTTGTATTTCACTTAACAATATAAAATTTAGCTTCATTAAAATAATCCCCTGGCTTATCAATTGGAGTAATCCATAGTTTCAAACCATTGTTTGCAGAGACATTCTATTTAGGCATATATAAGAGTGATTGCTTGCAAATAATCCATAGCTATATCTATGTTTTTCAGCATAGTTCATACATTTAGTATTACAAAAAATAATGTTACAATTCATTAAGCGTAATATCTATATTAAAGTCATTCCCTTTCCATAGCTCAACTTCATTGTATAATGAAATTCCCAAAAAAAAAAAAAAAAGATGTATCTTCCTTAATACATGTTAAACGTTTTATATGTTATACGATGGTATTAGATGATTTATTTAGGACCAAAAGTTCCTTGCTACAAAAGAAAAATAATAATTATATATTGTAGACTTGAAAAATATTAAAATATTGCTCTGTACTGAATTTATGTAGGAATTAATAATAATGACAATGCTAAGCTAATGACGAAAGAAATATATATCATTAACTATCCTACTAATAAGTTACAATAAATCAATGGTAGCAAACATATCAATATCATCGTATCTTCTTAATTAGCGCTTCATGATATTTTCAACTCACAAATAAACGTGGCATGATCATCAACAAATATACTAGCTGAGATATATATAAAACAAAAGGGTGTACGTGTACATGTTACGATGCATGAGATAACACCTTCAAATCAAGACAACGATTTAAATATAAATAAATAACAGGCGCACCACACAGGGAAGCGGAGTAGATGGGTACAGAAAGATGAAATGTGGCAGTATGAGGTGGGGACCGAGTCGGAACGTGTGCTGCACGGAGAAAGCCAGACAAACGGCCTTTATAACGCGACCACTGCTTAACATCCAATGAAAATCTGCCACGTGGTTGACTTATTAAACGTCCGCAGGGCATGGGAGAGTTGTGTCTCTCCAAGCAACCTCTGACAAGCACTGCACCTTAACGAACGGCATCTAAATCCTTCGTTCAACTGGAAATAAATCTGCTGTTATTCCAAAGGGATAAGAGGGCTCTGTTATTCCGATCTCAGCCGTTGATCTTTGTCGAGATTTAGGTATGAAATTTTTATTTTTGAAATCCGCGCATGAAAAAGTTTGAACAGTTGGAATAGGAATAACAAGATCATATGATTTCTTTGGAATAACAGCAGATTTATATCCTATTCAACTAGGCTGTGATCTGTCCACTAGGAGAGTTTGGTGAGCACAACTCCAAAAGTATATTGGATCGGTTTCAAACGGCGAATCTAAACCGTTGAAATTCATGTACTTGATGCATGTACATACAAAATTTTGAAAGTTTCGAATTTATTTGCTACAAGGTCAAGTGGTCAAAGAAATGAACATTTTATAAATTATTTTATAAATAATGAAAAATGAATATATAAAACAACTTATATAATAACTTATAAAGGTTCATTTCTTTGACCGCTTGACCTTGTAGCAAATAAATTTGAAACTTTCAACATTTTGCATGTACATGCATCACTTATGAAGTACATGGATTTCAACAGTTTGAATTCGTCATTTGAAGCCGACCCAATATACTTTTGAAGTTGTGTTCACCAAATTCTCTTAGTAAACACATCACACCCTAGCTTTGCTCCAACTTTGAATATGTCTATACTTCATAAAATTTATTTTGCAGACTTCGGGTGCCGATTCTGTTCAATGCCTCCATTTTTAAAAACTTTAATAACTCAAAATTTAAAACTTAAAAGTCAAAATAAAACCGTTGGATATGATCTACATCATTTTATCTATGTGCTCATAAAAAATTATCACATTTTGATTTTGTTTTTATGTGAATCAATAAGTTGAAAAATCAACGTCTAGAAATTATCCACATTAGTACGTTTTTTACAAGCTCTTGATGACAAAAAAAAAAAATTTGAAATGTCATAATTTTTTACACGTGCATAGATAAAATGATGTAGATCATATCCAACGGTTTTATTTTGACTTTTAAATTTTAAATTTTGAGTTATTAAAGTTTTTAAAAATGGAGGTATGGTGGAGACATGAAAAATGGAGACATTTGAACCCTCCTCTTCATTGAAAGCTTTTCTGAAGTGGAATAAACAAAAAGGATAGCCGGTAATGGGCCTTCATTGGTTGAGGCCCGGTGCATGCAAAAATTCCAAAATGTACAACACGAATCAGATAATGAGAGATTTGAGAGGGATCTCATGATCTCATCATCTAAATAAACTGCACTTTTATACGATCTGTATTAAGCCTTTTGTTTGGTTTTGGAATAAGAATACCGATTTTTTCTTTTCACCAAAAAAATAATAAAATAAAGATTTTGACAGTTGTATAATTCAGCGGTTGAGATCAGTGTTACGAGGAGCTGGTTTCTGCACGCAGATTTTAAATTATTCAGCGGCCGACTGTGGTATAAAACAAAATTATCCGAAATGGATAGTATGGATAAAATTTTGTTATTTGTTTATGCTACCCATCATAAAATCAGATAAGAATAAGGGAACAGAGGTATTTGATGGAAAGACTAAATTCAACTTATGCTCGGTCTAAATCGTCAGATTCACGTCAAGATTTTCACGGACGATTTATATCGCTAGGCAATTTAAATTTACGGATCTAAATATTTCGTACGAATCTTAACACGAATCGGACTGATATTATTAAACATTAGATGAAACTTAATTTGATGATTATCAAAACCACTCGCTTCCATCGAATAAAGAATGAGAAAGTGGTGACAATTTTTTTTTGTGAAAGCTAATAACAGTATCCGTGCTGCAGGTACCTGCACTGTACCCGTATCATAATTACCACAACTAAAGTATTTATACCTATGAGGTAAACAATTTTTACGTAAATAATTGTCTCCCAAACGTACATGCACCATAAATACCTGTGAGGGAACCACCATAAATTTCTCCGTTCAATATCATCCATATTTCTAACGATCTGTGAAAATTTTTGCGAATCTAAAACCAAAAACGGCTTCTACGTAGTTAACTTCTATCAACTATATTTCTTTCAAATTTCGATTTCGAATGGAATACATACATATGATGTTATATACAGACATGTATATAAAACCATATATACCATCGTATACGTAACACATTTTTCAAATGTTATATATCCCCAATTCCAAATATATTCAATGAAATATGTTTGATTGCAACGAAGCACACGACAAGAGTTATTTAGAAAAACAAAAATCACACTCAACGAAAGCAAGTATGTTTTGAACTAATACTAAATTTTCTGCTGAATGACCATGGGGATTGAATTTTGAGATGGGTTCTTTGAAAACTTCAAAAAATGAGAATCATTTTATTTCTCAAATTTATCCAAATTTTCAGTCATGCAGTGATTCAAATCCCAAATAGACTTTTTTACACATATTTGGGAAATTTACATAGAAATATAACAAATGTAAGTTAGAAGCACCATTGGAAAAAAGTAAGCAGCATTTCTTGGTCATAGTAATTTGTGTCATTGAAGGATATCCCACCGAGTCAACCGATATTTTTATTAACTGAAAATAAAAATAAAAAATATCATAAAAGAATGTCGTTTCTATGGAATTTCAATTTGTAGGTAAAACGGGTTAATTTATTCCGTCCAGAGGACGAGACAATCTATCCCATCCTCTTAATCCAAAATCTAATCCCGCAATGCTAATTAACTGAGCAGAAAAAAATAATTCAAGACGTTGAAATCCATCTCGTCCCGTCACAAAAAAATTAAGAGAAAACCCGAGACGTTGTGAGCCATCCCGTCCTGTCTCGGATGCAAAAAAAAAAAAATTTAAGATAACAAGTATTGATGAAACACCTGGCAAATGCAGCAACCCACTAAGCTTAACTGTCTTTTCTGGCACTCCTCTTCATACCTCAATTTGCACACTTTTTAACTAAAGTCCCTATGGTTCAAGACAACCCAAAACAGTTTACAGGGAATAAACCCTGATTGAGATAACCTGATGCAAATTGACAAAAAAAAAGGGTGAGAATGCAAATGGAGAGGATGTGAATTTCTTTTTAACGGTTGAGATTTCCCAAAAAGTCACGCAAAACATGAGATACCTTTATTAATTTTTGTGATCTGAATCTACACAGAAATATTTTGCTACCTTAGGTGATATCAATTCTAAATAACCAAAGGGCCAAATCAAATTCTACTTGCATCTCAAAAAACAAAGCTTTCTACGTTCTCATGCCAGAGAAATAAATCCACCAAAAAGGTTTTAAGGTATGCAGTATGCTTCCTTTTTACATTTTTCTTGCCCTGTAATTAGATAAGAAAATATTAGTTACATTATTTTTTTCTTTATTATGATATTCTACCTATTGTACAGCAATGTGGCGAGAGATGTTGACTCGGCCGATTTTTTTATTAATAGAAAATAAATAAATAAATATCGCTAAAGGGTGACGTTTATGCAGAAAATTGAAATATAGGAAAAACGGGATGAATTATCCCGTCTAGTGGATGGTACAAACAATCCCATCTTGATAATCCAAATCCCGGACCTTAATTAACAAAACAGAAAATAAAAAAAATCGGACGAAATAATCCATCCCGTCCATTATCAATGGAAAAAAAATACAAAGCCGGACGGAACAAACCATCCCGTCCAAGGCCAGCGAAAAAAAAAAATATGCACAACTACAATCCCCTATTTGATGCGATAGTTATTTTTTTAAATGCAGAAAATAGAAAAATCAAAATATATCTTGTACATCCATCAGGTTTTATTCACTTGTCAAAAAGTTGGACATGGAAAGAAAAATGAATTCAGATACAGTCGGGTACCTGACCTGGTACAATGAGATCCAGACCCTTTATGTCAATCTTGCATGAATCTCACCCAAATAATAACTAACTAACACCTAGGTTAAACAACCTCCAGCCATAAAAAGGTTAGTTCCTAGGTTAAACAACATCCAGCCATAAGAAGTTTCAAATCAAAGTCCAAGTAGTATATAATTAGGAATGAACCAGTGTCTTCCATCATCAGCAGATTATTAAGCATTTTATTAGTTTTCAATCTTTGCAGAGAAAATTACCAAAGAAGATGTTAGCTGCTGATGGTTTGAAATATTTATTGAAATATTTCAGGGGACTGGGGCCATGACAGTATAAATACTGATAAATGCATAATTAATGTTTAAAAAAATATATATATAAAATTTAGCGGAGGTTGATTTTATCTTTCTGTCATTGACCATAGTAAATCAAATTTTATTATTTTTCCTACGTTTTAAAGTCCAGGCCCCTGTTGAGAGTATTGAAAACTAATATATTGATAATAGTCTACCAACAGATTCTTGGTCTATTTAATTCATATATGCAGGATATATATGTGGATATATACAGTAACCAAAGTAATACAAGTTTGTATCTCACCTCATGCATCTAAGGAAGAGCCAAAAAAATCAATCACTTGGTGCTGAAAAGATAAGCTTGCTTGTTCTCTCTTCTGGCTCTCTAAGAAATTTTGGAGAAGTGAAAGAGTAAGGCTATGGTAATATGCATATTATGGATTGACCTGTGCTATGCATATTTCTATTTTTCTAAGTTCAAACAGCCTATGGATTCATATCCATAGCCCAACCCCCATCTTGGTACCGAGATACACCTAATTCTCTTTGCTTGACAGCTATATTTCATTTCTTTTAGGGAAATATAGAAGAAAAACCGGTATATTTCCATGAGAATTGGTGGTCACGTGTTAAAAGATGCTAGGAATTAAGATTTCATTGGAGTTCATTTTGTATTCTTGAAATTTCATTCTTTGCTTTGCTTATTGTGTACTTGATTTGAGTTTTTACTGAAGAATATCGCGAAATAATATATATGAAGTATAGAGAAGGTAGAAGGAATTGCTCTACTGTTACTACCAAGGGCATTTTAGGGAATTTTGCAATAAAAATAATATATCCCAAATGGTTTTGATTCTATGTTTAAAATTTATACACCATATAGAACATGTTTAGATGCATATAATTTTTATTTCTACAGATTTCCTTAGGTAATATATGAAGGGATATAATCATATCAATTCTCATCTGAAAACATAAAGAACAGGTTGACTTTACATTTGATCAGAGTTGAAGAAACTGAATTACGATGGAGAAAAAAAGTTGTACCTCTATAGTTGCGCATATGCACCTTCCTTTAATACTTTAAGATTGTAGCCTCCCATTAAGTAATCATGGAAATCAAACATAGGGAAAAAAAACAAATATTAGAACAAAAAAGAGATGATTCTGAAGAACAGTTAATAAGGATAAATTTATTCTTCGATTTTGGAAACCTTAAATTTGATTGATATAAGTTTAGATACGTAGTATATCTTTAATGCAAGATTAACACAATGTGAATTGCTACAAATTTAGCTTTAAACCTCCAAGAATATCAAATGGTACGGCACTAATTGTAAACAATGAAAAAGGAGAGGTGTTTCTACACACTGCAAAGAGAAAAAAAAACAGCGAGAAAAGAAGTACCTGTGAAGAATTCTAAGGGCTACTGTAAATCGCCCATTCAATAGAAAAACACATGCAAACCTCTTTTTGTGTCAGCTAATTGCAATTTCCTGCAACATATTATTGGTGTCAGCACATTGCAATACCATAAGACAGAAAATAGCATATTATAGTGTATGATTACTGTATTCTGTAGGAAACAGGAAAACTTCCCAATTATTAGAAAAAATAATTTGAAGACCAGTAATATAAGGGGTGTAATTACAAATCTGAAATGAAATTTGGACCAATGGAAAATAGTAATAAGGTTTTTTTCTACAGCAATTGCCGATAGGCCCTTCATTAGATAGTAACAGTAAACTACATAAGTTCCATACATCGGTAGAAACATATGGTTTAAACAGTGAAAAGGCACACTGCACTAAGCCATTGCAAATTGTAAATATACCAGCATACTCTTCTTGAGGTTGAAGTACCCATTGAGCACATCCTCCTTAGGACTCCTTACAGCTCCTCTAAATGATTAAGACCTAGAGAGGAAGAGAGGGATAAAAAAGTAAGCAGTTTGATTTCAACTTATGGAAGAAAAACCGATGACATAATCCACCAGTCAACTGGAAACAATGTATGGTTAAGTACTTCTGTACATTGAGCCCCATGTCAGTTAACTTGCACTGGATAACAACCGGGTCCGATATAATATTTATTGCAATATTGAGTGCCATTTGACACAACCATAAAGGTAGCAGTAGAATTTGGAAGGCTGATTCTTGTAGATTCAAATTAACTAACAATCATCTCAGACAACTTAATTGTGATCTGTGCCTGATTGAATGGGGAAAAACTTCAAAACATTGAATAAAAGATTTAGGAAAAATTTAGTTGAAATGAAACACAACGATAGGAAAATAAGATGAAACACAAATCCTTCACAAAAAACTGTCAAATATACAAAGAGAGGAAGAGTGATATAGGTAATACTCGAATCGCAACTCTTATCAAACACAAATGGTGATATAGATACGTCTCATCAAATACATTATACTGGATTTCATCATCACGAAGCAGCAGCACATAAAATGAACAACATTTTTGCTGTTACAACCTCACAGAAAAGAAAATTAAGGGTAATGATCTTTCAAGCAGAATTTGTCTTAACAGTAAAATGCAATCAATCAATCTACCACAAATTGACAGGTTTTAGTAAGAATCAAACTCAAAAACTTATGATCGATATCCATCTGTGTTATTCTTCTGATTTTCAATATTATATCCTGACTAGGGGTGCAAACGGATCGGATAGTGGTAAAACCATATCCGTATCTGCTTTTATTTTTTGGATACGGATACGGATCGGATATTAAACGGATACGGATACGGATATCCACTTTTTCTAATGGTGAATAACATAAATTTTTTCATAATATATACTAAACTATATGGTATATATCTACTATTCGGATACAGATAATTAAATTTAAAACCATATCCGTATCTATATCCGCACGGACATTCGGATATTGGATATCCGTATCTAATTTTCGGATACGGACAGATAATATCCGACCCGTTTGCACCCCTAATCCTGACATTGTCAGAAGTCAATTTTGCACTTTAATCCTTAATTTACCAGCATCACAACCTGGGCTGGTGCCACTGGTACCAGGCTCAAAATATATTCAAAGCACCAAAATTAATGCTTTGTGAATCTAAGCATGGACCAAACACCTCAACTAGCCAATGGTTTGCAATTTTTGGCATGAATCAAACTGTAATCATGCAAGAAAAATTTAATCCTGTGCATCTTAAGTGGTGATTAGCAGAGTGTTGGGGGGAAGAAGGGGGAAAGAAAGGTCCTCCCTCCCACATCTATCTGTACTGGCAGTATTTTGGGAGAGCTTCAAAATGAGGAAACTTAGAATAAACCTATAGAATGCTCAGCAGTTGGTGGGAAGAAATCTATTTGTAATTGTTTTAAGTAAACTTGAAATAAAATTATCAAATTTTTGGGTTCATAATTCATAGCCTGGTTGAAATACAAAATTATTTGCAGAATTTTCTTCAGTTTCTTTTGCTATATTAATCCGTCATATGTGCTTCATGATTTTGTGATGAAATGGAGTGACACCTAATACTATTACACCCTCTAAAAAAATCTGCAATATCCTAGGCATGATTCTAGTTTTTCCAATCTAAATATATCATAATTTATTGTTACTCTTATTTCGACGAAACTGGATAGCAAAAATCAAATTCCCTTTTAATTCTCCATAATGCAATGCCTCACTTTCATGGTGTAATTGAAATGAATAATTTATGTTTTAACTACCACACAATCAAGGGAATAGCTACAGATTCAGTACATTACTGGTTAGGTATCAGTTGAATTTTACACCACACCTGTCACTAATTGAAGGGATAAACATACCTCAATAACAGTGAACAATTTGACCTTCGTCTAGAGGATGCAGTCCCCAATCGCAACACAGGTTGCGATTTCTCTTTTGTGTTTCCTGCGTGAAGTTGTCGTTTTCCAGTTTCGGAGAGAGCAAAATGGAAGAGTGGTGGAGACAAGAGGAGAAAGGAGAAATCGGAGGCGATGCAACCAAAGAAGAAGTTCCGCGACGAGAGCAGAAGAAAACTTTTCCGCGATGAGCAACACGGAGCAAGGGAAGAATACGTGGCAAACGTGAAGGAGGAGATGACAGATTGCAAAATGCGGATGAATTTGAGAGGCGGTAGGTGAGTAGTTTGGGATGACATCAGTGAGCGTCATAGGAACATATCTAGGTCTCTTGATTTTTCATCAGATGGTAAACAGAGCAGGTGTTACTGTTCATTCTACAGTAACACCTCATTGAAAATTAAGGTATTTATAATAATATAATGCCCAATGGATGCCTATTCCTCACTTGAAATCAATCACCAACAAGAGTATCTAAAAACATTTACATAACCATGCAAATTGCAGATGCAATAGAAAACTTAAGCTAGTGAAAGAACCATCAAGGCATTAATTACTTCTTTAAGTTCTAACCTACTCTCCATTGTGTACCAATACATAAGCAAAACCGCATTGGAACAACAACACCCCTAAAAATGAATTGAAAAATTCAGAAAGCAAGAACCTTTACATATATCCCCTTACCCATCACATCTTTGTTCTAGACCTCACGATCTTCGCAAGTGTCTCCTGTGCAGCCAAAGTCTGTGCATGGCCATGACCAAGCATGACTGTGCGAATACTAATGCAAGTTCGGCACAGCTCCTCTCCACTGTCAAACAACCCCCCTCTGAGCAACAACTTGGCCCTAGTTTCAAGTAAGGTCGCTTTGAGAAGCGTGACCTCTTGCCACACAAACTCATCCACCTTTTGATTCGGCTGTTGCACCTCCTTTTTCTTCTTTCTCCAGCAAAACGACCCCCGGTTCATCTCTTGGATCTGGCATGCAAATGATTTCTCAACTTCTTCAAGGACGTTTGTACAAACTTTCAAAAGTTCAAGGGCTGAGCTGCAACGGGAAAAGGTCATGAATGACCGTATCGCAAGAGGCAATGCAGTTTTCTTAATAAATAGTACCATTTCGACTGGTTTGAGCGATACGTTTGGTGGCTCCGATTTGAAACCAAATACAAGAAAAGCTGAGGCCCACAGATGGTCACAATTCGATCCTGGGTTACCTGATCTAACAACACCATGAACTGCAGTGATTGCCGGTTCTAACCCCCCACGAATCTTCCCAAACAATTGGGTTATCCAGTGTAACTGAATCCAACAACCCGGTTGTTTGCTCGCTCTCTTTGCTAAACCAAGCTTCACTAATAGCAAGGCAGACTCAGCCTCGGTCTTTCGGGATTGGGTCGTGAGACATAAATTTGACCCACAACAGACAGCCATGGTAATGGACCGGCTCCACAGCTGAAATGGGTTCATTTTAGATGGGAGCTTGTTAGCCACCGAAGCCAACAGACTGGATGCAATTGGTGCAGGAGCAAGCCACGAACCAGATAGAACCATGCGCGAAGCAAGCATACCCCTATTAGCCCGATCCATTAATGCGAAACAAAATATGAAAACCTTCATTAGAAATGAATTGTTCCTCCAAAACCCATCATCATTTCCACCAGAATTTAATGCGCTGTCGTAAATTGAGACCCGCTCAACTGCCTCAAACAATTCAGAGGGTTGTATAAGTAGCTCCGACAAGAGCGACCCTACCATCCAGAGGCCAAAGCTCAGCCTACCCAGCCTCTCATCAAATTTCCTTAGTATTTCTGATTCATCTGCAGGGTAGTCTTTCTTTCTCCTACCCTTGATCAGTACTAAAGCATCAGCTAGAGAGAGAGGTGGGAGTTGTATCAGCTCAAAATTCATGATCTTTGAAAGACGCGTAGTTATAATTATGTGAGTAGAGCCGGTGCTTCTGGGGATAAAATCATGAAGATCTTTGTCCTCCCACCAATCTTTCTCTGATTCAAGATTATCTATTATTACTAAATATGGAATATCTCTGAACAGTTCTCTTTTAACCCTCTGAAATGCATCCAACTCTTGTTCCTCGAAACTTCGCAATCTGCCCCTCTCTTTCTCAGCCTCAGCACTTACATCCAGACCCAAATTTATCGACAAATTTAAAATATTCTGTCTAAAATATCTCATCTCGCCACCGATCCACAAAACCATTTTGTACCTTTGAGCGTACCGGTATGCAAACTCAAGTGCTAGTTCAGATTTACCAATTCCACTACACCCATTTACACAGAAGACACTTGAACTAGTTTTGCTACCCCCAAAAATTCTTGATTTCTTAGGCTTATTTCCTTGTTTTTGCACTGCATTTCTGTTTTTACCATTTAACTCAACAATGGGTGGTTCAATCCATGCCTCCAGAGTTGGCTCCTTATTTTTCTTCATCTCCAAGCTAATAAACCTCTCCTTAGTGCTAACAGTATCAGTTTCTTCATCCGCAAAACCATCTGACATACCGCTCGACCCATATAATGGCTTATTGGATTCAATTTCGTGCACATCTGTGAACCCAAAGAAGGTTGTCTCAATCTCTCCCAATTCCTTCTCCCGTCCAACAAAGTACCGGTTTCTTGGAAAAGGCAGTTCTTCTTCCAGAGCTTCTCTTACCTCTCTCTCCTTCTCAGCTATACTCTTCCTACCCAATTTGGATCGCAAAATGCCAACCACTTTTTGAATGCAACTTCTCCAATCAGTATCATTTGTCTCGAGCTTGTATTCATGGCATCTCTGAAAGCCATCATAAGCATCTTTGCACTCTTTATCTTCTAATTTGCCTTCAAATAAGCTGGTAAGTTCTGACATCTCGGTGTCATATAACAGAGGAATCAAATTTTTCTTCTGTGCAAAAAACCTTATCTCCTCCAAGCTAAATGGGTTTAAAAAGCTCAAAGGAGTTATAACAACAAACCCATAAGCAGCTGAACAGATAATCCGATCTGCTATCTCATGACTCTGCGAATCAGAATATTTTGCCCGATCTGCTATGAAGGATGCCATGCCTTCCAGCTCAAGCTCGGCTTTCAGCCATTTGCAAAACCGAGAGAGATTCGGACCCTGGCCATGAAACCCTATGTAGACATCACAAGACCGCAACTTTGTATTGGAGGAAGTGGGGGCGCCGGGGCCCCTCCCAAAAGAAACACGTGGCACAGGGAAAGAGAATGATATGCGGGGCCCAGCATCCGATATCTTTGGCTTCTGGTCAATCTGATCAGCAGAGAAGTCGTCCCTTTCTGATGCCGTGTGAGAAGTGCTCGGCACATCGTCGGAGTGGGACCTGCCAGTGTAGGAAGCGGGAGAAGGAAGGGTTGTGATTGTAGGAGTAGGTGTTGCTTCGGTGTTGGGGGTTGATTTCGTGGTCTCATTTGGCAATGGCGGTTCGATTGCTCTTGGTGAAATGTAAGGAGATTGCAGAGCAGAGACAAAGGCCGAGTTAGGAGGCGATGGAGAGTAGAGGTGAGGAGAGATGGAGATCGATGGAGATATTGGATTCGATTTGTTGGCTTCCTTCTCTCTTGACAGAGGGTTGGTTGCGATTTTGATGGTTCGTAGCTTTGCTTCTGAGATAGGAGGTATGTTGATGGAGTCTGCGTCTATTGAAGGAGACGATGGTTTCTCCATCGATAAAACTTGATCCTAATTTCTGGTATTAGATATCCAGTGAGCATGGGTTTCTTTTTGGAAATGGAATAGTGTAAAGATTGGAATTTTTTGGTGGGTTCAAGACAGAAAAAGGGGAGATGCGTGAAGGCCCATATGAACTATGAAGCTCAAAACTGGAAAAAGTATGCTTCAAGTTTGGCTCCTTTTGAGGTGATGTGATGGCAGATTTACCTAAAAGAGAGGTCAATCAGCCCTTTGTTTGTTTGAACTTTGACCAATAGAAAAGGCAAGAGAAAAATGACACGAAAAGGTACAGCGATACTATACCTTTCTTTCAAAATGAAGCCTCCAGACTACACTATGAATGAGTCTTTAATGGAGAACACGATGAAAAATGCATTATTTTTTTGGGAAGGAGAGAGAGGAGATTAATGCATAGCCATGGGGAGTTGGGAGAGAGAGCAAGAGAGACTCTGCATTGCATGCATCCTCCCTCTTTCTCTCTCCTCCGAGGCCAAATAGCGGTGCTAATCTCGAGAGAGAGAGAGAGAGTCTGATACTTTTTATTGTTTTGATCTGTAGTTGCTCTGGCATTTACATATGGCCCTTTATCACAACTATTATCATTAAATTATCTACTATTTTCAAAGTTAAACCCTTAAAATTTTTAATTATTACAAATTTCTAACTTTGGCACCTGACCAGGTCTCAGTTCTCAAAACTCAAAAAAGGCAAAAGCGTACATTTTAAAATTTGAACATTTTATACATAAACAATGTTCAGTTCAAGAGTTCAAACTTTTTTATGGAAATGTATTGTTAAATTTGGGAACTTGGTTTTTCCTCAGAAGATGTATGATTCATACATAATATAACAATAAACTAATAGCACAATACAAAGCTTCAGTTTCGTAGGAGCATAATGTTAAATCTAATCTAATTAAATGATATCTCAAATCAGCACATTTCTGGTGAACAAATGAAAAGGGAAAATGTTGAACTCCTTTTTTTACAATTTAGTTCTCGGCCGGATAGGACGGGTACAATTAATTTGGAGCAGAGATGAATAATTAAGATGTCTCAGTACTTTTTCTATGTTTCTGTATGTAATTGAATGGTTGTCGTATTTTACAGTGGGGCACTTAGTTTACTATTCCCAAGCTAGCTGAGCTGAGAGCAATTATGATTAATAAAAAATGGTTTAAGCTCTTAATAAATATTCGCTCAGATAAATTACCGAAATTTTTATTGATAGCATAAAAAAAAAAACCAAATCACCTGAGGTAATTCGACAAATACTCAGGCCGCAAGGACATTCTGCGGCCTAAAAAATGGAGGTCCGTACAATGCCGATGCGGCCCCAATTAGAGGTCCGTAGAATGTCAAAACGGCCCCAACTTTTTCCTTTTTTTTTTGTCTAACAAAACTTTCCTTTTTTTTCTTGGAATTCGCATCCTCTGTGAGATATCTCGGTCAACAACATGAGCTGACCCAAAAAGTAAAGGCCGCAGAATGAAAAAGTAAAGGTTTTAAAAAACAAATGAATAGGGTCGCACTGGCATTTTGCGGCCCTCTGACTGGGGCCGCATCTGCATTGTGCGGACCCCAGTCTTTGGGGCCGCAAAATGCCAGTGCGGCCTGAGTAGAATTTGAATTCCTCATGAACATGAGTGTTTTGATTTTGTTTTTTTTTTTTTGGAAAAATAGTATAATTAAAAATTCGGAATAAATTAAGAAAAATCTCAAATCTTGTGATGCAGATTCCTGTAACACCTAATCTGTAGCTATTTAATGGTGAATCAGAACGAGTGAGGCTATGGTGCTATGCATAGCACGGATGGGGTCCGTGCTACGGCTCAAAATTTGACTTTTCAAAATTCTAACGGTCGATCCAACCGTTCAATGTGATAACCATATGAATATGTACTTGCAAACTAAATTTTATATTTTTTCGAATTTTTTTACTATTTTTTTAGATAGGTAGAATTTTGATGGTCCAGAATTTTCAGAAAACACTGATTTTTCTACCTATCTAAAAAAATAGTAAAAAAATTCAAAAAAATATAAAATTTAGTTTGCAAGTACATATTCATATGGTTATCACATTGAACGGTTGGATCGACCGTTAGGATTTTAAAAAGTACCATATTGAGCCGTAGTACACTAGCCATCCGTGCTATGCATAGCACCATAGGCTCACTCAATCAGAACCATAGTAAGTTTATCTCTACTGTACAGACTCTCTTTATAAATTTCTATACGGGGTATGTCGTATGTTACAGGCGATGTTAGAGGAAATTTTGGAGGGTCAAATGATGACAAACAATCAAATTGCTGTGAACTGAGGACCACCCAACTCCTCGAAATTTTTATTTATGCCATATTCTAAAAAAAAAATAAACCAAAAAATCATAATGTAAATTTTTTTCTAAAAACAACCAACGGACCCGACAAAGAAAAAAAAAAACCACCGCATTTATAGATTCTTTGAATTTTATAATAATAATTTAATAATTTTCAGAAATAGAAAAAATAATTAATAATTTAAATATGTTAGAAAGAAAATTAAATAAAATAGATAAAACATCTTATAATTTAGATGTACTAGAAGAACTCCGAAACATTCCCGGTTGTAAAAAAAATTAAACTATTTCTTGGTGTGTTACTGGAAAAAAATAAAAATACTTTGTATCTGAATTATTGATCCCGGTCTATGTTGCATAGATACAGGTACGAGTATCGTATCGGATACGATACGGATACGGGGATATGACAATTTTCAAAAATCCCAGATACGATACGCCAATTAAATATATTATTTTTTATTATTTTAATTATATTATTAATTAAACACTCATATTATACCATATTTACATATATTAGAAACAAAGGCAGTTAGCAACAAAGGCATGTGTAGTGTAGTGGTAGTTGCTTTGGTTCTCAACAAACAAGTCCGAGTTCGATTTGGGAGTATCGGGGAGTATCCGTGGCGTATCGGGAAATCGGAGCGTATCGGTGGAGTATCAGAGGTGTTTAGGATACGCCACGTAAGTCGATACGCCAGCTGGCGTATCAGACACGTATCGGGGTCGTATCGGGTGCATATTCGTATCCGATACGCACCCGATACGGATACGGGACCCTAGATGTAGTATCGGGGTAACATAGATCCTGATTCAAAAGTCACTTATAGTAAATATAGAAATTATTGTATTATTTCTATTTTTGAAAATTATTAAACAATTATCATAACTCAAACTTTGATCAAACGAATATGAGTTTTTTTTGTGCTTTTGGGGTCCGCTTTGTCATTTGGCCGTCTTTTTTTGGAGCCGCATAATGGCTTGGCGGTCTTGGGAGTTTTTGAAAATCTCTGCAAATCAGAATATTTTGATTTTTTTTATTTTTTATTATGGTATAAATAAAAATTTCGGCCCAACTCCTGAGACTTTCTGAAACTCTCTGTCGTCTCCATTATGTTTACAAATAATCTCTTAGTCTTCTATTTGTAACAATTAAATGTCTTAATATGTTACGATTACCTCTCTAACTTTTAATCTTGTTTAATATTATTAATTTGTGTGAACAGTGAATAAATAATGCTTCTAATAATTCTAATTTTATTTGGATTTGCTTTCTGAATTTCACTATATATTTTCCAATATTGATTTCAAATCTAAAACCTATACTTATTTTTTTTTATTTCTACTTGTCGAATAAAAATTAATTATATGGATTTTGATTTTTTTTAAATACAATCATTTCTATAAAACAAATTAAAATCAAATACGAAAAATTAAAATTAAAAATCAAACATTTGCCAATGTGCTACTCAATTTTCTATTCTTTTGATAACGTTAGTTTAATTTGTTTGTAAATTCGATAATCAATTTTAAAATAATAACTCTATAAATACTCAAAGATAGTTTAATCATTTATCTTAATTTTTTTACTTATTAGTGGGATGGACATTTGGAGGGTTCATTGTCTTGGATTAAAAAGTTCAGAGAGGGGGAAAAAAGAGAGAGTAATTGTCAAGAATAAATGTCTAGAGCACCATTTGTCTCGAGCTAATAGTTACCGAAATTTTGTGGAATTTATATTTTTTAAACTAAAGTTTCAGTCTTTTACAATTGATATTTAGACTTTAGTAAAATGAATGATTTAGAATTAAGATGTAAAGTGAAAACTTGATGGGTAAAAAGTTTGTCTCGCATTTATATGAGATCATTGTATTATGACAATAATACAAATAAATGTCATGTGCTTTCTTAAAAAATGATTAATATAAATTATCATCTAAAAGTGTGGACTTTATTTAAATTTATAAGATTTTAAAGAGTTAAGTTTTAAACATAATCTTTGACAAATGATAATCGTATCTGTGTTTTTTTTTTTTTTTTTTGAAAAAAGGCATAAAAGCCCGTTTCATATAAGAAACATAACGGTAACTTACAAGTTCATAGTATCAGAGTCCACTTATTAGAAAATAACCACAACCTGCTAACAAGGAGCAAAAAACATACGCCCTATGTTTTAACATCCACCAAAACACTGTGATAGAAAATAAACCATAAACTAAGCCACCGATCAAAATGGGGCTATGATAAGCTAATCCTAGCTTCGGATTTGAGCAAAAAGAAAAATGGTGCGTCATATCATCACTCTGCTGGAGGTCCAGCTGCCCCTCCTATACGCAGAATCTGGTCTATCTCCGGCTGGAGCTCCTCCATCTGCATGTCACTGGGATCCCATACGCTCAAAGGGATAGCATCTAGATCCGCCGGCAACCACCGAGCTGCGGCCCTCTTAACCCTCTTGTCCATATGTCCTGACCAATATTCAAACACAGAAAGAATGAGCAATATAATAGCGCGAGTTGTTTTATGAGGGGCATTTTGAAAAATAACCGAGTTCCTATATTTTCACAAGGTCCAACATACAGCACTGAATATCACTAAGAATGCAATTTGGTGCTCTTTGGGCATTGTTCCTGCAAACTCAAAAATATTAGAGCAAGTATTCCAATGGGAGAATATTTGTTGACAATTACCGAGCCAAAACCAGATTTGCTGAGCAACCGTACATTTAAGAAAAAGATGGTTCACTGATTCGTTTGTATTGCAAAATTGACATTGTAAATCACCATTCCAACCTCTTTTATGCAGATTTGTCTTAGTTAGTATTCTATTATTCATAACTAACCACATAAAGATCCTAATTTTTGGTGGAAGAGGAAGTTCCCACCAAATAGCAAATCTATTTTTAAATCGTATCTGTGTTCACTAGTAATAGTTATATTACTTTTATGATAGATTTACATTAGGAACTATTCAGTGCCTTCTAAAGAGAAAAAAATAGTATTATTTTTTTTCTCTTCTTCTTCTATACCTCTCAACCAATGTTACAACTTTTTGTCTCAAAAAAATAATTAAAATATTACTATTCTTTATTATTTTTCTTCTCTTGGCCTGAATTATTTTTCTCACGAGGATCAAATATATTTAATTAAATAACAGTATGAGGGTGTTAGTGTTAATATGCAAACAACACAGAAGATGAGTAATTGTTAAACTTGACAGGAAGGTTTGCCTCTGTACTGTTGTGACTTGTGAGTTGAGTTCAACATTTTGTCTCTACATTTTGTACTAATCAGAAGCGAGCGATGGCGACTCAGAAAGGAAAAACTGAGGTGACCTGAGAAATCCATATACCCCATTAACTCCATCCTACCAACCCTCATTAATAGTTACATTTAATCAAATTCCACACATCTACCTGCTACCACCATCCTTGTAAGTGCTTTGTTGAGAATATTGTTCTTTTGTGTTGGAGTTTTCTTGAGTTTTTTTTCGGTGGTCCTTCGACTCTATTCACACTATCTGGGTTGAGGCAACACAACTGAAAACTAGAGAAGAAAAGGGGAACACATTTGAAGAAGACATGGAAAGACATTTCCCCACATGTCACAGACAAGTAGTTAGGGGATGTGTGTATCTGCCTACCAATGGGATGTATAATCAACTAATGGAGGGGCTTAGAAGGTCAGTAATGGTCCGAGCTGTGGACTGGAATTCTAATGGTGAGGGATGCATCTGCGAGGTGCAGTGCTATCTTGCAGCTAAATATGGGGGAACTCCTGAACGATTTATCCAGTGGAGAAGGACTTGCGACGTCTATGTCATACAACTCCCACACGACATAGAACCAGAGAGGGTTGTCCGAGAAGGAGCGGACTGGGGTTATGACTCGGGCTGGATCATAAAGGAATGGGATGCGACAAGGCATGCGCATACCCAACCTAAACTCTTCAATGTCAACATTAAGGTAACAAAGTTCCCGCTGGAATTTTGGCACCCGTTCTTTGTACACATGGTCATGGCGGAGTTTGGGTATACTTCTCATATTAACTCCGAAAATATGCCGGGGGAGGACCGTTCTGAATTGAACATTTCTGTGAAAACCATTGACCCTAGACGAATCCCTTACTCTACTCTCCTGCCTTTCGGTTCCCTATGGAAAGAGTGCTTCTTTGAAATAAGCAGTTGGGCATACATTGACAACCAGCCAGAGGAGGCGCGATATGAGCAGCGGGGGGATGAGGATGCAAGAGCCGCGCTGGTGGCGGCATACGACAAACTGATGTTATTTCAGGCAACCCGCAGCCCACCACCATCATCTTCGTCCTCAACATCGAGCTCCCAAACTGGAGACCAGGGTAGACCGGAACACCGAGACGAAAATACAATTGGTTCTGGTAGTCTGAGTCTAGGATCCGAAAATTGTTTTTTCCTGCAGAATCGTACAGTGGTGGGCCCAATGGGGAATAGGAGTAAGCAACGGACAGAGGACCGGCGGGGGAAAAGGAAGGCTGAAAAAGTTGGATGGGAGGTTCTGTCCAAACCAGATCAAAATGTAACGGTTAAAATTGGAGACGTACCTGTAGTGTGCCAAGACTTATGCATTAGTACACTATTTGTGGGCTCACATGCTGTGAGTAAGCACATAAGATCAGGCTCATGTGACAACAGTGCGCCAGATGCAAAGCAGGAACCTAAGCAAAAAGAACCAATAGAGAGCCAGCTGAAGGAAAAGAACAAAATCACCAGCAACAGAGGTGTCTCACCACAGTGCATTGTTACACGAAAAAGGAAACAAGGAAAAGGGAAGACAAAAGTAAGAACCTGCAAGTACTTAAACCTCTTCAATACTGATTCTGGGTGGCATGTGGTAGTGAAGGTAAAGGCCAAGAGAAATACCCCTCGTTTAGATGTGAATCTGGGCAGATGGGCCAAAAAATTTAATGGCCCATTTAGGGCACTGTGCACCACAACCCACCTTTTAAAGCACGGTAGCATGAAAAAGGAAAAAGGCCAACAACACTACCTGCAAGGAGGAAAGCTTGCACACAGAGGGCCAAAACAACAAGAAGTAATTGCAAACATAGAGGAAAACATACCCAACCACGAAATCCTCCAAATAAGTCCTGAATATAGTGAGAAACAGAAATACTGCCACCCAAACCATTCTCCAGTAACAAACCACCCAAAACCAGACACATCAAACATGGAAGATGCTGATGAACAATTCCTTGCCCAGTTTGCTGCTCTCAACCCCAACAGTACCCCCTTTTCACTACCACAAAACACTATCAGCAATAGGGACTGGACACTAAGTGTATTGGCTGTAGTAATCACAGATAGGAGTGTCATTGAGTCAAATTTCTCGAAAACAATGGTGAGGGTGTGGGGAGTACATCAGGACACGGAAGTCACCATGGTTGCGAAGAATACTTTCCTCTTACAGTTTGTCACAGAAAATGAGGCCCTACACGTGCTACACAGGGGCTTGTGGACATACCGAGAGGATGCCATAGCGACTAGACGAGTATATGGTCCGGCAGACTTAGAGGCACCCAAGGTTGACCAATTTGAAATCATTACCCAGTGGCATAAAATACCGTTGGAGGCGGTCAAGAAGGAGGGAGTGAAGATGCTAGCAGAACAGATAGGCGCTACTTTATCTGAGGTAACGGAAGCCTGTATTGAGGGTAGTAGGTGTTATAAAATAAAACTTCTATTACCGGTGGATAAACCTCTATGTGACAGAAAGGAGGTGGTGCATCCTGTTTTGGGTCATTTTACGGCCTATATAGTGTACGAACGGGTCAACAGGATCTGCTTGTTTTGCGCTAAATTAGGGCATGACCAAAATACCTGTGTTGACAAGGTTCGGATACAACGACTCATGATGGATCCAAAATACCATAGCAGAGAGGATTTACTGCACATGCTAGACAACCGGGCAGGCCCTTGGATAAATAACCAAGCATTGGTTCCAAAACAGAACAAAACTGGGGAAAATAGCCATGGCCCGAATGAACAGACGGGCCAAAACCAAATGGGAGGAAGGCCCCAAAATTCGGGTCTGGGAGAAAACGCAACTCCAACTGGACTTGGTCGCAGAAGCAGAGGGATACACACAAGGGAAAGTGGGACAGTGGGAGTACAATTTGGCCTTGGAGTTGACCTGAACAGTACGGGTCTTGGGGAGGAAGAGATAAGGGGAGCGGGAAGAAGGGGTAAGGATTCGCAGTTGGGCCTGGTTTTGCAATATGGCTCACTAAAAAGAAATGGTCCAAACAAGGGGGCAGATCAGATAGGGCAACCTTCACAACAAAATGAGGAGAGCTTTGCTGATGGTATGGGGTCTGATGATCAGGAGATATCAGAACTCCGTACAAAAAAGAAGAGGAATGTGGAGGTGCGTCAAGGACCACCTCCACAAGATCAATGAGTATCATATCCTGGAACTGCCGGGGGATCGGGGGCCCTCGGAAACAGCAGTTCCTAAAAGCACTCCTCCGATCGACGCGAGCGCACATTTGTTTTTTGGCTGAAACAAAATGTTCAGCTAGAAAAACAAATAACATCTTTCAAGAAATGCCTTTAGATAATTTTTCCTTTGTACCGGCAGTTGGCCGGTCCGGGGGACTCGTAGTGATGTGGAATAGGGACACTCGACTGCATGTCAAACAAAAGTCGAGGTCGCTTATTCACGGGGTGGTAACAAATGCTAATGGTGTGGAGTGGGACCTGGTGTGTGTGTATGGGGATGCAAGTCATTCTAGAAATCCTCAAATTTGGCAACAGATACTAGGAATAATAGCAAGGGGTGGGCCGGTTTGCATAATCGGGGACTTCAATGCTATCGCGGATGCGAATGAAAAAGTGGGAGGAGATCCGGTGTTGAACAAAAATAGCCGGGATTTCAAGGAGTTTCTGTTTAAAGGGGGATTGATAGATTTGGGGTTCAAGGGACCCGCTTTTACGTGGACAAATAAGAGAAATACCTCGGAGGCAATTTTTGAGCGTTTGGACCGAGTAGTGGCAACGGTGGGATGGTTACAACTGTACCCAAAGGCTTATGTAAATCATTTGCCTCGCATACATAGTGATCATGCGGCGATACTGTTGAGACTTAATGGTCGGCAAGAGAAACAAAAGAGATTTAGAATGGAAGCATGGTGGTTTGAAACAGAGGGGTTTAAAAATGCATGGGAACAAGATTGGAGGGAATCTAGGGATCAGACATGGCAGGAGAGAATGAATAAATTGGCTGAAAATATGAAAGTGTGGGCCAGAGGGTTCAGGTCACCACAAAATAGGTTGAGGGAGGCTCAAAATAATTTATATCAAAATCAAATGCTGCACCCTGCTTTTCAAAATCAGGAGCTGGAAGAGGAATGCCTTCGTGACATCCACCAAGCAGAGGGAGATATTGAGAAGTATTGGCGCCAAAGAGCCAAGGCGAATTGGGCCTGTCACGGGGACAGAAATACAGCCTTTTATCATGCAATAGCTACCAATAGGAGAAGGCATAATATGGTTCTCAAAATTACGAATGAAGGTGGAGAATGGATTACAGACGACCGACAAATCAGACAGGAGTTCATTCAGTATTTTAAGAACTTATATAGTCCGATCCAGCCCCAACAAGAGAGAAATGCAAAGGAGTTTTTCCAGCAGCTCGGCCCAGTAAATAGCCCAATAATCCCAAATGAAGATCATGCCGGTCTAATGCGGCTTCCGTCTCAACAAGAAGTCAGAGGAATTTTGCTCCAAATGGGCCCGGATAAATCCCCGGGACCGGACGGCATGCCCGCTCGGTTTCTTCAGTACCACTGGGAGATCGTCAAAGAAGTAGTTGTGCAGCAGATTCAAAATGTGTTTATCACCGGAAAACCACCGAAAGAATGGATGTCCAGCAGCATATGTCTAATCCCAAAAGTCGATGAGCCAAACCGCCCAAAAGACTTCCGGCCAATCACGGTTGGGAATGTGATGTATAGACTGTTCATGAAATTGCTAGCAACAAGGTTACAGAAACATATGGGGAGTATAATCTCAAACTACCAGACGGCGTTTTTGAAAGGGAGATGTATATCAGATAATGCTATCTTAGTGAGAGAAATATTGCACTCATTTGGGAGCCTTGAATACAAAGAAGAAGGTTTCATGTTAAAAGCTGATGTTGCGAAAGCGTTCGATACCGTTCGATGGTCATTTATTTGGGAGGCGATGCAGATGGTAAACATGCCGCCTGGATTGATAACTTTGGTCCGCGAGTGCATGCAAATGGGTAGAGTGACGGTATTGATAAATGGGCATGGAGATGGTTTCATCACGCCAAATCGGGGACTAAGACAGGGATGTCCCTTGTCTCCATACCTTTTCATATTGGTCATGGAGTGTCTCACTAAAAGATTGCAAAAGGCGACAGAGTTGGGGGAAATTTCAGGTGTCAAGTTGTCACAGACGGCACCAATTCTAACACATGCTATTTATGCAGATGATCTCGTAGTGATGGGCTTGGCGAACAAAGAGGAGGCCGGGGCTTTTAAAAATATTTTCGAGGAGTTTGCTACTTACTCGGGTTTGGCGATAAACCCGGAAAAATCCACGGTTTGGTTTAGTAAGAGGTGACCTGCCACACAAAAACAAGAAATCTTAGAGATTTTGCAAGCAAGGGTGGCTGAAGAAAAAGAAAGATATCTTGAAGTAGTGCTAGCGCAAGGAAGGACCCAACAAAGACACACGGGGGGAATACTGAGCAGGAAATTCCTAACCAAGTTAGCAGGTTGGAAGGTTAATCTGCTATCTCATGCGGGAAGGGCAGTACTCATTAAATCCGTGCTATGTTCAGTACCAGTATATTACATGGCAATCGAGAAACTATCCAACAAGAATGTGGAGGACTTAGAAGGACTCATAAGGAGATTTTTGTGGAGAAATATTGGTAGAGAGCGCTATATGGCAATGATAGCTTGGAACAAAATTTGCCAGAGAGAAGAGGATGGAGGGTTGGGTGTAAAGGATATGAAGGTTTTTAACAGAGCATTGTTGCAAAAACTGGTATGGCAAGTAGTGTCAGAACAAGACCGGGTCTGGGTCAATATAGTAAAGGCGAAGTATTTTCCTCATAAATCCTTTTGGGAAGCCGGTACAAGGAGAGGTACCAGTAATCTGTGGAAAGCATTGCAAGAAAACAAGAGTGAAGTGGCGGCTAATACAATTTGGCAAATTGGGGACGGCTCACATATTGAGGCACAAGGGCAACCGTGGTACGGGGAGTGGAATGGGGGAGACACAAACAGAATAAATAGGGTTAATTTGAAGGTAGCAGATCTTTATGATCATCATACCAAGCAATGGAAAGAACAGTTGATAGTGGATGTCTTGGGGGATGGGGTACTGCCATTAATTAAACAGTCGATACGTGAACCGGTTCAGCACCTGGTACTGGAAGATAGGTTGATTTGGAAAATAGGAAAAAAAGGAAGTTTTACTGTGAAAGAAGGGTATTCGGCAAGTGCATTAATAAACCAAGTGCGCCCTACATACGGTGAGTCAAAATCAGGGCCCTAAAACGGGTCTGCAAGTGGAAAAATGTGATAACCAGGGTGAAATTGTTTATTTGGCGTGCGCTCCATGATGGTCTGACAACTTTCATGGAAATGGCAAGAAGAATCAGAACAGTCGACCCAAGATGTATTCGGTGTGATCAGGAAAATGAATTTACCATGCATCTACTTTTCTTCTGCCCACTGTCACGGTTAACTTGGTATATTTCATCACTTGCACTACGGGTACAAGCACTCCCTTTGCATTTCCCGGCGGCTCTGATGGCTATCACAGACTGTCTGAAACCTGATCAATTACCCTATTTTTGCAATGTCCCATGGTGCCTATGGAAGGCAAGAAACGAAAAAATTTTGCTGGAAAAAAATCAACTCCTCAGATGGTGCTAGCACAGGTAAAGAAATTGGAAATAGATGGCCTCATTCCACCACATGTGCAACCGGCAATTATTCCAAACGGAAGTAGGGTCATCCTTGTTGATGGGTCATGGGATATGCAGGGAAGGGCGGGGGTAGGGATGGCAATTTACAACAGGCGTGGGGATCTGGTGTGCATGCAGTTTCAAAAAATTGAGGCACTAGACCCGTTACATGCAGAGGCCCAAGCACTGTGCATGGCGGTGAGGTATGTGGAGGAGGAATGCAGTGCGGGGAATTTCTTTATCTGTTCAGATAATAGGAATATGGTACAGGCAATCAGGGCATTAGACATAACCGAATTACAGTCATGGAAGGCTGCCGAATTGGTTATGAGTGCAGCAAGAAGAATCAGACAACGTAATCAGGCGATGAGTTTGCACTATGTCACGAGAAAAGCACTGCAAACACCACATAACTTGGCTAACTGGGCAAGAAAAACAGGAAGAACTGAGAGAGGGACACCCATCCAATGCATTATATCCCATTTGGAAGTTGAGCAGACTTTAAACAGGATGTTCTTTAAGTTAGCGGCAGAAGTAGAACACGAACCTTAGGCTGGGCGCAAGACTACATTGAAACTTTTGGGCAAAAAAAGTTAAGACAGTGGTTCAGTACTCAGTACTATGAGAGTAAGGAGGAACTAATAGAGGGGAAGATTTAACCATACCTTTAGACGGACGGAAGTGCGGGAAGTACAACGGCGTGCTCGTATCAGGGTAGTAGCCAGCGAAATGGTGATCCTGGTAAGGGGAAGGGACGATGTCAGAAGCAAGGAGTTTTTATGCAGTTTGGCCCTCACATATCTCAGTTCGGGGAAAAAAGAAGGGGGCGGAATCATAGGGCTAGTTTAAATGAGTCTGTAATAGGAGTAGAAACTGGTTACTTTTCCTTTAAAGTTGTTATTTTTACTTTCCGGTCTGTAGCTGTAATGTTAATGTAACTGCAATGTTTTACTGTTGAATAAAATATACCTACGGGTTTTAAATCAAAAAAAAAAGACTTGTGAGTTGTGAGCAGCATCCAGGGATTTGGAATTTAGAGCCAAAGACCAGTCCAAGTGCTACATCAAAGAAAAGGCTTGGGGTCCAACCCCATTTAATTATTTGAACTCTCTCTTTCTCTCTCGCATCTTCCATGTTGCATTATAGCCAAAAGGATTGATTTTTGGCAGCATTGTAGAGATTTATGGGTCCCAAGGTTGGTCGATTCCATCTTTGTCGCAGGATAGCCCCTAGCTAGTGAACTTTCATAATTGCAACTATAATACATTAAAAAACGATTTTATTATCCGATTAAATTTTGCGCAGATCTCAAAGTCTTTCTTAAGAAATCACGACGCTATTTGATGTGCATGATACGAATCGAACGGCCTAAATACATGTCATTGTCACATGATACTAACCTGCTAATTTTGTCACATGGAACAAAGCTAGAGTGTGATGTGCTCACCAAGAGGGTTTGGTGAGCACAACTCCAAAAGTATATCGAATCGGCTTCAAACGGCGAATCCAAACCGTTGAAATCCATGTACTTCATGAGTGATGCATGTACATGCAAAATTTTGAAAGTTTAGAATTCATTTGCTACAAGGTCAAGCGGTCAAAGAAATGAACCTTTTATAAGTTATTTTATATATTTATTTTTTAATCATTTATTTGACCGCTTGATCCTGTACTAAATAAATTCGAAACTTTCAAAATTTTGCATGTACATGCTTCACTCATGAAGTACATGAATTTCAACGGTTTGGATTCACCGCTTGAAGCCGATCCGATATACTTGGAGTTGTGCTCACCAAATTCTCTTGGTGAGCATCACACCCTAGCTTTGCTCTTGTCACGTGTCTGATCAAAGTGCAGATTTATCTAGAAAACACACAGATGTGCAATGAAAAAAGAGAAGATTTCAGCTTTCCATTCTATTTTCATTCATAGAAATACAATAACTTAAAATTTAAATGTCAAAATAAAATTATTAAATATAATCTATATCATTTTCTCTATACACACGTGAAAGATCATAGTATTTGAATTTTGTTTTTATTAGTACTAAGAGTTTGCAAAAATACACGGTGAATAAATTTTGAACGTTAATGTTTTAACTCAAAACCAGCTCATGAGAGCCTCACGTCAGGAGATATGATTAAGTGGGCTTTCTACAAACTGTGGAGTGCAAAGTGCCCTAACTCAGCAAAAAATTTCATCTATCTATTGGTACGTGGAAAGATTCTAACACAGGAGGTTTTATTGAGAAGAAAAATCAATATGCAGATCGGACGTGTTATGTGTCAATCTAGAAATGTTGAAACTGCCATTCACTCTTGTTCTTCGAGTGTCCTTATGGCAGGTGTGGAGAATTTAGAGACTCAGATGTGTGTCAGTCTGTTCTAAGAGAATGTCACGGTGCAATTAATTTGGCACTCATCCTTGCAAGGTGTGAGGAGCAGATATAGGATGAAGGAGGCTACGTGGATTGTATGGTTTTTTTTTTTAACTTATCGGGTATGGATAAGAAAAAAAATTCATTAGTTTATCGGAATAAAGGTACGAGTAAAAACTATTTCGTATCTATTAACTTGTAGGGTAATAAATATAAAATTGTATATGATAATTTTTGTATATGTACATATAACTATATAATTTTTTTATTTTTTATTATTAGATTGATTTATATTATATTTTATATAACTTTTTATTTAGTAATTTATGATAAAATTGATTTATGAGGAGGTTAAACTTGACAATTAGTGTTCTATAAATTATATGTATTCTGCAGTAGTTAATTAATGTGTTTTATATACCAGTCAAGTATGTATTATGCAATAATATTTAAACATGCATTTTAATTAGGATTGTTCGTTTGATAAATACGATAGTTTAAAATAGCATGTATTGTAAAATAATCAAGGGCATTATGAAATAGTCAAGTTTGTAATCTGGAAGTTTGAATAATGAGTCTGAAAAATTAAAATAATTGTCAAAATATATTTTGACTTATTAAACTGTTAATACTTATTTATATACTACAATAAAAAAAATATGTATTACGTAATACCTATATTCAACAATAACAGTTTAATAATTATTTTATATACTAAAATAAAAAAATATGCATTACGTAATACGTATACTCAACAAAACTAAGTACACATTGCACAATATCCAAACGCGCAAAGGGTGCATGAAAACTGAATGAAGAATGTTTAGGGGTGAATTAATTGGAGCTTGTTGTCAAACCCGATCACGATATGAATTAATAATAGCAAATAGAACTCAGCTTGCCTTGTTTCAGCGGAAACGTATCCTTCGAGGTACCGTAAAAGATTTTCCTCACTTTACGGTTTAAGATTAACTCTCAGCCGTTTTGAGATTCGGACTAGCACAGAGCAGTATTAATTGGCTTTGAGATTTGTGCCAACTTAAAAAGAACGGTCCAGATCCACTAATTCTAAAAGATTACCGGAGAGGATTTGAATTATGTTCCAGCGGCAGCAGTGCCATAGTTGGCTGCATTTCTATCACAATCCAGGAAAAAAAAAAATTGTCAAAATAATTTCAAATTGGACGGTCTAAATATTTAATTAAAATTCAACGTTCCGGATGAGAAATAACAACGGAGAAATAGGCCAATGCAATGATCATGGTGTACTCTTAACAAAAAAAACGATGATGGGGTACTGCCTCGCCCGGTCACGCCAAAGAATAATTCATGTGGCAACCCAATTTGAGGCAAGGCGACATCAATACCGTCCTACCAAATCCAACCGCTCCTGCTGCCCTTTGTGTTCAATGAACCACATTTAATAGTGCCTTCAAAAGCTGGCTAATAAGTGGCTAGTCAGAGTTGTATCAATTGCATTACAGAAAAAACAAAACATCAACAATTTAACATATTGCTGCCACCTCAGAAGGTGGACCCCTCTCCCCCACCGCAAAGTTAATAATTGTCAAAATATATTTGGACCAAAAGCGCAACCAAATTTGTCTAACTTAATCTGAGAAACACACAAATTGAGCTAATATAAAAGCCCAAATGTACTTGGATTCCTGCCCATTATAATAGAAATATAAATGTCAAATGTAAAGGCTCACGGGCCCTAATCGATTTTGTAAATATTTCCTTCCCTAGGTTAAGTTAGTAAAATTGACGGTTGTTCATACCGAATTCAGATCCAGTGTAATGCGTGACTTTTTTTTGAAAAAATATTCGTCCATTTATTGAAAAAACAAAAATTACAAGTATCGACAAGAACCTCCACATACCAACACAACCGACATTTTTATTAATATCCAAAGTTTAATACAAATTATTAATTATGTCCAGATTCTGAGCCAATATAGAAAAATGCCCAAGCCGGTCAGAAAATGGCCGGCTTACCCTTTTTTTTTTAACCTGCATTTCAACCTATATATACCCCTTTTTCTCTCTACTCACAACTCTCTCATCTCTCAACCGAATTTCTCTCTTTTTTGAGGTAATTTTTTTTTATCTAATTTAAATTTAAATTTATTTATTTTAGGGTTTAGGGTTTAGGTGTTAGGATTTAGAGTAATTTGTTGTAATTTAGTGTAATTAGCACAGTTGACCAATATTTAGTGTATTTTGGTCTTTTTTACCATAATTAGGCTAATTTGTTGTAATTTAGTGTAATTAGCACAGTTGACCAATATTTAGGATATTTTGGCATTTTTTTACCATAATTAGGCTAATTCAGCGTAATTTAGTGTAATTAGCACAGTTGACCAATATTTAGGGTATTTTGGCATTTTTTACCATAATTAGGCTAATTAAGCGTAATTTAGTGTAATTAGTACAGTTGACCAATATTTAGGGTATTTTGGCCTTTTTTACCATAATTAGGCTAATTAAGCGTAATTTAGTGTAATTAGTACAGTTGACCAATATTTAGGGTATTTTGGTCTTTTTTACCATAATTAGGCTAATTAAGCTTAATTTAGTGTAATTAGGACAGTTGACCAATATTTAGCGTATTTTGGCCTTTTTTACCATAATTAGCCTAATTAAGCTTAATTTAGTGTAATTATGACAGTTGACCAATATTTAGCGTATTTTGGCCTTTTTTACCATAATTAGGCTAATTAAGCTTAATTTAGTGTAATTAGGACAGTTGACCAATATTTAGGATATTTTGGCCTTTTTTACCATAATTAGGCTAATTAAGCGTAATTTAGTGTAATTAGCACAGTTGACCAATATTTAGGGTATTTTGGCCTTTTTTACCATAATTAGGTTATTTTAGACATCAAGATGCCTAGAGCACGGTCTACCCAGCGTCCAGTAGTGGACGAGCCGATCAGTACCAGCAGCACGGAGCACATCAATCCTCTCCTGTGGATTCCCTACAGCGAGCACCGAGTCTCACTGGCTTCTCGTGAGGTACGTTCCTTTTTTTAGATTTTCTTTAAATTTTGTTGGGTTTAAATTTTATTATGTTATCACCATGCGGATTACCTTTTTCAACGCAGGACACGGGTCTTTTAGATGTGAAGTTGCGGTGCGTTCACATGCAGTACTACGAGATGATGGACCCGTACCTCATCAACCTGGGTCTCTACCAGGTTGTGGACATCGTGCGGACAGAGAGAAGCATCATCAATGCATCTCTCATCGCTGGACTGGTGGAGCGATGGCATCCCGAGACGCACACGTTTCACATGCCATTCGGAGAGATGACAGTGACTCTCCAGGATGTGAGTGCTCTTTGGGGTTTGCCTATCCGTGGCACACTCGTTGGCGGCGTATCTGACAACACCAGATTCATGGGTGATGTCGGTGAGTTGTTGGGAGCTGATCCTTTCCATATCATTAGGGACAATGGGAGGTCCAAATTTCATTTACGGATGACGAGGTTACGGCAACACTTCAGCGCGGGTCTCTCGGCAGATTCCACCGAGCTGGAGATTCAGAGGTAAATTTTATAACTTGTTTCTATTAATCAATTTATAATACGAGGATTTTATTAGAATTTTTATATGTTTTGTATTATAGATATACACGGGGTTACGTGATGGACCTTTTTGGTTATGTCATGTTTCCTGATTCCAGCGGTTACCATATGCCGATGATGTATCTCCAGCTGCTGACAGACCTTGAGCGGCCGTCGCCGTACAACTAGGGTGGGGCTGTCCTGGCGTATCTGTACTCCCACCTGTGCCGTAGTAGTGAGGTAAGTCACCAACTCTTTTCTTAGTAAATTATTTAATCAATCAATCCATCGAAATACACTAACGTCTAATGTTCTTGAAAATGCAGAAGAATGCGAAGTAGATGTACGGGCCGGTACTCCTGCTTCAGCACTGGTCGTGGTCACGGCTACCGGTGGGCCGTCCTATCCCCAATGAGGCGCCGGATTGGGGAGAGCTGAATATGTGGAGATGCTCGGTATACGGCAAGAAGTGGCACGGTTTCCACCACTACTTAGATCGAACCCATGGTGCTACCGTTGGGATCAGGCCAGCCCGGTCAGAGCTTCAGAGTTTGCCTGAAGCTCTTGTTGAGTGGACGCCGTACAAGCAGTTGTACACGGAGAACCTCTTACCGGGCCATGTGGGTGACGAGCAGGAGCGGGATATGTGGTTCTACCGAGGTCCACTCGTACACTTCTGGGTAGTGGTGCACCACTATCCAGATCGGGTGCTCCGCCAGTTTGGTCGAGCGGCGTTGATTCCCGCAAACCCATCTTTACTGAGGTCCACGCACACAGACCTGCACAGGTAAGTCGTAGTCTATTGTCAAATACCTCATATTACTTGATAGCTTTGTATTGCAACTAACGTCTTTCTTACAGGATGAACCACCGAGGGCAAACAGAGAAGGACTGGAGCACCCATTTTTCAGACTACTACGGTACAGCGCAGGATCCTCAGTATCTGGACTTCTATCATGCGCCAGATGCGATCGTTCAGACCCAGGGAGATCCCCAGTTGAGGTACGATGTTTGGTACACGCAGGTCTGCATGGCGAGTGTCTATCTACAGGGCGATTACGGTGCCCATCTCCGCGACAAGATCAAAACCGATGATGGTTACCATCTCAACGGCCGTGCATGGGCTCGCCAGGTAATGCACCTAAAACTACATAGTTTTTCTCTAACTTAGTAGTTCATCAAGGTTTGATTTGACATGCCAAATTTTTTTCAGCTTCTGGCTGCGATCAAGGAGTGCGGGCATGGGATCGCCATGCTGGGAAAGAAGAACTGGAGACGGCTTGGGTACCGCGTCCTCAAGAAGAATGCGAATGTGGTTGAGGATGCCGGACACGGTGGAAAGATCATCGGTATGCTGCGAAACGCCGGAGAGAACATCAACTGGCGTGAGGTAGATCCGACCGAGCCCGACGCAATCCCGGTTTTGCTAGATGATATGCCATCTTCCCCCGATTCGCATCCAGAGTGGGACTACCATCGTTGGGTATTGTCCAGCGTTGGGTGGCAGGCATGGTACGACGAGCATGGACGTCCGGTGCAGCCTCATGTATGTCATACTTCAGTATCTGTCAGGTTTTAATAAATTTCTTCATTCAGATCAATTTTGCTGATTTATGTGTATGATTGCAGGGTCCGGCAGAGATGCCGCCACAGCCATCACCTGCGGAGACCGATACTTCTGAGTACGAGTCCCTCTCATATAGTCTCTAGGACTACGGGGTCTACGAGAATGATTTCATGTCAGCACCGAGGGTACCCCGATATGACACAGAGATGCCGCATGATGGAGATGCTAGTGGTAGCGGGTCTCATACTCAGCCTGCCTTTGGCACTGAGTTCGCCGCATCTATCTTCAGTACATCTCCGCCAGTACAGCCAATCTCCACGGGCGATGTCAGATGGGATACCGCCGAGCAGATACTCAGGTCTGTCGATGCTAGTGTGGAGGCCGAGAGAGACAGAGCCTGGCCGCGCTGGCGCCGGGCGAACGCCGGAGTACCGCCTCAGCGATATACCCCTCTCAGTTTTAGTTGTATTTTTACTAGTTTTGTACTATTTATATTTGATATACTATTTATGTTTGGTATATTTGGATTATCCTATATTTCGGTTCTTTTGTATGTGTGCTTTTATGGTACTATTTTTATATTTTACAGATAAAATAAATTATCATGATAATGCTAAACAGAAAATATTACAATATTAAAATAGTAGTACAACATAAAAAATAAACAAAAAAATATTTAAAACAATTGCATAAGTGCGTTAAACAGCAAAAATAAACTCATCAAGATTAAACTGACATTTTTATTAATATCCAAAGTTTAATAGAAAATTATGTGCGTAAAACAAAAAAAAAGGGGTAAGCCGGCTTAGGGGGGGAGTAAGCCGGCCATTTTCTGGCCGGCTTGGGCATTTTTCGATATTAGCTCAGAATCTGGACATAATTAATAATTTGTATTAAACTTTGGATATTAATAAAAATGTCGGCCAACACAACTTAACATCAACTACTCACCAAACCAAAACGCAATTTCCCTTACCCCTGCAAATTGTAAACAAACAACAGCTCTTATAAGTCATGTCTCAGCAATTATTACAATCAATCCATTTTTAAAACAGCTTATGAGAGCAACAACAAAATTGAGAAGCAAACAACAGCTCTTCTTTTAAAATCCCTCAAGCTTCAGTGGGACCCGAGGAAATCTGGTACCAGTATCACTGGTAAGCAAGCCCATAGGGCTGGGCGAGAGCGTCTGAAGAGGAATCATGTCCAAATCAGCTGGGACCCATTGTGTTAATAGGTGCTTCACTTTGCATCTCTTATTCCCTGTCCAATAGTCCAACATATAGCAAGTTAGTAAGGTAATATGTCTAATGGAAGGAAATGGTTTATCTTCAAAACACAACGTATTTCTACATTTCCAAATATACCAGCAAAGAGCACTGAGAAATATAAGGGCAATGCAAAAACAAATGCACTGCAGTTTCCTTTGCTCTCACATTTCTACAAAACAAACACTCAGTTGGGCCTTTCCAACCTTTTTTGCGTAACACTGCTTTTGTCAAAATTCTATTTTCAAAAAATAACCACATAAATATTTTGATTTTATGTGGTACTGGAACCTGCCACCAAGTCATTGCCTCTTTCACACCCACCCCTCCAAATGCCATGAAATCATATAAAGAACAAGTGGAGAACTAAAATTTTGTTTCCCATCTCCACAAAGGGATATCAGGAAAAGTAGTGGGTGTGTATGCATGAATGATCTTAAGTATCTCTTGCCATTCAGTAAGCAAAATGCCATGCAAAATCCTTTTAAATATGATATTAGTTCCTCTATATTCAAGAACAACATGTATAGAAATAGAGGGGTTAGTGCACAAATAAAAAACATAAGGAAATGTAGTAGCTAAAGAACAATTGGAATGCCAAATATCCAACCAAAATCTAACATCAGTCCCACGACCAAGTTGATAAGAACAACTTAGTTCACCTATAGTTTGTAATTTGATTATCTCTCTCCAAAAAGGAGACATTTGAGCTAAAGGAGTGTGTATATTATATATTAATTGAATCACTTGTTTTCACAACCTTAAATATTGTGGATGTTTCCACTTCCACCACCATTTGACAAGTAAGGCGTTATTTATAAGAGTAAGATTTTTTACCCCCATACCCCTATACTCTTTTGGAGAACACACATTGTCCTACTTAAGTAAGGAGTATTTTTTTTCTAGGACCTGAGTTACCTTGCCACAAAAATCTGCACCGTACTTGATCAATTTTCTTAATTACTGTAGCAGGTACCTTGTAGAGAGAACATATAAAGAGGGACTGCTGTCAGAACGGAGTTTAGTAACGTCAGCCGTCCCCCTATTGACAGCAAATTACCAATCAATCCTTGCAATTTTTTAGTGATCTTATCAATGACAAAACTCCAATCTGATACACTGAGTTGCTGATCACTTAGAGGTCCACCTGAATACTTAAGGGGTAGATTAGACACTTTACACCCAAAAATAGAAGCTAAGTATTATCCCTCAGATGTGGTCAATTGGAGTGGAATCAGTTCAGTTTTTTTAAAGTTAACTTTTATACCTGATAGAGCTTTAAAACTCAACATTGTCCATAAGGCATAATCAACATTTTCGGAAGTAGGATCAAGAAATAAAATGGAATCGTCGGCATAATGGTAGTTGGTGACTTTACTGCCATTATCTAAAGTGGGTCCCAACCTTTGAAGCAACCCAGCTAGCCTTCCCCTATTGAACATTTTACACAAAATATCGCCTACTAACAGAAATAAGAAGGGGGACAGGGGGTCTCCCTGTCGCAAACCCCTCTTACAAGTGAAAGGAGATACTACCCCATTAACATTAATACAAGTACTACTACTATTCATGAGTATACTAATCCAAGATATCCATTTAGAACTAAACCCATGAGTACGTAACACTTCAAGTACAAATGACCAATTTACCTTATCGTAAGATTTTTCTAAATCAATCTTAATCACTACACCTTGCTTGTTATTTTTCTTACAATAATGCAACAATTCATGTCCCAAAACTACATTATCTAAAATAAATCAGCCTTTGACAAAAGCTGCTTGTGTAATATCAGTAAGTCTATCCATAACATATTATAATCGTAAAGTAAGTATTTTAGTGATGACTTTCATGCTACAATTAACCAAACTTATAGGCCTATATTGTTTAATGGTTTGTACATCCTTGTCTTTAGGTATTAGGCAAACTACAACTTTATTTAGATATTCTACCGACAGTGTGTTATCAATAAATCCAGCAACCAGTGTAAGTAAATCCTCTTTCACAATTTCCCAAAAATGTTGGTAAAAACTAAAAGGAATGCCATCAGGGCCAGGAGCCCCTCATTGATCAGACGAAAAGACTGCATTTTTAATTTCAGACTCAGAAATGGGAACAATTAAGCTTGCATTTTCAAAGAGTGTCATGCGTTCATATGGTTGCCAGAAATCTGGATCAAGGGAAGCTTCTTATAATGGACTTATAATAATCAACAATATGGGTCTCAATAGTTTGGATCTGATCCGTTTTTTGTCCATTGATATCCATAGATAATATGGACTGTTTTTTCTGTCTATGAGTGGCACATTTATGGAAATATGTGGTATTCAGATCTCCCTCATCAAACCATTTTTGTTTTGATTTTTCTTTCCAAAAAGCTTCTTCATCTGCATATAATTGGTTAAGTTTGAGCTGGCATTATTGCCATAGTAAGGCCTCATCATGACTGAGTTCTCTAATCTTTTTTATTAATTCTAAATTTTTGAGCTGTTATAAGGCATTTTTTTATCTTTCTTTTTTGCCCCTCATAATTTTTATTCCAACCTTCCATTTTTTGTGTAATGTACTTTATTTTTCTATGCCAACTCAAACCCACCTCCCCTTGCAAAGGAAATTCATCCCACCACTTTTCAAGCAATCTATTGAATTAAGGGTCTGAGAGCCATAATTTATTAAATCAAAAAGGTTTTTTGGGACCTATAGGTTTGTTTTTAGTGTGCAATATCAAGGGGCAGTGATCAGATCCAAATTAAGAAATATCATGCACAAAACAAGTATCATCAACAGTATCCTAATCTAAGGAACAGAAAAACCAATCCAGTAATGCAAATTGAGACCCATTTGACCTAGTAAACTGTCTATGAGGTAGTTTGTATTCAACGAGATTAAAATCATGCACAAAGTTATTAAATTTCCTACTCAACCTCACATTAAAATTGGTACCCATTTTCTCATGTCTGGCACGTAAGCTATTGGAATCACCACTGACTAATCACATACCAGTCCAATTATTTCTAATATGAGTTAATTCAGCCCAAAATGCTTATTTAAGTTTGAGGTTAACATGTCCATATACTATAGTATACATCCAAGTATGATTATCAGCCCTATTTTTTAATACGACACACAAAGAAAATTGATGTTTATCTACATGAAGGACTGAGACTAAATTGCTATCGCATAAAAAAAGAATACCCCTGTTCTACCTATAGAAGGCAGCCAATGCCAAGTATCCAATTTAACAGAAATGGTCCTAAGTATTCTTTTTGTAAAATTTGCCATTTTAGTCTCTTGTACAGCTACGATATCAATCCTATTTTCCTTAATCATATCAACAAGTATACCCCGCTTCCTACTGGCATTAATGTCTCGTATATTCCAGTTTAAAATATTCATTTAACAACCAAATTATGTCCCGAATCAGTATCAATTCTCACAGAACTGGAATCCGTCTTAGTTAATTCTAATGCCTGTTGCAATACCTCCTCAAAGGAGGGTCTAATAGCCACTCTCATTTTACTAATGATAAAATCTCTCTGAGAATCAGAGGCACCCAAAGAAATTTTATAAACATGAAACAACTCAGCAATCTCAAAATTCGTCAAACAAGAAAAATGAAATGCATCAATTAAAGAGTTACCTTTCACTGGTTCCTCTTCCAAGTGTTTCTCTCTGGCCCTCTTCATCGCCATACTCAAAACAAATATATTAAGACCTTGGATTTTCAGCAGACGAATGCTCTTTCGAATCTGACTAGGCTCTGCCACTGGAGAGGAGAAAGCTTCCATTGTCAGAGGTGGCTGAATGGGGTTGGCTTTCTCCACAAGCACTGGGCACACGGAGCGGTGTACCTCAATCTCTTTTAACACCTCATCAAAGGCTGCCCTATCATCACTATCTATCATCAGTATATCATATTTTAAAAGGGTCAGATCTGTCGTATCTGCAAGGTCTACCTCAATGTCTGTCCCCGTCAAGTCTAGCACCTCTGATTATGTTGGAGTTAGTACCACTGGGACTTGGGGGTTAACAGGCGAACGGATCAGGACAGCTAGGACTTCTGATGCAGGAGAAATCAGTGTCACTGGCACGGATAGGACCAGCTCTGGAGTGAATACCTCTGGAAGAGGTGTTGGAAGTTCAGGGACCACCAGGGGAGGGGGTGGGGTCAAAATCTGAACCTCAGGTGGCCACTCCAGCACTGGTGGAGCTCAATCAACAACTGTCATCTCAGTTAACTGAGTGGATCCTTGAGAAGTGGAAGGTTGGTGTGAAGTGCTCGAGGAAGAGGGAGCAGTTGGATCTGGAGGTGCCAACACCCGGGCCAGAGGAATGTCTGGTACCAGATCTAGTAGGTTTCTGTATCCAGGCCCCACCCTCGGACTGAGGTTTCTTTGGATTGAAGTATGAGCCCTCTCGTTCATGTTCAATCTCCAATAGGATTTCGTAACGTGAAACATGACCACTGACATCCTTAAACATAATCCAGTGCGACTCCGGGATCAGTTTAGGGTCACACACTCCGATCTTAAGCCTGACAAATCCCCAATCTAAGTAGTGAACAGTAGCAGGGTCTTAATCTAGCAAGATCGCACCAAAATCCACTATCAACTTCTCAAACTCGTGTGTCTGCCATAGCATCATCGAAAACCCCCTTACCCTTATCCAGATCGGGATCATCCTCATACCTTGAGCATAGCTCAGGTCTCACTCCTGGATCGGAATGTCACGGTTTTCAAGCCTGAGGGTGCGTCTAGGAAGGACTGAATCCAACCAGAACTGGGACGGAGCAAGGATCAGGTAGCGATAGTCATCAAAGATCCGGACAATCCACTCGTGACGAGACTGTGAATCACTCATCTGATACAAAGCCGTCGTCACCCGCTCCAGACCCAAACGTTCAATATCATTAAGGAGAAAACTCATCGTAAACGCTGCTTCCAGGTTGTCACTGGCAGCAGTCGCATGGAAGGTGCAGATAACAGGTTTGAGGGTTGTAGCATAAGACATCTCTTCCCGATCGGATGTTCCAGAGTTAGGTACGGTCGTAGAATGAGGAAAGAAGGGTGGAGAGTTTGGTACTGGAGAAGAGATCGAAGCTACAATCGGTGTAGTGTGGGCTCATGAGGTAGAGGGAGGGAGCTGAGACACAATCGGAGCTGTAGTAGGTGTAGGGAGAATATGAGGAAGTGTCTGAGGTGCGATCGGAGTAGAGACCAGTGGAGGGGAACTCACAGAGGACGGATGAGCAACATGAGGTAGAGATGAGTGGGCATTTGTGCACTCCGGTCTGATTGATCTGCACCGAGACTATCGATGACCTACTCGATTACAAGCGAAGCAAACCACAACATTTCTACAGACATGTGCGAGATGACCTTTGGAACCACAACAAAAGCACTAGGGAGAGGATGGAGAAGAAAGACGACGCAACTCCGCCATTTTTAACCTTGCTGCCTTAGATCCTCCTGGTCGACCTGTTCGATTAGTCATCACCATGCGATTTTGTGCCCTATCGTTAACAGGCTTAGATTCGAGGTGGTTGAAAAGCCCTCATATAAGGCCCAGGCAAAGGCACCATTAACGCCTGTAAGGCCTCCGTAAGGGCTTTTAGAGATGGTTCAAGTTTGCGAACCAGATTCGCACGAGAAGTATCCATCGGGAGATCCAGCCCAGATAGGTTGAAACAAGGGAAAAAAGATCTCATCGAAATTCGGAATCGCCTCCCGAATCACCAAAATTGCCAAAATTGTTGCTACTTTAGTGTAATGTGCGTGTGATTGAGTATAATGAGATCTGAGTCGTCAGTTTTAATCTGACATAAAACTCAAAACGAACCCCCCTCTGTAGATATATAGGCACCAAATTTCAATTGTTTCGGCTATTATTGTACTCTGTCAGATACTTGGCAGAATATGGATTTTGTTCATACCATGATGAACAATTCTTCCTACTGGTTCTGTCATAAGTCTGATTATCCCGTATGAACAATTCTTTCTACTGGTTCTGTCATAAGTCTGTGCCAATCTCCTTGATATCAATTCATTTCCCCTTTTTGATATATTGCCTATTTATTATTTCTTAATTTTAGAGTTTTGATGTGTTCTTTTAAGAATGATGTTTTTTTTTAATTTCCTATTCTAAATTTCTTTAACTTGTGTGCTGTGTGTTTGAAGAAATGCACCACAAAAAGAATAACAAGCGCGCACATATATATATAACAATAAATTCAAAGAAAACATTAGAAAACTTAGTAAACATCAACTAAAACCCTAAAAAACAAACTTTAAACCTAAACAGCAACCACTATCTAACACTTCTCGTGAGGGTCGTTGGCATTAGGATCGCTCCAGTCATTTCTCTTCCTCTTGTTGTTCTTGGGTGCCTTGCAGTTGCCGCACATCCAGAATTGGTAGTTGCCATCTTCCGGAGGAAGAGGTGCACAAGCACAGTGGTATGTGTAAGGCATTGACGACATGATACAAAGTTCTACCCGTCGTCATCAAGGAAACACACCTTGCAGAGGTAGTCTGAAGAGTCGGACTCCTCTTCCACCGCTTGTTCGGATTCTGACTCAGTCGCGGAGGGATCGGAGTATGATTTGACTCCAGTCCTTCGGAGTCAGAACTGGGTTGATATAAGTCAGTGGAGAAGGTGTCCTTGTAGATGACATCTTCAGAATTAGAGCTAGAGGAGGTTGAGTCGTTATCGTTATCATCGTTGTTCTCACTTTCACTCATTGGATTAATTGAGGAGGAAGACATTTTTACGAAGATTGATTTGACTGTAAGAAAAAACTTAGAGACAAATTGGACGATTTTGAGAAGAAGGGTTTTATAATCTAGTTTTAAATATGGTAGGTTTAGGATTAATAGAAACATTAATTCCCAGGATTTAATTTGATGTGACCCTACGGACTAGGAAAGTCGCGTATAGATGTAATATATATTTGCGACAGAGATAAAGAACATTCATCATTCAGATGAGATATGAAACAACACTTTTTGTCTTTTGACGTCATTCGCTCAGATGATTTGCTATTAATTATAATTTATCGTATTGTGACATTCACTACAGCAAACTGGACTTTCTGCGACCGGTTTTCCGGTCGCAGAAAGTACCGGCGCCGGTTGCTGAAAGTCATCCCGGTCGCTGTAAGCATTGTCGCAGATACTCTTCTGATGATGTCACCGGTCGCTGATACTGTTTTTGCGACCACTTTTTTTTGGTAGCTGTTATTTTTTCTGACGATAGTTGACCATTTTAAAACGATGGCCTTCGTTACACACGACTGAGTGGTTGCTGTAACTCTAGACTTAATTCTAATCTTAATACCTAGTCTAGACTCACTGAGTGACACAAACCTATCTAAGTGTCGTTCATATAATAGTATTATATAGTTTATAATTTAATTGATTTTAAGTTATCTCCCCCTTAGAATTTATCAATTTGAGTATTTTGGGGAGAGTATAACATTATGATTTTAGGTTAGAATAGATTTGGGAACCCAATATATTTGGTTTTATTGGTTCCCTTCTTAAATCTGCAATTAAAGGAGATATGACCGATTTATAACAATAGTTGCAGAATATGATTGAGGGTCTTTCATAATTTTGTTGCAACATTTCTAGATATCCACCGTGTACAAATGTGGTTTGATTATTAAGATTGTTTCTAGATATATTTGTGACTATATTTGGAAAGTTTCTATCTTCGAGATATTTAATATGATTATGATCATGGAAGACAGAAGTTCTCTTTTGTGAATTATGATAACTATCATTCAATTTATAGCTTCATCCATTACGACCTCTTGTATAATAATTATTTGACCATTTATTAAAGGTATTTTTATGATTATTGAAATTATTTCAGATATTATTCCTCTTATGATTATTATTATTATACTTATATCTAAACGCGTAATTTTGAGGTCTCCTATGATGCTGAGGAATTTTTAAATTCTGATTTTTATTATAATTCTAATTTTGTTTTCTAGAGTTTTTGAATCCAAATGAGGTGTGAACCTTCTTATTTTCAAAACTGGATAAATTATGTTTAGGATCATCAATCAATTTGTTTGTTTTATCCAGATTCTTCTATTTGGATTCGTTTATAGATTTTAAAATTCTATTTTCAGTTGTTAGATTTTGAAATTTTACTTTTAACAAACCAATTTCTCCTAAGTGAGACTGGCAATCATTTGCTTTTAAAATATTAAAATTTTCAAGTTCAGATTCACAGTCATTAATTTTACTTTCTAGAATTCGGTTTGTTTTATCCATTATTATTAAACTATTATTTTCATCCTGTAATTTAGTCGCTCTCAACCTTAAGGACTAAATTTCGTCTAATTCTAATCTACACCTATGTGACGATCTAGTCCTAGATTCTAAGTCCTTAATCCTAGACTCTAACGTTGACACTTCTAACCTTAGGAACTCGATTATACTATCTTTCCTAAATATATCCCTATTAGCATTATCTAATAACACCCTTAACCTAGATTCATCAAATTCATTTTCAGAATTAACCTTTGATTCTAGGGGTACCTGGTTGGCTGATCTAACATTTAATTCTTGAAGTTTTTTACTTCTTTACTGCGCAACTATAGCTAGCTATTTAGAACCCTGGTAAGATGTGATTTTGCATAACCAGTTTTGTGATTTTTTTTTTATTAAGTATATATTTGATGATTTTCAATTTCGATCGGATAGGCATGAGAGTTTTTTTTGAAGTTATACGGGACAGCGAGAAAATATGTTTTATTTTTTTAATTTGAAAAGACTATTATGTTATGAAGATTTTGAAAGGGTAAATTAAATTCTGCTAATAAAAATGTCAAAACTTAAAAGCAACGGTTGGTTGATTAGTTTGTCAATTTAGCGCAGCGGAGTAATTTTCAAGCCATCTACGCAATCTCAACCTCCCAGATCTAATCCTACAGTTGAGTGATTTGTCGGCTTGAGCTTTTCTCTAAATTCTTTGAATAATTATTTTAGTACCCGCACTGTTTCCGCACTTTCATAACTGTAAAGTTGCGGTCCCCACAATAACTAACAATGTTATCGGACCTTCCATTTTGAATTTCAAATGTTCCTTTCTCTCCGTTTTTTTCTTTTTCGAAGGCTTCGGCGATTTTGAGGCGATTTTAGGTCGATTTGGAGGCGATTTCGAAACTGGAAGCGATTTCGTGTGGTTCTCACAAGTTTAATCGGTGATTTTGAAATGTGATCAGCTAGATTAATATTGTTTCTTTTCGATTTTGTTTTTGTTCTGGTGAATTAATAATGATATATCGTTTTGTTTCTATTTTATATACACAATCGTGTTTCAGTGTTGCTAGATTTTGAGATGTTTGTGATAATTTGATTTGCGAAGATGATGTAATTGTCTATTATGTGTTCAGATATAAATACTTGGTAGTTCAAATATAAATACTTGATGTGTTCAGATATAAATACTTGGTAGTTTAGATATAAATACTTGATGTGTTCAGAAATAAATACTTGATGTGTTCAGATATAAATACTTGGTAGTTTAGATATAAATACTTGATGTGTTCAGATATAAATACTTGGTAGTTCAGATATAAATACTTGATGTGTTCAGATATAAATACTTGGTAGTTCAGATATAAATACTTGATGTGTTCAGATATAAATACTTGATGTGTTCAGATATAAATACTTGATATGTTCAGATACAAAATTCATTTTAATAAAGTGGCAGTTACAATTTAAAGTTAAAAAAATTTAATAAAACTAATTATTAAAAATAACGTTATATGGTTTAAATTATTTATTTGAAAAAAATATATAATAAACTTCCGAGGGGCTGATTATTATAATGTTCATATAAACCATAGAGAATACTAACATATTACAATTAGTGCAACATATATACATATTGTATAAAAGTTATGTCCTTTTGTACACATGCAATCTCATGTGATCTATAATAACATATACTCCTCAAGATCTAATACAATGTTTGTATAAAAGTTATGTCCTTACCACTTAGTAACCATGTGATCAAGGTTTGGCCCAATTTTCGCTAAGTTGGGCTCATGTTGTCAAAACTCTTGGCTACGATCTAGTTTGGACAAAATTTCATACAAACTAGTTGTATTAGATCCAACATATAAAAAAAAGAGTGCCCATGTGATCCATGACATGATGCCTCTTGGTTAAAGGTCTCCAACATTTCAACTCCAATACTTTTTTAAGATTCTTATTCATCCAACGTAATATAGATATAAATACTTTAGTTCGTAAGTATAAATACCACACCCTTATAGTTATAAATACTTTGTTTCGTAAGTATAAATACCACAAGAATAGAGATATAAATATTACCCGCACATAAGCTAAGTCAACATTTTTTTGTCAACATTTTTTGTTGACAATTTTAGTGGTCTCCACATGCCGTTTGAGTGGTCCCCAAATGCGGGTACGAAGCAAGGATTTTTCAAAAAAAGGTGCGGGTACGGTTATTTAAGGAAAATTCATATATCATATATGTAGTTCATTGTATAGATATAAATACTTCACAATGTTACTATTAATACTTGTAAAACAAAATTACAGTTTTGGAATGGTTGTGTGGTCCCCTAATGCGGGTACGACGCGAGAATTTTTCCAAAAAGGGTGCGGGTACGGTTATTTAAGAACAATTCATATATCATATATGTAGTTCATTGTATAGATATAAATACTTGTCTTGTATAGATATAAATACTTCACAATGTTACTATTAATACTTGTGAATAAATATACAGTTTTGGAACGGTTGCGGTCCCCACAAACAGTTATGACAGTTTAGGTGCGGGTACAGTGCAGGTACTCAACTGCGGGTACTCATATCAGCTTCCAAATTCTTTCCCATAAATTGTAGAGTGGTTGCGAACAGCGAACTTCATGCGGTTTTATTGTCTTCGCACTTCAAAATCAACTTTTTTGCGCTGATTACATCTGCAAAGATTTATCAATCCCCCTAAATTAGGGGGAATTTCATGTATAACCCTCAAAAACATGGAAATTACGTATTTCTTCTCTAAAATTTTGTAATATCATATTTATCTTATACTTTAAAAACTTACAAATTTACTCATTTTATTATATTTTCTATTAAAACTCATTTTAAATTTATAAAATACCCATTTTATCTTTTATTAAAAAAAATAAAAAACTAGCAGCATGTTTTAAAAAAATGTCAATCTTCTAACTGATCTGTTTCTAAGGGCAAATAAGTCATTTCTCTATTTCTGACGCTTACACAAGTATCTACCTAAATACAACTGTGGAAGCGTTAGAAGTAGAGAATGACAAATCTGCCCTCAAAAACCGTCCAATTAGAAAACTGATATTTTACTAAAACATGTTATATACTTCTTATTTTTTTTAATGAAAAGTAAAATGGGTACTTCATAAATTCAAGTAGGTGCTTTAAACTTATTTAATGAGTTTTAATAAAAGAGACACTAAAATGGATAAATTTGTGAGTTTTTGAAGTTTAGAAGTGTAAATATGATATTAAGAATTTTAGAGGGGGAAATACGTAATTTCCAAGTTTTTGCGGGTATACATGAAATCCACCCAAATAAATTATATTTCATGTTCTCGCCACAATACCCTGCACTATGTTTTGTTATTGCCACCTCCACTATTATATATGCCGTAAGTATAAGTAAATTTCGTATATGAGCTGAAGCGAATTAAAAAGTTCGGAAATTTAATTTCAATCTGACATATCAGATCAGCTTTAAATGTTAAGATTAAATCGTTATTATTAATTTATTTGATGAGTCAAATGTTAGATGCTTTTTACCTTTCAAAGTCAAATGTTAGATGCAATACTAATAATAAACATGGCAATCAAGAGGTGTAATTGAAAAGGGGTTTATTGGTTTTTGGCCTCCGAGCAAAACACAGGATAAATATAAAGAAAAATGAAGAGAGATTGAGCATAAATTTTCTGCAAGAAAATCACAGAACCATTTATATTTCATATTTGTGTAATTCTATCATACATCCGAGTATTAAGGTTTATTTATCTTAACATACATTCTATATAATAACCGTTGATTCTTAAAGAAGAGGAAAGTCGTTTTCAATAATAATCTCAAATTGATTATCTCTTAACAACAAAATTCATATCATAATCTTATTAATTAGTCTAAATTTGTTTATCACAATCTCAATCTGTACGTTTGATGCAAATAATTTATTTTTATTTCTAATAAGAAAACTGACGAAAATACTCTTCTTCTGAAAAAAAGAAATATTTTATTTCTTAAGTTTAAATTTAACTATTAAATGTATACCAAGTGACCACAGACTAGGCATGTAGATTATAATATAGCTAATATAGTGTCTAAAGAAAATTGAGAACTTAAATTCAAAGTGTGGTTGGTGGTGTATACCTACTCCGAATTCCAAAGCCCACTCAATTGTTTATTTCAAAAGTTGACTCCATCTTTAGACATCTTATACTTGGAATTCTCAATTTGAGAAACCCTATTTTTATTCTAATTCTAGTTTCCATGCATTAATTAGCGCCATTTAATTTTCTATGATTAGATCTTGCCTCGGTCGAAGATAGTGTGTTTTTCTTTATTACAATCGATGATCATGATACTGATAGTGTGTTTCAAAATGCACAGCAAAATCACACAATCGCGCACCCCCATAAACACTAGTGATTGATTAAGTCTTTTGGAAGGAAAATTAGAGCGAAACTAGAAGAAACTATATTTATTCAATTTGTGATGTTAATTTCCTCAATTGGTGAGTGCTTCAATCCTTTCAATATTACTGTTTTAATATTTTTTCTGCCCTTCTTTGATGGATGAAACCATGAAATTTAAGAAAAAAAGGTTCATAGTCATTTTCAGAGGTTAGGTATTTCCATAATTCAAAGGTTCCTATTATGAAGCTTATCCAAATTTGGTGTACTATTCCTAAAGAATAAATCAGCCAAATATTATATTTTGAACTTGTAATCTTGAGCTTTTTATGATTCAATTTTTTTTCTTCCTTAAAATTCTCTTGCTTGATACAGGTTACTAGAGATAAAGATGGGTTGTATCTCTTCGAAATTATTAGCAAAGCCAGGGAATTTCTCAGAAACAGTCAGCCAGAGCTTTCAAAGGAGATCCAATAATGTGTTACAAGAACTAATCTCCAGTTCAGAAAGCAACAACGATCAACAGTTCCTTGCCCTTCTGTGTTCAAAAAATACAGCAACCTCTATTAAACCAAACGGGTCTGAACCGACCCAACTCAGCAAAGACCCGAATCCAGCTCCATCTCCTGATCCAACAAAGGTAGAAACTATCAATTCATGGGAGTTGTTAGCTGGTTTGGAAGAAGAAAATGAAGAAAAAGAAACAGATAATCATGAAGTCAAAAATGCAGAGCAAAATGTCGAAGGAGTTATTAATGGTAAAGCGAGAAGTTTTCGAACTGTCGAGGACTTAGATGTAATTTTGACCTCCTCAGACAGTGAAGATAGCAACAATTTTGTAATTGAAGATAGTTCCGGTAGTAGCGACAAGAGCAATAGCAGTAATTCGAGCGGTGCAAAGAGAAAAACCAGAGCAAGAGAACTTGCAGCGCTCGAATTACCAGCATTTGAATTTGGTAAAAGTGGCAGTTTGAGAGATTGGCTTTTAAAAGGAGGTCAGGTATTTTCTCCGGGTTCATACGTAACACCAAAATTCGGCTCTTCAGTTCAAAAGGAGGAGATAGTAAATAATAATTCAAAAGATGAAGAACTTGTAGGCGGTGGATGTGTGTTTGATCCCGAAATGTTGGCGCAGTTTGAAGATGCAATAGAAGAGATGAGAAGAGAGGAGGAGAGCATATTGAATGGGATTGTGGAGAGGTTAGCAGGAAATGAAGAACAGGAGAGGCCTATTATGAGTATAGGAAAAAAATTTATTGAATTAAATTGTCAAGGTAATAATGGATTTATTGGAGGTGTGTTAGTGTAGTAACCTAAACTAGAATCATTTGCTTTTGTTTGTATTTTACTATTTTACTTTCCTTTTCCGTTTTTGGGTTGGTTTTGTAGTACTATGTATAATCAAATAGCTTTAACTATGTTTATGCGAAATAAATTCCTCTCTTTCATTGCAAGTTTGGTTTTTTGAGACGCGAATAAGATGACTTGGTTAGTCTTGAATTAAACTAGTATTGTTTTGCAATAACAATTGAACTAGTTTACTTGCGGTGTTGTTTCTTTCGAGTAAATAAAGAACTAGTTTAGTAGTTTGTATTTGATAAGAGGGTCTCGTTTAATAAAATATGATTACTAACAATCTTTAAAATCGTCTAATTCTCGTCCAGCACAATTTTATACACAATTAAGTATTTATATACTTTAAAACAATGTTTTGAAAAATAAAACAGTACCTTGAATATAGGAATGTTTATATATTCCGCTAGAACATTAACATAAAAAAGAGAGGTGAAGATTGTATTCTTTTTACTTTTTGCTGCTTGATATTGTCCATGATTGTATTCTTTTTATATTTGGTGCTTGATATTGTCAAAGAAAATGAGAGATAATATTTGTGGAATTTGTAAAGGGTATTTGTAAAGGGTTCACTTTTGAATTTTCCTTGGTGTATTTTTAATAGCATCTCCAATTTATGTGTTTTGTTTGTTAATCTTCAACATTCTCCTTTTAAGTTGGGTTCGAACTTAAAATTTTTGCCGACTCTTTTTCTTTTTTCTTCTTTAGTTTCTTCCTTTTGGGCTCAAGTCTTAAATTCATTTTCACTTCTTTGGGCTGCTTCTGTTTCTTCCACTTAAAAATTTTCAGCCCAATTTATTTTTTTCATTGGGTCGATTCCTTTTTTACTAATCTCTTTTTTCCTCTTCTTTTTTGGGCTTCCGCCTTTTTAATCCTTCTTTTATTTCTTTTTTTTTCTTCTCCTCATTCTTCCAGTGAACTTCCATTCTCCTCCTTTTTTTTTTACTCCGTTTCATTTTTTTATTTTTACTTCTCGTTTCTCTCTTCTGACTCTTGCATAACTTCTTATCTTTGTTATTTTATTCTCAAACCCGATCTAGGGTTTCTTCTCTTCGTGACACGGTGTCGCTACCTTAGTTGTGCAGTGTGCGAGTTCGCCGCCGCAGTTGAGGACAAGGGCGCGGGTTATTGGATGTTTAATACCTTCCAAATTTTGTCAATTTGGATATCATTTGATTATTCATTTTAGTTGAGTTGAGATCCAGTCCCCCACAAAAAATTTCGTGCGCAGATTCAGTTTGTCGGTTTGCTTTAAGATATGTAAAAGACGCGTCTCGCGCGTAAGAGGCAGAAGATCAATACTTATTTAAGATGGTTAGATTGTTGAACATTTGAACCGCAGGCTTAGTGTAGTGGCACGAGCACTCGTTTCTCTTCCAAGAGGACGCAAGTTCAATTCTCGAAAATAACATCTAAAAGATACTGGGGTATACCAGGGCTATTTAATCAAAAGAAAAAATGTTGAACATTTTTTTCTAGCAAAGGTTTGGGGTCAACATTTCATTTTTTTATTAGCCATAAGTACAAGACGAAAGACAACAATACAAGATGAAACACAACCAGTACAATATGAAAGACAACCAGAAGATGACAAAAGACAATCAGAAAAAGAAAAAAAAAGACAACTAGAAAAAGATAAAAGACAAATCGAAAAAGATGAAAAACAACAAAGAACCAAGTTACTGCCGTTGCCTTATTTTAATTGCAAAATTGAAAGAGAACCAGAAGAACATGAAAGACAACCAGTACAAGATGAATGGCAACTATAAAAAGATGAAATACAACTAGTAGAACATGGAAGACAACTAGTAGAATATGTAAGACAACATGTGCAAGATGAAAGACAACCAGTACAACATCAAAAACATAAAAAAGAAGATGAAAGACAACAAGAAGTAGATGAAAAACAACCAGTACAAGATGAAAAACAACTAGAAGAGGATGAAATATAACTAGAAGAACATAAAATACAACTATAACAAGATGAAATACAACCAGTAATAGATAAAAGACAAACAGAAAAAACATGAAAAACAACCAATTAAATATGAAAGATAAACAACCAGTTAAATATGAAAGATAAACAATAGAAAATGAAAGACAAGCATAACAAGATAAAAGACAACCAGAAAAAGATAATGTGGAATGTGGATTCTTCGTCATATAATTTATTTATTTTTTTGCTTTGACCTCTTCGGATATTTTCGAGAGGGCACCATATGTTTTTCATTTATATTCTTTTTGTTCAAGCAAATACCACTGGGTAGACTTTTAAGAGACGAATAATACCAAGCAAGATCCAATTTCAGCTTCAATAGGATTCATCATATAAAAAATAAATGAAAAGAAAATCATTCTTGCAATTATGCTTTTAAAAAAAAACTTAAAGCATGATTGGTTAAATTATTTGTTTAATCTAATAAAAATACCATGATCTTTCTACCAATCGAAACCGTTTCTTAATATGTTTCAAATGGGCTCAATATTAAAAAAAAAAAAAAAAAAGTTAGTGCACGGCAAGAGAGATGTTCTACCGCATAAACGATAGAATTACAAGAGCTGATAGAACATTGAAACTGTTCTCAACTTATCATAAATTGTTGTTTGTAAAAACTGTGGGCCCCAATTAATGTTATCAGTATGTTGGGACCATTCCAGCCAGTGGAGCATGATTAGGAACCGAAAGGTGTTGACGAAGAAGGTAACTAGGCTGTTTCAATAAGGGACCAGACGAAGCACACTGAGAAAATAAAAAAAAACAGTGACGCTGCAACTAAATTTGGTGGATTTAGCTTTGTGGGACATTAACGTTTAAGTTAAATTTTGCTTTCCAAGCTTCTAGTAGCAAAGAATCCAATTGACACACAAATTAACACAAACGAGCGTTGTTTCATAGGAAAAGACACATTCATGGTCATGAAGCGTCTTTTACATATGCTTCATTTTGCTCGGATCTTCTAAAGTGCTTTAATTTATTGATTCTAGAAGGTAATCCGGGCATAGCTGGTATGAGTTCTTAATTGAAGACGACATATTTGGATCCACCAACTATTTTTTTTATTCCTTTACTATTGTTTTATTTATCAAAAATAAACTAGATTGTTGTTTAGTTATTTCTTACTCTTGTATCTTGTTTGTTCAATTACCAATATTTTATTGAAAATATAATTGCATTATTATAGGATCAGCTTCTATATTAAAACTGAAGGGGTCTTCTAAAGTATAGCTTTGGAGAAATCGATCGATGATGGCAAGAGATGGAGTCATTCTAGAAGGTAATAGAACAACTATAAAACCCCTTCTATCCTGACAAAATATGTAAATTCCAAATCTTAAATCCCCACAATAGAAATGGGGAGCTCAAACAATGAATTTCTTCAGAAACTTAACTCTGTTGTAGACATCCTCAAAGAAAAAAACGAGTATATCAAGGTTCATGGAAAGAGCCTGCTCCGAAACGATGCTCTCTATAAGGTATGTAAAATTTGCATATCATGAGTATGTAATTACAAAAAAAAAACAAAAAAATTAGTTTCTGGCTAACAAATTCAATTTGTTTCGTGCTTGAATTTACAGTATATATTGGAGACAACAGTGTACCCTCGCGAACACGAGTGCTTGCGGGAGATTCGTCTAGCCACAGAACAACATCCTTTGTATGAAGCTTTTCATTTTGATTGAATGATACTTACTCCAAGCATTTCTCAAATTTAGAAAACTTATTTAAAAAAATTAGGAGGTCTTTTAATAACTGGCTGATTATTCCTAAATCCATTTCAAAAATCAGAGTGATAAAGAATGCTCAATTTGAAATGTTTATGTTATTGTTGCTGATGCACGTGCAATTCAGGGCATTGATGGCAGCATCACCAGATGAGGTACAGCTTTTACAAATGCTGCTAAAGGTCATGAACGCCAAAACAGCAATTGAAGTTGGAGTTTTCACTGGTTATTTTCTCCTTGCTACTGCTTTAGCTCTCCCAGACGATGGCAAGGTAGGAAGTACTAACAAAAAAATGTTAACTGTCTATTTGATCGAGAGAACAGAGAGAGTGACCCGTTTTTATTTTAACAAAATAAATGAGGTTTCAATGACAAACAAACCATAATTAAAGTTGACAAAAGCCGTAGTTTAGGGACCTCAGCAAAAAAATTATCTTTTTAGCTATTTTTGGCAAGAATATGCTTCGAAGAAGAGCAATTTCAAAAGTTTCTTCTTTTTATACTTTCTATTCGCCAATTTTATTTATTTATTGAAAATGGTGCAGAAGACATGCAAATAACCCCAAAAGATACAATTCTATCACAAATAATGATGAGGGATGCCAGAAAAGGTTACATACAACTTCCATGTAAAGAATCATCTGTTTCTTCACGTGAGTACATAGAAATTATCTTTGCTATGATCAAAACTAGTGATGATCTATGTTTAAATTTTCTGGAAGATCATAGCAATTGATGCAGTAAGAGAGTTCTATGATATCGGCCTCCCATCTATTGAGAAGGCCGGTATGACCCACAAGATCGACTTTCGGGAGAACACTGCACTACCAGTCCTAGACCAGTTGCTTTCTGAGGTATAGATTAATGAATATAGGCGTTTTCTGAAGTTAAGTATTTTTTGTAATATACTGAAGTTAATAACAGCCCTCTAGAAAGGATTACTCGGAAAATAATTTCATTAAAAATTTGGCCTTTGCCTTCTTAATAGCATAAACTTTTTTCCTTTGCCCTCCTAGAATTCTTAGAACTTCAATGAATGAAATATTATTGACATAAGAACAGCAGCAGCCTTACTTTTATCTTTGCTACTTTTTTGATATATAAATATAAGAGTATATCAAGGATCCATTTGCATAGATATAGTGTTACTAAACTTATTCTGATGATTATGCCATACTTTACACAGAAAAAGAATGAAGGGTTATTTGACTATATATAGCATGTAGTGGTATTTAATTTCTTCTCCTGATTATTCTTATATACCTTCCAACAGGAAAAGAATGAAGGGTCGTTCGACTTCATATTTGTTGATGCTGACAAAGATAACTACATCAACTATCACGAGCGTACCATAAAATTAGTCAGAGTTGGTGGAATCATAGCTTATGACAACACTCTTTGGAGCGGGTCAGTGGCGGCCTTGCCAGACGACCCGCTCCCGCAGTTTGATCGCATGTATGCAGAGTGTGCAAAAAAGTTCAATTCCGCAATGGTTGCCGACAAGCGCATTGAGGTCTCGCAGCTCTCCATTGCTGATGGTGTCACTCTCTGTCGTCGTGTTGCTTGATGTTCTAACTTGTATAAGTTTATGCAAGCTTACAATAAATGCATCATTTTACTTAAATTCTTTCTGATTAAAAGCTGCTTGAATTTTTCTTTTGGTTTCATATTTCTGTTACAGACACGTAGGACGTGTGAGCCTACATATTGTTCTAGAAAATAAACAAAAGAAAAGAGAAAAGAAGGAAATAGTGTAATTATTTTGCTTCTGCTTCCTCTGACATTTTCCCAAAAGAAGGTTCTCACTTAAATGTTGTATTTTAAGATGCAAAGAAATTTTGTGGCAGTTTCCATCTCCCAGACTTCGATAGGCCACTCAAACTTTTCATCCCTGAGGCATGATTTGATGCCTATCTCCAAATCAAAGAATATAGAACAAGCATGAAAAATTGATAATAAGATGATGAGATTCAAATGACTTCACTTTTTAATGCTAATCATAGATTCTAGAATTGAAATTATACTAAGGGTGTTTTTCCTCAAAGAATTATACTGAGGGTGTTGAGCTGTAATCAGTCGGAGCTCTCGCATGCACTTGTGCTCCCGAGGTTATACGCTTGTCTCCATTATATACTTCGGTTTATCCAAAAAAAGAAAAGGAAAAGGGAAGTCAGAGAGTAGACATTAAAGGGGAAGAAAGCGTTGCTTCAAGTCGGGAAGCAAAACCTTATAGACCGCATTGTTCTTTAGGATAGTACGATTGGTTAAATTAGCTTTTTAAAAAAAGGTATGATTGGTTTAATTATTTATTAATCTAATAAAAATACCATGATCTTTATACCAATCTAAACCGTTTCTTAATATGTTTCAGAGGTGGCTCATTATAAAAAAGAAGTTAGTGCACGTACAGAGATGTTATCCCGCATAAACAACAGAATTACAAGAGCTGATAGCTGTTGCCTTCACTAACGACTTAATGGAGTTAAGAATAGAACATTGAAACTGTTCTCAAATTGTCATAAATTGTTGTTTGTAAAAACTGTGGGCCCCAATTAGTACCATCAGATCAGTATGTTGGGACCATTAATTCCAGCTAGTGGAGCATGATTAGGAACCGAAAAAGGTGTTGACGAAGAAAATAGGCTGTTTCAAGAAGGGACCAGACGAAGCACACTGAGAAAAGTAGTGACGCTTGTTATGCAACAGAATTTGGTGGATTTAAGTTAAATTTTGTTTTCCAAGCTTCTTGTAGCAAAGAATCCAATTAACACACACAAATTAACACAAACTAGCAAACTAATATAAGATTTGTATTTATTTTTGTTTCAAAGGAAAAGACTCATTCATGGTCATGAAGCGTCTCTTACATGAGCTTCATTTTGCTTAAATCTGCAAAAGAAATGGGGAGCTCAAATAGTGAATTTCTTCAGAAACTTGACTCTGTGGTAGACATCCTCAAAGAAAAAAACGACTATGTCAAGGTTCATCGAAAGAGCCTGCTCCGAAACGATACTCTCTATAAGGTGGGTAAAATTTGCATATCATGCATATGTAATTATAAAAATCAAAAAGTAATTTCTAGCTAACAAATTCAATTTGTTTCGTGCTTGAATTGACAGTATACACTGGAAACAACATTGTACCCTCGCGAACACGAGTGTTTGCGGGAGATTCGTCTCGCCACGGAACAACATCCTTTGTATGAAGCTTTTCATTTTGAATGAATGATACTTACTCCAAGCATTTCTCAAATTTAGAAAACTTATTTAAAAAATTAGGAGGTCATTTAATAACTGGTTGATTTTTTTTTAAATCCATTGCAAAAATCAGAGTAATAAAGTATGCTCAATTTGAAAATTTTATGTTATTGTTGCTGATGCATGTGCAATTCAGGGTATTGATGGCAGCATCACCAGATGAGGTACAGCTTTTACAAATGCTGCTAAAGGTCATGAATGCCAAAACCACAATTGAGGTTGGAGTTTTCACTGGTTATTCTCTCCTTGCTACTGCTTTAGCTCTCCCAGACGATGGCAAGGTAGGAAATACTATAGAAAAATGTTAACTGTCTATTTGTGGACAGAACAGAGAGAGTGATCCGGTTTTTTTTTTAACAAAATAAATGATGTTTCAATGACAAACGAAATATAATTAAAATTGACAAAAGCTGTAGTTTAGGGACCTCTGCTAAATTTTATCTTTTCAGATATTTTTTTGGCAAGAATATGACCCGAATAATTGATTTGTCACTATGGTCCACACCAGCGGACAATTATATATAAAGAGGGTTGAATTTTTAACTTCTTAAATGTATCACATTGGACATTACATGTCTTCAGCCGTCTAATTTTGCTTTCTCTTCATTTATCATAATCAAAGCTCATAGTTTACATACCTCTCTTTTTTCATTTAAAAGGAAAGGGATTGATGTGTCAAATTAAGGCACAATAAAAGAATAGGGTTGAGGTCCCGTCAGATGCACGGTGGACAGGGCCCTACCTGTAACTCGCTCCAGCTGCTGGTGTAGTCTGAACTGAACCGGCCTGTAAACCAGGCAACTTCACTCACTGTTTTTAGTATAGAAGGCACTGTTTCCCCAAGTATAATATGTCAATATGATCGGCTCTCTCTTGAGTACTATCTGATAAACACTCTCAAACCTCAAGAAAAAAATTCTAGAGAGAGAAAGAGAGACACAATTGGCAAGGGATTCTGCTTGGTTTTGCAAGTGAAAACCACAGGCTTTGCATGAGATGCTTGAGGCCGAGGTTCTTTAGTTGTGAAACATAGAGAAAGGCTCGATTTTCGTGGTCTTCTCCAGCCAATTATTTCTCAGAGGTTTGAAGCCTTAGGACTTGGTAGAACCTAAAAAGAAATCACAAGTTCAAGGAAAGTACTTCCCCTGTGGTATATCTATTCCCTATCCTTGTTAATCCATCACTAGTAAGATCTGATCATACTGAAGAAGCAAAAAGAACAATTGCCCCAGTATCACACATACCATTACTGGTACGGATAAGCTGCTAATAATGTCTCGTTTTTGTATCCAGATGACAAAACATGCATACAAACTGGATCATCATGTATGAAATGAGTTGGCAAGGGGCGGTATGTACCATAAAACTTTGTAAATATTTTTCTTAATTAATGAAATTGTATGAAAGAGTTGGTGTGTTAACTCTGAAATTGCGAGTTTTGGGGACTCTTTATGGAGTACTATAAGTCAACTGTGAATAAGCTTGATGAGAAGTTCCATATGAGGGTCAAGGCCATTGAATATGTTGTGAAGTTTCATTTGAGCTGCCAATATATTCCTCCCTGTTCACACCAAGACAGTACGTATATGGTACTGTACATCAGTTTTGACCTTGAAAAATTATGCAAAGACTGTTTTGACACAACAGTGAACCGAAGTTGAGATTGATAGGAATAGTTGAATCCTTAACTATAAATGTTGTTTCCTAAAATTTGTATTAGATTCTATTAGCAGCTCTGTAGGTTCCATTAATCTCTCTGTAGTCCAATTTCATGTCAGAATGGATTCTGTTTTCTGGTCAATTTGTTTGTCATGTTAGTCTGTCTATTTAAAAGTAACTATTAATATAGTTCTGTCTCCAAGAAAATAACTAATAAGGGATTTCTCAAACAAATTTGGAGCTTCTTACATAGATCAAGGATTCAAGGCACTATCACACAGCCCCTTTATTCTCTTCTCTCTGTTCTTCTTTATTTAACTCAGGTTCTGTAACTAGCATGACATCAAGCGATACGGCGGCAAAGTGTGAGACCATCAGCAATTGAGAGATGAGAAACCTCAACACGATGCCTTGTTGAATTCCTTTGTGAGATGCGCAAGCTGTCGGTCAATGTCTGACAGTGGCTCATCAGCCGGGGCCACCACAGACCCACCCCAGAGTGTGTTGTCATAGGCAATGATTCCTCCAACACGTACTAGCTTCAGTGCTCTCTCATGATAGTTTAAATAGTTTACTTTGTCAGCATCTATAAATGCAAAATCAAAGTTCCCTTTGTTTTTCTCCTGCAGTAGGTACATATAACATGCCTCAAATGCATCCATATCATCAGCAGTGTATTAATTGAAAACATTGTCAGACATGACGAGGGGTTAGAGCTTGGAATTACTTCAGAGACTAACTGGTCTAGGATAGGCAGTGCAGGTCCCTCCCGGAAGTCAACCTTGTGGGCCATACCTGCCTTCTCTATTATCAGGCAACCAATTTCATAGTACTCGCGTTTCATGTCGATTGCTATTATCTGTTAATTAACGTGTTAATAACTTATTTTAAACAAGATCATGATTTGTAAACCTCCTATAATTCCTCATTGCAATTGCGGACCCACAATCCCTAACAAACTGATTGCAAGATATGTCCAGTAATTTTATATGTTTTGTCATTCCAAAAAAATGAAGATTAACAGACCTTGCCATCACTGGGAAGTGCAAGAGCAGTTGCAAGGAGGGAGTACCCAGTGAAGACCCCTATCTCCAGTGTGTTCCTTGCATTCAAAATTTTCAACAACATTCCAAGAAGCTGTGTTTCATCAGGTGCTGACGCCATCATATACCTATTTGAGTACAATTCCAATTTCAACACAATTTCTCCACAAAAATAATAAAGAAACAAAAAAATAAATACATCAGTTCCATAACCAAAAGGTCAAAAAGGCCTTCTTTTCCCTAAAACATCAGAAGTTAACCCAACAAAGAAAAGATAGGTTATATTGACAATAAATTTATTTCACAAACGTCAGAACTGACAAAAAGTTTATCAAAATTAAACAATAAAATTAAAATACAAATAAAAATAGATAGACAGCGTTTCAAATTTGGTGTAATTTGATAGTAATTGGTCATAAATCGAGCAACTTCAAAAATCATTCGGTTTATAGACACTTTATCGAAGACCAAATAAAATCTGAAATCTGACTAAATTAGATATATGTCTATCTAAATGATATATAACATATCTAAGTTTTCAATTTTTAATATATTTTTTCCAAAAAGAATTATTCTTAAAGCGATGTTATTGTACTATGCATAGCGCACATTGGTCTGTACTTTGGAACAATATATTCGTTTTCAAAATCCAAACAGTCGACCTGAACCGTTCAACATGATCTCCATATGAAAATATACTTGCAAACTAAATTATATATTTTTCAGAATTTTTTTATGATTTGTTTAGATAGGTAAAAAATCAATTGATCTAAAGATTCTAGACCATTCAAAAGTAGTGATTTTCTACCTATCTAAAAAAATCATAAAAAATTCTAACAAATGTAAAATTTAACCTGCACGTATATTTTCAGATCATGTTGAACGATTCAGATCATTGTTTTGACTTTGAAAACGTAGATATTGATCCAAGATACAGACCAATGTGCGCTATGCATAGTACCATAGCCTTGCTCATGATTCTTATATCAATTAACCACAATTCTAGCACACTGCATGCATCTATAGTTTGTATGGTACATTTATTCAATATTTTTGACAGACATCATGAAAACTTTCAAATCAAAATACAAAATTACAGATGATTTCATCGCTCATTTGGATATGATATATATAAAATTTGATCTAATACAAAAAAATTGTCTGATTGTCCATTAAAATGACTAAAATTAAACCGTCAAAATTTTCTAATACTGATGAATGGAGTACAACTAGGGTGTTCCTAAGTTCACCAAGCCTCTTTGTGAACTCAACTCTAAAACATATCGGAATGGCTTAAAATGGCGAATCCGAACCGTTGAAACCCATCTACCTTACAAGTGATGCATCACATACAAAAAATTTAAACTTTCAAATTAATTTAGTATAAAGTCAAGCGGTAAAAAAACGTTCAAAAAATGAATACATTAAAATTAATTTATAAACCTTCTAATTTTGACCGTTTGACTTCATACTAAATTAATTCGAAAGTTTATATTGTTTTGCATGTAGATGCCTCACTTGTAAGGTAGATGGGTTTCAACGGTTTGGATTTGCCATTTGAAGCCATTCCGATAGGTTTTAGAGTTGAGTTCACAAAGAGGCTTGGTCACCTTAGGAATACCCTAGTTCTACTCCTGATGAATGTTTAAATGATCTTGAATTGTGCCAAATTTAATACCCATGCAGCCATGCTCTGTTAGAAGTACAATTTTAATTTACTCAATTTGAAAAATATCATTAATAATACTAAATCAGTGTACCATAAAACTGAATATTTATTGCTAAATAATGAATTCTAGAATTGAAATTATACCGAGGGTGTTGAGCTGTAATCAGTCGGAGCTCTCGCATGCAGTCGTGCTCCCGAGGGTATACGCTTGTCTCCAGTATATACTTCGGTTTATCCAAAAAGAAAAGAAAAAAAGGAAAAGGGAAGTTAGAGAGTAGACACCGAAGGGGAAGAAAGTGTTGCGTCAAGTGACTCAAGTCAGTAAAAGAACCTTATAGACCGCATCGTTCTTTAGGAGAGTCTTGCTGTCAGAGGCCGCCATGAGTGATTTCTGAGAGAAGTCAAGAGGCTTTTGTAAAACCTGGCGTTAGGTGTTGATTTTCTTACAAATCCCCGATTAGGTTTCGCGTGCAGCGGTGCAGGTAATGCAAAGAGGCGAGAATTGGAAAAGGGAATGAGAAATTAGTTATATCAAATATTTTGGAGGATCTCGAGTTGCACGCTGTCATCACGAGACTTTTATTGCGACTGCCGGATTTTGGACGCGTGTATTTTTTTTGCCCTTTTTCTGATTTCCCCACGCTATTCAGCCTTCTCTTTTTTATACTATTTTTGTCTTCTTATTTTTTTTAGGGGAAATCGGTTATATACCCATCAAAAGTTTAGAATTTGGATATTTGCCCATCAAATCTTCAAATTGGGGTAAATTTCTAATACAATATGGGTAAATTTGGATATTTTTAAAACTGATAATTTGGAAATTTACCCATATTGATATTAAAACTGATAATTTAAAACAAAAATCTGTATTAAAAATATTCAAATTCTTAACTTTTGAAGATTTGATGAGCAAATATCCAAATTCTAAACTTTTGGTGGGTATATAACCGATTCCCCCTTTTTTTTAAATGTCCCAATCCTACTATTTATTAATTGAAAAAATCAATAACTGACATATAAAAGGAAACATCTTTTTTAAAAATAGATAATAAACAACCACCAAAACCATCTATTTTTAGGTTTGATCATCTATGGCTAAAAGATGGTGATTTCAATAGAATTGTTGTTAAATGGTGGAGTGAATTTCCACTTATTACAGATAATTTAGGACATAGTTGGCAAAATAAAATAAACTACGTGAGAAGAAACATTAGAGGTTGGGAGAAATTTTTTGAAGGTCCAAATAGAAAAAAAAAGAATTTCTTAAATAATTAAGAGAATTTACTACTATGGAACATTGAGTATACACGGTTAAAAAATGATGTTATACACGGTTTTGCAAACGTATCTGTGGGCGTCGTGTATGAAAGGATCGGTGAATGTCAGTGTTCTAAATAGCGGCGCTATTGCGTCGGACCTTAAACGCTAAGATATGGGATAAAAGTGCGTTATTTCAGCTACGACCGCTATAGCGGTAATAGCAGTATGCTATAGCGTGCAGCGCACGCTGTGCTACATAGGCTTTTATTTCAAGGCTCAAATTGGAAATTTCTTATAAGGACCATTTTTTAAGGTCTAGATTGTTTTTGCTTCTAAATAAAAAAAATATAGATAGTTTTTGACATGATACTTAGTAGGTTATGAATAGAAAAAAAAATTTTGGTTTATGTTATGATGCTTAGGTTATTTTGAATACAAAAAATAAATAGTTTATGATACTACTAGGGATATTTTGAATAGTAATTTGAATTTTGCACTGGTTTAATATGAATATTATAATTTCTTAATCAATTTGGTGTTACTTATTGCTTATGAGACTTTAGATAATATTGATATTAGTAGAATTATATAATATAATTTTTGAAAAAAAAAAACACTATGTATAGCTTTCGGGATAGCTTTTTTTTAACCTTCCTGCGATGACGTGATAATCGCTATTTAGAACCTTGGTAAATGTACACGGTTGTAGAGCCATGTACGTTTTTCCAAAAACAGTGCGCCGATTTTTATCGCCAAACACTCATCATATACAGCTTCTTATTAAAAATTGTGTATGAAAACACTAATCCACACGGATTTTTATAAAAAAATGTGTATAATTCATTTTTTTTTAAATGCAAATGTAGATCTGAATTCAAATTAAACACTACATTCACCAATATAACAAAAACACTAAACTGAAACTATGAATTTAGACAAAACATATATCAAAAGCACAACATTTACAATTTCATTACACAAATTGTTATATTAACAACATCCTAACTAAAAACAATGAAAACACAACAAAAAAACATTAGAACTGAGAATTTATACTTTTACATGAACAATGTCTAAGACAAAATATGTAAAGGAATACAAAATCGAAAATTAGAAAGGAAAACTTAATCGAAAACTTCAACTCAAGTTCCGAGGCTCTTCCTTTTTTTATAGCATAAATGTTGTAGATCTCCTCGTGAGTTTTTTTTATATCATACACTCGAGCGATGAGTTATGTCCGTTTGAAGTTTCTTCGTCTCCGATCGTCTTTTCGGTGAAGATATTGTCTCCCTTGCCTTAGCTCTCGACCTAGCCTCGTCTGTTTAGAAAATATGCGTCAGAGAAATACATGTACAGGGAAGAGATGTTTTAGAAATGAGATAAATGTCTTAGAAAAAAAGTAGATAGAGATGCATTATAAAAAGGCACGGATCGATGACATGGAAACTTTTGTATTTTTTTCATCACACACGGATCATACAATAAAATCGTATACAATTAATTGGGTTCAATTGTACACAATTTTTTAATAAAGAACTATGTATGATGACGGAGCACATTGATACATGGTTCTTTATTAAAAACCGTGTATGAATGTTAGAACTTATCTTCGAAAGCGCGCTTTCTTGCTTTGAACACATATTTAATAAATTTTTTGAGAAAACGTATATAATGTACAGTGTATGATTAGCATTTTTTGTAGCTAGTAGTGTTTAGAACATCTCCAATAACAGATTTAGATGTGTCTGAAAGACTAACTGGCAACAATGTAAAGAAATATTGGATCAAATGTGTGTAGAAGAAGAGATTTATTGTAAGAATAGGTCTAAACAAAGATGGTTACAAGAAAGGGACTTGAATACTCCATATTTTCATAAGATAGGTCGTAATAGAAAGAAAAAACAAACCATAATAAATACATGGCCAGATGAATGAGATTCTTCCACAAGTCCGAACAGTAATTTATCATCTTATTAGAGAATTAAATTTAAAAATGAATTTATTATTCTTAATATCTAAATATGAGTTTATGAAAATTTCAAATCTATATGAAATTTTTTATTAAACTGAGATGATAAACTGTGTATATATATATATATAGAGTATGGCTAATTTGCTTCCGGAAGCATTTCGACCGAAGTGTTTACGGGGGCATATCTTAGTATTTGATATCCAAACAACAAATCCAAACCGTTAGATGTTCAATCTATATTAAAATGTACTTGGAGACCAAATTTTACATTTTTTGGAATTTGTTTACTATTTATTAAGCTGGTTTTCAAACTGTTGTTTTTCAATGCTGCAGAAATTTAATAAAAACAGCGGTTTTCAAACCAGCTTAATAAATAGTAAAAAATTCCAAAAAATGTAAAATTTGGTCTTCAAGTACATTTTAATATAGATTGAACATCTAACGGTTTGGATTTGTTGTTTGAACATCAAATACTAAGATATGCCCCCGTAAGCACTTCGTCGAAATGCTTCCAGAAGAAAATTAGCCATACTCTATATATATATATATATATATATAGAGATGAGCTATGCTACTACGTGGAGTAAAACGCGTTTGTACTTCACACCGTATTTTTATTTTGAAAGTCCAAACGACCGATCCGAACCGCTCAACATGATCTCCATATTGAAATGTGCTTGGAGACCAAATTTTACATTTTTTAGAATTTTTTTACTATTTATTAAGCCACTTTGAAAATCTGAAAATCCGGGTGAACAGTGAAAAACAGTAAAAAATTCTGGACTGCCGGATCAGTGATTTCAAAGTGGCTTAATAAATAGTAAAAAAATTCTAAAAAATTCTAAAAAATGTAAAATTTGGTCTCCAAGCACATTTCAATATGGAGATCATGTTGAACGGTTCGGATCGGTCGTTTGGACTTTCAAAATAAAAATATAGCGGCGTGGAGCACCAACGCGTTTTACTCCATGTAGTAGCATAGCTCAATTCTATATATATATATATATAGAGTATGGCTAATTTGCTGCTGGCAGCATTTCGGCGAGGTGCTGCCGGGGGCATATCTGCCATACTGATGTTTAAACAACAAATCCAAACCGTTAGATGTTCAATCTATATTAAAATCTACTTGGAGACCAAATTTTACATTTTTTGGAATTTTTTTACTATTTATTAAGCCACTTTGAAAATTGCTGATCCGGGTGAACAGTAAAAACAGTGCAACCAAATTCTGGACCATGTGATCAGCAATTTTCAAAGTGGCTTAATAAATAGTAAAAAAATTTCAAAAAATGTAAAATTTAGTCTCCAAGTAGATTTTAATATAGATTGAACATCTAACGGTTTGAATTTGTTGTTTGAACATCAGTATGGCAGATATGCCCCCGGCAGCACCTCGCCGAAATGCTGCCAGCAGCAAATTAGCCATACTCTATATATATATAGAGTATGGCTAATTTGCTGCTGGCAGCATTTCGGCGATGACACACGGACAGCAAATTAGCCATACTCTAGGGTTGATGCCTCGGAGATGACACACGGACAGAACATGAGAACACAGTATTCTGTCCAATTGAGGCTTCTAGCACGTGCAAGTTACCGTGTGATCATCCCTGATTATCACCGTGTATTTGAAATTAGCCTTGGTAAATCGGCCAGAATCGTCAGGTATGAAAGCGTGAACTCTCTCTTGTGTGGAGGTTACCTCGAACTCGTTGTAGTTGCCAAACCCCCCAAGCGTCTTCATTTTATCGGACCTCTCGAACCGTTTGTTAATCAGCTACGAAAAATTAAAAAATAATGAAGAAGTCAGATTTTTTTAACGAAGTTCATAAAAAATTATGAAGAAAAAACTACAAATAAAAATACCTGATGCACACGACATGAGAACTGTTGACCTTGACTGGCTTCAAATTCCGCTTTGGTCCTCCTTTGCGCAAACCATGTGAGACATTTGTAAAACGTGTCTTCAATTATTGCTGTCACCGGTAACTTACGAGATGACCTGAAGACATTATATAGCGACTCAGACCCGTTTGTAGTCACAATTCTCCAACGGTAACCACCGTCCAGTGCTTGGAATATCTTCCATGATTTCGGGCACTCGTTCTCATCTTGATCCAAATATTTACCCACACCGTCCAGCCAATTGAGGGCAATATCACATACATTCCCCATTGCTTGCATTCCTTGCTCGTATCTCCTCATCTTCCTCTTAGCCACACATATCCTAAAATACCGGATTGCCGCATCACTGCAACCGTTCTTCTTCATGTTCTCGGCTATGTGAGTAACACAAAGACGGTGAACACATTGATCATGATCCTCATCGTTCCACCCCAGATCATCTTGTCTGAATACCTTCTTGATACCCTTTCCTCTATCAGTGATGACACACATGAATCTGGAGCGAATTACATTGGGGCGCAACCATTGCATGAACCATGCACAATATTCGAAACTCTCTGATTCTACCAGTGAAAAAGTCAACGGGAGGAGCTGGTTTTCTGCATCGTACCCGGTTGCAATCAACAATTTGCCTATGGTAAAACAATCAAATTAATTTCATGAGAGCCGAAATCAACTAAATTAAATAAAGTTAAAACAATCAAATTAGTTACCTTTATACCGGCCTGTCAGGAAACATGCATCAATGGTGATGACCGGTTTGATATGTTGAAAAATAGCTATGCACGGTCCAAATGCCCAAGCCGTTCTATGGAAATACTTGTATGGTCCAGGTTTACCGATGGGAAATGAGGTCACCTCAAACAATGTTTCTATCAAGAAAATAAAAAAAATAAGTTCAATTGTTGATTAACAATCAAATGACGTAAAGAAGGAAGGAACAATATAGTACCTGGGTTGCTTCTTTTGATTGCCTCCAATAATAAAACTATAAGAGCGTATGACCCCTCCCAACTACCAAATTGACGGGCAATTGCCAACTCACGGCCACGCCACAGTTTGTTGTACGCTGGTATCTGACCGTTGTACCTTTCAGCAACATCAATCCTGACAGCTTGAATACTCAAATCAACATCGTTCCTCATGTGAGCCGATATACACTCGGCAACCATACTAGCCGATAACTGGGCGTGATTTGTTCTTGTCGCATCCGCGTGAAATAAATGTTTTGTTGGGCACTTGGAGACACGCCATTGTGTTCCATAACCTGTGGCCTTTGCGAGTATAACCAGCCACAGTAACTGTCCGCGCACTTGAACCTAATTCTTGTGGTGTCACTGTGCGTATTTCTTATCTCTTTGTTGCAAAGTATGTGAAACCTGGCAATTGCGCTCTTCATTTGCTCTTTTGAGTCATATGTTTGTCCCACAGACAATTCATTCTCATACTCTGCCCTCCTTCCAAACAAACCCGAATTTGCTTTCATAAACCCTGATGTGTCATTGAAGGCCGAAATCGGGTGCTGAAACCCGCGATCCATCCTGAAAGTCTGCTCTCGTCCAAGCATAGGCCCGGTATCTTCCTCGTCACTATGATCACTCATACCCTCAGGATCAATATCACCCTAATTTTCCTCTGCCTCTAGTAATTCTGGATCCACTGTTTCATCGGTTTCATCCGGATCACAAGATTGACCCCAATGAGCGGTCCGACTAGATGAAGGCTGGTCAGTCTGGGGTGGGGCCCGACGGAAGGGTCGACTATTGGAGGGTCGGTCCCTCTAAACTGGGGCCCGACTACTGGACGGTTGGTCAATTTGGACAGGGGACGGACTAGAGCCGGATGAGTTACCCCGACTACGACCCTGGATTAACCTCATAACTGGGTTGGAACACCGGGCTCTGATAACCTCCATATATAGGTCAATTATCTTGTATGCACCCCAGAAAAACTCATGGTTTGGTTGTACAATACCTGCTAGACTCCCTCATTTTGAATTGGAAATAGTTGGAACCAGGTTTGTGATGAACTAGTCGGCATGCTAATTTTGGCATTAATTTTAAGGTCATACTGACCCTGATCCAACCCCAAATTCTGACATATACTTGATTTAAGTCCCACATAATCAGTACCCGGCAATACCGGAATCACAGTAACAGGTCCGATACTATAGTAAACCCTATTAGGACCTGTTAAAACATCTCCACCAGTATAGATGGATACCATAAGAGCCATTTTCAATTCAATACAGAAGAAACCTAAAATTAAAAATTAACTAAATTAATTATTAACCTACTGAAAATAAAAATAAAAAATTTAAAAGAAGAGAGAAAAAACTTACTGATCAGAGATCTAATCCAGGAGAGAGAATGTGTGACAGTGTGGAATGAAATTTCGTTGTAATTTCGGGGCTATAAAGAACAGGGTTTGCACCGGCATATTGCGGACCCATTTAAGGGTCCGCACCGGCATTCTGCGGCCCAGCTGAAATGGGTCCGCAGAATACCGATGCGGCCGTGGTAGAAATCTAATTGCCGTGGTTATTTGGTTTATTTTTTTTTTTTGAGAAATGTTATAAATAAAAATTTCGGTGTAAAGTACTCGTACAACTTAAGATTGGTGCCACCAAAATCGAAATAAAATTAAATAAATGGATAAAAGGAACGGAGTGGAGCGAACCCCAATTCCACTTTGTGTTAGTCAGGGACAAGAAGCAGGTAAGTTCCTTCGTGTCATAGGTGCTTCCTTGTTGTTTCTCAAAAAATAAATCAACTTCATTAAAACAAATAAGGGTGATATCGTAAGAGTTTCTCACACTTTTGGCTTTTGCCAATTCTCATCTTATTTATTCTTTTATTTATCTTTTGTATCATTGTTTTTTTTTTTAATTAATACACATTGATAATTCACATAAAATTAATGATATTTATTAAGCAGCAGCTCGTAGACTACCTGAAAAATAATATTTATTATTCAATTTATATCTGACATAAGAAGACAAAATAGGAGCAATACTTGAAATGATGACCCATAAAAAACACCTATACTGAGATCAGCTAAAACAAGATGAGATATTCAAAAGAAATTACTAAACAGCTTAGTTGCAATCAGTATCCTAAGCTATATAGTTAAAAATCTAAAGTTGCAATTGATTTTATATAAAATCAAAAGATCAATTGATAAATGTACTAAAAAGGAATAAATTAATTTCCTCAGTCTATTTATGAATTGCCAAAAAATTCAAACGAATTTAAAAAATTATATCATCAGTTTAAATTTTTATGGAGAGTCTTATCCAGTGTTGAAAAAAAAAGCTTGAGAGATGAATTTTGTATGCGGCCCATTCTATATGGGGCCGAATTTTTATTCTTTTCTGCAATCGCAAAGAGCCGCTTGATTTCCGTGTGGTAATTTCATTTTTCTAATTATAGTAAACTGAAATCTAATTTTGTGATTAATATATTTTTTGTTTTCTATGAATGAACAAAGACAATAATTTTGTATGCGAATGCGAGCCATGTTCCCCATATGTCATCAGCAGTTAATTGTCAGCGATGAAATTCCTCGACACAAACTTGTTGAGTTCTGACCGGTATCCCCGGATCGAATTTCATCTCTAATGGGTACAAGGAAGGGAGCTTTCAATTGTCCGACTGCTGCTAAAAGGCAATAGCCTAGTGCGTTGAAACTGGAAAATGGAAATTCCATCATTTTGTATAACTGGAGAGGAATATTGACTTGAAACAGATACACGTGCGACCCCCACCCCACCGCCTCGTGTCCACGTTCTAGTCACGTCCTGTCCTTCTGATAAAATTCCTAATCTAATTCTACTCCTTTTCACGTATCGCAACAGCAAATTTAGAGTTCCAATTACCAATGAAATTCCTTCCTGTGATATTTGTAAGACTTTCGAGTATTCTCGAATTATTGACCTCATCATTGATATTTGATACTACCCCTACTACAACATTTTCCTGAGACGCTATTGTGTAACAAAAGTTCGTTACGCGGTGAGCTCCTTACTAGTTTCAGGTTTTCAGTTGAAACTCTATGACTCGTTACATACTTTAATTTACCAAACAATTTCCGAACCAGTTATATTTTCCTCCGAACTTTTCCCTCGACCTTGATCGTGATAATAATAAAAAGCTAAAAATATTTCAGGATGAAGAAAAGTAAATTTCTTTTTTCTTATCCTGCTGTCCTCTACTTCGCGGAATTCTAGGGTTGAACTCGTCCCCTCGGATCTCTGATCTCTTTCCTCCCAAAATCCACCTCGAAAATCGTGCGAAATTTCCCGACCTTTATGGTTGTAATTTCCCAAATTTCCTTTCCATAAACCCCTCTTTATTTCGCGCCACCTTCTATGGATTCAGACGAGCTCAACCAAGAAGAAACAACTACCGAAGAAGCTCCTAGGAAACCAACTACTTCCAACGGTGAATTGGATTTCCACCCCAATTCCGGTGATTTGAAATCCAACGGGAGCTTAGAGGAACCGGTTGGATCTCCGTCCACTGCCCCGGAGCAACCGGTGAATACTAAGAAAGGTAAAGGTTTGAGGAAATGGAGAAGGATTAAACGAGAATTCATCAAAGAAGGATCAGCTGAATTCACCAAGGAGGGATCACCGTCTGATTTATCTGATATAGCGCAATTAGCTCAGATGCACAAGCGGCGGATCCCACTTCCAGATTCTTCTAGAAACGCTCCGCCTGGAGATGAGCGGGACGACGTAGAAGGAGAGAGCTCAGTGGCTTCAGTTGAATCAAGAAACACTGGATTGAATGAGGTTAGTGACTATGCGCCGCCGTTTGTGCCATCTAAGAGTCCAGAGGATGAACGTCCTTTGATGTTAAATGAGCAGCCTCTGTTTTCGATTGGGGCCATAGATTCTGACAATAGTGAAGATCGGAGCAGTAAATCCTCCACGGCAGCCAGTGCACCAAAAATACGGTATGACAGTCTAGGGTTCGGAAGAGAAAGAAACCGTTACAAAGGCTCCTCAGTGTTTGGCACCAGTCAGAGAGGCTCACGTGCCAAAGGGGAAACTGGTAGGAGCCACAGGTTAAAGGCTGAGGCTGAGAATTCAAATTCGAATTCAAATCCGGTGAGTAATGGAAAGCACAGTGATAAATCAGTAAATTATGATGGGGGGGATAATAGTGATGAAGGATTGCAAGGGGAAGAGGTACGATCGGGGTTTTACAAAGAGAATGGAGGCATGGAGAATCCAGGTCACGATGAATTTGGGCCCGCTTTTGAGGAAAGGAAGGATGTGAATAACGATTCGGAGAATCCAAGTCTGGACCCATTTGTCGAGTCAATCATGTTTCTGCAGACTGTTCAGGAGGCGCTTGAAACAGGTACAGTTTGGTTTTTGACTTGGGGATTATTTTATTTTTAGCATAGTGGTACATAAACCAGCTTGACTGGTATGACATGAATACTAGAAACCTTTTGGCATTCTCATTAAAAAACATTACCAGTGCCAGGTCTTAGTGCAAATACCTATATGGTGTGCAATCAATCTAGTAATAGTTAAATCTTCCACCTCTTAATGTTCTTCCACTAATATTTTGCGTTATATTTCTAATTTTTTTGTTTATATTCGAAAAATGGTACAGTGAGCCCCTTCTGTAGTCCTATTATATGCAATAGATGTTAGTGACATGAAAAAAAAAATGATCTAGACCCAGTAGTCGGCTTTTAAAAATATCCATATGCTGGCTTACAGTACATATATTCGGCCTACTACTAATCACTTGATAGTAGTTAATTTACCTCTTAGTGTTCTTCCACTAAAATTGTGTTATATCTATTTTATTGTTTATTTTCTTGGTACAATATGTGCCCCTTCTTCGTTATTTAAATGCAACTGATTTTAGTTGCATGTTAAAAAATGGGCAAGACCCGGTTGCCGGCCTTTAGAAAATCCGTCTGCTTGGCAGACAGCACATATTGTTAGCCTACTACTACTCTCTTGGAGGAACCACCAAGGGGTTCTTTTGTCCTTTGATAATAATAATTTTGGTATGGTATGGGATTTTCTGTTTGTCCTAATAAAGTATTCCCAGTAAGTGGTTGGCATGAAGTAGTTAGGTCTAAATTAATTAATATTTTTCTTCCATGTCCTGTTGTTTGGTCTTTTCCATATGGTAATATTTTTCTCAGTAAGTGATCGGCATGTAGTATGTTTTTGATTCAGCACCCTGAAACGGTTGTTATGTGCCCTTACCCTTGAAAACAAGACATTTATTGTCTGCATATTACAATCCATAATCTCTTTGTTGATTATGTCACTATTTTGTAAATCCTTTCATTGTGAATAATAAAATAGTAACTTACTTTCATATGTTTTCAAAGTATAATACAAGTACAGCTTAATGTATCAATTTATTATGCACGGATAGTGTATTTGTTTCATTCAATTTTTAAATTTGTAATATTTTCCAATTGGGTAACAACTACTTTGTTTTTTTGTTTTACAGAGGAAATCACTATCTGATGAATTAAAAATTCAGGAATTATTAGAGTGAAGCACGAATTTTTGTATAAGCCATCATTTTTCTGGAGTATTAATTTCACTAACAGGGAATGCATAATGGCTTAACGTGAAATGGCCCAATAGATTCCTAATTCATTAATAGAGCTCAACTAAGCAACCATTAGAAGTTAGGATTAGATATCTAATTACAACCATAATTCTCTGCTTATGCTCTTTTCTTATTTGTCAGAAATCGGGAAGTTCGTAGAAATAGAGAAAGAAGCCACTGGAGAATGTGAAGAGGCTGAATTGGGCGAATCCTTTGATTCAAATATCGAAATTAATGCACTTAATGAGAAGATAAACAGTCTAGAATCTGAACTAGAAGCAGCATTAACCACTCTCAGGGAAAAGGACTTGAAAATAGTAGAGCTCAAATCGCACGTAAACCAAATGCAGATGCAACCTGAGCTGGACCAGCTCATTCAAGAAAAACTGGAGGCTGAAATCAATTCCCTTGTGATTTCAAAGACAACACAAAAATGGAGAAGAGTAGCTGAGGATCAAATTGCATTTTATGATGAAACAAAGTCTCTCTCATCAGACCATAAAAATTTGACTGTTAAACTCAGAGAAACTGAGAAAATGGCGGTGGTGCTGAAAGAACGTGTTGAAGAACTGGTGACTGTGTTGAACGAAAAATCTTGCACTGTTGAGGTTCTGAAATTTAAGAACTTCACTTATGACACCTCTCTTGTTTTTTTCATGGAGTTGGTGCTGTTGGTGCTCATGATGTTGATGTTTATCATGCACCTCTTGCCAACTTCTAGCGATATTGTGCCCACATAAATTAGTTATCTTTTTCTCTTCTTTTGTTGGTCGTTTCTTTTTGTAAGATTTCATTTCATGTTTTTTTTTATTACTGTAAGATTTGTTAGGAAAACAGAGGTATTTTCTGCCTTATAAATTTTCTTTTTGTAAGATTGAGTAGATCATACCAATGATGCAATGTATTTTACCTTTTGGTCCTCAAAGAGGGTATCCTTCCATAGCACGGATATTTGTCTTGTTGGTCTTTTTCCAAATACATTTTTTTCTTGTAAGATTGAGTCGTGTTAGTGATGATATGCCATTTTAATTTGGTCGTTAAAGAGGGTTCCCACATATAGTATGCACATTTCTTATGTGCAATCATGCTGTTAGCTAAATACAAGAAATGGTTCCTGGTGGATTCCTAATTCTTATTTTGAAATGGGTATCGTGCTAGTTCTAGTAGGCCTATTGAAGTAAGGAGAAGTGTCATTGGTTGACAAACTGATGTTATACAGGACAAGTTACCAGAATCTGTACAAGGTATTGAGCTGAGGTTGCCTATGAATCTGAGTACCTTACGTATACACTTAGGTTTGAATTTTGGGGACCACATGGTAGTGATTTTGCTAGGAACACCCGCTTTGGTGACTTTTCCATTTCTTTTTTTCTTTCTTTTTTTCCTTTTTTTTAGAACATGGAAATATTCCCAAGGGGGATGTTCTTCTTGGATAAAAAAAAAAACACCAAATCTGCCAAATCAGTTTGTCTGTGAGACAGCAACTCCCCCTTCCATGTATATCTTCCATTGGCCATCGAATTCCGTGAGGAGCAAATATTCCACAAGGAAGCCCAATCCCAAGTGTATGTTTCATGGTTACTTCGAAGGTTTACGTAAATTGTCTATTCCCTTAAAGGCTAACAATATATCTATTAGGCAAGATGAGATTTAACATCCACAATATCTTAATTATACCGCGCGCTGCTTCTCTAAGAAGAATTGAACTTGTCTTTTTAGGAAGCATCTAAGGAAAAATTCAAGTGAATATCAAGTGCTTTCTTGAAATACCTGTTTTGTCTTTGATCTCTCTCTCTCTTCTTAATTATACCTGACTCAACTAATGAACATAGCTAACATTCATTAGCATGAGAAACTTTAGGTGATTCAAGTTATCAAATTCTCATTTGTCTCCTTTCTCCTCCAAATCTCATGTGATGTTCCTCGACAATGAAATTCTCCATGCAAGCATTCTTAAAGGCTCAGATTTAAACAAAATGATCTCTGAATCTATGAATGAGAAGCCATGGTTCATGTCGGGCTTGATTCTTGGTATTGGTTCACTTTTTACTTGTTTGTTTTACTTGAATTATGACTTCTAAAAGGTATCTGGTTGAATTTGCTTAAAGGTGTTTTGTGATTTTCTTAAACCAAAAACGTTAATGTGCTGATTAATTTTGTTGCTACAATGAAAAAATGTTCATAAATAGAATGGCCAGCTTTTACAAAAGATATTGCTCGTGAAAGGATAAGTGAATTCTTAAATCAACTTGTTGTCCTCTTCAAATCTAGTACTCGGCCTTCTAAAGGTCGTCCATCAGCTGGCAAAACCTTACTTTGCTCTAGTCAGTGGCGGAACCAAGGCCTGGGCCAGCCTGGGCCCTGGCCCCCCCTTGGCCCAGAAAAATATAGAGCCCTTTAATAAAAAAAAAAAACTGGCACCCCCTCTGTCGGGCACTCTTGGATTTCAACCGCCTGTTGGCTGCAAAAACTGGCCCCCCCTACCGATCATTCCTGGTTCCGCCACTGGCTCTAGTTGAATAATAACATAAAGACAATAAGTTCTAGACAACGAGATCCTTATGTTTTTGAAATTGTCGAGACTTCCTGTTAGTGTAGTTCGAGCAAAGGAGTCACGTACACGGAGATGATTATGAAGCAATCAATGAATTTTATAGTTCTAGTTCAATTGAAGATACTAATGCAAGTTGTTTGTTCTTTAATTTGTTCATATATGCGGGGATAAAATATTTAAGTAAACTATATGAATATGTAACAATTGGATTTTTTTTTTTTTTTACTTTTTATCTTAGTAGGTTTTATTTAGTTTGTAGAAACTTTTATTTTTCAAACATTTTCAAAGAATTATAAATGGTGTTTAGAATAATTATTTACTTATGTGTTCAGTGGCTAGGTCTAATATTATTATTTTTCAAGATAAATTTTACAAATGAGTTTCAATCCATTAAATAACTGCAATATTTAGTAGCTGGTGTTACATTTTAAGCTTCCTTTTGTAATTACCTATAAGGAAATCTTTCTCTCATGAAGGACTTGCTTCCTTTAATAGCTATGTTTATTAATGAAGTCATATATATAGAGAGAAAGAAATAGATATATTAGAAAGAGCCTCTGCACTTCAATTAAGATATATTATTCCTAAAAAAGAGTCGTTTTTTAACTTATCATAGCAAACATAATAGGAGCTGTTTTAGGGATGTTGGAGGGAAATTAGTAATTTTGCATGTCCCTTCACAGTAAAAAATAGTAATTTTATCATTTATACTTGTTTATTTTTGTAGGTACTATTACTTTTCAAACCTTTAACACTTCATCATATTCCCAACCTCTCAACGTAACCTTAACCTCAAATTAAATTTTTATCTTCTATCTTCTGAACAACCATTAAAGATTAAGAGAAAAGGTTTCCTTACCCACGCCTTTGTCCCCGCTTTTTACTCACAATTTGTCTTATCCACTTTTTAACAAACTTTAGTAGTACGATACGACATCATTTTATAAATTTTTCATCCCATCTCTCTATTTTGAAACCCATCAGAAAAGCTTGAGAAGAAAAAAAAACGAATGGCTACTTCTCCGACTCCGATCAACCTTTCCACGGCGAGATCCTCGCACCGTCATTGTTGTGTTCACACCGGAGACTCTGTTGCTGCCGCTGCCGTCTCCCCCGTTCTGATCTCTCTCTCCTCCCTCTACAGATTTGGCAATACTTGATCTATGCAATAGTTTTCAGTTCTTTATTTTACATATCTAGATTGATTCATGCAGCTTGTTCAGTTAGTATTTCAGATGATGCAATTGTTGTCCAGGATTCTTGCAATTATTTTACATGATTCTTGCAATTTTTTTTACATGATTCTTAAACTAGTTTTATAGGATTCGTGTAATTATTTTAAAGGATTCTTGAACTACTTTTATATGATTATTGCAATTGTTTAACAAGATTTTTGCAAATATTTTACATGATCCTTAAACTAGTTTTACAAGATTCTTGCAATTATTTTACATGATTCTTGCAATTGTTTTACAGGATTCTTGCAATTGTTTAACAAGATTTTTGCAAATATTTTAGGATTCTTAAACTAGTTTTACATAATTCTTGCAATTTATAACCTTTTTGTTCTTTCAGCCAGGTAACTCCAATTTTTTATAACCTTGTTTATTTTTTTTTGCAGGATGATATTTCAAAGGAACATCTTGTTCTAGTGATGAGACTTCTCTCTCATCCAAATAATGTTCATCAGAGGGTTATGAAGTAACAAAGTTTCATAAGATCTGTCATTCTGTCTATTGTAATATTTGTGTGTTGAATAATATGCTTTTGTGGAATAGATATATTTGTGTGTTGAATATTATTATTTGTGTATGCTAGTATTGTTGAACAATGTGTTTGTGATTAGTGACATTTTATGTTTGTGAATAGTTATGTTTGTTGAACAATGTGTTTACATCATCCATCATGTTGTTTTATAGTTTGTATCTGTTAATTTTACAGTATTCATGTTTTATTTCACTTTGCAATATTCATCTTTTATTTTACAGTATATATAGATTTATTTTACAATATCTATAGTGTTATTTTACATGATCTAGACACATATATAAATATTAATATTTGAAAAAAAAAAAATCAAAATTTCAAAAAAAATTCAAAAAAAATTTAAAAAAAAATTAAATTTTGCATTATTTCAGGTGTTATTTGAAAAAAAAAAAAAAAACTACAAGTTTCAGAAGTGGTCCCGTTTTGAAAACTTCTAGAAGTTGTCCCAGTGAAAGTACAGTAAGTGGTCATGTTGAAACTACAGGCAGTTTGACAAGTTGCAAACAGTTAGCAACTAACTCGGGACCACTTTCAAGAGTCATTGGTTGTTAGAATTTTGGATTACTTATTATATATGATTTGCTATTGCGGTCTACAGTATGGAATATCGAGTTTTACAATATTCGTGCAAGTCAAATAACAGTTGATTTAAGTAAAAATTGGGTATAGAAGCTTGGGTACAATTAGTCGCTTCCAAAGATTAATGCCGTGTGGATTCGACCAATGTAGCTCTTGCTTCTGTCATCTTGCTCCTGCCTCCTTTCCTCCTGCCATGAGAGGAGCTACTAAATAAAGTCTGATAAAATGGGAAGCAATTTCCTGTGCCATGATGTACAGAAGGAAATGGTGAAATCTGTCTAGCTTCATGGGATCAAGAAACATTGGTGTCCTCAACGTAACTTTGATGCAAAAGTGGGTTGGGCAGTGGCAACAGCCTATTGAAAGGGTTTTAATAGAAACATATATGAATGGTACATGTGCTTCTCTCAAGACGGCCTAAGCAAGGAATTCACATCTTCTCCATTACCTGAAAAGATAATCTTTTACAATTAGTGGATTCGGACCATTCTTTTTAACTTGGCACGAATCTCAAAGCCCAATAATACTGCCCCCCTGAGCTAGCCTAAATCCCAAACCGACTGAGATTAATCTCAAACGTACAGTGAGCTGGATCCTCTACGGTACCTGGGAAGAGCTGGATCCCCTAAGCAAGAGGGAGATCCAAGTGCCGACTTCCATCGCTTCTGAAGTTCTGATGGGTAAAGATCTGGATGAGTGCACCACTCATCCAGTAGTCCAGTCTAGTACTGCCCGACCAGTAAAAGTGGGGTTTTGGTGGTATCCCAAACGGATTGTCATTAGAAGGGAGGCTCAGTATAGATGGCAGGGTGCATAATGAAGTAGTTGTGATGATACAATTTTGGTTGGTAAGTTCCTGGGATCAAGCTTGAATTACACATTTGTAGCTCTTCTGATGCTAAAGAGCAAACATCAAATCACATAACCAAAATCTACAACTTCAGCACTTCGTTTATAAATGGCATAGCACCATTAAGTACAGTATTTGCCAGAAAAAAGATAGCGCGCATCATCTGTTACAGTAATTAAGGAGAGCTAACCGTTTACCAGTCAGGTATGGAAATCATTAGCTAGACTTGAACATTTAGGGCACAAATAAATGTTCAAGAAAATAATTAATAACCATTGTGATACAAGGACACACAACAGGTGTGTGAAATGTCAATAAATGATATGAGAGTACATACGCTCAAAGAATTACATCACAAGAAACAAATCAGAACCAAACTCTAAATGCAAGTTATGCACTCTTAGCTTCTATGACAACCTATCTTATGCTTATACGATTTTAACCCCCATCAATTTCCCTTCGGTCCAAATCTCTACATATTCTGTACATTCTTATTATATACTTTCCACTCTCCAGCATTTTTCCAAGCACCCCTTTCATAAACTCTAATCTTCTCAAACAAACAATACCCTCTCAGATTAGCAAGTCAAGGTATGAGTAGCTTCTTCTTCGGTTATACTGTAACAAACTACCATATGTACGGTCCCAAACACCAATAAACAATGACTCTGTATCCGGGCTGAAAGATATCCCTGAAATCTCACCGAAGAAATCCACCTCCTGTCTCTTGTTATACCCACTTGACACATCAAAAATGTGAACAAAATCAGCAGGCTCAGCCATGGCCATATACCGACCATCTGATGAGAATCTGACAGAGCGAATTGCACCGAGGTTACCCCGCAAGACAGTAACAGGTTTGGATAGGTTTCGGGTATCCCATACCCGGCAAGTCCTGTCCTGGTTTCCTGTAGCAAATGTGAAACCATCCGGGTTCCATGCTGATGCAAAGGAGAAATCCACATGGCCCTTTAATTCGTGAATTGTCTGTAGAAAACATCTGTTAGGTATAACATGCACATATACTAGTAGAAGCAGCAGCAGATAAACATTAGAAACATTTTACCTTTCCAGAGGTGGAATCGAGTAGGAGAGCCTCAGGGTTGTCACCAACTACAACTAAAAGTTTTCCATCTGGGCTAAGTGCTGTATGCTGCATTCGCAAAAGTAAATAATAAAAATAAAAGAAGTATAGCAAAATCCACTTTTGGTGGAGCAATTGCCTCATAAACAATGTTATTCTGTTTATGTGCATGCATGTGTCATGTGGAGAGGTGGGGGAAAGAAGATAGAAAAGCTTACATTAACAGGCCAATCGAATCCAAAAGTTCTGCAAAGCAGAAATCGCTCCATGTCAAAAACCCTGATTCCACTGTCATTGTTTGAGGCCATGAAATGAACAGCACCGCTAAAAATCAGAAGAAGAGAAAGTGCTTGAGGTGAAATGACTCCAATGGCCAAAGACCAAGATTACCAAAACACCACAAATTATAAAGAAAGAAAGGTACCTAGGACCATTGTAGATCTCGATGGCATTAGTGATTGCATTCTCATCAAATGTTGTCCTGCAACAGTAGCTTACTCCTTCCCTATCTAAAAACTGAGAGATTCACACATATTGGTTCACATGTCAGTTTCTGAATTCTAAAACTCATAGTTGCAAGACAGTGTAACTAATGGTATCACAAGGAAAGTTATACTTGTGCTTCGTAAAAGAAATAGGAACACAGAGATATGAAGGATTACTTTGCAAATTATCTCTCCTTGAAATCCACCGGCAACAAGCAAGTTATCTTTTACAGCTAATGTACTAACTTGAGTCTGGTAAAACCCTTCCAATAGACTTCCTGGATGTTTCTGTAATAAAGAGCAACAAAAAAAAATTAGTAAGAAAAAAGAATGACCATCACGAAGTTCGACAAAGACATGAAATATTTTGCACATAATTTCAATTACCTCAGTCGGGGCGACATGACCTTGCACGTCAATGAGCACTTCCTTCTCATTGGTTAAAGCTGACCAATGAAGCACTGAATAATGTGACATGAAATATACATCGTGTTTTGATGTTGCCCACACCAAATTTCTCAACTGCATAAAGAGCAGTTTAGTTTACAATTTTTGAAGTACTGTTCTTGTAGTGGAATCCCCTCGTGTACTATTATTTATTAATCAATCACTTGAACTCCTTATAGAGGTCATTTAAGTGCTTGTTTTGCAGCAGTATTCCGTGTAAAAATTATTTTCCGGGTGATCTGATTGTATATCAATGCATTGCCCTCATTAGCTTAGCCGATGATTTGAAAATGACAGGAGTGTAATACTCCACACTACCCCACACTCAAAGAGCCAGAAGTAATGTACATTCCAATCCCACTAAATGCATTGAAATAACTAAATTAATATATCACTTATTTCCATATGTCCATTTTGATATGAAATATGACAATGGAAACTTTTTATAAGTAACCAAAATTTAAGTTTAAAAGTGTGTTGTTGAACATAAAGATAGCCTACCTATCAAAGTTACATACAATTTGTGTATAGTCTAAAAATGAATCAAGATTCATTGAATTCCAACCGTAAAATGTTCAAATCATGAATTGTAAAACACTACCATATCTTATAATTTTCTACATGCATGATATGTGTGCCATATCATGTCTAAAATGATGATTTACTTATTTAAACTTAATTTAACCCAACCGTTTCTTAAATGCAACCTCTTAGCCTAGCAAAAGATATTGTTGAGATTTATAATTGTATCAGGGATTATATGGTAAAAGTGCAATTAGAGAAGAATAGGGACCTATATGTAAACGGGTATATACCCCAACAGTGAAATAAACAATTAGGTTTTGAATTTCAATTTGATATCAGAGCCGCCCCTTTCCTTTATTTCGTTCTGTTATGTCCGATCTACTTCCGCCGAACAGAGGCTCGCTCCAATCTGCCAAAACTCTCTCTCTTTCCGCCAACTCTCACCAGAGAGGTCCGCCTCTCTTCGTTGCCCATGTGGGGGGGCGTTTCCCCCTCCAAACGGGTCCGCGCTACAGTAACAGGTCCGCTACAGTTAACGGTGAACAGTGAATGATGTACTTTTGTTGTTGATGATGAGGAGGATCAAGATCGGGTCAAGAAAAGGTAGCGAGTCGTGAGAAGAATTGTAACTTGTGCGATCGTGTGTGATCGGTGTGAGGAGATCGAGTACGAGTTGGAAGGATGGAGAAGCTTATCGAGAAGCTAGATCCAGAGGATGTGAAGACATTGCTCCAGCTCTTGAGAGACTCCAAGGGGGCGAATACCTCGACATCGGGCCAACCACAGATGAAGTTGGATCTTCCACCGGTGGACATAAAACTTGATAGACTAGGGACTTATCTGAGCTGGTCATGACGGATCATATGAGAACTTTAGAGTAAGTGCCTCGACGGGTGGTTGACAGGAGAGAAGAGTGAGCCAGGACACAACTGAGCGGGAGGACTGGAGATCCACACATGCGCTACTGTATATCTGGTTGCTCAACTCGATGGTACAATCGAGCTCTGTGACAATTGATGGCCTCCAGAGTGTGTCGGATATATGGGCCAAACTAAAAAGGACCTATGCGGGGACAGAGAACAATATGCGAGTATTCCAGATCCAAAACCAGATAGATGAGGTGGTTCATGGAGATAGGACGATCCAAGAGTATGCCGTAGATCTAGAGAGACTATGGGCAGACTATGATCACTTCTCGCCGAGGAAAAGCTGCAAAGATCCAGAATGCAAGAAAGATGCGAGTTTTCATCAAGGAAGGACTATGCGGTTCTTGAAACATCTCAACCAGGCATTCGATCAGAGGAGAGCAGTGCTCCTTGCTCAGTCGAAGATTCCCCCACTGGACGAGGCAATTGCGACTATAATGCAGGAGGTGAGTCGCATGAAGTTGCATTCTGAGACTAGTGGAAGTGCGGGGATGCGTTCAGCCTTGGCAGTCTCGAACTCAAGTATGACAGGGGTTCAGGGGGAGACTCGCAAGTGCTACAATTGTGGAAAAGTGGAGCACCTGAGCAAAGCTTGTCCTAGACCACCCAAGGAGAGAGACAGGTGGACGTGGACAGACCGGAGGCCGTGGTCGCGGTGGTCGTAGAGGTGGCAGAGGTACACAGTCTGGGGGTTATCGGACAAATCTGACAGTGACAGAGGAAGAGGAAGAGACAGCTCAGACCTTTACTGAAGAGGAGCTCCGGGAGATGCTGAGGAAGAAGATGGTGGCGAACGATGGGGGCAAGAGGCCTATGACTAAGAAGGGCTCGACATCGTCGTCATCCAGGAGTAACTTTGCTACTTATGCTCACTCAGACAAAGGTACTTGTGATACTCATGCTCTCGCCTCCATATCTACCATCAGATCACCATAGTGGATAGTAGACTCCGGTGCATCTCGACATGTCACAGGGGCTCATCGTGAGTTCTTGTCCTATACTCACCTAGCAACCCCAGAGAGCATCCAAACAGCTGATGGCACAGCACAGCCTGTGGTTGGTAAGGGTACAGTTAGGTGTACCGACTCTATGACTTTGTCCAATGTATTGCATGCTCCTTCTTTTCCAGTAAACCTCTTATCCATTAGTGTCATTATACTCCAACTAAAATGTGTTGTTTCTTTTGATATTCCCAAGATGATCTTTCAAGAGAAGGGGACTGGCCAGAGACTTGGGACTAGCACGTGGAGTAAAGGGTTGTGGTACTAGGACCGAGAGGAGATGGATTCAGCGCTGACATCCATGATTAAGAAGAGTGCGGAGGATGAGTTACTATTCCACCATCGGCGCATGGGACATTCTTCTTTTAGAGTTTTGAGTCTTTTGTATCCATCCTTATATAAAAAGGCTAATAAACAGAAACTTGTGTGTGATACGTGTGAGTTTGGCAAGCATACCCGAAGCTCTTATGTAAGCTCGAGTAATAGAAGTTCTTGTGTTTTTTATTTGATTCACTTAGATGTATGGGGACCTTGTTCTACTAATTTGAATGGTTATAGATATTTTGTGATTTTCATTGATTGTTTTTCCCGTGTTACTTGGTTATATCTTATGAAAAACAAAAGTGATGTGTTTACTTGCTTTAGAGATTTTCACAAGACAGTTCAGACTCAATACAAGGAATAGTGAAGGTATTGAGGTCTGATAATGGGACAGATTACACAAACAAGGCATTTGAGAAGTACTTGTCAGTCCAAGGGATACAACATCAAACCACATGCCTATACACACCAGCGCAAAATGGGGTATATATACCAAGGAGAGAGTCAGGTGCAAGGTGCATGATGATCTCGATGAATGTTCCAAAGCATTTGTGGGGGCAAGCGGTCATAACAGCCGCCCAATTGATCAACAGAATGCCTTCAAGAGTGCTGGAATGGCGGACCCCATGTGAGATGTTGAAAGGAGATAATGGAGGAATTCTTTCATTAAAGGTGTTTGATTGCGTATGTTTTGTGAAGGACAACAGACCAACAGTAGGAAAGCTAGATCCCAAGACTGTGAGGTGTGTCTTTGTTAGTTACTCGGCTACGCAGAAGGGGTATGTGTGTTGGAGTCCTGTAGAGAGGAAACGGTTTGTGAGCATGGATGTGACCTTTCAAGAGTTCGAACCGTACTATTCCCTGGAGGCGACCTCACCCTTTGAGGACTCACCAGAAACTGGTAGTACGAGGCAAGAGGGGGAGAGTAGTGAGGGTGAGGAATTGATAAGTGTGGGAACGATGCATTGCCCTGTTATGAGGGAAGAATCAGAGGAAGATGAGGAATTGGCCGAGGAAGAGCTGGAAAAGGAGGAAATACCACAAGATGGTGGGACTCAGACTCAGGGGGAGCTAAGAGTGTACCAAAGGAGGAGGAAGCAGAATGAGAGAGCTATGCCTACACCACTTGTGCCACTCGTGCCACAAAATCCCTTGTCCCAGTCTACCTCGACTCCTGAGACACCTACAACACCCACCACAGATTTGGCTGATTCAGGTGATATGTTTCCTCTCTCTTTTATTCCCACTGCACTAAAGATAACTACTCGCAACAATGCAGGACATCCTCCTGATCGCTTTGGATTCCCACATGACATTGCTCAGTTTGTCTCATATTCTAACATATCACATGTACATGGAGCATTCATTACATCATTGGACACTGTCTCTATACCTAAGTGTTGGCAGGTAGCTAAGGAGGATCCAAAGTGGAAAACTGCCATACACGAAGAACTTGGGACTCTCGATAAAAACAGAACATAAGAGATAGTGCCACTTCCAACCGGGAAAAGAGCAGTGGGGTGCAAATGGGTCTTCACGGTAAAGCAAAACCCAGACGAGAAGGTTGAGCGCTACAAAGCACATTTGGTGGTGAAAATGTACAGTCAAACGTATGGCATTTCTACGATGAGACCTTTGCACCAGTGACGAAGATGAGCACTGTCAGGACGCTGGTTTCCTAGCAGTGAATGGTGGGTGGAATCTACACCAACTTGATGTAAAAAATGCATTCATTCATGGAGATTTGTTGGAAGAGGTGTATATAGAGGTCCTACCGAGGTTCGGCACCAACCAGACAGTGGGTAAGGTGTGCAGATTGAGGAAGTCGCTTTATGGCTGAACCAGTCTCCTCGAGCCTGGTTTGACAGGTTCAAAAAGGCTATAGTAGGCATGGGATATCATGCAGATCAATGCCGACCACACAGTGTTCTTTCGACAACATGGAGGTCATACTACGATATTTGCTGTGTATGTTGATGACATGATTGTCAAGGGGAGTGACGAAGGGAGATTGCCCAACTGAAAACGAGATTGGGCAAGGAGTTTGAGGTGAAGAATCTAGGCTTGCTTCGATATTTTCTCGGAATTGAGGTAGCTCGTGGATCAGAGGAGATTGTTCTCTCTCAAAGGAAGTATGTGCTAGACATTCTCACCGAGACCGGCATGTTGGGGTGCAAGCCAATAGTTGCTCCAATTGATCAGAGAGTCAAATTGAGCGCAGAGGCTGGAGAGTCAGTCGATCGGGAAAGATACCAGAGATTGGTGGGCCGTTTAATTTATCTGAGTCACACTCGCCCTGACATCTCATTTGCAGTTAGCGTGGTGAGCCGCTACATGCACGATCCGAGGAAGGGTCATATGGATGCAGTGTATCAGATTCTGAGATATCTGAAGAGTGCACCAGGAAAAGGGTTGATCTTCAGGAAGCATGGCCATCTAAGCATTGAAGGCTACTGTGACTCCGATAGGGCTAGTTGCGCTGATGACAGGAGGTCTACCTCGGGTTACTGTATCTTTGTAGGAGGTAACTTGGTCTCTTGGAAGAGCAAGAAGCAATCAGTGGTAGCACGATCAACTGCTGAGGCTGAGTACAGGGCTATGGCCTTAGGAGTTGCCGAGTTGTTGTGGCTGAAAGCTCTTCTGGTGGAGCTAAAGGTGGATCGAGGAGCCCAAATGAAGTTGTCGTGCGATAATAAGTCAGCCATCAGCATTGCCAACAATCCGGTACAACATGACAGGACCAAGCATGTGGAGATCGATAGGTTCTTCATCAAAGAAAAGCTGAACAGTGGACTATTGAAACTAGGTCACGTTTCAACAGGAGAGCAAGTAGCGGATTGTCTCACCAAGGGACTTAGTTCATTAGACCTATCTAGATTGTGTAACAAGATGGACTTAGTGGATATATTTCGCCCATCTTGAGGGCGAGTGTTGAGATTTATAATTGTATCAGGGGTTATTTGGTAAAAGTGCAATTAGAGAAGAATCTAGGGACCTATATGTAAACGGGTATATATACCCCAACTGTGAAATAAACAATTAGATTTTGAATTTCAATTGATATACTAAACATTTGTTTAACAAAAAAGAGCTAAATCAGTTTTTATTACTTGTCAAATTTTGTGCTTTTCCAAGCATCTTACATAGTTAAAAAAAATTGAGTTGCAACACAGTATTTTTTTTTTGTCAACATTATCTTTTTCACAAAATAATTATCACCATTGTGCATCCATAGGAACCCTATAAGAACACACAACAGTATCTAACTGCATGTGAATTCTCTTCTCAGATGGAAAGTCCCTGAGAATGCAGTTCCGTAACTAACCGAGTACAATGGATATAAGGTGCTCAAATCTCTAACCAGCATATAAAATGAACAGAAATGATAATAACAATTCTTAAGAATTTAGTCAATTACCTGGAAATGAAGAATGGTGGATATCACAGATCTGGTGTTATGATGGAAATCATAATAATTTTCTCCTTTCTCTGTGATTATGCTTTCCTGTTTTATAACACCAAAGAACTTGTAAGCAGAGGAGTATCAAACAAACATTAAATTGAATCCAAAAAATCATATCTTGACCTTATCAAGCTAATAAGTGAAAACAAGCACAAATTGAACAAAATCACCAAATATTCTATTTACTAATCATTGCACCGGTACAAACAGACATCAGACAAAACCAGTATGTAACATCAAATGCCCCAATACCAGACAGTATTTAAGTGTTAATTTGTCAAAACTTGTTTTAATCACAAATCCTACATACAACCTCAACCAAACTGAAAATAAGGCGCTGATCACCAACGAACCAGATCACTGAATAGCAAACCATAGAATTTCCAGACATGCCCAAAATACCCTAATTTATATTTGAGCCTGCTTTCTCTTTTGCTTTGGGATAAATTATTGTATGCATATAAAATTATAAATGGCTGTCCCAAAAGTAAATCATCCTTACGGTGCCCTTGACAGGAAGAAACATTAAAGAAGAATGATTTAGAATCTGACATCAAATTTATACCATAAAGAGTTTAATTGTCTTTGACACTTATATTGTAGAAAACTATGTTATCAACAACAACAAAAAACAAAGAAAAAAATTATCCAAGAACCCTGCACCAACATATCCCCGTAACAGGAGTATAGCGAACTGTGCATCTCAACCAGTACAGTGGACACTAGTAGACCAATGTGTCTGTACAATTGGGTCATTCCTACCTCTGGGTGTAAAATAGTAGTCAATACCTTTTGAGATTCTTCTCCAGAATTGGGTACATTCTCATAATTCTTGTATTGCGACAATCTGGTTAGGCGGTACTTTTCTCGGGTAATACTTAGCCTTTCCCAGGGAATACCCTGTATATCCTTCCCTTTCCGTGCCTCTGCTGCTGTTGTGTCCGTCACCTTGTTGTGCATGCAAGGAAGAGAAAATTAATTTGGTTCATTCAATCATTCAATTCAGTTTTGAATTAAATATAAAAATTTATATCAAAAAAGCTTCGGACTTATTACAAATTAGGTTTTAGGTTGAATATAATTTGTAACATTTTCAGTTTTGTGTGTTTTATAAATACAAAATAAATGGGCAAAACAACAACAACCAAACCTTAAGTAATATAATAATAAAACCCAACCGGCGTGACAAAATCAAGGTAGATAGTAATATAATAATAATAATAATAACAACAATAGTAGTAATACTAATAGTAATAATGGTACCAATAATAATAGTAATAATAGTATAATACTAATAATAATACCAACTATATTAAGCCTACACTATAGATCGTAGGGACCGAGGTCCTAAGCCCTACGTCCTTGACCCCGAATCACCAGACCTATGACCTAAAGCCTATAACAGTACTCCTAAAGCCCTACGTCCTTCATTTGTGTGTGTGTGTGGGTGGGTGGGGGGGCCACAATTTACCCCCTTGTGACATAATAAATTAGAACTACGTATAATATTGTAGGTATAATGTTGCCAACCTAATGTTCTTAATTCATTTTATTTCTGTCGTCCATTTATTTTCCAGTATTATATGTAGTTCTAATTGCTAAGAATCCTATCAATATCTGTCAATAATCCTACCAAAATCTGTCAAGAATCCTATCAATCCTCTAAGGATTTCTTTCTATTTAGGGCGTCTCCTCTCTCCTCTACTTTGGAAATTTATTCAATTAAATTATCTTTGTAAATATTGTTCCTTATTTAGAAAAGCTATGTTACAATTGTGTATATAAACAGATGTATATGGCTCAGAAAAATATATCAGTTTTTAGAGAATTTTCTTCTTCATCATATCTATTTTTCTGTCACTAATTTATTATGTCACAAGGGGGTAAATTGTCCACACACACACAAAAAAAAAAACAGTACAAACCCCTTGCACAGAGGTAGAGAGAGAGAGAGAGGAAAAAAGGAAAATTATGGTATCTCAACTTTTTTATTCTGTCAAACTGGCCACTATGTATCATCTAAAACTTTGCAGAGGACAAACAAATGTGCCAGCTAATAAAATTCAGTCAACTACACTACTCCATCCAAACAATTTTTTGTTTTTGGAAAATGTGTTCTAATACTTAGACCGTGTTAAGTTTTTAAAAAAAAATCACCAAACACTGTAAAGTCTTCACTGTTCCCACAAGAAAACTTTTACCCTCACATATATTTAATTGAATGATTTGACAAATTAATTTGACTACAGCAAATTTTAAATTTCAAATTAACAGAGCAAATTTGGACAATGCAGGACAAATAGTTGGGTGCCCAATTTGAAACAGGTGGTGATAATAGAGTGATCTCAAATGAAATCACATATGCATTATTGTTTATGTAACAATAAATTTACTTACTCAGTAATGCCGAAAAAATGAGATTGGATTGATTATTTTCAGTTTTGTATGCAATTCATGACCATTTTTGCATTCAGATATGTCTATATTTCACAGAGCTAACAAATTCAGTTTGCCTAACCCTGTTCGTAGTAAACTGAGACAGCCAAACAAAACAGAAGGAAAAAAGAAAACTAGTGCTAGAAATAAGAAATTAGGTAGAGGCAAATTACAGATTGTTCTTCGTCATCTGAATCAGAACCGATGACACGGGCCCCGTTGTATTCATCATCCATATCATTATCCATATCAGACAAGTCATATTCATCAGCCATTTCTTCAAGTTCATCATGCCCTAGCTGAGACATGGTTGCTAGACCTATATGTCCATTTGAAAAAAAGAAAAAAAAAGAAATCAACATTAAAATTATATTATGCATTAACATAGTAAATAAGCTAAGGGCCTGAGCAATGATTACACAAGCTAATCATACCACTACTCAGCCCCCCCCCCCCCCCCCCCCCCCCCCCCCCCTCCTCTTATTGTTTGTGAAGTACCTTACTTAAAATTAAGACCCTCTACCATATCAAGCCATAGTTCGACAATTGCTACCAAGGTTTGGAAAATCAATCGGCAGCCCACGATCCGACTGTCGAGAGAATTTCAAACCGACTGGCCGCGTTTTTGGCGGAAGCGGAAGGATACTTCAATGGGAATCGGAAGAGACTCACCGTCGAGTTGCGCGGATGCTTCCTTCTAATTCTTCGCGACTGATGAGTCAGATTTGATTTTGCTACGGATTCTTCAGAGTTGGGTGCGATTGTTGATCGCACGAGAAATTGGGGGTAGCTTTTGCTGTTGAATTGGGAGAAAGAAGATGGGTCTGTCCGCCGGGTTGGGGAGGGGCTCCGAATTCCGATGGTCAATACGTAGGCTCGGGCTGCTGAGAGAGAATAATTTTCGATTGGGCCGTAAATTTAGAGTTATCGTTGGCCCAGCTATTACTTTTTTTTTTCCTTTCATTTAATTAAACTGTGAATTATAATTTAAGTATATAAATTAATTTTTTTTTGTGAGATTAAAGGGTTGGTCGGTATTAACTGCACGGACGATAACAACATATATGTAACTTTATAAAGTAGATAGAAATCTGCTTAGGGGTGAAAACTGTATGGATAATATCTGATCCGTATTCGATCTGTATTCGAAAAATTAGAGGTGGATATCCGATATTCGAATATCCGTGTGAATATGGATACTGATATGGTTTTCTGTTTCAATTATCCGTATCCAAATAGTAGATGTATATCAAATATTTTAATATATATTATAAAAAAATATTGTTATTCATCATTAAAATTAGATAAATATTATGAACTTTGGTATTTTTTAATATTATTTTAATGAATATCCGATTCATATCTGTATCCAGCTGATATCCGTATCTGAAAAATAAAAAAGAGATATGGCAGTTGATCTGATTCTGAGTTTGGGTATTGAAGTCTTGCACAATGATATGCATAGCTTATGCAAGAAATTCAGATTAAAGCTTCACCTGGCTTAAAAAAGGGGCATTTTTATCCATTTAAAAAAAAATCATAAGTTACAATCTATTCTGAATTTGAACTTGGCGATTTTACTGTAGTTTGAGGGTACTTGAGTACAAATTGTCCTAATTTTTCACATTTCTTTAGCAATGAATAAAAAAGTAAAAATCTTTTTAGTTATCTGTAATTTTTCAAATAAGCTGAAACCGTGTTCAAAGTGTCTTATTAAAAGTGTAATAACCTTCTGTCGGTTTTGAGTTAAAATTTGAATTTCTGTGGCTCATAGAAATATTAGTAGAGCATATTTCCCAATTGGTTTCAACCTCATCCAATAAACCTACAGAAAGATATTGAATTTACAAAATGACAATCTGCACAGTTTTGGAAAAAAGCTGAAAATAATTTCTGAAAATCAAATAAATGCAATTTTGATTCAAATAAAATGAAATTTGTACCGGAAACCGTTCTACATGATCTGAGGTATATTTAAAACTATAAAATGCCTAAAAACTTTAATATATATTTTGAGTGTGATGTAATTTGGTTGGTCTCGAGAAGAATTATCTGAGATATATTTTCAGAAGAACCGGTAAAAAATTGGTTTCGTTGAACTTAATCTAAATGAGGAATTTCCAATTAATCACCAAATCTGAGAGAATTTACGGATCTACTAGGTCTTCAGTAGAGGTGCTATCGGGTCGGGTAGGATCCGGATACTATTATATTTGGACCCGTACCCTAAAAGTGTTCGGGTCCGAATTTTGATCCATATACTTATTTGTTTCAAATTGGGTCGGGTCCGGATCCGGATACCTATCTACCCGTAGATATTTCGGGTTCAGTCTTTCGGTTCCTGGTAGATATATACCCATAACTTGTTTATGGATTATCGGATCCGGAGAGGGTCCGGATCCGAAGCGGGTACATGTCGCAACTCACAAGCATTTGAGAAACACTTTACGTTTAAATATAATTATAATTTCTTAAACATCTCACATAATATATCATTATAATATAAATTAAAATCTACTCCAAAATATTGAAGGTGAGATAATTTTAGAAAGTAAAATATTGGAGATGGTGATTTCATTATATGGTTTCAAAAATTCAGGAATAAAATATTATCAATTTGTTTCAATCAACGAAGAGAGCAATAAATTTCAATTATCCGTGCAGAAATGTAGATACATGGTAGATAAAGATATCAAGAAAGAAATTAATTAGCTTCGAAAATTTGTAGGCAAAAGGTGAACATGACATTTGATTTCAATAATCTGTGCGAAAAGAGTAATAAATTCCATTCAAAAAATTAAAAAATACTACAAATGATTGTCTTTTCATAGTTATTAATATATGTGTTTATATTAAATGATTATAAAGAAATAGTATTATCATTTTATCGGGTATTTATACGGATATCGGGTCGGGTTCGGTTATGTGTCGGATAACTAAATAAAACTCATATCCTATCCATTACAGTATCAGTTCCGGTTCGGATACAGGTCGGATATTAAATTATTAATTTTGTAACCGTACTCATAATTTAACCGGTTATATTTTTTAAACCATATCCTATCCAAATTAATCGGATCCGAATCGGTTCCGGTTCAGATCCAGGTCGGTTCCGGATTGGATCCGGGTAATCGGATAAAAGTAGCACCTCTAGTCTTCAGCATCTACGAGTATATAAATAAAGCGATCAAGTAAACACAAACCTACATCAAATGAAACAGCTCAATCCTTAGAAAAACCATACCAAGTGAAATACACACAAATCACACAATAACTTTCATTAACGTCTCATGCTCAGATTAGTCGCCCACCTTGTATTGTTCAGACAAATGCCCAAGCAATTCCAAATTAGTGTAAACAGTAGAAAGGTTGATAAATACCTCAGAAATCATAAAGCATGTAATGCTATCTTCCTCAGGAACTGGCAAGCCTATTCTTGGCCAATATATCATAACTACCCTTGTAAAATTTCTACATCCCATGACTCATTTACTTCCAACCATCATGCTGGTATCAAATTCAATAAGCAATACTCATATTACAGTAAAATTACAAAGAATGACAGCACATCACAAGTTGTGGACCGCACAGTCTCATAAGAAGAGAACTGCAAAACCAACCACACCCAACAACCCAAACCAAACCCGAGACACACCACTGTTAGCAACAATAGCGCCTGATTTCTCAGACTGGGAGGAGGTGGAGTTGGAAGCGGGGCAGGGGAGTCCGTTCTTGTCGCCCTTGCACTCACTGGCAAAGAGGCCTGGAGGGTATTTGCCATAGATATTGATGTAGCTGAACATGGTTGAGGCACAGTCATTTGATGCATCATTGAGCTCGCTGGCGTATGGGCACGCGAACTCCACCAGCGCAGCGCAGCACTGTTTGGTTGGGTAACTTGGCCCCTTGCACTGGCTTGTTATTATCGTGTAGTTCAGGAACTCGAAGTTCACTGGACAACCTGGAACAAACATTGGTATTGAAGTTTAGCTAACTAAAATTTATTGGTTCCGACTGACAGTAGGATCGAGGATTTGAGCTATGGTTCTGTGTTAACATGATGTCACACAGTCATACTGTTAAATGCTTAAACTGGTTAGTTGGCTCAAGGATTTTATTGAGCTTTTTTAAATAAAGGAGGGACTGGATTAACCCAGTAAATACATTAGAAATAAATCTGCACTTTGACCTAATTGCTGGAATAAAAGATGATAGTATTTGTTGGTACTCATGATGGTCTCTAGACTAGAATAATGAGTTATCAGCCCTAATCAGGAGACTCCATACCCCATACCATAATAGCAGTTTGAGTTTCTTCTTTTTACCATGATCCTCAAAATAGTAAATGAACAAAAGGGCATTGCCAATTTTACACCACAAATCGTAATTTCTTAATTTTAATAAGATTATTGTATGATTGGATCGGTTTCAGACTTGTATTCCAGCACAGGTTCTTTTTACCCTTTTCTAGTTCCACGAGAATTTTGTTGATTTACAATTACATCATTGTTCAACACTGACTTTGACTATGACTTAATTGAACAAAATTATGAGCACAGTACTAAAACGTGAAATTCTGAAAGAAATAAATCTAGAATTGGAAACTAGATTTATTCAAAAGAAAAATCATTACTCTTCTTAGCCTGCAGCAAGCTTCTTCCTGTAGATCTGTGAGAACTGAGCACGTCATCTGACAAAAGCAAAAATGAAATATAACAAAAACAATTAATATCTACTGAAACACGGCAAAAGAAGGAAAGAAATAAGTTCTCACAGAATTAAAAAGAAAACTCCATTGAAAGCCATCAAAAATTTAAAAGAAAGTTCCAATGAACAAGCATATCACGCACCTGAGATGAAACTACTAGAAGCGAAACCGATCAAAAATGCAAGTACAAGCGCCCCCATGGAGAAAACTCCATTGAAAGCCATGCGTAAGCGGCTGAAACAATGGATCTCTACAATAGTTAATTTCTTGCCACCAGTTCGGATAGGAAAAAAGAGGGAAAGAGGATGGCACGAAGGCAAGGCTGGCTATGCAAATGCAAGAGAGACCCGTCAAAAGAATGTTAAGAAACTGAACAAAACACTTAATAAAATGAATCAGATTTTTACGGGAGATGATATTAACAACACTAATTTTTTTATTAACACAACACATTCAAATATTTTAATTATTTAGACAAATTTGTCCTTCGTTAAATATTTCCGTTTCAAAATAAATCTTTTACGTATATTAATGTCTCCTATATTTCCTTCTCTGTTTACTTTTCTTTAGTGAAAATTAAAATAGTAGGTATATTACTTACCATATATATGATGGAGAGGGTTCCAGTGCACCAATTTTGGTGCATCAAAATGCACCAAAAACTCACCAAAAACTCATATATCTTCATTTTCAAAATTCAAATAGTCGATTCGATCCTTCCAGCGGGTTCTTCATATTATAATGTGCTTGGAGACCAAATTTTAATATTTTTTTTTGGAACTTTTTTACTATTTTTTCAGAATTTTTGAACAATCACCACTTTGCTGAATTTCAAATTATTGTTTGGTGATTTTCAAAAATTCTGAAAAAATAGTAAAAAAATTTCCAAAAAATGTAAAATTTGGTCTCCAGCACATTTTAATATGAGAACACGTTGGAAGGATCGATCGAATATTTGAACGTTTGAAAACAAAGATATAAAAAATGAGGTACACATGAGGTATGGAAAAATGAGGCACCGGAACCTCCTCATATATGATAGAGTCTTATACCAAAAGTAAAACAATTAAACAATAAATTCATTAAACATAGTTTCATATCTAGTATGTATCCTTGAACTTCTAATATCTTCTCTCCATAAAAGTAACTCATTCTTCAATCAACGCCATTATTGAATTACTGGAATTTCAATCCTGTCCAAGCATATATCTTCTTCTTCATTTATTCTTCATCTATTTTTTTATATAATAACAAAACTGAATTATAATTTGTTTCTTTCAATTTTATTTAGATACGCATATAGATTTAAAAGTATATAACTAGAAGAATAATTAAATGAATCTCAAGCAATATAGCTGTGTTGTTCTTGATCAATAAAAATACGTATACCAAATTATTTATTGAATTTATAGCAAAAAATAATGAACAAGATAATAAATTGGTTCATTCTCCTATCACTTAATGGTTGAAATTTTAGATTTTTCTCTCTTTTAAAAGGTTTACAAAATAAGAAGAGAAGAACGAACTGTTATGGAAACCAATTAGTAATAAATGATCATAGCATATAATTACATAAAGAAAGATATGTCTACAGCTACAGTGACATTTATGAGGGGACAAAATTGTCCATTCCACTCAAATATTTAAAAATATTGTGTTAATAAAATAAAATGTGGTGTTAATATCACTACCCGATTTTTAGATTTTTACTTGACAGAAGTGGCGAAGACCGCTAGTTTAGTAATTAGTAGGATAACTCCGTAGACCGGAGACTTGGAAAGTGG